>OY720180.1:667500-3067500 GCA_963082885.1 Parascotia fuliginaria | reverse complement strand
TATCATAATAACAGAGGTTCGTTATCGACAATGTTTAGTAATGGTGTATGCCTGAATCTCGGTCAATGTGAGTTATAAAGTTAGGTAAAAGCTTTTGAGACAAATTGTAATAAAAATAAATGACATGCTAAAGATTATTTACCTTTTACCTTTGGTATTTTATTTGATTGATCTCTAGTATGTGTTTTTTCTACATCAATGCCTTATAAGTCTCCATGGTAATCAAGATTTGTTTTTTCATAACATCAATATCTTTTCATTCTATATTTCTTTGAGATAGGTACAAATATAGAATAGTCTAGAGTACTGAATAAACTTACATTCCTCAAGCGTCTCATTTAGAAAAATACTCTAATAAATTAATTACGGACAAAATTGTCAGTAAATTAAATGTGTATAAAACCATGCAGGTTGCAATAATGACTTGCATATAAGGTAAATCAACTTTCTGCAATTAATATCAATTAAACAACTCAATTAAAATCAACCCATATATGTATTTCTATAAGTTTATTTGCTTGGATACCTACATGGATAGAAATATATTTTCACACGTACTTAACAATATAACATTGGGAATTTTAATAGATACATTAATACACTAAAAAAGAACACGCTTGAATAGCAGAAAAATAGTATATTGCAGTGTCTTTACTCAACAGTGGATACAATAATTGGCTGAATTGATAACGAAAGAACCATCTTGTTTTGATTTCCAAACATCTATAACAAAACACCTATATTATGACTAGACAAAATCGTTGTTGACTTTCCTATGGTTCGATGGTGTGACACGTTACTATCAATCAGTATGATAAATTAAATATATGCTACCAATAAACATCAACGTCAACAGTGACGGCGGTAGAACGCGGCCACTCCTGACAGGTGAACCCCATTTTACCATCCCCGCTACTTTACGTCTCCGGTCGCGCGGAGACCATTTAAGTATCACCTACGAAAGTTAATCTCCATGTTCATAGTTCAAAGAAAATATTTTAATAACCGGACTCGCACCGGTTACTAATAAGATCTTAGACCCAGGTGCATGAACTAATCATTCATACGTGTTTATGTTATTTATTAATAAGCAGGTGCATAAGCATACGACATGCAAAGGAAGTAAGTAAGTTTAGACTTAATGTTTCTACGAATAATAAAATCGTGACAAATGTTGGTTATTTTGTTGCTTGTTAGTATTTCTAACTAAGGGTTGCTTCTGAATCTAATTAAATGAAAATTCTAGCTTTTGACTTGCTTTTCGGTGACAGACAGGATAAAGTTAAAGGAGAAGGCTGCAATTGTTAAAATAATCTATATTTAAGAACTTAGATTAGAAGCTTACGCAACAAAATTAGTTGCTATATTGTTGACTACATTGGCAAAATTCGTATGCTAAATGTATGTTGTTTATGTGAATACCAATATCGTGGACTGAATTATATGACTACACAAAAGCTTATTTCCAAGTATGAAGCGACGCTTAAATATTCAAACAGTCAATTTTCTTGGAAGTGTGGGCTGCGTACGGTTGCAGGATACGCATCCGTTCTATTGTTACCATCATCTTTATGAACAATTTTCTGAATTACTATGAAGGTTACTAGCAAATTAGATAAGGCTTAATTTGAATCAATGAAGCATAAACTGTTTTCGTTTGGAGAGGAAATCTATATTTCTTCAAAGTATTGCACCTATTCAGTTACTGAGTTGTCTTTATGCCATATTTATACAATACTTTCTGGCATCAAGCAGTAAATGGGTAATTATACTGATACATTACTCTATTCTTTTGAGTCACTAAGCAAAAAATGTTTGAAGGAAGCAAAGGAATCACATTTTTATTATAAAATCAACCAAAACGTAATACGGTTACTTACAGTACTTACAGGCCTTTTCGGTTTTGTTCGTATAAGAAATAACTAATGTGATTGAGTAAAGTAAACATAATAAACAAATTAGCCACATCCAGTAAAGCCTAGCAAAATACTGCAATAATTGTTTATAATTTATTACAATAGCGTAACCATGCTTCGATAGCGAAAATTAATACCACACCTGCAAACGTGTATGATGTCAAACCTACTGGGAATCAGGGCATGAGAAAATAATTTGTATGTCAGCATTTATATATAATTTATAACAGTTGCCTATTACTTTTTACCACCTATTCTATTTGTTATAATTGTCAATTTTGCTATCTAAGTAAGACAAAATTATGGTCACAAAAGCACAGTACATCTTGAATAGGTCATATCACTAAAAGGAAATTGTTTATTAGTTACTTGTTCTGTGTCTTTGCAAGATAATGGGACTTTTAAACATTGCGTCAACATTCAATATTGATATATTACACACTAAAGAGAGTCGATACTAAAACCTACTTACAAAAGATTTCGGTTTATTTTGTTTAGGCAGGCTTGAAATTACATTCAGTTAATAAAATTATATGTTAAGGTTTGTAACAAGTTACAATTTATACATTTAAAAAGCACATTCAGGCTCGGCACAAACGCATAAAGATCCACCGAACCACAGCCTCATTTATAATTACGATTTTACCTGATTTGTTAAATTACAATACATAGTAATTTAAACAACAATTAAAGCTACATAACAATTATCAAACGATCTAGATATGTCATACAACTCAAAACTTCCGAAACAGGTTTCATTGACCGGTGATACATGCGGGGCACAAAATACACAACAGGTTTAAAACACTCGCATTGTATTTAAATGAGCCAGATGATTAAGAGCAGAGCGTGACTGTTACCACATAAATTAGTTTCGTCACACCATACGCCCAAGGTCTAGCAGGTCAAAATGTATGTAATAATTTATCTAATAGTCCATTAAAAGGTTTCTGGTTATGTATTTCCAATTGGACGGCTTAAATACTCGTAATGGTTATAAATGATTGGTTTTAAATACATATACGCATGCAATAGTTGCAATCATTGGTAGTTACAGAAGTTGTAATATTAAAGCAATTGAATAACTAGGTATGATTGTAACTACGAGTAGAAAACAAGAAGAGCAAGAAATATTAATTGTGGCGACTTCGAGTGTATATTTAAAAGACACAGTAAAGATGGTAACTAGCGCCAATGTAGCTTTCAGCCGAAGTAATATGACATTAATAACAGATACATAAACCATCTCTATTCATATCATACTACACTCTGTTAAGTTCGATCACAGCATTTTATGCACCTTCATCGAACTATTATTAATACACTTAAACATATTATTAATCAATTGTTAAAAACTACAATCAACTTCGGCACCATAATTAAAAATCAAACAGCCTTATGGGAAACAACCATGAACGTGCCTTAGTATCGCAAGACCACTAATTGTTAATATCAAATAGCAATTCAATTGCGAAACGAATAATACAGAATCATTTGTAATCGCCCCTCGTATTGTCCGGTTCCATATGGTTATGCGTGCAGGTGTTACTTGGTATTGCAGTGGAATATGGAAGCATTTCATCATTGGATGGTGTTTTCTGCGATTGACCATGTGATAGCCTTAGAAGGTCTATGTCATTGGTTATATTCGTAATGTTAAGGATAAGCACAATAGTAAGAAATATGCTAACATAGTAAATGCGTGTGGTCAACTTTGCTTACATCATGATAGCATTGGTTTTTGATGGTGAGTGGTGCTGTATTAACAGCAGTTGTCTGTCTGTCGTTCTGTCAGTTTGCCAATCTAGCATTTTCTTTAAAAGACCTAATACCTACTACTTTTCACCAGAGGCCCTAGACAACTGTCAAAGATTTCTATTCTATTCGTAGAATAGATGAAAAAATGTATGAGATTGACATAAGTGTTGGCGTTAGCTTATGTCAATCCAATACATTTTGTAATCTATTCTATGAATAGAATAGAAATCTTTTGTCTAGGGCCTCAGGAGATTTAGTCGTTTTGATATAAACAGTCGATCACTCTTCGACACTTGAATAGTCATTCGCCACAATTACTTTTTTGTGCCTAGATCTACTGTGACGAGTACTTATATTACGTGACATCAGTGCAAAGCTTGAATTCACAAACTTAATTAAAGAAACCAAATCGCCGAAAGCATAAATGAAATTTTTAGAGAGCAATTCCTTTATAGAATTAATGAAAAATTCGAAGATACAAACATACTGCGGAGTTTTTGATAGGATATTATGGCATGGCGGTTAATGATCTACAATATCATAACTCTTGTTGCAGTTACGTAGCCTGGACATTAGAACAATGGTACAAATAGATACAAATAAATAAAAAAATTACGTCTTGATGTGGAAATAGTTCACTTTCTCTGCAACGATATGCTTCGTTACATTTGAACCTAGCTATTTCTCTCGTTGCATCATCCGTTCATAGTTCTGTTGAATATTATTTCTCTAAATGCTGTAAGTACTTACAAGAGGCTATAAACATAAGTTACTATACGAATTATAAAATAGTTTTTGTACTGCAATATATTTTAGACTCGTACTACTCCTAGGTATAAATCAATTATTAGCGCCCAAGAATTTCTTTCATTGTTTTGAAGTATTGTTTTGATAATGCCATTGCCTTGAAGTAAATTGAAGTGTCTGGTTATTTCAGCTGCCTTAAATTTAAAAAGACGAGGTTGCAGTGATTTGAAGACTTGTGAGAAGTAGATACCATGGAAACAAAACGACTAATAGGCGGAACTGGAAAGATTTTGGGGGAACCTTTACAGAGATAATCCAAAGTATTGAAAAAGATTTAAAAATCGCATGATATGATTTAATTTATGCGTCAAAAGTGAAACAGATGACTGATTAAAATACAATTTAGAACAGTTAGCGAAAGAGGCTTTAAAATTTTAAAATAAAGAAAATAAAAAACACAACAGAGAAATTTTAATACTCGTTAATATTAACCTATCCAGAATTGTATTTATAAAAACATTTGTCCAAATTAACTATCAACTAAAATAAGTAACACATTATTTCGTAAGTCAGCATATTGTTCTAGGCGTTACGTTTCACGTACTTTTTTAAGAAAGTGAAAGTACAAATAGTTATAGGTACAAGTAGGAACAAGTACAAATGGATTAGCACTCATAGATAGGAATGTGATCGGATCAAGGCTTCATAGCTCCATTAGCAACTTGAGGTATCACAAGTTTGTATTATCTGTAGTAGATGCAATCAATACCTGATCATATCGTTAGAATTGTATGGCTGTTGACTGACAAGGTTTTATTTATGATTTATGAGCTTGATAAGTAAAACAAATGTACTAAGGCAAAAGCTACTATATACTATACCTTTTCTTTGTAGATAAGATCCAGTTGACTCAGTGTTTCAAATATTTGAAGAATTTGAAGTTCATCTTGATTTTATTAAACTGATATCGCAACATTAGGAATCAGAACTTAATGGAACTAAGAAAATTGCAATATACTTGTTGTGTTGGTAGACCTTATAATTATTGGCTATTTTGCGGCAATTCACGATGATAACTATGCTTGTGATAGAGAGAAAGGTGCATCTTTAATCCCAGCTTGATTTAACTGATTTTCTCCAAATCATCACTTTGTAATACTATAAATTTATGAAATGTGTTATGTTTAAATCAACCTTATTCAAGCTGCATTATTTACAAAACTGATCTACTCTTTAATCCATTTGAACAAACATATATACGAACACTTTCCGAAACAGTTAACGGATATAGCCGTGATGACAATGAAACATCTATTGTGTCTACAGTAGTGTCCATGAAATGGTTTATATGTTCATTTTACCAAAGACTATTACACTAAACAGCTAAATCAAAACGAAATGCTAAACAAATATTTATTAAATCAGGAATCTATAAAATATTATTGTTACTTTTATATAACTAATTTGCACAAAATATTTTTACTTTTCCCCCATTGACTCCACCGCAGTAAGTGAGAAGAGTGATTTACTTTAATAACTATCACTTAAGCTGTCAAGAGGGAATGCGTAAACACTTATATCATGTTATTCAAGAACTTTTACTTGAATACATTGATTGTATTAAAGAAAACTGTGAATGTTTATCTACATATGCCAGATTTCTCATGATTGCAAAACAGACTCACTCTGGAACGTTAGACATGTCCTTGAAAGAAAACACTGCATGAAGCAAAAAAGATAGTAGTTTTGGCAGCAAATATAGTGTTTACTTCTGAGATTGGTAAAAATATTATACCACTTACCACGTGATACGGTGATACCATATACAAACAGGTGGTTCGTTTCTCGTTTGCTACCATTGCCAATAAAATTGCGAAATAACGCTGCAGGTGTACATAGAATACACTACAAGTGCGCAAGAGGACCATACACACACTTTTTACTTAAATTATATAAAAAGATTAAAAAGAAGCAGTGAAATGAACTAACCAAATTTGTACCAACAAAGGCGTGAAATCGGATAATGTAATTTGTAGTACGCTCGAAGGCAAACTATTTATTATTTTCAACTTCAACTCAGTTCAATAAATTTACAGCTTAAATAATAACAGCTATTTTATTTTGTACAAATACATAAAGTACAGTGTCAATTAGTTACAAAATGTGTCGCCATAAGCACACAATAGTAATTTCACGACTTAAGAGTTTAGATGCAGTCAGTCAATCGTAACTAATTGGAATACAATTCTACTATAATACATTCGAAACAGCGATAAATGTTATTTTAATTGGTTTTTGCATGACAGTGTCAGATTTTGAAACTAATAAGCTGGCACTCAATATTAGACTTGTATTATTCGTTTCGTAGATAATTTATTTATCAGAAGAAGAACTTCAGCCTCTCTTAAAAGAAGAAGTTGTAAGTATTATTGTACCCGGTACGTAACAAAAGACTCGTCTACTATAGCATGAACTTAGTACGCCTCTGCCTAAGTGCTGCTATGTAAACTAACACACACAAATATTCTTTTGTGCTAAATACAAATACAACGATGCGTGCAGACTTCATCTTAGTATTAAATCATCTGAGACAAAATGAGTTGTACATTCTCAGCAAAATTTAATAAAAAAAATGTGTTTAAGAATAGAAGAATAGATTAAGGATCACGGCACTATTTAAACCCAAAGTCTGTGTAACAGCAGATTTTCATAAATTAAACTTTCACGTGCCATATACCCGGTCTCTCAAAAGGATCATTTGTAAACCACACAAATTGTTGTATCCAATGCAAATGGAACCCACGATACTTAGACAAAATGTAGGAAATGATGCAACTGCTTCTAAAATCAGAAGTTTAAGCTTTAACATTGACGGTACATAAAATACAGTTGTATTTTTCGTAAACTGTAACAAGTTCAATCAACCGTGTAGTTGATAACAATCGGTTTAGATCAATATTTCTACCGGCACCCAGGGCTTATGCGTCATAGTTTCGTAATTAGTTTTCCCCTTGACTGCTTTAATAAGTTTGTAGGTTAAAGTTAGATCGATAGATAAATGTTTAATAACTAAGCTTTTAAATACAAAGCTCTGTATTTTTATTGAATCTGCAACATTATTGCTGACATTTATAAGAATGTAATTTCATTCTACCAATTGTTATGAACCTGTTAACTCCATAATTGACTAAAGATGTTTTCCGACTGAAACTTATTTTAAAAGCGACTCATAGATGCCTGTTAGCTATAAGTATCACATAAAACTTAACTAAAATTGTTTAAAATAAAGTATGTATCTATACTATTATATTCGGAAGAGTTTGTTTGTCTGTTTGTTTGAACGCGCTAATCTCTGAAACTACTAGTCGGCTTTAATTCTTTTTGCGTATGATAGCCCAGTTCTCTAAGAAGGTTATAGGCTATGAAACATCACACTACTGGCGACGGGAGCAGCGCAGTAAGCAAAGACGCGGGTGAAACCGCGCCGCGGAAAGCTAGTATTTATGAGTGCTCAATGCGCCTCGGCGCAGAGAACGGCTAACTGACTTAGAAATACAGCTGAAGTTTATACTATAAAAAATTATGGCTTTGCATGCAACGATTAGCGGTATTCAGGTTATTTGGCTTAAGAAGCGCTTACCCTCGACTGTTTTTACATTACTTATACTCACTAAACAAATACTACCTACTCGACATACGTAGGGAGTATTAACAGATCATTTACTTACATGCAAATATGGATGGTTTGTGAATTTTGGCAACTTTAAGCAAGTCCGATAATTTAACACTAGGGATATCATTGTAACAAAACTATTGAAAAATATATTTATAACGCGAATCTAGCATATAATATTATATGATAATAGATATTAGGCACTGTAAACGCCAATCCTCTAAGTATAACAGGACATTTATATTACTACCTCATCCTCTAGTGATTATTTATGGGCTAAGGGTTACAAAAACTAATGCAATTTCTGAGTGATTCATAGGTCAGACAAAGGGTAACTGAGTTATTTGGCTAAACAAAAAACGCATCGAGAAGCCCGACTCATATAACCTCGAACACTAAAAACCAATGGCACTGTTACCAGGTTAAACTAATTACGTATAGAGAATCCCTTTAGTGCGGTTAAAAAAGAATCAAATATATGAATGACAAAAAATTAAATTACTGTAGTCATGAGTTTTAGAACAATACTTATTCTCACTGCTGCGAGTGAAGTGAAATTTTTTAATCCTTGTGAAGACACATACAATTAAACAAATAGACAAGTACACCTGTGTGATCGTAGTGGCAAAGATGAATTTTACTTTTACATAATGTTTGATTGTTATGCGTTTGATTGTTATGCGTCAACAAATGGAAAATTCTTAAATATGTTTGATATTAATTCTGTCTACTCAGGCCTCAAATAACTTTAAGTTATACACTTTTTGTTGTACTGTTTTCTACGAAGCATTCAGCTAATCTGATTCTACGTTCAAAACCTCTAGAAATTATTTTAAGCGTTGCAATAAAAGTAAATTTAATTTGTATTTCATTATGCATGTTAAAATATCCGAGTATCATTAAACCCATATAGCGAAATTACATCCGATTCAAATATTAGTAGTGATGACCCACCATAACTGTTTTAATCGATTACGATTTCACTTACATTTATGATCGATATTAATAAAGCCGAATTGAATAGCAAGAAAGTTACCACAAGCTTTCGCACAACACAAATCAAATCAACATCAATTTGCATTCTTAACTCAATCAAAATTTAAGCCGCTGACAGTCGCTTTTACTATTCAAGTGGTTGAAATGGTAGTGTCTAAACTACGTATATTAAATAAAACAGAATGCCGCTAATTTTTATAACCGGTTAAGATAGTCGGAAAACGAGTTCAATAAAATCATTCATCAAGTCAAATTGAATAATTTAACTAAATTAAACAAAAGACATTTAGCAAGTAATTAAGCCCGTAAATGCTTCGTTCAGAACATTTATATCACAATAATTTACCAAAGATAAAGGTAATAAAAATCTTCAACTGATAATGCTGGGTTACTAACACAGTTATGTCCTGCAGTCACGACTTCATTTTTCACTTAACACTTCTTTGTTCACGTTCGAGTTGTTTCATCGGGTACTTTTTGTTGGTTAGCTTCATTGTGTGCAATCTTCAGGTCACCATCACTTCAAGTAATGCTTACTTCAATCGCTAAGCATTCATTAGCGCTTCTAATCATGTGACAATTTCCTAGTATTCATAGTAAACGTTTTCCCTTGTTGGACGCGGTACTGCGCTCAACCCACAATGGTTGACCAGTCTAATAACCAAGGAAGTATCGATAGAACTAGGCTTGACGTCAATAAGGAAACTTTCATTGAATTTAATTGGGAAGTATCATTAACGTCCAGTCAAAATAATATACATTTTTACACACTTTCTAGTTTTACAACCTACATACCTACTTGTTTTATGTATTTACGGTTAGCAAAAGTAATTATTAGACGGCTAAATTTAATTTAATTTAATTTACAATCAAAATGCTATATGGTTTTCAGTATAGAATATGAGAATAACTACCATATTTGGTTCCTGTAGATGTCATAGGGAGTGCCTAATAGGCATAACCATGGACAGCGTTCCTCCTTATAAAAGAGGGCTAAGTCTGTAGCCATCTTATGTTCCATTAATTTCTTGTTGTTCTCTTATAATATAAAATTAAACTAATATAAGCAGTAATTTTGAGAGTAGAAGCAGTACTTCTACTAAAAGTTAACTTGCGTTTTGTAGTGACTATATCAATTTCCATGATAAATATAGTTCTTATAGTAAACCTAACCTTTTTTTTTGTCAATTTCTGTATTATATATATTTTACATTTTAACCTAGGTACGCCATTCATATTGACATACAAAATAAATATTGGTCTTATTTTAGTTTCTAGCATTTAAAATTCCAAACGCATTTCCCATGCTAAAACACTAATGCGTAGTACTGAGTATTGTGCATAAAACCAAATAATATATGCCTTTAAAATTAAATGACTAAAAGTATACTCTTGTTCATTAATTGCTCACCAAGAAACAGACCATAAAACTATTATTTCTAATCAAGTTAACATGTGACACCCATCTAACACAAAGCGAGTTTAGGTAGGTCATGGCTAACATCACTATCTAAAAAAGTGTTCTCGAGTGAACACAACTTTCTTAGACAATTAAATACATGCAGACACAATACTATTACATTCTAGGTAACAACACGTTGACAATTCTGTGTGTAAAAGCTGACGAAAATCTACTAGTATAAGACATGCTCTTTTAGAAATCCGCTTTACTGACTTTACTTCTATTGGAGGCACCATTCGATACAGTGTTTAAATTTTTTTACATGGTAGTAGCAGCTGGTAATGGCTTTAACTTCTATCAAGTTCCTTAGGACACATCATACTCCGATCATATTAATGAAAACTTACTCTTTATTTTCATTTATTTCATTATTTGTACAACATTTTAAAGTCTACTACTACTAACTAATAGTTCCAATTTATGAAGTTATTATGATTTAAATTTGCATATAAATCATTTATTAATGTGTTTTAAAAATGATTTAAAAAACGTTAAATCGCTATTAAATTTCCATATCTATAGACTTCTAGACAATTTTTGCACACGGCATTCTGACAGATGTTTTACGAAACTGAGCAATTTTGACTCACTAATGTCATTTCTGCCCACTTATTGAAAGGCAAATGTACTGAAGTAATTATCACGACAACATAATATAACCTATCAAAATTGAATTCTAAAAATATATTAAAACATCAATATGAGCTTGAAATAACTGACATAATGCTGATCATACTAAGAAATATAAAAAAGTCAAAACAAGAATTACGAATTGCAATCATATAAATATTTTTATATAAAGTTTGTTAAGGTTAAATAGAAATGAAATTATCAGGTGCATTTCATGTAGGTATAAGTTTTTACTTAAAAGTAATAAATACTACATAGCGGGTTCTAGCTCGTAACTCGTTGGCTAAGTCCACGAAACAAAAAATCCCAATGACCCCTATATACATAACAACAATGATGAAAAATCGTGATTCTACTTTTCACAACAATATCACCACAAAGTATGTTTTAATGCCTCAAGTTCGTTGCAACTAAAATGTAGGTAATATACCTATCAAAATATAACAAGCTGTTTAAATACTACCCACTACCTACTTTTACATCTATCGTAATATTTGTGTAACAATTTATTTTGTTTACAATCGTGTCTAGACAGAGCCTAATAGTGGTAAACAGGGACGAACCTTTAACGTTTTTATTGGTAAATACTAAAATCTTCCTTTCTCTGTAATAAATAAACATTTTTGCTTACATTTCCCCTTTGCTAGTTTTATCCTTCAACTAAAAATTAGTTACTCATTGGTTAGATTTTACTGTCGAAAACGAGACTATTTTTAGAGTTCGTAACTTCTTTACCATTTTCTATCGTATTTTCAGCCATACAATTATCAAATGCACTATGTTTGCGTCCAAATCAAATCGGTGAATCAGCGCCAACCCACACGAGGTTTTCCTTAGTAGGTTAGTGAATATTGGCAAAATTTGAATATTGGGTGACCTTGGTAGCTCAGCTTGATTATAATAATAACAACACAATAAAACAGCTTTATATTTTTATTTCAAATCCAACTTGGGTCAGTACTCATCAATTAAGACTGACTTATATCACTGCGGTAGGATTTTAAGTCTATTCAATTTAAAATTTAAATCATTACTATATTTTGGGTATTATTCTGTATTGTTAATTTTCTTTTTTAAACATAATATCAATTATCTACCAATTTAAAGTTTAAGGTACTTAACATTTCTTAACAGTGTATAGATACCATTTGATTTTATTATAACCCTGACATATTGCCTGAGCCCTGAGCTCTATCATTTATTCAATCAATTTTATTAATATGTTCAAGTCTATGTACTCATAAAAGAAAATTAATACCTACTGATTGCTAGGTCCACCTATATAAAACACTTAAATGTATGTGATGTGTATTAAATAATTACTACCATAGCCATGCCGTGAACATCTTTCAGCACATAATCTACGTTTAACGGATCTAAAGCAAAATAAAACTAGATAATAAAATTGCATCTAGTTTTATGATGGAGTATGTAAACCAGTATTTTGTTGTCATGACATTGGATAGTAATAATAATAATAATAATAATATTCTACCACATTCACACAGCGCCATCTAGCCCCAAATTAAGCAATTATATTTGCTTGTGTTATAGGTACTAAACAACTGATATACTACTATACCTTTTTTTTTTTGCAAATACATACATATTATAGATAAATTACACCCAGACACAGAACAAACAATCATGCTCATCACACAAAGGTTTGTCCTGGGTGGAAATCGAACCCACGACCTCCGGCTTAGCAGTCAGGGTCACTAACCACTAGACCAACAGGCCAGTCAATAGTCAAAAGATAGTTACTTTAGTGAGCTGCGCTATTATAGATTTTTTTAAAATAACAGTTGTTCGAAGACCTAATAAAATGTTTCAAAGAAATTGTTAACTTTTATGGACAAGATAAAAGGTTACATTTTCACCTGCGACAAACTCGTTAACAGCTGCGTTCGAAATTGATGATATATTATAGCGATGTCCATTTATGGTACATTTGACAAAGGGCGCCATAATAACGGTATTGGTAAAAGTTTATATTATCTTACAATGTACTTTATCAAAAGGTCTGACATAGTTTTGTTGACAACTTTAATTATACTTAAAATGTTTCAAACTCCTGGGTAACTGAAAAAACCAATTCAAAGATAAGGTTACTGTTGGATAAGGGTTTTTTAAAGTGAATAAATTCAAGATTAATATAAAATGGGACGTCTTATAATTAGTTCGCAGATTTGGAGAGTACCTAACTGGGAAAGTCTGAATGTATACTGTGGAACAAATTAAGCGGAGTATTGGCATAGTAGGTTTTGTATATGATCTAGTTGTTTTGTTTTGATGTATTATTTATTAAACAATGTGACATCCATTTATCAACTAAAAATTAAGAACTTAGATGCAGGACGTGATTTTATAATACACAAACACTCAACCTGTCTAGTGACGTATAGTCGTCGTGAAAACTATATTAGGTAGTATTACAACGTTTGATATTCACAGGGATCATTAAACTACGTAATATTATACAATATAATAGTTATAATTTTATAGTTTATAAGTAATAATTATCATATTTAAATAATTTATTAGTTATTTGAAATTTAGAATGATCAATAAAATTACTATTATTCAAAAGTTAACGAACGTCTCACCAAGTTAAATCTTAAAAAAAATCATTTGACATGATTTAGTTCTCTGTATAAATACCAGAGGCGCTATTAATTATCTCGAATAAATAGCTTACGAAACAAAAGAGTCATAAATTTAGATATCACATTAGATTTTTTACAATATTTACAACACAATTACTTTCGCAGTTACATAAAACCTTTTAAAATTAAATTACATAAAACTTTTAAATATTATGCTTACTAAAGTGAAACTATAACGATATCCAACCAACCGTTCTGAACAGTCAAGTAACAAAATGTTTTAACAAACGTATAGAATTATAATTGCGTTTATTTGCCGATTTCTACACCGACCTGGCCAACCAAGGCGATTGTGAACACCGTCAAGACACGCAACATAACGTACTCGTATTGCGATTCTAAGCCGAATACTTGAAAATGCCAACTTTATTGCTCCACTAGTTACATTTTTATGGACTGCATTAATTGATTCTATGAATTTAGGCTGTCACAACAATTTATACATTGTACGACGTTTGCTTGATCAGGTTATGTTCAATGACTGTAATTTTTACTACTATACAACATAATAAACTACATAGTTATACTATGCAAGTGAATCTGGTTATGGTATATTATGATTTACATCTAATTTAGATCTAAACTCAACCTTCGAGTTTATTCAAAGAGCAATCCAAGCGATGATACATGCTTACAAAAGTGCAGACGATTTGCTTTGACATGGTAAACTTTTCTATGAGAAAAATAATATCATAAATATGTGTACTCATAACATAAAGGCACTTTATCAAACAACAAAACTAAATTTACTGAACTGAAATTTTCTATTATCTCATTTAAAAGTTGTCATTAAGACAGATGCAGTCAAAGAACGAATTGTATCAGCAGTGGCAACATCACGCAACGGGTGGTACTGTGGCGACAGAATTCACTCAAAAACTGACGTAAAAAGCACAGACTATGCGCACAATAAATCAATTCGATTTTTACGAAACTTATACAATTTATGTAAATCAAATTTCTTCTAATCTGCTTCTTCTGCTATATCTAAAGCAATTATCTAATATAATTTCATAAGCACTTGATATTAGTCTATTTATTAGTCAAAACCTGCTCATTACTAAATAAAGGTTTTGAATAAATCCTTCTTCTGCTAAACTAAGATCTCTAGAGAACACAAAACGAAAGTATTTATAAGGCTTTCATTAAGTAGCATTAAAAAACAAGCATTTTGATCACCTAATAGTAGAAGTTGTAGAAGTTTATGATGCTATTATTTTAAAACATAGTTTGAAGCCTGAAAAATTCATACAGCATTTACAAAAGATTTGCTGTCTCCCACCTGTCTTGGCAGTAAGTTGCTTAACTCGATGAAAGAGATTGATTGATCACATCAGTCACTATAGCCATAAGCCTCCATATCTTACTTAATTATTAATGAATGTCTTTATCTACAAAAATCAAATCCAAGGTTATATTCAACAGTCAAGACAAGATTATAAATCATAATTGAGATAAAACTACTCAAAACAATAAAAGTAATAGATGTTAGTGATGATTATCTATCTGATAATCTTGACCGTTACATAGATGTAGACATATTTGAGTACAGATACATTATTAACGTTACATATAGCACAAGTAGTGGACAACTGATGTTAAATAAGATCAGTGATTTAGCAATTATGACCTTTGTGGCGTTAAACACAAGATAAACAGTTATAAAATATGGCTTTGATATTAAGCAATTCTGATCTCTAACTCTGGTAAGTCTTTTACAAAACTTTGCCATTAAACCGTTAGTGCTAACAGATTAGTCGGTAGATATATATATATATATATATATATATATATATATATATATTTATGTTTGCAAGACCTGCAATTTTCTATCTGGATGTTCGCAAATTTATCTCTGCGTCTAAGAAATCTGACACTCCAAGCCGATCGATCGAACTTTACCATCCTTTAAGGGATATCGCTAGATCTGATTCCTCATTGATTTTAAAAGCAGATGGAAATCGCTAATAAACAACGGATGCTCAAAGAAAATGTACACTAACCTGTGTGCAGACCTTATATAGAGATATAAAGACTTCAAAGATGAAGAAAATAAGATATGGCTACGGTTTTATATTGACAAAACTGGTTTGGCTTTGATGTAGTGCATTGACTTGGTTTATTTCGATCACGGAGAATATTACAAAATCATCTTTACTGCGGCGTAGCTTCCATAAGCTACGCTGATGGATCAGACAGTCTGTATCCTTATTTGGAGACTTAGTATTGTCGAAAAAACCTACGCTATAAATTCATGTTATAGTCCAAATTTGGCACGATTCTCACGATAAAATAGCAGATACTTGAAACTTATACACACCTGTGTAGATAAAAGTATGCAAATAGAAGTAATGTTCTGACCGTATTTAGCAAAATTTTATGGACAATATAATGAGCGATATATTAAGGTAAGATTGTGAAAAACAGCATTAAGAAAAAATATGAATACAAACACAGTCATTTTGTCATAAGATTTAACATCAGAAATATAATTTGTCCTGATATTTATTTAAATGGAATAAAATGAATACGCTTAAAGACTTGGATGAACTATTTAATTACTATCTTGTTAAGTTTTAACAATATGCAAAACTGTTGTGAAATGTATACGAAATTGGGCGTTAAGGATATTTTGTCATCTTCATCACATTATTGCAAAAGCAAATCAACTTTATTAGTAAACAAAATTTATGCTAATAATTAAAACATACTCTTAACATTTCTAGGTTATATCTGAATCTTCACGTATCTTTCTCATATATTTATGAATGCCAATAAAACTCACGAAACAAATCGGTTACTACCTAACTCACCTTTCTACCATGCCTATCAAATGCTTATATTGCATAAAAATCACTAAATGATTTGTCATAGGCAGCACTATTTATGTTGATGTGCCTTTGCATTCGTCGTGCAGTCTATTCATACCATTATACATATTCAATCGCATATAAGACCATGTATTGGTATCATTGTATGCAAAATAAACAAACAATAAAAACATGTAAGGAAATTGAAAAAGACAATATGTGATATTTTCATTCTTTGTGGTTTCCTCTCAAACAATCGTGCGAAGCTGCGAGGTCACGACTCAGGCGGTGAACGGTGACGGCTGAAATGTTTGTTACCGGTTTGTACACTATAATATTATTAGGATTAGAGCAAAATATTATGCATCGTTAATACATGACCATATTAAACGTGTTATTGTTTACAGCTTCAGAAGAAATTATTGAAGTCAAGACTAAATGTCAGAATACCGGATTGTATGTTTATAAAATATCCCGTGTGACATAGAGCTTAAACTATTAAAATTTCAAGAATGATGCAAAATTCTTAGACAATAATAAATAGAATGCAAACTAAAGAAGAAACGGTACGTGTTATATTAATACGCTACGGTTTAAATACGTAACAACATATTACAAAATGAACGGCGAATGGAAACCGCAACGGTCACTTCTCGTACATCCGAATATGAACTATCAGCGCTAACGGTCATTGACATTGAAAAATGTTCACTCGACTGATCGACAATTTACTGATAAATTGTAATTCATAGAGCACCGCTTTTTACGGCTATAAGCAATAAAAGTTCAATTTAATCGTGTTCCTTACTGATTTCAACAAAGCATCTATCTATAACTGCAACTATATTATTAATGATACAAGTCAATACAAAATCAAAGACTTTTACACGACACCGGGTGATGCGGTGGGTCTTACGATATCATTTATAAATTTATAATCAACCTTTTCTTCTCACCGTCATCATTACTGCATTTTTATCTTCTGTTTACTCACGCTATCTTTCGTAATCTAATGCATGTTATCGCTGTTTTATCAGTTATTTAGTGTGCTCCCAAAAGACAAAATTTTATACAGAACTACTTTCACTTAATAATTTTGGCTAGGTATATAATTTAATGAATGTTCGCATGCGAAACGCGACTGAATGATACACATGAGAAACACTAGTATTTTTAATTAAAATTTGAGAGTGTGCTAACTTGGGCCAAAGTGGTGTAATCATTTAATATTACTACGTCATCAAATAATTTTTTAGTTGTTAGATAGATCGTCATCAGTTACCTGAATCATTGAAATTTCAAGACAATTTTATTGTTTTAGATCCAACAGTACATTAGTAACATTAGTGATATTAAGTTTTATATTACGTCTTTTTTTCTAGTTTTTATAAAGCTGTGCCTCACGTCTTCACCCGCGCGTAAAATATGTTTTGTTGTATCTCTAGGGAACCAGACCGATTTTCGGGATAGTATGTCCGTCTCTGGCACCGAATCTATCTAAACACCAATTTTATCGAAATCGATTCAGGCGTTTATGCGCTGAGTGGTAACAAACACACACACACACACACACACACACACACACACACATACACAAATACAAACTTTCACATTTACAATATTTATAGGATTTATTTATTATGTGCCCAATCGTTAAAGATTATATTTAATAGTGTATAAATATCTAATTATAGTTATATTTGCATATACAAAGATGAGTTTAGCTAAATGACTTTCAGTATAATAAACATAACCATATTGTCTAACAATGTTTTAGTGTACTTCGACAAGCTTCAGTTATTTGAACATTTCCGCTGCTAGTAGATTACGTATTTCCTACAAGTCAACTAAAATAAGTTCTGTGTTCGCAAAATATCTGATTTTGATACTTACTACATAATATTTTCCGAAAGACGTTATGTTATATTGCATAAACCGTATTCCTATAATATATACACCAGCATAATTAAAATACAAAACAATCTTACTATTCGAAGGAGGTAAGGTTTAGCTAGGTAATGTACTGGAATAAATTGAATAACTGGAACATTAAAAACTGCGTGTAAATGTAATAAAATTAATGTAGTTCAAATGGTACCAGACGTGTTTAAGTAGAGATAAATGTTGGCTATCAACAACTCAAGAAACAAAAACTTAGGAAAGAAAAGGTGACTGACCTGCCACCTATATACTATTATATAAAGCAAAAGAGTTTGCTCGTTTGTTTGAACGTGCTAATCTCTAGAACTACCAGTCGGATTTAAAAAATCTTTTTGCGTATGATAGCCCTGTTCCCGAGAAAGGTTAAAGGCTATGTAACATCGCGCTACTGGCGACGGGAGCGGAGCTAAAGAAAAAATAAAGTATTAAATACGAGCAGATATTTTTGGATCACTTCATATGACAACTTCCTATGTTATAACTTGCATAGAAAAGCTGTCTTATCCATAAGCCGAATAAAAATATATACGCTCGAATTGGAAAACCTCCTCCTTTTTTAAAGTCGGTTTAAAAGGGCAAGCTTTAATTTTTACACAAATATAATGACATAAATAGTAGCCATCTATAGCCATAACGATGGCTGTCAAGATAAATACGCAAGTTGTCCAAACGTGATCTATCGACGATTTGCTTTTATACAAATCACTGCAATATAAGATTAGAAAACAAGGTCACTCTTATTAGAATACCATGGACCGTCAGCCATGTAATTTCTCTACACACGGTCCACTAATACAGTAAAATAACGTATCGATTATGTACGTCGGTTGATGTGGTAATACATGTCCTTATCAAGTAACATAAAATATTACTAAAGACTATTAACCGTTTTGTATTTCCATATAATCGTTCTGTGATAATAAACAATGGTGTCAGCATTACTGTAACATTTCGTTGAGTGGGTGTCGTCATAAATTATTGTAGCTTAAATAATAGTTCAACACACTGGTTGTCTTAGTTTTGTAACTAAACGAGAAAGGACAATTTTTTTTATTCTGCCGTCGTTATCATTTCACTGCAGGGCAAAGGCCTTCCATCGCTCCTTCCACTCCTCTCTATTCAATATACCTTTGTTTTAAGATAAAAGTACATAAGATATGAGTCTCCAGCGTCGTTCAGCAAGCTCTGAAACTAACAATTATTTTTGTTGCCAGACTGTTTTGGCACGAAAAAGTTTTTTATTTGTTAGGCTTTCCATACAGCGTTTTATATGTTAACCGATAACCCTCACTTTGCATCAGAAATCGATACAAATAATTTCTGTCATGACTTTAAACTTGTCTAACCACTGACCACTAAATAAGCTGTTGATAATAAAATACGGTCTCTTGTGATATCGTGGTAAGATTAATCTATACTATCATATAAATCGTAAGAGTTTTTTTGTTCATTTAAACTCCTTAATCTCGAGTACTACCAGCCGGATTTGAACAATTAATTTTGTGTATGATATCCCAGTTCTTGAGGAAGGTTAAAGGCTATGTAACATCACGCTACTAGCGACGGGAGCAGAGCAGTAACTAAAAACGCGGATGAAACCGCGCTGCGGGAAGCTAGTCTATATATATTTACCTAGTACAGATTTTGATTTGATATTCATAACTAATTGCAATTTTATTTCATTCTTAGGTATTAAATACGTATTTTATTGCAATTTAACCATCATTAATCTAGAAGCCTTGATTCGAATGTTCAGATTAACAAACATAATATTTACTAGTATTTCATTATTGATAATTTTAGTACGCATAGCTGTTTACTTTATTTGTTTGTAAACATCCTGCGAGAAACTCAGAGAATGTACAATGAGAGTGAAGTGATGACACTGACTACATGTTTGTTACACATAAACAAAATATTAACATTGATTTATATTTGCTACTAGTTTGCTGCGGCGCGGTTTCACCCGATTCATTGTTTACTGCTTTGCTCCCGTTGTCAGAAGCGTGATGTTACATAGCCTATAACTTTTCTCGAGAACTGGGCTATCATACGTAAAAAGATTTTTCAAATCCGACTGATTGTTCCAGAGATTAGCGCGATTAAACAAACACACTCTACCACTTTATATAATAGTATATAGATAATAGATCTTTCACAAAGTAGTGATATAGTCACTACGCTATAGACACAGAACAAATATATTTATTTCATTTAACATTTCTAATATTATCCCTAATCACGTACAAACAAAAGAAAACACTTGTTATTTTATATTTAATTATAAAATAAATTAAAATAACACGCACGTGAAGTAGAAAGTTATTTGCAATTACTTGATATAAATGTTAGCAATTGAAATTCGGTAGAACATTTAGGTTTAATGCGATTCGGATATATACGGCATAATTACGAGTATATTAAGTGTAAGTGTGTCGCGGCGTTGAGAGATCTGCCTCACCGTGGGAGTTGTATCAAGAATTTCAGTCTCCCTAGCCACTTTCACACTTAAATTATAATACAACTTAAGATGAATGAAGTTACTAAACATTAATACTAAGTTTTTTTGTTGCACTTATGCTTCACTCATACGTCAGTTAACTTTAAGTTAAGAATCTTTCTGTTTTTGAAATTTATGTTAAAGTGATATAGATAGCTTCAGATTAAGAGCCACTTCAAATTTAGTTATGTCTTAGTACCTTTAAGACTCATACAAATCTTTATTTAAGACTATATTTAATACAATATTCTGTCCGTTTAGACCCTTCATTCAATACGTTTCCATTTAAGCTCAATATCTAAACTCTATGCCTGTTTAATCAAGGACAAATTGCTAACGGGATTTCCCTATTACAAATATAGAAAAGCTAACAAACTCTTTGTTTGACGCATTTTCAAGAGTCTCAATGTTTCTTAAAAAAAATATTCTAAAAATATTTACTCTAGAAAGCAAAGGCAGTGAATACCTACAAATACACCTCGCATAATCCAATAAGAGGTGGCTAGACGTCTGTTAAGTTACTAAGGAAATAATTTTCATAACACATTCAAAGTAATAGTACAAGTAAGTATATGATCTAAGCAGGAATAATGGGTGATAGAAATTGATTTCAATTATATACTCTTCTACTATTTTTTTTATTAATTCATATAATGAGCGACCAACATAAATACCTTTTTAATCCTTAAAAATTAATACGAAACAATTTTTTCCGTTTTTAAATTATTTAGTAATAACTAAATTTTTACAAGACTTCTTGGTTAGATCAATGAAAGAAAACAATATTTCATGATTAAGTGTAAATCTCAGACTCCTAATAGTTGAAATAATTTATCAAAACTCTGAGTAAGCTTGTAAGTAACATCATACACTTCCAAAAAAGGTTAAGAAATAATCGTGAGGAAATCTGAACTCATAAACAAAATTTATAAGTCTGAAATTGACTTCACGCCTTGTCTGTATGAGAAGAGGCCTATTAACCTATGGTGGGAATATAACTGAGTAAGACGACGTCTAAAGAGTAACAAGTCTATTGTTAGGTAGAACATTAGACCTTCAGAAATATGAATTATAACTGTAGCTTAAAAATATTTTTATTTATAAAGTTTCGTGCGAATAAGCAATATACATAAGTGTATAAAAACGTAAAAGGTAGGACTAATGTTTATAACCACAGTTAGAGGCAAATTTAACTGCGAACTACTAAATAAAATTCACTTTTACTACTAATGAAAAGAGCTGGCTTATTATCTGATTTTTCTTTCTTTTTGCCATTAAACAAGTTCAAAAAGTATTATTTATATTGGTGTGAGGTAAATCGCAATTAACTTAGTATTAAAAAGAGTGCCCCTAGTTTTTTATTCTAACATTGTGACTTGTTGTGATTTTCAGGGCGGGTGGCCTGAGTTTTTGTCAGTTCCTCTCTTGGTTCTAAGAATAGAGCCATAAAAAACTGGTCAGCAAAATTGTTATACGGAAACTAAAGTTGTCAGTCCGTTTAGATTAAACTAGCTAACATCTTTAGGTTTACGACACGCGACGTTATGTATCATGCATATGGTTTAAGAAAGGTAAGTTTAAGTAAGTGCAAGAGCAAGTCCTAAGAAAAAGTAACAAAATAACATAGCATAACGCTATAGATTTCCTAAAAGGGTAGACAGAAGTATATCATCTTCAGTAACTTATATTGCACCCATTTAGGACAGCATCAGGCACAACCAGATGAGATACAGTCACTCTCTGCTCAGACAATCTGGAAGTTCCTAGACTCTATAAGACTAAGCAGAGAACTATTAATAATAAGGGCGCTACAAAAGATCAATTCTGGTCGAGGTAGTAAAGATGAAAGCTGACGGCTTCTAGCCCAAATATAGTAATAATAATAATTATATTATAACTTATATTGGGTTCCATGTAACAGGTTCTCGACTAAAAAGTATTCGGGGATCGAAGCTGAGACTTCTGTGTGGCAATCTGTAAGTACACTACCAATAAACCACCAAGGCAGTTGCCATAACATCAGATAATAACAAAAATACTAAAAACCGTTACAGTACAATACAGTTTCCTGATCAAAGCATGCAGTACGTACCGGTATTCCGCGATAACAACCTGCCGTATATTTTCAGTTATTTCAATTGATTAATTGCTTTCGATAATAATTGCTGTTTTTACTGTTTTTAATTAACTCTATATAACTATAAGTCTGAAATATGTTACGTTTTTATTTATGTGGCAAAAGCGTACGTGTTATGATGACAAGCAAGTTACCGTACTGTTATGTACTTGCGATATCGTGAGCATAGCTGTAAAAGTTGAAATTGGTGCAAAGGTAGCCTCGAAAGCACTTCTGCATGGCGATTTCTTTTAGCTAAAACTAACTAGAATTTTTCTTGCAGACCCTGACAGCTTTAACATAATGGTACACATGTAGAGTTCGCTAACTATTATGTTCAGAGGAATAGAGGCACTTCCTTGCACTAGGCACTTCCAAGTAGATCTTGAAATGTCACTGTTATACCTCTTTTGTGTTTACATATTTCATATTTACAAAACATTAAACATTCACAATACGAACAATAATTTATTCATTAAATTCATTGACCGATATCGTCAATTAACAAAGACTATGACTGTACATTATTTAAAAATAACAGTTAAAACCCATTTAGTATGTTAATATTATGATACCTAGACAATTGTAACAGAATATCGTGAAGATGAACTTTCTCCGGTTACCTACTAACTTTATAACGAGTTAAATATAATAAAACGGCCACTTACAACGATGGAAAGTAAATCCGAAATAATAAGTCCACAACTTAGATCACGACTCTCCGTAGCACAGTCACAGAGTTAATAAAAATAATTATTTTATCTAAATATCACTAAACACTATAGTCACAGTATAACACTATATTAAGCGATAAAATTGAAGCGCACAGAACGGTTACCGAACGTTATAATTTAAACGGAACGCGGGATATCAAGTGACAGTAAATTCAAGATGTCCGACACGCGTGCGCACTCCGTCGCTGCTCGGATCGGTCTGGCGAGCCCGTCTGCGCTATGCTTAACGCTCTACGATGCGCGACCACACGGATCCATGATAATAAGATGTATTTTTATGACAGCCCCGCATACTTGTAGTCGCTTATCCCTTTTGTACAAGTATATCGTGTGTGGCCCCCTCACGATACACTTGTTAGTGTTAACGAGGACCTCCATAACCATAACTTAACACTTCCGATAGCTGGTTGGTCCGATAACAGTTACATATTTTATTGGGGCCCTGTAGAAGTACCTAAAAGTCTGATAAAAGTCATGTTTTCTCTTTTTATCATATGTATAGAGTGCTAGCATGATATTTATGGTCTAAAATAAATATATTATCATGAAATTTTTGAAAATCTTAAATTACCAATAAAAACAAAGAAAGAAACAAATAGCACTTTATTGCTTCAGACTATCTATTCTTTTTAATACATATTAGGTATATGTCAAGCATTATCACTGACCCAAAAACTGACTATTAGTATAAACATTCTTATCGGTACTCCTGTCCTGGATTTAGTATAGAGGGGCTTGCTTGTCCTATTTAATCCTTTTATGAACCCAACCTACCAATTACTTGAGATAACCTGATTAAATAAATAGGGTCAATGAGCGTAAAAATGTTTGTGTGAATGTGTTAGGTATAGTAAGCAAAATTTTGATAGATAAGTAGATTTCTAGTCTGTACGTCAAGTCGAGATAATACCACATTGGAATAGCGAAGTATATACAATACTACGGTCATACCAATACATTTTACTAACGCATTAGTGAACAGAATAATAGTGGTCAAGCTTTAAGAATGCGGCAAATCATACAACACAAGACGGGTGACAGCGTCATGTGATAAGACCGTTACCATGC
Source organism: Parascotia fuliginaria (assembly GCA_963082885.1). Classification (NCBI taxonomy): domain Eukaryota; kingdom Metazoa; phylum Arthropoda; class Insecta; order Lepidoptera; family Erebidae; genus Parascotia; species Parascotia fuliginaria. Next base: position 3,042,483 of record OY720180.1, on the reverse strand, counting down.
CGGACGCCAATCTGTCAAGCATGGCGATTATAACAAAATCATATCCCATAAGAGGGAACTGTATTCAGCAGCAAACACTTATCGGCTAAATAAATATTGTTAATGATTCTCTACTCTCTCGCATTCGTAGCATTTTTAAACGACGCAAAGTATATCTCACGTAATGCGAATTATTTTTATTCAACTAACGATTAAGCATACCAGTCTTGTAAAGGTAAACACGGAATTCTTGAAGTATTAAAAGCATGACACATTTTTATCGCATTTTCAGTTGAAAAGAGAGTTATATTTGTGATTTTCAAAAAATAAAGACGTTGTGGCTATGATTATGTGTATAAGTTGTGTTTTCGATTTCCTTTTTTTTTCTTTCACCTTATTTCAGTACCCAAGATAAACAGAAAGTGATGTTGTAAAAGTTACATAAACTTGCCCGATTTCTAAATCCTACAATAACGTGCATAGACGATATAACTGTAGAGTATCACGAAGCATAGATAAACTATTACGAATTAACTAACTGACTACAGGCATCAAAATAGGCATAAAAATGGGATTATTCCTATCTCTCTTAGGGTGACAGATGGGGAAAGTTACATTTGTCCCACTGATCACAACGAGGGGCAGATGAGACTTTTAAGGAGTGATTGGAGTTTCATCAGTCCCCCTGTTAGCAACGGGGGGCCAGATGGAACTTTTTCCCATCTGTCACCCTTGGGGGACAAACCAGAGGGACAGATGGGAATAATAATAATAATAATAATAATATTCTACCACATGCACACAGCGCCATTTAGCCCCAAATTAAGCAATTATATTTGCTTGTGTTATGGGTACTAAACAACTGATATACTACTTATATACTTTTTTTTTTGTAAATACATACATATTATAGATAAATTACACCCAGACACAGAACAAACAATCACGCTCATCACACAAAGGTTTGTCCTGGGTGGGAATCGAACCCACGACCTCCGGCTTAGCAGTCAGGGTCACTAACCACTAGACCAACAGGCCAGTCAAATATAATAGAATAATCCTAAAATGTACAGGCAAACTTCTCAATAGTCATCTTTCTTGCAAATTTGCAAAGTATTATTCAGTCAGGGTCAATAGACTTATTCCACGGTCAATGTATCTAATTGTACGACACTTTTTATAGTTTACATAAACGTGATCGACTAATCGATTGTTTTCTGTTTTCTATGATGTTTAGATACTGTATATGTAATACAGTTATGAAACCAATAATACCTTTCTTTTAACAGAGAAATTGATTGGACTGTTCATTAAACACATTGACCGTTAAGATAATTTGTGTTTTACTTTGTAAAACACAAAAAGTCCAGTTAAGTCCAGGTTTCCACACAGTTTGTTTCTTCACAGTGTCATGCAATGTATAAGATAAATTTAGAAAGTATAGTATTACCTACACTACCGAGTGACATATTCAGTACCTACAAAAAAAGTAACCCAACAGGCAAAAGAAGTTACGACCAATATTGTCAGGAAAATATTTTACCAAATTATAATGAATTACTGTAATAAAAAAAAATTAAAAACATACGACCCGAATTGATAACCTCCTCCTTTTTGAAGTCGGTTAAAAATACAGTTTTAAATGTATATATTTACCCAAGTCTTTGTACGCATCATAGTGGAGGCCACCATACTTGTAGTCTGGCTTTTGTTATGGTGTCCACCATTTCTGGATTCCACAGACTGCTTACCATCAGGCAGAGTGGAGTCACTTTGGTAGGCTAACAAAAAAAAGGCTACACCAGTCACTAGTGATATTATAAACAATAGCTAACAATAGCTTCTCTATTGTGTCTACTTGTAGATATGCTGTCAATTCCTCGCTAGTATCCTTATTCCAAACATTCAAACAAGATCATCGTATCATCAATAAAATTCCATTCTTCTGACATCTAACATTCTGATCTATCAATAAAGAAAACAATAACTGTGACTAGAATATTAGAAATTCTTTAGAAATCAAGTGTCACAAAACTTATTTTTAGATTGACACTGCATTCATTCAATTAATTACCATCGCTATTTATTTTCGACTAAATCTATTATTTGTAAAACCAGTTTCCGTGATAACAGAATAGATAAAAAAATGTATGAGATTGACATAAGCGTTGGCGTTAGCTTATGTCAATGTCATACATTTTTTTATCTATTTTATAAATAGAATAGAAATCTTTGACATTTGTCTAGGGCCTCAGGAATCTGTTGCACAAACCTTAGGCCTGAAAGTACGTTACGCGGACGTCGCGATCACCCCTTCTATACAAAAATGCTCCGTCGCTGGTGCTCGTGCGGGCGTTACGCAGTAACCCAGTTTCAGGTCTCTTAGGTATAGCTTTCAGCAAATATTCGTAAAAAACACCACTAGAGCATTAGTGCTTTCAAACTTTCAAATTACATTTCCAAACTCAAACTTAAAGCGTTTATTTTATTTTAATCATAAAGTATGATGCTCATGAACGTTAAAATTACATAAAGTCAGCCAATTAACCCACAGCCAGTTCGCTGACGAGGTAGAGCCGTGAGAAGAACTGGCAAGAAACTCAGGCCACTCTTTTCAATCGCACCTCTCGGTCATATTGAACCAGAAGGTAATACCGGATTTAGTCTCTCTCTCTCTCTCTCTGGATGTAATCTCATAATAAAATAACCTTTACATAAGGTACCAAAATCAAACGATAACATTTTCATCTATAAGTAGTTTAAAGACCAGGCCTTAGTCTGAGGGCTAGTGATTATAAATTTGATGTAGGTACATGCTTAGTTGTTATATAATTTTTTACCTTTAGCTATTATGACTCCATATAAAAAGGTAAATAACTGGATCTAGTCTAACATCTTTCTTACAGCAAGCGGACAATTTTAATAACAATATAACATAATAATATATCATATTCTGTGTACAACCTGTTCCTTAAAAAATTGTTATCAATTATAATGAGCTATATAACTGTTATTATTAATATACTATAGATATTGTTATTAAACCTTTATATGCGAGACTTTAAAGTATTGTTTTGTTTTCCCACACTATAATATTCTGCCGAGTAAAAAAATTTTGATACGAATGGTACACCATTGTTACGGAAAATCGCATCTATGCAATTTAAGATTAGGTACATTTTAACATAACATGCAAGTTAATTACTTCTGTCTTTCTTAAAGTTGAAATAATTATAACATTTAAATTTCATTGTACTTTTATGAACCTTAAAATTAAATTATCGCGACCCTAAATCAGAATCAATTTAGAGACATTACTATGAGATAATTCTCACGACAATGACCTGTAAATTTAAAATAATAAACTAAATAAAAGGTGACAAGTGTAATAAGTTTAGAGCAATAAGTACGGGTTTTTAATATTTATCAAACTGGTAAGAGGCAACCACCAGTTACGAACATCACAAGTAAGTACAGTTGACCTAAAATCTACCTACTTACATAAGTAGGTATACAAAAAGGAACAAAGACAGGTTTTTGGTTTCTAGCTTGCCAACTTTAAGCTTAACTTTAATGCCGGTGAGTGGGATAGGAGATCAAAGGAATCAGTAAAAGTAAAGAGGTAGGTACTTAGTACCCGTAATAGAGATTATTATATATACTATAGAATACTATTTGACAAAATATTTTTAAGAGCAAGAACAAACAACACGTTCAAATTTATACGTATAATAAAATAGTCGAATTTAGACCACTAGGCGAACAGTAATCGGTAATATAATAATTAATAACAGATGAGAGAGATTATAAAGACCTAGCCACTACAGCTGTAACGTTTTACGCAAAAAGCGTTCTTGTTGCCGACAGTGACAGACAAGCAAACAGTTCACCTGATGGTAAATGGTAACTATCGCTCATGAACAACTCAGCGTCTCTGGCATTGCTCCTGCAATTCTAGGGACTCTGCGAAGCCGCTAAAGCTTCAAATAACTTAAAAACTAACTTTTATTTATCATCAGCCTGAAAACGTTCACTACTAATCGTCTGATGTTGACTTTATTTAAATACAATACCTCAATTTTTTCTATACCAATAAACTTAAACAGCTACAAAGAAAGGTCAAACTTCATTCAAAGTCAACTGCAATGTAGTGTTGTTTGCACGTCAACATATCGAAAGGATCTCTAAAATGCGCATCTAAATAGTAAAAGGAGAAGTAAAATTTAACGAGAGCTAAGTGTAAACGCTGCGTTAACGTACGGAAACATAGAATCATTTTCACTCTATTTTCTGAACATAATAATATCTACCGGATCTACTGCAAAAGCAGCTCAGTGCTATCGTTATATTTCGACACACACTGTATACCTAAAGTTAGTAAATTGTAAACAGCGACGTACTCCTATGTATTGTAACTAGACAAGTTTCACAATCCGTTTATCTCACAAGCTATAGTTTCAGTGTCATACATGAAATTTTACGAAACCCTTTAAAAAACATTTTCTTTTGCTTACATTTGTTTAAAAAAAAACAAATAACCGAGGTGTGTATTTTGTTTTGTATTCGTTACGAGTATTTGTAAATGTCCCTGCGACACAGAACTTATTGTCCAAAAATTTAGTTAAGTAGTTTTATTCTTTTGGACGAACTTCACTATATTGTTTTAAGTGCTGTTACTGTAAATTTTGAACAAATAGTAATTATTATTTTGACTCATTGTCATAATATCTACGTATCTTTACATCAATAAACTGGAAACTCCAACAAACTTTCTCTATTGAAACCATAGGTAGAGGACACTTTCAGTCGCGAGGTAATACTAGTCTGCTATTCTCATCATCCTAATTAGGTATGATGTTTTTAAATATAATCGTGAGAATTTTGATTTCATTGTACCTACTACCTAGAAAACAAAAATTTTAACTAGACAGTTCAAAAACTTTGCTTAGAATGTTGTTTGTTATGAACTTAGATGTTATAGTATTTATGTAATAAATATTTACGGATGTTTTTAAACAGAGTTACCAAAACTGTACCCTTAGGTATAGCCTAAAGACGCTCGAAAGTAGGAACGGATTCTTAAAAAGTTGAAAAGAAAATCTTTTTGATAAACCCTTTAAGTACTTTTCTTTAAATATATATCACAAAATTAATTCACTGTAGCTGACTGGCATAGTGTTCCTCACTCTGACAACTATGTGAAATGCTTTTTCCATGCATTTCAATTTTGACACTAATTGTGTGTATAATACTCTAAAGCAAGAAATTGAATATATAAACGGATTAAATTTTATACCGAGTTCGGTACTTTGAGCTCGTAATCATAAAACATTGCCACTAGAATTGTGAGTGACATAGAAAATTTATCACAATTACTTGCAACAGAAATTGATAGAACCATTCAAAGTAATGTTACAAAACAATATGATACTGAGTTGTAATATAAATCTCTGAACTTCAACAGATCGATAACTTATTAAATAACAAGTATACTATTTCAGAAATGCAATCTAACATTGTTTTGCCAACCAGATTGTTACTTTATGAGTCTGCATTTCAATGATACTAGGTATTAAGTGAAAACAAAATAGTCTCGAAAAAAAAACACTTCGACGGCACTACCTTTAGAATTTATATGTAGGCAGATACTTCCAATGATTGTCACATACTTTGTGCAGTTAAATTCATAAATATGATAGAAACGCATTATTATTCAATCCGTTTATAGGCTCTCTCGTAAAATCTGATTTGACTACTACGACTACCTGTCAAAATTTCAGCTCAACAGATCAAGTCAACAGTGAGTCATCTTTCTGTTTTGTGTGCTGAGTGCCTACAAGACACAGCCCTAACCTCCAAGTTTTCTGAGTAGCGCTAACAGTTGTTTTTTAACCGACTTAAAAATAAGGAGGAGGTTTCTCAATTCGACTATATTATATTTATACACGGTCGAATTGAATCGAATTGTATATATATATATATATTTTTCTTATGTGTGTTCACGGATAACTTCGTCGTATATGAAAGTTTTCGAAAGGAGATATCCCAAGGGTGGTACCATGATAAGGAATCCAGGATCTGATGCTAGCATCCCAGAGAAATCGAGGAGAACTTTCGAAAATCGTAGTGGCGACTAGTACATTTCTTAAGTTTGGTGAAGGTGAAGGTTTGGAGTCGATCTGATGATGGAGCCTAAAGACGGTCGAGGGAACTTCTTCGCGATTTACAGCAATTACTTGGTGTTTGGACTTAATTCATTTCTAATGATGAGAACTTTGCCCGCTTATGGGTTATAAGTGCCATTACAGGTGACCATAGACAGTCGAGGGAATTCCTCAACAGCTGACATGTCGGACTTACTTCATACGATTCAATATGCCAAAATGTTTAACTCGTACAAAATTAATACCTAGGTAAGATTTAGGTCTACTCATCACTAAAATTGTAAAATAAAATAATTTTTAACAAAAAGAAAACCGACTTCAAACAGGAAGAAAACTACTACTACTACTTGGCACTAACTTCAAAATTATAAAATACTTATTTAATCATTTCTGATTAACTAAATCAAAATACGAATTACATTGTGCCAAGTTAATTTATTTTTCATTTTTTAGTTTCTCTCCTGTTTAAAGTCGGTTTTCTTGTTGTTAAAAAATATTTTATTATATTATAGAACGTTTGACATTCGGTCAAATACTTCCTTAGTTTTTTAAAAAGCTATGACGTTATTTTAAAATACTCGTCTACCCTTGGTATTGCTGTCATGGTGTCTCTTAGACGTATAGTAAAGTCTATTTAGCTTTATTTAGCACCAAAGATACACTACATACAGTACGTATTAATTCTGGTGAGATAAAAGAAAGAAAGAAAGAAAGAAAGATATTTTGTCGTAGGTGTAACACCAGTAGTGTGTTTTTTACAAATTACAAAAAAAAATACTTCTATAGATTTTATAACTGAAGAGTTTTGTGGACATTTCATAAACGGTCATGGGTCCTCACAAGAACATTTTAATACCACAAGCTAGTTAGTTTGTCTAGCCTATGATACAATACACCCAATGAATTTCCGAAATTATTGACAGGTGTCATGTTATTGATGTCAAACTTTCATGTCCAAATTATGCTAATTTTATTAGCCTTGACCTAGAAAATTTTCTCAAACTAGGCTCTACACTGAGAGCTGTTGCTTTTCAAAGATCTTTTATGAATATAAATGAATAATTAATTATGTTGCATTGCGATCATGTAACGTGTCACTAATGATATTAGAGTAGGTTCAGGCTGAAAACTCGTTTAGCAAATTTTACAAGTTTGTACCTTAATTTAGTTTTTAATTTACTAGCTTTCCGCAGCGCGGTTTTACCCGCATCTTTGCTTACTGCTCTGCTTCCGTTGCCAGTAGCGTAATGTTACATAGCCTTTAACCTTCCTCGAGAACTAGGCTATCATACGCAAAAAGAATTGTTCAGATCACGAATGGTAGTTCCAGAGATTAGCGCGTTTAAACAAACTAACAAATTCTTCCGATTTATATAAATCCGCATCCGCTATGTATAGATTTTAAGAAATTTTACATACTAATCAAGCAATAATAAAAAAGTAGTATTCTAGAATATATCACTGTCTTGGTATTTTAGTGGTAATATTATTACCACTAAGTAATTAAGTTGTAAAAATAAATTAGACATTATGTTAATTTGAGAAAAATCTGATAAAAACACGTTCGTACCCCATTCGAAAGTAAAACATTCACTCCAAACATCCATCAAACTACACGATAGCTTATTATAAACCTAAAAACGTGAAATTATATTCGGAAATTTTATAAATTCCTGTAAGCATGAGTTATTTGGATGGCGACCACTCCCTAAGTAGCGCACTGACGCCCTACGGCACTCTCTCACGCTTCGGGGTTCGAGCGAGATACCTCGCGTGGCCACGAGTTTTAACTTTATTTTTATGAAATATTTTAATAATGGCCGTTAAAATGATATGTGATAGTGTGATTATGTTTGGTCTGTTGTTAAACAGAGGAAATATTTAGGTGAGGGAAGACGACAACCAGTATTGAGCATGGGCCTCTCTTAAATAATACATTTAGTTGATTCTTGCGATAATTGCCACGTACATTAGCAATCTTAATATTGATAGATTAATGGAAAATTATTTACCTGCCGAGAACTGATGTGATAATTCATCTCCCATCATTCGATTGGTAACACTAGTGAAGAATATGCAACCTTATAATTTATAAAAAAATGAATTAGGTTACACATTTTTCCCTGTACGCTGCAGCAACTGTTTACCGTCATCTGAGAGCCTAAGACCAGGGTATGAAGCATCTGTTGGCTATACAAACCGCTTATCATTACCCGTAAATACGAAACCATTTAGACAACGATACAATTCACACGCACATAATGTGTAACTTGTAACTGCTATAAGTCAAGACTAATGGAACAGAACTATTGCAACAAACTTAGGTAAGTTTGTTGTAGGAGACATCAATTATCCCCCCCAACGGGGTTCTCGCCTTGTCGCGGCGGGGAGGCTTAGTAGCCGTGGTTACCAAGGACCACGGTGAACCTAGAGGAACCCCAAGGAGGCGCCGCTCCTCTGGGCTTTGCCGGTAAGTCCACGATGGAGCGGCTCTGGTGGGTTGCGGTGCTGTTTGGGCGGCACCGCAACTGGGTCCGGCTGCAGTGTCGCTTCGGCGACACTGCAGCTGAGGAGTGGCGGGGCCGCGGCGGGAGAGGAGTGCCGGTATAACGGTGCGCCGCTCTCCCTACCTTCCGCGGCCTCGGCGGGGCCGCAACCGCCAGATTGCGGACGCGGTGGGGCCGCAGGGGAAGAGGAGTGTCGGTATTGCGATGCGCCGTTCTCCCTATCCTCTGCGGCCGAGTTGGCCTGCGGGCGGCGATCGGGCAGTCGCCGCCCGAACAGCACGGGCCTGAGACGGCAGTGCGCGTGTTCCGCACGCGCCTCTCGAAGGAGGGGGGGGCTAGGCCCCTAAATCGGACGGGGCCCGCTCGCGGTGAGCGGGCCATGGCCCGTCGGGGTCGCGGATGAATGCGCAAGCGACTCCCGTGACCCCGACACTCTGGCCGTCTGGAGGAACACCGTGGGTTTTAGTCGGTATGCTGGCCGCGCTTTGAGTGCGGTCGGAGAGTCCGACATAACCCCCGCCTTGCCCGGGCGGGTGCATATGCGTAATGCATTTCCCACGTATAAAAAAAAAAAAAAAAAAAGGAGACATCAATTATAATAATCTATACACACACATCGGTTACGAGTGCTTGTAACTTTGCCTTTTGCTAATAAACATATTTAACCATTCACATATGTATTTCTTTGTGCAATAAACAATGAATATTATTGGCGACTTGAACATGATTAATAATATTCATTTCAATATAAAAAAATGCAACTTTAATAGCAATTATTTATTTAAATGTGATTATCCCTTGGCTCAACGATCAAGTTGCTTCTCACGGGAAATATTATCCTTAGGCTAATCATGAGAGAATGTGATACACGCCTTCGCTTGTTATTATTAAATATAGCTATATTACTTGTAAGTATAAAAAATGTTTTCTATGTAAAATAAAATGAAATATGAACAGCAGATTGTAGCCAGGATTCGATAAACGAAGGCGACAACGTAGTAAAAGTCAGCGCAGGGAAAACTTAGTTAACTTAGCCGTAGTAAAAGTCTGAGGGGAGGGGTAAACCAGTCGCCAAATTCAGGGGACGCCTAACTCTTAAATTAGCCGCCTCCCGCTCTTTATATCAGCCGAAAGACGACCATCTGCCCCTAGCTTATCATCTGTCGTGACGATGGACGTCGCTATTCTACCTACCGACTTGGTGGAGTTGAGGGCCGCCAGGAGGAGGCTTAAAGAAGACCTGATATTCCTTTGGCTATAATAATTATGATGATGTTTAAAGTAGGAATGGTGCAAATTTGATCTAGAGGTTAAGGTGGTCTCGCCACTAAAATTATGCCGAATGAAGGGCTCGAGTTCCATGTGAAATAAATATTTGTGAATATATATGTACTAATATTAACAGTATTCTAATATTCACAGGTTGATTCTTACGTAGAAAGTACTAAATATGACGTCCAATCAAGATCCATACTATAATAATAGTATGTTTATTTTTAAATAGTTTAAAATAGCTGATTTTCCTGTCTGTTTCTGTTTCTGCCCTACTTCTTCAAAACCACACAACAGTTTTAAATACGTTCACTATCATTTATATTAGTACATTCCTTTAACAAACTACTACACCTTAACCATACCTAGATATTTCATATTTCTCATGAAATAATACATACATAACAATATTCCACATCCTGCTGTCCTGCTGTCCATTATATCACAAACACAATCTCGGTGTCGTAATATTATGCTGTACGCTCACATTACAGTTTAGTATTCCGAGAAAAGCTCCCGGCTCGTTAGTGGGAATCGTAAAATATTCACAAGACTTGAATAACAATAGTTTAAAGAGTATATTTTTTAAAGTAACCGCCATAATTTTAATATAAAAATAAGTTGTGCGTCGTAAATGTATATCAGATTACGAGTTTTACAATGTTGTAGGTATGCAGGTTACTTCACCGCGTTTAATTTTAATAGAAGGAAAGTGTACATAATGATTACTGTATTAGGTACCTACCTATTAATCTAGAGAGAGCAATCCTAGCACTTCAAATATATTAAATTTCATTAAGGCAAGTTCATATATTTCTATAGAATCATCATCGCCAATTATTTCATCTCAACCTATCCTAAGATCAGAAGTGTAGGTAGTTTAGTCAGCTTTTAAATACAAACATAGATAAACTGACTTTAATATTTTATATCCTTTAAAACATGTCATTTTAAAACCATGAAAACGTAATTGCAGTGGATTATTCTCAATAAAAGAACATAATGATAAATAACGCACGTAAGTTCAGAAATAATAGCCCGGACTTACCTGATCATTTTGTTGAATGATTGCCGTCCGCGCTGCTTCTCTCTTTAGTTGTAATATCACCCGCTCTTTCGATTTAATTTCCTCCAGCTGCAAACAAAAACAAACAAATAAATCATACTAAAAATATAATACAACGCCTTTACAAATATTCTTATAACACTATCGTGTAATTTATTGCTATAATTTTTTTGGATGGCGCTGTATATTTTACTTAAGCGCCTTTAAAAAATCTTATAGCAAACGTAACATTACATCTGTATAAAAAATTGACTACACGGTTTTAACAGTTTTACCATGCTGGCAAATTAATTATCTATTAAAATCGAAAACTGTGTAACAGTACCTATGTAACGATGTTCTCGCAAAATACTCAAGTATTAAATCTGTTCAAGACCTCTATTTGTAGGTAGGTACCTACCTAACATGACAATCGCAACAAGGATAAATTTAACACTACCTACTTTATTTATTGTCGAATGAATTACTCGACGCCTTTACGACTTCTTTAACTTGATCAATAAATCGTCAATTAAACTTTTAATATCCCTTTCTAAGGCATTATTTGATGAACTAAACCTATTAACATTAAAAAAATAATGTAGATATTGTGTTTATGTCATTTTACATGCCATTTAGTTACTAACAATTAATTAAATAATAAAAATAATAAAATAATATGTGGACACTATCACACATCGTCATCTAGTCCCAAGCTAAGCAGAGCTTGTGTTATGGGTACTAGATAATTGAAATATAATACTTATACATATTTTTTTTTGTAAATACATACTTAGAATACATAGAAAACACCCAAACTGAAGAAAGTCGAATTAATGAGAAAGTCGTCGATGTTCTGTTAAAGATTTTCTTTACCACCGGGTGACAACTTACTTGCATATATTAAAAACTAAATTTTGACATGCCTTTACATTGACACTGGTAGATTAATAATAATTATATGACAGGCGCATCATAGCTCTTTTGTTTTTTCATTCTAGCCCACTAAGGGCTCTTTCAATATAGGCGTTTGGTTGGTGACAGACTGCTGCGGTGCGCAGACGACACCAAACGACTAAATTGAAAGAGCCCTAAGAAAAACTACGTACGTAGGTACAGGATCCCAACTAAAAGAAAGCAACTCTAATAATATATTCAGCTCTCGATACTGTTTTTCAAAAGTAGTATTATGTAGATATGGCAGGCTTAATCAGCAGGGTATACTTACCAGTTTATGGCACTGTGTGCGCGCATCCCTCCGCGCGGCATGCTCTAGCGCGGCGTACTTGCCCGCCTGCGCTCGCAGCTCTGCCGCGCGTGCGCACTCCGCCTCATGGGCGACCTGCGAACACACAACAAGATATTAAGTACATATAAATTGTAGTACAAATGGGTGTACCGGATGTACCTCTAAACCAATAACTACCAAATATAGGTCTGAAATTTGGTCTATCCACTTTCTCTTTTTAAGAAGAGGCTTTCACCCTGCCTTGAAAAAATAATAGTCTGGCAACAACAACAAAAAAATAAAAAAGTTCGAAAAAAGAAAGAACAATAATAATTATACTTACTTATAATGGTAGTTTTAGTTTTAGTGAGCTATCCAAGACTACTCTTATTATAGTACAAACTTTTAATAGTTATTTGATCTTCTTATTAAACGGCAAAAGTATCATTCATATTATCCACATTAAAAATGAGTTTGACTTCCACAGTAACAAATGGATTAATATGCAACGCCCTTTCAATGCAATAAACATGCTCCATGTCATGTCAGGCAACTTTACAAACCTCCAACAACAACTAAACGCAAACACTACTAATAAGTATTTCTAGATTGCACAAAATATCGCGAAATAGTAGAAACAGATCACATGTAATCTATGCAGTGATAAGTCAGTCATTTGTTATTGAAGAACATCGAACAGAGAGAGATGAAAAATCGCACACCATATAATATAAGTCAACAATAAATCTAACAGACACTAACAATACCAAAGTAATTTGAAAGTCGGAAACTAGTTCAAAGCAAGATTTATGAGTCATTAGAATAGAACGAGTCAATGATATCTAAACAGATAAACATATGGTTTAAAACTAACGTAACTCTTAGTTAATACAACATAGCAGAAAATTTGATAGGATCCCTAACTTGATTTCAAATCTTTTAAACCAGTAGTGAAAATACATCTCATACTGGAGAGGAATAATATTCGGGAAATTCTGCGACTCACAACTCATAAAATTACGCTCGTCTGGCTTTACCCTTAGGTTAAAGTAATGTGGATCGCTTTTCATTGGTTTTCTGTAACTCATCCCGCCTTTTTTACCGGGATATAAATAGTTTGAAAATAATCAACTGTAAACATATAGACATGCAAAGCATCAATCTCTTTACACGATTCTTTAGTAATGAGAATGAGATTAGATTAGATTGGACTAATTATAGTAAACATACTCAAAAATGAAAGCTAAATTGAAGTTGTTTACGTCAATTGCATACTCAGACTTGAATGCAAAACAAGTGCATACAATATCCGTATGACCTTGCAAATAAATCTCTAAAATTGGATAAAGCTAAGGCGCTGTTTCACCGTTAAGTTCTGTGCTAAGCCAAGCAAAAGATATTAACAAGATTATGAGAAGTTTTACCAGAAGGTTTACACGTATGGTAAATGTATATTCTAGAACGGAAAGCAGAAAACTACAAAGGTTTTTAATTATATCGTGAAATATATTAGTAGTATGCAAGATACTACTAATATATTTCACGATATAATTAAAAACCTGCGTTGGTTGCTATTTATATGATTACTTCGAAGTATTGACAATTATACAGGTTTAGCGATAGTAATTAGTAAATATAAGTAATAATTAATGTATTTATAATTTGTCTGTACAATATGTATATAATTTCTTCAAGAAAGTTAATATATTATATAATCCAAGTACTTAATTAAAATGCACTTCATCATCATGAAGTGAAAAAACTACTTTCAGTTAACGATCGCTAACTACTTATACTTCCACTTACATCGCAAAGCTACAAAATGACATTAAATGACAATATTTTCCTTACCAGTAATTGACGTGCCTTTATTAAACACACAATGGGTGACAACATGCTCGCTAATGATTTAAACACCCCGTTAATATGAAAGTGACCTTAAACTCTACAGTTTGTACCCAGACGCTTTACCCTGTGAACGTTCCATGGTAACCTCAAATATGTTAGCCACTTTTGTTCTTATTTTACTGTTAAATCAAACAGTCGCCACAAAAACCAACGTTCTCTACCAAGAAGTATTCGATTATCACAATGAAACAGCGAAAAAGGCCGAATTCGCTCAAGAAGTAGTCCAACTAATGTACAACTCATTTCGACAATGGTTCTTTACGATCACTTTTTGCGAGTTCACGTATTTCGAGAATAGAATCCTGAAGTATACAGAAACCTACGGATACGGATATAACGTAATGCTAATAAACGGCTGTCCATTCTCTAACAAGACTGTTGTGAAACCCAAGTACAATAGACATGGCGAGACGGCTTATATAGTAACATCAGGTAACCTTTCAACCGAGATGAGTGAATCTGCAATAGAAGTGCTAAAAGGAACCGGTGTATTCAAACCTAGGAGTGCCGTCATTTTCGTTGTCAACACACCTATTGAATTAGATAAGTATTTTTACTACGTATTGGAAAATCACTTTCAATTACTCTGGAGTAGAAGCGTTACGAATTCGGTGTTGATATTAAAATCTGATCGATTGAGAATGTACATGTACAATCCGTTCTTTCAACAAGTTAGAGATATAACTGGTACTAAAGACGTAAGCCATCTGCTAGCTAAACAATACTACAACCTATATGGGTTTAAGCTGAGATTAGGCACCTTTAGAAAAATTTATGTATCCGACCAAACTGGACCTGTGCTTTGTGATTCGAACTTGGCTAAAACAGTTATAAGTTTTTTAAACGCTACGTGTCAACCAGTACTACCATGAGACGACAGCACTGTTGGTGATTTATTAGACAATGGAACAGCAACAGGTATTACTGCTGATCTAATTGATGGTTACTCTGATCTTGAATTGAAGTCGCGAATACTTAAAACTACGTTCTATGGATACATAGATACTACTTACCCTCTGGTGTCAGATGAACTATGTTTCGTAGTGAAAAAGTCGGACACACAATCTACGTTCAGCACAACAATAGCCCTGATATCGGTCGACATGATGCTATTGTTTATTTTCTGTTTTATTATATTTATTATAATTTCGATTGCTATAAGAAAAATCGAGACGAAGTTGTTAGATATTAAAGATAAACAAACCTCTGGAGAAACTATGATGAATTTGATCAAATGTTTCATAAGACAGACAGTTGATTTCACATTCATTGGGCCGACATTCAGATGCTTGGTGCTGTTAATCATTATTTACTCCTTAATCATCGACTGTGTGATTGATGTAAGTATAGCTATTGCATATATTTGACATCCATTTGACAAAATTAACTTATGATTCTTTAATTTTACTTTATTTTCAGGGGATTATCACTACAGCTATAACGTATCCAAGATATAAACCAGATATAAATACTATGGCAAAATTATCTAAGTCTAATTTGACACTCGCTATTCATAATCGAGATTTTAACATTTTTAACAAGAGTCTACCTGCAGACATTTATGAACAAACCAAAAATCACATCGAAATATTCAACGATCAAAAAATAAAAGACGTAATTGATCATAGAAAATTTCACTATGCATTATTGTTGAGGAAAAGTGATGCCCAGTACATTGTCACGAAACCATCCAACATGGATGCAGGCAAACCGCTGTTTTACGTTATGCCAGATTGTCCATTACCATGTTCTATTGTATACGGTCTACGATACGGTAGCCCATATCTGCCAAGAGTAAATTATATTCTTCAGCAACTAACTAAAGCCGGCATTTTACAATACTGGAGCCAAACAGAAGAAAAGTCAGACAAAACACGTCGCAGACTGTTTTCTGCAGAAACAAAAGAGAAGAAGGCCTTAAACATCATAAACTTACGGGAAATGTTTTATGTATTGTTGATTGGCAAATTTATTAGTACTGTTGTCTTTTTCATAGAACTTTTGATATATAAGTTAAAAAATAAAAATAAATAAATAAGTTGATTACCTTGAGTTTTTCTTGAAGACCCTTATTCGCAGATTTTAAAGACTGAATTTCTATCGTTAATCTCTTTAATTCTAGCAATTTACTTTCATTTAACTGTGTTGTTTCTGTTAATCTGTCTGGTTTGCTAGTTCGTAATTGTTTTTCCAAAATTTCCTCTTTCTTTTTGTATTCAGTCTTTAAATTTCTAAGTGTGCTCTCATGGCGGGCCTTTAACGCTCGGACCTCGCTCCGCTCGATGTCGAGCGACTTCTTCAAGGTCGTATTCTCAAGCCTTAACCTCTCGACGAGGCCTTTCATCTTGTTCAAGAATGCTTCGTCGACGGTTCGCTTGTGTTCCTCAGCTGGTACGGCGGATATCTCACTGCTGGTGGTCGATGTGTCGGTGGACGCCATCTCAAGGCGTCCCCGGCTTCGTTTATCACAATTCGGGTGAACGTCTCGACCGTCCGCGGTCCTTTGCCTCGTACTATGCTCGTACGGATCGCGTTTTATCGTAATTCGTTTTGACTCACTGTGTTCCTTTGTACAGGGGTCGTGCTGCCAATTCTGAAATGCAAAACATGTAAATCTTATTTAGTTGAACTGCAGCCAAGCAAAAGTTTACTGTAAAGAACTTGCGTTCCCTCATTATTTGTGTGTCAGACTGTAAATTTTGTAGCAATTCACAGGAATTGCACTCACAACTAAAATTCACAGGAATTTTAGTTGTGAGTGTGTGTGAGTAACATTCCCATCAATAGGTATTGGTTAACGATTGTCATGTCACAACAATTTCAGCTAATGATTCTTATAATTCAATCTGATTGTGTAAGAACTTTCCTGCCAAGACAAGATTTACCGTAAACATACTTACGAAACGAGACATAAAACTTTGTTGCATGTTGCCCTAAAACGTAAACTGTTTTACTATGTGCATGTAGGTCATTTGGATATGTGGAACGATGACCAGCTATGAGTTAAACAGAATTCTTTAATTTTTATGTTCTTATTAATTGTTTGCGCGGCCCGTAATCTGGACGTAAAACAAACATTGAAAATTGCCTCTGCATTGTAATTAGATTATTAGTTTGACCACGTAATCTACTAGTACGTGTTTGTTTTCAGTTTAATGTGTTTCTTTTTTAAATTTTGGTTAGCTAAAATGTTTTTCTTAAAGTAACTTATATAGCAAGCACAAGCATGTTATGTTTTACTATTCGTTGAGTAAACTAAACGCTTGCATTTCCACCTTTATTTCCGACTTCGAAAATGAGGAGGTTTTCAATTCGGGTCGTATGTTTCTTTTTTATGTGTGTTACACGATTTTTCCTCCAATTATGAATGGATTTTAATGATTCTTTTTTTGCAAGGTACGTCATGTTTCGGACGTGGTCCCATATATTTTGATGGCAATTGGTTAAGTGCTTAAAAAAATGTAACAAAAACAAAATATACGTAGATAATGTTTTGGTTTGTTTAAGTTATATTAAGGAATTCTACTTTTAAATTTAACACTAAATTACGTAATGTTCTAATAACACCACAAATGTTCTTGGAAAAGCAAACAAATTTAGAATAATTATAGCTTATCCCACGAGGTAATGAAAGTTGCACGAACAAAAACGACAAATCTATAAATGTATGTTAAAAAGTAAATGGTATAGTTAGCATGAATTATTCATACCAAGATCACACAATATAGCATTATTATTGAGCGAGTAACTTTTTTCTGAGACCTATTTAATTGCTAGAGCGGACAGAGCGAAGAAAATCGTATAATTATTATCGAACACTATTTGCTCATTCTGAGTAAGTAGTTTAAGTTGCTATCTATATGACGAACTGTGAGATAACTGACAACTAATTGATGAGACTGGCTAAAAATTACGACGTTTATGCAGAAGTGATGCCAGTAGAGTCCGTTGGTTGTGTATTACACTGTAACTGTACCTACCAACATACTGAATTTATTGTGTTCTATTTTATTTTTAATGCTGTTATCTCCTTTAGTTGAAGAAGCGCAATGTATATTTTGTTATTTTAGTAGCATGTCTGGTGTATTCTTTGTTGGAGATCCTAACAAAACAAAAAAAGTAAATGATAGTTATGAAATTTATATTGATCTACTAAACTAGACCACTAAAAGCTTAAAAAGGTCAAAGACTAGACAATATCCATTTTGTGAAGTTTAATTTCAGACCTATTTTGTTGACGTATTGACGCTTATATGATTCAGGAACATAACATTTGGATTTGAAGATATTCTTTTAATACTGTGTACTAATTTTGCCTAATTTTGTGTTGGATTCCTGAAACTAGGTCATAAATTGGCAATCTTAACTCTAGAAATTTCGAGCTGCAAAGTTTTCGATCGAGTCGTCAATAAAGTCGATTTTATAAATATATCAGTCTGAAATCGGGTTTCAAGATCCGGTTTAGAGAGAGAAACGACACTTTCTGTTATCAATAAATATAACTTTACAAATTAGCAGATCTTACATTGTAATGGATAAATTCAAATTTATTCATATTTTAGATGTATCTGACTGTAACTGCGATTGGAAATCACTCCGGCCTAGAGTAAAACACTATCTCATCTCCTTGGATATCGCTGACGTTATAAGTTATAGCAATACAGTTCTTCAAAACCAAAATATAGAATGAAAACGATAATTACGGATCTTGATTTCACAACCAATTACCTATCAACGTAAAATAAATAATCCAAAAACAGTAGAAACATTACAAACATTTTCTAGACACGAATATTTCGTCGATCCTAATTAACCACGTAGTAAATGCTGAATAAAAATAGTGCAGTAATTTAAAGTGGAGCACGGTTCAATGTTGTCACTCTACACCGCGACACAATTAGCTAATGGATGAGATGACACGGGCCTCTTCCAGGAACAGGGGATTCCAATTATAAGTATACAGTTTTTAATTCTAACCTTGAAATGTTGAAGGTGAAAACTTGGTATTTTAAAATTTTGATATATTTCTCAACAGTGTAAAGTTGCTTTTTTTCTTGTCTGTTTATCCACTAATTTCTAACTACGCAACGGATTTTAATACATTTTTCATTATCCGTCCGAAATAAAATATTTTTACGAGAGTCTGAAATTCTAAATATAGCATTATGCTCGTTAATTCAGCTGTGTATTTCTGAAATTTTCGAGACGTTACTTGTTCTCTAGTGTAAAGTATGAATAAAAATATTTATTAAACAATAACCTAACGTTCTATAGAGACCTACTGTAGCTCTACTTATTCACCTAGTGGTGGATTACGGCAAATATTTTATATAGAAAAAAAATATAGAAAATGAACAGCGCTCCTAGTATACATACAGAGAACTAAATGCACTTTCTTGGTTTCATCTACTTTTTCATCAGTGTGCACTTGACATTGCCATAACAAAGAAGAATGACAAGTTATCTCATAGTAGAACAGCTGATCTTAATACAAGAGACGTCTAATAACAGAGCTAGTATCGAATACCTTGAATATAAAAGATAGGTGCATCCAGGACGTTGCACTATGTCTATCTTGCGCAAATTGTCCGATGTTAGACGTAATTGACAGCCTTTGCTGCAGTAACGTTTGTAACCAACAATTAAAAGATACGATGTAATAACGTATTGTTGCAATTTAAATTGCACCTAAGTTAGATTTTTGTAGAAACTGATGAAAACAGATAATGTAGCTTATAAATGTAATGAAGGTAGGCGGCGAACATTATCTGAACGACTCTTGAACTGGGACAAGTCCGAAGAATACGAGACTGTTGATAATCCGAAGGAGTCAAGTAATAATAATATAATATAATATTCTACCACATTCACACAGCGCCATCTAGCCCCAAATTAAGCAATTATATTTGCTTGTGTTATTGTGTTATGGGTACTAAACAACTGATATACTACATATTTATATTATTTTTTTTTGTAAATACATACATATTATAGATAAATTACACCCAGACACAGAACAAACAATCATGCTCATCACACAAAGGTTTGTCCTGGGTGGGAATCGAACCCACGACCTCCGGCTTAGCAGTCAGGGTCACTAACCACTAGACCAACAGGCCAGTCAAAGTAGAATCTTAACATGAGTAAACCCAAGGAGTTGAGCAAAGAGGCCCAAAGGATCAAGGTACTCATCCTTGTACGGATGACTCTAACATTAAGATAATATAAAATGAAGCATCGGAAAGTAACAACTACACGACCCACTAACGAAATTTAGAAAAGTACGAACAACTAAATCTTTACATCGATTATTTATACAGAAAATACATAGATACGTATATCTATCCTCTCTCGAAATCGACGTATTCAATCGAAGAAGTCGCCGAAGTCGTTGAAGAAGTATTTAACACACAGCTACCTCTAAATATATAGTAGAAGTCAATAAACTTTACAATGACTATTCAGTACATTTAGCAGATGTAGATCACGTCACGGTAGCTGCAACGCATGCCATTAGCTAGGAGCGCGGTACAGCTCGAATGAGTACAATTTAATAAGGAAACGCCTCGCCAAAGGACGCGTGCAATTGTTACAATTACCTACGTGGACTGAACCCGATGACCTACTGTCCGTTAACTCCTAGATTTGTAATAAACCTAGATATACTTACTTTGAGATATGGTATTTACATCTACTACGAGTATGTGTATGTGATAAGCGAATGTCGTGTATTTGGGTCTCATCCAAGACCGATAAAGTTGTTTTAAGAAAAACGTGCAACGTACATATATTATTACCTACTCTATCTTTCTTTCCGCGCGCTTACTGCTCTGCTTCTCTACCCGTCGCCAGTAGCGTAATGTTACATAGCCTATAACCTTTCTCGGGAACTGGGCTATCATACACAAAAAGAATTCTTCAAATCCAACTTTTAGTTTTAGAGATTAGCGCGTTCAAACGAACCCTTCCGCTTTAATAATAGTATAGATTAAAACAAAAACACTTTTGTATCTCACGTATTTGAAAATCTAACCAGCCGCAACCGTATAGAGTTTAGAGGTGACACGCACTTCCACTGTGCCGCCGAGGCACTTATAGATTGCGTTGCAATTCGGAATGCTAAAAGTCTGTAAAAATTTCTAGCACGTTAAGACATGTCCGGAAACAAATTAAAAGTAGGTATCACTTGTCACGCAATATTGCAAAATTCTTTTTATACAGATATCGAAGGCTTTGTCAGTAAATACTAGCGAATTCACAACTGTATTTACAGACACGTGTCGATTGGATGCTATAAGTTGATATCGAGACTTCTTTAGTAATTTATAAGGCTCATGACAGCAACACATACTTAATGTTCATAGTTCGCCTCATCATTTACATCTCACTTAGGGAAATGCCTCATCTCTTATTTCAACCTTCTAAGTCGTATGATTAATGATAACTATAAATCCGGACATATGTCAGACATAACTAAACACTCCTACTAAATTTCCTATACACAAAGACTTCTCTGACGCAATATTTAAAATAGGTATATTTATACTAATCTTTACTAACATTATAAAGAAAAGTGCGAATTTGATGAATTTTTATATACTTACTTAGTGGGTATTCTCCGGAAACATTGCAGCTATTTAACAAATTCTTCGATCTTTACAAAAGAACATACTTTGTTCCAGATGAGTCAGTAGGTATATGCTAATCTATACTATTATATAAAGCGAAAGAGTTTGTTTGTTTGAACGCATTAATCTCTGGAACTAACAGTAGGAATTGAATAATACTTTTTGCGTATGATAGCTTAGTTCTTGAGGAAGGTTTTAGAATATGTAAAATCACGCTACTGGCGACGGCAGGAGAGAAAGTGCAAGGAAAGGAACAGAAACAGTGAAATAAGAGTGAAGATGTCAAAGAAAACTTATGTTGGAAAACATTTCTGTTCGACGACTGTCACATACAGATCGAAGTAAAAGTAGGTACCTATCTAATTCAAACGATGGAGGAAGTTTACAGATACATCTGTGTGAGCTTTGATGTTAAAAATATAGAAAGTAATAATTTTGCTCATTATATTTTATGAAAAAAATATTAGGTCATCTATTCAAAATATTCGTTCTGCTTCATCTATGAATCAGATCTAATGTTTCATACTCTAATAGCGTAGCACTGAAATACTAATTTAATAATGTACGCGTTTAGTAGACGCATAAATAGCAAATATATTTAATGGCCTTTGAGTCAAATGAATAGCAACTAAATGAAAAACAAAATGAACTGACGACGTGTAAAATGCCAACAACCGATAGATGAAGGCAGGATCAGTCAAAATGAAGAAGAGTAGCCTGAGCTTCTCTTCTCACGGATCTGCCTCAGTCAGTGCAGGTATTAGCTGTAGACAAATTGAATGACATTTCTTTGGTTATGACGTAATTAGTAAGTATCATGCTGATCTAAATAAATAAATACTCCTCTCATAGAAGATCGACGTAAGAGTAGTAGTATCCGTACTGAGAGCGCCGCAGTTTCCGCAATCCCTTTACCTACCCCACTCCAAAAAAAGAATAAATTAATTTAAATTAGATATTGAACCCTTTAAACTAACGAATTACTCACTCTAAGTGGCCTAAGTTGACTAAAGAGCCACTCTGTACAAGATAAGTTATATATAGGCTTAAAAAATTGATTTGTGGGACATATAAAACGCAATTCATTCAAATGTTCCCGACTTCGTCTGGATGTAACCATACGGAACAAATTGCGCATTGTACGCTTGATAAGTTAAGTCTGCCTTTATGAGCGGTGTCTGTAGCGAAATTATTTCTGAATATAAAATGGTTACAATTTTTTTACAATAGTACAAGCTAGCGGCCAACTCCAAGATCAATAGTAATCGCCTAACATAAAACTTCTAAAGAGAAGAAAAAAATTACAGAAAAGAAATGGTTTGACTGCAGCCAGGCTTAATCATAACCATCGTTATTTCAGCCAAAAATAGACACTGTTGAATACGTGTCACTACCGTTACAAATTATTACCAAATAAGAAAAAATAGTAGGTATTAACTGTATATAGACTTAGCATTGATGAGTCAAATATATCACTGTGGACATGTTTGTTTAGATTGCAAACGATGCGACGAATAATATTTATCTTGATAATATAAATAAACCTCAGCTTTAAGAAGCTCTTTAGGACATTGGAATCCACTTAACTGAGGAATCCTTGAGTCTGAAGATCAGAGTAAACCACAAAGACTTCTAAGAAATATTTCATACTAGCTATTACCCGCAGCTCCGCCCGCGTAAATGACGGTTATATCGCATTTTCCATAAATAAAGTCTTCTATCTCCTATTTCAACCCCTCCCTCACAAGCTATTTTTCAGATAAAATATAGCCTATGCTGTTTTCCAAGGTCTATTCTATCCCTCAAATTTCATCAAATTCGGTTCAATGGTTTAGGCGCGAAATCGTAGCAGACCATCAAGCAAAGTGCAGTTATTTATAAATATATTTATATCTAATATCACTCAGTCTGAACCTAATAAAAATTAAACTATACAATATTAAACGAAGACACTCACTTCCAGTCACTGGACTAGATGCAGATGTACTAAGTACCGTTCGAACGTTAATTAATGTCATAAATAACGAATAATTCAGATTCTGTATTTATACTGCATAGTCTCATTCAATGGTTAAACTACATAGACCAGTTTATAACAGCCTAGTCATCGCTTTACACTATTATGATATTTCAATTTTAAAGTAAACATCTTGTTTTCTACGTGGGACGTGGGAGAGAAGCACTGGAAAAACAAGTACCTACTTCACTTTCTATGCTTTGCATTAAGCACTTCGGTAACTTAATTTTGTACTTATTTTCAATATCAGAATTGAGTTTCTGTTCGACATGATTAACGCATATTACCGCCGCACCGCAACACAACAATGCAATATTGTGTCAATGCGTGTAGAAGGCGCGTCGAGTATTTTACAAACATGTATGTATTTTTAAAAGGATCTTTAAATGAATTAATTGATATTTAGGTAGATGATACATATGATTATACGGTTGTCGGTTAATATACTCGTACCTAGGTGGTAAAGTTAAGAATAACGCGCTAATTTGTTTTCATATAGCATGAACGCAGCCTCGAGTGAAAGGCAGCACTTCGCATTGAATAGAGGCTGGCATACGTAGACGAACTTTAATTGCAATCAATCAAATTCAAATAATAAAATTTATTTATTCTTTTGTCAGTTTTATAAATTGCTCATAAGTTAGTCTTATTATAATTAAACCAAACAATAGAGCAATAATATCTACAAATTAAATTATTGAATCGTATTATTTCTACTTTTGTAACAAACAAAGTACATAAATACTTTGAAAGCCAAAACTAACAGTGAAGACAGCACTACCCTATAAGAATCAGGAGCCATAAGTACTGCTCAATTTATTGTCTCATAAAAAAAAATCCACGATCAATTCTAACAGCGAATTTGTTCAGAAGTAAAATGGGAAATTTATAAGACTACTCAGTTTTATTGTTGTATCTAGTGATAAATCAGACAAAGGTGTGACTTTTGTATCGAGTATTAGTTTTATTTTCAGTCTATTCGTATTGAAGGTTTATTTTGTGTTTCTTTATTATTTATAATTTTAAACAAGCAGACGAAAGTGACGCGCATCTATCACGAAAGCCAATTTAATTACGAACTACCCATATAACTCTTTCTTCAGTTTTCACTGCTGTTTTCAAAACATAAATAACATCTTTCCTAACATTTATCGTTCACCCTTCGCTTGTTACCAGGCAACTGACCGCCAAACATAAATATTTAACTTTTTTCTCGAAGCAAATTTATACTCGGTCGATGAACTTTCATACATAGGTACTATAGAATTAAGTGAAGTAGCTACTCTATAGTATTAAGAAATAAAGCTACAATTATTTATAACAAGCTATGCAAAAAACGCTTTAACGTTTCTATTATTAGGACTGCTTTTCTAAAATATATGCTAGCATGTTACGACGTTTTTAATTAGCAAAACAGTATTTGTAACACATTTGTTTAATCGGTAAATATCTAACTGTACAAATTAATTGTAATAAAAATATGAAACAGTTACGCACTGTTAAAGAGCAAGTTTATAATGTTCATTAAACAAAAATAAATATTAGGTATGTATTATACATGAGATGCATAATTAATTACACTTGTGTAGTAGTTTAGTACAGCAAACTACTGCCTTAGTATATGTATTTTAACTGTAGAAAATTTTGGAGGTTTTAGCATGAATGAGGCGGACCGAACGGAAAATCTTTCATACAATAAAAATAATTATTTTACGGTAGTAGGTCCACGCTAGTTTCAGCATGAATGAGCCGGATCGACCGGGGAAGTACTACCTTCTCATAGAAGATCGACGTAGGAGTATTCGTACTACTGCGTTTCGTTCGGTAAGTGATGGCGCCGCAGGCCCAATTTCCCTACATCTTTCCACCTACCCCATTCCCAGCCGCCATAGTGGAGGCTACCATGCCAGCAGTTTCAGACAATGGCTTTTGGTGTGGAGGTCACCACTTCTGGATTCCACTGACTTCTTACCAATTTAATCAAATATTGTATTTATTTTTTTTAGATTAACAAATCCACGTAAAACGTTGTTTAAAAAAATATATAGTTTCTCTGTATCAACAGTTTCGCAACAATAAATGTGTATCTGACTTAGTTTTACTCAACCTAATCCAATTTCATGAATACACACATACAAATTTATGTTTACATTCAGCTATTGCCAAAATAAGTACCACATCATCGGCATTAAATCTAAAATACAGTCGTCCTTCATAGCTGTTCGTATACCGCTAAATACTCTATGGAGACGTGCCAACAGTGCTCACATCTGACATTCAATACTGGAGAATTGTATCGTTTTAGTCTGTTACGTCATAGGGCTAGGATATTGTGAACATAACATATGGTACACGCTAAATGAAACAAAAAGAACTGGCTGCTCTTTTCGATGGTAAACTAGCAAATGGCGCATCTGATAAGTTGTTCCCTATGCACTTGACTTGACACTTTAGCATTGCAGACACAATACAAAGATACAAATTACTTTGAAGGAATAAATGTGGAAAAAGAAAAAAGGAGCAGTAATTGGGGAGTGCCAATTAATTTTATTAGATATTATTATTATTAATTTTATTCGCCCACGCGTATAATATGTTTTGTATCCCTCCGGAACTAGACCTATTTTCGGGATAAAAAGTAGCCTGGGTCCGTTTCCGGCACCGAATCTATCTATATACTAATTTCCATTTTCATGGTAATCGGTTCAGCCGTTTAGGCGCTGGTAACAAACACACACACACACAAATACTTTCACAATTATAATATTAGTAGAACTAGCTTCCTGCTGTGCGGTTTCAACCGCATCTTTAGTTACTGCTCTGCTCCCATCGCTAGAAGCGTGATGTTACATAGCTTATAACCTTCCTCAAGAACTGTGCTATCATACGCTAAAACATAGGGTGAAACCGCACTGCGTGAAGCTAGTTATCAAGATAAGAACATGTACCTACATTTTAGTTTTAACCGCCTAGATTTTCATACTTTCTATGCTTGTGAATGAAGATCTCTCTTTTTACGCCACTTAGCGGCTGCGTAAACATAAAGTATTTAACATTTAACTGTAGCGAACGTAAACTGAAAACAATAACTTTAACATTCTTACCTGTGTTTAGGAGCACTATTATATTTCGTACGTGCGTGTTTAATGTTGTGTTAATATAGCTAGAATACATAATTTTGTCACTCCTATTCGTGGCACTTCTTTATGTAGTAATATTAATAATGTATTATTTATCATCACACTCGCGATTCATGCCGCCCTTATGCCATGGCGTTTATGACCGATTAGCAAACCGCAAAAGATAAGATACAGTTGTAACTTTTAAACGTATTGTACCTACTTGTATACTATTACTCGTATAGTTTAATGTTTGGTGGTCGCTTTACCATTACCTTTATAGAGTTTAGGATTTTTTTCTTTAATTGTATGTTTTTAATAACCTTCAATATGGACCATATTCACTCCTACAATAAAAGGTGTATTTAAAAATTGTACTTATCAACAGTAAATTGAATATATTTAAGGTAATGGCAAACCACGATTCTGCAGTTATAATATATTGCTGTCTAATTAAACTATATCTAATTTGAATAAAATGTTAATTAAGTACTTCTAAAATACCTATTAAAAAAGTTCTATTACATTCTTCGTTTTTCCTTTCACTTAAGATATTTTAACTGTAAACCTGGAATGACACAATATCAAAATAAGAAATTTAGTTCTGCCAAAGGAAACTATGCACTTAATGTTTTTCCTTGTAATCATTAAAATACGATAAAGTCAATGCAATAATGACTTTTATGACTTTTCGTCCAAATACAAGCAAAGGCTTTCAAAAATAAATACCTATGTACTCGTGATAATGTTAGTGTTTCTTCTGGCGCAAACTAATCAGCGGCAAAAATACCTTACTTGTTTCTTATAAAATGGCGACGAAAGGCGAGATGATTTTCATAATTTAGTTTTCTACCAAAATTATAAGCACCTCGTAACTCGTAATTTATTCAATGAATTGGTGATTTTTTTTTTTCAAACATTAAAAGAAAAACCTAGATTCATAAAAATCGCCAATGGTAATTGCCCTTCAAGACAAATTAAAATTATTGCTTCCACGTTCTATGGAAAAGACATTAGTGCGCCTGATTAGCTTGATATTATCTAAAGATGTCAATGTAACATCAGCCTAAGTTAAGCCGACACATCTCGCTCCCAAACAAGTTTGTGCTTGAATAATAATCTCATCGGCCTTGCACCTCAATGCACTCATCATCATCACGGTATGTACCTAAATATGTATGCAATTATGATTAATTGTACGTGGTTTCCAGTGCTAGTAAAGAAAACCCAGAATTAGCAATAGAAGAGATTGTGCTTTGGGTCTTCAATTATACCTAGTGTCTTTTATTTAACATGTGAATTACCGATCAGCAAGACAATGTGCTTTTATCTCTTCTAAGGTTTACGTGCTACCATTTACCATTATGGCTACCACTTACCATCAAGTAAGTATCTAGCTCATCTACTAAGAATACAATTATCTTACAATCATACCACATTTGCAGACATATACCCAGGTATTTTTCTCATCTAGGGACTAATAGCAGATGGAGCTTCTAAGGTTTACTGTTAGTGAACTCAATTGACTGTATTTTACAATTATGTTTCTTGTTTATTGTTATGTTATGTTAGCTGTCAATATCAACTAACTATGTAAACTCACTAGGTACCCGCAAAAAGTAGATATGAAATCTTCTTCCAAGTGAATGCTGTCCACTGCTAAATATAAACTACTCCCAATTTACGATATAACTAGCCATAATAGCTGATCCTTCACCTGAAGCAAGCGTAATTCTTGCTTATTAAAGTCATTTTATTCCTATTAAATTAACAATGACAAGATATTCGTTCAATATTTAATCGGTGGTAATTTAATAAGGTGGGATGGATCAGGGCCCGAGCACGGCGCGACCCTAGCTTGGATCGCCTAAAAGCAGCGTACAACAAAGCCACTAGGGAATGCAAGAGGGCTTACATCAGAGCGGATGCCCAGCGCATTGCACGGATTGGGCAAGAACTCATTTCGCATCCTACGGGTAGCCGTAGCTACTGGCGACTAGCCAAGGCCGTGCAATCCAACTTCTGCAAGCCTTCGCTGCCCCCTTTGAAATGTCCTGATGGATCGCTGGCCCACGAGCCGCAAGAGAAAGCAAACTTGCTTGTAGAACTCTTTGCGGCTAACTCCCGAATCGACGACCGTGGCTTGCACCCGCCGACTATATCTGGCTGCGACTCCGTTATGCCTAATATTCGTATTAGGCATCGTGATGTCCGTGCGGAACTAAGGTCGCTCGATGTTCGGAAAGCCAGCGGACCGGATGGTATTCCAGCGGTGGTTCTTAAGAAATGCGCAGCGGAGTTGTCTCCTGCATTGACGCGCCTATTCCGCCTATCTTATTCCTCGGGAATTGTGCCGGAGGCTTGGAGAGAGGCGAATGTTCAACCCATTCCCAAAAAAGGGGATAGGTCCGAGCCAGGCAACTATCGACCCATAGCTGTCACCTCAGTTCTCTGCAAGGATAAACTCCCAACTAGTCCGCTACCTAGAAGGTCACTCGTTAATTAGTGACCGACAATATGGCTTTAGGTCAAAACGGTCTACGGGTGACCTTCTAGCGTATATCACGCACCAATGGGGTGAAGCTATGGACAGGCATGGCGAGTCCTTGGCCATCGGCCTTGACATAACCAAAGCCTTCGATAGAGTCTGGCACCGTTCGCTTCTGTCCAAGCTTCCAGCATATGGTCTGCCACCCCAGCTGTGCAACTGGATTGCCGCATTCCTGCGTGAGCGCCGCATTAGAGTCCTTTGTGACGGATCGGCCTCCAATTATTTGCAGGTCAACGCTGGGGTGCCTCAGGGGTCCGTCCTGTCGCCCACTCTGTATCTTCTGCATGTCAATGACATGTTGTCCCTTGGCAACATTCATTGCTATGCAGTTGATAGTACAGTGCATGGGCGATATCTCGGACATCCTGCGGCTAAACAGACTGACATCGAGGCAAAACGCCTAGAACTTATCGCTGAGCTCGACCAAGTATTATACCGCATTTCTAAATGGGGTTGTGAGGATTTGGTCGAGTTCAATGCCAAGAAAACACAGGTGTGCGCGTTCTCTGCAAAAAAATCTCCGTTCCTTCCCCTTCCCTCTCTTCAGAACACAGCGTTACCACTACAGGATAGCCTAAGTATCCTGGGTATGGACATCAGCCGAGATCTCAACCCCAAGAACTACATCGAGTGCGTCATTAAAACCGCCTCCTGTAAACTCGGTGTCCTGAACAGGGTGAGGCGGTACTTCACGCCCGAGCAGCTCTGTCTTCTTTATAAGACACAGGTTCGTTCCTGCGTGGAGTACTGCTCTCATCTTTGGGATGGCTCCGCACAGTACTTACTGGATGCACTCGATAGGTTACAGCGGCGAGCAGTCCGTATCATCGGAAGCCCGGAGGCTACTAAGACCCTTGAGCCTTTACAGCTGCGAAGAGACATCGCCTCAATGGCTGTCTTCTATCGCCTTTACCATGGAGAGTGTTCTGAAGAGCTCTTTGAATTAATCCCACACTCTCCCTTTTTGTCCAGAACAACACGTGCGGGACTAAAGTGCCACCCTTTCACAGTGGAATCTAAAGGGTCTCGAACCAAACGGTTCAGCACTTCATACTTTTGTCGCTCAATTAAAGCCTGGAACTCTTTGCCAGCGCATGTGTTCCCATCTAATTTTGATCCTGGGTCTTTTAAGCGGGGCGTGAAAAAGCATCTCACTAAGCCGCCATAGTGGAGGCCACCATACCAGTAGTTTGGCTTTTGGAATGGTGTCCGCCACTTCTGGATTGCACTTGCTGCTTACCATCAGGCAGAGTGGAGTCACTTTGGTAGGCTAATATAAAAAAAAAAAAAAAAAAAAAAAAAGAAGTCTGAGAAGTCTGGCTATTAGAATAGCCTTTTAATTTCGGTAATATGAAAGGCTAAAATTCAGTCGCTAGTTATGCAAAAAGCCGCCTCTAATTACAAAAAAGCGATAATTTATAAATGACAATGTATAATTATTTGCTGGCAATAAATAGAAACAGATCGACACTGACATGTTATAAGCAGATAACTGTGTTTACTAACGGATTTTGAAGTTCTAAGATTAACTCGAGTTTCTCTGTTTTGTTCTTATTTTTATGGCGCGGAATTCACATCTTTATATATAGGTTTGTTTTGTGGGTATTGTTAAGACTTCTTTGAGTATCATTTACCGTACGTAGATAAGTTATGATAGTTAGTAGATAAGTTATGATAGTTAGTAGATAAGTTACAATAATTAGTAGATAAATTATGATAGTTAGTAGGCAAGTTACCCCCGAGCTCAAGCAGGTATTTGAATATCCCGTCACGAGTAGCTAAAGTAAGCTACCAAAGCTAGCTGGTCGTGTCGTAGATATACAAAGGTATGACTTTGTTTTGAATTTAGTCATAATCATAAAAGATAATATTTCATTTTGTTTGATTTATTTAAATCTACATAGAATAAACTCATTCTAACAATTATGTTTTTATATTTTAGTTTCGTGTAGAAACCAAAACAAATATTAACTTATTTACATGTTATACAGTGTTTTTCTTTATCCCTTTTCTAGCTAGTGAAACCGTAGGCAAATTAGTCTGAGTCTCCCTGTTTTTAGTAGTGAATTCTTAAGTGTCATTCTCATGATGCAAATTAATAAACACTTATGACTTTCTAGTAGTTAGAAGTAATTTCACTTGTTTCTAGTCAGGTTTAACGAAAGGCGGTGTTATTGGCCGAGAGTAAAACGTTATGTCATTAGCTCGGTGCGGACCAGAGATAGGGCTTACTTAGGTAGACATTATCATGTTTTTATTGAAATCAATGTAAAGTGCAAGCTAGATTATAATTAATTCTATTTTACATTGGTCAGAATGCAATACTAAATTATATATTATGTATAAATTGTCTTATTATAAACATGTTTATAGTTATACTTACCTACGACTTCAACTCTAAATGGTCTAAATTAAAGTCGACGTTCCTTCTATCTGTTTCTACGTTAACTTCTTCTAAACGCTACGGATTTTGATAAAGTATAAATTTACTATCTTTTAGAAGATTTCTTCTGGAAGGTTTATTAAAGGTGAACGCAGATCTAGCCGCACCGCACGCGCAGCAATCACTTTTTGTACTGGTACTGCGTCGACTGCGGCGTGGGTGAGTTTGCGAAGTTGCACAGAACTTCATTATAAAGAATTCAAATGCGGCGACTTGCGGCGTGTGCCGTGCGACCAGGTGAGCTTTCACCTTTATACGTTCATATACTGCGAAGCCGTAGCCGGTCGTTAGTTACGTACCTATATCTAGTTTATCTTTATAAGTTTTTCTTGGACAGCTTATCATATTTGAAGACCGGTGCTAGTTCGATCGGACCATGTGTTATACCCATCTGTTTTACTCATACTTCAGGTTGTTTAGCATCACCTCTGCAAGTGCTAGTATGATCTTACCGTGTATCTTACGAAATTATTGTAGGGAAATATACAACAATCAGTCTCAAGAGTTAAACGGTCTGGGCTATCAAGATTGGCCCCAAAATTAATAAAGAATATCTATAAGTATATTTAGATACAAAATAGTCCGTCAGGAACTCCTACCTTTATTTACGTGTGTATTATCTACAACCTTTAAAGAAAGTAATATCTACTTTCCACATACATAAACGTTATTATACTAGGAAAAACAGAAGGTTGATGAATAAGGCAAGGACTGGACTGAACAGAATAACTCTGTGGCGCACCTACACAGGGTCTGAAGCCAATGACACGTCACGTAATCAGGAACTGCTATTTACGTATAAATTGTTTCTAGTTTATTACCGCATGATTACAAAAAAGAGTTGTCTGTTTAGAATTTCATTTGTTTTGAATTACGTTATAATATGTTATAGGTACCTAATAGAAACGCTGTTTTCTCCATTAAGTTTACAATAATTATGTAACAGAAACTGTGTTTTATTTTGGGCAGATTAACAGAGACCAATGTAGAGCCATATTAAAATCATCGCGACGAACATGACGAACCATAAAAATAAAATTATAATGAATAGTACAAAAGAAATAAACTAAACAATTTAAGTATGGTAAGTATCTACACTTTATTTTCCTTTTTCAAATATTACTCTATAAAGATCTTGCATTGGTATAGAATGTTAGCATGATCATGATCTCTCTATGAGAAGAGGGTGATGCAATAGCAACCGAGCATTTTATATCTTTTATTACTGTATTAAATTTTGCAGTAAGCAATTAATGTCAATTAAAAAAAGTACATAATATACCAACATCCATAACCATCATAAAACTTGATCAAGTGTTATGCACAAAGCTTACGGCCTACCTGACGGTAATTGGTAACCGAAACAATGTTTAGAATGTATAACCAAGCCGTTGCATTGCAGGACAAAGGGGATGATGGAGAAAAAAGATGACCGAGGACGTAATAATATAAGGCCTCCAGCGCTCTTACTCATAGAACGAAACGCATCAGTATGATAATGAATACTTTACCTCGATTTTATTGCAAGATATCAAGGATATCAACCGGGAAAGTATTCTTGGTTGACCTGGCTCGTTCAGGATGAAACCAGCAACTATCTATTACCGTTAGTCTACGTCTTCCAATTAGGTAGGTATTTCTTAAACCATCTTCAAAGCTAAATATTGAAATTCATTTTAAATTTAACGGCAATACTAACTTGATTACTCAGCTGACATTTTAATTCCCATACATTTAGCGAGCATTTTAGCGGTGTTGTTACGTCTTCTAAGCATATATCATTCGCGATGATTATGCGTATAATAACTTTATTTGTTGGCGATAAACGCCAGGCTCAGATTTCACGTCGTTCTTGTTAAAACTATTGACATTACGTTATTATCATGCTATTGTATAACACGGCAACAGTAATATGATTAATTGTTGCATAAATTAAATGCATTAGCAATGTTTTATGATGTTCGTGTAACATAATGTTTACAGATATTGTAGGTGTGTAGAACCAATTACTTAAAGTTAGACCTAAAAGTATTTTTGTTGTTTAATTTGTAATAAAGTGATAAAGATCCACTTAAAATTAGGTAAGTGACGTCCTGTCCGGTGGTAGTTAAAAATTTGCGGTTTGCAGTCATTTGATTCAACAGTTTAGGTGCACTTTATTTCTGTTATTTTTATATTATCGAAGCAGCGAAAAAGTATGAAGGTAAAACACAAACATAAGTACTCGTATCTATGTATATGCCGACTCCGAGCAGTGATATCAGAAACAAGAAGCATGAAAAGAAAATATTGAAATGCTTTATGAACATAATGCTCATAGCGAACAAGGTTGTTCTAGTTACTCTAAAATAATAGCTTTTATAGATTTAGTAGCTATTTGTGAGGTCAAAGACTGAAAATGTAGGTTTTGTTCATCACGCGATACTTTTGTACTTACAGAGGTCATAGTCCTATAGATTAACATTTATTACGGAAGATTCTTTTATAACAAAAAGTAGAAAGAGAGTTTCGTTATGGAACCTTATTTGTTGTATTCTAGGTACCTATAATAAAAAAAGCCGGCCATTGGCGAATGTAGGTAGGTAAGTCACGGACTGAGAGTTGCATACAAACTAGCATTTATGTACATAATTCGCCCGTCATGGTAGTCGTGCCGAAAATTTTTCGAGTTCCTACTAAGTATCTAACATAACTACCAAAAACATATTAGATTGAAGGACAGACTCAACTTTGTGTATGAAAAAATGTTCTGTAAATCAATATCAAGTCTCAAACTGCAAATGTGAGTGCTTGCAACAAAAATAACAATAGCAAACAAATCACCGGTTTTAGGATTTTTCCTTTACGTGTGCTGTAAGACCTCGACAAGATTTCATGATTCCAGTTTAAGGGTCAACCTTCTATATTGAAAATGAAAGCATTTTTTCATAGCGTAATAAATAAGTATTAAGCTTTATTTTTTAACCAACAAATAAAAAGGGAGGAGGTCCTCAAGTCGGTATACAGTTTTACAGAGTAGTCCGATTTTGATAATTCTTTTTATTACAAATTTAGGAGACCGCTTTGACGTAGGCATAAGTAGGTATCTTCTTGATGTTAATTCTAGCTTGAAAGCATTGACTTTTCACAAATAGACTTAAAGCGTCGTTTAAATCTCGCGTCACAGTTAGCAAAAGATTTATTGTGTATTCTTAAAATTATCATTACTATGGACATGGTTGTTCTTTATGAGAACATGTCCATTTGTTACGTTAACCATTTACAAGCGCTTAAGTTTAAAAAACTAATTTTTAAAAAATTTCATAAATTTATTAAATTTACAAAGGAAAACGACTTTTCTCATTGTTTATGTTTTAAATAGAAAACGCAGTTATTTTCGTGTTCAGGAACTAAAATGAAAAAACGCAGCATACAGCAGATGTAATTATGTCAATGTCTGTTATATAATGACACGGTTTTTACAACGACAAGCAGACAGCTGACTGATATGTTCTATCTTGTGTTTATTTACAAAACGAAAGCGATTTTAAAAACTAGTTAGTTGTATTTATCTATACTGTTATATAAAGCCGAATGGTTTGTGTGTATGTTTGAACGCGCTAATTCCTGGAACTTTCAGTCATAATTATTAAAATCCAATAATTATTTTTGCGTCTGATAGCCCAGTTCTTGAGGAAGGTTATAGGCTATGTAACATCACGCTACTGGCGACGGGAGGAGAGTAGTAAGCAAAGACGCGGGTGAAACCGCGCCGTGCGAAGCTAGTTTAATATCTTTATAGCCCAATCGTAAAAGGATAAGTCACTCACAAAATTAACATTTTTTCTACTTAACATGGAAGCCGGGAGCAATGGTGCACTTGCATCAAAAAAATTACATAGAAAATATTAAGATTTTTTTTTAAGTTAGTCTTTAAGTTAAAGCGTCTATAGGTTGCTTTCCAAAATTTACTTTCCAACCTTTTGTCAATAAACTAATTGTCCTATACATTTTTATGAACACTGAACCTGCACATAAGTTGCATTTCCCTGAAACTAAGTTGAACCTCTCTGAAAGTCTGTTGCACCCCCTGAAAGTATTTCTGGCGGCGCCCAGGTCATGGTCGAATGAAACGAAAACTTATTCTGCTCCAATTTTATCTATCTATTTTCTAAATTAGATGAAGATTTTAGACGGTAGTAGATCCACGCTGGTTTCAGCATGAATGGGCCGGATCGTCCGGGGAAGTACTACCCTCTCATAGAAGATCGACGTAAGAGTAGTAGTATCCGTACTACAGCGTTTCGCTCGGTGAGTGAGAGCACTGGAGGCCCAATTTCCCCCCGTTCTCTTTCCTCACCCCCCTCATTCCCTTCCCCTAACCCCATTCCCAGCCGCCATAGTGGAGGCCGCCATACCAGCGGTTTAAGAAGATGGTATGGTGGCCGCCACTTCTGGATTCCACTGACTGCTTGCCATCAGGCGGGATGGAGTCGCTTTGGTAGGCTAATATAAAAAAAAGGAAAGGTTCAGTTGTTTCCGCGTGATGAGAGTACACTCACAGTCTTAGTAGGTACCTAGTAGTGCTTTAGAAGAAATTTATTATCGATTAAACCATATAAAAAATAAAACGCTCACCGTGTTTACAAAATGAATATTTCAACCGTCAAGGAGACCGAATAAAAGTTTGGGAGGGATCGCTACCCTAGAGTTCTTAGTCACGCAACTGCTTAATAAACTCTTAATAGGTTTAAGAAATTTATACTTCAACTGCATGCTATAAAACTATACCTACCTACCATTCAATTTCAACGGGAAACTATTCAAAACAATTGAGAATGTTTTCGCTTAACTAGATAAGAATACATTATCATATTGGCACTCGATTGCGCGGACTATCACTTTATTAACACCCAACTATGATCAATAAAGCTAAATTATATTGGCTGTATTCATGAGGTCTTTGCCCACCGGTACATTCATCGTCCCATATGTGCATGTGTGTATGTATTGGCTACTTCTGCGAATCTAATAAAAATATAATGAACTATTACAGAATCATCATCAATACTTAGTACTCGATATAATTGCTCTATGAATAAATGATGAAGGAATAAAAACATGGTTTTATATCTACAACTCATGTAACATACTGTATTTTTGGAGTCAATTCTGAAAGTTTACTTAATATATTCATAAGTGATAAACACATTAGAAATTAAATTTATTTATTTAAAAACAAATAAAAATATACCTTTTACCAAAGAATCCACTGTATACTATCCACAAAAATGCACCATTAACATTTTTCACCCCGTTTAGTTTGTCCAAAACACAATTTAAATTTGGAACATCGAACCAACGATTCAAGTCGCGTTTCGCCGTTTCCCGCTCGAAATTATAGAAAAGTATAAACTAAAATGGCGCGGATTTGGTATCACGTGCAAATATTGGTTTGAGAAACTATGAAACTATGGTTACAAGCTATATAAATAGGGGTTTGTGTTCGCGGTGGGAAACGACAGGCGGACCGCACGGAGTGGACGTCGAGACTGGCGTTTCAGTGGGCGGCGACCGCCCAGCCGCCCGCTCGGTGACGCTGGCGCACGCGTCATGCAATAGTGAAACAATTTGACTATAATACCCCATGATTAGAAAGATGATGGCACTGCTTTTGAAGTGGTAAAGATATGACATTGCCTGATACAGTGGGGTTAACCCGATAAACGATTAATATTTTGTAATTTCACTACTTTTGAGATTTTTGACTCCAACAGAGATCGTACCCTGAAATAATGACACCAAAATAGGTGCTTCAGCTTACAACTACTATTAACAGAGACATAAAATATAATAATAATAATAATAATAATAATAATAATAATAATAATGATATGTGGACACTATCACACACTGTCGTCTAGTCCCAAGCTAAGCAGAGCTTGTGTTATGGGTACTAGATAACTGAAATATAATACATATACATACTTTTTTTTTGTAAATACATACTTATAATACATAGGAAACACCCAGACTAAAGACAAATACAAATGTTCATCACACAAATATTTGCCTTCCGTGGGAATCGAACCCACGACACCCGGCGTCACAGTCAGTTACACTAACCACTAGACCAACGGTGCAGTCATATATATGCATATATATGCAAACTAAGTTGATATCTCATGTCAACTTACAAATTACGATAGTGACTGCTATCTAAGCCTACCACATAACATATTTTCATATTATTATGTTGAACGCTATTAATAAATCAATGGTGGGGTGAATGGTCAAGGCCGCACACAATTGAGCGAGTGCGACGCTCTTTAACGACTGTCTGTACTCTCTTTGCACATTGTCTCAGACATCACGGGTGTTTTCTTGCGGTCCCATGATTTTGTTACGTACATACATTATGACCAGTTCTGATAGTTTTCGTTTCTTTGACTGTTAGACCTCGAATTCTATGTATAGGTAATAATTTAATACCGAATCCAACATTTTTTTTATAATTTTGTTGTTGTTATATGTGGGTTCACTCACTGAAGTAAATACTTTTTTTTATTGCCGACAGTGGTAGATGAAGAAACAGTCTATCTGATGGTAAGTGGTAACTGTCACTCATAAACGACTTAGAGTCTCTGGCATTGCTGCTAATGTCACGGACTCTGCGAAGCCGCTGCCTACCGTGAATTTAGTGGGATAGGTGAAGAGATAGAAGTAACTAGGTAAAGAAATAGGAAAGGAGAAAATTGGGCCTCCAGCACTCCCACTCACCGAACGAAACTCAGTATGGATACTACTACTCTTACGTCGATATTCTATGAGAGGGTAGTACTTTCCCGGTCGATCCGACCCATCCATGCTAAAACCAGCGTGAATCTACTACTTTACATGTAAGCATGTTTTTGTTTTGTACAAACAATTATAATTAGTTTGCTCTACTATTCTCTAAACTGTTGGGAATCTGCTTTCAAAGCTTTGTAGAGAAATGTTTCTCTGTTAATAGAGACCAATCTATACCAATGTATAAAGTGGAAGAGTTTGTTTGGTTGTTTGTTTGAATGCGTTTATCTCTGCAACTACCAGTCGGATTTGAAAATTCTTTTTGTGTATGATAGCCCAGTTCTTGAAGAAGGTTATAGGCTATGTAACATCACGCTACTGGCAACGGGAGTAGATCTGTAAGCTAAGACGCGGGTAAAAACGGGGCTGCGGAAATCTTATAAATAATAAATTTAACTCTATGGAATACGAGGTCAAAGATGACTGTCATAGATGGCGAATAAAACAAACAATTTTATACAGTTAAACCGTGAGCTATCTAAGAACGTCAATCTAATCAATGAGTCACACAGGTAGATCCAGTCAGATATGTGAAAAATTACAATTAAGTGTGAATTTAAACTTTGACTAAGAGTGACTTTTGTAGAGGTAACGTTTCGCTACCAACGCAGTAAAGAGGCTAGAAGGCTTTTTTATTATTTTGTGTAAAGACGTAGGTATTCTAGGGCTTTCGTACATACATTCTTTAAATACTAGACACAAATACTAGACACCTGAAATTTGAATAGAAGTCTTAGCTTTCTCGTAGCAAAGCATTTTTTTTTGTCGCAGTTACAGACTAGCGAACAGCCCACGTGATGGTAAGTGGTAACTCTTGCTCATGAACGACTCAGAGTCCCTAGCATTGCTCCATTTGCCTGTGACAGATACGACATGTCTTGCGTTTCGTTTGGAGAGTAAGGGTCCCCGAGACCAAATTCAGTTTTATTTGCTTCTCTTTACTTATAATTCCCTTGTTTCTCAAAGTAATACTACGGTTGCTGTAATACTTAAAAAAGCCAGTAATTTAAACAAGCTACCGCCACTAACTACTTATTAAGACACCTCGTGGTTATACCATGTAGACAAGTAGGTAGGCATGTACTTAAGTATGCACAATGCATCTACTCGAAAATAAAAGAAAGTTGCGGTAAAAAGCATGAAATATAATAATATCTAGTTAATATAATAAAATTGTGAATGTTTTATTCATGTATGTGATGACAGCAAATTATGATCCGTGAGAAAATGCTCGATTTTAATCACTATGTTATTAAATATTGGTTATGCTGATCTCACCAAATACTTGTATAGGCTGTTTTATCTAGTAAATTAGATCTCACGGAATTATCAATTAATTAATAGCCTGTTAATAATGCTGATTTTAGCATTATTAACAGGCTATTGATTAATTGATGATTCCGTGACAACAAAAAAACTCTATTAAAATATTGAGTTTAAATTTCGATCATGCGTAAGTTCTTGGTCCGTTCACGCATAGTGCTTTACATTTTCATTGGTACAACTAGCGATGAGCGAATTCAAAAGCTATTGACCTAAAAATAACACAGAGTCTGCTTCAGAAAGAATTGTTTACTATACCGTCATTACCGTCTGTTCGCGCGGAAGCTTTGACTTACTACACAGATGTACACAAACTTTTAAAGCTTGTAGTAGTGATGTTCGACTTTTATCGATAAAATAATCAAAAAAATATTAATAAAAAATATTAATTTTAATTTTAAAAATTTCTTTTTAATCGGAACCCGAGTCTCACTTCCACGCTTTAAGATTGTAAATATAATGGAACAAAAAGCTATCAAACGGTTTTAATAAAGTAGGTAGAACACTACAAAACATTTAATACTGCGGGTGTTAATTAAACATTTACAATATGAGTAACAGTTACACGATATTCAATATCTGTTACAATATTTATAATGAAATATATATTATGCGGTCACGTCCTCTTTGGACTACATACATCGTACAATATTCTCTTGTGGTATTGGGTTACTTCAAATACTTTGTTGTGTTGAAAATAGGATTACAGACTTAATACAACGCTGGTACTTAATGCGTTAGGGAAATTGTATTTATAATTTTGTAAAAATTATCTTTTTTTATTGGCTGCTTGTTTACCTAAGCTGCTGGCTACTTATATGCGATTAACGGTATTTTTAAATATCGTTTGAAGAGTACCAACCACTACTCGTATGTCTTACTGCAAAAGCATCTCACAATTTCATCATAGTAAATGCCACCACATCTAACTGCTGTGATATTAAATGTTATTGTATCCACCACCAATGGACTAAAGTAACAGAGACAGAGAAGTTATTTAAAACCAAAACACTTAAACACACGTTTCTGAAAAATGCTAGAAGCTAACCGCGTTGGAGGAGATTCTGTCCAGATAAGATTCAGAAACTTCTTTGCCAAATCAACTGATGCAATGACAGAGGTGCTAATCAAAATAAGTAACAGCGATGCAACACAAGGAATACTCTATAGAATTCTATCTCAATTATTTTTCATCTTTACACCATAACAACACCTAGCATTATATAATTGTACTATCGTTGAATTGATTTTTATCGCTCGCTGCACGCACTAATGATTCACACGTGTATTGTACCACAGAATAATAATTAAGAAATGTAGGTAGGTACTTACAATATCCGCTACTGTTTTACTAAAAAAAACAGTACATTAATGCTAAAACAAAACTAGAAGATGATTATTTTATGTTGTACTTTAATGCAAGAAAGTGGAACACCTATTTGGTTACGTAAATATAGCTTTGTCTCTATTCCTTACACTAATTATTCTCTGCCCTCACGTAGGGATTAATTTGCTGGAAGCTTTACGATAACTAGGCAGATAAGTCATGGACCTGTATTACCAGTAGATAATTAGGTAAATTGATTTGCTTTAAAAACTGCCACAGATGTGGCATTTACATACCACATCTTTCGTAATTTCAAGCTTGTTTCCAATGTGCCAAAACAACTCCTATGATTTTTTCAAGAGTATTTTACTTTATGTGTTGGAGATGAAATCTTGTATTGATCCAAGCCTTTAATCTAATTGTCATCAAGAATTATGTTTATACCATGAATATACCTGTTTGTTGACTTCCTTTTAAATCATGTTTCATGTGAATAAATTCTCATTTCATTTCATTTCATAAGAATACTTCATCAATCATGTAGTCATGTAGTACCTACCTAAACATAGTATTTTGTAATAAGCCAGCATGTATCACATAAGATTCATATAGTTATTGTATTTCAATACGTAGGTACCAAATTCTAATGAAAAATTCCGCTTGAACAAAAAACTAAATAGTTAATGCAGTGGTACCTACCTAGTTGTTAAATGTTCTCGAAAATAAATCATTAGTATCGATAAAATAACACGAAAATATTTCTAGTCTCTATTTAGCTAAAAAATAAACACTGAAGGGTTACTTACGCAACGCGAAAGATGAATCTTACGAGTATTGATTTAAAGACTATTATGCAAGTGAATGAATACTTCACTTCCGTAAAAGCACAAGCCAATTACTGTAACATCGAAATTTATAGGTGAAATTAACCAGATTCACAAAAGGGCGATTCGTAGAAAAATTAAGACAAATAAATAAAGAAAAGTATTTAAAAGTAAAAGAGGATATTATCTAATTAAATAATATAGAAACAAAGTCGCTCTTTGGATCTGTCTGTTTCACTGCTACTTTCTTTTAAATCATGCAACAAGTTTTGATACGATTTTCATTATCGTTCTGGTAATTTTTCAGAAGTTTTATATGTGTAATGTAGGTATAATGCATGCATCCAAACACGTGCCTACTTAAACGTTGCTTTGGTCAGTAATATTTTATTATTTTTAAAATAAACACACTCTTGCAGTCATTAAAAGGTGTGACATTTGGACTAACTATGAAAATATAGT
The DNA here is from genome assembly GCA_963082885.1 of Parascotia fuliginaria. Taxonomy (NCBI): domain Eukaryota; kingdom Metazoa; phylum Arthropoda; class Insecta; order Lepidoptera; family Erebidae; genus Parascotia; species Parascotia fuliginaria. Next base: position 2,999,858 of record OY720180.1, on the reverse strand, counting down.
ATTTAATCGTCTTACAATATTATTCATATATAATATAAATCGCATTCTAGAACCCATATCACAATCTATGAATATATGTTTACTTTGGTTCTAGATGGCGTTGTATGGTTGTTGTGGTATTATTATTATTATTATAGTACAGTTGATTTAAATATAGTAAGTACGATACCATATAATAGGGTGGCAACCCTAGCTACAGACAGAGTACGTATAGATACGTACAAAATGTCAACAAATTACAGAGTTACACACTCATCACAGAGTACTTACCTACTTTATATTAAACTGAAACCTCTCACACGGACTGAAGTAACCACAGAGTGGGGATGAAACGAGTGATACAAATAGAAGATCCGTTTCCTATTTTATTGCACATAAAATGTTGCACTTAGCCCAGTGTAGTTGCCGAGTTAGTGGAATTTAAACTGTTTACAGCCTAAGACTCGAGCTAAATTGAACTTATCAATGGCCGTTGACCCTTTTGTCGCGTCTTTTGCTCAGATTCAGACCCAAGTAATTTAACTCAATGTCCTCTTACAGTAATAATAAATATTATGCCGCTTCTCTATCAGTACAATTGTAGCAGTCCTATTGATATTACAGATAGTCTACCCTAGTACAGACAATACAATGTGATTCGTGTATGATACAATTCAGTCATATATTTGTATCAAACCTTTTTTCTTTATTATAATAATAGCTTAGATTAAAATATCGATAAGACTGAATCTGTACAATATACAACTCACCTATTACAGCGTACCAGTACCTAAATAACTATTTATATAGGTAAGTATGTACTGTATGTATGTACCTACCTAATTTATTAAGACAATAAATAGTTCGCAAATTAAACACCAGGCGCGCTGTCAATTTTCATATTTTTTGTTTTATTGATGTTTTTTAATATATTTTTTCTACTATCTCCTCTACCTTATAAATTTTAACTATGCCAAATGCGCGTAAAACTCACTTAAACGATGGACTGACCAAATTAAAGCTGCGGTGGGAGCAAAATGACTTCAAACAGAGAGAACTGAGTGAAGCACATCTTCTCACCAAACACTATATCGACCACGACCGCGCTCTGTCAAGAACGAAGCGACGACGTAGACTTTTTACCAAAGTGGCGCCAATTGGTTTTTTTTTCGCTAATTTGCCTAAACGTTTGCGTAAACGTTTTTCTTAGCATAATAATATAGATATTTAGATCGATAGAAATATTCTTTCGTGTGGCCTTTTCCTCACAATTACTGTCAATGCTTCTTCTTCACGAAGTCCCCGTTAACCTCTTTGGAACTCTTTCTTTTTCTTTTTCCTCTCTCGTCTCCTTTTCTCTACGTGGCGGGTCGGCAACGGCGTGTTTCCATATCATTGTTTCTGCAATAAGTATGTTCCAGTTACCATTTATATAACTACCATTAGATGCTTGCTTACCAGATAAGTTGTAATCTAGTCTATTTGCGATGTAAGAAGGAAGGAACAGATATTATTGTTTGCGATCACAATAAAACTATGACAAGCGCTGCACGCGTTATTTAGTCCGTATCATAGCATTTTACAATATTCTGACGTTACCCTATTTAATTAGATTGCATTTTAATCATATTATCCTACTTCTATCTCTAAATAGCTCTTACTTGTGGTAATGTATCAGACAACAGCTGTTTTTACTATATTTATTTTCTAAAATATTATTTTGTGTCTTATGGTTCAGTGGTACCTATACCTAGTGTGTAGGTACTAAGTATTTGGGTTCGATTCCTGGATTGAGTAAAGTAATATTTGATTTTAGGTACAGTTTTACTGTCGTGAAGTTCTTAGTAGGTATTACTTAGTAGGTACAGATTACAGACCTACAAGTATTATTATTATTATTGCCCTACAAGTAGGTAGCTGGTGATACATGGATTCACTTTTGGAGGAAATGATGCGAGATCTTATTTCTGGTCTTAACCTAACTACGGGCCTGCGTCTGTGAATACTTTAGCTAGACAGATGAAAATCGGGACTATAATCGCTTTAGCTTTAGGTAAAGTAAGTATATGTAGGTAAAGTAATCTATTTGGTTGATTATGTAGGTAGATACATTTTACTTGATATGATTATGGAAAGACCACGATCATGACCAAATTATACTAGAATATTAAATACTGAATAAATAAGTAGGTACCGAAATAGCAAACTAGTTTTGTCTACCAGAAATTGTAAACGTAGTGTGTAAAATGTTGACTTTATGAAGTGGAGTTATCATAAAAACTGAAATTATTATCTATAAATAATATCAAAAGAACTTATCGCTAGTATTTATAACGTTGCTAAAGATTCAATTTTATTCCTTGCGGATGGACAATGAATCATCCAAAATTCCTATTTATCAGCGGCAGCGAACGATACGCCAGGCCTACCAATGTAAAAAAATCTACTGTGATAACAGCTCGTTACACGCAGCTGATAAATAAACAAAATATCAATCTGTATGGCGGGTAAAATATTTCAACATTTACGAAGCTTTAAATACATTTTAAAGTATCTGCATCTCCAAATACATCACAAAAATGATAATTTCGATTTATACAAATTCTTTATTACGCAATTATTATTGTTTCAATTGCGTGAAACTGAACACAGTTAATATTTTCACTCCATCTTTCTTTACATTTTGACAGATGATAAAAAGTGGTCGTGATCCGTCCGTGTAAACTGAATTGCCACTCCTATCTTTTAATAAAACTAATATTCTGCCTTTGCTTATAAGTGTCTTACGAGCAATGTAGTACTCTGTTCTTTGTGTGTGAGAGTGATATGGCTTAGTTTTTAATAAGGAGACAAATAACGAACCAAGATGAGTGGGCGATCGAGCCGTGGTGTCTTCGGAAAACTTTTCTCAAAGAAGCAGCACAGGGAAAGAGAAGAGCGTGCAACCGATATTGGTATGCCAACAAATGTAAAGCAACATGTACATGTTAGTAAAAACTCTGAGACGGGCATGTTGGAGGGTTTGCCAAACTCTTGGCTGAGGCTTTTGAACACGCAGATAACAGCAGCGGAGCAAAATGAGAACCCTGACGCGGCCATCCAGGCCGTTAAATTTCACATGTATACTATCAAAAAGGAAAAAGCGCCTGATGAACCGTTTAAACCATTCCTTACACAAGAGGCGATCACTGAGGAGAATATGGAGATAGAGAAGTTGTTAGATCATAGGAACGCGCATCAGAGTCAAGACTCGGATCTGTCGATTGGTCAGAGTAGTGAAGAGGAGGCAAACTCAACCTCCAATGACATATTCTCACAAAGGCAAACCATGCCAGCCGCTCCTGTCAAACACAACCTCAAGAAGAAAGATGCTGTGATGGACTTAACAGCTGTTGTGGAGGACTTGAGCCTTATTGGTAATGACCCTGAGGAAAGCCCCATACTGAGGAAGAAGGAGATGATGTATGCTACTCTAACTGACCAGGAGATATATGATGAACTGAAGAATATTTGCAATAAGGATGACCCTTATGTGAGGTTTGAGAGGATCAAGCAACTTGGTGCTGGTGCTTCAGGTAATAACACTTCTATTATGTATTTACAGCAGCCTGAACACTACTGATATCAACACAATATGCTAAACAATTTGATCAGCTTATACAGTACACATGTATACCTGGCTAAAAGCCTTCTCAGAATTATTGACATTTGGTGAAATTGCCATTTGTGGTAGACCAGTATTACATTATCATTAATCATATAAATATGATTTCATATCTGTCAAATTCTATGATTATAGATGACCCTCAAACTATGATCATAGATAATCACATGTAGTTATTATACCATCATATGTTCTTCATTTAAAAATGACTTACATCTTTGGTCATATTTCTATGATAGTCTAATAGCGGCCGTAAGCAAACTGGTGTTCATTGTGACAACAGTCATATCATGGGGCATTGTCCTGTGTCGGGTTTTTTTGTCTGATGTAGTAGTTTGTCCATCATACTTCAATATTGGTAGGGTTGTCCCAACTTCCTTCTTTCTTCATGTTTCCCTGATTTATTGAACTAATATCATAGTCTGCATAAGGAAATCAGATTAGAATGTTGCTGGTGAAGATTTGCATTCAGTCTGCAAAGTTTGAACAAGGATTATATTATTACTAGCTGCACCCCACGGCTTCGCCCGCGCGTAAAATATGGTTTGTTGTATCCCTCGGGCACCAGACCAATTGTCGGGATAAAATGTAGCCTATGTCTGTCTCCGGCACCGAATCTATCTACATACCAATTTTCATCGAATTTGGTTTAGCCGTTTAGGCGCTGAGTGGTAACAAACATACACACATACAAACTTTCACATTTATAATATTAATAGGATACTAGAATAATACTTTGTGATTGCCCCTTGACTATGACAATAGACTTGCCTATGTATTCCGACTAAATCCAACTGGTGCCGTGTGACTAGCACATCTCTGCCTATCCCTTTCCAAGACAATAAGATGATACTATTAAGTGTACAACAGGGTAAAGTTTAAATCATATTTATCAATATTTAATCATGACACTACAGTTACATATACAACATAGTGGCTGTCTTGTCAATGTTAGTGATAATGGCCAAATATTCAAGATATTTACTGATAATCTGTTGTTGACATTTTGCCTAAAGTTACATTTTATATTTATCTGTGTATGAATCTATATTTAATGTGGTGATTGATCAATGATTGGGACTCTATGGCCTCTAAAATTAATATTATGAGATTCCGGGCCAAGACTCATGTGGTTTTTTACAAATGAATAGATAGTTCATAAATGTACTTGCATATTACCGATGAATAATAAAGGTCTAAGTAAGAAGAAACCTGGTTATATATATTTTACAAAGTCTAAGTCTTAAGCAAGTCATGAAAATATTAAAAAAAAATTCATGAACAACACAATATGTTGTATTGCATAAACAGCCCTTTATTTTATTTGCCTGACATGTTATTTCTATATTTATTAAATTAAAATTTTTATTCTTTAAATCTATTAGTAATTCTACAATAATAAGTACAAAAATCTTTACATGCATCATAATATGTAAGTCCATTGCCCATCTACATGCCATTGCTGCTGATGTGCATTTTTGTTTCTTCTTCTTGATTTAAAACCTCAAGCTCTTGTCGGTGGAGCTTTTGTTCTCTGTCCTGTGCTTTGATTTTAACTTCTTGATATGACTCAACTTTTGGATTTTCTCTAATTTGTTGTACCTATTTGTTGTTAATGTTGTTTAAGCACTATAAAAACTGTGATAATAATTTTACAGAATTACATATTTGCAACAATTTTCCCTCCACTCTTGATGTCATTTACAAATGCAAATAAATATGAGAAAAGATATGTGTACCTTTATGAGAGGTAATAAACAGCAACAAAATCTTAGTAGTTATATAAAGCAATGATTAAGATGTTTATGATTCATAACATGATAATCTAGAGTATTAGCATGAACTTGATACTCACAAATGAGGTTAAGATCACCATGCAGGTATACATTGACTGATTGACACATATTTGTTAATTGTTTTATCAATTTAAGCTAATTTGTAACATCTTTAACTTTTTTAAATCACACTTTATGGTAGTGTTTTCCACCCCCATGACCCTGGGTTATGGGGTGGAAAAGTGTTACACGGACATTAGGGTGGGTCTCACAGACCCGTTCATTAGATATCAATTATTCCAATACTTTATAAATAATAAAGTTTATATTTATTTGTGTTTAGTTTTTTAGGTATTTATGTAAATAAATGAAACACAAATATAATGTTGTATTATATTTTAATCATGTTTATTAGAGCTTTAAAAAAGAACGACAAATATCAACAAAATCTTTCTCATCTACTTAAATGTAATTCTATTATTAATTAACAATAAATCTTAATGTTTTGATGGTATTTTTTATAGGAAAATAAAGTATCTTTATTATATCCTGGTCTGACAATGCAGAATCAGAAACTTTTGTAAAATTAAAAGAACATGCTGACTCTGCCTCTTCTCGATCCATTTTTTTACAAAATACCTACAAAAGCCCAATAATAATAATACATTGAACAATATATCAGTAACTGTAATTGCAAACAACAACAAAAAACAAATGAATAAATATAGAGATAATAAATTTATTATTTATATATTTATTCTTTTACATTTGTTTCGTACTATTTTCAATAGATATTATTTTTAATATCTATTGAAAATTTTGCGTAATTGTTACACTTACTGCGGGGATGGGTCTCACAGACCCAACCCCGATGACGCCGGTTTAATATTAGTAACAAATATAACTATTGTATATTATCATAACTTAGCTAGAGATGCAAAGTACAGGTAGATTTTTCTGAAGAGATCTCTCACTAAAATTAGAGCAGCTTTGTCTTGGGCAAAAATGACACTATGGACCACAGTTATAACATCATCTAAGTAGTGTTGTGTTCCTGCTAATTACTTGTAGTTTCTAGCTTGTCAAAGTAAAGCATAATTTGCCAGGAGTCAGTCATCGAAATCACAAACATCTCAATATAGAAAAATCAACAAAACGATGATACTCATACTCATAACATAATTCCAAACTATATATATTACAACCACAAAAGTAATCTGTACTACCTTGTTCCTAAAATGTAAGCTAGGCACACATTATTTTTATGTATTGCGTTGATAAGCAACCACATAATTATCTATCATGTTCACATGATAATGCTACTATATTGTTTTTAGATATTGATGAATAATAATAAATTAGGCATGAGTTTTCAGTACTTTATTTTGTGTTAACTATCTATGTTATTTGTTGCCTGAGTTTTATAAAAAAATCTTCTTGTGGAAGCGTAAGTTGTGAAGTTTTCATACTACATACTATAGCTAGATGTCATTGAGATGACAAATGTTGATTCAGAAGAATACAATGAATAGAGCATTTATTATTAAAATTGGCGAGTTTTCAATCTATCCACAATAAGTGGACAGTTTCAGTTAGCTAACTATCGACCTATACCCCCACGCCAGTACGGATCCAAAGGACGGCTAAGAGGATCCAGCCAATCCCGCCGCCCCTTCACCTAAACGCATCTGCATGCCCAAAAAATCTTATTTGCTTGTAGTATTTAACTTGATAAAACCTACAGCAGGGTCAAGTCTCCCCAAATTCAAATACTGCCCCATGATTGAATTACCAACATCCAATTAGTCAACTAAATTAGGGACCACCAATATAGGTTACATTATGAACAGGTGTGGTGAGTCACTCACCTAAGTTGACATCGCTAAAGTGACTAAGCTAAACTAAATTGAATTTAACATTGTTTGCTAATATTGAACCCTCTAGTAAAATTCGATCTGCCAACTAAACTGTACTACCTTCTTGCATGATTACCGCATCAAAGTTCTTTATGACAGATGGATCTCAAATTATAATAATATGCGTCTTGGCGTCCAATTTGATTTTGGTTAGTGTGCCCCAAGGATCCGTTCTATTGCTAATCTTCTTTTACACGTAGTAGCCGGGCAACATACCTGCTATGCAATACACTGCATAGATAATATTTCGGACATTCTGCGCCTCAACAAACAGACATTGAGGAAAAACACGCGACCGGTTTAGCGACCGGATCTAGTTAATATGGAGCAGTGAAGTGAATGCTTCAGTTTTTAAAAATTAAAAATAATATAAATGTCAATTTCAGCGCCAGTTCACGACATAATGAATTGTAGATTGACCTTAGCAAATTAGTGATATGTCCAGTCTGCGCAGACGCATGTGGCTCATTCACATGCGCTTTCAATGCGCACACGCTGTGTTTACCTTGCCCACTACCACTCACATAATAAGTTGCAATTGTAGTGGGGATACTAAATGCGTATTTTGATTTGTTTACTTACTTACGTTAGTGACCCTTGAGGTCGTCAAGGTAATTAAAAAAAACTGCTAATTTGTCCACAGGCATTTGTTTACGAAGTAGATCTGCAAGAGTTGGCAAGAAACAGACTTTTCTTTTATGAGATGTTTGTGTTTTGTTTTTTAGTAAAATTTTTTTTTTGGATATACCTTGTAAAAGTTAATTTTGCTAAAACCGCGACTTTTTTTCTTAATACATTATATACTGACGATATCTTGACGACGTTCATAATAACAATATCATATCGAAACTGCTGTCTGTGAACTCGGCCTCTAGTATTTACTTGTATCATTATTAACCCTGTAATTATTATACATAGTGATTTTAAAATTACGTGCTTTTATAAAATCTGAAGGTTTCTCAAGAAAAAACTTCAACTAATATCTAATAATGAGTTGAGTTGGCCACGTCACTTGCTTTTCATCGACGCGTTGTCCCAATCCTAATGCAATAAGTTTGTCTCTACTTCTGGTAGTACGATTGGCTTGTAATTAAAATTGCTACGATACATGCAATTATGCATGACCTCTACTGTGTCCTGTGTCTGTGTCCCATCTATTTAAAAAATTGAAATGTCACGTATTAAACAGAAAATCTTAAAAACTACTTGACCGAATAAGCTTATTTGGCAAGTAGGTTTATGGGTAGGAGATGTCAGCCAAGAACGGGTTTTACAATTGGTTCGAATAATGGGTCTTCCCGGGTGAATCTGGACGGAACCGCTTTTGACAACATAGAAGGTTGAAGTTTGCCTTGTTGTTTCATAAAGCTTCCAAATTTTCGTTGTAATAATACCAGGTATATTAAAATTTACTCAGGGATGGATGGATTATTTTAATGTTTACCAGGCAAATTTCCGTAAACTCCGTAACATTAACCATTATCTTCTTATTTTACAAATTGTAATTGTTTTGCTTTTGTGTTGATTTTAATATATTATTGAACAACCTCAACTGATTTTCAACCTTATTTTGTTATTCAATAGGTACATTTGTATATTTGTCCTCATAGTTACCTTATTATGTAACAGTTTTATCTAACAATTTAAGTTATTAATAATCTTATCTGTTTTTCTCTCGAAGTGATTAAAATAACATGATATGAGATATGAGATTGTTTCGAAGCATACTTTATGACATGACATTTGAATCGATTTTTTCTTAGACAATTATCCAATTAATCCAAACCACAAATAACCACCAATGTTTAAATACAATACACAAACATATATGTCAATTGTAACGAAAGCCTAAAAAACTTATCAGTTCTTTTTACTTGTCCACAGGTGTAGTGTTCGTCGCAATAGATAGTAAGGACAACTCTAAAGTGGCGATCAAAGATATAGACTTAACAAAACAAAGCAAGAAAGAACTAATACTCAATGAAATCAATGTGTTAAAGGGCTTCAATCATAAGAATCTGGTCAATTTCCTAGACGCGTTCCTCAGTTATGACCATCTGTGGGTTGCTATGGAACTGCTCGAGGGAGGGTCCCTAAACTACGTCGTCACCGAAGTAGTGATGAAGGAAGGCCAGATCGCAGCTGTATGCCGTGAAACATTACAAGCCATAGCATTCCTACACTCTAAAGGCACAATTCATAGGGATATCAAGTCTGACAATGTTCTTCTTGGAATGGATGGTACGGTCAAGGTAACGGACTTTGGTTTCTGCGCGAATATTGTTGGTGATGAAAAGCGTCAAACTATGGTTGGTACTCCCTACTGGATGGCGCCAGAGGTGGTTACGAGGAAGCAATACGGAAAGAAGGTAGATGTGTGGTCGCTAGGTATCATGGCTATCGAAATGATAGAAGGAGAGCCACCGTACATGAAGGAATCCCCACTCCGCGCGCTATATCTAATCGCTGCGGTCGGACGACCTAAAATCCCGAGGTGGGAAAAACTGTCACAAGATTTTCAGGATTTCCTGGACAAGTGTTTGCAAGTAGACGTTGATCTTCGGGCAGCGGCTGACGAGCTCTTGATGCATCCATTCCTAAACTGCGCCATGGAACTGAGAACTCTGACGCCGCTCATCAGGGCGGCGCAAAAGATTCATCACAAGAATTATGACTGAGACTGGTAATTCCATTCCCAATTTTTGTCTATATTAAAATTTTATAGGCTTTTACAATTTTGTATGTTCTTTAAAGATATGAGGTGCCAAGTTTTGCATAGTGTTTTACACGATAATGACTGGAATAGGCAATATTATAATTGCATGATATTTTGTAAACAGGGCAATAGTGAAAAGAATTTAAAGGAGTATTCCAAGTACATGATTGAGATGGACAGAAACCATTCTGTATTAGCATATATGTTTATTCATAGAAGCTACATATTTTGTTGTCAACGCGTTACGCATAAATTCGCAAGATATTTATTTGGACAGCATGCTAGGCGTTTGGCTATTGTCTTATCTCTAGACTCGTAAAGATACGATATCTACCACTGATATAGATATTCACACATCACACTACAGTTCTCCTAACGATATTTTGAGGGAATCAACAAAATCTAATGCTATGTACAAGCAAATGCCATAATTACGAAACAGGATTTGACACTTACAAATTAGATTAATCGGGCTAGAAATTAGTTACTTAATAAGAATGTAATCTGTCCAAAATTAAGTATTTTTCATTATTTGTAAGTACTAATCAGACTTTTGAAATTTTGACTGTTATTGACTAGACAAATAGATTGTCGAAAATTTATTCAAAATTATTACAACATTTTTAAACCGACCATTATCAATGATATCAATAAATAACTTCATGAATGCAATATTTCATAACCTATTAAGCATTGAAAGAAGTGCCGAAAAGTGGAAGCCAATTTAGGCGCGATTTTTTATTAGCTATAGATCGACGTAATTATGTGAACAAACACATGGGCATATATGGTTGAACCAAGTCAGAGTAAGTTTTCATCGCCCATATAAATTATTTGCCAAATTAGATTTAAAAATGTTTTACGATTATGATTTTTTTCTTTTTCCGAAAGGTTTTTTTAATTAATTTTATTTGTTAATAAGGTAATGGTCGGTATCGATAGACTCACCAATTTTGGTAGGACTATAGGCTATTACCAAAAATGTACATAAAATGAAATAACTCTTTTTTTATAACTAGTCGTAATCATTCATTGTTATTATAATGTATTTTACCAATACAACCAAATGAAGAATTAACAAAGCTCACATTCCTTTCAACAAAGGTTTTCCATAACAGTATCTTAAGAAACTTGTAACGACAAATAAAGACTGTATTTGTACTGCATTTTTGTAAAAGTATTCGCCATTTTACTGAAATAATCTTGAGCACAGGTGAAAGTGTCTTAATGCCTAGTTTGGGCTACTTGTCTAATAAGTCCATTACAGTTTTCTTATGATTATTCATCACGGGTGCGATGAAAGTATACCGGTATATATATCATATACCCTGTTGTGCCTTAAAAAGTTGTCAGAATCGGTGTAAAAATAAAAGTCATTTCTTTCTATGAATCTCCGATGCTGACGCGACGATCCTGCTCCTCTGTTTCGTTACAAAATTTAAGAAAATCCGCTTTTACAATTTGACATTCACGTACAAAATTATACAATATAATGTTAATAAAAAAAGCTAGCTTTGCAAGTAGTCCGATTTCTTAACGGTAGTGAATGCTAATCATCCTTAATAAATTCACCAAAACGAAAATTAGTCGCACTGCGTGCGACCACTACTGTGGTGTGGCGTAGTTACTTACTTAGTTATGCTTCGCTGCTCACCTGACGCGTGACCTTGATCATTGAACTTTGCATATTATATGATTTATTAATACCGTTGTAATTCAATGTGACCAGGGGGTGCATTTACCAGTTTAATTAAAATACGTAGTCAAATTACCATACTAGTTGAAACTAAATAATTGAATTCCTTGTTTTCTTTCTTTAATCTTAGTATTATATTAATTAGTTAATTTGTAATAATTACTTTGTATGGTTCTTTGGTTGCGTTGAGTGTTTAAATTGTAACTCATTCAAATAACTGTAATTATCTGGCGATTGAAAAGAGTGGCGTGAGTTTCTTGCCAGTTCTTCTCACAGCTCTACCTCGTCAGCGAACTGGCTGTAGGTCAATTGGCTGACAAAATGTAATGTTGACTTTTCATAAGCATCATACGTTATGATCTAAATGAAATAAATGCTTTGACTTTGACTTTGACTTTGAATAAATTAAGCATGGAAACAATGTTTATTTTCATAATTTTTCATAATGATAAGCATGATGGTGCAAGAACACAAAAATAATTATAAACTCATGCCTTGATTTGAAGACACGCTTTTTAGTGTCATTGTTTCAATCATTGTCTCGAGGAACTAAATAAAGGTGTGGAACTAAACATGATAAAAGTTATTTACTGACTTCCAGTTTCTAAAACGGTAAAGAAGACATACTTAGTAATTTTCATACAAACTGAGCTCTCAACACACTTTCTTAAAATAACTTTAAATTTTACACTTCAATGTGGCCCAATCCACACAGTGCCCTCTCTTTCTTGATCCCAGTCATAACCTACTCCCTCGCGGTCAGCAACGGATTAATTGCTTTTACTTAGTATTGTCCGTATTGTCATTGCAGTAGGTAGGGGACACAGGCATATTCGTTAGTTTGCGAATATTCAATTAATTACAAGTTAATCAGTGTGCCGTTTTCTCGTATGAATATCTCTCTATTTTTAACTGTTGCAGTTTTGACATTGGCGTTCGTATCCCCCTATCCTACTTTGTTTAAGTATAGTTACCAACTTTCATAATGTGAACGGTGAAGCCACTAAATTCTGTTTACAAACATTCCTATCAAATCTTCCATAGAAACATTCCTGGCGAATCACAAGCTTATTTGTGTAAAAATGTGTCATTGGCATATACAAACGAGGCTACAGGAAATGATTCCTAGTATTACGATTCGAGTGCTCAAATGATTATTTCAGGAATTTGGTTTTTCGTAATATATCTAACACTAAAATTAAATAATCGTATTGATTAATATATTTGGTACTAATGCGGGGTGAATAAAAAATAAAAGATGAATTCAAACAAAATGGTGGCTCAAATTATTGCGAACATTCAATTACGAAATAATTAAATTATGTCTGAGAACAGTGTATAAGTGAACGAAAATATCATATTTGGAGTATAAAATAAATTATTAAATAATTTAGAATAAGATTTTGTTTTGTATTCACTCGCCGTTTTTTATTCACCCCGGTTTACTATAAAGTGTAAAGTTCAGTGCCTGAGTTAAGAAATAGTCTGGTCATGGTAAATAAGGAAATGTATTTGTGCTAAATTTATACTATTGTTAGTATTTGCATATAATAATTATACTGTTAGACTATGGTATTGTGTAGGATATAGAATTCGCTTAGTGTTCAATTGAATTTTTCGCTACAATATGTATGTAAGAATATTGGCCAGTTTTAAATTTTAAACGATTAGAAACGTTGATAACTTTCAAATTATTTTTTGAAACTTTTATTTGTTTACGATTTTATGTATTTTATTTTTCTTTTGATTACCTAGTCTACCGAACATTTTGTTCTACTTAGATGCCATATAAGTATGTCCTGAATTATATGGTTTAGTGTCTACCCATTGTAAAAAAAAATTGTATTGCAGTTGCTCCATTTGATCCGCTATGGATTGATATATGATTTTATAGGTATTTTACTGATTTTATAGGTATTTTACTTTTGTGCAACTGTGCAATAATTGATTTTAAGTGTAAAATGTTCTTCACAAAATGTATTTTTGAGATTTTCTTAGTATTAAGTATATCAGTATCATTGAAATAAGTAAATTTCATGAGAACCGCGAACCTTGTGGGAGATATATCGTTGTTATATTTCACCACCATGAGTGCCTGCTTCATATAGCGTTTATAATTAAGGTGTATTTTAGACTAGTTATAAGCCTTTATCGACCACAACGAAGAATATGTTACAGCTCTGCTTTTACAATGTTATTAAGACTTCTATTGGCTCACTATATTACAATAAGGCCCTTGGCGGTAGATATGCGTTTTGAGTCTATGCAGTCCATTTAATGGTTGCCTCTCGATGATAGAATACAGTAGCAATACCTATACGTAATTCGGTGAGCAATGATCACCGCCAAAAGCTTCTGTTTTAGTATTGTTTTATACAGCAATCTTTAGAAAACATAGCCATATCCATAGCCCACTTTCAAAATTCCATACCTACCGTTGGTTCATGCACCTAAAATACAATTTTTCAAGTTTTATAAACAGAACTCGCTCTCAACTGTGACTCACGAACGAAGATCTTTAAGTATATCACGTCTCATTGTCGCCAATCCCACGTTCTGTTAGCAAATTGGTCCCGCGAGTACGTGCTATAGAACGATATTAATGCACAGTACAAGCAATATAATAAAGATCAAAAGTATTCAAGACCACATTTGATTAAAATAATACAATCTATTATTTTTATGTGAAAGAAATTTATTAACAACTAGCTGACCCGGCGAACTTCGTTCCGCCTAACAGTCGATCAACTATTTTCCTAAAATAAAAGATTTTTTCTAAAATAAACGTAGCCTAAGTTACTCCTTATTACATCAGCTACCTGCCAATAAAAGTCCCGTCAAAATCGGTCCAGTCATTTCAGAGATTAGCCGGAACAAACAGACAGACAAAAATTTTAAAAAATGTTATTTTGGTGTATTTATAGTCACATACATGTAGTAAAAAACGGTTAATTCAATATTACAAACAGACACTTCAATTTTATTATATGTATCAGCCGAAAGTAGTAGCCGTACCCTTGTAAGCAATACGTACAAGTCACAGTTTAAAAGTTTATACCGTTCGGTTATTATGTACTCGTAGGTACCTTGGGCTTTACGACTTGAAACCCGGATAGATCTACATGGATCATTGAGCTTGTCGACAATTTAAGATATACCAACTGCTGCTTAATTACCTACAACAAAATCATTCATGTGTTTCAAGACAGAACTACCAAATACTTTGCTGCAAAGGCGCCTTTGGCTATCTCACTGAGATAATTTGTATCATCTTAATTTCATATGTCTAATAAACACTCATTTGGCCCCTAAACACGAAGCTTGCTAATGCCAGTACATACTGCATATGGTGACGTCATAAACTGCCGTATAATCACACGTATCTCTTGTCAACATTGTGGACGAAATCAACTGTACAGCGTATCTGACTTACCAAGGGCTTAGCGTAGTCTATGTATTACAAGGTGCGCTATTTTTATAGATTACCTCCTAATAGATACCGCATTTACATTTATTTGTAGGGGATGTAAAAGCTGCGCTGTGATTGGTTATTTCAAGGTCAAGCATTCGAATGCACTAAATGCACCAATCGTAATGTCCGTAGTGAGTTCATAGGCTTGCGAATGACGGTATGAGTGAATCGGTGCGATAAATCGGACGGTACGGCATCTATTAGTAGGTGATCAATGGCAAAGCTATACTTCTGTGTATTTGACGGTGCGCTATTTGTTTGATATCGGCACAGCAGAGCGTTAAATGTATTGACGCTAGTACGCTATTATCATAAGTTTATATACAAAGGACACTTTTTGAACATTTTATTAATATAATTTGCCTATTAAATTATTTTTGTAAAATATATTTTTGTGGTTTTATTCATTTCTTCTGGATTCGCACCTGCAATTTCTATTTTATTCTTAAATGTCTACATTCTGAACAATTATAACAAAAATAAGGCAGAATGAATAAGATCCAGGTGGAGCTGCTAGTACTATGTATTTGTAAAGCTGAAGCCGCGGCCACTACAAACTCGTGATTGTCTATCATGCAATGAGAGACTTCCAGTTCAACGTAACTCAGGAGAGGTTTGTATCATAGTACTTCGCAAGACCATTATCACCATGACCATACATCCAGGCTCTTGAAATAAATAGCGACGCCACTTCGGCAAAGCAGTTTCTTTGAACTTGAGAAACATGAAGAAAACAAATTTAGTTTTGTCAAAACAGGCAAAAAGATATGTTTATTTTACAAAACAATAAATAAATTTAATTTAATATTGTGAAAATCCTTGCTAATAAAATTAGATGCAGTTTTGTACGAGTACGAATACGAAGTTTTTGCTACCGCCGCCGCAAAATGTATACATTTTGCGGCGGCTTCGTATTAAAAACTTCGTATTAAGCCAGCCTAGTGCACATGTCATGTTAACCACTTCTCCTGTACGTGATTGCAACACCATAAAGAGAATAGTCAGCTAATATACAAAACAATTGCTAATACTTGAAAATAAATTATCATTAACTCCATGCATCAACTAAATATCTTTTGTTCTTTTGCATCTCTGACATTTTAGTGGTCGCTTGTTCTATCGTCATATTCTCATGTTCCATAAACGACTTGACAAACACCTCCTTTACTTGCGCCGCCATTGTTTTTAGATCGCCACAGACGTAGATAATTGCACCTTTGTTTATTAGTTTTATTAAACCTTTTGCGTTGTGTGTTAATTCATCCTGCAGAAATAAAAAAAAATTGTTGCGACTTAACAGAACTTCATGCCTTTTGTACGTATGGGGCAAGTAGATGTGTATAAAATAACCCACGTTTCACCAGCTATGTTAGATGTTGTGTAACAGATCTATTGCGATTTATTGAAATCCTTTTTTGACGAGTTATTTAATATTTGAACCGCTGCTATGGATATGGTTATTTATATCCAAAAAGCAAAAAGGTCATTTGTTGTAAGTTACATCAAGTGATAAGGCCATTTACAGCTCAGATCAAACTTATGTGGTACCACAATAGTCAACTTGAGGTAGCATTTTTAAAGAACAACCAGTTTATTATAAGTACTTATATTATTGTGGCCATTGACTTACTCACCTGAACATATTTACGATCAGCATTAACTCTTGAAAATGCAGTACTCAGCTTATTTAAAACTTCTCTAGACAACATGCCATTTAATTCCTCTTCATAAATAAAATCTAGCTCTGGGTTTCTACATCCAAAAAACAACCAAGTTTTACCAAATTTTGTTTCAGGGTTGCCTTTCTTTAAAACTTCTATTTCTTCTAAAAATCCAATAAATGGTG
The DNA here is from genome assembly GCA_963082885.1 of Parascotia fuliginaria. Lineage (NCBI taxonomy): Eukaryota > Metazoa > Arthropoda > Insecta > Lepidoptera > Erebidae > Parascotia > Parascotia fuliginaria. The sequence goes on along the minus strand of OY720180.1, from coordinate 2,982,794 downwards.
CTACTCCTGTTCCTGGACTAATTAGAATTATTGGCACCTCCATATTATCAAGTAAATAAAACATGTTCATATTTTGTCTCAAATAAATAGGCACTTTATTGTTATGACTACCCTCATTTGTTAAACTCAAATTCTCTATTTGATTTTCCAAGCTCAATTCTTTTTTGATCATATTTTCTAACCAGCTAGTTGTAAGTCCTTTTCTATTATTAACTGTCATTACAGAAAAACATATACTAACTCTTTTGTTATTTTTCAAACCACTATTTACAATTGAGTAGGGTCTAGGCAGTAGTCTAGGTAGGTTTGCTAGTAGTACTTCTACTGGAGGTCTACAAGAACTAAAGATAGTGAATATGTCTAATAGACACAGGCCTTTGTTTAGAATATGAGTGGTGTATGATACTGCTCCCTCTTTGCTGCATAAATATTCGATTGTTTTCTTCTCCTTTTCATCTTTTGTGTACTTTGATAGAGCTAGTAGAAACAACTGAAAAGGAAATTACTTTTAAGAACACATTTCTTATATTTTGTTTGAGGTTCACTTGGCTACCCTGCCTTCCGGGTTACAAAAACATATTTTAAACAAATTGAGAGTTAGTTATCATCATAATATTCTTTTTTCCATAGCTTATTTCATATAGGTAAATCTATTGGGTAGGTATTATAACCATTGAATTTATCATCATGTAGAGGAAATATTACAGTTAAATACAAAGTAAAAAAATAATAAATACCTTTTTCAACACACTCCTCAGATCCAAACAATTTGTCAAGACATGTCTTAGTGTAGACTTCACAGGTACATGTAAAGGGATCTTACTACCTTTAACAGCACTGTCCACAGATAGTAAATAACACTTGTCTACTAATGAGGTCACTTTAAGATGACTAATAATGAAGTTCACATCTGAGTCATCATTGTGTGGAATCACTCCAATTGTGTCGCCTGCTTTAAAATTAAAGTTGCTGCCCTAAAAAAATAACCAAATAAGATAACTATAAAGCATTTTATAAATAAAAGCAACTCCTACATCAAGAATTACACACACACACACACACACACACACACACACACAACACAAGTTAAGTTTTTAATTTGTTGCTCTCTGTTAAATGCCTATCTCACTGGTATATCTACAACTTAATGCATTTTTTGTGTGCTCATATTTCACTGAGTCAGACATAAAAAAAATTCCTCTTCAAAATTTGATATAGCCACCACCACGACACCTGGCGTAGCAGTCAGTTACACTAACCACTAGACCAACAGTGCAGTCAATATGAAGTACCAATTGGGTTGCTAAAAGCTTGAATAATTAATTTAATTTGATCTAATTAGTAACTAATTAGATCAAATGAAAATACTTATCTATGCTTTTAGGTACTTTACATGAAATTTAACAGGAAATTAGTTAATTTTATGTGATTAGCCTTTTAGAAACTGGGTGCTATTGTTTTAAGACAATTTCATACAACTTACTTCTACATCAAAGGTAACTTCATAAATGGGTTTGCAGTCTTCATGTACAGCAGTGAGGCGTCGAGACTCTACAATGTTAGCGTCGAAGACCTCACTGTCTGCGAAGGGTAGAGGCGGAGATTTAGAACCATTGTACACTGGACTATTACTCTGTAAACTCAAAATATTTAGTTAAAGATCCTGGAACACATATCAGATATTATTATTGACAGACTCAAAACATTATATCATATTATATTATATATAATTATAAATATATATATATATATATATAAATATAAATATATATAAAAATATAAATATATATATAAATATCATATTGTTTACGTATACAAAGTATTAATTATTGATGAAACTTACAACTTCTTCACTAAATTCAATCTTCAAACGATTTTCTTTTAAAGTTGGTAAAGTAAATGTTTCTCCTTCGGGTAAACTGTCTATTAAGATATTATGAAGCACAACCATGGTTAATATATGATTCTTTTTTCACAAAGCTTTACGTAGATGCATGGTGAATCACGTTATTGTCTTCTTTGAATAATTGCGATGTGAACCAAGAAAATGTCAGCTAATTGTGCAAATGTCTCTTTACGTGAATATAGGTATAAAAAAGTACACAAATTCAAATGACAAATATTCAATCAAATATTCTGTAAAAGCCAAGAATTCCCAGAATTTGTCTAAGAAATAAAAGTTTAGCTAACCTCAACTGAACTCTAATCAATCAATAATGTCAAATGTCAGCACCAGTGTTTCCACTTTAATGATTTCCTTTCCCCACGCCTCAATTCAAATTTCCCCTTCTCAGGGCTTTTTCCCCCTTAACAATTTTTCTGCTGTAGTTTTTACTTTTGGCCCTAGTATAGTAACTAAAAAAAAAGGTCTTTACCGATTTTCTTCTATATCCTGCCCACGCCTCTGGTAATACTATACTATGATAATATTATTTACACTAAATGCGTCAACAAAATCAAGGCCATGAACAGAATGAAAATAAGGGTAAATAAACGCCACCTGCACGTGTTAACACCGTTTTTTTTATACGGCAACACGCTAGTCCACGGTAGAGTCCATAAACAAATCGTTCCGAAATTTATCGCAATATTTTAAGCTAGGTTTTACCCATGATTTCCCGCAATTTCCCCTTTTAATGTCTTCCCCTTAAGGACCCTAATTTTCTCTCAAATGGGAAATTTCCCCTCATTGTGGAAACACTGGTCAGCACTGTCAGCAGACGAAACGAATTTCCAAACAAATTTTGTTGGCCCATGTTTCTTCACGGTACAATAATATTTAAGTAGGAAATATATGAGTTTTGAATGTTACGTCTTTTGGGCTAAACTAAGGCAATCGGCAAATGGATGAGAAGGCGGCTCAAGACCAGCCCAACAGTAGACTAAAATTTGGGGCTGATTAAGATAATGATGACGAAGGTTATTTTATTTTTTTTACAAGAACAGAAACTTGTTCATCTAAAACGTTTACTTTATTGTCGACATAGTCTTCCAATTTATTAATTATTTGATGCCACAGCTACTTGTTTATATCAGCTGCATCCAACATTTCATCTATAAAAAATGAAATTAATGATTAATTGTAACGAAGTTCCTTATGTTGAAAATAAGATTTAGATTACTACAATTTTAACTACAGTATAGCTATACCTGGAAGCACGTAACCATTGTCCACACCATCTGGTGCATCTTCCAAACAGTCTGGACAAACAGTAGATTCACAAGGATTTTCAGTGGATGTTGGAAAAGCTGGCGCCATTTCTGCTGGTGGGGGCTAAAACAGTTTACTTTAATTAACTATGTGGCCTAGTTTTTTACTCAACGTTTTTTTATACGCACTAAGCACATAGTCATAGGTAAGTACCTACCCAACCTAACTATCTATTTTAAATCTACTTTTGGATCATCCAAGAAACGAAATACCTACCTAAGTAAAGTAGTTTAGAAACTCTAGTAAGAAATCCTAACTACGATAATCCTTGTGGGTAGTCTAAGAAGACTGGTTTCCCCATCAAAAAACAGCCTTCCCCAATTAAGTCGTCGTTTCATGTGAAAAATGAACTAATACTTAGGTACCTACTTAGACTATTTCAAAAATTATACCGAATGCCGACGCCAATATTGTTATTATAAGGCGCGAAATGTAATAAGAAACTATTTTAAAATACAGTTTTTTACCTCAAGTCGATACAGATATGATAGTCGACAAGGATCCCAAGTAGCGCACAGAGTTGCATTGTGCATCATATCCTTGCGTGGCTCATCGCCGAAGTAATCGAACGTGATCACAATATTGTTATCTATTGCACAGGTGTCCAAAAATGTTTGGACTCCTATCTGAAATGGGTACAATTTTTAATTATGAGAGAAACGTATTTAATAAGTTAACTTATCTTTAAGTACTTAAGTATAAATATTAAGGCCACAAACCTTCCTATCGAGCGTAGAGAATATGGCAAACCTTACTCTTTGGAAGATGGTTATGTCCTCAAATGGACGTCATCAGCCTCATAATGTAAAATACTTACTTTAGTTTTGTTACCACAGTCCAAAGTCCCGTTCTGGAAATAATTACTTTCTCTTTCTCCATTTCCGAGGCAAAACATCCAACCTTCGCTGAAAGAATACTCTATTGGCGCAACTTCAGCTTCAATGCACGGATCCAAAGGTACAGGAATTGATGGCCTGCCATATGTACACTTCCTTTCATGCATATTCGCTTGTATACGGTAAGCGTCCAAATCAGGTTCAGAACCATTTGGACACACGTAATAATTTCCTGCAAAAAGCCTATTTATTTAGACTTGGCAACATCGAAATCAGAAAGAATACTTACATAATGAGCCTACATTACTGCGTTTTGGGCTTATCAAACTACCTCAATGCTCGGTCGGTGTATGGTTCACGAATGAAGTGTTGAAATATGACCTAGGTTTAGTAGCTCAATTAATTATTACACTTGCAAAAATAGCACTTCGTACCATTTTGGATAATGTAGACAGTTTTCTTGGTTGCACCTATAACAGTTCTGACAGTGAGACCATTTCCACCACTCTTGATGTTCTCCATAAGTACTTCTTGAGCCGCACGTTGTTCTCGAGACCACTTAGCAGCCTCTTCGGCCAAGATCTGACGGCTTACTTTACCTGGAGATTGGGTAGACTGTGGGAAAAAGAAGTTTCTCAAATTTCATAAAGCTTAAAAGTTGACGTAGAAATTAGAATACTTACTTACTTATACTTAACTCGTTTACATCATAATCTTTGTTAGGTTACCTGAGGTGCATTCTCCAAAATTACATGCGGTCTTCCAAGCGTGTGCTGCCACATTAGTTGTGCTGCCACCTTGTACTTAGAACTGTGATGTAGTGGCTGGATTTGCAAAATTCCATACCAAGCCAGCTCTCTGTATACGCTATCCGGAAGGTACCCCGTCTAAAGAAGATTCTTTATCAATTTCGAAGCTATGAACATCAGTATGTAGGTACTTTTAAGTACACCTAATACCCACTACTTACGGGCATAAAGTCCATGTGCCACTGAAAATAAAATCGGTTCGTATAACATAAAGGTTTTTTGAATACCTACGCCGTAAGTTATAAAACTATTTCGTGGGTAGGTACTTACTTCTTCTTCTACTGTCTCTATACCCATTTTCATATCTGAAAAATATCATCGGTTTTTATAGGTACCAATAGTAGACAAGGCAGTAAGCGGTGCGGTGCCACGGTGTAATTTTATAGAAGATACTTAAGTAGGTACTCAAAGCTGTACACGAATCTACTTACATAGTGTAGAAAGCGAATATGAGGCTCTGGTTTTGTAGAGCGTAAATAGTTGTACCAAATTACAGTCGCAGTGCTCTAATTTGAGCGACAAATCTTTTACTTTGGGAAAAAACACTTACCATCATCATCATTCGCTCCTTGTGTAAAAACTGCAACGCTCTGTTGATTACAAATGTAATGAAAAGTTTCTGTACCTATCAATCCTTTCTATTAACATCTATTTCTATTTTCTATAAATGATACTAACCTGAAATAGAGCTGCAAGAGCAAATCTTAAAGCTAAATGCGTCGCCATCGAATTGATTAAGAAACTTGAACAAACTAACAAGTTGTTGGTTGCTGGCATGCCAATTAAGGTTCGTCATTTACCTAATTGTATACAATCACCATAAAATATAATTGGATATTTTCTTTTATGTATTTATTTATAGGAACGTTCCCATTGTATGTAATATGTATGTAATACCATCTTTTTCTACACGCACATCGTACTTATACTTTGGTTTAGGTAAAAGGCTTTGTTCATAAATGGCATATCAACATTCTTCGCATAACTACAAATGTTGGCCAGTCAGTGGTTAAAGTGATAAACTAAAATCTATTAAGTAAGTACCCACTGTTTATATTACACTCTAGAAGTCCGTCCCCGCTTTGCTTCGGTATCAACAGTTTTATTCGATCTCACAACAAACGCCTACGGAAAATATCATTCTAATAGTGTCGTATTGCAAAGGCTTGCAAAGGCGCTTAAAATATTGAAATTCTGTAAAACTTTGTTAAACATAATAAAATATAGCATAAGTTACCCGTCACATTTGTAGCTTACTAAAGGTGTGAGAATTTTTAAATCCGTTACGTAGAGGTTGCGTTAATACGCAACAAACGTACAAACGGTAGTAGTAGATCGACGCTGGTTTCAACAGCAATGGGTCGGATCGACCAGGGAAGTACTACCCTCGCATAGAAGATCGACGTAAGAGTAGTAGCATCCGTACTACTGCGTTGCAGTCGGTAAGTGAGAGTGCCGGAGGCCCAATTTCCCCCTTTCCTCTTTCCTCACTTCCCTCATTCCCTTCCCCTACTCCATTAATTCCCAGCCGCCATAGTGGAGGCCACCATACCAGCAGGTTAAGACGATAACTTATGGTATGGTGGTCATCACTTCTGGATTCCACTGACTGCTTACCATCAAGCGGGGTGGAGTCACTTTGGTAGACTAATAAAAAAAAACTCAAATCTTTTCTCTATTTAGTATAGATACACCTAAACATTTATGACATAATATATTAAAATTTTGGAACTGAGACCTTAGTATTTTTGTTTTTTTACGCTTAGCTCATATTGATCAGCGACACGCAAATTATCATAACTTTTGGTATTTCATACATTGATTACTACCAAGTATTATCTACCGAGATTCTACTCAGTCGCCTGCCTAAAAGCCTAGGTCCTAGGATAGGGCTTAGGTATTTTCACTACGTTTAGCTATGACTGTTTAGGCATTTATTGAAACGCGACTGCAGTTTGAAACTAAATTGTAAAAATTACAAAATTTTACTTTGTGTACTACCTTTTTTTTATTATTATTTATTACCATTAAATTTGGATTTGATTCTTCAATACACGAACGAACCCGTAGTTTGGATCACACTACAGTTTTTTATTAGTTTTGCAATCGCACAGAATGCACAGATAATTAAGGAACTGTCGAAGCGAACTGTCAGTTGCTATTTGCATCAAACAAAATAAATTAGGGCGTAACGATTTTGCACCAATTTGATGAATAAAATAAATATATTGTTCTCTACTAGCGATTTTAATTCATAGAAATGAATACATTGGAATTAGATAAACAATTAGCGGACTTGAGGATATATGCAAACGAACTAGAAGCAAAACTTCAAGATGATATTATTGCTTCGATGAAGAAACCATCAATTCCACCCAAAAAAAATAAAGCTCCTTTACCTCAAATACCACAAAGTTGCATGGTAAAGTCGGCGTGCGAGCCGTCTTACTCCTCGAGACTTGATTATGGCAGTCGCACAAGTTCCACATACTCTAATTTAGTTCCTGTGAAGAGTTGCATTGTAAGGAACAATACAGCCAGAGTGCGGAGTGGCGATGTTCTTCTCTACAGTAATTTGTTACCCCCTGGTGGTACCAATCATGTGTATTCTAATATGATGATGCAACGCAATCAGTACGTAGGCGACAGTATTTATGGTGATCGGGATACACGATCTGAAGTTTCTAGAATCAGTGATTTAGGCGCGCAGTCAAATTACAGTGAGTTACGACGGCCTGGTTCTGCATATCTACCGTCTTCGGCATCAGTAAATGCACAAGACTTCTCTACTTATGGTGGGTCTCAGACCTCGTCAACTTATGAGTCATTGTATGAGCCGATTAACCCTCGACCGTGTAGTCAGCTGTCTGGTACATCGCTATATGGAGGTTATGTTGGGACTACTGTGGAGCCAACACCAGAGCCTGACGATGCTCTGTACTGCGGCAACTGCTACAAGTGTGGGGAGAAGATCATGGGAGAGACAACTGGTTGTACCGCTATGGAAAGAATTTATCACATAAAGTGCTTCTGCTGTCATCAGTGTGGAATTAATTTACAAGTAAGTACATATTCAAAACATTAGGTACCTATATTTCATTATCATTCATTATAAATTCATTTAAAATTTACTTTATAAATCGAAAACAATGTATTGTGTCTACTGAACAGGTCCAAATAATAGTTTTTATAGACTGTTATTAGTGAATAGATAAATAAGATCAGCTCTTAAAATATATATTGTGTAACATGAACTTTTCATTGACTCAATTTTATTCCTTAGATGCTCATAATATTAATATAATAGATGCTTCAAAGGACATAAGGAAAGCAACAACTTTGCTAATCCCACAATTTCATATTAACAATTGAAAGACCAATTCAAAAAGTTTCAACTCTTTATTGTGTTTTTTGGTTACTGCAACCATGTAAGTACAAAACGAAACATGCAGCATCGTAGCATGACAACAAACCTCGGGCAATACACCAATTTAATAAATTATTAGAGATCTGAGATGGTATCCTGAAAGATATGGTTTCCATTCCTGGTTTTAGGTTGAAATTTATTAACATATGGTTTAAAATTTGTTTTAATTAAGTATGTGTTTCCAATAAAAGGATGATAAAACCAATAATCAGTAATAAATTAGTTACTTGTTTTAGGTGAATTCAATGTGACTTTAAATGTACCAATTTTGATTACTTTATTTTTATTTCTAGTGTCTATCAAATGAAATTGGCTAAGATTCAAAACATGATTAAACCAACAATAAATACAAAAATTACAACAATATCTCTTATAATCTAACAAGAGAGATATACATAGTTACCTCCTTAAGTACTTCTTTTTTTTTTCTTTCCTTGTATTAACTAGAGCTCTTTTTTCAGGGCAGGCCTTTCTACGCAGTACAAGGCCGGGCGCTATGCGAACGAGATTACCTAGACACATTAGAGAAATGTTGCGTATGCAGTGATCCTATCCTGGACCGCATTCTTCGAGCTACAGGCAAACCATATCATCCTCGGTGCTTTACTTGTGTTGTGTGTCAAAAGAGCCTTGATGGTATACCGTTTACGGTTGATGCTGTGAATCGCATACATTGTATTGAAGATTTCCATAAAAGGTATGTTATTATATTATATTCAATAATATATTTCTTGGCTTCTTGATAATGGTGAAGTTTTTGGTATAGATATGAGACTGCTGCATCTTTTTCCTTAGTTTTAGGACACAGATGACTAATAAAATCCCACTAGCAGCATAATAGTACATACCACCTTACTATGGTCAACAAGTCGCCTGCAAGGTGGTTACTAAGGCAATAGTGTCCTGTGGAAGACGCCTAAGATTTGAGCGAAAATGCAAGATTTTAAAATACAAAATTAGCTCGCAACTAGCTTTGGAGTTTAAGACATCTATCAAACCCTTTGATATGTAGTGCGACAATGAAGGAAGTTTGAAAACCTTAGCCATTATATCTCGAATTGAATCCTGTCCTTTTTTTTTTATTTTTATGATGAGGCAGTATTACTGCGAGCATGATTGATTTATTGTGATCGCCGCTTTTATCAGGCTAGAGTTTACCTCCAAATCCTGCAGCTATGATATACTACAGGATTTGCTTAGGGGAGAGCTCCCTAATTTCTTCTGGGCTCATAGCGTATTATCCTAGAGGAGCCTGACGCCTGTGTATAAGAGGACCACATTCCCCCACAAGATGGAAGAGCGTTTCATCTGCCTCTTTACATCGCCTGCAGATGCCTGAGCTTTAACATTTTCTTTATTCATTCCATTTCACACCTTCATTTTTATTTATAGGTACGCTCCCCGCTGCGCTCGTTGTCGAGAGCCAATAGTTCCAGAGGGAGGGGCTGAAGAGACAGTACGAATTGTAGCCCTTGACAAGAGCTTCCATGTAACATGTTATGCTTGTGAGGATTGTGGTGCTTCATTATGTTCACGACAAGAAGGCCGAGGATGTTACCCATTAGATGATCATCTGTACTGTCGGGAATGTAATGCAAGGCGTATACAAGAAATCTCAAGGAATATCAACTAAGAAGCAAGAAAAAAATGCCGTAAGTTGCTGCAATTTTTGTAGAATTCAAATGGGTTTTTGATAGAGGAAAGCTGGCTAAAATGAAATTATGAAATAACAATTGTTTGTTTTATTGTAGGTAATGATTGTCTCGTAGTGGTAGTTTATGAACTTTTTGAACATTTTGTATAGATGATATAACTTCAGGGAAATCAAACTTAAGACAGATATGAATGTTTGGTAACACTGCTTATTGCCACAAAGTTAAAAATTGTCAACTCGCATTTCACATTTTACATCACTGTTTTATTCAGGAACAATATTTACATCAAAGAAATCATGTTGCCGCCGTCGTCACCTACTAATGTCTTTCAACATTTATTTCAAAGTAAGAACTTTGCATCTGTTAAATCTGTTATACTCGTAGCTGTTAGCCATTTATGGCGTGTTGTTCAAAAGGTTTATTTGTTAATAGAAGTCTTATGGCAATGATAAATAAAGCTTATTTTTCTTTGTCAAAGTTATAACCTCGCTTATGTTATGCTTAGTTAGTAAAACACAACGCAGTTTTCCTTCGTATTTTAATTTGTAAATATCGGCGTATTACTTAAATGTATACATTAGTATAAGAAAATGATGAGATTTTAAAAGTATTGTTAGTATTTGTAATGATTTATAGTTAAACATTCCATTATGCATTTATTGTAAGAAGGCTGTGTAGCTCTGACCATTCATGTTTTTACAGTATTATTTTTATTATTTTGTGATTATAAATTAAGTTTTATTGAAATAAGTATTTTATATGTACTTTTAGAAAACAAAACAGGCTGAAAGGCAATCGTTCCTTACTTTTGCAATTGGGTTGGCACGCTTTTCTAGGCGCCCACCGAATAACAATGTAAAAGGAAGCATTGAATTTGCAGCTAAACGCACAATACCTTTTCTGCCTATACAGTGCTTTTCTTATACTGAGAACAACTGCTAACTACTGCATAGAAACTACTGCTAGTTTTAACCCCAGTTTCTGAAAGGCTGATCAACGAATCTCATGTGAAGTAACAATTGGATTTCTAAAAGCATGAATATTTAGTTTAATTTGATCTAATTAGTAACTAACTAGATCAAATTAAACTAATTGTTCAATCTTTTAGCATTCTTTTAGGTACTTCACATGAGATTTAGTGAGGTAGAGATACCTGCTCGACCAGTCTCTAAATATCAAGATTGATGGTCCTCTGCCCATCTGTAGTCAAAATATTGCCGTAACATCTGAGAAATCTTGCACATTCGTGTTTAAAAAAAGTTATTTAGCCTTCATTTCAATCTCTAAAAGTTAGAGTAAGTATTGCAAGAAATATGAAATGTATATGTACCTATCTAAAATTATGTACTTAGGTCATTTAATGAATCGTAAGGTAATGTACAATTTTGCACATAAGAGGCAATTTGTGTAAGAAAAAGCTTATTCGCTAATTTTCATTGTCCTCCGTTCTTCGTTTTTGCATAGGTACTCAAAGATGGCGCTTTCCAACTTAAACGTTTATTATACTTTTTGTAAACAGTGCCATGGTTATTTTGTAAAGTATTAGTGTAACTGTTAAGTTTGTGGTTCGTAATCGATTAATGTAACGATTCTATATGTTACTTAGCTATTAAGATATACATTATTGTCTACTTAGAAATTAAAATGTATTGGTAACAAACATTATTTATACCTACCTAAAAATAAAATTATTAAGGCCAAAATGGATGTGAGTTGAATAGTTGAATGACGTGACGGTTTACTAAATGAGGTGTTTCCACAATTTGAATGACAAATGACGAAAAATCGAACCTAATGTTCAAAGTCTCAAATGCGCTCCTTTGCAGTGCAGTTGTTTTCAGTTCATCTCATCTCCGCTTTGGTCACTATTAAATTACCACTGCCAGTTACTAAATGTTGTGATTTTATCGTACCATTTACCTAAACATTTTTACAGTTTTTTATGTCGCATTTATAGTAGAAATAGATTGTCGTAAAATAATTGCCGATGTTTAATATTCGTGTAGTTGATGCATTTAAACGTAGAATGAATTTTAAATGTAGTCTCTGTTTTAGGCATACTAGTCACCATTTACTATTTGTATGCTGCTATGTAGTGGAAAAATAATATACACTGCAATACAATGTTATGTTGTTTTCTTTTGTGCCTTCTTAACACCTATTTTTTATCACCCTGATATGAATAAGGCTATTATTACCATTTAATTCGATTTTATATCGCGCTGTTTCAGTTCACGATGGTGGCTGTGCCAAGATGAGCCATACACCTTCGTGTAATAAGGTGGCTCTGCTGGAGAACTACTCCAGACCTATTGAAAATCTGATTATACCTAGAATTAGTCGGTAATTAGTCGACATTACGCACAAAATCTACGGCCCGTTCAAAAGTTATAGGGGGGTTATTGGTGGCTGTGCCAAACTGAGCGCTCCACCTCTGTAGCTCGAAAACCATAGTACGTAGCGAATATCTGATTATGCGCAAAATCAGTCGGTAATTAGTCGAAATTAGTAGCAAAATTCCAGAATTGGTCGGTCCTTCTAAAGTGAGATACCTATTTGAAATTGTTTTTTTCCATACATTTAGCAATCCAAGTACAATCAGCGCCATTTTGATTAATAGAATGAAAATACTTTATTCTGTATATTTTGAGTGTCTATTATGAAATTTTGTTTACATAAACATAGTATAGCTATATACCCTCATATAATTTTTAAACGGTGGACAGACTAATTCTGGTATTTTGCGACCAATTTCGACTAAATACAGACTAATTCGTCATTTAACTAGATTTTCAGTTCGCGATGGTGGCCATAGATTATACACATATACTGAGAATGGTGGCTGTGTCAAGATGTGCCATACCTAATTACCGACTAATTCGTCATGTTATTAGATTTTCAGTTCGCGATGGTGGCTGTGCCAAGATACAAAACCAATAATTATACAAGAATAAATTAAACCAACAACAATTGTTTTAAATCTATATTTCTCAATTATTTTTTTCAAATCGAGTCACCTTAGAAAAACTTAAAACTACATTTATTAATTACAAATAACCAGAAGACTTTGGCTTCTCAAGAACATTGAACAAACTTCATTAAAATTTCCATTTTCCATGTTATTCCGTCGATCAAGCAGTCTACACGTCACCATGCTCTCTGATACATTATAAGTATTACAACAACTATTATTAGTTTACAATAACGTATACCAAGTTTAGGTTTCTAAGCAAAAGAACCAGGATGTTGAAGGTAAATTTTCTGTCAACTACTCTCACATCAGAGCATACTAATCATTTCTTTTTTTATCTAATAAAGCAACATATTTCAAGAATGTTCGTTCTTATTAAACAAATATAACTTCGGACAACAGTTACCAAAGGTAAATTAAACTAAACTGTGTATTTATATTTAACAAAAGCATAATGGTGGTTTGTATTATTTAATCTTTTGCTGACACATTCGATTTTAACTCTTTAAGAGATTCAAATAATTATTTATAAGCCAGTCTATTAGTTTTTATCAGTGCCCCATAATATAATTATATGTACAAAAACGCTTAGCGGCAAATGGGCATTTTTAATAACTAGAAAAAAAAATTGTAAACTCAATGCAGCCAAAACTATTTATTTACGTGAACACACGCGTAACATCTCATCTTAGAGTCTGTTACAGCATCTAACGCCATGCAAACTTAATATTAAATAAAATGTAACCTCCATATAAACACATTGTTTGAACTGAAGGAATGTAAAGACGTGCTCGCTTGCAAAACCTCTGGCATATTAAATATAATCTTTTTGTTCATTCTCATACCATAAACCGCAATAGTATGTATTTGACAATTTCTTTCTACACATTCTTACGGCTTTCAGAAAACGATAATATAATAAACCAACATTTTGCAAGCAAATGCATTTCACACGTATTGTTGTACAATGGGTGCTCTTACATTAGCACGTAATATAAATCATATTATTAAAGTATTAAATGAACATATTACTTCAAGGAACTATACATTTTTACAAATATAATGTGTGCAGTGGATACCACTTTAAGTGCTACTGGTTTGACATAACAGGGACTACTCACATTTATTCAGCTCTATTCAGCTTGCCCACAGAAAACAACGATTTTGTATGGAGACGCGTACGCATGCGAAAAGCTGAACGGATGCGTACGCGTCTCCATTCAAAATCGTTGTTTTCAATGGGCTTATTCTGAATAGAGCTGAATAAGTGTAAGTAGTCCTAAACATTTCGTTTACATAGTTACATTTATAAAGGCAATACATTTTAAATCCTATGTATATTAGCACAAAAATTTAAACACTTATATTTCATATCTTCAAACTTCAAGTTTTAGTACAAATAATTTTCACATTAATATGAAATATTTCTACCAATAATATAAGTATATACTGGGACATTTACCACCAATATTTATTTACCTGTAATACGCAATGAACGACATGCAATTTTTAAAATAAGTGAAAAGCTTGCAATTACAAATTATTATCTTACTGCAAAACACTGATAAAACGAGAATGTTTGCTAACACCAAATTCAGTATCAAACTGCGTGAATACATAGCACGCGAACGTTTACACCGATAAAGTAATAAAATTATCGGGCGAGCGTCGCGGACTCGCCCCATGAATCCTTACAACTAAAATATACACAGGCGACGAGCCTTTAAAGCTATTTTTTATTTAGTTTTTATAAAATCACTGGGTAGCACAGCCCGTATACACCAAGACCCAGTCAGGAGGCAAGGAATCACTTTTAAACAAAAAAAAAAAGATGAAATGTTTAATTCATCTAAAGGAGCTTTTTCTTCGTTCGGCGCGCTCAGCGCTGGGGTCCCACTCGGCGTCGTCGGGGTCGTCGCCGTCGTAAGCACCCGCGGGCGACAGCGGGGACAGCGAGCTGCTGACGTCATCGTCGCTGTGGGCGGTCTGCGGGGAGGGCGGGGAGCGCGGCGAGGGCGGGGAGCGCGGGGAGGGCGGGGCGGGCTCGGCGCTGCTGGGGCGGTACCCGTGCGGCATGGCGGCCAGCATGTGCTGGTACTGCTCGTCGTGCAGCGGGAACTGACGCGGCGAGTACGGTCTCACCGAGTCTGTCTGGAGTAACATTCATCGTTAGTTAGACGAGTGCGGGAGTTAGTACTTGACATGGTGGTAAAATGGATCATGGAGTTATTTATACTGAGTGATTATTATGAATTAATCTTAAGACACCTTAGTTACAGGAGGTAGTTAAAAATAATTTTAGTTGCGTTATGATAGTATGACTCGCCTCGTGTAGCAGGGTGTGCGGCGGCGCGGGCGGGGCGGGCGCCGGCGGGGGCGGGGCCGCGGGCGCGGGGGGCGGGGCCGCGGGGGGCGGGGCCTGCGAGCCGCCGGCGCCTCCCTCCTGGTCCCGACGCGCCCGTCGCTTGCGCACGTAGCGCTCGCGCTCGCGGCCCTCGGCGCGTGTGTGTCGCGCCGCTACCGCCGCGTCGGACACGTCCTCCTCCTGCGAACGAAGTGTTACGACCTACACATTATTACCGACTCGACAAACTATCACCTTCCAATTTAACACTAAAACGACGGCGTGGGACAGCTGCGCGAACGTGTGTAGTTATAAATAAGGGCGACCGCGCACTGCCTTGCGGTGCGTTAATTCTACCGCACGGTAGAATAAACGCATTCACAGGACCGCGCACTGCGGTGAAAAAACGCATGTTTTTTGTCATTAAAAAAAACATTATATTCTAAGTACAAAATAAAAAACATACAATAAAATAATTCATTCTTAAATAATTAAAAAAAATAAAAACATCACTTAACAACAACAACAAGAGTTTATTTACACATAAATAAAATTACCTTAGTGGCTGACCTATGTGTGTGTGTGAAAGTTGTTAATGTAGCGATGCATTTCGATACCTTCTATGAATTTTGAAAACGCATCCCTAATATTATTATATTACCTTCCGCTTTAAAAAATCAAGCAGTTAATAGTAGGTAGATACATATAAATTGTTGTAAGTAGATACAACATGAATAATTATTAATTTAACGATTATACTCAATCAAATCAGATCAATAATCCCAGAAATCTCGGGTATTTAATATACGCTAGGTAACGACATTCCTGTATCGTGTCTCTACAGCAACTGAGCGACCGTGCGTTTTTTCCACCGCAGTGCGCGGCGCCTCATAGATATCTATGCGATACAAAAATATGTGCGGTAGACTCACCGCAAATTTGCAGCGAGAGGCCAAAACACATGCGTTTATTTCACCGCAGTGCGCGGACCTGTATGACATTCTATACTTCACAGATTATGCGTTTTGAAAACGCAAGGCAGTGCGCGGTCGCCCTAATACTAGTTGACAAAAACTTTGGTACTGAATTAAGTCTTCTATATCTAGTACACATTACATCTACTTCACGTCGCCGAACCGTCCCGCTCCGCGCTACTGTTTGTATCCAACATAATTGTAACTCACTTCGCTCTCGATAGACATGCGCGATGACTTCACCACGCCATTGTTCATCGATGTTTCTGGAATCTCCATCAATCGCCATCTAAAATATAAATATAATACTATTTATAAAACCGAAAATAAAAAAAAGACTGTTTCTATATGTGCCTGACTCACGTGATGTAAGATCTAATATTTTATCATAACACCATGTTCAGTGAGCTTCAATTTGACTTACATTAAATAAAAATAAAAAAAGTACTTACTTGCTTTGTTAAAACTTAAAAAAAGGGTTATAAAAATCAATTCAAAAGATTAAAAGTATAATTTAAGTTAGTCCTTACTTGGGTGTAATAATCTCCTTGTATGTGAGTATTTGCGGTCGCGTGTTGGCGGCGACGCTCTGCGGTATCACGATGTTGTCGATGTCGTACGACTGACGCCGCCATGATCGTGATTCTGTGCTTGAACGGCCACGCGACCTGAGAAAATACACACAATACATATATATTTCGTATCTTTGCGGTGATCTAGGAGTGGTGGTCAGCCATCGTCTTGAAACTGCTAGCATGGTGACCATACGACAATTTCCTGTATTGTACAAGGAGACATTATTTCGTAGATATTTTAAAACTTATAATATTAAAGTTTTACCTTTCTTGTCCAGCATTAGAAGTTTCTTCATCCCTCTCTCTGTCTCTCGTTCGCCGCGATAGTGGAGGGCGACCTCTTTTCAGTCCTAAAATTATATATTCGGGCATAAGAAATACAATAAGTAAATGTATTGAAATTGCAAGAATAGTGATATAACTTATGGAATGATGTTGGGAATTAGTTTGGTGTGAGCGTAGCACAGATAATATATATGATAACAGACATGCCCAATTCATAACAGTCTTGGTTAGCATAAGAATTCATTAAGGATACTACGATTGGCACTTGACCTTCAAATAGCCAATCATAGCTTAGCTTTAGGTGTCGCTTATGGTGCCGTGTAAGACTAAGCACTTAGTCCCATGGTTTATTTGTGAGTGTAGGGCAAGTTTATTAAGTTTATTTTGGACATTATTGACTTACAATAAAGAAAAAAATTATGAGGATTTTTCGACTAAAAATAGTGTAGCGATAAATACTAATTTCTTATGGTATGGTACTTACTGGTGTGCTTGCGCGCGGGGTGCGCGGGGGGCGCGGGCGCGTGCGCGGCGCGCGGCGGCGGGCGGTGCGCGCCGCGCCACGCCTTCACGAAGCGAGCGCGGAACCACGCGCGCGACGCCAGCGACGACATGTGCACCGACACGCGGACGTCTGCGGCGACACAGCTATATTGTAACTGTAGCGTATGTATGCGGCCGGAGAGAGCAGTCGCTCCCTGACCGTTGACCGAGTAACACGTGCTGCTGCGCGGCCGCACCGATATCTTATACGTAGCTATATCGTGTAATGTCGAGCCAGTGAACAGTCGAGTGTGGAATACTGAACACCACATGTAGCACAGTTACTACAGTAACATTAGCGGCCGACGATGCTCAGGTCCTCAGGTCCTCAGTACCACTACGGAACTGCATCTAATTTAGATGGTCTGTGCCTTTATCCTGTGAGCACTGCTCTAACTATGCATAGATCATAACACTTTTTCGAAATTGCTATTCTACATCATTACATACACATTATAGTTCAAGGTACAATCCAAATATAAAACTATGACAACATTAAACATACCTCTGAGCGTACTAAGCACAGGATGATAGCTATAATCAACATTAGCTAGTCGTTGTTGTCTAGACAGCGTGCTAAAAGGCGGCATAGGCTGGTTCGGCTCTGCCCGTCCCGTACACACCGCGCAACTTTCCGTCGGATGTAGGCAACTGCATCTATGAATAAATTAAAAATAATTTAGAATCTAAGTAAGAATGAAAGTATTGGAACTTTATAATAGAAAAATAACATTATTGATAGCAATATTGGTTCCAAAAATATTCCACAGAATAAAAAATATCGTCGTTGCGCCTGCAAAAGTCGCTATGTGATTTTTTAAGTATTTTGGTTTTTGATGCCATTTTGATCCATATTCAAACGTAAATAAGGTTCAAAATGGCATCAAAAACCAAAATATGCAAAAGTCGCTATGTGATTTTTTAAGTATTTTGGTTTTTTATGCCATTTTGATCCATATTCAAACGTAAATAAGGCTGAAAATGGCATCAAAAACCAAAATACATAAAAAATCACATAGCGACTTTTGCAGACGCAACGACGATATTTAGATTACGATTATGCGTACATACAACCCTTCAAGACTTTGGCTACATCTAATTATGATATATTTCTACTACATAATATTATAAATATATGTATGTATATAATGTATATATTTCCGTCAATGTGATCTTCGCATTCAAGTAAAACCGCACAAAACCTTTTAAAAATGAAATCGTCGATCTGGAAAATGTCATCAGACCAATATTTATAGTATTTTCAGTATTGCACTAGGTAAGTTGAAACCTTAATCTCAACACAAGCTTTGATAAGTGCAGCTCAATGTACATTACATACATTTTCAATAAAAATAAACAGATTTACAAGATTATGTATTGTTTGTCTTATTACAATCTATTAATGTACAATGTCACTTCTTCTCCAATGTGACTACTATACCTACTAATAAGGATATTAACAGTACTAAAATAGTATTTACTATCCATGGTATAAAAAAAAACAATACTAACTTGAGATCAGCAGGTTTAGCCGCTTTATTAGTCGCCATATGCAGATCATGCATCAATAACAGTTTTCTCTTTTTAAACGAGTCTCGTCGTAATGGTCGCGCCCTCGAACATGCCTCCATATCGACATCGTCGTCTGTACTTGCGCCGGGCAGCGAGCCTTCATAGGCAACTGGTTCTTGATCAAACTCTACTGATCCTTTGGCGTTGCGGACCTAGAAAATGGTATTTTGACGTAAATTTTATGTGAACATGAATAGAGAAGAGTAGGCTACCAAAAAGAAACAGTATCATAAAGTATTATTTATCATATTTATATTTTACGAACAATATAAACCACAGTGTCACACGCTATAATTATCCTCTTTGACAGAATCTAATTTTAGTACCCACATGGTCTATTTTAAGTCTTTTCGATCCAATATTTATGGTTACAGAATTGATTGAAATCGTAAATAGTTTCCACTAAATTTCAATCATGGAAATTTAGTGTTTTTTTTTACTCATAAATAAAAGATAAAAATTCAAATAAAGCATGTATGTAATTAATCGTGAAACAAGGAATACATTTAATTTAATTACAAAATTTTATACAAAACAATGAAGAGAGCTAACAGCCCTAAATAAAATTTATGGTCTGCTTACAAACAGATACTGTATCTAAATATATGTTACCTCTATAATAAATAACGTTATACCTTAGCCTTTAGTAAGCCATGAGAATATTAAGGCCCTTATTTATAGAAACTGATCCTGTATGTGTGTAGTATTATATAGACAGATCAGATTCCATCGTAATTCTAGACATCATTCACAAAAGATAAAAATAAATACATAAAAGCAGAATCATAATAATTATGTCTCTTAGTAATCATTGAGTCACTGACCTCGGAAAAATATTTGATAACTAAATATCGACAGATAAATTTTCCTTTTTATTTTACTTATTTTATTTATTGCTGGAAATATTAGGTCTCACAGTTATACTAGATAGAAAATATTTTTTTTACTATAAGCTTTTTAGACATCAAAGGTTAATAGTAGAAAATGTCTTTGGGATTATGCTCACCAATTTACAATTGTGTATAAAGGAAAATAATTAAATAAGCATAGTGGGTAATGAAGAATTTTGAATCGGAACTCTCGAAACATGTTTAATCTCTAAATACGATGAGGTGAATAATGCAATTTAAAAACAGCATTTATCTTTGAATAAAATAGCTGACAGACTTTTAAATATTCAAGTGACATACCTGATATCTCAATTCATTATGCTGTCTGATTTTGTACTCCAACTCCTGTACTTGTGCTTGTAGCCAGCCCCAACGGTAGGCGATTGATGCGCGCTTTCGTTGCCATGTCCAAAGTGCACGGTTCTCACTGAAAACATCATTTATAAGATTAATGCATACTGTAGTATTTATTGTTAATATGCTGGGACTGCACCAGTTGTTGAAAGATTTAAATGCCAATGTCTCAGTATTATTGGAATAAAACTAATAATTATAAACAATATCTATGGCATTCCCAGGGAATTGCATTAATTCTCTTTCAATATCTTTTGCTTGAATTCAACTGAAGAAGCACCACCACTTTATAGAAGACTACCATCAACACTATTTGGATATTGTCGGTGAATCATACTTCTGGAGCTACCTCGCAAGAAGTATAATCTTGTAATCTGCTGTCTATTCTGTGGTCCACAAGCAGTATTAATCCCTTGCTATTGAGGGGAAAACTATTAATAGGTCAGAAGTCCGTTAGCATAAGAAAAACACTTTCAAACTATTTCTTGTGATTAACACAACAATAAACAGAGAAAACCTCTGTAGTTCGGTGGTACTACAGCTTTCTACTCTAGGGTGGTACTGTGTATGGACTGCCACGCAGAGGGCGCGCGTTCGATTCCCGCTCAGTGAAAATATTTGTGTGCATGAACATGGCTATTTACATTGGTCTGGGTGTTTCTAAAAAGTATATAAGTATGTTTATCCTCCTTCTTGGAACTCATAACACAAGCTATTAATATATGCTTACTTTGAGTCTAGGTGGCGTTGTGTGGTTATTGTGGTATTATTTATTTATGTGGTAATATTTAATTTGTTTATAAATCTAGCTACCACTCCCAAACAACGAAAGGTGTAATGATATGGTATTATAATTATAGTAAATCAAGTTCTACTTGATTATAAAACCATATTACTTTTGACCCAAAAGTTATTAAAGGTTGACTAATACACATACAAAGAAATCATGGCAAGATCTTGGATGCCATTTTTAACAAATAGTTGGATTGATAGCATCTCAAGGACTGTAAATTTAAATTCTTCTTCAAGACATGTTTTCCTCATGGCATAACATAAATAATATACATACATTTCTCAAAGTAGGTCAAGGTCTCATACATAACCAAAGAGATTTCAACACCTTTCCAAAATATGAGTAGGGCTCCTGTGTTAAATTTATAACTTACTGATAGTCTTAGTAATTTATTAAAGTATTTGAATTTGATAGTTTTACGCCCAGTTTCTGAAAGGCTGATCAACGAAAAATTAACTAATCAGCTGTTAGTCTCATGTAAAGTACCTGAAAGCATGCAAAAAGCATGGATAATAAGTTTTATTTGATCTAATTAGTTACTAACTAGATCAAATTAAACTAACTATTCATGCTTTTAGCAACCCAACTGGCACTTCACATGAGATTTAACAGGTGATTAGGTAATTTTTCATTGATCAGCCTTTCAGAAACTGGGAGTAAGTCCTTAACAGTGAGTCAAATTTATAAAGATTGTTTTTCTATATTAATCAAGTTTCTTGCCACTTTAGAGTATAATATTCTTTGCATGTTATGTAAATTTTACAATAACAGATCTCTGTATAACTGTAAAAACCTTATAGTTATAATAACAATAGCAATGGGTATCTTTTAGACAATATTTTGATAGATTTTGCAGTAATTGTAAGTGCATGTTTTCAATACACACTTAGAAGCTATAATCTTTCTATATGTCTGTGGAAATAGAGCACCGTTAATGACGTACAATCAGGAAAGATGGCGCAATTTGGTAATTTTGTATATAGTGTTTAGAGAAAATAGCCATCTCTACCACTGATGATTAGATTTTTTGTGGTTAAGTGATTATGTTTTAAACCTATTAAGCTGAAATATCTCTATAGTAAGTATCTATAAAAATAATACACCATATTCAAACTCTAAATAAAAGGAATTTTCATAACATACTGACAGGATGAAACATGTCCAAACTTGTATCAAAACATTGGTAAATTATTAAGAATAAATTCAATAATATTCAATTCTAAGTAGGTAACTATTTAAAACTACATAAGTATGAATAAATAAAAAGTTACCTATTAAGTACCTAGTTGTAATTATTTAGTACCAGAGGCTAGAAATTGCCAAACTGAACTTGAACATAAGTCCCTCTGAAAGAGGGGAAGGAGATAAATGTTTTACTAACAACTAATTCATAAAATTAAATGTCTGAAAATCCTACAAAATATTTGAAAGGGATTCGGTCACCTAGGGCCACATTCCTTAAACGGCCTTTTCCCTTTGATGGCCTATTCTCCTAACGGCCATTTCGCTAAAAGGGCCACGATCACATTTCCCATAACGGCTCAATCCCCAAATGACCACGTTCCTAGTGGCGACTTCTTTGTACGGCCACTTCCTCAAATGGCCACATTTCTCTTTACGGGTAAATCCCTTAAGGGCCAACTTCCTTGTCTTGATGTCAATTAATATCCAATCGATAGGCCGTTCGTAGAATCCAAAATGATAAGTTCAACGTTTAGGCAGTGTTTTTGTTTCTTTTTTGTTATGTTGTTATTTTTGTAATACATATTAATTATAACGTCATACTTTTATTAATTATTTTCCTATGTTAAAAACCTAAACACCGCCTCGATTTTACACCATGATATAATTATGTTCACTCAAACACTTACTAAGATTAAGATGAATAGATCAATAATAAATAAAATAGTAAAACAAATAACATTAATTACATGTAACATACAGTTAAAATACTTGAAACCTAATTCGTAATTAAACCCACTTCACTTTTTTCTATTTTGAGTAATTTCGGGATCGATGGTCACAAGGGTAGAGACATCCTATAGAAATGCCGGTATACCCCAGTAGAGGCGGCTTGGTAGGGTGTTAACCCGACTTACCCGTACAGTAGGTATAGCCTTGAATTAAGGTACAGTCGAAGTTACATATCTTTATACTTTTGGGCCTTCTCTCAAAGAAGTTAAGGTCCCAAAGTGTAAATATATTTTGACATCGACTGCACTATAGTGGTCATTCAAGGAAATAGCCAAACTAGGAATATACAGTGTGGTCATTAGAGGAGGTGGCCCAATTAGGAATTCACATAGAGGTCATTCGAGGAATGGCCTTACGAGGAAAAGCACCTAATAGGAAATGGCCGAACAAGGAATTTAGTCGGTGGTCGTTGGAGTAAGTGGCCCTAGGTGACCGAAT
This sequence comes from Parascotia fuliginaria, assembly GCA_963082885.1. Taxonomy (NCBI): domain Eukaryota; kingdom Metazoa; phylum Arthropoda; class Insecta; order Lepidoptera; family Erebidae; genus Parascotia; species Parascotia fuliginaria. Next base: position 2,959,143 of record OY720180.1, on the reverse strand, counting down.
CCTTTGAAAGACATGATTAAAGCCTGCAATATCCACTAATTATAATGAAAACCCTGGTATTAGTCTCTATAATAACCTAAATCTTTTTAGTTCAAATAAGTCATCATACCCGCTCCATCCTGCCTTGATAAGTATGTATCTAATAACTATTTTTTTTTTAAATCTCAGTACTAAACTTTTTTTAGTAAAGGTTTACAACATCCTATTAGACCTTCAATCTGCATCACAAACCTAATTATTTCAATGTTTTAAAAGTGATGCAATACCTTACAAACTAATGAAATTCTGAGGATTTATATGAAAATATAAAAAAACTACTACTAATAAACAGAGTAATTATGTGCTTTCCACAGACTGTTATATCAAGCAGTTGAGTTAATTAATATGTATTGATAATAATAATCACAATAATTACACTTTATAACAAATTATTACCTATTTGAGATAAGTATAATTGACTGGGCAAAATAAGAGCATAAACTTACTAATTCAGTCATAGTATTTAGACAATAAACAACACATTACAAAACAAAAAAGATTTAAACATTTAGGTGTTTATATGTGGGTATTTGTTGATGTGATTCAGGCAATAAACTGCATCCTGCCAATCCTAAACTAATTGTCATGTATGTTCAAAGAGATTACATGTGTATACTTCTATGTATAAATTTGTAGTGATCCTACAGACCCATACACATTTATAATCACACAAAATTTTTATTTTTCAAATATTTATTTGTGTATACAACAAGGTGGCAAACAAACATTAGTGTTACCATAGGTTATGGACTCTTGTAAAACCTTTTATCACTTGCACATTGTAGAACCAATAGTCATACCCAAACATAAGCTTGACTGCAAAATTAAATGCATATAGATACAAATAGTATGAGTTTAAAATTTATAGCCCATTTAAAATAAAGCCCTTATATAAAAGATGATCTAGTTATTCTTACAATAGTTAATAAACAATACTCACAGTGGCATTTGTTGTTGGTGTGTATTAGTGTACACAACAGGCTCGTCATTGCTCTCCGCACCAGATGATGAATCAGTAGCATCAGAGTCCAATTCATGCTTCACCATAGATAAGTGAGCACGCAGAGCACCTGCAGTGTCCTCTAAACCTGCCAATGTGCCAGAAGGCACTCCCATGCAGGACGATTTAGAAGCATCACCTGCAGATGTGCCAGGATTGTAATATTTAGGGCCAACAACAGTCCTTGAGGCTGCACTAGCTTGTAATGCTGCAGTTGTTTCTACAGTCTTCAGGAATGTTTTTAATCCCACAGGCCGACCTCCACCATCTCTACGGGCACCTCGAATGCATTTTTCAAATGTTAGAGCAGCTTCCTCAGACACCTTTTTTCCAATTGCTCGGGCCTGTAATATTCTCAGTCTTCTTTGTAGAGTTACACATCGTTTTTCAAGAAGAACCTGATTTACTTTAATCTTGTCCTCTACAGCATCTCCTTCAGAATCAACATTATCAGCCAAATCAAATCCTGCCAGAGGGAAAATAGCTTCAGGATCACCTGTAGAGAGTCCATCTCCCGCAGTTTCTAACGTTTTGATAGCTTGGAGTAAATCTGCTTGGACAAGATCACTATTACCTAAATCTACCAGAATTTGTTCCATTTCCTGCGAGTCCTTTGCAAGGCTAGGTTGTTGTTGGAGGCCCATGTCGTCTTCCTCCATGTGTGTTGCTAGGTTATCGACGGACGCTAGCGCCCGTCTTCGGTGGGACAGTGGCCTCTCGTTTTCTTCCACGATGTTGATGTCGAGGACGTGCGGCTCTCGAGGTGCGATATTCAATGCAGGGGCCATGACCCGCACCTCGCCCGCCACGGACGCAGGCGCCCGCCGCGTCAGGGCGGGCTTCTTCTACAGTTCATGCCGTCCTTATGTAACACTAATATCGAATTGACAGCACAGACACTACACTGAACTTCACTTTCACGAGACTCTTTGCTAACATTCTTCAAGCATCAGTCGCCCGCCGGCTCCATGTCGAACCATATAGAGCGACGATGCGACAGCGGTTCGGCGCGCTTCTGAAAAACAACGTTTACGAAGGGTTATGAACCGGTTTTTTTCTATTCGGACAACGCATTTTTATAGTAAGTAAATTCACAAAGCGGAATATTTAAAATTCATCACACAAAGCCACATAATTCGAAATTTAACCCACGTGATAACGAAAAGAGTACGCTAGCGGTCGCAGTTGCTTGTTTCTCTACGATATGAAACAGGAAATGGTACACTTCCAAAACACTTTCGGCAGACACAAGTTTTATTGTCTTTTTATACTATCTACGTTTATTCCGTGTTTCACAGAAAGCATAGCATCAAGATACAGTGACAATGAAGATTTTTATATATTACTAATGGCGGAACCAGGCTAAAAACACTATGAACTGGGTAGGTACCAATATCCAGTGACGAAACGTTTTGCCGCACACGACTCGCGTTCGCGTAAGCGACTTGTGTGTAAAAGAAAGAGACAACAGACACGTCCTTGAATCAGTACTTGCGCGGTAAAGTCAAATTAGTAATCAATTACTATCATACAGATCGATTTTTCTCTAAAATATTAAATTTATGCTTTAAAATAACTAACACTTATAAATGTGGGTATGTTAAATGCATTGATTAAAATAAATAGTAATACGAAACTAAACTATTATTACCGCCACGCGCTAGTAAAAAAATCAACTTCAATTTCCTTATATTGCGAAGATAAAATATTGTTGTCTTTAAAACTTTGGTGATTAAAAAAAATACTATTATTTTAAAAAATGACGTGCTATAATATCGAGATCAAAAATAATGTAAATTTAATTGAAAATAACTAAAAAAGTATCAGTGCACTTCCGGGCGCATTGAAAATCATATGTCGCGTTCCAGGTACGAAGTACACGATTCTTTAGTTAACTTTAGCGCTAGCGTTGCCAGTATGTTACTTTTGTAACTTTTACGTTACTTTTGGTCCTCAGTCCTCAATGTTGCCTCCATGTTACACGACTCAAAATGTTACTTTTCCGTAACTTAGTTAAAAATATACAAAGATTTTTTCCAGCTAACAAGAAATAACAGTGAAACGTACCGCACGCAGCAAAGGCAGTTTACGCGCGTTGACAAAGAAATTATCAATCTTCTTCTACTTCTCCTTTTAATACGGCAACTGAGCCGACGATTGTGGCTATTTCTGCCAGCGTCATGTGTAAAATAATTATCTGTTTGATTTTAATGGTCTAATACATAATAAAAAATTAAAAAAACAACATCCATCTTCCGTGAAAACAAAAGATCTCCGAGAAATTATAAATGTTTTCCCCCATAGTAATGTTAATGTATTGTGTAAGTCACAATAAATATTTTTCTTATTCTTTCATTATATTAAAGATCTTCTCCTTTTATCATGGCAACTGAACCGACGCGACGCGGCAAGACAATTGGTGTCAGCTATTTCTGCCAGCCTCAAGTGTAAAATAATCTTCTCGTTGATGATTTTAATGGTATATATAAAACAATGACAAAAATAGAAAAAATGTGGATGTAATAAAATGATAACCATTTTTTGTGAAAACAAAAGCAAGTCCATAAATGTTACTTTTGCCTCGAAAGTGTTATTTTTTTGTCTGTCTTGTGTAACTTTTGAAAATCGGTCACTGGCAACACTTTAGCGATAAACGAAACGTTCCTTCGCGACAAATGACAATACTTAATTTATCCGCCCAAATGTTGAATCGACTCCTAGAGTCGATTGTCAAAAAAAGGCCCGTCTGTGTAATCGACTCCAGGAGTCGATTCAAGATGGCCGCCGTCGAAATATCGAATTAATTCTAAAATCGCTATTACTCCTTACATTCTCGTCCGAATATAACCGAATTTTTTACGGTAATAGTCGACTAAATGCAGATTATAACGATACCCAACACTACTACATTCATAGACTTTGACGTTTTAAGTAAAAAAGTCAGGCAGTCATGTTTACGCGCGCGAGAGATTTCTTTCGTTCTTCTTTGTTGTTGATTTCTTAAGTTTTTTAAATAGTAGCCAGTATTGTTTTTAACCCAACATGTTGGAAATCTTATCTTATTGTGAAGTGTTATGTTTTATTTGAAAACAACGCTATCGTAATAAAGTCATGGAACCTTTTTTTTGTCAAGGACCCTTGTTTTTTTTTAAGTGGTTCAAGTGTTTTGTTATTTCGTCGAACTAATAAAGTAAGCACTTATAACAGCTGCTAACTGTGTGTGTGAAAAGTGTGTGAACCAAACTACACAATGGATGTTGATGATGCCGGATGCCAGATGTTGTAAGTATTCTTAGAATTTATAAACAACGGACCCTATTGTTTACGTTAGCGATCGGATTACGCTCGGGTGTCGGGTTACGGCTTTGTCAAGGTCTCATTGTGAAATAATTGATGACAAGGAATGTTATTGTTTATTGAATATGAGATTAATGTATGTTTATGTATTTAAAACATTAACTTTTTCAATTACGGGTATTTTTTTTAAATAATAAATATTTATGTAATTTGAGACGTCATAAAATACCTACTTAAAAAAATAAATAAATAATAATATATTTCCTTGTAGACCAAAAGGGACTATAGTCCCTTTTATTCATCTGTTGGTAGAAGGCTTAACGGGACTTGACTCCCTTTTTAGCTCCTCTTTGAAAATTAAGAGATATCGCGAAATTAAAATTGCTGACTTGCGAAATTGAATTTTCGCGATTCGCGGTAATTAGCGCCACTTGGGGGCGCAATTGACATTTATAGGCTACACAGCTAAAAGGTTATGTTTTACTTATTTTAGTTTTAGCATGATTAGACGAGATAAATTAGGATAATGTCGCAATAGCTGTCAATAGCAATGGTCGTCGTAGTACGAAAGATACTTAATTAAGTAATGTGAAAATTCAAATGCCATATTTTTGCCTAGTCGCATTCAATACACTACACCATTAATATTCCGTTAAAGGCGTGCATATGTACGCTTCGTTATAAAAAAGACAACTTGTGTTTATTAATAATTACTTTGTGAAGGTTTTGATAACAATCATAAATAAGTTAAAATATAATCAGAAAATGTAGGCCTAGGTACTGTGTGACAATGATAGATTCATACAAAATTTTAGCCCAATATTGAAATTTGGAGAAAATAAATGCATAGGATCCTTAAAGATACCTACTTCATTGAGTTTTTACTTTAGTAGTTTATGTAGAAGTAATTGTTATTACTTGCAGTTACTAAAAAGCAGTAACTTCTGAAAACTTAATTGAATAAATTCAAAAATGTGACACTGCTAAATAAGCAACTGTCCTGATCTTAAAGATCCCACTGATACCTATTGTTTGAATTTCATTGCTCATGGTCATTATATACAAAATCAAATGCAAACAGTGTTCTAACTTTCAGGCATTTTTTCATTATTTGTAATAATTTTTTTAAGAACAATTTGGTCAGTAGTTATTTTGATAAATGTTATTATCAATATTACTATTGAATGATATGAACATTAATGTATGTTCATTACTCATGATTTTTTAATAAAATTATTAATTCATATACTTAATTATTATTGCAGGGTGCCTTCATATGATCATTTAAAGCTTTTTATTTTAATTTTTAATTAAGAATTATGATTTTGCTGAAAATTAGTAATTATTTACTTTACTATAGCATAATGTTTTATTGGTTTCCTCCTTACACAAATTAAATCACAAAAAAAATTTCAACATGAAATTCTATAGAGATAAAATGCAACTTATCAGTATAATTATTATTCTTAACATGTAGGTACAATACATTTTAAAATAACTTATATTTCTTACCTTTTTGACACTGCACATTACTGCTATGTGTTGAACTTGCATATTGTGGGTAAACCAACAAACTTTTCTTATCCCCATTTCACACAGCATCTTCAACCTATAATTAAAATGATTCAGTGATGAAATTCTATCCTTACATTTAAAATAAACAATGTTTTATGATTTTAATCCTTCCCATGTTATCACTTCTGTAAACTGTTCTGACAGTCAGTTGACACAGAAGCTAAGAAAAAATTATGTCACTAATGTCAATAACTTAAAAACAAAAATCTATTTACAAAATAAGTTAGCTTATTACTGTAGATATAAAATGAACCCTGGAACAAGTAGCTTATGTTTTGAAATGTCTATTCCATCTAAAACTCATGCTTTTTATTGAGTTGATAGCCAAAGATGTTTGACCTACCGCATAACTTTTAAGTTATCTTCCATATTTATGTACTTACCTTAAGTTTAGTACTAATACTTTCTTGCACATATAGATGTACTTACTTAATTAAATATCAATTCTATTACAATAATTATAAAGATGCCTAATGATTACATTAAATAATTTGAAACTACAGCAATAAGTACATTTTGAGCATAATATAATATTATGAATTACTTACTAAGGAAATTATATTTCTGGGCAACAGTGTTTGTTTATGTATATTCACATTTATTACAGAACTAGCTGCGCCCCACGGCTTCGGCAGCGCATTAAATATGTTTTGTTGTATCCCTCGGGGACCACACTGATTTTCAGGATTAAAAGTAGTCTTTGTCCATCTGGGCCGAATATATTATCTACATTTAAATTTTTATCAAATTGGGTTTAGCCGTTTAGGCGCTAAGTGGTAACAAACACACACAAATTTTCGCATCCTATTAATAAATGGGATACAACAAAACATATTTTACGCGCGGGCGATGCCGTGGGCGCAACTAGTTTAAAATATTAATAGGATAACTACGTTTATAATATTAATAATATTACTTATAGCTTTTAATTATACAACAGAAACACAATAAAAATTTATGGAATCACCTACGTACTTACACAACAATGATTGACTTTATCCTAAATCAAGAAAATATTTTTATGTAAATATTGTATCGTAACAAGACCTAAAAATAAAGCAAAAAGACCTTGATAATTTATTCGTAGGTAAGTATATAAATATATTAAATATTGTCAGTAAAATGTGCAGTTGTTTCTCTTATTTTCTTCGCAGTATTGTGATATTTTTTATGACATTGAATTTTATAACCAACATCAAATTACAGGAACTTTTATAATTACCTTAGGGCTAAATATTATGATACTTAGTGTTTTGCAATTAAACTGACAATTTATTTCTTTATCACAAAAGCAAAGATATACTACCAAATTTTAGCCAGAGTGGCATATTATATTAATTAATAAAAATGAAAAATGAACAACTGAACTTAGACCTACCTGAATCTAAAAAGTTAAGAATGCTCATTTTCTTACCTGTTTAAAAACCAATAATTCTGTTGACTTTCAATTTATTTAAACAAGCCTAAGTTAAAAATCTTGCAAACTTGTAATGAAAAGATGAAAATTCCATCCTCAAACTATTATGTTCTCAGTTTAAAATTCAGGTCCATAATTCCAATTGCTAAAAAGTACACATGATAATATACCTTTATATTTACCATACCATTTTTTTCAAGAATCCTGGTGAATCTATTGTCATGGGTAGGTACTTAGGTAGTTACCATAAAGACATCATTAAAAAAGTCTACATAAAAATACCTAAAGATAAACTAATACAAAATTATGTAAAATACAACATGTACAATCGGAATTATTCATAATAAACAGGAATAAAATGTGTTAGAAACAGATATTATATGTACATTTTTTAACCAGGGCACAAGTTAGAAATAATTCAAATAAATTCATACAAATATAATATACAAATAATGTTATAAACAGATTACAATTCCTAGTTGATTAGAAATTTATATTTATACAATCATGAACTTTATTTTAATAGTTATTCTTTCTTACCTTTGCACGCAACGACGACGTTTATAAGTGGAATGGGAAATGTGGGAAATGAAATGGTTGGAGATGATTTAGTGAGAATGAGAAAAGGAATGTACTTCTTAATTTAAAATTGGTTCAATTTGTATAAAATTCAATGATAAAAGTTCCAAAATATATAGTAATTAAAAAGGTTTGGTAATTTTGTTTTAAATATAAAATTATTTTAATTATTTCCAAAACCAGTAACTTCTGCAAAGTCGCAAAGTGTTCTGTTCCGTTCGGATACCTTATATGAATATGTTCATATATTTGATAAGATGATAGACGTATGACGAAAGTTTATTTGCTCTTTTAAAAGTATAATTACTTACGATGAAGATCATTATTATAATTTTCACTCAAGTAAATATACTCTTTTAATAATTTATATCTTATATTTAATGTTTATGTTATACGAAAATCATTGTTTAATTTTTACAGGAATTTACGAACACAATTTTGTTAACCTGGAAATTGTCACAAATGTCATCAATAATCGGCGCCAAAGAAAGAAGACTAGTGTCTAGTCGGCGCGCTACGGCGGTTTTAATATTTGTGCCCGATAAATAGTTGTAAAATACGGATATCTAGGATGTCTAACTTTGAGAGAACCTTTAATTTACATTCAACGCAACTGACACCATTGAAAAATAAAAGAAACAGGCAGTTATTATCAAGAGAAGATACCTTAAACTTATCACCAATATTGAATGAAACATCTTTATTCAAAAATCTAAATGATACAAGCCTGAGACAAGTTTTAGATGAATCTTCTATATTAGTAAATCCTGGAAGCGCTGTCGAAAGTTTGAGTGAAGCTTTCTTCGAGATTATACAAACAAGTCGCCCTAGTAATGTGTTGGATATTTTGGCGAGGTTATCTCAAGTGTGTTGTGAATCTCTCGAGTTAGTCGAGCCTTGGAATAGATATAATGCACAAAACTATTGGTTGGCTGAAGAAGCGAATACATGGAAGTTGCTACATTGCTTATATGCAGACTCAATTACAGACCATCCAGAATCTTTGGACAGTTTGATCACAGAAACAACACTGTCACAGCAAACACTAGTGGCTGCATTATTCAGAAGTGATGCTGAACTAAGACTTCTGCAATTATTGGTAGACTGGCTTGAGGCTACTGCTGCATATCAAGAAGAAGCTACAAAAACCTCAGCTCCTATTATTGGGAACAATATACACTGGGGTAACACTTTACATCAGTTATTGATTGGTTCAAGTTTGTTCAATAAAGAAAACAGTAAGTCAATGATCACCTGCATGGATCCAGATGCACCTAGAAGGCAAAAGAAAGGTATTCACTCTGATGACCAAAAAGATGATAATGATTTATGCAAAAGAATATTTACAGAAGTCAGGTGTGGCAAGTTCAAAGAGGCTGTGTCCTTGTGTATCAGTGCTGGACAAGCTTGGAGAGGTGCCGTCCTTCAGGGCTGGATATTACTTCACTACCTGTCCAAAGAAGATACTAATTCCCCTATAGATATATCTGGAAACCCTTCACGGGATTTGTGGAAGTGGTGTGCATTGGGTTTGGCTAATAATACTGCTGAGAACCTACATTACAGAGCTACTGTTGGAGTGTTGGCTGGTCACCTGCAGAGTACTCTACCAGCATGCCAGGGTAACTGGGAAGACTTACTCTGGGCTCATTTAAGAGTGCAGATTGAAGTGAGAGTTGATAAATTTCTACATGAACACCATGTCACTGTTGATGCTAATACTACAACACCTGAAGTGCTGGAATTAGTACAATCAGAACTACAGGTTGAGGAACTATCCTTACAACAAGTTTTTAGTGCTGTAAAGTCTCTTATGGATGGGAAGAAAGTATCTTTGTATCAGATTTGCCAGCGCTATTTAATGCTCGGCCATGTCAGAGCTATTATGCAAGATTCTTTAGAATGGATTGAAAATGGTGATGATAGATTTGTTAGGTTTTTGGCTCATCTGATCCTAGTGTTAAGACAAATGGGCAAAGACCCTCAACATGATGTTGGAGACAAAATCTTGGAAAAATATGTAACACAACTTGTATCAAAGTTGATTGATGGAACTATAGAAATCCCTGAACTAATAGCTTACTATACTTCCAATGTCCCAGTGAATAGACAAATTATTCTATATGCAGAATTAATGAACCACATACACAAGAGTGAGTACAGGCAAGGAGTTGTGAAAGCAGGACTTCATGCCGGTATTGATGTGGCGGCTTCAGCTAGAGTTGCTATTAAAAAGGCCATAGAAGACATACAACAAGGCTATGGCAATTTGGACTTGACATTTACTCAAACCACCGCAGTTGAAAAAGATAAAACTTTGATACAAAAAGTCATATCTTCTTTAGAATGGTTGTCTCTTATTGCTAACCAACATGAAGAGGCTTTATGGCTGAGCAATGCAATGATTCGTACATTTATCTTTATCAGTAACACTGACGCTGCTTTGGCTTGTGTAACAAATGTTAATAAAATGTTTCCAGAATTTGTGAACAAAATATCTTCTAATTCCTCAGAATTAAGGGAACATTTGTGTCTGAAAGCTTATCTAGAAGCTCTAGAAAGTTTTGCTACGTGGTATCGGCATTTTATAAGTGGGCAGCCTAAGGATATAGAACCATTACATTCCGATGCTTCTTTCTCAGATAAGGTACATCATGAGCAGAGATGTGCTCAGGTAGAACAACAAAAAGCTCGTTGGTTGAATGCTGTTCAACATCAGGCCAAACACACAAAGAATCTACTTTATAATGTGTTATTATTCCCTGGAGGTTGGCTTCAAGATGAAAATGACAGTACTACTTCACAGAAATTTGATGAAGATGAAAAGCATGATAGATCAAAGCAATTAGAGACATTGAGACGTCTCTGTATTCCAGAGGTAGTTATTCTAATTCTAAAAATTTTGCAAAGTAATGATAACATTGAGGATCATAAAGAAGCTGTGAAATTGTGCGATCTGATAGCTGGAGAAAACAGGTGCTTGTACAAAGTATTCACTAAGAACAAACTTATGGAAGTATTGGATCGCATTAAGGAATCTTCACTACTACTATTAGAGAAAGGACGAGATATGTTTGGCTACGAAATAACAGAATAAAATTGCATTACTTTTTTAAATAAATGTTTGTATTAACAAATATATCTTATTATTTAATTATATAATATTAAATGAACAACAAATATAAAAAAACTAAATTCTCTGACTAGGGCACTGTTACAGGATTCAAGTTGATGAGTTCATTACTAGATTCTGCTAGATCAGTGATAGATACTCTCCCTCTCTGTCTTATGAACTTAGCTACATCCTCTAGCTCTTTTTGTGATATGTAAATGAATTTGCCTCTGTCATCAATTACACCCGTGAGTTCTCCGGATGCTTGTAAATCTGTAATCCTATCAATAGCAGCTTGGGTCTTGAGTTTGAAGTGGGCAGCTAAATCTTCAAGTAGAACTACTTTTTGGGCCTGAAACACACAGTTATTCTTATGTACTTTATGTAATAAAGGATTTAAGAAACAGGTCCTAATACGATCAGAAAATGACACGGTGGGTCTCGTAATGTCGGCCGGACAGTGCTCAGTCTTGTCTCTTCTATTCTAATTTATTTTCAAATTTTATCTAAAATACTACATTTTCATAACCACTGTTAGTAGGCAGCTAAAATTGCTGACTTTGCTTTCCTTTTTCAAACATATACTGCATAATTATAATGCAAATTACGAGATTGAAATCTTTTGAGGGCAGTAAAGTTTTTGATGTAATTACAATTTTTTTTTATATATATTAGCCTACTAAAGTGACTCCACCCAGCCTGATGGTAAGCAGTCAGTGGAATCCAGAACTGGTGGCTATCGTACCAATAGCCATCATCTTAAAGTGCTGGTATGGTGGCCTCCACTATGGCAGCTGGGAATGGGGTTAGGGCAAGGGAATGAGGGAGGTGAGGAAAGAGTTAAGGGGGAAACTGTAAACGGAATGGAACAGGAAACGTAGTAGTACAGATACTACTACTCTTACGTCATTCGTTCGATGCGGCCCATTCATGCTAAAACCAGCGTGGATCTACTACGGTAAAAAATAGACAAGTACTAGTAATAAATAGACAACATTGTGTTTGTAAATTTACCTTAATATAATTAATAAAGTCCTTCAACAAGCTCTCTTTGTCCTGTTCATCATTCTCTTCATAACCTTCGCCATCGACCGTGAAGGCGGCTTTCATAGCTTCATATTCTTCTTGTTCGCGTTTTTTACGTTCCTCCTCTGCTTTACGTTCAGCCTCCTCGCGTTGGCGTTCTTCTTCCTGTGGTTGAAGATTTTTTATGTAATATTAAATTAATGTGTCTGACTGACGTGCCTGATAGAAAAGGGACTAAGTAGTTAAAATATTAGTGTATTATGGAAATCGTTATAATCAAATTGTAACATGTGTTACCATTACTACTTCACTAACAATATCTAAGCCAGGATTTTTTTTTGTGTTTGTAAATTAAAATAATATTACCTCTTGTTTCTCTTCTACTTTCTTCCTTTCCTGTTCTAATTCTTCATCTTTTTTCTTTCTCATCTCCCTCATTTGTTCTTCTGCCTCTCTTGCTTTTTTCTTCTCCAATTTAGCTTCTAGCTTTGCTCTTTTCTGTAAAATTATAAAATAACAGTTTTTTTAAGAAACCTGATAAATAACCATCTTTTGTGGTAATTTAATTTTCAAGCAATGCATGCTACACACCTTGGCTCCCATTTTGTCTTCAAACTCCACTTTCTGGGCCTCATGGGGATTGTTGTCATCCTCAGGTTCATCATGTATTTCTGGGTCCTCATCTAAAGCTGCTTGATTGCGAGCGGCTGAAAACAATTAAATTAAAATAAACCTTCTTCATAGCCTGAAAATATTACAATGTATAAGAAATGTCATAAATATTATGAAAGTTGTTCATTATTCTATTTTCTATTATATTTTAAGGTATAAGACCTTTTCAACACATTTCTGTTATATGCGCCATTAAAATCATCCCAATGCTATCATTTTGAAGTCATCCCTAATTATAAAACTTCTATAATAGGTTGGGGTTTAATATTACTCAGTCTTGAATATTCCTGAGATTTGCTGTTTCTTCACAGAAAAAATTTAGTTTTCTTAAAAGAACTTGAATGACCAAGCATTACATACATATACCCAATTATAAGACAACCACGGACAACCTTCATGCTTAGATCAATAGATTGTACAGACTTAAGATCACTCAGAAGGATTATTTATTTATTTTTTATTGTTTTATTTATTTATTGAACTTCATGCACGAAAGTACAACAGCGGACTTAATGCTAAAAGCATTCTCTACCAGTCAACCCAAGGTGGTGAAGAGACATTTGAAGTAGGTGCAGTAAATGAAGCAGTGTGATATTAATAGTTGTTTCTAAAAGAACACAGTTTATGAAGGATAAAACACTTATTTTATCTGTAACAATCAGGCATAAGTACTTGACGTTCATTTTAAAAATGCAAATTATATATATATATTTATTGTATATTATTAGTTACCATTAGCTCTCATCCTAGCCCTTTGATTGCGAACAGCTTGTACTCTGCCAGGGCCACCATCTCTTTGTACAACTGCTCTTGGTCTTGCTCCAGCTGTTTGAAAAAAAAAATTTAAAATTAGTTAACAAATAAGGCACCAACTGTAAACAAACAGCTGGTAAAATTTACTGGAACTCTACCAGTGCATGTGTCCCCATCTAACTTTGATCCTGGGTCTAAGCAGGGCGTGAAAAAGCATCTTTTTTTGGCTTTTGGAATGGTGTCTACCACTTCTGGATTCCACTGATTGCTTACCATCGGGCAGGGTGGAATCACTTTGGTAGGTAAATATAAAAAAAATTGTTGGTTTTAAGTACTTAAGGTCAAACTGCTGGGGCCTTTACGGATGTCATATTTGAATGCATATAGTAACCCTTCTTCATAATTGAATATTTTTATTTATCTTAATTTATCTTTACCTTGTGGTTTTATTTGAGATCCAACGCGAAGAAATGCGACGGATAATAAAACTATAACTATTGCACTAATAATTGCAGCAATAATAAATGGATCCATGTCTAGAAATCTTTATAGTGTGTACGTAAGTTTTAAGTATTTTTAATCACATAGATTTGTTTGTAAATTACGTATTATTGTGAATATGATTCATATGTATGTAATGCTTGGTCACTCTAGTTCTTTGAAAAACTAAATTTACTCTGTGAAGAAACAGCAAATCTCAGGAATATTCAAGACTGACCAGTGACCAGATCACCAGACGGAAAAAAGCAAAATTTGTCTTGAAACATCAAACGTCACGTTGTAAACGTCACCCACCAGCTCACCAGCAGTCAAATCTGCCGTCATAACTTAAAAGGGCACAATTAACATTTTGCAAATCAGGACAAAATCGAGTTTAAAATATTTCTTTGTTATTGGCGAAAAAAAATTACAGTATTTTAGTTATCGAAAATCTATAAATGGAAAAAGTAGCGTCTACATGAATTCTATAAGATGATTTACTTAATTTTTTTTATTTTAACTGCATTTGTTAAATTATCTACATTTTCCATTTCAACGTAACTTAAAAAAAATAGTAAAAACATTAATATTACGTATAAAAGGCATAATTAACCAAATGTGACTTTCCATTCTAACATTTTGTGAAAAAAAGTTAAATATTACAATGAAAAGGCACATTTATGCAATTGTGCCTTTGTATTCTAGCTTAAATAAGTTAAAATGATTTAAATAGTTAAATTAAAAAAACAGGTAGGATACAATAAAACTTTTATTAAAAAATATTGTGGTACCTAACTGTAAATTATCATCTAATAGCAACTAAAAAATGTTTATAATTAAATGGCACTTTTTCTTAGGTTTCACAGTTATCACAATTCACAAGAAATTAAAAGAAAAAAACAATTTCAAACTCTTTAGAAGTAAAAATTATACCTTTGGTCTCAAAATAACTGCCGTTATACATAGTTATCACAATAATGTCACTCTTAGTATATAATTTCAATCAAAATTTGTAATATGAAATTCAGTCTTGTTTTTAGTCTTCATGAGTTTCAGTGAGATCAGCTGAGCTATCATTTACGGGTAATGATTACCCAAAAAACTCTTCTATTTGTAGGCATAAGCGGAGCAAGCTTGTTAATAATAGCAGATTTTCTGTCACTCGCAATGCCCCTCGGAGCAAGTTTTTGGCATGGCGGTGGAATACCTAATTTAATATTTTTTAACTTCAGAAAATCTAATTCGAAGTACTCTTTAGCGTCATGGCTATTCTTGTAAAAAATGGAATTGGACCTCCTTCTAAAATTTGCTTCACAAATTCCATTCATGTAAGCTCGAGGTTTAGAATTTTTCAGTTTGGATGTTGAAGAGCAGTCCTCAAAACTACAAAAATCTAGAACGGTCATCTTTTTAGCGGTAATGTTATGGCCAGTATCAGATACAGCTTTGCAGAAATCGTCAAAGTCGTATATGCGTTTCTTAGTTTTAAGAGATCGTTCCACTCTATGGTGGAACTCATCTGCAGCCATGAAAGTGTGACCGACTTCTAAGTAGCGTAACGTAATGCTTTCAAAGTTAACTTCAGCAGTGTTTACCAAATATGTTAAATAAGAATAAAGCGCCCAAAATATTTTGAGCAGCACAGTTATCGAGCCACTAAATTATGTGCCTAAAGTCTCGGTTTTCTATAAAAAAAGCCCTGAAGCAACTTATAATATCCTCTTTTTTTCTGCCAGATATGCCTTCATGCCATAAAACGGCAAAAGTTTTACCCACCTCATGCATTTTTTTATCGCCAACCGGCACGAAACTCTGGTTAAAGACAATAAGTCGCGGGCAAAACATAACAGTTTTAAATTCTTCCATACGAGGTAACATAATAACTTTTTCCAGCTCAGCAAAAGTAACAGTGTCGGTGCTATTCTTCTTTTGAGTCTGGTTATCAGCATCTTCTTCATACTTTTTGCGAGCTAAAATATACTTTTCATGATGTTCTTTGTAATCTTTACATTCTATGCAACGTCTGTGTCTTATTTCTTGGTTAGGGTTGTGAATGATAAATTTTTCACAAATCTTACCAGCTCAGCTCAGACAAGCGTGGATTCGTCGAAACTCGTGAGGCACAACTAACGCGAGAGACTTCGGTACCTCAACCCCCTCACCTCACCTCTATTCAAAAATGTTTGGTAGTAAAGGCACAGCTGACAGTTGTGCCGTTTCTTTTAAATTAAATGTTTGGTGAAGTGCTCGTAAAATTTTAAATGAAAGACCACATTTGCCACATATGCCTTTACTATTTAAAGTAAGTTAATTATGCCTTTCCAATTAAAAAAAAATATTATAAGTTAAAATAAAATAACCGCATCTATTCACTTGTGACCTTTTCACGTAATCTAAGCTAGATATGCCCTTTTTATAAACTATCACAAAAAAATTGCTCAGTTGTGCCCTTTCAGGTTAAGGTACTTTTGTTTATCGTGTTTGTAAAATTATACAAAAAATATTAGCAGATAGGCCTTTTTCTCCTGATTCCAAATATGTATATAACTCAATTTCGAAAAAAATGTTAGTTGTGCCCTGTTGTGTTAAGACGGCAGAAATTTAGTCAATCAATTTTCCATTAGAGATGAGATATACTTGCAAAATTCAATACCAGGGCATAGAAAGTACAAGTACGTAAAAATACGAGGGTCGAAAACCAGGTTTTAAAATACTTGAAAGTATTTGTCATCCCCACTCGCTAACGGTCAGGTTCGGGTACGGCAACCCGCTCCCGTCCCGCCAACCACGAGCCCCGCGTCGCGTTTCTTGCGACTTGCGAGTGCCGGACGCGAGCGACTTATCTAAAATACTTGCATAGGAATTCAACCTGTATTCCCATTAGGGTAAGAAGCAAATTGATATAAATAAAAAAAAACTTTGAATGTAAAAGTATTTATTATTCACTAAGTATGAGAGTGTTTCTTATCTACATTGAAAGAATCGTTTTTCTATGTTATGCTATCGCGCGTTCGCCTTAAAGCTATTACTTTCATACGAGCAAGTATTATCTGCTCGTACCAGGGCGCCGTACTTCGAAACGAAAACTTGGTTTTAAGACTCGGTAGCGTAAATACGTCTCATCTCTATTCACCACCACAAACAGACTCAGACGCATTGTTTTTATCTGAATATCGTTATTGTCAATATATGTCAGAGCAAGATGTTCAAACATTTTGTAAAATAAACATGCGACCCAAATTTTGATAATCCCTCCTTTTTTAAAGTCGGCAAACCGTCTCTAGTGAACGGGTTTTTAAATTTTGTGTACTCGTTTAAAAATCAAATGAAAATGAATAAACTGCAGAAAGATAAAAGTTTAGTATAGTAATGATAAAAGTAGAACAATATAAATTAGAAGATGCAAATGTACGATAATGAGGTTTAAACGTAGAATAAAATGTGAGCGTCAAGTTGGTGAGACCAAGTCTCCAACTCTCTCAAACTTTCAATAAAGTACTATGGAGGGTTTGTACTACATGTACCTGCTATAACATAAACAAGACATTCTTTTACCATTTAATAGGTCTTAGAGCATTATGCTCTAAGTAATAGGTACACACTAAAGGTAAAAGAAATATGTCATACTATCAACTAGTTTACATATTTATACTCTATGCGTATGTCAGAGATCAGTGGCGGATCCAGGAAGGAGGAAGGGATTTAGGAGCTTCAGCCCTCCCAAACGCATTTGCATGTTTGCATGTTCTAAAAATGTCTAAGTTAGTGGTTACTTTGGTAAAACTCCAACCCGGTGGTATCAAAAACCCGATCCCTCACTGGCCCCCCGCTCACTATCACGTTCCAATGGCTTGACTATTGACCATTCCCAAACTCAAATTCTGGATTTACCACTATTTGAGATGGTTTAAATAAGCACATGATCATCTCAAAAATTGCCGTATCTTTTTGAAAATTCTTTTACCTTTTGTAAAGTACATTAGACCAGAAAAAAATAAATTAAAATAATAATGATAGAAATCATTTAATGCAAATTAAGCTTGTGGGAGCGCTATAAACTAGCTAGAAGTCTAAATTAATTAAAGTCAGTATAAAAATAATTGACTTTATATTATTTAGTTATCGGTGAAAATAAAAAAAAAATATTAGATTTTAATAATATAATATGTTCCTGCTATAAAATAAATCGAATTATCAATTTATCATGCGCGTATATTCAAAGTATTGTTAGACGAAACTGAACGAAACCTATTTTTTTGCTTTCCATTTCATTGAGTTTGACTACACGGAAGACTAGGCAGTATAGTCGAAAGACTATAGCCTGCCCATTGGGCAACTAAAAAAAAAAAAAATCATTGAGTTTGACGTTTATTTTCGGTGACGTGTGTCATGTCACCGTTGTCATCTTTCTGATCTTTCCCTTTTTTGCCGACTATTTCAGACTGAAAAAATGGAATTATTTAGATTTTCGTCGATATTTGCATTATTTCTCGTATTAGATGTGACCTCAGGATTATACTTTCACATAGCAGAGGGCGAGAGAAAATGTTTTATAGAAGAAATACCGGACGACACCACTGTTATTGGTAAGCTCTGGACCAGTGCATTATCCTTATTTTTGTTATATTTAAGATATTTTAATATACGCGTGTGTTATTTTTACAGTAAATTATAAAGTGGAGCTATATGATCCAAGGTCGGGTGGTTTTATGCCGTCGACTCCAGGTATCGGTATGCACGTAGAAGTTCGGGACCCGAACGACAAAGTTCTGATGTCTCGCGTGTACTCGTCGGAGGGCATGATATCGTTCACTTCAGTCACACCTGGAGAACACGTTATCTGTATGTACTCCAACAGCACGTCGTGGTTTAGTGGTTCACAGCTTAGGGTGAGATATTATCTTTTTATTTTATAATTGCAACTGTGGTATTTGGCTTCTCATCTGATACATTTTTGTTATTGTACAGATTGCCTCACTATGTTGGCTTATAGAAGAGTATTATACCTGATTTTGTTGTATAAAACTGTGTAAAGCTTGTGAAGCATGTTTCTAACTTAGAACCAATAAGGTTGATAATGTATAAACAGTTGTGCAAACATTGCTACTAGTTGTCACAGTAACTGTAATCAATATAGTAGCAGTAGCAGCCTTTATAGTGCTGTTGGCTATAGTAATGCTGACCATTGCATAGTAAATAATCATTAGGCTCACAATTTTAATTTTAAATAACTCTACAAAAAGCCTTTTAATGTTATAGCTTTTAAAGCATTCAGTGAAATTAGATAGCTTCAGAATCAAATTACATCTAAACTGTGTTACAATTGTTTTAAATGATGTTTTAGGTACACCTTGACATTCAAGTAGGTGAACATGCAGTGGACTATGCTAATGTAGCACACAAAGACAAGCTGACTGAACTGCAACTGAGAATCAGACAGCTGTTGGACCAAGTGCACCAGATCACTAAAGAACAGAGCTATCAGAGGGTTAGTTACACTTACATTTATCTCATATAAGATAAGAGTGGACAAACCCTTCACACACACATCACAAGGTGGACCAACAACCTGATAAGGGCAAGGCAACTAATAGATAAGAGTGGTTCACAACTTTTCAAGGTGGCAAAAGATGAAGGCACATTTCGTGCTGAGGATGTCTTTCAGTTGATATAATGAGGATCTAATAGTTATAAATATGCTAAGTAGGACCCTAATGAGGGTGTTCTTGCAGGGCAAAGGCCTCTTCTCATATAGCAAAGGCATGAGCATTAATCACCACGTCTGCTTAAGGCGGATTAGCAATTTCTGACTTGAGTCCAGATTTCGTCACAATGTTTGCCACAAGTAACCGTTGGCACCGTAAGGCAGAAATGTCTAAGATAAACTTAAAAAGTACATATTAAAGATTTGATAAAATTACATTGGTACTTGCCTGGATTCAAACCAACTGCCTCATGTTTACGAATCGGATGTCTTATCCACGGGACCATTTCGACTTTTATCTAATTCCATGGCCCTAAGTAGGTCTCATAATAGAATATTAGTGACAAGAGACATAAATGCATTGCAAATCATCAGTTTTTCACACATTTTCTCTACTTTCTTAGACAATGCTGTGCCTGACAGGGTCCATGATTGTTAGATAACTATAAGGGTTACCATCTGTTAATACATTGTGGAAGCAAAAACCGATTGAGTATTGAAAACAATTCCAAGTTAGCCAACATTTTCAGTATAACCAAGTGCCCAGGATTTTAGAAAATCAATTAGTTTGTGTCTGAATTTCTTTTGTGATTTTTTTCTGTGATTGGCTCTATGTGTTGTTGTTTGCTGTATGGTTTTTAACTTTAGTGTGCAATACTAACTTTATGGTGCATCAGTATTTTTAAAACACAACTTTTAGTTCTACTGGGTTCATTTTTGGACATAGTTTAAATTTTATGGTAAAATATTTTATACTGGTCAATGTTTGTTTCAGCATCGTGAGGAGCGTTTCAGACAAACATCGGAAAGCACAAACCAGCGTGTGCTGTGGTGGTCACTTCTTCAAACTGGTGTACTTGTCGGCATCGGCTACTGGCAGATGAGACATCTCAAGAGTTTCTTCGAAGCTAAGAAATTAGTCTAAATGTTTAATTTAAAATTATAATAATATATTATACTTAAATAATAATTAATTTGTCCTATCATTTTCCTAAATTCCTAAAAACATCACTTTTTATAATTACATTTTGTTGTGAATTATTGTATATAAATGATCTGTATTTTTCAAATAAAAATAATTTGTACTATAAAAATAATTTATTTTGTAAAATATCACATCATACAATGACATTGTTCATCTATTTGTACACTTCACACAATAAAATTATTATATGAAAACAACAAAAATATTATTATTGCTTTATGACAATGTTATACTGATTATTATCACCTTAAGCATTGTGGGTTTTAAACCAGCCAAACATATTTACACATGCACTTAAAGTACCTTGGACGTCACATAATGGTCAAGAAACAAAGAGATATAAGATATAAACGACAGTGATGATGTCAGTACTGTGGTGAATAGTACCAAATTGCTTGTGGAGGAGTTTATGAGAAGTCCAACAGTGGACATCTGGGTGAAATGATGGTGATGATTCTATAACTTATGATGCAGTATTGGAAACTATTAATTTGCATAAAAAAATATTTATTATAGTTACAAAGTAAATAATATTGCTCTATTACTATTTATCTTTATCACAATTATTTAAGACCATTAATGTATAGCAATACCTTCACATAATATAAGTAAACAAATTTTTTACAGAATTATCATTTATGGAAGCCCAGGTATATTATTGAATAATTCATCAATATGAAACAAGACACGCTTGTTGAATTTATACTTTAAGATTTTCAGTTTTAGAGTATCATTTTATTTCAGTATAAAGATAGCTTAAAATAAAACATGGGTTTATAAAATATAATATCAGTCAATATGTTTCACCTTAAATACACTGTCCAGATATTTAAAAAACACTGAAGGATCAGCTTTGGGAAATGGAATTAACATGCTGAAATCTACCATACTTAATGTACTAACTAAAGTATCACAAGTGCAATAGTAGAGATGAGAGTCGATTTGAAGCTGCTCAGCCAGTTCCAGCTGGTGATTGTCCATCAAATCTTCATTTACGACAACCAAAAGTGGTTTGTTTGCCTCCAAAGTTTCTAAACAACTTCCCGCCCCAGCGTGACTTATAACCAAATCGGCACTCCTTATGTCGTCTAAAATAGAGTCTTTAAACCTGTACATTACTATTTTAACACCTTCCTTTTCATAAACACCAGGTTCAACATTGCTATTGCCAATTTGAAATGATATTTGTTTACAGCCGATATTCTTCAAAGCAGTAAGCACAGGCTCAGTTAGTATGTATGCGGCAAGTGAATCGAACTTTGTTGTGCCAACTGTTATAAAGCATTTTGTATATTCTTTAGACATTTTTCAGTATTTTTCAGTTTTGTTTTCCACGTAAATATTTCAAACAATATCATTCATCAGTCAAACGCAACTCGCAACTTGATAATTTGTCAATTATGACATATATGACAGCACACTAAATGCATTCCAATACAAGTACTTGTAATATGATGGTCATTTAATTTTTTTCACATTTTTTGCACATTTTTATTATGTACATAAAATTCATTAGCAAAAAGATTAATTTACATTTGACGCTGCTAAAACGAGCTGACACAATCGTTGCCAAAGCTATATGAAATATTTTGATCCCTGGCATTAAGTCATTACTTTAAGGCACCATTGGGTGCCTTAAAGTAATGACTTAATGCCAGGGATCACCTACCAACATTAAAGTAAAACAGTGAAACCTGAAATATTAATAAATCTGAACCCTCCTGAGCGGCGGCACATCTCTGCCCATAAATCGCCACCCTAGGCATACCCACAAGTATTCATGCTAAGCATACCCCCGCGTGGCCGGGGAACAATGGTCCCAACCCTCTCTGTTCGTGGGTGTCGTACAAGGCGACTAAGGACAAAACTATGACAGTACAACAGTCTACCAAACAACGGCGGTTAAACCGTTACGAAAACGGGTGGTAGAAAAGGCTATGGTAGCGGCCATGGTAACGGCGGGGTAGGGGGTACGAAGAATCCCCGGGTGCGGCCAGGCTACCCAAACCGACGACCTTTGGTCCTGGCAACATACAACGTGAGAAAATTGTTGAACTGGAGGAAGAATTGAGCAGGCTAAGATGGGACATAGTGGGATTGTCAGAAGTCCGAAGACAGGGGGAGGACGGAGGACACTATAACCCTTAAGGCCGGCAACCTGCTCTATCTCTGGGAGGGTGACCAACTGTCCCAAGGTGGAGTCAGGTTTATCGTCCACAAGTCCCTCATGAACAACGTGGTGAAAATCGAGAGGAGTCGACAAGGGTAGCATACCTAATACTCAGAATCACCAAACGGTATTCGCTGAAGGTCATACAGGTTTATGCTCCCACTTCGACATACTCCGACGATGAGGTCGAGGCTATGTATGAGGACATTTCCAGAGTTATACATGCCTCTAGGACCCAATACATTGTTGTCATGGGGGACTTCAACGCGAAGCTAGGTAGACGAAGCGGTAAAGAGTTGAGAGTGGGGCAGTTTGGATTTGGATTCAGGAATCCCCGGGGCCAAATGCTGGCTGACTTAATGGAGTGGAAGGGCCTCTTTATGATGAACTCCTTCTTCAAGAAGTGCGATATCCGCAAATGGACCTGGATTAGTCCTGATGGTGTCACAAAAAATGAGATTGACTTCATCATGTCAACCAGGCGGCAAATAAGGCCGCAGTGATCAAAGCGGTGAAAACCGGAAGCAATCACCGGATGGTAAGAGGCACATTAAATATCAACCCTAAGCTGGACCGGTCTCGACTGATGAAGTCTGCGCTCCGACCTGCACCGATTCAAATTCAAAGCTCCGAGAGCTTCGAACTCCAACTTCTTAACCGCTTCGAAAGCCTCAGCGATTGCGTAGACGTGGAAGAATACAGCAACAGGTTCGTGGAAACTGTCCGTTCGGTAGAGTCTACATCTTTAAAGCCCACCAGTAGTAAAGGATCGAGAAAGATCACCGACCAGACCCTCAAACTTATGGACGAAAGGTGCAAGATGGTGCTGCGGTCCCCAGAGAAAGCGAGTGACTATCGGCGGTTCAACAGACGGATGTCCAAGTCTTTGACTCGCGACGTACGCCAATTTAACACACAACGTGTTATAGAGGCTATAGAGCGCAACAAAGGCTTGAAAGTGTTCGCACAAGATCGGTCTGTCGGGCAGAGCCGACTTGTCAAGCTGAAGACTGAGGACGGCAGGCTCATCTCGTCTAAGCCAGAGGTTTTAGAAGAGGTCGAGAGGTTCTACGGACAGTTATACATGACACATAGCATCCAAGAGCTAGGTTAACTCGACATTACACCGAAGACTGTGCGAGATTGATAATGGCCCTTATTTTATTTTATTTGAGATAACAAACAATTGTGTAATGTGCTTAATTCTAGTACAGAGTTTCTGAAAAACTAAAATGTAATCACACAACCAGCACCGTTATCTACAACGTAACATAAAACTATAAGAGAAATAAACTAGTGTCAAGCAACTATGACAAAATGGTGTCGTTCGATTTCGATACTGTAATTCAGTTCAACTAAATATTGTACAATAAATTTGTATTATGTATAATATATATTATATATTTTTAATATAATTTCACAATGTTTGTTATAAATGTGTTAGCATTAATAATGATATTAGAAGTACTTAATATTTAAATTTAGACAGATTTGTTCAATAATTGTTTTTTAAACTGTGTTATAGACAGAGCAAAAATTAATATCAATATCAGTAAAATTATCGTTGTAACTTTTCATTAATCGACTTATAGGCGCTCGTTCTCCAGCGTTTGTCCTGCTTGGTGCAGGAGCAAATAGTTTGTGAGCATAAGTGTAACGGATACGTTGTGAGCGACTAGGTATGCGAAGATATATTTGATTTATTTGATTATTTATTATTTTTGACTGGCCTGTTGGTCTAGTGGTTAGTGACCCTGACTGCTAAGCCGGAGGTCGTGGGTTCGATTCCCACCCAGGACAAACCTTTGTGTGATGAGCATGATTGTTTGTTCTGTGTCTGGGTGTAATTTATCTATAATATGTATGTATTTACAAAAAAAAAAGTATATAAGTAGTATATCAGTTGTTTAGTACCCATAACACAAGCAAATATAATTGCTTAATTTGGGGCTAAATGGCGCTGTGTGCATGTGGTAGAATATTATTATTATTTATTAACCGAACACAATCTAGTTTATTATGACAGATCTTATAAAGGAACATTTGGTCAAGGTACAATCTTCTATGTTTGAGACTTGTTATGGAATATTTTTTTAGAAAATTCTCGTACGGTAACCATTTACTATCACCTTTATAATTTAAATAATGGAGAAATTTACGTTGTACTAATTCTAATTGGTCATTGTATTTGTCATATAGTGGATTCCAAACACATGTAGCGTACTCCAGCTGCGATTGAATAACAACAGAGTGGCAGGTTTCTTGAATAAAGTACATGTACGTTTAACAAAACCAAAAAGTTTAAAAGCTTTGGCAGTGATGTAATCAACATGGGCATCAAAGTGTAGTTTTCAGTCGAAGTAAATACCCAGATCTTTAATTAATGAAACTTTTTCTAGAACGGTACCGCACAGAGAGTAAGGAAAGTTAATCACATTATTTTTTTTGGTAAATGTGATTGATTTGCACTTAGGTAGACCTAAATGTAATTTGTTAGCAAGACAATAAGCAGAGAATCTATTTAAGTCCTGTTGCAATTTGTCACAATCTTCAGTCGTTACTATTCTTCGAAAGACCTTTAAGTCATCGGCATACAGAAGAAAATTACTGTTTACGAAACATTTGCTAATGTCGTTTATAAATAAGACGAAGAGCAAAGGGCCCAAAATAGAGGCCTGGGGCACACCAGAAGTGACTGTGATCTCATCAGATGAGTATCCCTGAACCACCACCCTTTGAGTTCTATTTTTTACATACGACTCAAGCCACCGGAGCAGATTCCCACGGATACCATTATACTCTATTTTTTGTAAAAGCATTGTATGGTCAACCTTGTCGAAAGCCTTGCAGAAATCAGTGTAGATTGAGTCAACTTGTGATTGATTATCCATACATTCAAACAAAAAATTGGTGTACAAAACTAGGTTACTTAATGTGGAGCGATTTTGAACAAAACCATGTTGCTCTGGTATTAGAATATTATGAAGGGTAGGGTAAATTGCACTGTAGACTAACCGCTCCAGGACTTTAGACAAGACTGACAACAAGGATATTGGGTGATAATTAGAGATGTCATTCTTGATGCCACCCTTAAATACTGGCGTGATATTAGCAGCCTTCCATACATGAGGCATAATACCTTCCTTGAGACTACGGTTAAATAAACAAGTTAATGGTACACTCAATGATTCGGCGGTGTGTTTTAGAAAAAAGGGAGGTATCCCATCTGGTCCCGAACCCTTAGTTATGTCCAAGAAATTAAGTGATGACGCTACAGTGTCTTTAGAGAA
Organism: Parascotia fuliginaria; assembly: GCA_963082885.1. Lineage (NCBI taxonomy): Eukaryota > Metazoa > Arthropoda > Insecta > Lepidoptera > Erebidae > Parascotia > Parascotia fuliginaria. Next base: position 2,933,044 of record OY720180.1, on the reverse strand, counting down.
TGACAGATCGGACATAATTACTTTTGGACTGTCTATTGGTGCATCTAAACTTTCATTAGTTGTATTATCACTAAGTTCATAAACTGAACAAAAAAACTTTGAAAACAACCTACACACGTTAACAGAACCGCTACACTCCTCATTATTATAGGTCATAGTATTGGGTATACCTACATTAGTCTTACGACTTTTTATAAAAGACCAGAAATGTTTTATATCTTGTTTCAAGCTGGTTTCAACTGAGTGCAGATATTTATTAAAGCAGTCAGCAGAGAGTAACTTAAATCTTTTACGATATAAGAAAAATTGCTCATAATCGGAACAATTTTTATATTTTTTCCACTTGACCCATGCCTTTTCTTTATTTTTATAAATGTGTATCAATGGCCAAGAAAACCAAATAGGATATTCGTTAGACTTAACAGGCCTCATTGGCACATGAGTTTTGATTACCTTATATATAGATTCATAGAAGCGGTCAGTTGCAGAGTCCAAAGAGGTATTGCTAAGAATCAGAGGCCAGTCAATCGCACGAATATCCCTATTAATAGCATAGTAATCCGCTTCTATAAAACGATATCGCGGTGTCGACAGTCGAGCCATGGGTGTATGCGATAATTCAAAAGAAATAATAGTTAAAAAAGGTGGGTGAGACTTATCTATAGATATTACACATAATTTATTAGACATTAATAGTTCCAAAGTACGATTCAGGTTGTTTACAATATTATTATATTGCTTACAATTTGTAGCCGATAAAAAATTAAGTAATAAATTGTTCAAAGAACTGCTATTGCTATGTATACGAGGCATAAGTGCTGGTGGATTATGCCCAAACCACTCGATATGAGGCATATTGAAGTCACCAAAGATATATACGTCGCCAATAGTAGGATAAGATAATTCTTTTTCTAGGGCATTAAATAACGCTTGGTAGGTAGTTAGCGATTGGTTGGGTGGTACATATAAACCGCAAATAATGTGATATCGATTTGTTGACTTAGAATATAGTTTCAAAAGAACATAATCAATATTGAGTGGCACAATGTATTTACAGTCATCCTGATTATGTGTAGTGTTCGTTAAAAGGAGGCGCGTTGCGTTTAAACCGTGACGTACTGCTATCAACAGCCCACCGCCGTCAGATTTGCCACACAATACACGATTTCTATCACATCGATACACTATAAACCTCGAGTCAATGAATTCGCGGTCTTCAATATCAGGTATCAACCATGTCTCTGATAAAATAATAATATCGTGAGATTCCGACATTATGTTGCTATGTAGGATATTTAACTTCGTTCGTAGTCCACGGCAATTTTGATAGTAAAACGATAGGTTATTGGCCATTATGTGGGCAAACAAATATTGAAAAATTATACTAATATAATGTTATACAAGTGACTCACCCCAATCTGCTAGTCGAGAAACATATGACACACTATTCTGTCCAAGAAATACAGTGACAATGCATATATATTATTGTTGCGACGATTACCTATGCTAGAACGTTCGCAAGTACTTACCTACTCGTATACGACGAATACCTAAGCTCTAGAACGTTCGCAAGTACCTACCTACTCGTGTACGACAAATACCTACGCTAGAACGTTTGCATGTACCTACCTACACGTATAACAATAGATCATCGGCGGTAGGCATACCTACGCGTCGCAGCTAAGTACCTACACTCATTGTTCTGTTTTCGAGAATTGTCGGCACCTTTGTGGTAATAACGGGAAGGTTCTAGAAATCTATTGAATGACTATAAAAAGGATTCGAACGTCGGCACTTCGTTCAGTTGTAAATACAGCGATCTCGAGTCTCGAGCGAACATCTAAGTGATACGGAAGTTTACGAAGAGCGATATACGAAGCGTGATAGTGCAGTATAAGTGTTTGTTGCATTATTTTGTTACTGTTAGTGTATTGTGCGAGTCTTAAATAAACTGATCATCGCGTAACTGGCATTTTACCTCGAACCCCATCCTGACACGTAACAATTGGTGACAGAAGTGAGAATGCCAGTCACACCACGCGACGAGGGAGTACGCACTCGACGACAGGCGGCGGTAGACGAAACTCGTGAACCATCGATTATGGCCGATACTGAAGAGTCTAGCGCAGCAGTAGTTAGTGATCCCGGCACTTCTGCGGCGTCGACGGGTATGGGCTCTGGCTTCGACATGTCGTCCCTTTTAGCCGTTATACAGGAGGGCCAACGCCAAGCTGAAGAACGCCAACGCCAAGCTGAAGAGCGCCAACGCCAAGCTGAAGAACGGCAACGTCAAGTCATGGAGGAGTTGAAGAAAGGTCAACGCCAAGCTGAAGAGCGCCAACGCCAAGCTGAAGAGCGCCAACGCCAAGCTCTTCTAGACCTTAAGGAAGGTCAACTGCAAGCCGAAGACAGACAACGCCAGGCTATCCGAGAGGACCTTCGAGAAATGATGGACTCTAAGTTGGAAGGGTTCAGCACCGTCATCAGTACTCTTCAAGAAGACGTTGAAGTGGTAAAAAAACGCACCAGCAAACATGATGAAATACTCGAAGATGTCCAGACCACCATGAACCATCATGACAAGATGATTAAAGAGCTCCAGAACACCAAGGTCCTTTATTCAAGTACTACGCCCGTGGCCGCGGCAGTCACTTCCGGAGGTCCCAAGTTTAAACTTCCCTCCTTTGACGGCTCGTCTTCCTGGACGGCCTTTCGACACCAGTTCGAAGTAGTTGCCAAAGGAAATGGGTGGGAAGATGATCACGCACTGACGGCGCTTACTTTGGCACGAAGAGGGGATGCACTGCTGATTCTAGAGAAATTACCTGCTGACCGACGAAACTTAGACGCACTCCTTAAGGCATTGGAAGCTCGATTTGGCGATAAGCACCTGGAGCATGTTTATCGAGCTCAGCTGAAGGATCGAACTCAGAAGTCGAGTGAGGGACTTCAACAATGGGCTGCTGAAATTGAACGCCTGGTACGACGAGCCTATGCCTCCAGTACATCATCTGTGGACCACATAGTTGTGCAAGCTTTCGTGGATGGCATAAGAGAGTTTGAGGTCAGAACAACTGTTCGGTTGGCACACCATACATCTTTAGAAGCGGCATTAGCACATGCCCTTGAGGTGGAAGCTGTGCGAAACGACTACAAGTCGCATAAAGTACGGGAAGTTGTTGCAGCTGCTAGACCACGAGGTGAGCCTATGTGCTACGGATGCGGCAAGCGGGGCCATATCCGAATCAACTGTCCAGACCAGAGAAGAAGTAGAATGGTGTCAGCTACTACTCAGGTTGATGCTAGTCAAGATCCGTTACGTCAAGCCCCCACAGTGCAAGTATCACAGGCATGTGACGGTAATAGCCTGGTAACAGCTGGAGAAATCAATAGTAAACCTGTTCGCTTTACGATAGATACGGGCGCGTCGAAGACCATCGTACGACCAGAACTTCTGCGGCGAACAATTCAGTGGGAAGACGCACGACCATCTTGCAAATTGCAAACAGCGACTGGCCAGCCAGTGACCGTCCTCGGAGCTACAGATGTGAAGATCAAACTAGGAGAGAAGATTTATCATCAATCTGTTTTGGTGGCGAGCATAACGGATGACTGCATTATCGGCTTAGACTTCCTACGAATGCAGCAGTGCGTTGTCGATATTGCTAAAGGTGTTCTAAGCTTCCCAGATCAAGAAGTCTTTCTGGAAGGCTGTTCTTCGATAGCGGTCTACAGTGCCAAAACGGTAACCTTGGCACCAAGGTCAGAAACCTTAGTCGACGTAAGGTTCCCTGAGGGTGTGACTGCTGATCGTTGCGTCATGGTGGAAGATCCTGGGCGCTATACCAGTCTAATTACAGCCAGAACTTTGGTTATGACTAGAAGTGGAGCAAAAGTTAAAATTGCCAACCTCAGCAATTCGGCGATGTTATTACGGAAGAACGCGATCGTTGGACGATGTGAGGCTGTGAGCAGTCTGAGGAAGATCCTAGAGAACGTCCAGACTGCCTCTTCGGAAAATCATATGGGCCCGTTATTAGAGACCACGAAGAAAAGTTTGTCACCCAACGAATATCGGGAAGCAGAGAAGCTGCTACTGGACTACAAGGACATTTTAACTAAAGAAGAAAACGACCTTGGAAGAACGGGGTTAGTGAAACACCCGATCGACACAGGTGCTACACAGCCTATTAAACAAAGACCTAGACGAGTGCCACTAGCAAAAGAACAAGAAGTAGCCGAGCTGATTGGGAATATGGCACGAACCAAGATCATAGAGCCATCATCCAGCCCATGGTCTTCACCTGTGGTACTCGTGAAGAAGAAAGATGGCAGTACTAGGTTTTGTGTAGACTACAGGATGCTGAATAACGTGACCAAGAAAGACAGCTATCCTTTGCCCCGTATTGACGACACTTTGGACATGCTTGGAGGCATGAAGTGGTTCTCTACGGTAGATCTGAAAAGTGGCTACTGGCAAGTGGAACTCCGGCCAGAAGATAAGGAGAAGACTGCATTTACCACCGGTACTGGCAAAGGCCTGTGGCAGTTCCGGGTAATGCCATTTGGATTGTGTAATGCACCAGCTACGTTCGAAAGGCTTATGGAACGCGTACTAGTGGGTCTTTTGGGAGATGCCTGTCTGGTGTACTTAGATGACGTAATAGTTATGGGACGCAGTTTCACGGAACATCGCAGGAATCTTGAGAAAGTTTTTAAGAGATTTCGTGAATCAAATTTGAAACTTAACCCGAAGAAGTGCGCCTTTTTCAAGAAAGAAGTTTCGTTCTTAGGCCATATTATTTCGGATAGAGGTGTTCAAACGGACCCAGACAAAATAAAAGCGGTGCAAGAGTGGCCTGTACCAAAAACTAAAATCGAAGTTAGAGCCTTTCTGGGGTTTAGTGCTTACTACCGGCGTTTTGTGAAGAACTTCTCTGAAATAGCTAAGCCGTTACACCACCTCACAGAAGAAAAGAGGAACTTCGTTTGGGACTCGGATTGTCAACGTGCGTTTACACGACTCAAAGAGTTGCTGTGTTCAGCTCCAGTCCTGTGCTACCCTAATAGAGAAGGCAGGTTTATTGTGGACACAGACGCCAGCAATACTGGAATCGGAGGTGTGTTATCTCAGGAGCAAAATGGACAGCAAGTGGTCATCGCCTACTTCAGCAAGTCTCTATCAAAGCCTGAGAGAAACTACTGTGTAACTCGGCGTGAATTACTAGCAGTTGTGAAGACCTTACAACATTTTAATAAATACTTGCTGGGAAGAGAGTTCACACTACGAACAGATCATGCGGCACTGAAATGGCTACTCCAGTTTAAGAATCCTGAAGGCCAAGTCGCGAGATGGATCGAACAACTACAGGAGTACAACTTTGTGATAGAACACCGCAGTGGAAGGATTCACTCCAACGCTGATGCCTTATCGCGACGTCCATGCTCCCAGGATTGTAAACACTGTTTGAAGCATGAGTCCAAGGAGGTAGTGAAAATTGTCAGAACTCAGGGGACCGATGAATCCTGGGACAAAGAGGAAATCAGTAAGGTACAGAAAGAAGACAGAGATCTTAAACTAATAATGGATTGGAAGGCTCAGGGTCAGAAACCATTATGGCAGGACGTATCAGCCGCAAGCCCAATTACGAAGGCCTACTGGGCTCAGTGGGACAGTCTGAGTTTGGAACAAGGCGTGCTATATAGAAAGTGGGAATCACCTGACGGGAAGGACCGAGTTCTACAGATGGTGATCCCGAGAAACAAAGTTGCACCTGTTCTGCGCTTAGTGCATGATGGTGCATCAGGTGGTCATCTTGGTGTGAAGAAGACTTTGGTGAAGGTGAGAGAACGGTTCTACTGGGTACGCTGTCGGAAAGACATCGAGGAGTGGTGCAGAAAGTGCTCTACGTGTGCTTCGGTAAAAGGACCTCGTACTAGATCAAGAGGCAAGCTACAGCTGTACAGTGTCGGGGCCCCATGGGAGAGGATTGCCATTGACGTAGCTGGACCATTTCCCGTGACAGAAGACGGCAACCGCTATATAGTAGTAGTCCAAGATTACTTTACCAAATGGCCCGAAGTGTTTGCGACACCAAACCAAGAGGCTCAGACCGTGGCCAAAAAGTTGATCCAGGAAGTAGTGTGTCGATTTGGTGTGCCGTTGGAACTGCATAGTGACCAGGGAAGAAATTTCGAGTCAGCCCTGTTTCAAGAGATGTGTAATCTACTCGGCATACACAAAACACGGACAACACCAGCGCACCCGCAGTCTGACGGCATGGTAGAACGGTTTAACCAGACATTGGAAAACCATCTGGCCAAGGTTGTCGAAGACCATCAACGAGACTGGGACCGTTACATTCCACTCTTCCTGTTATCATATCGGTCCGCGGTTCATGACACTACAGGATTTACGCCGGCCAAAGTCAACTTTGGAAGAGAGATACGCCTACCAGTAGACTTGATTACCGGAACACCTCCTGATACGCCAAAGCCGACAGTAGAGTACGTAGCAAACTTGCAAGCACAGCTGGATAAGACACATGATCTAGTGCGAGATAACAACCTCAAGTCTAATGAGAAGATGAAAACTCGCTATGACAGGAAAGCAAGTAATCATGGCTTCGAGGAAGGTACGCTCGTGTGGTTACATAATCCTCTCAGGAAAATCGGCAAGTCACCGAAGCTACAGGCCCGCTGGGAGGGTCCCTATAAAGTGATCACAAGGATCAATGACGTGACCTATCGCATAAGACAGGGCGATAGAAAGAAGCCGAAGATCGTCCACATCGATCGACTAGCACCCTATCACGGTTCTAACGCTGCTCGGGACGAGCATGATTAAGAGGGGGGCAATGTTGCGACGATTACCTATGCTAGAACGTTCGCAAGTACTTACCTACTCGTATACGACGAATACCTAAGCTCTAGAACGTTCGCAAGTACCTACCTACTCGTGTACGACAAATACCTACGCTAGAACGTTTGCATGTACCTACCTACACGTATAACAATAGATCATCGGCGGTAGGCATACCTACGCGTCGCAGCTAAGTACCTACACTCATTGTTCTGTTTTCGAGAATTGTCGGCATCTTTGTGGTAATAACGGGAAGGTTCTAGAAATCTATTGAATGACTATAAAAAGGATTCGAACGTCGGCACTTCGTTCAGTTGTAAATACAGCGATCTCGAGCGAACATCTAAGTGATACGGAAGTTTACGAAGAGCGATATACGAAGCGTGATAGTGCAGTATAAGTGTTTGTTGCATTATTTTGTTACTGTTAGTGTATTGTGCGAGTCTTAAATAAACTGATCATCGCGTAACTGGCATTTTACCTCGAACCCCATCCTGACACGTAACATTATGATCGAACAATGCAGTAAAATAAGCGTTGTACGCACCTAAGTATTTATTATTAGTTATAGTTACCTTCGCATTGGAGGCATAATATATATTATAATAATATGTAGAACGTAAAACAAATTGAAAATTTAAAGAATAATGTATACAAAGTCTTTTATAGTTACAAATTAAATGCTTGACGGTATAAATGAAAACAGTCACATACCTTGCCAAACCTTAGACAGCTCAAGAACAACAAGGCGCCGGGTGAGGATGGAATCACAGCCGAGCTACTGAAGGCAGGCGGAAATCTTGTCCTGAAGGCCCTTCAGAGGCTCTTTAGTGCCATCCTCCTCGAGAGCAAAACGCCACAGGCATGGCACAGGGGTGTGGTGGAGCTGTTCTTCAAGAAGGGCGATAAAACCTTTCTGAAGAATTACAGACCTATCACACAAGCTGTTCTCAAGAGTCATCACTAATCGTCTCGCAAACAGGTTCGACAACTTCTAGCCTTCCGAACAAGCCGGTTTCCGAAAAGGTTTTAGTACCATAGACCACATACTTACGCTGCGGCAGGTTATACATAAGTCCACAGAGTATAATAATAATAATAATACCAGCCTGTTTTACTGTCCCACTGCAGGGCAAAGGCCTCTTTCATATAGAGAAGGTATGAGCATTAATCACCACGCTTGCTCAAGGCGGATTGGCAATTTCAGACTTTTAAGTCCAGGTTTCCTCACGTGGTTTTTCTTTCACCGTCAGTCAGAAATGTCCAAGATAAACTTAGAAAGTACATATGATTTGAAAAATCACATTGGTACTTGCTCGGAATCGAACCCGCACTACCTCGTGATTACGAAGCGAGTGCCTTATCCACTGGACCATTTCGACTTCAAAGTATAACCGGCCCCTATGCTTAGCGTTTTTGGACTATGAGAAAGCCTTTGATTCGATCGAGACCTGGACCGTGCTGAAATGTTTGTATGAAAACGCCACCATGTTAGTACGAATTAATGGTCAGAGCTCAAGACCTATCCAATTACAGCGAGGAGTACGACAGGGAGATGATATATCTCCGAAACTGTTCACCGCTGCACTGGAGGATGTGTTTAAGCTTCTGACCTGGAATGGACTTGGCATTAACATAAACGGCGAGTACATCACTTACCTTCGATTCGCGGACGACATCGTGGTCATGGCTGAGACCGTGGAGGACCTGAGTGCAATGCTCGATGACCTCAGTAGAGTCTCTCGACAAGTGGGCCTAAAAATGAACATGGACTAAAGTCATGACCAATGTCCATGTTACACCCACTCCTATCACGGTCGGAGGCTCGATGCTCGAATTCGTTGACGAGTACATATACCTGGGACAAACAGTCCGATTAGGTAAGTCCGATTTCGAGAAAGAGGTCATTCGTCGAATCTAACTCAGCTGGGCAGCGTTCGGGAAGCTACAACATATCTTCTCGTCCGCACTACCGCAGTGTCTCAAGACCAAGGTCTTTGACCAGTGTGTGTTGCCAGTGATGACATACGAAGCAGAGACGTGGTCGCTAACTATGGGTCTTATCCGTAGGCTCAAAGTCGCTCAGAGAGCGATGGAGCGGGCTATGTAAGGCGTCTCCCTGCGCGATCGTTTGAGAAACGAAGAAATCCGCAGGAGAACCAGAGTAACTGACGTAGCTCGCAGAGTTGTTTCTCTGAAGTGGCAATGGGCAGGACACATAGCTCGCAGAACTGACGGCTGCTGGGGCAGAAAGGTTCTAGAGTGGCGACCACGAACCGGAAGACGCAGCGTGGGCAGACCCCACACAAGGTGGATCGACGACCTTATAAGGGTGGCGGGCAACCGATGGATGAGGGCGGCGAACGACCGGCAACGGACCGGCAGCGAAAATTGAGGGGGGCCTATGTCCAGCAGTGGACGTCTTGTGACTGATATGATGATGATGATGATGATTAAACAACAGACTGGTACTGGTATCAGTGATGGCAATAATGATACCAGTACCAGCCTGTAGTTTATTGCTAATGCATGATATCAGTATACCTCACAGTCATGAGTAGCGTAGCGATTTACGGGCAGAGGAAGGCTACCCAGAAGAGTTCAGATTTATTAATAAGTATTCCAGGGTTTCCTATGTTTTACTTCAACGTAGGTTCCTAAGTCCTAAGTCAGCAATGTTCAAGATAATCTTAGAAAGTAATTAAGTACATAGGCAATTAAGACCTTGAAAACTAAGCATTTTGTTTGGTTTCGAACACATATTACTTTTATACTCATGCGTGTATGCATATTATGGAGGTACATAACCCTTCGGGAAAAAAGAGTCACGCATTTTCTTGAAGGGGTAAGCAGAGATGTACGACATCCTTTGATCAGCTATGTTGAGTTGACTGCCATGTGACAAAAGGAGAGCCAATTACCATTCACCGGACATAATTCCAGACTCCAGGGTAGGCAAGTAATGCTCAATTTCTTAGCAGAAAAACCCAAAAGAAAAGCACCTTGTCAGGGGATCGAACCCAAGACAGTTGCGTGGCAATCAGCACAAATTACCTCTGAACAACCGCGCCAATCGTGGTAAATTTAGAGAAAATACAAAGTAAAGAAGACAATAAAGATAATTCGCGTAATAAACTAGTTTATATAACTTCTTATCATCAGATACAGTTTTCCTTTGATTTTAATGTTAAATAATTCAATTTGTAATCCTTGGCATTTGCTTAGTAGGACGGGTTTCTCTTGACCTGCCCTTGCGCTAATTTATATTACGATTTACTAATCGAAGTTGGAATTACCTTCAAGATATCGAAAGCTGAAGGATAGGTAAACTAAAAAGTGTAGTAGACTTTATTTGTGCCATATAATGGATTCAGGGTTTGGGTCTAGAAGGGCTTGACACCGCAGAAATAGGTTTTTCGAAGTACTTAAATAATATTGTTTTTTTTTGAGCTAGCCAATGCGTTTGGTTAGAAGGGGTCTTATATCCCTTAGCTTCTTCTTCTGGTTCCGCCACTGACGGGTACCTATTTGCTACAAATGGCAGGCAAATTGGTTGTCGCAAATATTTGACGTGGATATATTCTATTAGCGGGACTTCCCCGGTCGATCCGGCCTATTTATGCTGAAACCAGCAAGGATCTACTACCGTCTCTATCATCATAACATAACAATGTCACGTCTCTTTTACCCGGTAGGCCTCTGCCTGCCCTTCTAGCAGTCTAATACTGAGTTCTCTACATCACCGTACACAGTGCTACAAGCACACGGGCGGCGCGGCCAGTTTGAAATAGGTACTTATTGTCTATTTTTTTGAGAAGCGGTTGTTTACTCGAAGTTCTGTCACAAAAATTGTGAAATACTTAGGTAATATTAAGGATTAGTTAGTACCTACATTCATAGCTATGTTTATTTCAAGATGACGTATGATATGAGGTGTAGAAAGTATCACGATAAGTACTGTTTCATGGTGCGCACGTAATTATAATAAATATTTAATGAACTGCTGACCTTTTAGGCACGGATTCTTGCTAATGTTAAGGGTGTTTCGTTTGTTCTTCGCTTATTAGCTAGTGATATATTGTCTGGACCTGCAAAATTACAATACCTATATATTATGCAAAATTACAACTCCTAGCTATGATCCATTTGTTTTTAGTCAATTTACTGATTGTGATGTTAAGAAGAGCATAATGGCGATCACATCTAACGCTGTTGGAAGTGACTGTGTCAGCCGTAATATGATCCTTCCCATCCTTGACCAAATCCTTCCTGTTATAACTCACATCCTGAATTTTTCACTATCCAGTGGTGTTTTTCCAGCTATGTGGAAAAATGCCCAAATTACACCACTACCAAAAACGCCTAATCCTTCTTCATTATCCGATTACCGTCCTATCTCCATCTTACCGTTCCTTTCCAAGGTAATTGAGCGACTAGTATATAACCAGCTTAGTACATTCCTTATAACCCATAATCTCCATAATCCATTCCAGTCCGGTTTCCGCCCTGGCCATAGTACTGTCACATCCCTGGTGAATATTACGGACGACATACGACATGGCATGGAATGTGGAAATCTTACCGTCCTAACTCTCTTAGATTTTTCAAATGCTTTTAACACAGTGGATTTCGACATTCTAATCAACATACTGCGCTCAATTAACATATCTCCAATAGTAATTGATTGGTTTCGCAGTTACCTGTGTGGCCGCCGGCAATGTGTTCGCGTTGAGGATGCTGTTTCCTCTTGGTGCCAGACACATGTCGGAGTGCCCCAGGGTGGCGTTCTATCTCCTTTACTTTTTGCAATATTTATAAATTCCATCTCAAGTAGACTGACTTCTTCCTACCACCTGTATGCAGATGATCTTCAAATATACTCACAAGGTTCACTAGACAAGCTGTCGGAAACAATACAAACCATCAATCAAGACCTAGTTTGTGTTAGTGACTGGAGCAGATCGTATGGACTTCAGATAAATCCAGTAAAAACGCAGGTCATTATTGTTGGCAGCTCCAGGAAGCTTTGCAAAATTAATTATATGCAGCTGCCTCAAGTTGTTTTTGATGGTATTGTAATACCCTTTAGTAGCAAAGTCAAAGATTTAGGCTTATATATTGACACTGACCTATCTTGGAACACACAGTTGCAGGAAATGAGCCGCAAAATTTTTGCTGCTGCGGGCTCATTGAGGAGATTGCGAAATTTTCTTCCTACTGCCACCAAAATTGCGCTTGCAAATTCCTTATTACTTCGCATCCTTGATTATGCGAACGCCAGCTATCCAGATCTTACCGAGGACCAATTAAATAAACTTGAGCGACTTCAAAATGTTTGTATACGATTTATATTTGGTCTACGCAAATATGATCATGTCTCAGAGTTCCGTAAAAAGCTCAAGTGGTTACCAATACGGCTTCGCCGGAATGCTCATATCCTTTCGCTATTATACAATATACTGTTTAACCCGTCAACACCTTCCTATCTTAAAGAACGTTTTGAGTTCCTTTGTGACACACATAAGAAAAACTTACGATCGTCGGAGAATCTAAAGTTAAAAATGCCAATGCATTCTACGGTCTTTTTTGACCATTCGTTCACCGTTTTGGCAATTCGCTTATGGAATGCATTGCCACTAGAAGTGAGACAAGCACAATCGTTAAATATTTTCAAAAATAAAATCAAAAAACATTATTTGACATTATCTTAACTATCCATATTAACCTCTCATTTAATATGTATTATTAAACATATATATTTGTCGTATATTGTTGTAATATAGGACTCTGTGGGCACGTATTCTCCTCGGGTCCAGACATGGTGGGTAGCCTCGAACAATTACAACACTTAACACTGACTTTATTTAACTGACGTTTATTATAAAGAAATCACAATATTATATTCACAAGTTATTATACTCGAACAGACACGTCCGCTCGGTACGAGCTCCGATTATAGAATGCCCGCCCGCTCCAACGGTCGCGTCCAAGCACGACTCGTAGTGACGTCACGCTTGCGTTCGGTAACTACTCGATTCTACGATACGGCCATCTCTGATGACTTACACGTCCTCGTGTGTGCAACCTGTAAGGACAATATCAAGCCAGCATTTTGTTCGGCTATTCTGACTATGTTCCTACCGTATACACTACTTCAGATGTGTATTGAAACTCAAATTATGCCTCAACTATATTCAGAACGCACCAAGAATGCCACTCATCCTTACAACTCTTAAAACTAATCATCCATTATCATTAAGTTCCATCACAAGATTACAGGATAGTGAACACACATCAATATCATTAACGCCGCAGCAACGGCTCATCTCATTTTCGCACCAACGAAAATAAGGATAATCGCTCAAGCATGCCGTCGCACCAACGACTCATCCCGTTAACGCACCAACGTATACGAGGATAAAGTAACATGCCGCCGCACCTACGGCTCATCTCGCTAACGCTCCAACGTAAACGAGGATAACTCAAACGGATCATCTCTAATATTCAAAACAACACAACGCTCTAGAATGGTTAAATACTGCCGTGATCACCATTTTCTTCATCTGTACTTGGTATCACATCATATTCTACCGGAACCTCATGGTCTGGTATTCTTCGTACTCTATCGTGCGGATACTTGTATGTTCTCTTAGAATTCAAAGATTTTAGGAGATACCTGTCGTTATCTAAAACCTCTATTATTTTAAATGGACCCTTGAACTTGGGATCCAACTTGGTTTGGTTCCTCTCCTCGTTTTCTATGAGAACATAGTCACCCACATGAAATAGGCGTACCTTAGCTTTATTTTTATCAAACCTAGTCTTATCATAAATAGCATTTTGACAAATACTCAGAGCTGCATGTTCCCTTATCGCATTAAGGTCAACTTCATTAACCATGTCATCATCTATAGTCATCAACGCCAAAGGTCTCGCTATTTTACCAATCATTAATTCTAACGGGCTGGATTTAGTGACACGGTTCACGGTAGAGTTCATTGCCAACTGAACTTCTCCTAATGCATCTTGCCATGAACGGTCTTTGCTTGACTCGACTGCTGTTAGCATACTCTTTAAGGTACTCATGACCCTCTCCACTTGCCCATTAGCTCGACTACCCCCTGTGGCAATAAGGTGCAACTGAACGTTTCGACTCTCACAATAATTCGAAAACTCTCTACTGGCAAAACACCTGCCTTGATCAGCTATCACGCGAGTAGGAGCACCAAACAAAGCCACACTAGATTCCAAAGCTCTAATGCTGCTCTTGCTGTCGATGTTTAGAGAGTGAAAAAGTAAGACGAATTTGGTAAAGGCATCTATCAAAACAAAAACGTACTCCTTGACATCATTTTTACCACTAAGCTTTCCAGTTGCATCTATGTGCACGGTGTGCCATGGGACACTCACTTTGTGAATTGGGTGAAGCTCCGCTTGAATTCTCCCTGAACTCGGCTTTGAGATTTTGCAGGTAATGCAATTCTCGATGAACTTACGTACAAACTTGGACATGCCTTCGAACCAATAATGCTCGTAAGTCTTTTCGAGCGTCTTCTCCCAACCCAGATGCATTATTGATTCGTGAACATTGTTTATTACCGACCACCTAAATGCACGGGGAACTATAGGCAGACATCGATTTCTTCCATTTCTTTGCACCTTACGATAAAGAATCCCTGACCTAACCTCATACGTCTTTCTAACATCCTCAGGCAAAACTTCGTTCTGAAGGTCCGACAGTATCCTTTGAATTTCGGGATCTTTCTCCTGTTCTACTCGAAGCCAGTCATTAGAAAGCTCAGCTATATTGACAAGTTTTTGTTCTACACGTTGCATTGCATCCTTGGGGGTAGGAGACCAAGGATTACGTGAAAGACAATCGACATGTTTCATTCTAGATCCTTCTCTATAAACGATGTCAAAGTCGAATGATTGGAGATAAGCCCACCACCTGTGAACTCGCGGAGAGAGTTCGATCTTATTTTTCGTAGCCTTGACGGAGTTACAATCGGTAACTACAGTGAACTTACGACCATGGAGATAATGTCTGAAATGCTTGACTGCATTAACCACTGCCAACGTCTCGAGTTCATAGGAATGATACCTAGACTCGGGAGAAGAAGTACGACGACTATAGTAAGCAACCGGGTGTTGTTTACCATCAACTTTCTGAATGAATACAGCTCCATATCCATCCGCGCTTGCATCGGTGTGGATTTCTATTGCCAGGCTCGGATCAAAAATCATTAACACAGGTTGTGAAGTCAAACGAGTTATAATTTGCTGTCTGATTAACTCATGAGCGGATTGCCATTTGATTGAAGTGCCTTTGCTACTTGAAATCTTAAACAATGGAGTCATGATTTTTGAAACCTGGGGAATAAACTGGCGAAAGTAGGAGGCTAAGCCTATGAATTGTCTCAGCTGTGTGACAGTGCTTGGGGGCGGTAACCGAGTTAAGGCTTCTACCTTTTTAGGATTTGGCATAACTCTACCATCTTCAATAACAAAACCCAAATACTCAACTCGACTCTTTAAAAACGCACACTTGTCTAGGTTCAACGAAAATCCTGCCCTGGTCAAAATATCTAGAACAAGACGAAGGCGCTCTATGGCTTGCTCTACATCTGATGCTAGTATCAGCAGATCATCGACATATGCCACAACAAAGGTATGACCTAACTCTCCCAACGCCTGCATGACCGCTCGCTGATAAACCGACGTAGCGTTTTTCAACCCAAACGGCATCGTCAAATATTCCCATTGGCCATCGGGTGTAACAAACGCCGTCTTCTCTATCGACGAAGGTTCAACAGGAATTTGGTGATAGCCACTTGTGGCATCTAAGCATGTATACCATTTTGCCCCACCTAACCTGGAAATTTGGTCCTCGATCAATGGAAGCGGATATCTATCAGCTACGGTATTCTCGTTCAACTCTCTGTAGTCCACGCACATTCGGTCCGAACCATTCTTTTTCTTTACCAACAGTACTGGACTGGAAAAGGGAGAACAACTAGGCCTAATTACACCCGCCTCTAATAACTCCTTGATTTTGTCGCGTACGACCTGTCGTTCATTCGCACCTAGACGATAAGGACGACGCTGAACTGTCTTAGTAGGGTCAACCAAGCGAATTTCAAGTTTACCTGTATTGACGCGAGACGTTGCTATACCCCGGGAAAAAGTAGTCGAATACTCATTTAAGACAGCTATTAATTGGGGTCTGAACTCTGATGGTATACCAGTATCAATGCTGCTAAAATCTAACATTGCACTCTTAGCAGATTTTTCACACGTCAAAACATTTTTACGATATGTCAAAATCACACTATCCGACGACAAGCTAACACTAAAACCCTGTGACAAAATGTCTCTACCGACTAAAATATCATCATTAATATAGCTATCAGGTACCACATGGAATAAAATTTCTAGGTTAAAGTCGCCAATCGTTGCCTGAGACAAGATTTGCAGTGTGCTGTACACGCTATGTGAACCTATGCCCGTTAATCTCACAACGTTGTTAACTCGCTTGCCAGAAAATTTATTTGCGATACCTTCTTTGATAAGGGAACATTCAGCACCAGAATCAAAACTAAATGAATAAGACTTACAATTGTTTATAAGTTGACCACGTGGACTGCTGACACTGCACATGTTGACTTGGCGATCACGCCCTTGCGTGGCTGATGATCCTGTTGCGCTCGCATCCCGCGGTGTGCCTCCACCGCTGCCACCGTTTGCACCCGGTCCACGGGTGCACTTTGCAGCGAAGTGGCCGATCCCGCCACAGCGGAAGCAGATGACTCGTGATTGCTGGTTATTCATGGCGGAAGATGACGTTGTCGCCATCGATGTTCTTGCTTTCGAACGACACTCATGTGCACGATGCCCCAGTTTGCCACAGTGGAAACATCTTGAAATCTGTCCTGTTCTGATCCGTTTTGATTCCGTGCGATTCTCTTCGGCAGCAGCTGATGGTAATTTTCTTTTCATGAAAGTAGTTGCCTTTAGTTCTCGCTGTAACTTGTCTCTTGTCTCAATCTCGGTGGTAAAGGCCAAACGTTGAAGGCGCTTATCAAATTGTGTCAGATGCGCCAACACAGTAGACACAGCAATCTCCTCTACACTAATGTTTTGCCATTTTGAGGTTAGAGACGTCATCAACCTTGCAGCATACACAGACAAGCACTCGTTTTCTTTCGGTTTACTGCTTTGTAAATTAATGAGGGTAGCGGCGGGTGTTTCGACACAATCGTACCTGGCAGTAAATAATTCTCTAAACTGCGGCCACTGCATTCCGGGGAATGACACTTGTGATAACCATTGTGAAGCACTCCCCTTTAGCGCCCTGCTTATGGCTATTATTAGCGGCCCACCTTGTAACGGTTTTTCTTCAAAACAGAGGTTAACCGTGTTGCACCAAGCACGTGCGTCCGCATCAGGCTTGTCGGGGTCGAATTCAGGTAGCTTGATGTTACTTGTACTTGCTGGTTGTCTAATGGTTTCAATCAGGCTCAGCATGTTACTATTCTGAAGTTCAAACATTTTTCGTAACAGATCTTCGCCGACATGTGGCCGTTGCGCATTTTCAGTTCTTAGTTGTGCTCGAGGTGATCCCGCTTCTGATGTCGTATATTGTTGTAATATAGGACTCTGTGGGCACGTATTCTCCTCGGGTCCAGACATGGTGGGTAGCCTCGAACAATTACAACACTTAACACTGACTTTATTTAACTGACGTTTATTATAAAGAAATCACAATATTATATTCACAAGTTATTATACTCGAACAGACACGTCCGCTCGGTACGAGCTCCGATTATAGAATGCCCGCCCGCTCCAACGGTCGCGTCCAAGCACGACTCGTAGTGACGTCACGCTTGCGTTCGGTAACTACTCGATTCTACGATATATTTATTTATTAATTTATTGTATTGGTATAGTTTATTATGTAAGTATATATATATATTTAGGTATATTTATGTATAGGTACACTATATATATATTATATTATTATATTATATTTATGTTGGAATGTTGCTACAATAATATACATACATATTAATCCATCATTACATACACCATAATCTGCCGATTTCAACCCCTAAGTCCATCCAAAGGTTGTCTGGAAGAGATCGCTTTTAGCGATAAGACCGCCCATTGTACAACTTCTTTCTATCTGTGTATGTCTCGTGTAATGTTACTATAAACTTGTAATTGGTGTACAATAAAGAATATTCTATCTATCTATCTATCTCTATTAAATACATTTTAGAAAATGTCATAGTGATAATATAAATATATTTAGGAGGGAATGAGTATTTTTAATTTTAAGGTAGGTAACAAATAAAAAGGTAGAGATCTTATGTACTAGGTACTACATTGTTTTATGTCTCAGATCTGAGTATCTATCTACAGTAAATATTTTTATAGATTATTTGTACCTACCTATGTATGTTTTATACCTATTAGGTAATATCTCCATTCCACACAACTTTATTATGTAGTTGAGATGGATGCGAAGAGTTAAAATAAAAAATAAACTGCGATAATTACCTAGATACTTATATTTTTCAAATATATTTTTTGCGTTCATTTTAATAGAGTATCAGTTGTATATGGTGAATGCCTTTATTATAAACTAATAATATTAGTTTTTTTTTATCACCATTTCAGCTGAAAGATATACATGATCTTAGGCCTCTTCCAAGTGTCGCTATTCTCTCTCACATCTCAATAAACCTCAAAATCAATACAATTATTTTGAAATACTTACATTTAACTCATATAACACTCATAAAAGCCCATCTACTTTTGATTAGACTTAACAACACCCTTTATCATATAGTTTGAAGAACTACATAAGTCTGGTTAGCCTATTTATTTCGTGCAAACCATATCAAATAGTAACATGAAACACCTGTGTCTACGTTTGTAAGCTGGTTAATAAGCCCTTAATAATAACGGGTTAGTTTTTAATATAATAATTATTAATTGGAAATTAATAATTATTTTGTGTTCGTTATGACTGGAAGTTCATTTGAGGAGAGTGAAAATTGGACAGTGCTTGTGCTAGTGCAAGATGCAAATATGGGTGTTAGGTGTGGTATGTTTATTAGCACCGGTGTACGGAGAAGAGTTTCCGTCGTTGATAACAGCGAACGCGTCTATAGGTAAGATTCTTTTTTTAATTGTAATAAATGGCAGCAGAATAGCCTGTATTTCAAATTGATGCTATGTAATGTAATGAGTGTCGTTTATGTAATTTGAAAAGCCATGATATTGAGTCTAACTTAGCCTCATTAGGGAAGAACGCCACAAATACTTAGAAAAGCAGGCCTACGGGAAGATAGGTTTTAAATATCAACTATTGGACGTCTTTTTCAAAATATACGCAAAGTAGTTGTGCCCTTCTATAAATGAAAGGTAGAACTGTGCAGAAGATGAAACAACGGCAAACTTGCATGTTGTAGATATAGCATAGTCTTTAGATAGGTATTCCTACTGAAACTTTAAATTTTCAAAATAAACCTTCGTCTTTTGTTTTTCTAGTAAAATACTTTGTTCAATCTAAAACTGTTGAGTGAGTAAACTTTGATACGATTATGCTCTATGTTATATCACGTTATATGTTCGAGTAACATTAAAAATAACGTATACTCGATGTTTTGTAACAATGTCGTATCCTATGTTTTAAAAGTGGTGTCCTATCCACAGACTGCTCATGAAAAGCTTCTTTAATACATAATAATTGTTTCAGCTGTAATATTAGATCGCGTGTATTTAGGAGAAAAGTACCAGTCGATTCTTGACGAACTAAAGGATTACATCAAGGAGTTGGCGAGGGTTGAGTTGAAACATGGAGGCGTCATTGTTTATTATCACTCGTGGACTGCTATCAACCTCAAAAGAGGTAATACTTTTATTTATCTCACATTGGACTTCGCGGTCAAAAGCAGTTAGTAGGCATCTTTGGTTTGCTTCAGTTGTTACATTTGCGACTGAAATAAATGTATGTGTACTTGAATATACTCGTGCGTACGATGGTAGCTACTATAAATTTAATATTTTTGTCAGATTTCTAATATCATACTTTTCTGTCTTTAAATTTATAATAAGTTGCATATTTATAGTAGGTAGGTATAGTAGTATAAGTAGTACAGTATATATATAGTTAGAACAGTAACCTACCTACCAAAGTATTAAATAGATACTGAAAGCTTTGTGACCTAGTATTACTTTCGATGCAGAAATTTCTCGCTCAAATATCAGAAAACGATTAAAAATAACTGACTAATATAATATGCAAAGCTTAGCAAAAGCGCCAATAGCAAAATTAAATGCAAACTAACTTATTTCTTTGTAAGCGAAAGAAAATTAGAATGTTTTATAATAATTGACCTTTGTATTGTTGAGAACATAGATAATAACATAATAATGACATTTGTCTCATCCCAATTAACAGTAAAATTCATATATGGCCATTGCACGTTGGACCTATGTCTCCGTGAAAGCCTTGCAAAGGACCGAGTATTCTTTTATAATATTGAAAAGCTGATTTACCCGTGATAAAGAGAAACATGATAATATCACAACAACTACACACATGTCCTATGATTAAATTTGACCGTTACTTAATAGGTAATTTATTTGTAGGAATCGCTACAGTAAAGATTTTGACAACAAGGTTGAATTAATTATTTACTAAAAGGACCCCACACTTTTAAGTTAGTTTTAATTAAAAAGTTCAAATAAATATTGACCAAACGCGTAGTTTATAGGTTAAGGTAATCCCTTCCTAATACCGTCACGTCCAATGTCGTGGGTTCGATTTTAACCAGACAAATTTGTGTGTTTAACCCCATAATATTGTTTTTGAGTCTAGGAGTAGGTGGGTACTTTAAGTACTAAGTATTATTATGTTATAAGATCAGAACACTTTTCGCTGTGTCAATACAAATCATAAACTTCATGATGCGGGATCAGTTGACCGATTCAAAGACACACTCGGTCAACTGAACACGCGGGATCAGTCCGAGCGGGATCACTTAACCAAAAAGCATATATATTTTTTAATTTTTTTTTAATAAAGAATTGTAATAAAAAAATCATTCACTGTACCTACTCGTACATTAATTTAATTATTTTTTCTATTATGTACCTATTATTTGATATGAGATAGATATATCAAAAGGCAAGGCGATGCGAGCCTGATGGAACTGTCCGTCAACCAAAAGTCTGATTCAAATATATTGTTATTTTTGCAGGTTTTCTGGCTGTATTCAGTGTAGCATCTTGTCAAGAAACCTGGGATTTATTTTCTCGTACAGAAGAAGAGGAGTTATTTCTTTTTGCGTTGACGGAGGTGGACTGTCCAAGGCTGCCATCTCACTCAGCCATAACTGTCACGTATTCTGATCCTGGTGAGGAACTGCCTCAGCTGCTTTTAGATTTGAGGACATCTAACGCTTTTTTATGGAAATCAGCTATTATATTACATGATGATACTTTGAGTGAGTATTTGATAATCAAAACTAACTTAAAAAAATTAAGAATTTGTTTAAACACACTATTCTTTGAATTCACGTTTGATAGCCTAGTTCTTGAGGAAGGCTGTAACATCACGCTATTGGCGATGGTAGCAGAGCAGTAACCAAAGATGTAACTTAACGTGGATGTAATGTAACTTAAAACTGAAATCGCGCTTTGGGAAGCTAGTCTTTTATATCATCTTTTATATAGGTAGTTTTAAATATGCGAGCGGTATGGAATAGTACAAAATCTTATGGTAACATCAGATATATAAAGTTTCCTCTCGGATTTTGAAAGAACATCTGCACTTTGACCGATCTTGAGCCTACGTTTAGTGGTTGCCTTTATATCATCGCCAATTCTTCTTCTTAGTGTGCCGTCTTCTTGCAAAAGTTAGCAATCATTATACATTTCATGACTGGCCTGTTGGCCAGTGACTCTAACTGCTAAGCTGGAGGTCGTGGTTTCGATTCCCACCCAGGACAAATATTTGTGTGATGAGCATAATTGTTTGTTCTGTGTCTGGGTGTAATTTATCTATAATATGTATGTATTTACAAAAAAAAAATGTATATAAGTAGTATATCAGTTGTTTAGTACCCATAACACAAGCAAATATAATTGCTTAATTTGGGGCTAGATGGCGCTGTGTGAATGTAGTAGAATATTATTATTATTATTATATATTTATCCAGGTCGAGACATGGTTTCAAGAGTAGTACAATCGTTAACATCACAAATAGATGACGAGAGTGCATCGCCAGTGTCTGTCACTGTGTTCAAAATGAAACATGAAATCAACGAGTATCTACGTCGTAAAGAAATGTATAGAGTGTTGTCTAAACTGCCTGTTAAGTATATCGGTAAGTATGGTAAAATGAACTGTGTCGCGGTTATATTTAGATTTTATTTCGATTAAAACATAAATGTGGTAACATAAACATGAGGATGATTTCCAAAGTACTCAATTCTTTTGTTTTAAAAAGATAAGAATCTCAATACATTCTTTCCAGAGGCCCTAGACAAGTGTCAAAGATTTCTATTCTATTCATAGAATAGATAAAAAAATGTATACCATTGACATAAGCGTTGGCGTTAGCTTATGTCAATCCAATACATTTTTTAATCTATTCTATGAATAGAATAGAAATTTTTGACACTTGTCTAGGGCCTCAGGTTATTGCACTGAATTATTTAGTTAAAAAATGCTTATTATTTTGTTCCCATTCTGCTCTTGCATGGAGTAGTTTGAGAACTTTTTTGGAGTACTTTAGAAATAACCCAATGTACAAACGTGAATTTGATACACGGTTTAATCAGTGATACAGGGCTGGTTCTCTTTTCATCCTATGGAATCCCCAAAGCAGGGTAAAATGTCTCTTAAAGAAAATGGATTAACATGTTTTCTGTGTTTTCACACGATGTTTTTCTTCATTATAAATCAGCATTGCAAAATAAGTGATTAGGTGATAGTGATTGAATTATAATAGTTTTTTGTAAAAATGTTCAAGCAATCTCAAAGTAACTTTACCTATTTGGTGGTAATTCTAATAATCTTTTAGGAGAGAACTTCATAGCAGTAGTAACATCTGATGTGATGACGACTATGGCGGAGACAGCCCGTGACCTACTCATGGCGAACACAATGGCGCAATGGCTCTACATCATATCTGACACAAACGCGAGGAACGGCAACTTGAGCAACCTGATCAATGATCTGTATGAAGGGGAGAATCTCGCGTTTATATATAACATGACTGATGATAGCCCTGATTGTAAGGTACGAGTATGCGAGGTTAAGAATATGAAAGCAACAGTTCAGTGTTAGCATAAGTTACTAATTGCCTTCCCTTAGGTTGCAGTCCGTACACAGTACCACCGTATGTAGGTATAGCCGTTCTTATGAACACGAAGTCACTCTACATCTTCCTTAGTTGTTGTAAAAGGCTATTAAAGGAATACTAGTAAAGCGCAACAGTGTTTTTTTCGTACTAAATAGGTATCACCTTATTGCGGTCACCAATCTGCCTGCCCAGCGTGTTGAAGAGGCTTATGTTCATCAGTGGATGTTTATGAGTTGATAAATATGTATGTGAAGCGTTAGTTTTCCTACAGTTTTTTTCACAACATTTTTTTCTAATGAACGTTAATTTGGTACCTCAACCTTTTTGCTTGACCTTAGGTTTTAGACCGTGTTATAAAGTTATAATTATTAAGCAAAAGAATACTTACATTACCAAAACAAATGTTCTGTACAGAAAAATACTATAAACAATGTAAGACTACATATAATATTAAACAATATCTTTGATGAAGTGCAAATTATTTTCAATCTGCCGCCAAAATAGATGCACGACCACAATCCACAACCAGGAAAGTACTTAGTAATTTGTTGTACCATCGAATTCTGCAACAGATTGCCTGCATTGCGTCGTTTTACAAACAAATCTATCCTATACACATAGCATACCGTACTGTTTTCAGGAAATTGCAGGTTAAAAAAAATGCGTATTTATCTATACCTACATTTACTTACTTAAAGATAACATTCCTTCTTCTATAGTAAACAGAAACTAGAATTTCTTTGCTAAACACTCCTTTTCTGATTTTTGAAATTTTATCAACTGCTTTGGCGTATAATATTAGTTAAAATGGAACCGGAATATATCAGAGTAGAGATTTACAATGGTTCAACAAAACGATAAAAAAAATAAAGAACATTAAATTAACGCAATGGAAAGCAGATGGCTTATCTAAGTATAATACTGTCACAATATGCAAATTAGCAGTGAATTACTACGCGCAATAACTGAAAATTAACGTTTAGTCATTGTGTTTTAGTAGCCGTGAGGTGTAGAATATGGAACTAACCACATACAATGTTCTTATGAGGTGGCTAAGTGAATACCAGAAAACGGCCAATAGCGTTACTTGAGTGAATATAATCATCGACTCTATGGTTATATTTACTTTTAAGCTTTCGCATTGCATGGTATAATTTGAAGTATAAATAGGAATTAACGTGATCATGCATTAGTTATTTACATACCTAATTTCCCTTGTGGTTTCGATCAGGTTACACCGACTCTACGGTTAATAACCTGACCGCCAAGCGTGGTGATTGTAGCAAATTCCTCTACATTTGGAGGATATTCCCCTTCTCCTGTTCAGTAGTCTTCAGGCAACTGATATAGCACATTACATTTTATATGCAAACTCTTAAAATACTCTTTATCCAACTCTGAAAGTCAGTGTATATCTTTGCAATCTTTATCGTAGGTATACGTTTACTTGGCGTATAATCCTACACCAATGTTTTACCTATAAGATCTTCTAAAAGCTATCTTATAAAAGCTACGTAGGTAATTCTCACAAGTTATTATGTAAACTCAAATCATTCCAGTACGGCATAATGTGCTACTGTCAAGAAATGATGGATGCGTTCATATCGGCGCTTAATGCAGCTATTCAGGACGAGTTCGATGTCGCCGCGCAGGTGTCTGACGAGGAGTGGGAAGCTATTAGACCCACCAAGACTCAGAGGCGAGATATGCTTTTAAAACATATGCAGGTAGAGATCACTATACTTTTAGGTATGTCATCATTTAACACGAGTACCCATCATTTAGCTCTAACCTTTCAGTCCGTGATAAGTTGTGTAAGGACCTTATACACCTAACTCACTAAGTAGATAATTATGTCGGTGCAATTATATGACAAATTAGTTATTTATTCTGTAGAAATTCGTACCCACAACGTGGGCCTCTATAATAACGTTAATCCCTAGACTGCCTTGAACGAATTTCAGTAATATTTCACATTTCAACTAAAATTTTAATAAGTACTTACTCATTATAAAAACGAAATTAAAATTACTATTACTGTTATAGCAACATTTAGCAGTAAAAAGTCGTTGCGGTAATTGTACAACATGGCGTGCTTTAGCGGCTGACACGTGGGGAGCTACATACAGAGGGTACACAGACTCTGATGCTTCCATACCAGCTAACAACGCGTCTACTGCTACTCCTGGAGTTATTGATAAGTTCGAGCTTTTAAACGTAAGTATATCTAGTATTTCTCAAGATTTTTTTAACAAAAACAGGCCTTTTAATAATCAGCCTCAAAACGAACATCATCAGTATGATTTCGGCCGAAGTCTACCTCGGCCTCTCCTAAGTGTCTAAAAACGCACAAAGACCTGTACTTTATTTTAGACATCCTTCACTATCTAGGATCATGTTTTAGCTCGTAGTCCACACTTGATCACATTTCACTTTCAGCTAGCATAAATAGCAGAATTAGCGAGTGCGTAGCAGTAAATTAGAAAAATATAAGGAGCACAGTCAAAAATATTACATAAGTAAATATTGTAAAAAGTTGTCACATGTTATTTTTAAAATAAAAGCTACTGGTCTCTACAGCTCGAAAAAATTTAACAGTAACCATTAAATTAAGAAAATTAAAATTATATTTTCTTTTTAAAGATATTGAAGGTATCTCTTTCAATTTTTTATATATTATTGCCAGTACGCTTCATTTAAGCTTAACTTTTACTTTTTAGGTTGGATTTTGGCGTCCTATTGATGCTGTCAGATTCACCGATGTTCTCTTTCCTCACATTCATCATGGATTTAGAGGGAAACAACTCCCAATAATTACTTATCATGTAAGATTTGTTTAATCAATAATACTGTACTTATATTATACTCGAGTCGTAGCATACCTTCTTCTTTGCTGTGATAGAGGCAAGACACAGCAAGCTTGTTCTTATTCTTGGTATTCTATAAGTTAGTTTCCATACTAATGCATTTCGTTCGATGAATGATGAATGAGTAGGTACGCTGGAAGTTCAATTACCTACTCCGTTCTTCCATCATCCCATCCATTTCCCTCCCTTGTCCCCTTCTTACTACACGGTTGCCAAGGACTTGGTTGTACATGTGCATTCTTTTTGCAATGCTAAGAGACTATAGCTATGTCCATAGGTTATGATTATTACTTACTAAGTGGAACGTAGGTACTACTTAGTTACCATGAGGTATGCAAACTGTGTCACCGAAGAAGTATAAAAAATACTTAAAAATTTGCATCTTTAGGAAGTAGTTTATTTGCAGAATCCACCATGGACGATATTACAACGGAACGAGTCCGGTGCTATTGTGAAATACAGTGGTTTGATTTTCGACATCATTGAACAGTTGGCTAAAAATAAGAACTTTACGTAAGTTGTTTTCTAGCATAACAAATTTATTAGTTTTATAATAAATATACAGAGTGTATACAACGGTTTGATATTAAATGAATGCTGTTACTAGTCCGTATAATGATTTCAAATTAGTCACAAAAATGATTTGACGAAAAAACAAAAATTTAAAACATCCTCTCAAAATAAATAATATTTTAGTAGTAACAAATAGTACACCATTTATTATGACAAGTTCACTGACCTGTAATAAGCGGCAACGTTTACCCTTCGTCGTGGATTTTGACATAAGTCAGTGACCGTTAGACGTACTTACAGAGTGTTTAGAATTAAAGAAATAAAAAAAGTAGTCCAAACTATTGAAGATATTTAGTTGATTTTTTTTGTCTCGCTTTATAATGTCACATACTATACGTAATTGCTTTTAATATCATACCGTCGTATACACTCTGTATATAGTCTTTTACAGATTTTCTTTTGTGGTACCTGGTACTACATTTTAAAATAGAATTAAAATTATTTTTTACATTTTGATTACAGCATAAACGTGATACTACCATCTGCTGTAAAGCAGGACTTTCCAAACGCTACTGCCACGGCAAATGTAAGTAGGTATAGATACCTAGTGACAAATGGTCCTACAATTTATGTAAATGCATAGATAGCTTTTACTTAATATGAGTACTTTAATAAATTGTATGTAAGCTTTCATTATTAGTGATGATGTAAGCTCACAATTTGTTAAAGAACAAGGTTCTTCTTCTAATTTAATATGTTATTGCAACTGTTATATTCCCCGCGCTACATAAAATTATTTCTTAGCAAATTTTAAAGTTTTTTCTAAAGATATGAATGAAATCTCTAACTTTGATATACTCAATTTTATAGCGCGTTGGATATGGTTTGAAAAGTATTATGTTCTGTTACTTAAGGCTTAATCGACGGTTGTTTAATTACTTACCTATATAAAACGTGTTTTATTACAGACTTTGCTCAGTCTGAATGCCAAGTTAACAATGTCAGCTATTGCTAAAGGGCAGGCAGCGCTAGCAGCTGCTTCCTTCACTGTTCTATCTGATCCTATGCCAGGTAAAATATTCAACATACGACAAACAGTTTTTGACTCTACACAACATACTATCTCGACCCTAAAGTTCCTACATCGCACCCTCAGAAAAAAAAATGACACAAAATTTTCTCTTTTTCATTTAAGGTACGATACGAATCACAGTAATCTTTTTAAACACAGGTAATCTGCATGTGACAATAATTAGCAATGCATTAATTAATAAATCAACATTAGTCTATTAATTCAATTACGCATAAATTTTAAAAATAAAAAGTTTCGTTTGCATTTTCAAAATAAATTATGATTGCGGCCAGTTATAATTTACTTTAGAATACGATCATTTACATACAAAGAATATAATATGAACATTCTAATTTCTAATTGCGCTCAAAACTTTTACGATCTAAATTGAAATATTGCGTCCATTGAATAATTAAGATCTGTATGGAATATAATTCCTGGCAATAATATTTTTATGTTTACCACATGTTGCTCAAACGACTGAATGTTTAAAAATGCCATTTATGGATATGAAAAAAAGGAGAATTTAGATTTGTTCCTGCACACGTACATATTTCTACATTGCGCGTACTGCAATTAGCGCGTCACTCTCGAAATTACACTATGTGTGATGGTTCAGGAATAATGAACACCTTTTCAACAGGCGTCGTGGCAAATTTAAGTAACTTTATATGCTTGCATAAAATACAGAACTGATTGTTTTGGAACCCTTTAGATTATAAAATGTTGTTTCACAGGTATAAACTACACTATGCCGGTGAGCATACAGTCGCATTCGTTCATGATAGCGCGGCCACGAGATCTCAGCAGGGCGTTGCTTTTTCTACTACCGTTTACCACTGATGTAAGTTAGTTGCTGTGATTAAAATAAATCCGCTTTACTTTTTATCTTTGTTTTATAGATAGCTTAATAGACTAGAGATTTAGAGTATTTTGAATATATGTATGTGCCATATTTTGCTAAAGGTATATGCTAGATTTTCTCAGGATCATTTCCTTTGCTGAATGTTTTCTTTTTCTTACTTTTTTATCAATACGATTTAGCTCTGCTTTTATATGCAGCGGAAGAGTTTGTTTGTTAGTTTGAACGCGCTAATCTCTGCAACTACCAGACGGGTTTGAAAAAATTCTTTGTGCGTATGATAGCTCAGTTCTCGAGGTTATAGGCTATGTAACATACGATACTGGTGACGAGAGCAGAGCAGTAAGAAAAGACGCGGATGAAACCGCGCCGCAGAAATCTAGTTTAAAATATATTTCTATCTCAAATGCAAGATGGCATGATTCTATGAGACTGGCCATTTTTTAAGTAAGTTCTGGTGTAAACATTTCCGATATTTATCTTTACTAATATAATAAAGCCGAAAAGTTTGTTTGTTCTAATCTCTAGAACTACCAGTCGGATAAAAATCGAAACAAAGCGGTGAACAAAAATGTAACTTAACGCATTTGAAACCGCCCTGGAGAGATTTTAGCATGAATGGGCCGGATCGTCCGGGGAAGTACTACCTTCTCATAGAAGATCGACTTAAGAGTAGTAGTATCCGTACCACTGCGTTTCGTTCGGTGAGTGAGAAATGCCGGAGGCCCAATTTCCCCCCTTTCCTCTTTTCTCAACTCCCTCATTCCCTTCCCCTAACCCCACTCCCAGCCGCCATAGTGGAGGCCACCATACAAGCAGTTTAAGACGATGGCTTTTGGTATAGTGGCCGCCACTTCTGGATTCCACGGACTGCTGACCATCAGGCGGGGTGGCGTCACTTCGGTAGGCTATAATATATAAAAAAAAAAGAAAGCTAGTGTTTAATATGTAAGACTGTTTTTGTAGTAGAAGCATTCAATTGTAAAAAAACAAAGAATGAATAATATAATCATCATTCTTCTATAGACATGGCTGTGTCTTGGACTGGCAGTTTTATTAATGGGACCTACATTGTACATAGTCCACCGTCTGAGCCCCTACTATGAAGCTATGGAGATAACTCGTCAAGGAGGTCTTGCAACTATTCATAACTGTCTGTGGTACGTTTATGGAGCTTTACTACAACAAGGTAAGTGAAGAAAAAGTTGTTTATGTCACTGTTGGAGGATTTGAGGGTTCAATTCCCACAAGACACAAAACTTTGTTCGATCTATAAATATTTGTTCCGAGTTTGGGTGTATTTTGTATCCGTTAAGTTGGATGTTTGTAAAGTCTACTTAAAGGACTTGTTTCTACGTGAGCTAAGTGAGGGAGAATTGAGTTTTAATGATATTTTGAACAAAACAATATCTAGTTTTTTTATATTTATATTCAGGTGGTATGTACCTTCCACGAGCAGACAGTGGCCGTCTGGTTGTCGGCACATGGTGGCTTGTTGTATTGGTAGTCGTAACCACTTACTCCGGCAACCTGGTTGCATTCCTTACGTTTCCGAAGCAGGAGGTTCCTGTAACGACGATATCGGAGTTGTTGGAGAACCGAGCTTTTTACACTTGGTCTATCACAAAGGGGTCTTATTTAGAGATGGAGTTAAAGGTAAAGTACCCATACACATGACTTTCACGCGGTTCATATCAAACATACTGTCTATATGATTGGTGCAATGGTAAAAATGAAAAAGTTTACCCAAAGAATATCTTGAAGGATAGGCAAATAAGTTTATAGCTGGCATAACAAATAGCTTTTAAACATTTTTCAAATAAAGATATAATTTAGATTTTATGCAGAAACTTTATTTTTTCAAAAGTACCTACAATTTTAAATGAACCTACTTACTTATATTTTAATTAATTCTCAAGTAAATGTTGGTATCGATTTGTTGCAGTAGATCGCTTAATCTAATGCAGCTTTTCATTAATAGGTAGGTTAATCTCTGTTCTGCTGCTTTACAGACATACATACAGATTAAGGGATAATTAATAAATCAAATTGACAAGGAAGGAAGCTCTCTTGTCTTCATAATGAATATTTGTATGCCGTATAACAAGAAAATGTTTCTGTCTTCCAAATTGATCAGATGACCTGTATCAACCATTACTAAACGAATCATGCGATATAAACGTGATGATCGACGTCATCGCGTCTCGTTTCGATATTTCCTAACTCATTTACATTTCCATTTTATAATCTCTTACCACGCGGTTAACACGTGGTCATGTATCAAATATTTTTATTAAGTTACTAGCCGGGGCAATGGTATTCTTGTATTTAAATTTTGGCTGTTTTAGCAGCCTAGATCTATATTGAGTGAAATACTTATAAGCAATGCAAGGAAAATTATTTTGTAATAAAAATGGGTTTTTTTTTCTATTAAGTAGAAAATTATGTATTGATGCGCAATGGCCCAAGCGGCCTAGGTGCAAACAGCGGGCCCCTCAATATGTTAAAAATTTAGTTTTTTAATTTAACGTTGAGAAGATTTGTCTTATTTAAGTTGGACCCGTAATGCTACTTTGCCTTTTTACCGGATTTCTTGTTAAATTAAATACGAAATAAAAAGTTTCTTTTGCAGAATTCAGACGAGCCAAAATACACATCCCTCTTAAAGGGAGCTGAACTTATCTCAGGTGGAGGCGGAATGGAAGGAACATCATCTTATTATTCTGGTAAATACTATTATCGACAAGTAATTTTGATTTGATATAGGGGAGAGTGCTAGAATCATTTGACTATGCGCATTTTTTTTATAATTACGCTTACAGCTACACCTAAAGTGGGATATGGCAGACGACTAAAGTTATCTATGGCTATACTCAAGTTTACCCCTACACCCTACATCTGCCGCTGCACCTGTATTTACAACACTCGGCACAATTTCTGTTATTCTGCAAATACCTACGATTCCTTTATTAGGACCACTGGAAAACACCTACAAAATGTGATACAATATTTTTGAAAATCTTTTCAGAACTGGTTTTGAGTTCAAAGCTGTTATTAAACTTGTTTTCTATTATTGCAGGAGCTGGCTTGGAGCGAGTTCGATACCATCGCCACGTGATAATCGATTGGAGGCTTCGGCTCAGCTCCCTGATGAAAGCCGACCGGCTTGTGTCCGACTCTTGTGATTTCGCATTGAGTAAATATACATGCTTAATAAATATCACCTTACTGTTGTTATCAACCAGCCTTCCAAGCGTGGTAACTATGGCAACCCTAAGGGTGAGTCTCCACTGACGCTGGGCTAGGCGGACTGGAGAAGTGCGGACCGTGAATTGGCCAATCACCGTGCTCGAAATCTCCACTCCACATCCGTGGAAATAATGTGATTGGACAATTCACGGTCCATTCCCGTCCACTCCGCCCAGCTCTGCGTCAATGAAAAAGCACCCTAAAAGAACTCTCACAAAGGTAGCTCCAGTAGCTCTTTATTAGATGACTTATCTTGGTTTATTCTCAATTGGACTGTGTAGAGTCACTTTGGTAGGTTAACATCTTAACATAAAAATCTGACTCGCCATCCGAGTAAAAAAATGTGATTCATAAATATTCTGGAGGAAGGATCCTCTACAGTCTACAGGATTACGTCAGCATTCTCTCAGCTACCCGAACATTTGTCTCATATTTTTATATCCTCAAAATACTAGGCCATACTAGTTATCTAGGTACTGTAATAACTAAAATGAATAAAAGCACAAACAAAGATGGCATGGACTTATGACGTTGTTAAATTATGCGTTATAAATTTAAATCAAAATTCTTTTTACTAGGTTCTGAAGAGTTCCTAGATGAGAAGGTAGCTATGATCGTTCCCGCGGGCAGTCCTTACCTTCCAGTCATTAATAAAGAGTAAGCATGTATATATGTAATAAACTTTTGTCATATTAATTGTCTTTGATAACAGTGACAAAAATACTACAGTATTCAATAGTATTGCAATACCTTCAGCTTTGTGTGGGATAACTAATCCACCGTAATATAAAATCTATTCAATATTCTTTTTCTTCTCCTTTTTTTTGGCAACAGAGCCGACGATTGTGTCAGCTATTTCTGCCAGCGTCAAGTGTAGAATAATATTCTTGTTGATGATATTAATGGTATATTACAATAATAAAATAGGAAAAATGTGGATGAAATTAAATGACAACCATCTTCCGTGAAAACAAAAGATGGACTTCCCTATTCAATATTGATTTGGCATAAACATAAACAAGATTTTTTTTAGGTTATAATACAAAGTTTACTGACAGTTGAGGCGCGTTGTGTTACCAGCAGAAGAGATTTGATTTCTAATACCAAAAGTTATCATTAATTAGTAATATGCAAGTGATGTTTCTGATATTCTAAAAGTCTATGATAACTTTTGATCTTTGATCTTTTGATGATCCCAGAACTGCTTGTCTTTAAGAGGACTCTGTGTTTGTAAACCATTTTCAACATTTTAGTATCAACATTTTCTTGCTAAACATTAGCATCCCTTAAGGATGTCTACTGTGACCACACTTGAACCCCGGTCAACTGAGCAACAATTATATAGATTTGATACAGTAATTTTATCTTTATTGTCTAGTTATTCTAATTATCTTTTTGTCTGTATGTGATGAGTACCTAATTGATGACTTTGACCATACGTTGCAAAAATGTCATCGTATAAGGTAGGTCATTTCTCAAAACTGGTAAGAACTATGTGCACTTGTACTTTAATATTTGCGCTATCAGGACAGGTTCTTCAAAAATAGCTCGTAGTAAAAATCAATTCTAAGTTGGATATTACTGACTTACGATGAAGGAAAATTTAATGAGGAAATCTGGACTTATAAAAAAAAGTCTGAAATTGCCAATTTGCCTTGTGCAAACTATGTGTGCTAGGTATTAATGATAAGTATTGATCATCGAGCTTGCTCGAGCCGGATTTTAAATCTCAGACGTTCTGATTTTCTGCATGAGAAAAAGGCCTTTGGCCTACAGTGGGACAGTATCAGGCTGGTATTATTATATTAAAAACCTATTTTCTTATTATACATTATACAGTTCAGGTTTCCACGGTTTCAGATTAGACCGTATGCACAAAGCAGGTTTGATCAATCGCTGGCTGAATGCGTACTTGCCTAAGCGTGATCGTTGCTGGAAGACGTCGTCTATGACACAGGAAGTCAACAATCACACTGTCAATCTCAGTGACATGCAGGGATCTTTTTTCGTTTTGTTTATGGGTATGTACTTAATTTATATATGGTGTTTCAATTTTTATTGCAGACAGAGCATGTTTATCAATTTAAGTTTAGTTAAAGCATCTGTCTACAGTATTACTAAATTAATCATCTTAGTTTCTTAAAACATTGCTTTTAAAATCAATACATAAAATGAGAAACTTTATGAAGTAACATTAGGAGTTTCACCGAGAACAATACAGTATACTTTTAATTATTATTACTATAGAAAGGAAAATATTATTGGACAGCTTTTAAACTAAACGTAATCGGCTTTTTTCTTGCACAAAATAACTAAAAGGAAAATTTCGAAATATGTAACAAAAATTGGGCATCACTCGTTAGTCTCAGTCTATTCAACAATTTTTCAAATTTTACCTGTTCTTATTACGTTGAGATTGCTCAAATCTGTAGATCTGTATTTACGAAAGTCATTGGAAGGACCCAATTTTTGTTAGACAAACATACAAAGGTCAAATGTAACAAACATGCTGAATTGGGGGAATAGAATAATATGTTATTATCATGTAGCTTTTATTATATTTTCGTACAATTTAGTTATTGTTTTCATTTATGGCTGCACAAATTCATCTTGTGTTTTTGTGAAATGTGTTTGTGGCGCATATTTCATGAGATTCGAAATGAAACAACGAATGTTTAAAGTAAACTGACAGGCGTTAGACAGTATTGTTTGGATGTTGCAGATTTTCGAAACTAATATAATTTTATTTATTAATAAAATTTGTTCACGAATTTCTACAATTGCATATCTTTTAGTTACTATTTGTGTGTTTCAAGTCCAACTAAGTTCAACTTTAGTATAACAATTATTTTGACTACCGACTTGTGGTACATCTGATCGACATTTAATCCTATTATAATATTGATTTCATTTAATCTGTATAGAAAAGTAGGTTAGATACATTTAATTTGACAACCTTGAGAGATGGTTTTAAAAAATTGCTTGTACACCATAATTAATATATTTTTTGTTTGGTTCAGGGTTCTTCACAGCGTCAACAGTACTGTTTCTCGAGTATTTATACAACAGACGGAAACATCGCAGTGAGAAAACGGTTATCAAACCATACGTCGAATAGACTACAGAATATATTCCATTCTTATTTTATTATGCGTTGCAACATTGTAATATCTGCGTTATATAATATATATGTGTGGAAAATTACCGATATAAGCTGTAGTTAAATTGTTAATAAACTAGGTACTTATTTAAAAAAAAAATGAGTTACTAATTTGTATAAGTAAGAACCTATAATATGGGACATGGGGCCCAACATAGCTAATGAATCGTTGTTGTTACACAATACACACTGCTGACTACGCCTTTGGGGCAGAAGGCGTAAAGCTATGCTAACGTAGGTATGTATTTATTTGAAATACAATTATGTAATGATGTTTTCAAAGTATAAAAAATTTGTTAGACTATTCTACTAGATCGTTCGAGTATTTAATTTAAGTGTGTAACTTAAAAGGCAAGATTTACGTACGATACAACTCTGCCTAACCTTTGAAGAGAAGTTTGATGATTTATTATAAGGATAAGTGTTCGTATTCACAAATATACCAAGCTGCGACCAGTATGTTAATGCTGATTGCTACTACGAGTAAATGAATGAGGACGACGCTGACGTGACCCGTAGCACGAGTTGACACTACATATAAATATATCAGTTTTATCCTACCTACCTGTTTCTATCTTCTATTTATATCTGACTTCTGTTTAAGAAGAGGCTTTTTTCTACACTGAGATAATAATGAGCTGGTGTGATGATTATGATCTATTACCTAATTACTTTTGACTTTACATAATAACAAGACAAGTTTAGGGAATTAAAGCGTGTGTTTGTGCGTGAGAGAGAGAAAAGAAATATCTATACAATTCTTTTGGTGGTTATGGTTTGAAAGTCATCCGGGATTTCAATGAATTATAATAATAATTACTTAAGAAATTTGTGAGGCAGCACCATTTTTCATTTTAGGGAGATAAAGTAATGTTCTCGAAAATGCAAACTGCTGATACCTACTGTTCAAGATACAGTGCACAAGTTAATAAAATTTGTTCACGAATACAGTGCATATATATACAGTGCACAAGTTATTGATTTCAGTGGTAACTATACCTTCGATCTCGTTCTTTTTCTTACTCCTCCATCGGTGCCAGGAGAGGGGGCAAAGGGATGCACCGGTCGGGAAAAATACATATTAAGTATTAAGATTTTTTTCTAAATAATTGTTGTTTATTCTTGTCAATAAACTAATTATCCTAAACATTTTTAAGAACACTGAGCAAGCACATCAGTTGCATCCCCCTGAAAGTCAGTGGCACTCCCCTGAAAATAATCCTGGCAGCGCCCATGTTCTGCTCCTTTATTCTCGCCAACGACTACAAGGTCAACAAAATACCAGGTCATATTGGTAGCTTGGATAGCTACCAAAATGATCTGGTAAAAGTCACATTGATATTGTCCAACCCCCTAGTTTCGAACCCCCATCTTCATACGTAAAATAAGTTTCTACAGTTTCTCATGAATAGAATAGAAAATAAATAATTTATTTATGTACGATTTAGTTTTGCAATAATTTGTTAAAATGTTTGGACACAAAGACACATCGCTAAGTCTAAACAGGTATGCATTATTTAAATTATCACGTTGTGTTATATAATACAAGTACAGCCATAGTGGTCATGGTCTACGAGTTAAGGCACTTCTATACACGTTGCTTGTAATATCATTAAATTTTAATTACTCAATACTAGGGCACTGGATTTGTTTCTGTCGTAGCCAAATTTTATTAATCTGCCATTTACAATCTGCCTCGGCATATTACATAACGCATGTCAACAGCAATGTGTATACTTATCTAATTGGGGATGTTTTAACTAGGTTGGCTACAAATATAATTCGAGTAGAGCACTCGCCGCACCGGCCGGGGGCGGCTGTTGCCGCAGCACGCTCGCTTCGTTCGGCCGGCTTGTGCGCAGCACAGTTCTAACCTAACCTAACACAATATGCAATCTACAAAATGCCGAGGCAGTGTGGAAACGGTGGATGTATACAATTTGCCTGCGACATATCCATAAAATTTGAGCAATAACATTGTAAACGTCATCAAGTTGCTTAGACTCTTCAGTCAACTGGAGCCGTATTCTGATCTCGTGGGATGAATTAACTATTTGCACGAGTTTCCAATGCATGTAATACATATCTAAAACATTTCAGAAGCAATTATCATATTTATTTGCGAAGAGGAAGAGGAAACGGAGGTTAACGGAGAAACAGATAGGAAAAAACAATGACTTTACTTTATTCTATTTAGGAAAATTACATAATAATTATTATCTCAAAAATAAAATAAAGGAAATGCTTAGTACGCAGTCATTTTACCTAATTTATACTTATGACAATGAAATGAAGTCATTGTGCCCCGATATCTTAATCAACGAAATTACAAAAGTCATATCCGCGAATAAACCACAGGCAGTACAATAGTACTGAATGCATTTACAATTATTATTATTAAGATAACTTTAGCGTTCTTGTATTATGTTCCAATTTTAATTTAAGTTTTTTTTTTTAAATTGTGACTGGTCCATCTTGGCATGGCATACATTTAATACTTAATTCAGTATTACCTTGTAGTTCAATATGACTGGGAAATGTATTTACTTTTTTTAATTTTAATTAAAATACGTAGTCAAATTACTATACTAGATGAAACTAAATAATTGAAATCCTCTATTTTCGTTTCTTTTCTTTAAAAAAAAAATGTTATTAAATAATTAGTTGTTTTGTAATAATTACTTTGTATGGTTCTTTGGTTGCGTTGATGTGTTAAAATTGTTAACTCATACAGAAAAATTGTAATTATCTGGCGATTAAAAAGTGTGGCGTGAGTTTCTTGCCAGATCTTCTCACAGCTTCACCTCGTTAGCGAACTGGCTGTAGGTTAATTAGCTGACTTCATGTAATTTGACTTTTCATAAGTATCATTCTTTATGATCAAAATGAAATAAATACTTTGACTTTAACACATTATTGCCTACTAAATTAAAACCTACATTAAAATATCAACAAGTGAACCCCCCTCGTTCCATTCTGGAGGAAAGTCGAAAAAGACTTGTGTCTGAAATCGAGAGCACTCTTAACAGAGTCTCTGATTGGGGACGACTAAATCTAGTCCAATTTAACCCCACCAAGCCACAAGTCTGCGCGTTCACCGCTAAAAAAGCTCCATTTGTAGATACTCCGCAATTCCAAGACACAGCCCTTACAACATCTGAAAGCCTTGAGATCCTTGGAATCGACATCTCCAGCAGCGTCCAGTTCCGCAGTCATCTGGAGGCTAAAGCCAAGTGGGCCTCCAAAAAGCTCGGTGTGCTCAACAGAGCGAAGCGGTACTTCAGTGCGGGGCAAAGACTATTGCTTTACAAAGCTCAAGTTCGTCCCCACATGGAGTACTGCTGCCATCTTTGGGCGGGAGCACCCGGATACCAGCTTGGGCCGCTTGACGCGGTCCAAAGGCGTGCTGTAAGAGTTGTCGACAATCCCAGGCTAACAGGCGGTATTGAATCACTAGGCTTAAGGAGAAACGTTGCCTCCTTATGTGTATTCTATCGCCTGTATAATGGGCTGTGTTCTGAGGAATTGTTTAGGATTTTTTGTTGTTTCAAATATTATGTTATTTCTCTACATCTGTCGAGACATAGTTTGTCTCAGTTTATAGTCTACATATATATAATCTACGTTTTGGCAAAAAACTATCTTATGTACCTAAAGCTAAGTAGACAGATCATGAAATCAAATGAAAGATAGCCAAAAGTCGAATGTTTTCGTTTCTGTACACGATCATAAAAAACATTCCATTTTGCTGAAGGAAATATCCTACTATTAACACGGTAAAAATTCTAAATGTGACCAATTCCATTATTTACATAATATGGTAATACACTGATAACTGGACGAAATTTGATTCAATTCAATTCATTGAAACAAGTTTTATACAATTGTTTTGTATATTTCCTGTTACGTATGTATTCACTCAATTTTATTAAGTTAAACTTTGATAAAGGATAAAATTAATTTAAAATAAATGGACAGCAAAAGTGGTTTGGCCAAACTCAGGTTTTCTTTGTGCCGGTCATTGACCCAGCTGTATTTTTACTCAACAGGTAAATCGGAAGAAATGACATTTCGATAAAAACTAGTCAAGCGATTCTTAATGGAAAATACCAAAGGATTAGATATAATATAAAATAAATAGGTGATCACGTATACCGGCAGCGTGCAAACCACGGCTGTGACGCGACCAAAGAACCGGTATCGGCGTATTCATACATAAATACATGTTGAGAGAGACTCGTTACCAGTTTCGTTTCGCCCCGTCAACGATCGGCCGCAAAATTTTTACTTTTCGGAGTATTGTTTCTAATTTTTTATAACAATTTGTAGGTGTCAATGACAAAAACTAAGAGAAAGTACGCGATAATCGACAAATTTCTACCAAGGTCAGTGATTTTAAACTAATCTTTAACAGGAATTCTCTCAACGACATTCCTTCTTTAGTTTTAACGGTGTTCTATAGTATAAGTTTAGTATAAGAATGTGGATCAACTATGTATCTAGTGAAATCACCAAGAATCTTGTTCGAGTTGCTGGGAAAGCTGATTTGAATTTTATTTTATATTGGATATAATATCTGTGACAAAAGAGTAAGCGGCCATCACACGTGGAAAGTGGTACTTGTCGCACAGAGGCGTTAGGAACACAGGTGGCTCCTAGAGTTATGTCTTTCCGCTACCACAATGTAAACCCGAAAACACGTTACAGCGCTCAAACAACCTCAATAGTGCTTCTTTTTAGGACTCCTCTGGAAATGGCTACTTACCAGTATAAACAAAATAGCACTTAAAGAGGTAGTTCACTAGTCGGCAATGAAGAAATATTTCGGTGTCCTAACTCTTACAAGAAGTTGATGATATAGCGATGATATGGCTTTGTATAAATGCTGCTTGTCTTATGCTTTTTAGATTTATTTTTTAGTCTATTAACAATCACTATTTTATCTATACTATATTATCTATTAACAAAAGTTTTTTTACAATATCTACGTAAGAATTCTCAATAGATATTTTTTAGATGTTAAAATCAGGCCAACATTTTTCTTTGATTCATATATTACTTTATTAATTTGCAAGTTTTTTTTGAAAACTCTTACTTTAAGATTAAATACAATATTAAGTATATTGTGTTGTATAAGTAGTGACATTTTTTGCATACTATAGTAATTTATATGATAATGATTAATATATTCTACAAAATCGCTTGTTTTAAGGCAATGTTTAAAATAGTTTCTTTTAGAATTTTACCCATTGTGTAGGCATTATAGGTATCTACTTAAATTGTTCAGGTAATGTCTATCGCCTATTTGCCAGAGTATTAAATAAAATACAAAACGATAAAGCCACTTATTCATTTCAGTTATGTACCATCATTATTAGCTATTTATAGTTTAGAGATCTCGTTTTAACGCTCCAACTCAGAGTAATACTACTTGAATAGATAAAGTTAGAAGGCTAAGGCGATAACAGAGCGAAACCTCGTTACTCTCTCCTTGATCTTCATGGTTCTTTTTTTAGACATCCAGAAATAGTCATCCGCTGAGTAATTCTGCTAAGAATAGGTAAAGTTTATAGATAACGACTGAAACGATATTACATAGTCATGGCCTACCAAACGTTACGAACGTTTAATTATTGTATACAATAATTAGACCAAGTGTGAAAACTTTTCTATTTATTTCCTGAGTATTATGTAACGATGCATTGCTTACATTTCGTATAACATAAATACCTATAAACCTACTAAACTTTAACAATTTTATTTTGTGAAAGTCAATCTATTTTATTGGTAAACAGGAAGATACCAAATAGATAAAGCGTTAAAAATTTAATTTGCTAATTAATTAAACCA
Source organism: Parascotia fuliginaria (assembly GCA_963082885.1). Taxonomy (NCBI): domain Eukaryota; kingdom Metazoa; phylum Arthropoda; class Insecta; order Lepidoptera; family Erebidae; genus Parascotia; species Parascotia fuliginaria. The sequence goes on along the minus strand of OY720180.1, from coordinate 2,892,227 downwards.
TTCATTTTTTGATCAAATAGATTACATAAGCAAAATGAATGTGTACGTTTGTATATCCTGCAATTTATTAACTTTCAGTGATATTTAAATTTCTCTCTTGACTCATTAGAAATTTTAAATATTAACATTATTCAATATCTTGAATATAATAATTAAATAGTTTCCGTTCCAGTCCATTGTATTCCAACACACAGAAATGAGCATTGATTACCATGCTTGCTGGCGGATTGCTGATTTTAGATTTTATATCGAAGTTTTTCTTTGCTTTCTTATCAAATTCTCCTAGTTTTTATGCTGACCGACTAAAGACGTATAAAACATATATAACGAAAAAAACTCACCGTTGTTGCTCAACTTCAGCCGTTTTGTTTCAAATATTATATCAAGAATGCTAAGTAGTAGAGATTTATCACAAGTGACAGTCTTCCAATCTTGTGTGTAGTGTTACACACAAGATTTGATTATTTTGAAGTACCAAATCCGGCCTTTCAAAAAACTGTGGTATGTGACTTCTCTGGATTTGCACCATTTTCTCTGACGTAAATTCTCGCCAAAAGTGTATTATTTATTACCTACATGTACTTAATCTTTTTCAAAATGATTTACAATACATTGTGTATCGCTATAACAACATTTTTTTTACTCAGACTTTTTCTTAAGCTAAAACTGTTTTGTGGTCTATCATCCAATTCTTAAAAATTGCGTTTCTGCTAGGCAAAGCCATGGTTTCATTATAGCATCAAATAAAAATGAAAATCACAGAATACACACAGAAAAGCTCTTTCCTAATCATCTCTTTTATCTGAACCAAAAAATCCAGCAATCAACGACATTTTTACTTTAAGTTTATACAAAAATATACATTGTACTATGATCATGATTTATAAACAAAAGTACTTCTTTCTAACAAAAGTTAATTATAAAAGTTACCTGCGCGCCACGGCTTCGCCAGCGTGTAAAATATGTTTTGTATACCTCGGAAACCAGAGCGATTTTCGGGATAAAATGTAGCCTATAGCCGTCTCCGACACCGAATCTATCTACACACTAGTTTTGGTCGAAATCGGTTCAGCCGTTTAGGCGCTAAGTGGTACCAAACACATGTGCATAAATAAATATTAGTAATTCAACGTGATCCAAAATCAAATTTATACATATTATTCATATGTATAAATTTGATTTTGGATCACTATGGATTTTATACGTTACTTAGGTAAATTTGTACGTATAAAAGTATTATTTGTATATACGAATAATACTTTTATATCAAACGTATATATTTGAATTCCTTTTTAACATTCAAAAATCTTTTGAACATTTGTTTTTAAATTCAAAAAAGCAATGTTCATAGTACAATGACCTTTATTTTGACTATAATTTAAATACCTACCTACTTTATTCTGACCTTATTTGTTGTTTTTAGAAACCAGAATTTGTTGTTTTCATTAATTAATTGTAATTTTTATAAGTGATATATTCTTTTTATTTGTTGCATATAAACTTTTTTTAAAAACCTTACAATAGTACATAATATCTCAATTTTTAAAAAGTCGTGTCTCTGTAGCGATGAAATTAATAAGGTAGCATTTCTTTAAGCAATTATTGATTATTGCGATTCTTTTATTGTATATTTTTAAGTACTTAACTTTATCCTGCAGGTTACAATTATTAAAGTCATTAAGTAAATAAAGTAAAATAGATCTAATATGTGATACTTCTTTCCTTAAGATGCTATAAATAGTTACATATGTCTGTATTTTTAGAAGATCTTTAATATGAAATGTTCTCTCTTCCGGCAAAGATTAGCGTTTGACTGGAAATCTTTAGTTTTCGCTCGTGTTTTGTTGAATAAGTAGGTAAGTAAGTATACTAAATATTTACATAAAAATCTTAAGATTTCTTTTGGAAGAGTACCTGAAAATTTAAAGTTTTGACTTATAAGTAAGACCATGAGTAAAGCTTCAATGTTTTACTTGATCAGGCTATGCTACATGCTAACATTGTTAAGATAAGAATTGTTCACAAATTAATATAATAATAATAATTGATTGTTTTTTCGATTGGTAGTAGGTACTACTAATTTACTACTTTCTTTTTAATCAGCACAATAGCTGTTTTATTCTTAATATTTGAAAACGGCATTTTTGAAACTTAACAAAGTAATCTGAAACTTTGTCTTTTTCTGATAGTATCTATTAAATTGACAGTCGCATTCGAATGAGTTGTCTCCATGCGGAAGCTTTACGGAAGTTTGAGTATAATACAGCTGATCAAGATTTGGTCAATTTTACTGACGTCAATATTGACCTTTATAATTTATAAATAATTTTAAAATAGTTACGAATTTGTTAATGCTTACTTCAAATTTATGATATTCTATGTAGGTACTATTATAGTTCATGCAATAAACGAACACGAGCACTCTTCGAAACAAAACAAATATATATACATAAAACTGATGAAGCTATTAGACTTAAAATGCAGTCAAACAATGAAAAAACAATGCAATATTTAAACATATTATACGCCTGGAATAGATTGTAAACGAAATATCTGGAAGTAAAAACATATCAAAACGCAGTTTCTTTGCTTTCTACATTTTGTTACTATTGAAAATGCGCCGTTGAATCAAATTCTTGTCGGACCGGATGATTATGTTTACTAGCGGTTATCACGCGGTCGTCGAATGCTCGCTAAGGTCTCCGATATCGTGAACACTCTAAGCATATCATTACTGAACTTGTTTTAGCTCTCATGTTGTATAAAGTTACGCGATGAAGGTTTGAAATGTGTTACATTTCAATTTAAAAATATATTTCTGTCTTAAATATATGCAAGATGTCATGAATCTATGAGACTAGCTATTTTTGAAGCAAGTTCATGTGTAAAGATTTCCGATATTTAAATTTTCCTTAGTAATAAGTACTAGCAGGTAAACACTCGCAAGTATGTATATGGTATTCTAGTTCTATAAAAATAGTCTGTCAGTACTTCGGAAAAGTTTTCTTTCAAATCTTTTTTTAGCAAACCGGTTTTTGTTTTCCGGCAATTGTGTCAACATATTTGTTGTAAAGTATAGATAAATAGTTTAATAAATAATGAATAATTGCTTAAATTTATATACATTTTATTTACAACGTTAATATTAGACACCAATTCTAATTTAATCTGTGTAGAACTAAAGAGGTTTTTACAATCGTTAATTGTGTAGGAGGCTAACATTGGTTGCCATTTAAAATTATTTCGACTGTTTGTATTACAAAAACCTGTATTTAGTATCAAAAATAATATTATTTATTTAAGTTTTTCTATAATAATAACTGAACGTAAATAGGCAGAAATAAGGTATGCCAAGGAACTGTAAAGTAAAAGTAGTGGCCAAGCAATAAATAAAAGCGGCTTAGGACCTATTTAATAAAGTTGAGATGCTCGAGGAAAGGCTTATGTCTAACATTAGATGGATTTCGGTTAAAATGACTTAAAATACTTTCGATACTGTAAATTGGATATACGCCGTAGTTATAATGAATAAAATATTAAGACTAAAAAGAGAAACCACGTAAACAATATTGAAATAAAGTCAAAATATGATACAAGAGGTTGTATTTCTTGCATCATCTGGATCGACCGGTTTAATTTGAAAACCAGTAAAATCTAGTTAATGCTAATGTTATGCAGTTTAAAGTATGCAGCTGAACGCATAGCAATAGTGCGTGAAGATTGGCAGAGGTCGCACGAGGAAAAATGACCTTAATGAATTCTTGTTGCCCTACAATGTAATATAATCTCCATATTTATATATGCTAAAGGTTTTAGAATGCATAATGTAGATTAGTTATATAACAAAAATCTTTACGCCTTTTAGTCAGATGAAGTAGGCAGGAGCGTGTACCCTGGGGCCCTACCACAACCTCATAGAGCTATCTTACTTTGTCTCTATTCTTGTTTTTAACAATACAAAAGAAAAACAAAAACACAATGTAATATTAAAATAAAGTTGCTATATGAGGTGGTGTTAAGCCCCTTGATCGCCGCTGTCAGTTTTAGGCTTCATAGATATTATAATACCACTATAATTTAAGAGCGACTGTCATATTCGCCATTGGTATCAAAAACATTCTAAATGATTTTTTAAAGACACTATATTTTATAGAACTATTAGGGTTTTGGTGGTCGCATTATGTTACGCTGAGAGTTGTGGATGCTAAAACCTCGATTCTTTGATAGTAACCAGCTATATATTTTAAATATATAACATTTTGTTCTACCAGGAAATAAATTAAAAAAATACAATAATCGGTTATTTTTAGCACACTTCTAGAATAAGTATGTCAATACTTTTCAGTAGATAATAATTAAGCAAATTATTGAACACAGTGTTCTTTGAAATGGACAAAAACGACAAATAAATATAAGTTGAGTAAGTTAACTGAAAAAATGTTAAAGTGCCTACTTACTCTTAGTAAGAAAAAGAAAATAATTTGAAGAGAAGTTATGAAGTAATTTTTTTATAATATACTTACAATTTTCAAGTCTCTATAAAAAATATCTCATTGTAGAAGCAATTAAAATTTTATCTCTCTGCAAATTAAGTTGGTTTCAAAAAATATCAGGGCTTCAATACTTTTTAAATACGATAACTTCGCTTATTTGAATTTAAATTACAAGGTAAATAGGAAGCTGTGATAAATGAAAAAAGTTTTAATGAGTGCTTGCGAATCTTATGTAGGTATGATTGAATATGGAGAACGAAGGATGACTGTACAACAAGTTTTAAATTTGGATTTTATGTATTTGAATAAATTCATATATAATGAAAATATAGAGGTAAAAAACCATTAGATCTAACTAAAACGATCATTATAATAATGATCGAGTAATTAGGAAGATGATCAATGTTTTTTTATATTAGCCTACAAAGTGACTCCACTCTACCTGATGGTAAGCAGTCAGTGGAATCCAGAAACGGTGGCTACCATTTAAAAAGTCTCAACCTCAGAGATCTCTACTCTTTTAAGCATAATTTGTAACTAACAAACTAGTATTCATAAAAATCTTTCTTTGATTCCAGACTTGCTAAAAACCTGTGCACAAGAAAAGGCAGTCGTCTGGCAAATACCGGCAACCGTCTGGAACACGCAGTCCTCACCCACATCCAGCACGTTCCGTAGATTACGCGCTACACACTCCACCCCTCATCTCATCATCCATCTCCCTTACACCGGCATTCAGCTATACCTGCGTGAAAGAGATAGATGCTAGCGATCATGGCCCGCGGAGACGAATGCAAAACTGCTTCCAAGGCTAACTACGCCTGCAAGTCGTTAGATGTGTCTGCTCCAATGAAGTAAGTAAACACATACAGTACAGTAAACAACATATCTGGACTACAGTTGCAAATTAGTAAAAAAATAATCAAAAATTTAGTTGTTTATCTATCAATAGCATAGCACTGTGGAAAATCTACCTACTTCTAGAAAATGCCTTCCTTAATAAATACGTGCTAAAATATCGCCAATACATATTATTTACCTTGATGACATAACAAACTAAGTATGACTAATAAATCTACGAGTCAAATTTAGGAACACTTCACCGTGACTTAATGCCTACATCAGTCTTCAATACTGGCATAACGCCAATACGTACAGAAAAGACCATTATATATTTATTCCACATTAACTTACACTGAAACATGAGCTATATTATGAATTTTGGAACAAATACCAGTTTTACATTTAATATGTCAACGTTTTAGATGAATGTTTTCCCTTGATGCATTAAGTGTACTTAATGAACATCATATCAGTCCGCTATTATCCCCCGAAAGGCCTTTTCTTTATAAGTCTTTAATAAGTCCAGGTTCCTTCACTGTCCTACAGTAATGTCCAAGATAGACTTATAAAGTAACTACGAGTAATACATGAATTTAAAATAGTAATTTTGGTACTTGCGCTTTGGTACTTTTCGTACCCTCGTGCATATAAAACAGGTGCCTTAACCAGCCTGGTGGTTCTCTGCTAGAAATCAAAAAGGAATTAGAAATCTAACAGTCTCTGTTTTGTTTTACAGGAAACCGGCGTACCAGGCTCCTCAACAGCCAGCCAAGAAGCAAGAACCGAAGAAGGACTACGGCGCCTGGGGCCCCATCTACAAGGACAAGAAGACTTTCACCGATATGCACTTATGCTGAACACACCACCTGCCGGATATTAATCATCACTAACTTCGTCACTAAGTTAATTAGAGCTACGACCAAAAATGTAACAATAATAAATATTATTAACTTTTTGTTTGTGACGAGTAGCTTTTTCTTATTGTTTCCAACGGTGTAGGATGCTTGCTAACTAACAAAATATCATGTATCATTATTAACAGATTAAACATCATCATCATATATCAGATTTTTTGTTGCGTGACCCAATTTTTAAGAATTCTCTGTAAACTGTTACTTCTAGTTATTGGACACATACAATGATTTAGGGCTTCTTTCATACAGCAGATTACCACCCGCATGCGAGCCGCCTGCATTCTATCTTTTCAAACATGCTTTTTCTGTCATGTATGTCGCCACATACACGCGGGCACGTTGAAACGACGCATGCGGGTGAGACTTACAAGCAATTAGTTATCTGAGTGACTGGCGATTTGTGTATGGTACGGATACGTCACTTAATTTATAATAAAAACATTTAATAAAATTGTCGTCATTTTATTTAAGTGTTGCGAAAATAAACAGTGGCTCTATGAAAAACAGTAAAATCAAACAGCTGAAACTTTTGTTCGTAAAAATACTGAAATATGGATATATTTTAATGTTAACGTGTCCACCAAAACACGAATATACATGGATTAAAATGCAAGCTTTTACAAGTGCTAGTACACAATTGGAATAAAATGGAAAAACACATAGAAGTTTCTGCAAAATTGTTTAAATAAATATCAAATTTATGTATGTATGTAGGTAATTTATGTATGTAGACCAATTAATTATTGGGATTCATGTTTGAACCTTGCCAATTAGGTCAAACACATCACCAGGTAGTTTTAATAAAGAGCGTACATGTAAGAGGTGAAATGAACGCTCAAAGCGAATGCCGCTAAACAAATTATTTCCAAAGTGATACGCTATATAAACAGGGCAATGGTTTCAATTTTTATTAAGGTGAAAGTAGTATGATGAATTTAATAATTTAAAAAAAACTACTGCGGCGCAATGTAACAGACTATGTTTTGAAGAAAACTTTAAAACAACTAACAGAAACAAGTACACCCAAACTGACACTACTTAAATATTAATGGATTACACAAAATTTTGTTCGCATGGGAATCAATCCTATAATCTCGTGCGTGCACTTCCACTGTGCCATAGAGAAAGTTGACTTTATGTGCTTTTTACGCCTCGATTTAAAACTAAGGATAAAATAATGTATCAAAAACAAGGCAGTTTGTTGTCAGAAGTATAAAATGGTGCAATAGAAATGAAGCCGACTACAAGGAGCAATGAAAATTTCTCATTGCTTCAAGATTAAAGTTTTCGCTACGCCTAGCAATATTACAGTCGGAGAAATATTATACTAAGCAAAGTTTTCCTAGTGTAATCTTCCTTCTAAAAAGACTTTTGAGTTTGAGACCAAATGTCGCTAGTCTAATATTATTACAAAAGATGATTGCTTCTGAAAACAAAATAATGTTGCTGGTTGATCACACAGATAAGTAATTTTGAAATCTAGTTACTGTAATTGCATGATATATTTCTTAATTCAATAATATAATAATAAACATCCAGATATGTAACCATGATAAAGTTTGGCTTCATCTGTGCTTATCGTAGGTATATGCATTCATCTCAGACCAAGGAAGTCCTTGTTCTGAGATAAAAACACTGAAAAAATGACAATAAAACCACTCATATCGGGCGGCAGGCGTCATTGAAACAAACAAATGTTGCAATATCAAGAATTCGTTTGATAGTTATTTATTCCATATCTGTAAGTAGCTCTATTAAGTAAGTAGGTACCAATAGTCAACATGGACACTTCTCATGGTGCAAATTTAATATTTTGAATGTAATAAAATAATTTTTAGAAAAAAAATAAAAACCGACTTCAAACAACACCTACATGTTCAATCCTTAACTAAAAAGTAGAAAATAATATTTTAATTACTTCATAGCAAAGAACATTAAAGGGGACTCAACGCAATCCTTGATACCTATAATACTTTACTATTTATAATTTTTAATTAGTTATTTTGGAGTCGGTGCCAGCCAAGAAGGATCTTTAATTCTGCCTTTGCAGCAAACTTTTGAAATGCACGGGGCGGTAATGGCACGCGTGGGGGATATGCCTGAGTGCACTACCCGAACGCGGTCATACTCGTGAAGGCAGACGTCATTGATAGTTGTGTTCAGATATACATAAAAAATTTGAGGCGCACTTATCTGATTCCGTTCGATTTCTTGTATTAAATGTATATTATTCATTCATTCATTAAATAGATTAATCAAGAAGGTTTTTTTTGCTAGTAGGTAGGTTAGTTTTATAAAGGCCATTATGATCCTTCTTGGCTGGCACCGACTCCAAAATAACTAATTAAAAATTATAAATAGTAAAGTATTATAGGTATCAAGGATTGCGTTGAGTCCCCTTTAATGTTCTTTGCTATGAAGTAATTAAAATATTATTTTCTACTTTTTAGTTAAGGATTGAACATGTAGGTGTTGTTTGAAGTCGGTTTTTATTTTTTTTCTAAAAATTATTTTATTTTTAGCCTTTTAGTGGGAATTAATTGTGTATAAATATATTCAATATGGGTAGACCTACTAAACGTGCTGCGCAAATGAGACAGCGCCGCGCCGTTTGAAAGAAAGTAGACACGAGAGGTAAGATTGTAAATAGATATATAAATTCCTTGTCAACACTTTCTCGATCGCTAAACCCTGAATCCCAGAAACCACAAATCAAAACAAAAAATGGATGATCTACCAACAATAAAGAATCATCAAAAATCATAATTTAACTGACCGAGCAATCGCTTAATAGATATGCAAAAAATAAACAGTGGTGCTGTAAAAGCAGGTTTAAGGGCGCCCATTGCTGTTGTAATTTCTCACGACCATAAGACCTCCACCTTGGCTTAACGACTACCTAATTATAGTGATGACCATAGTCTACTGCTTCTAAACAATGAAGACGCTGAAAATGAAACAACACAAATGGTTACTCATCCAGGGCCACTTCGTTTCTAACAAAAAATGAAAAAAAATCACTTCGCACTTGTAGCATGGACATGTCAATGTCAGAAAATTCGTCGCAAAAGACATCGACGTGTTGCTTTACACATCTTCACTTCTGGCATACGTTTTGTTACAAAATATAAAATTGAAGCTAAACCACTAAACCATTCTTTATAAAAAAAACATGGGACCCCATTTCAGAGTATACCCTTTCAAATAAAAGAAGAATTTTCAAAATTGATTCATAAATGACCGAGTTCTGTTGTAACAAATATACAACCACTGAACCATTTCTTATAATAAAAAAATGGGACCAATTTCAGAGTATACCCTATCAAATAAAAAAAAAATTTTTCAAATCGGTTCATAAATGACCGAGATATGAGGTAACAAACATACAAAAAAAAAAAAAAAAAAAAAAAAAAAACATACGACCCGAATTGATAACCTCCTCTTTTTTGAAGTCGGTTAAAAATTATAAATAGTAAAGTATTATAGGTATCAAGGATTGCGTTGAGTCCCCTTTAATGTTCTTTGCTATGAAGTAATTAAAATATTATTTTCTACTTTTTAGTTAAGGATTGAACATGTAGGTGTTGTTTGAAGTCGGTTTTTATTTTTTTTCTAAAAATTATTTTATTTTTAGCCTTTTAGTGGGAATTAATTGTGTATAAATATATTCAATATGGGTAGACCTACTAAACGTGCTGCGCAAATGAGACAGCGCCGCGCCGTTTGAAAGAAAGTAGACACGAGAGGTAAGATTGTAAATAGATATATAAATTCCTTGTCAACACTTTCTCGATCGCTAAACCCTGAATCCCAGAAACCACAAATCAAAACAAAAAAAGGATGATCTACCAACAATAAAGAATCATCAAAAATCATAATTTAACTGACCGAGCAATCGCTTAATAGATATGCAAAAAATAAACAGTGGTGCTGTAAAAGCAGGTTTAAGGGCGCCCATTGCTGTTGTAATTTCTCACGACCATAAGACCTCCACCTTGGCTTAACGACTACCTAATTATAGTGATGACCATAGTCTACTGCTTCTAAACAATGAAGACGCTGAAAATGAAACAACACAAATGGTTACTCAGCCAGGGCCACTTCGTTTCTAACAAAAAATGAAAAAAAATCACTTCGCACTTGTAGCATGGACATGTCAATGTCAGAAAATTCGTCGCAAAAGACATCGACGTGTTGCTTTACACATCTTCACTTCTGGCATACGTTTTGTTACAAAATATAAAATTGAAGCTAAACCACTAAACCATTCTTTATAAAAAAAACATGGGACCCCATTTCAGAGTATACCCTTTCAAATAAAAGAAGAATTTTCAAAATTGATTTATAAATGACCGAGTTCTGTTGTAACAAACATACAACCACTGAACCATTTCTTATAATAAAAAAATGGGACCAATTTCAGAGTATACCCTATCAAATAAAAAAAAAATTTTTCAAATCGGTTCATAAATGACCGAGATATGTGGTAACAAACATACAAAAAAAAAAAAAAAAAAACATACGACCCGAATTGATAACCTCCTCTTTTTTGAAGTCGGTTAAAAATGTAGAGCACTCTCAGCGCATAATTTGGGAATTGAAAATTTTCAGAAATTTTGGTCTCGTACTGAGTATTAGAGGCGCTCAAATGTTCTAATGTTTTACAATTAAGCAGATCACCTCACAGTTTACAAGATAGAGACATTAGTATGTTAGGGAATTTGCAAAATCAACAAGCCTTTAAAAGCAAAAGGATTAAGTTATTATATTAGGCACATAGAAAATATTTGATTTCATAACGAGTAATGACACTACAGAACTTAGCTTTAACCTTACACTTGAGGATGAACTAGTTGCCTAACGTACAACTGTAGCAAAATAAACTTTTAAAATATAGCCCCTTAGAAATTTATACAAGATTTTTAAAGGAATATAAAATTTTCACTATCTCCGAGACTGAAAATTTAAATTAAAGTCTTGTTTTCTGTTAAACTATTTTAATATGGTACTCCGTTTGCATTTTAAATGCTCTTTTAGAAATGAGAAACTGTTTATGAGTGTGTACTGTGTATGAGTAAATTTACTTAGAAATCATTTAAAAGAGTTTTTATAAATAAATAAAAGAAATCACTTTACGTTTTTTCAAAAAAAAAAAGTATAATGTTCAGTAGTAGACGTCTTTCGACTAATGATGGATGATGAACCCAAGACCATATTTACGTACCTACCAAGGAGAGCGGACGATGTTATTGTTTACAGTTCTGGAAACTCCTAACCAGTTCGGCTATATACTTGTATGTCACATAAGCCCTGTGTCACCACTTGTTGATAAAGTGCGTGATAACCTATTCGTAACTTAACTGACATAATAGTACTCAAAAGTCTGTTCCACAAGTGCCTGATAATCTTAGTTGACAAATAAACTCTTTAAAAATATATGACAGATTTAACTAAAAGATGTTTTATCTGTTTTAACATGTGTTACTAAAAGACTATAAGGGCCTGTTTTACCACTAGCTGCTAAAGTATTTGATATATATCTAACAGATAAAACAGCTTTTATCTAGTTAAATCTGTCTTATATTTTTAAGAGTTTATTTGTCAGTTAAGGTTATCAGGCACGTGTGGAACAGATTTTTGAGTACCATTTGTTTCGAATAGGTTTAACAGAAAGTGGTGAAACAGGGCCTAAGTATGATTAGGAGCACCAGATAAGTAACCGTAATGGTTGATGGTGAGATGGATAACCTAATCTTTCTTTTATTACGTGTTAGTTATCGTTAAACATTGTTAAAACTCGAAGCGAACTAAAAACTAATTGTTTAATATATTTAATATAGTATTAAATATATTAAACAATTAGTTTTTAGTAAAACTAAATGCTACTAAAATTGTTAAATAAATGTAGGAAAGTCGATCTCAAAGTCGGACTTGAGCTTACGTCTCTGGGGAATTATATCCAGCGCAATACAAAGTATGTTATGCTATGCTGGTTTTACTTTAAAGTTTAAAATTGCTTCAGCTTTGTTAGGTAAAGATTTTCAAATAATGTTTTTGTTATACCAAAATGTTTTAGGGTTTCACGACCGGCTAATGAAGGCAAAACTTTAGGGATGCCTATGTCCAGTAGTTGACTTCTTTTTGCGATGATGATGATATGTTTTTTAACTGCTTCGGTAGTTAAGTTGTACTATGTAGGACTGCTACTCAATAGCTTAAGTCTCAATTGGGGTAAAGTGGTTCTATTTTTATCGCAAAATTTTTAGTACATTCGAAGTCAGTAGTTGTCTTCGATAAATGGCAGCATGCTTGCCCCCCTGTCAAATGAAATCTAACATAATCGTCGAAACGTGAGTGTTATGTTCAGTTTGCTTAAAAAGAGATAAAGGTATCTCTGCCTACTCAATTTTGGGGGGAAAGCTATGTGTTGTTATGTAATAAATGTTGTACAAAATTTTATAATGAACTCTTGGATACTGTAAGGGCTCTACATAATTTCAAATAACGGCCAATGATTGGTTGACATTTGTATTCGGCAGTGGAAGTTGAATTGATGAATAAAATAAGTTACTTACAATTTTCACAAATGTATATTCCAAGGTAATCCCTCACTGCATTTTGTTAGTTTTAAAGTTAAGTATTTTCTTTCATGCATATATTTACATACTACGTTTTCCTACTGGACATACGAAACATAAATTTGCTTTAGTTTAAGCAAACTTTAAAATTTGTTGTATGTGAAATATATCCATATAAAAGAGATATAACTAATATTCATCTTAGAGCCGAAGTAAAGATGTTAAATAGATGTTTTTAAAATACTCACAGTTTTCAAGAAGATAAAATTAAAGACCAATTGAGGGTAGTTGACACATTTCGCGGTTCACGACAAACACGACGTCTGGTTTTATCAGTCATGGTCAAGCGCGTGAGCACGGTTGGTGTAATTCGACTAAACGAAATGTCGATAGTTACGAAACTTTATAATAAAAGTAACACTAGTAATAATATGTGCATGTAAAATCGTGTAAGTTTAATGTGTTTTTTATTTCATCTTGTTGTAATAAATAAAACCCTCCAGGCATCAGAATAACAGACAACTCTGCATGAATCCAAGTTCGTTTACACAAGGTAACCATTTTCAAACAATATTGTTTGAATTATTATAAATGGAGAAAGCAGCAAATTTACTATTTTAAGAGATTTTGTAGTACAAAAATTACAGCAATTTTACTATTTTATGAGATTTCGTAGTACAAATCATTTAAAATAGTAAAATTGCTGTTTTTCATTTGTTTTTCTGTTAGTTTCTAAGTGTACAGTACAGTAGTGTTACAGTAGTATATAGTTCAGAAAAGCAATTAAACGATTTGCAATCATATCGTAAAACATTTAGAACTTACGTGCACATTAGGGGTGGGTGCCTAGTTAAGCAATAAACCTGTTTTTGTATTAAACAATCTGAAGGCGGATGCACTCGTTGTTTTTCATAACACCCACAAACCTAATAAATGTCTAGTTACAAAAATATACTGCAAATAAATATTGTCTTTATTACCATTATCATAGAATTCAAAATAAAATAACTGCACTATTACTATTGTTTTTGAAAGTGCTGGAAAAATATTACTGGGCGGGTTATGCTTTGATAAAATTTTGCGAAGGTAAGTTTTTGGGTAATATATTCAAGAAAATGTTAGGAAATGTAATATTAATATATTCTACCTACAAAAAGATATTTTAGAATCTATGTTACGAGTAATAGATAAGTAGGTACTTATAATGTATTTTCTCAAGTATTATACTAACTTTTTCGATCTTCTTACTATTTCTTTTTTTACTTTCTATTTTCCTTCACCGTCGACAACAGATTGTTTGTATTTTCAAAGGATTGTTTTTAGACAAGACAAAAAAAGTTGCTTACTAAAGAAAACATTGATTCTAATCTTGTCATTTATTTACGAAAAATTATATTAGTGCAGCTGTTTTCAGTGTAGTCTCAGTTGTGCGTATTTTATAACAATCGCGATTATTTTGTCTTACAAATAATACTAGTAAGTAAGCGTTATTACAAGATAACTCGTAGTTACTTTTATCTGAAATAGCTACACCGAACGAATACTTTTCTCTACATTATCACGAAGTTATATTATGAACAGTATATCTGATTATAATATTTATTACATAAAAGCTTATGGAAGATTGGATGTTTTGTTCCTACTGTGGGACTGCTAGTATATGTGATTACAGAAATCCTTTTTCATTCCTACATATTCCTTCTGGGTACTATTATGTAAAGTTAGCTATTTTCGTTTTGTCCTTAGAATATCTCTGGAATAAATATAGAAAAAAAGGTATTCGTTTTCGTTAAGGCGAATAAATATGATACGTAATAAGATTGGTTTATTTTTCCCTATAGTTGTGTTTCTGTGGTTGAAAGTATAAAAGTTTTAGTTGAAGTTTTAAGTTCTTTAGAGTTGAATAGAGTGAAAGTGTACGAGAGTACACTTTCACTCTATTGTAGTTACTTTATTGTATAGTTGAGAAACTACATTGTATCGATTTCTTTCTCTGAATGGTACGTATTTCAAAAGTAATTCTGTTTCATAACTTTGTATTTCAGTTGCAACTGACGTACAGTGTTTTTAATTTTTAAGATTATCTATAATTTTTGTATGACAAACTGCATGGTATTATGAATCGATGGATCTGCTCTTTACTATTTTTATACGTAGCAAATTTTTTCTCTACAACATATCAATAACAGTCAATATTTAAGAGTAACATCATCTTTAACATTGTGTAGGTATAGTTTAAAGAAGTTTTGGCGTGCTCGATTTCTCTTCGGGTTTTAACGGTTCAAATAACTCGACATTTACTTTATCAGAAAGTACTGACATAATAACATGGTGAGAGTGTTATAGAGCTGTGTTTTAGCAACGTTCCCTTTCACACGATTAATTCAACCGATGATTGCTGTTTGTTCTGTTTATTTTCTTCTTTGAATTTCGAATTTAAGGTTTTGTACTGATAGTCTTAAGTTACCGTTTTTTGTTCTTAGAATTCTGAACAGAGTAGGTACAGATTAATGCACTAGCAGTTAAATAACAGTTTTGAATTATTTTTTTACTGGAACACAAAGAGAGATACTTGCTACTTAATATCTAGTTGTTCATTCTTGCAACTGCCACCATAAAACAATATAAAAAGTTGATTGTTCACAAAAGTAGACTACAGATCTGGTTCCCAAAATTTAGATTGTTTGAAGCATTCTGAGCTTAGTTATCTAACTAAACGAATGCACGTAATAACTACTAAATCCACCGCACTGCACTTAGTACTCTAAGTATTAAACTTGTATACAAGCTAACGAGCATGCACGTATTTTACTTACATTTACATATTCACTTCCACGCATTGCTCATAATTATTTACTATTCGGTCAGTAAATTCACGTTTTATTTGTTTAGAGATATTTGTTTAAAAAATTAGTTTACATGTTAAAAAAAATCTAAAAAAGTATTTTGTTCGACGTCTGTTTAAATATTTTCATAAATGGGTCTGAAAAGGACTTAGATTCAAAAGATAGACACCGACAAGGCAAGGTAAGGCACCGACTCCAAAATAACTGATTAAAAACTTTAAATAGTAAAGTATTATAGGTATCAAGGATTGCGTTGATATCCATTTAATGTTCTTTGCTATGAAGTAATTAAAATATTATTTTCTACTTTTTAGTTAAGGATTGAACATGTAGGTATTGTTTGAAATCGGTTTTGATTTTTTTTTTCTAAAAATAATTTTATTTTTAAACTTTTAATGGGAATTAATTGTGTATAAATATATTCAATATAGGTAGACCTACTAAACGTGCAGCGGAAATGAGACAGCGCCGCGCCGTTTGAAACAAAGTAGAGACGAGAGGTAAGATTGTAAATAGAGATATAAAGTCCTTGTCAACACTTTTGCTGATCACCAAACCCTGAATCCCAGAAACCACAAATCAAAACAAAAAAGTGATGATCTAACACCAATAAAGGATCATCAAAAATCATAATTTAACTGACTGAGCAATCGCTTAACAGATATACAAAAAATAAACAGTGGTGCTGTAAAGGCAGGTTTAAGGCCGCCCGTTGCTGTTGTAATTTCTCACGACCATAAGACCTCCAACTTGGCTTAACGACTACCAAAATATAGTGATAACCATAGTCCACTGCTTCTAAAAAATGAAGACGCTGAAAATTAAATGACACAAATGGTCACCCATCCAGGGCCACTTCGTTTCTAACAAAAAAATAATTTTGAAAATCACTTCGCACTTGTAGCATGGACATGTCAATGTCAGAAAATTCGTCGCAAAAGACATCGACGTGATGCTTTACACGTCTTCACTCCTTGCATACGTTTTGTTACAAAATATAAAATTAAAGCCAAACCACTAAACCATTCTTTATAAAAAAACATGGGATCCGATTTCAGAGTATACTCTTTCAAATAAAAAAATATTTTTTTAAATCGGTTTATAAATCCAAATATGAGGGAACAAACATACAAAAAAAAACATACGACCCGAATTGATAACGTCCTCCTTTTTGAAGTCGATTAAAAATTGTTTTAATGAAGAGTACTTTTTCACTAGGTAAGGAATTAGTATTAATAGCTATAAAACAGCTGTTTGCATGAACCTTGCCAAAATGAACAGCGCCGTTGGTATTTTACTCTGACAACTAAATATTGACGCGTAAGCATTTAAATAAAAATAAATTTAAACAGAACATATTTGCATACAAAATACTAGACGATTCTGAGATCGCGCGATTTACTTTTGACTTCAACGCGGATGCAATTCGCTCAGTATGAAATTCCTAAAAATAATACAACGTTCACTCCCTCATTTTAGCACCTTTCAGGTTGTTATTTCGTTCATAAACTTGTATTTTAATGACATTACCGTGTTCAGGATCGCTGGACATTGAATTATTTAGGTAGTAGCTCCATTGTAGCCGTAAACCTTTTAGATAAGTTACTGTTAGTGTTTAATTGAGTAGATATTGACTTTTGTTTTGTAAGGAAAGTATGTTGTTCGAAGTTATAATGTGTTTGAATTGTTTACGTGTGGGAGTGTAATGGTAACTACCGCTCCTAAACTTTATTAATGCAAAAAGTATAATTGGTGCTTGTACACTAGTGCTTTTAAATAAAGAACTTCTGTTACTTATTTAGCATATTGTTTGGCTTTTTTAATTTTTAACTCTATCTCATAGCCGGCAATGACTTGATTTTGTTTAATAAGCGTTGTTTCTACTATATTTAATCAACAAAGGCATGTGCATAAGATACGGTTACGACTTGTTACTATAAAAAGAGCTTCTGCGTTTTACAAAAATCGTATACTAATCTAGTACTTCTATCAGCAGGTTTTATTTTGTTCAGTAATTTTTGTATACAATATGTGAAAAATATTTAGGAATACAAAGAATATCAGCTACGTACGTGTTCACAAATAACATATTTTAATAGTTAGGTATAGGTGTTGAAATAAGTTCTTTGTCTCTGTTTACGACTTGTGAGATCTACTGTATGTATTTATTCGTATCTCTTTTCTAGATAGATATTTGTAGGCAAATGTTTTAGTCTACCATAGTGACTCTACTCTACCTGAAGTTGGCAGTCACTGGGGGTCTAGGAATGATGAAAACCATCCCAACAGCCATCGTGTCAAATGGAGTGGAGGTCTCCATTAGAGGCCTATCCACATTACCCGTTTTTTTCTCCCAGCGATATAAGATGTTTTTTTTTATACAACTAAGGTGGTAAACAGGCATAAAGTGTACCTGATAGGATTTATAATCTATGGCTGTGTCATCTACGCATGGCGGACACAATGGTAAGAACAACTCAACTGCAACTCAGAGAAACGTAAAGAGTTTTGATACACTATTTTGATACGTCTACTCCATGCAAACAGTGTGCCGCAACGCAATGTATGCATGTGAAACGTAGAGCTCCTTTATTTTTTTTAAGTACACTACGATATAAATTACTTGAAACTCATTAGCTAAGAATTTAATAGAGAATGCAAACAAAATCGATTAAAAGCTCTGTAACGTGAATTCTGATCTTTATCTTCTATTACACGAACATACTTGGTTGATAGTATTTTAATTTGTTCGGAATTTATTGCATATCTAAACTAATATTACAAAAAATAAATGATTTGATTTTTTGTATATTTGTAATGGATAAACTCAAAATCTATGTAACAAATTTAAAAAATTTATTCACATTAAGAAAGCTACAATATCAGCGAATAACATATGCTATATTTTTGTAGTATACCAATCTACGCGGGCGAAACCGCTAGCAACAGCTAGTGTGTTATAAATTGTAACTTGCTGAAATTAACAAAAATCTACATTAAGAGCAAGTACCACGGGGTCAAAAAGCTGTACAAATAAATATATTATTTTAATATACTATACTACTTATTATCAACGGTAGTTGAACCGGAAGACGCAGGGTGGGCAGACCCCTCACAAGGTGAACCGACGACCTTATAAGGGTGGCGGGCAACCGATGGATGAGGGCGGCTCACCACCAGCCAAGGTGGCGAAAATTAGGAGAGGCCTATGTCCAGCAGTGAACTTCTTTTAGCTGATGTGAGGATGATGATGATCAACGGTACCTCTATCGTAGGCAGCAGCCCATCTAATCGTATGTACCTAATAGTCGTCACTAAGGTATACTATCATTGCTTATAGTGTTCTCATGTAAACCTTTAAAAAACGACATGTCGTAGCGCTTGGGAAACATCGTTGCAGATACTCGCTATTTGCATGCAGACGCATTATACAAGTTATGCAGGCTTTACATAAATTTTATTTTATTTACTGTCATCATGTCATTATCTCTGTTACACCTACTTTTCAACAGTTAAAATATTTTGCACAAAATAATTAAATATTCTAAGACGCCTTGTATGACACTCACAAATTGATAGGCTTAGGGGTAACTCTTACTCAGTCTTTAATTTAATTTAATTTGTGTTTTTTTAAGGTCTATGGCCATCTTGCCCCCTTGATTTTGTCCCTAATGAGTTTAAGATAAAATTGTTTTGCTGCAATACTATAAGCTTCTATATTATTTAAATAAATAAATACCTTTTTCTTTGACAATCATATATAAACGAATGATGTATCCATATAAAAGGTCAATGTCATTAACCCTCACGGGGATATCCTGAAATTAATACAAATTACATTTTATTTCAATAATAAAAATATACGACGTACATTTATTTATTCCAGTCATACAAATGGCATAAACAAGTTAAGTCATTTCGCCAGGCAAAATAAACTTAAGTTTACAAATTGAACTAAAACTACCTAGTTATCATTGATCAAATCAATTAAGGAACGCTGCCAACACTGAACAAAAGAAAGTGAAATAGCAATTATTTAATTATCTACAATGCGGTAAAATACAATTGCTAAGGAACAAAGCGCCAACATTTTTTTTGTTTTTATCTATATTCGTACTTAAAGAAACGATTTCAGAATCGTGTCAATATCAACAGCTGATCGACAAGCATGTTGATTCGACGTCCAACCCTCCGCTGCGACAGTGAACTTGCTTTGTTATTGTGCAGGTCTTCCGCATAGTGCAGTGTCCCGTGGGTGCCGGGCTACGACACGTGCTATCGACCGTAGTGCGGGCAGCGGGACAACGAGCGTTTGCGCGCGCACCGACCACGGATAGCGCAAATTAAAAAAACAATGAATCTGCGAATACGTGAGATGAGTGCCGCTGTTCGAGGCTATAGCTTAATTTTTAATGAGGGGTTTTATAACTTCTGGTACATATAGGGGAACTAAACTAAACTAAATAAAGATGCTATAGTAATATAAATTTATACTTATTTAAACTTGTAACCTAAATTTATAATTTAGGTTACAAGTTTAAATAAGTATAAATTTAGGTTATTAGGTAGGTAGTATACAATTTTTATGGATAGCTAAAAATATTTCAGGTAGTAGGTAAAAAACTGGGCAGAACTTTTACACATTGCATCTAAATTAATAAGGATACCATAAAAAGAACAAATTAAAAATAATAAAAATCTATACAAGAACATTTTTGGTCAACAGCAGCTGCAAAAAATAAATAAAATAATGCATGGCACACCCTCTCACGTTGCAGCATTAAATTTAAGTGAATAAAGTGGTTATTTTAAAAATTAACGTCTACGCTATCATTATTAATATCACAGAGTTTACTCTACCTATGAAACTATGCCCCAATTACTAATTAGCTACTTTGTTTAATTTTCCTCTTTGGTTAACCGTAAAAGGTTACTTAAAACATAATAAATACCTAATATTAATTACTTCATATCTACTCCTACAATACTAATATAATATTTTTAGAACAACTATTATTCACATAAAATAATAGCAATTTGGAATCCAACAAAGATTGATTCGCCAGATCATATTTACACAACATGTAATAAATCGCTGTCACACAATAGCTGGCTAGCAGATTTATCATTGAACAAACTCGAACGGTTTACGCACCAAATGAATATTTCCCGGTAGCAAACGGCGAGCTTTATCGATAAGAGGTCGGCACGCGGCTGCGGCACTCCGCTAGCGGAGGCAGCCGCACGGCAGACGCCGCATGGCCGACCGGGGCAGACATCGCGTCGCGCCCCTGCCGGCGCCGACCAAAAAACAATACGCTTACGTGCCGTGTCCACGCTCCGAGGAAGTCGGCACCGAGTTCGCGCTCCAGCTCCTCAGGGGGTACCACCACGAGGTGCCCGAAACACCGCGCAAATCACCACCCGGTGAGTTTGACAGTGACACATGTGCTGCATGAAGTTTCTTTTAAAACTTTTCCGTTGGCGCGAAAAAAGTTTGCATCACTTTGTGACAGGTTAATTTAAAATCTGTATTTAAATTTGATGAGTGATAGATTAGCAAAGTAAGCTTTCATGACATCCTGATGGATAAATATGTTTATGAAAACGCCTACATTCTAACATAATATATTCTATATTCATTACATGTAGACTAAACAATAATTTGAACTAACTGATTTTAAATCTGGACATTCAGCATAAAATATAATAAATACTGTAAAATTTAATATTAGTTACATACGCAATCATATTTTTTAGATTTTATTGTGAATTATTTTATCGTGACAGAAGATAACAAGGTTAGGTAAATATGAAACTTGTCGAGCGAGACGTATTTATTTTAGTTGGTTGATTAAGGAATATATTACATAACCAGTGTCAACACAGATGGATAGGCAATGAACTATGAATGTGATGAATTACAATTTCAAAGTTAAGAATCTAATATGAATGAAGTATAATTTTTAGGACATATCTGACATTTACATGTTTTTCTCGCTCTCCTTTATCTATTATCCCACTAACCTAAAAACCTAAACCTAAAATTTGAAAATTATTATTTACCTTAATTATATCAATATGTGTTATCCAAATACTTGCATTCAAAATACAAGTATTTAAAACAAAAATGACATTCATAATTTGGTTATGCTCTCAAATCCTAGACTGTACGAGTATGTTTTGTTCAAAACCTCGAATGATTCAAGCTCACCGTACAGTAAAATTGCCAAAGCCCAACAAAGAAAAGCTCTAAAACAACCTAAATATATTCGACTGATAGCCGATTTTGTCAGTTTCATTAGAAAACTTCTTATCTAGGATTGATTCTTATTCGTCGTTGATTATTCACTTAATGTGGCTTTCACTCGGACACTTTCAAGACAGTTTTCGCAATACTCTTGGACAGTTTCCAAACTAGGACTAACTAGGGAAATTATTACAAATATCGGCTTTAAGTGGCATCGGTAATTACATGTAGTATTATTTTTTTCTATCTGTCCTATTTTCACGTTCTAATATTTAAACACCGGTAAACTTTAAATAAAAATTAAAATCTTTTCGTTACCTATTTAAAATTATTTATTTAAACCTAGTTTTAGTTTAGGCATATTTTTAGTTATTTATTAAAACTACCGCAGCTGTGATTTTAATGCATTTAATTATTCTAGGTTATCGCTACCAATTTAAGTGAATTTCAGTAAGTTTTGTTAATATTTCAATAGCCAAAACACTAAGCCTAAATTCCGTGGAATGTTGTTTTAATTGACTGCCGCTCTTAAACAAGCTCTATATTGCTGAATAGAGATTCGCAACAAAAACAAAACAAAACAAAAAGTTTGAACGCATTTCCACTGCCCTCAGAGACACTGTTACAATGGGACAAATGTCAAACGCGCGTCATAAAAACTGTGCAATTTCGTAAATATAAAAATTCAAGTAGTTATGTGCAAAGAACTGTAATATAATAAGCTTCACGCACTTTGTTATTTTTGTCCATATATTTAAATGCTGATAACCCGCCAATCTCTTTAAACCTGCTATTTTGAATACGTCTACTCTATAAACACGATAGAAATCTAGCCTTAAATAACAGTTTCTTTCTTATATGTCCTTTTTTACTCCAGTTTAATTCACTCCTCTTTCTTTATTCAACATACCTACACTACTTTTAAATGCCTCGTCTTTTGAAGATGGGCACTAACCGTAACGCATTTGAAATAACGATCGGAACTCGGATACATTAGCAGAATAATCTGAAATGTAGGTTCATCTGAATTTATTTTGTATTTAAAAACAAATATTTGTATTTAGTAATTAGTAGTAAAAAAGTAGTAAAATAGTCTGCATTAGAAAAATAAAAATATTATTACAATTAGGTATAAACTGAACTGAACTTATCTTACTTCTAACTTTTTACTTATACATCCACTTCTTCTCAAGCGAGTCGTTTATGTTTTTACTACAAGGTTTGCTCTTGCTTTACAGAGCTACAATTTATTATACGGAGAAAGCATGACCATTATTCGCCATCAGGTAAAATTGCACTTTTAAATTGTTTTCGTGTAATTTTAGGATGTTTTTCTTCATCTTAGATAGGTATAACTTAGTAGACTGACTATGAAGGAAGGAGAATAGGAAACATCATAACATAAACTTTGTAAAATCTCTGTTTCTTTAGGTTAATTGGTAGAGAAAACATTTGACTTTAAATCGCTCTAAAACAAATAGATAAATAAATCAATAAAAAAGGAACCTAATAATAAAACTGCTACCGTATTGACTGACCTGTATTTTAACCATAAAGTTTTTAAACAGACTATAATAAGCATCTGTGGAACTTAGCGAGCGAGTTTTATAGTCTGTTACGAATGACTGCAGACACTGGCTGAATACTTTTTAATATAATATTGACACATATAAAGTGTGAACATGTGACCACATGTGTAGGTTATGGCTATTATTAATGAAATACTGTCTGACCAGCTTTTTTAAAGGGGCGAGTATCCTTGGTAACTGCCGCATTCATAACCCCTTACCCGAGGTGAAGGACACATCTCACCCATATTTGAAGTACCAGTGATAAAGAATAATAATAAGACAAGAGTTTTGCTTAAAGCCATAGAACTACTACTAACCACAGCTAGCGAAACATGAGTATAGAATATCTCTGTTACCCAATTTGCCGGTTAAAAAAGGGTAACGGAGATATTTTTCTCAATCGCTCCTATTAATTTCCAAAGGAGTCGCTTGGAAGTAACTACTTATAGTTACTTCTGGACGCCTTTAATACGTCGTCTGTCCATCTTATTAGCGGTCATCCTATTTTGCGCTTTGCAGTTATTTTCACTTGTTGAACCACTGTGTGATCATAATAGCACCTAGTTTTTTATAAATCGAAACCATATGGAGCCGGAATCGATGACCAACGCTGATCTAATTGTCAATTTTGATGATAAAAAAGAAAACGTTTTCGCTTTCATTTCCTCCACCTTTTTCATTTCACGCTGTGAGTACCTATGTAAGTAGGTATAATTGCATTTCAGAACCGTTCTGAAACGGCCGTCATCGGAATACCACGTTTAATCGGCGAACGGAAATTTGGTCAATTTATGACACTTCCATCTGATCGACTTGTGTCGTGAAATCGAAAAGGGTTTCTAAAAAAATGATTAGTGTACAAAACTTTCAGAGTAATGATACGTACTATATTATCAGGTAGTAGGCCCGGTTCGCTAGCTAGACTTTTTGTATAAACCTCTACGGAGGATACCTACTATCCTGCGTAGAAGTTTTACTCTATCGAATGTGTCCAAATAGACGGTTCTAGAATCAATAGCTTTGTGGATTTTTCTTTGGATACCAATCCTATAAATACTAAAGGCAAAAACACAGGTGTTCGAATTTAGAATTAAGGTAGGATGCTGTTAGATTAAAATATAGAAGAGCAAGTATTTTGCCGCAATATGTACGTAACGCTTAGTTTTTGCTAAGGTTACAGCTGGCATCTTGGCAATTGTAATGATTCCACGTCCACGCAAAGTTTTTATGCTATAGTTTTTTGATTTATTATCATATTGCATATATAAGCAACAAAAAGATCCAATAGGTATGTTTCTCCGAGGCTTCATTTCCGCTTGATATCTCGTCAAGATATATTTGAAATCTGAGAGAAGAGAGGGATAGGGAGGAAGAAGGGATTTAAAGAATGGATTTTTCGTTTTGAAGTACGACATTATAATATTAATAATAATAATAATAATATAATATTAGTTCATTTTTATCGATATTCACTACACTTTACTTTGTATTATGAATACATTGACTACAACGCCTTTCAATTTTTCTTTACAATATATAATTAACAAATACAGGGAAAGGCCGCAAACGCCGCAATGCGTCTGAGTCGTTACATCGCCGCTTTTGTTCATAAGCAGAAGCAAGATGAATATTCACACAAGTGTCCTTTGTTTAAGATTATATACTTACATACAATATTATACCTACCTTATAATTTCGTACATAAAGTCAGATTTGCCTTGCGTCAGTTGAGACGCTCGAAACCGGCAAGTGGTAAGTGTTTAATCCCTTTTAAATGGTGTTATTAATTAATTTGGATTTAAGAATTTAATTTAAAGAATCACTGAATGGATAATATTCTTTCTTTGCAAATAACTGCATTTGACAGCAAGCTTTGTCTTGGTGACTAAAGTGTTAGCTTGGTTTATTCGAGAAAAAAAAACAAGGCAAACTAAAACATTTTTCGCTGAAAGCAAATATTTTTCAAGATAGTATTATGAAAAAGTAACCCACCAGTGGTGACATATGGAATAGGTACTTTCTCTGATTAATTAAGCTTGTGAGAGTCTACAAACTTGCTTTTATCTAAGTAAATAAATTAAAGCTTTAGTTAGCTCTAGCTTTTTACTTATAGTAAAACCAATAAAGTAGAATCTACAACTATGTAAAACTAAATACAGCACAATTGTTATATTGCTCTAGCCTATTAAGAGTAATATGCTAAAGATTCAAATGGTGAAAGCACCTACTGACTCATTCATGTTAAAGTGAGAGAAACTTCACTGTAGTTTACCTCTCGGTGCTTAATACCTTGACTCGTGTTTCTTCAACTGTTTCACAATATTTATACGCTACTCGAGCGTTTATAAAAGATAATACCTAGTCACAGGCCTGTATCAGGCCACAGTTACATATAAATTCGTGACGTAATATTTTCATTTTAAGTGCTCATTTCCTATTTATCAACTGCTTTAATTAAGCGTTAGGGTGAAATAAGCTTACATTCTGTATGTGTTCATTTATAACTAGAGTTCTTGTAGATATAAGATGTACCTAAATGCTTAAAATTGCATATTTAAGAAAAATGTTTGTTTAAATAACTATTTAATAATGTTTTTGCGGTGAATTAGTATATTAGTTTTTTTAGGTTAGTATTCTTTACTTCATAATTATATCATTTCTTCTTTCAAACCTCGCGTAATAGACTTAAACCTTTCAAACCACGTTATAGAGTTAAAATAAATGATTTTAAATTAAGTAGTTCAGCTCTCTTAATCATGATCGATATCAAATTATTAAAATGAATTTCTAATTAACGGTAGCTAAATAAGCTATGCAAAGTTTGACCAGTCGCCGTAGCGCTAATTGCTATACTTAATTAGCTTCCACAACTTCGAAATATGCGATTCCTTTCATTCCAAACATTTATTCATAAGAGCTTGACCAATCTAGAAACATTTACGTTTTAAATACAGGTTTTCATTATTAAATAGCAATTAGTGTTTGTTATACACGGTTAAATAAATGTTTATCAAATGTAATATCACAATTCTTTGAAATGCTGTAGTACGTTTAAATATTAACCTAAATGGGTCTGAAAAATGCCATGCTTCAGTATGAGTTGTGAAAGATTGTAATAATCTGGCGATTAAAAAGGAGAGTGGCTTTAGTTTTTTACTAGTTCAATCATAGCTCTACACTGAATTAGGTGCAGACAAAATTGCTGACAATTTTGTCTTGTCATCATGGCGTTCATAAGTTTCATTAATAAGATATACATACATACATACATAATATGTGGACACTATCACACACCGTCATCTAGTCCCAAGCTAAGCAGAGCTTATGTTATGGGTACTAGATAACTGAAATATAATACATAGACATACTTTTTTTTTTTTTTTGTAAATATATACTTAGAATACATAGGAAACACCCAGACTGAAGACAAATACAAATGTTCATCACACAAATATTTGCCTTCCGCGGGAATCGAACCCACGACACCCGGTGTCGCAGTCAGTTACACAGTTACAGATAATAACTGACTTGGAAAATGAATGACTTTTCTGTACCTAAGAGAAGAGATCTGTGTCTGTGGGACATTGGTGATCAGTAACATTGGTAACATTTAAACTGGACCAGTTTAAATGTTACCAATGTTACTGTTAAATCACAGACAAAGTATTATACATTTTTCTTATTGATAGCCTTCGTTGATAATCAAACAAAAGTTAGTCTTATTTAGTAACATGCTACAGAGGTATTTCGTAACAAAATAATATTAATTAAGGTATTATTTGATAATGTATATAATCAAACTAGCTAAAATTGAATTTCTAAGTCGTCAAAGATTGCCACTCATCAACTTTTTGTCATAAACTCATCGTCTTGTCTACACAATTTTCTCTGCTAACATAAACCAAAGCACCTACACGTTTTGAGGCTTCATTAATCGTAGATAATGAGCGTAGTCTAATACCTACGTTGCTATAACTAATGGATGACAACGTGTCACGATACCACTATTATTAAAATATTTGAATGTGTTCGCGTGAGCAACCATTGTCACTATGTAATGCGATAATTGTGACGTGAGGAAAAATTAGATTTATTTTATTATTTTTATTATTAGATCGATGTTTGAAAGGTTGCCATGTTTTATATGGCCTTTTCGATTTTTTAAAGGTTGCCATGCTTTATATGTCCTTGTTTCCTGCCTACAATATGGAATAAATAATACAATATCTCTGTCTGCGGGTGTCATCAGGTATGGCTAGAATGTCAGGTAATCAACAGAAGCTTCCTGCGCAGGTATTAAATATCACTTTATTGTGGTTGCCCATCCACGTGCTAAGCGTGATGACTATATGAAACATCTTTTTAGGAGGCCTATGTCCAGCAGTGGACGCCTTCAGACTGACGAGAATAATAAAAAGATGTTGATTTATTTAAAAACACGAACGTGATTCATTCTATCTGCAAAATTCGCCTCCAGTCGTCTTTATGTCTAGCGCATAGCAACAGCTCCAAAAGTTTTCAAGTTGCGACCAGGTGGAACAATAAACAACTTCTAACTTGTACAACTATCGATTACCTAAAACGTTTATATTATGCATATGCACGTTGCACGTACAACTTTGCCATCTTTTTTATTCACACAAACGTAAACTTAAATACCTGCTTACACAAACTAAAGTTAAACCAAGTTGCCACATTTTAGTCAAGTTTTTCACGTAAAATATTACCATACTGTTTTTGTTCGCTGTAGGTACAGTCACAGGCAGTTATGTACAAACAGTAACCTAATTTGTATGATATTGCGTCTCTTGTAAGGGATGCGGATGCTGCACGTGCGAGTCAATTGAACAGCCGTGTCGAAATGTCGTAACAAAACTCGTAACAGAATGTTATAACGTACATTTTTATACTAAAACGTAACGGCAAACGGGTTACGCATTATTATTAAAATTAAATCCATTTTTTGACGCAACACATCGCTTAACGAGTTCAATGTATCGGCGCAGTGGTATAAGTAAAGTGTGAACTAAATTATAAATACTTAATGTAAATTCAAATCGGTCAATAATGCTTAGATATCATCATACCAGCTCGTTATTATTCCGCTGCAGGGAAAGGTCTCTTCTCTTCCAGAGAAGGTATGATTGATTCTATTGCATTGATTGCCACGCTTTCTCAAGGCGGATCGGCAATTTCGGACTTCCTCAGAAGTCCAGGTTTCCTTAATGTTTTATCACGTTAATGTAATACTCAAAATTATTTTTAGATTTCACAAACAATCTAAACCAATACATCATAAATGTGGCCATTCTGAAATATTTTAAATGTAATTTTTATGCTGACATGAACGCTGAGCAACAATATTTTAAAACAATCAGAGTAAAAATTCACACTGAAAACAGCGTAGTGAACATGCAACCCTATTATATTTCACATACATATTCAACCATATGAGAATCTATTTATTTTATTCATATAATATCAACGGGAATATAACGGTTTTAGACTAAATCGTAGGATACATAAAAAAATGGTAAGAACATAGCCTAAATATATTATTGCGATCCAGATATATCCTCGCATTTATAGGAATGAAAACTCATTTGAGCCTGCAAAAAGTGCTCACCCATTATTTTCTCACTATAGGGTTAAAACCTCTTTTCATCGAAAGCATGAATATTAATAGGTACTACAATAAGGTCTACCACTACCTCTTAGAGCAGTATTATTTTAATGTTACTTTGTATTTTGTCTTTTTCTTTTGTATCATTAAAAACAAGGATGTAGACAAAGTAAGGTTATAATAAGATTGCTATGACGGCAGTTTTTCTTACTATGTTTTTCTCTAGGTATATACCCGTCTTATCTGGTCTTATCTTAAAGTTCAAATACCTTTAATTCTTTCTGCCTACTCATCATATCAGCAGAAAGTCATCTGTTGGTGGATATAAGCTTGCTCCGCCGCCTCCTTGACCGGTCGTGAGTCCCTTTGTCTATTACGTACAATTCAAAACATTATTCGTTTCTTTTAGCTTTAATCATCACTTCTATTTCTAAGTTTTTACAACTGAAAAGTCATAAAAACTATAGCAGTTATGGGACCGCAAAGATATTGAAATTAATTCCATAAAGAATCGTTTGAATTTCAAATGCCAGGCAAATGTTAGACACACCACTAATGTATCTTTAAGTGTGCATAAACCGAGCATGTTTCAACGCGACAGAAGATATTTGAAGTAACAAACTTATGCGTTTTGTAGAAGAGTTGCAGCGTTACGCGAGTATATTGTCTGACTGAATTGACTGTAGCGATACGATTGAACGGTAGTAGATCCACGCTGATTTCAGCATGAATGGGTCGGATCGTCCGGGGAAGTACTACCCTCTCATAGAAGATCGACTTAAGAGTAGTAGTATCCGTACTACTGCGTTTCGTTCGGTGAGTGAGAGCGCCGGAGGCCCAATTTCTCCCCTTCCTCTTCCCTCACCTCCCTCATTCCCTTCCCCTAACCCCATTCCCAGCCGCCATAGTGGAGGCCACCATACCAGCAGTTTAAGACGATGGCTTCTGGTACAGTGGCCGCCACTTCTGGATTCCACTGACTGCTTACCATCAGGCGGGGTGGAGTCACTTTGGTAGGCTATAATATAAAAAAAAAAAAAAAAAGCGATTTTATCTACCCTGGATATGGTAAATAGGTAAATTGGTGTGTTAATATTTGAATTGACTCTCTTTTTTGTTGTAACCATTACAATTTTGAAGCAATAGATGTAAGTGACAAAATATTCAATGTTATACGATGTGTGAATTTTCTATGATGCCAACCACCATCGAACATTGGTTTATTTCAATTTAGCGACTAAACCAGGTGATATCACGCCGAATCAATACAACATCGATTACTAATCTACGCCTCACGTGCAATAAAAAGTACAATTAAAAGGAAGTTAGGTTAGGTTAGATAGCTATAATAGATCTCTTTTAATGTTTTTATAAATACATAAAGTCCTAAATCTAATTAAACGATCAAGATAGTAATGTAACTTATTTATTTTTTGCTTAACGAAACCTAGCAGTCGAAATTAGACATGAGCTTTATAGCTCAAGTGTTGCCAAATTGGAGTTAACGTCAAGACTAATCTGTAGGTAATTCAAAATAGGAAATTACTAAGATCATATTAAACCGCCGATAAATCTTCAGTTTTTCTGAAAATATATCTGAAACGGAACTAGGACGCAGATGTTGACCAATTTACATTAGAGCTATGCCCTTAATATACTTCCATGATCAGTAATACTAGAACATTTACGTCAATTCTTCCAAATACACTTCTCGCTGATGGTTACCAAGTTCAAGCGGTCCACCCGTTATCGTGAAATTTAGACGCACAGAAAAGTTTGGTAAGTTTGTAGTCATCAATGATTATTATAACTATTTCATTACACAGGGTAGAGTAGTAGGTAGTATTCACATCTCCTTAAAGTGTTCTGAGCACTTCACCTCTACAAAAAAGGCTAACTGTAGACAGTACACATTATTACCGCATAACAAACTTACGACGTAAAACAAAAACAAAAGAAGTTCATATAACACCTGTGTCGTGCCAATATCATAAACCATATGACTGACACACCTAAATATTTTTATTAATAAATACAAAAAAGCTCTTTGGCTAAAAAGGTCCAAAAGCACCGAGTCTCTTATTATTTCTTAGAAGAGATTTTTTGTTTAATATATGCAGCTCGATCCTAGTTAGTACATGATGGTGGCCGGCCTAGAAGGCAGGATGAGCTAGACTTCAATCAAAAATATTAGTCCAAGCTAGCTCTAAATAGAGAGAACTACCACTTGTGTCTGTTTATTATAATTATTAAATAAAAGTTACTTCAGCAGCAAAGTTTGTAGAAGACGTAAGGCAAACCGTGATTACAAGTCACATAAGTCATGTTTGGATTATTTTCCTAACATCTGTCTACATAATTATTTTGTTCTGAGTTGCTAGAACTTAACCAGAATCATCTTGCTTGAAGCAAATAACATTAAATTCATTGTAGAAGATAGTAGCTTTAGTTAGTTATAACCAGCTAGCGTTCAATTTATGCTCCTGCCTGAGTTAGCGAAAATTACATTTTAAGTACGTATTTGGCGTCCTATTGCAGTGACAACATTATTGTAACTAAACTTAATATTTAGCTTAAATATTTAAATTATATTACCAAAATAATGTGAGCTAATAAATTTAAAAGCAGTACAAAATCATGTTTTATAATGAGAACAAAGTTGCTAGGTAATGTATGACACAATCCATTTTCGTGGTATTTTCATTCCGCGCCGCCTTATTGGTTGATAAGAACAAAGCTCGTTAGGCTTAGATTAAGCTCGTCATACCTACGTTAAAATAATAACAGACTAAATAGACTATAAGAAAATAAACGTTTGGTTTAGTTACAAAAATTACGCTACGTAAACACTAGGTGGTGGGTTCGATTCCGAGCAAGTACAAATGTGATTTTCAAAATGTATGTACTTTCAAGGTTTATCTTGGACATTTCTGACTGACGGTGAAGGAAAACATCGTGAGGAAACCTGGACTTAAAAGTCTGAAATTGCCAATTCACCTTGAGCAAGCGTAGTGATTAATGGTCATACCTTCTCTATATGAGAAAAGGACTTTCCCCTGCAGTGGGACAGCAAACGGGCTTGTATTATTATGTGAAAATACTGCTATTTAAATCGGTGGAGTAATATTTTTGCTAAGGTATACTGAATTCTTCTTTTAGTTTATTTAACGTTATACACTTGCGTTAAAGAAACATGACAAAGAACAAAGAAAACCCGGATTATATATTTGACTAGCTGTGCCCGCGACTTCGTCCGCGTGGAATAGTGATTTTGGGCAGCATTTTTTGGATATATCTTTTGGTTTGTTTTGAATTATAAACATCTTTCTTTAGGTGAATAAGAAAAATCTTTACAGTAAATGCTTCTCTATATACGATATTAGACGTATAGCCATCGGGGATCAAAGCCTTACAGGCTGCTAGGATTACTTACACGTGACAAATCCAAATAAAGCTGACCATGCGAAAAACAGCTAATATTTAGATCCACACTCACAACATTTAGTGACGTTAGGCTTTATTAATTGTCATCGCGAAACATAGGCTCAAACTAAACTAAACGGGAAATTGTTTGGAATGAGAGGAATCCGAGGAATAAAAACGCTATAAGGTTTTTTTTTATATATTAGCCTGCCAAAGTAACTCTACTCTGCCTGATGGTAACCAGTCAGTGGAATCCAGAAGTGGTGGACACCATTACAAAAGGCAAACTACTGGTATGGTGGCCTCCACTATGGCGGTTTAGTGAGATGCTTTTTCACGCCCCGCTTAAAAGACCCAGGATCAAAGTTAGATGGAAACTCATGCGCTGGCAAAGAGTTATAGGCTTTAATTGAGCGACAAAGGTATGAAGTGCTCAACCGTTTGGTTCGAGACCCTTTAGATTGCACTGTGAAAGTCACTTCAGTCCCGCACGTGTCGTTCTGGATAATAAGGGAGGGAGTAGGATTAATTTAAAGAGCTCTTGAGAAGACTCTCCGTGGTAAAGCCGATAGAAGACGGCCATTGAGAAGGCGATGTCTCTTCGCAGCTGTAAAGGCTCAAGTGGCCTCCGGGCTCCCGATGATACGGACTGCTCGCAAAGGGCCCCCGTACCCTCTCGAAAATGGTCGCCGGTTTTCACTATCCGGTCACCAACCTGCACGACGAACCACTCCGGGATTATGCGCAACCTGGTGGGGCAGCATCTTAGGGTAGTAATTTTTTTTTATATTAGCCTACCAAAGTGACTCCACCTCGCCTGATGGTAAGCAGTCAGTGGAATCCAGAAGTGGTGGCCACCATACCAAAAGTCATCGTTTTAAACTGCTGGTATGGTGGCCTCCACTATGGCGGCTGGGAATGGGGTTAGGGGAGTGAGGGAAGTGAGGAAAAAGAAAAGGGGGAAATTGGGCTCCCGGCACTCTCACTCACCGAACGAAACGCAGTAGTACGAATACTACTACTCTTACGTCGATCTTCTATGAGAGGGTAGTACTTCCCCGGACGATCCGGCCCATTTATGCTGAAACCAGCGTAAATCGACTACTACTATTTCATAATTCACTTTAATTCCACCTATTCCGTAATGAGACGTGTTAACAATGATGTTTCTATCACAAAAAAAAAATAAGTACAGAAAAATATAAATCTAACTTTCATTTTCATTTGTTAACTAACTTAAAAACACACTAACCTAAGCTAAATACATACAACATGTATGACGTGATTATTTAAATTAGCATAACTTTTTTATTTATGAACCGATTGACATGAAACAAACACTAAATGTTAAGTGAAGCTCACCACAATGTATCAGTGAAAACCATATTTAAATCGAATAAGCCGTTTTTGAGATTAGCGTGAACAAACGCACAGATAAACAGACAAAAATTGTAACAATCATTCTTTTGGGTTCTATTTGCGTTGATAAAGGTCCCAATAATATTTTTTCTCATATATCTTCCATGTACAGACAGCGACCGGTTACATTTTTATTATATGTATAGATTTTGATTATAAAAAAATAATAATTTGACAATCCGGCTGGAGCTATCATAGTGATCAATGCACATACCTTCTTTGTAAGAGATGAGACCATTTGCTTGTAGTTCAATAATATCGTGCTGAGGAAAATGGGTAGCGAGCTAAAACAGCTCCGTTACATGAATATCACCTATGTGGTTATCAATCTTCTATGGATAACTTCTTCTATTGTAAAAGGGCTATGTCCGGTAGTGGATGTTTATAGGACGATAGGTAGGTATTTAAACATCGAAGTTATTGCTACGATCGTATATTTTAACTGTACCAATATACAAGGTACTTACGTGCGAATCTATGGTATTATAGTAATAGTTCATTTTATATTGGTTGTTCTAGAGTAACATAACAGTTACAAAATATATTAGCGTCATAAATTCTGTGAGGCTATTGTCGAGCGATGAACAATGGTTTCTGGAATATCCATACTTACTTCATGTCCTAAGTTTGTTCAACAAAATGTAGAACGTACTCAGGATACGACTTTTATGAAAATTCTGTGTTTAATATGAATAATGTATGATCACCATGTGGTTTAGTAGTTTACGATGTTGCATTGTCACTACAGTTCTGTGATATGGAAATATTTGTTGCTAAAGTCTGAATGTACCTTATTTAGTGTATAACACTTTCCGGCACGGTTAACGTATATGGCCGTGATGACAATAAAACATCTATTGTGTCTACAGTAGTGTCCATGAAAGGGTTGAGTAGTGTTCATTTTGTCTCCTAGAATAAGTAGAATATAGAAAGATCTCATTGCTTTCCGTGGGTGTCGCAAGAGTGTCTAAAGAAATACCAGTTAAGGGGCAGATTTATCTTTTTATTAATCTTACCGCACGACTCTGGTTGATGAGCGTAGTGTTGTGAGTTTTATTTCCACTCAGATTTTAACTTTATCACTTAGAAATTCATAAAAAATTGCAGGGGGCCTAGATAATTTGTAACTATTACCTACATGTTTGTTTCTAAACTGCAACACTTATTTCAAGTACATATCTGCTATGCTTAGATGATACAGTTATAGTTAAAGCACCAGTTTCTACCAGAATTGAGGTCTATACTCGTGTATCCTATAATTATAAAATGCGTCTAGTGGAATATACCGCAACGAAATGAATACTTCAGTAGTTGTAGTAGTTTGGAATTACAAAGATAAAAGCCAAGTCTTGAACAAGCCAGTTATTACAAGTGTTGTACATAATATTATTTAGCGTATCTGTTATGATGTGTCCCTATAGCGATCTATATAGTGTACCTAGTGATTCATCCGTCCCATGAGTCTGTTGGAAATGAGACTTGCAAACATGCCGTTTGATACTTTTTAAGTTATAATTTTTATTTGCGCTCTGGGTGTTGTCTTACATTTACTTTTTCCTGCTTCTGACGACGATGAAACTGTAATGATATTTTTTAGATGGTTATTAAAGTTCGTAATAAATTTTATTTAACACGTACACCTGGACTACTACACCTGGGACTGTCTTATTAATGCCGTGGTTGTATACCTATTATCCTTTTGAGTTCCATTCAACTCTAAGAGCAGCGGTTTTTATCGCCAATGATGGCAACGGTTCACACAAATGATTATTGTTTGTATGTGTCATTTAAAATAGTTTTAAATTAAATCCTAGATACAATTTTTTTTAAATAGGTCTTTTAAATTAAAATCTACTTATGAAAAGTTTAATGCATATTTGACCTGTTTTATATTTCACTAGCTGTCCGCGGCGCGTTTTCACTCGCATCTTTGCTTACTGCTCTACTCCTTTTGCCAGTAGCGTGAACGCGCTAATCTTTGGAACTTAAATTCGGATTTAAATAATTCTTTTTGAATTTGATAGCCCAGTATTTGAGGAAGGTTATAGTTTATGTAACATCTGCGACGGTAGCAGAGTAGTAACTAAAGATGTAACTTAACACGGGTGAAACCGGCTAGTGTTAAGATGTTTCACCACATTTCTATATTTCCCCGGAGTAGAAACAGTATTTTAACTCATCTTACGAAAATTTTACTAACAAAATGGTCTAGAACAGGCTTCCTTTTGTTTCTTGGAGAGGCTTACAAATACCGTCAATAGAATTGCTTTTAAACTATAAGCAAAAGGACAAGATGCCATTCACTATCTATTTCCAAGCCAAAGTCAAATATAAAATGTTAATACTTTCACAAATAGGTATATATGACTTGAGAAGCTTTACTTACCTAACGAGTGCCTAAAAGTTTTAATCATAGTGATATACACAGTGTTTTTTTTTGCTGAAATTATTTTTAAGCTAGAAGTTGGATATCGTGCAGGATATATTTTTGGGCTGGTCCACTGCTAAATGATCTATCACAGCTGCTAAGATGTGAGTATAATACATCTCTGCCTATATCTTAGAAGCAAGGCGTGAAAGCAAAAGGAAACATTTTTACTAAATATAATAATTTTTAATCTGCATAAATGTAATGTATTGTCGTTTTGTGGAAGGAAGTGAAAGTGGTTAGGAGTGACCTGAGTATTAAATAGAGACAATAGCTGTCAAAGTCTCAAGGATAACAAATTGTATTGGTTTACCAACTAATATGTCTTTAGATACAATTTAGTGCATTACACTAACAAATTAATACATTATTAAACAAATTCGTTAGTACAATGTAATAGTATCCTAGCGTGAGTGACGATCTACCGCCCTCCGCCCTCGCGGAATGCACAGAGTCAAATGGATCTTGTTAGCTGTAAGCGATGCACAAAGGTATGTAGCAAATAATTTGTAATTAGTTCTTTGTGGTTACTTAATTCACACCACAGTTCTTAGATATACATACATCTCTTTCTTTTCCAAGCACAAAAAAGAAGGCTCTTACATATAGATACATCTCTCTCTTTTTCAAGCACAAAACAGAAGGCTTAACGTGACCGCAACGTATCTGCAACAATTCTAACTTTGTAAATATCTAAAGTACTTAACATCCCGGACTAATGGTAACTTCTGCAACGGACAAAGTAAAGTATTTTAAATTATTACGTAATACAAAGCAAATTAAACTTGGGTAATATTTTCTGTATTACGAAACAGCAAGCTTTGGATATCTTAAAGGTAAATCTATTGAAAAGTTGGCTCTATAGAAAGACTAACTCCATTTCCAAAAACTTTAATATATAAAATCTTACAAAAGTAGATACTTTTTTGAAGTCGGTCAATAAGCCAGATAAACCAAACATTTGATAAACTACATAAATGGATGAATACTTTAATATCTGTCGGATTTTCAAATGAAGTCTCAGTAAGATATCTTGGTTATTAGGTCGTTTTTCGTAGTCACAGGTTTATTAAGATTAAAGTTGTAAAAGATAAGTTATTTGTTAAGTTAACTTAGCTCGTTGTCATTTCATCATCATTTTAAACTTTCACTCGTTTAACGTGTAATAAAAAGATCTCTACTAAATAGAGTTAATCATACCAAGTATGCTGTATTGTGAGGTGTTTTGGCTATATTTCTGTTTTCTAATGTTTGTTACAAGAATATCATTTTGTTCATGATGCTCTTTGACTAATGAGTTTCAAACTTTTACTTTCAGTAAATACATTGCATCACCAGTTTACACAATAGATGTTTACTGCTGGATAAATTGGTCTCCATTACTTCTGGCCTTAATTGACTGCCTAACAATTATAGCAATTTTGGTAGACTAATATTAAAAAAAGAATAGAAGTCTACCAAAAACATTAAATTTATGTATTTTTGCCATTATCTTCACTTTTCTGCTGCCTTATGTGATGATTTGACCACCATCATTCCGTTGTCTAACTGATAGTGAAGTAGATATGACCGCCAGATAGCTTATAGTTCAATACTCTTTGCTAAACGTACTTTGCGGGTAAAACCGTATTAAAAGAAACATTTTTCAACATTTGATTGTATGGGATTTAAAGAAAATCCTAATTGATGACTGAATAAAAGTGAGCATTGAGATCCTCTCGTCTATTTTTCTTTAAGATTAAGGCAGCTCATCGATATCATTGCGTGCTAAATTGATTCCCATTTGTCTAGTAAACGGCAAAGCTTGTCGCCGGGATCATTTCTGTCGACAGAAAACTAGAAGCCCTGACTCATGTTATTAATGGTGTAGTAATATTATTCTAGGAATTATCAGAATATCATATTATCACAATAAATTTGGTAGTAATTTTGATAAAAAGTTATTAGATTTTCAAACGAATCCTTGAGTAAGATTTTTGGATCGCAGATGTAGAAAAAAGATACGATTACTGGCAAGTAAATTTACTTATGCCTTGAATACTACTAGCAACAATGATAACATTGACAATACTAAAATTAATATTTACAGACGTAAGCACGGTACATATTAGTAAGGTGACGGGTGTATGATTGTAATTATGTGATATATAGAATATAAATGTATACCTAATACTGTAAATTATTTACTTACTAAAAACTAGGTATATCGTTGACTTTAAATATAAGTGTAGTTAATAGTAATTTTAATAATAATGTATATAATAATGATTATTTTAAAGGAGAAGCAGAAGACAGAAGGAATAAATAAAGGATATTAATTATTTAAAATGTTTTTATTCATGGCCGTATGAAATTCAATATATTGGCTATCACAAAAAAAAAAATCCGCTTAATCAGCGTTAAGTTTAAATTAATAAAAATATTAATTTAAACTTAACGCTGTTGTGGTGAAATATTTGAAATTAGAAGTTTTGTTTACGAACTGACATTATGCGGTTCAGTGACAAAGAACCTCAAAATTGAGAGTTCCAGATATTTTTGTGTCGCCAAAAATAACACACGTACAAATAAGAACGGAAAAATATCTGGGTATTAAAGATTGATGGGACCTATGTCTACAGCTATTGCAGCGTTCTTAAGTGTTCACAATAGTAAAAATAATATTTATTATATTTTTAACGCCATTTGTACTATAGGTACTAGTTCAGAGTCGCGATCAGTCTATAAATTAAAGGACATAATAATCATAAATTTTGAAAAACCGATAACTGTCTTAAATTGCCCGTACATGATTTACAATTTTGGAAGTGAATCTAGTATAAGCTTCCCCGACAAAACTCTACTATGCGACAAAAATCCAAAATCTAAAATCGCCGTCATTCTACCTACGCCTAAACATAACCTACCAATAAAAAACAAAAGTCTCGAGTTATTTAATTCGGGCGAGAACTGTGGTTTTTTTTGCTACACACTGTTTTTTATTCACGCTCAACCGACATTCTACTGTACAAAAGTATTTTCGTGTGGAATACTAGTTACTTAATCATAAGATCGCTCCAACGCGTCCGAAAACCAAATATTTTGCGGAAAATATTTCGTACGTGGTAACTTTGGTAGATTTTATGCGATTTTAATATTAATATGATTTTTTTATGTCTTAAATGTTATACTATGTAATGCCTGGATAAAAGTTGATAATAAATATGCAATAGATGAATAAATAAAATTATTTTATATCATGATGGGCTTATCACTTGAATGCGTCATGGATATTGACTTAAGGACTACATTGTTGATGGTAAAAATAGAAAGCTTTAAACGTATGATATTTTTTGCAACTCTGTGAAAAATATCGTAGCAAGTAAGGCTAATGAAAAATAAATATATATAAGGCACGGGTCAGTTAAGTACTAACAAGTTTACTGCAAGCCGAAGCAGATTAATTCCACAGTAATGTTTTATTTCTTACTATAAAGTTTACTGTACTGTATAGTAAGTTCGAGAAAGCGGATTGAAACGTTAATATAAACCGAATTTAAAAGATTGATACTTAGAAAATAGACAGATAATCAAAGTAGTAATTTCACAAAAGTATTTGATTTTTGTTTAGAGGTACGGCAAAGCCAGGAGCATCTTGTTACTTTACATCTGTCGCCTGTATAAAAATGACCACCAGGGACGTTATTCACTTTTCATATATAAATATTTATCTCTTTCATCAACGAGATAAAATAGGTTAATTCACGGTACAGTTACCGGACAAACCTTAGATTATAATTTCCAAGGTAAATATAATAATCACATGAAATAAATTTAAGGCGAAGAGTCTCTAAAATGGAAAAAAGTTTTAAACACTGTTGTTGGTAATAATAACAGGACCAATCATCTTAATAAATTAGTAGTTTATAGCATGATAATGTTTACGCTCACGGCATTGCAAGTCATTGTTATTTTAATGTATGTAAAGTTGCTGTCTACGTTCTAAATCACGACTTTTTGTTTTACTCGTGACATGAGTTAAGTAGCAAAAAATATACGCCTCGTTGGTGATAAGCGGATACCGTAGCCTATGCATGGCTGTATTTTCAAATTCAGAGACAGTGGTAAAAAAATACAACCTAGTCGTTGAAGTGGAGGAAGGCAAGAAAGAGGTTGACGAAGAAAATATATCTGGAGCGACAACAATATAATACTAATTGTACAGATTGAATTGCCACTTTGGTCAAAACTTGTATTGGATTTGCAGATAATATGTGCTTTTTCAGTAGCCTCTCTCTTGAAAGACAATTCTGACTTGAGAAACAACAATTCTGCAACTTCTTCAGACTACGCAATTTAATGCTGTGTAGGTACTTTTTGTACAAATCCAATCCAATCCAAAATGCCAAACATTTTATATTAAAATCCGTTAAGTAAATAATTAAGAACAAATTACATACAAAATCCGGATATATTTTACGAGCTATTTATCTTGTGTAATAAAATGGAAGTTTCAGATAGGACTGTGCTCGTATAATACGAGTACGAATGATAATAATAAATAGGGTTCGATCGCAGATGTTCATTCGATTATGATCGTTCAGGGGCTCGTTAAGTTGATTCTGTAGGGTATGATGCGGCATACTGCAGTTGGAGGCTGCGGGTTTACTGTGTACTGACATTCAAATGCTGTGGCTTTACCTAATTACCAGTTGTAATTGTCATTTTGTGTCTTGCATAAAGCAGATTGACTACCATAACACAATTACTAGATTTTGCTGATGTTTGGTAAAACTAATAGATTGATTTCTCAAGGTTTTTTAGCTTTACCATAACTGTAAGACATTGCGCATATGCGTTTCCTTCACGATGACAAAAATGATGTCTGTTGAAAATTAGTTCTCATGCTAAATACCATAGGCATTGTTGATTTTTTACGTCATCTATATATCAGTCTGTTACTATCCCACAGCAGAGAATTTCGTGTAAATAAATTTCGCAGCTAATTATAAAAAATATTACATTAAATATAACATTACCTCCATTGAAATTGTACAAAGCGTGTAGGGAAATAAAATCTAAAATTACATCTTGTGCGAAATTCTTTTTATTAGTGAAATATAATTTATTGTGGAACGGCAATGGTACGATAAACTTTCCTTTATCGTGCACTATACCTACAATTGAAAGAGACTTAACGACAAGGTTTTCGTAACAATAGGTAAGTTTGAAGACATTCCGAAACTATGTAAGAGTGCAGGAATCGATAGCTATATATATTATTCAGGTTGACATTTACTGAAGGCCCGTGAAAGATACGTGTGCATTAAACCTGCAATATACTTGCTGTTGTTTGTCACCTCAAATTTATTTTCATTCTCAGTAAGTTATTTTTGGCGCAATGTTTTTCTAACTTGCTTAACGTTAAGTTAAAAAACTGCTGACCCCTCTTTCTTAAAGGCCGATCAACAAAAAAATAATTAATTAGTTACTAATTAGATCAAATTAATCTAATTAACCATGCTTTTAACATGTCATGCTTTTAGGTAGTTAACATGAGATTTAACAGGTGATTAGATATTTTTTCGTTGATCAGTCTTTAAGAACCTGGGAGTCTTAGCATTGTATAGTTATTCAATTCCATTTAGTGTGCATCGGTGTGTAATAAGATTAAAAGAAAAACGTAATTGCTCTCTTTAAGAATTAGGTCTTCTATAAAGAAATGGCCAATGCCAGCAGGATAAATAAGGGAAATACATATAATCCATAAGACATAGTATCCTATCTTGAGTTCGTAACTTCCAAAATTAATTATACCTCGTTACTATCAAGGCTAGATTATGATTTTGAATGTAATCCTTAAAAATAAGTCTACGCCATGCAAATATTTTGTACGAGTCAATGGAATAAATTGTTATTAAATATTATGAGCTGTGCAAAAGTACGCTTAGGTAGTATCTACATTATACAGGCCGTCCTACGGCTATGCCACATGAAAGGAAAATACATAAAATATTGAAGATAGGATATTTTGCTGAAAAAGACATCATTTAAGCAGATATTATGGTTATAAGTACCTATTTGTTAAGTCCAATCCACGTAATTGATGTAACAGAATACTTGAAGGTTAGCCATAACAGAAGACGGTAGTTCGGTACCAGGTACTGCAGGTCAAGGTACAAAGCCGCTGTCATTAAATATAAAATTTGTTAAGGCTAAAGTTTCTTTGTTTACGCAATGCGTAACATAGAATTAAAGTCCCATGTTGGGCGCCAAATACAGAAATTACAATGTTCTATGTTACAATCAAAGAAATAATGTTGTCTCACAATCATGATACCAGCCCGTGGTTAACCCACTGCAGGAAAAGCCTCTCCTCATTCAGAGAAATATTAGCATTGAACACCACGCCTGCTCAATGTAGATTGACGATTTTATACTTTTTTATATCTAGGTTTTCTGACGATGTTTTTGACAGTTGAAGCAATACTCAGTGTTAATTGATTAAATGTGATCTTCCGAAAATGTGTCCTTGAGTTAGAGAAAGTAATTCCCATTAAATATTCTAGATAGCTTTAATACTTAGACTTAAATGAATTCCATTTGTAAGAAGTATATAAACTTGTTCAAGTACATGTACATTTAAGTTTGCACATTTACTCGATTGTTTTAATTAAGCAGACTACTACAACTTAATTAAAGAATTACCTTCAAAAGTGTTTTCGCTTCAAACTCGCGTTCTAACATAATTAGACAGCAATGTTACCGCAATATATGGCTTTAGATTAAAGTTAATTTCAAGTACCTATTCTGTATTGATAGAGACCTAATAGAGTATTTTCTAAATACAAAAAATTATATTACTGAAATAAGCAGATATAATGTTAAATTTGTTGTGTTAAGATAGCACTTTTGGATTTTAAAGTAATTATTTCTGTACATGCCTAAAATAGATTATTTAGTAAATAAACCTTAATCAAAATAAGAAGTAAACTAGAGCCCGTAACTATTAAATTAAGTAACACAAAATTTGCTTCATAGTTTACCTGTTTCTGCTAAATTTTGAATGACTTTTATAGGTTAATGGATAAATGAAATCGTTTACTCGTTAGGAACGAATATGACTGACGTATATGTTGTTTTACCGGTAAAACAAGCATTAAAAGTTCTGGTTCAGATTTTAGCAGACAAATGGACATTATGACTAGCAACTAGTTAGTATAGGGTAATACTTGCTAAGGAAGATTAATGACAGTTTGTAGCATTGTGGCACTATTTTTTTTTAAACATCAAAGAATGTTTAGATCACTCATATTCGACTGATAGAAATCTTTTCGTAGCGTAACTGTTCATCGGACATTAACTCAAAGATATAATCAGATATATGATAAACAATACATAACATTAATATTATAATAAATATATAACGTGTTATACCTACCACTTTTTATGAAATTAACTGTGCAAGCGGAACCCATCACGATTCATTTGCTTATAGCCCCATAGTTTACACAGCACCGCCTTGTTGTGGTTTTGTGTTAATTGAATCGATATCTATTGTAATTGGTTCAATTTTCAGAAAACATTCGCAAATGTAGCTGTTTGGTAAGCTAAAGTGGTATTGGTCATATTTGTCCGATAGAATCGATGACTGTTGAAAAAAAAAAAATTTAAATGCTAAATGTATATAAAATCATGCGTCTTTTTAGGAGACACATCGCACTAGGGCAGAATTGTTTGTTAAGATACAAATAATTCTACCCTAATACGATGTGTACTGAACTGCAGGTACAGGCTTTACTCATTCATAGTGACTACCTTTGACAATTTTGTTCGGTAAGAAAAATAAAACAGATAATTTAATTACGTTTTATATTGTGTACAAAATCAATATAATCTCTTCTGTAATTTCAAGCATTAGATACAGCTGGTATAATTTTTTCGAAGATCTCAATTCCACGTAAGAACACATCAGCACTGAGATGCTCATTATGCTCATGCAGACCAGGTACTGTACGGTTCATAGGCGAGAAGCCGATGGCCGGTATACCAAGCTCACGCAGATAACGGCTGTCAGTGCCGCCAGGGAATGTGCAGTGTTTCAAAGATATTTTCCTAGAACAACATAAATTGGAATGGAAATAGAATATGAATTTTAAATTTGTGTTGTACTTCGTGATGTATGAAGAGTGGTAGATTTATTCGTTGATATTCTTTTGTTTGCCGAGATACTGAAGAGCTCCAATATGTTTTAGAAAAAAAATCATAAATCAATGGATTTATTTCCGATGGATCCCAGTTTTGAATCCTAGATTAATGTTTTTGACGTTGGATGCCACAAACAATTGTTAAGTATTTCCGTTGGATCACAATGGACTGACCGCGAAAATTTGTATCTTGTGCCTTTAAATCGTCATTTATAAGGGAGTACAAGCCACACAGCCTACTTGTGGGACTGTTATTCAATATATAGAAAACTCGTAATATTAATAGTGTTTAGTACCATGTTCAAGTTTCATTTACTAGCCCTAACAACTGCTACGCGTCAAAGGAGCAGGCAAGTCTGCGCCTTTTCCAGTTCATGGACGACTGCCA
Organism: Parascotia fuliginaria; assembly: GCA_963082885.1. NCBI lineage: Eukaryota > Metazoa > Arthropoda > Insecta > Lepidoptera > Erebidae > Parascotia > Parascotia fuliginaria. The sequence goes on along the minus strand of OY720180.1, from coordinate 2,847,265 downwards.
ATTCATATGCAAAAAATAAACAAACAAAAAAAAAACCTCAACTTATTAATACTTACAGTTGGTCAGCAGCGGATTTAAAAGCCACCCAATACGGATTCGTATCATCACACTTGGTTGGTGACACGTACGGATCTTTTTGATCGAATTCATAAGTTACACCGTTGCCGGCTTCCACGCACCAGCGTTTAATCTGAAAATACAAATATTAAATAATTAATCTAAAACAATAAATCATCAAGCAACATTGTAAAAAAAAATACAAACGTAATCGAACTAACTACAAATTAACACTTAACATTTTAAATACTATCTATTGCGGCTGTTTTTGAGTTGAGACTGGTCTAAACTCAAAAAAAAAAAACTTAAATTGCACAAACTGTTGAGTTTTGTGATAAACCACGTTCCTAATTAAAGTTTTCAGTAATAAACTAGAGGAGTTATCAGATTTTAGTGGCTTGTTAGTTAGGAACAGTCTAGACAACGACTTTAATAAGTAAATAATAGTCTCAATAGATAATAGAAATCTTTTTATGTACCAAGACTACTAGTTTGCATCTTCCCACTACTGTAAAGTTTACCCGTCATGCTTTTCGGCGTAATGCTGATTTGAATCAATTTATATAATCTTTTTTGTACAACATCAGGCTACAGTTACGTCTAGCCCTATTTAAATTTATCTCCATGACCTGATGAGTTATCAGCGAACTATGTCTTGAAACGTAGTGTTTTCAAAAAAGTACAACTAAATATATTCATTGCAAAAATATAATCAGAGAGATACCTATGAACTAAATAGATAATATTTAGTAGCAACGATCATATTCTATTTAAAGTCGTAGTTCTGTGATAGTCGTAGTCGTACACTCATTTTCTATCACACATCTATTTTACTTAGTTTAATATCTTTCGGATACATATCCGGATATATATGGTATTGAAGTGAAGGAGATGTCTTAAATCTTTAATGTACGTCTAAAATTAAAGAAAATCGTAATACGCAATGTACTTTACCGTATCCTCGAACTTTTTCTGATCGACGGAGAGCGCGATGCGGATGTCGAAACTGGCAGTCAACTTCTCAGGAACCACGTTGTTTTGTATGCCTCCCTTTGAATTTAATAAGGTTTGTTGTGCTATGTATTTTAGCTGTTAATTTTAAGCCTAATAATATATTTTGGAACCAATGGGAAAATAAAGGAAAATTGTCTATAACCATTATTTAAGCCAACTCTTTTAATGCACTTAATATTCAATAAAGACAAATAACACATCAGTTCGTTGCTCTATACCTATATATTAAGTAATTATTAAAACATTTATGTAAGTATACCTACAAGGGTTTTAAATTTTGTAACATTTGCAAGTTTTATTATTACTTAATTTTTTTTAATATCGTGTAAAGCAAAGACCCTAAAATGAAGGTTATTAATGACCACCACGTAATAGCGGTCGGTCATTTTATAGATGTAATTAACTCGCCAATATTTGTTGTTAATGCGATGCAAATTTAATTATAAAATCTGTATTACATAATGATTTAGAACATTAGTTAGAAAAAGGTTTATCTAAAAAAAACAAAGCAATTAAAAAAGAAATACTTAAACCCTTCAGGTATTAGGGATAGGTCGCACAAACAAAGTACCTATTTGTAAAAAAAAAAATTCAACTGCGTGGGAATTTTTAACTAAGAACGCCAGAGATAGGTAATGCTTTATGTACATGGCAGAAGTTAATAAATTTAATAGTATAATGATAATGACAATAGTCCGTAAATTTATCAATTAGATTCTTGAAGATTAAAGAAAATAATGTTACTGAATGTTGTTTGCATATCGTAAATAGTTTGTTGCATCATGCGAATTACAATCTTCAACATTATGAAAGATATTAAATTACAAAAATATCTCTCTAATTCTTATTTTTTGGCAGGTGGGTATTTCTAGATATGTAAGTCACGAAAAGGAATTAAGACTTGTAGTAACTGTCTAATAGCAGTTTAAGAGGCACTCACAGACAACATTGTAAGGTTGACAGAAGTGACTTCGCCAATAGTCCAATCAGGGTGATCAGCTAACTGCTTCTTCGCTTCGGAACGTAGGTCCATTAGCTTGTCAATCATATACCTTATCTAAATAAAATAAAATTTAAACATACATATATATGTTGGAATTTATGAAAACCAGAACAGAAAAATAGTTTTTAAAGTAAAGATAACAAAAAATACTTTGTCAGAAGTGGGATTCGAACCCACGCCCACAGAAGTGGACTGCGACCTGAACGCAGCGCCTTAGACCGCTCGGCCATCCTGACTTCAGATTAATTGCTGAAATAACACTGTAATTTATATAATATCTCCCTGTAGTATTTATTGCACGTGTGTTTGTAGTTTAAATTATTTAATTATCTGGGGCGTTTCACATCGTATTTTTTTTAACTGCGTTATTTTTTATGTCATTAAATAAATAGGTACATAAAATGTCGACAGAATTTTAACAGAATTTTTAATCATTTGTAATATCAAATAAAATTATTAGGGAAGCATGTGATGTTGATGTATTCAGGCTGAACATCTTTATTGTATTCCATCAAGGATTTAGAAACTGACTATAAAGCTCTCTCTTGCCCTTATTGGGTTATTATAACCCGTGTTTATAGCGTCGGTAGTGTTCATAGTAAGGTTCTGAGTTTTATTTTATTTATATAAACAAATTAAATCCGTTTCGCCGACGTGAAGTTGGTGACTACGGATTTCCAACGTGAAATGAAACACTTTATTGTTTACAACACAAAGTGAGAGTATGATGAAAAAAACTGGGGACTGGGCACTACGGCCTAGTTTCTTACTGTAGCCCGGTGACCTGCTTGTGCACAATCACAACAAAATACTCAACTCGTTGCTTTCATATATCAGTTTTAATGACATGTCTTTGGTGACTTAATTTAAAATCAACATAAAAATAATTTGTAACGTATCACTGAGGTTTTAGCAGTTTAAATGCAAAACAAAATTTCTTTAAATGCTATAAAATATTAGAAAAAGATTTAATTTTCTACATGCCCAGACATTTTCAGCATAATCTTCTGCCTAGTGCTTACTAACGTTCGTATCGTTGGCGTAGTCAACTGATCTAGTGTATTGTTAGCCTATAAGTCCACCAAGCATTTAGTTAAGATAAACATGATCAGCTTCGAGTTCTGATGGTCTAGCGTTACTAGAGATGTAGTCTATTGGAATTATGTGTGCGTTTAATTATACTCGTGTGTATAACATGGTACCTATTGTTAGTCCACTAAATGTCCACCCAGCGTTAAATCAAAATATCTGATTATATTTTCTTTCTTGAATTTATCGAAGTTTTGTGTGTCGAAATTACATAGAATAACCGTGTATAACCTGAGGTTTAATTACAATAATACCACGGGATTTCTACCCAATCTTGCTCTATATTTGACGTTAATTTGAAAAAAGGTTTTCCAAGTTTTATTGCGCGCACTCGACCGATACCTACTCACAAAATTCGAGCTGATATATTTTTGCTAGATAAAATGTGCTCATTGAACATGCATGAGAATCTAGCAGTATTTTATGTTATTCCAGTATTTTTGTACTCTTTAATATTTTGTTGATAAAATTATTTTATTGTCATGGTGTGCAGAAATTTGATTTTATCTATAACTGAAAAGCAGAAGAGATTTTTTTTGTTTGAACACGCTAATTCCTGGAACCACTTGTCGGATTTAGATAGCCCAATTCTTTACCCTACAACATCACCCTATGATCCACACGAGAGGAGCAGTAACCAAAGTCATATCTTACCTTAGCCTCTAGACAAGCGGCATAGATATCTATTTTATTCATAGAATAGAATAAAAAATGTATGGGATTGACATAAGCTAACGCTAACATTGTCGAAAGCTTATGTCAATCCCATACATTTATTATCTATTCTATGAATAGAATAGATATCTATGCCGCTTGTCTAGGGCCTCTTGTATAAAACGACAGCTACTTTCTTATAATTATAAACAACTTATTTTTATTTTGTTGTTTTCGACCCCTGGTTGGGTCTTATTTATATTAAAGAGAATCTGGTTATCTACACCAAACTAATTTTCATACATTATGAAAATGGTTGTTTAACGATAGAATTCAGAATTCTCTTAGAATATGCAAAATAACGGTCCATATATTTAGCACTTGCCAAGTAAATATGTTCCAAGTATATTACAATTTTACACTTCCCTAAGCTATTTTCTCTTCCCATATAGTGGTACAGTGGTGGTGGTATATTGAGCGTAGGTAGTAGTAAGTGTAATTTGTTTAAGTAATATAACTATTTTTATACTACAACAAACCAAAAAGTGAAATAAACTGAAGTTATCATTTAATTATGGTATATATAGTTTGATTGTTGGCCGTGTGATGATTGTTTTTGATTAAATGGACTACGCTTCCTGCTTGTATACGATTCTCATTAAAAATGTCACTATCTTAAATAATGTTCTGTATCGTAAGTCAGCCGTTTTCAGTAATGAATTTAAATCTCGGTAACATATTTTAGGCTTTCGAAGTGCAGTAGAAAGTAGATTGCGAGTGACGTGCGGATGTCGGCAACTTCCAAAGAAATAAATTCTGTTTTAGACGTTGGCTAAGACGTGCCTATATTTTGTAGCTGCTGTATTGCAAAGATTTTCAACATATGTCTTGTATTTGCGGCGAATTTCTTGTTTGTGTTGTGTCGGTTGACACATTTGATGGCTTTTACAATTGTGCGTGGGTGTTGGTAAGATTGAGATGATTGGAGCCAATTGTCACTTAATCTTCATATTAAATGAGAATCTAAAAGTTGTAACTCAAAAGTTGATTAAGCGAAACTTTGCGTAGATGTTAAATTAATCAAACTAAACATATATTAACATTTATTTTCTTAGTAAAAAATCTACATAAGTATTTGGTTTCTTTAAAAACCGCTTCTGAACTATAAAGCAAGTTTTGTATCGCAAGACGATTTATAACGTTCTTTGTTGACGTAAAAATGTTTGCACTATTCCAAACTAAAACTAAAATATTGAAATTACAGTGCTAGGCCATGCATTTCGAATTCTCTATAAAATTTCTTGAATATAATATCAACCTCGGGATTCCATTCAAGATGGATGAAACTCGTTTCTATAAAAGATTCGTTTGTAATTTTGATATCTAAGTTTACGAGTGACGAATGTTGGCGATTTGAAACGTTTTAGAGCCGAAACACATTACGACGTTATTATGCGTTTCGGCGGTCGCAACGCTATAATGATTGTGTTATCGGCTCATAGTTATTGCGCGTTATGGTGCAGAGTCGGCATATACGCAATATAATACATTTACAACTATTAGGGATTATATCTAAAGTCTGATCTGATTATGTGACTACATTTTAACATCTGTAGCATAAAGTTACGCGTTTTGATTCAGGTTCGATTGTAGTTACTTCGATTAAAAGCTAAATTTATTTATTTAGGTAAACTTAATGCACACAGGTACAGAGGTGAACTTAATGCTATAAGCATTCTCTACCAGTCAACTTTAGGTGGTGCAGAGATAAACGAAGTAGGTGCAGTAAATAAATCATTATATGAAAATATATTAAAAATGAAATGTAAAACAACACAAAAACATAATAAAACATATAATTTACATATATAACATATATTATATAAATACTACTATATACACTAAATATGTACAAAAATAAGACAATTAACGTGATAATTCCAACAATTAAAAATAAGTATAAAATCAAACAATTAGTGGTTTCGTAACAGATCACATTACTTTTAATTAATACCTGCACTCACTACTGGCACTTAAAATATTTAAAACAGCTGAGCTTAGCTGTCAGAAGATGTCATAATTCTTGATTCATGACTAGCTTCCCGTAAGTCTAATTGGCAACCTGCCACGGATATACGGTAATACATTCACATCAGACTCAATTACTTGACACCACTAGTAAATACCTATTATATGTATATATATTCCAAATACAGACTTATAGTACAAATAATATCATATTTACACAGATATTTAAATATAAAAATGCTTAAGGGTGTTACTACACCAATACATATGTGTATTTAGTGTATTCGGCACGATATACCTAAACAATCAGTTACAAGTGTTAATAATAGAGAAGGTTGCGCTCAAGAGAATATCTGTCTTTGTTGTGAAACATTGGTATTATTTGGGGATTATGAATGCAACTAAATTCTATTACAAAATAAAAGCAGAGGCCAGAGGCGTAAAAAAGCCTTTGTGGTCTTCAGACGTAAACTTCACTTTTACATAAAAGGTCTATTTGAAAAATTTTAGGAGAATAATTTGGTACACATTTTCAAGAGCGGTAAAATATACTGTTCTAGAAAATATATACTCAATGACAATATTATTATTTGACACACAGATATGTGTATCCTTCTTTTAACTTGAATTTCATTCAATGCTATTTGCGTATATATTGTTAACTATGTGTTGTACCACAAATACAGATATGGATTGCGATAGCTAGAGATATAAGCAGAACTACATTATTCATGAAACAAGAAATTCCAATTATCTGAAATGGTGTTATGTTACTTGTAAATTTAAATTGTGTTCGCAATATTATTTGAGATATTTTGTTCTATAGCTTTACAGTAACATGCGTTTGTTTGACCGGGGATAGCTTGAAATATATGTATGAAAAACGGGTGCCGGAGTATGTTGACTTGGACATCATACACCCATCACACCAGCATGTCCAGTGTGTCAAAATGACAAGGAAGTAATGTCGAACAGCACCACAACTGTGAACTAAAATTTCACATACTGTCTCTCTATGTCAAGTCATGGTAGAGCTTATGATGTATGTATATATATTTCCCATAAAATACTTAGGTATATAATGAAAAAGAGTAACGCTAAATATTTATGTATGGCTGCCGCAATATTTTTTTTACCGTTTTCCATTAGAGACTGGGAAATCCAGTAACACAGACTAAATAAGTATATAATTGTTTCAAATTGTTACTAAGTTTAAATACAACATAAATAAATCTTACATAATACCTATCACAACAAATAAAAAAAAAGGAAGGTTACAAAAATAAAATCTGAAATGGAAATCAAAAGGAATATGCTGCTGCTGTTAATTTTAATTTAAAATGACATAAATCTTACACTTACTTATTTCTTTCAGAAATGTGATTTATTTAAAGATAAAGATAAAGATAAAGAGAAAAAAAACATTTTCTCATTTAATACTAAAAAAATGGTGAATAAAATATGCAATTATTCGGAATGTGTACTTTTGTTAACGTACGTAGGCAAAGGTTTTCGTTCTTAAGTTACAAAATGATACATATATACATAGTACAGCGTCCGGCGATTTTTAATTGCCTAGTATGTGTGCCTTATTCTTTTATGTTTTAATTACTATACCTATAGCTAACGTCCCACCCTTAGCTACGATGAGTATCCAGGCAATTTTGGAAAATACCTAAAAATCCTCCGAGGTAAACTTTTATGTTTAATACAAATTATATGAAAAAGCTGTTAAAACTCTGAATAAAAATACATATATGCAACTTGTCATAACAAATTTGACAATTTATTGCAATAATGGTTTAGTTTTTATCGTCACTATCATTTTAACCGAAAAACTTCCGCTGCTAGACATAGGAGTCCTTCCAGCATTGCACTTAGACCAATCGTGAGTTACACTTATCGGTCGGTATTTTATACAACTGTAGTACTGTTATAAAGAACAACTATAAAATAATTACTGTTCTAGTCTTAAACCTATTATATACAAATAATACAGTGTCTTACCTTTTCCCCGTTATTATCAGGGAGTAGAAGTGAACCATGGCCAGACATACCGGGGCAGACGATCTTCAGATCTGTAACGAATCCAAATAACTTAATTAGTCGAAAGCCCGACAAAACTTAACCCCAATTTAATTTTTAGGATAGGATTAGCGCTTAATCTTATAAGACTCCTTTTAAAAGTTAATATTAAGAGTTTCAGTAATTTCTTTTTCTTTCTTTATAATTATAGCTATTTGACTGGCCTGTTGGTCTAGTGGTTAGTGACCCTGACTGCTAAGCCGGAGGTCGTGGGTTCGATTCCCACCCAGGACAAACCTTTGTGTGATGAGCATGATCGTTTGTTCTGTGTCTGGGTGTAATTTATCTATAATATGTATGTATTTACAAAAAAAAAATGTATATAAGTAGTATATCAGTTGTTTAGTACCCATAACACAAGCAAATATAATTGCTTAATTTGGGACTACATGGCGCTGTGTGAATGTGGTAAACAAAAAAAAAAAAAAAAAAAAAAAATAGCTGTTTTTGCTAGTAAAGCGAAGTATACTTTGCCGCCTGTAGTGCAAAGATATCTTATAACACAGGTATTTCCACTCTTGCGTAAAGAAATTTCTATTGTAGTTACCGTCTTTAGTATTCATAATATTATCATAAACTAAACAGTAATATCACTTTAATTGCAAGTGCAGATTAGTTAATGTGCTACATCAATATTCTAAGCTTAGTTTAATGTATAGCTAAAGACCAATAAAGTTGAACTGTAATTTAGTGCTGAACATTGTTTAATCATAAACATCGTAGGATAACTACTACATCTATGAGCCTTTAAATTAATTGAACGCTTTATATAGAAGAATAAAGAAATCGTTATTTACTTGATACCATGTAAGTAAATGCTATAAAAAAACTGTTATTTCTTCATTCATTTCTTATTCTATTCTCTATAAACTGTGCATGTCTCATATGTGACAGCGTAATATCTTTGCATGAGAAATTTTATTATCAAAGTCAACACTAGAGTTGTTATTTATTTGTCATACGTATTTTTGCTGTCACAATATCTCTTTGGTTTTACTGATACTTTGACAGTATTATGCTTTAATCACTATTTAAATTAAGGAATTTAAAATAAAATGTTGTAAGTAATTTAGTTTCTAGCAATACTTACGCCAGATCGTTCGCTCGCCACTAAAAATTTGGTACTCGTCCGTTGCGCTAGCAATGCCCTCATCGAGTGCAAAACCAACATTTAGTTTCTTAAAATCTTCAGTCTTGACGAATTGTCCCATGCCGGGGCCGCCGCCAATCTCCTCGTCTGACGAAATAGTAAAATATCTTAGGATTTCTAATATACATTACTCAAAGAAACTATTGTAAAAATTATATCAAGTCAAGTCTCTCTATGTCAAGTCATGGTAGAGCTAATGGTGTAAGTATATATATTTCCCATTAAATATGTAGGTATTTAATGAAAAAGAGTCTTATAGCCAATTATGTATGGTTGCCGCAATATTCATCCTACCGTTTTTCTTCAGAGAGTGGGAAATTCAGTAACTCAGACTAAGTAAGTACATATTTGTTACTAAGTTTAAATACAACGTAAATAAATCTTACATAATATCACAACAAATAAAAAAGACGGAGGTTACAAAAATAAAATCTGTAATGGAGATCAAAAGGAAAATGCTACTGCTGTTAATTTTAATTTAAAATGATATATGAATAATATTTTATCAAACACGATATTTCAGCTTTGAAAAAACTAAAACTTCGCTCAAAATTCATGCAAAATGTCTCTTTTAAAAATGCAGCTTTTAAATTTAGGCTAATAAGGGTGCTCGAGAGATCACTAACTTGCCTCTTGCGGATGCTAGACACACAATAGACCTAGATACGACGCCTGCTTTACCGATAGCTTGTTAAGAAACGCGAAAAGGCTTATGGCAGCTTTTAATGCAACTACGTATACGTGTCGCCAAACACGAATTGATTTTTGGGTAAAATGAAGCGATTTTGCATATAAGGTTAGCTTTATTTATGTCTAAAGAAAGAAAAAAAAGGAAAGAAAGAAAGAAAAATCTTTATTTGCAAAAAACACGACTCACATATTACAACACAACGTGTTTAATTTCTAAAAGGACTAGGGCCCAAAACAAAAATAAACATAAAACATAAAGCTAAATTTACTATGAATGTTATTACTTAGTAACTGTCGAGTATTTGGGTATACTTCGTGTCTGTCACTTTATTTTCTAAATAAATCAAAGATCAAATGAATTATTATTGACTTTGTTTCCATTATCATCTTGAGAATAGACTTTTTTTATATTTGACGTTAACCAATTTATTTTAAAATTAACTAATTTGTGCTTACTTATCAAATGTACCTAAGCAATGTGTAAATCATACTAAAACCGTAGTTAACCATCTTTCAATCACTAACTGAAGATTTATTTGAATATTCTATAGCAAAACTGGTTCAATACTGGCCTGTTGGCCTAGTGGTTAGTGACCCTGACTGCTAAGCCGGAGGTCGTGGGTTCGATTCCCACCCAGGACAAATCTTTGTGAGATGAGCATGATTGTTCGTTCTGAGTCTGGGTGTAATTTATCTATAATATGTATGTATGTATGTATTTCCAAAAAAAAATGTATATAGGAAGTATATCAGTTGTTTAGTACCCATAACACAAGCAAATATAATTGCTTAATTTAGGACTTGATGGCGCTGTGTGAATGTGGACAAAAAAAAGGAAAAAATCGTTTTTCTGAACAACGGAAAACGTAAAGCACGACTGAACTGAACTGAATACTAACACATCTCTGAATTTTAAGCGGCTTTGAGTCTCATGATATCTGTGTCGCTTTAATATCCATTTTTACGACGAATAAACCTTATAGACAACTTTAAACCACAAACTACTGATTGTTGATCTTTAAATATAGTATAAAGTATCTGTTTTCTTTTGTCTGTTCCGTCGCTAAATTCTACTAAACCACATTTTAGGTTTATAAACGGTTTTGCATGAACAAAAATGAAACCCATGAGAGTTTCGTCCGAAAAGTTAACCTATACTTATTATTTATTGAGAAAGTATTTAAAATATAATTACAGATAAAAAATCCAATACGATATTATAAAAACCTTAAAATGAAAGCAATAAAACTAATTTGAATATACCTAAGCAATACTTAACAATTAGCATTTTTGTGCAACATTCCTGAATTAGGGATATATTGGATACATTGATAAATATCGATTTCTGTAGATATAATATTAAATAAGTCGCATGGCGCGTGACTATGGAGCAAATTTGAGTTCGTCCTCACCGCTGGGACACTAAGCGTGTTGGGGCGGCGGCGGCGGCGCGTTACTCACTCATAGTAGAAAATAGGCAAGGATGATTTGTAATCATAACGTAAATAAATTTGTAGTGGTTTTTAGTGGGTAGTTTAGGTAGGTCGCTAGTATTGAATATTTAACAAATAATAGGCGCTAGATAAAATAAAAAAAAAACAACATACCCGGTACAAAAGACAAATGCACTGTTCTCTTCAGTCTAATGCCTTTAGCCTTCAATCTCTTAACGGCTTCCAAGTATTGTATGGCCACAGACTTCATGTCCTGAACTCCACGACCATAGATCATACCGTCCTTGAGATGGGCTTCGAACGGAGGATATGTCCAGCTTGCCTGGTAAAAACAATTATAGACTATTTCACTTTATTATTTAAAGCTAGTAGAAGAATAAAGCTACAGAAAAGCTTACCTTTCGAGATCTACATACGTGTAAATAAGTTCGTTGTTATGATAGTTATGTTACTTGTAATCTAAATTGAAGAGTTTAGACTTGCGTCATTTACCTATGGCCAATTGAAAGTAGAGACACGCGGCGTACTTTTTTTGGATTTTAGATATTAGATAATTTAATATGAATATTATTGACAATAAAAAGATGCATCAAACAATTAGAAAGTCGTACGCGCCTCTTTGTTGTGAAGAGACATATCAACAAAATATTCTTACTTCAAACACAGGAACGACATCCATATGAGAGTTCAACAGGATACTTGGTAGACTCGGTTCCATGCCTTCCCATGTCATCACTAAAATAGGTTTCTTCGGTAAAGGCTCGTAAACATGTACTGGCAAACCCATTTCTGCAGCTTGGCCTCTAAGGTAGATGATGCATTCATCTAGAACAAAAGTGCAAACATTATGTTACTCTTCTAGTTACAGCTTAGTCTGTTGGAGTTCCAAGGACTTTTAAAACTATAGAGTTTATACACACTTTGAGCTTAGTCGTGGACTAGTTTTGAATTGATTTGATTCTCTCTCTCTCTGAGAAGACTCTATTTACAAAGGTATCTAAAGTTATTTCACTATATACAAGTACATATACAGTTTAAGACACACGTTGATTATGTATGTGTTTATGAATATCAATACCACAAATGTTTATGAATATCATATTATACAAAATAAAAATATCAGACTCATTTTTTTTTGTATTTATGTACATCACGCGCCATTTTTCTTTTTAGTCATTGCGAAAATCAGTCATCTCGCTATTTTGGGAAGTCATTCTGAAAATATGACTTATCGGAGATTCGGGTATTTTGTTTGTTATTCGTGTCTTATGAACTGAAGGGATAAATTTTATGTACAACAATGCACACACAAGTTGATATGTAACTAATTTGTCTTCTACTAGCTTTAAATAATATGTAATCTCTTTGGACATAATTATGAGAAAATAAAAAAAACATGATACCTGACATAGGTATCGTGTTTTTTTGTAAGACCGTTTTAGTTCATAAGCCTAATATCAATCATAATAGCATTCGTAGTATCTTTTGTAGCGAGATCGTGTTAATACAGTAATAGGTACGTACCATAATTAACGTTCGGGTGAACACTCCGGATTCGCAGGTAATTCCGCAAATTGCTCACCGCCGGATCTGTTTCGTAATCCTTCGGCATTTTCCGGATATTCTCAGGTCCGAATAGATACAACTTCAATTTAAACACTTTGAGAGTGAACTGGGCAATTTTGTATACAACATGTAGTTATATAGTGTTTATCGGTGTTTTGTACTTTGCAACCGCAAATATTATTATCTGTGGGAATTGGGTGCATTGGGATGATAACGGACATAATGAATTGTTTAAAATGTTGTCATTATGAATATTAGATTGAGTGTAAATGTATGTGAGCATTAACATTTGAGAATAAATATTAAGTGAAGCCGGCAGACATTGCATTTAGAATTATCGAAGAATCGCTTGTCGAGTAAGAATATTTATCTAGGAATGCTAATCCTTAGATAGTAGGTACATGTAGTAGTAGAAAGTAATTAGTTAGGTACATGTGACACAGTAAACCTTGATAATATACATCGTTCGGGCAATAGGCGTGAAGCTATAATTATATTCTGATATGTATCTAAATAATAGCTAAGCCATTTAACTAACACTTAAAGCTAATCAAATAATATTTAACTAGATAGGTATCTTGAAAAATCACTCCGGGCAAGTACCAATGTGATTTTTCAAATCATATGTACTTTCTAAGTTTATCTTGGACATTTCTGACTGACGGTGAAGGAAAACATCGTGAGGAAACCTGGACTTAAATGTCTGAAATTGCAAATCCGCCTTGAGCAAGCGTGGTGATTAATGCTCATACCTTCTCTATATGAGAAGAGGCCTTTGCCTTGCAGTGGGACAGTAAATAAGCTGGTATTATTATTTATATAGATAGGTATCTACTTTGATATTGATGATAAAAATTTACAAAGCGTATTTTGTTTATTTTTGCCATACTTCCTCTAACCAAAAATAATTATAATTGTTATATCAATAAACCACAACTAAAAGATAGGGAGAACTGATAACAATTAATGACCCAAATAGAGAATGCAATGGAATCGTGGAATCGTGAGCAACAATAAAGGGAAATAAGATATAAGATAGAAGGAGACATTAAAATCAAGAAGACGTAGTTAAAAACCCTAGTGAACTATTTAAACGCTCTATTTGTTCATATTTTGTATAAAAATACAAAATTATGACGTCATAGTTGTTGATTTAATTGACATACTTATTCCCAATAAGTCCATGGTAGCAGTATTTTGATTTTGATGTTGATTTATTGACGAATATTGTTTTAAGAGCATAATTTCAAATTTTATTTGTAACCTTCCCTATTGTTAAATGGCAAAAGGATAAGGATAAAGAAAGATTATAAAATTAAATCCTATATTATTTTTATATGATGATGATTATAATTTTTTTTTATATTAGCCTACCAAAGTGACGCTATCCTGCCAGATGGTAAGCAGTTAGTGGAATCCAGAAGTGGTAGCCACCATACCGGCCTCCGGCGCTCTCACTCACCGAACGAACCGTAGTAGTACGGATACTACTACTCTTACGTCGATCTTCTATGAGAGGGTAGTACTTTCCCGGTCGATCCAACCAACCAAACCAGCGTGGATCTACTACCGTGAAATTTATTTTTATTTTCATTTGACACCACTTTTCATTGAGATTGCAACATGTGATTTATGTACGGTATCTTCCCTACGTGAGGTAAATCTGATAAAGCTTAAGTTAATCAACGTAATTAACTTTTAGGAGGTTAACGACTTATCTTTATGAACTATATATGTTACTAGCAACCACCGCGACTTCGCTCAGGTGCTTATTACACCTGCGTAGATCCTGATCCCGTAGAGTTATTGGGATTCAAAATAGCTTATAATAATTTTAGTTTATTTTTTACAAACCTAAATACAAAAATACACATCTTTCTCTTAGTAATGTTAGGAAACATCTCCCATGTTAAAACTAGTAGTGATAAACAGTAGTGTCGAGGTAAACAAACGGTGTAGGTGTAGATGGAAGGCATTTTTCATGAAACATTTAAAAAACTAAAATGTAAAAAAAATACATTTTTTGTTTTCACTTTAGTTCTGCTTCAGTAGGTATTTAAGTTACGAAATGCAATATACCATTTTTATCAATAGCAAGAAGTTATACTAAAATTCATTGTGCTCTAAAGCTTATATGAGGTCATAAACTTTAGAGGTTTACTAAGTATAACTACACCTTACCGATCTTACTTATTCTGTATTTACGTATTTATATAAAATAAACAATAAATAATAATTTAAATTAATTAATTCATTTTAATTTCATTTATAATAATTTTTATATTTGTATATACGTCAGTGGTCTCTGATCTGAAACATGGAACCGCCTCATCTCCTGCCGTGAACGTCATAATTAGGAGTATAGGTACCGAAAACGGCAATCAGCGTTTTATTAAAAGTCTTTAGATAATGCATTTAATAAATTTTTAGTTACAGTACTAGCCACTTATTTGAGAGTTTCATACATTTCAACTAATGTAACTTTTTCAAAGTCATTAATGTTCTAAGTTTATCTTGAGCTTTACCGACAAATGGTCAGAGAAATACTAAAACCTAACCTAGTTAACATGCAAATTTCAAATGCGAACAAGCATTTAAATTAAGCGACAATACCATATATCACAAGGATTTGCTTGCCAAACGTAAAAAACAAATGGAGGATAGAGACATCAATAATTGGAAACGCAATAACAATTACACCGAAATGGGATCGAGTTTGAATTGCGCAATGCGTTATACTAGTGACAGATAGAAAGTTTAGTTCTCAGCGTAAATAATAAGCGCTATTTATTTTAGAGCTTAAATAAATTTAAACACGATTTTCTTTTAAATTTACATGCAACTCCGAAGTATTTGTATGGTTGACGGTTACTGTGCCTTATAAGGCTAAGAAATATAAGCCACTCATTAAGCGATCGTATAGTATTTTTGTTCAATAATTTTGAGGATAAAAAACACCCAAGTACAGTATATTAAAATCAGTGTTGTAGGTAGTAGTGGTAGTGTAATCCACACTTAATTTTAACTTCTACACTGATTACTATACCTACAATATATCGATTCTTTGGAATCCATTACTTTTTTTAAATAGTTTAAGTTAAAAATAAACAAACAATGTAAACTGCCCAATTTCCCCGCTTTCCTCTTTCCTCACCTCCTTCATTCCCTTCCCCTAACCCATTCCCAGCTGCCATAGTGGAGGCCACCATACCAGCAGTTTAAGACGATGGCTTTTAGTATAGTGGCCGCCACTTCTGGATTCCACTGACTGCTTACCATCAGGCGGGGTGGAGTCACAAAAAAAAAACATTTCAAAAAAATAATTATTTAATAGAAAATTTTTGAAAAAGCAAATACTGCAAACAAAAAATTGCCTTTTTTATACAAAGTTATAAACCTCATTTTCTGTCTTCTAAACTTAATTATTATTAAAAGACAATAATCGAGACTGCTCGTAAACATGAATGATAATAACAATATACCTAACGTAGGTCCGAACACAGGTGTTCATTCGATTATGAAGCCTCTGGGGACAGTTGCATTAATTCTGTCCTGCGGCATACTGCAGTTGGACATTGTATAGTATGTAGGTATTCGTAACTAATTAAATCATGTATTAGTATAGCTGTATAAATGTTTGATTTAATAATCGGATTATTATTACACAAAAGCTTCTAAAAATCTTTTAATAATAGCTTTTGACATGCGTTTGTCTCAGCACTCATAGGAAAAATTATAAAATATTTTCAACTAGAAAATTCTTATGTCACCTCCACATACAAACTCACAAACATCGTCACATATTATAATAAAATTATTAGCAGGTATTTCTCTTTATTTTAAAATATTCACAAAAATCACATAAAAAAATTAAATAATTATAAAATATAAAAAAATTTCAGTTTTGCATTATTATTAGTTAGGTCAAGTCGGATTCCTCTCCCCCCAAACGGGGTTCTCGCCTTGTCGCGGCGGGGGGCTTAGTAGCCGTGGTTGCCCGGAACCACGGTGAACCAAGAGGAACCCCAAGGAGGCGCCGCTCCTCTGGGCTTTGGTGGTAAGCCCACGATGGAGCGGCTCAGGTGGGTTGCGGTGCTGTATGCGCGGCACCGCAACTGGGTCGGGCTGCGGTGTTGCTACGGCGACACTGCGGTTGAGGAGTGGCGGGGCCGCGGCGGGAGAGGAGTGCCGGTATTACGGTGCGCCGCTCTCCCTACCTTCCGCGGCCTCGGCGGGGCCGCAACCACCAGATTGCGGACGCGGTGGGGCCACAGGGGAAGAGGAGTGTCGGTATTGCGACGCGCCGTTCTCCCTATCCTCTGCGGCCGAGTTAGGTGGCCTGCGGGCGGCGATCGGGCAGTCGCCTCCTGAACAGCACGGGCCCGAGATGGCAGTGCGCGTGTTCCGCACGCGCCTCTCGAGGGAGGGGGGGGCTAGGCCCCCCAAATCGGACGGGACCCACTCGCGTGTGGCGAGCGGGTCGTGGCCCGTCGGGGTCGCGGATGAATGCGCGAGCGTCTCCCGTGACCCCGACACTCTGGCCGTCTGGAGGAACATCGTGGGTTTTAGTCGGTATGGTATATATTTTAGTCCCACGAAAAAAAAAAAAAATTTTTACAAAAAAATGCTATGTTTAAACTCGAATACTCAAAGTTGAGCGCCACATTTAAATACAAAGTTTTTAAGCCGTTGCTAATATAACATCAATTTAATAATGATAAAATTAAATTACTTCCTTTTAACTTGGTATGGTCTTAAAATTAGGTATAACTCCCTTTTATTCGGTCGCGGTATTCCTCGATCGAAGCGTACCGACTTTGTAACGCACCAAATGAAGCGCACTAAAAGTAATTCTCGACGCGCACCAGTCTGGTGACCTAACAAAAAAATATTACTACCTAGTCTACCTACTATTGGTGCCTTTACCCTTGCACACACTGGCACATAATGCAGTACGACTTTGTAAGCTAAAGACATTTCTTTTAAGTTTCAAATATTCATTAAATGTAATATGCATTGTAAAAGGAGTTCAATCTTCTTCAAAGTATCATATTACACAAACTCAGTTCAAGTTATAATTTGAACTTGAGATACCTATATCTTAGGTTCTTATGAAAGCTCTCATACCATTATTGAAACAAAGTCAGTCAAGCTAAGAATATATAATTCTTACTTAACATAAAATATATTATAAATGAGAGAAATAAAAATGCTACAAAAACATAGTAAGTTGTTCGTACGCGCTGAGCTTTTGTAGAAGCAACAAGATGTGACTACGTATTAGAAAATATAAAAATATAACTAGACACTAAAGTTCAAGTATGTATACAGCCCAAATCATCACCCTTGATTTGATTTACGATTGAATTTAAAATACACCTAAAGCTTCGAGTGCAAGAAGCGATAGTCATATATTTTATTCCAAGCGATATGTGTTACAACATGTGCTGTGAGAAAATCTACTATTGAACAAGTAGCTTTTTTACATATTTAAAAAAAAATGTGACAAGAACAATCATTATTTTTAAACCATATAAATAATTAACCGTTTAACTAGTAACTGGACATAATAGAAAATGCATTGTGTCTTGGAGCACTTGTAAACCTGGTGTATGCTGAGAACAAAATCTCATTAATGCTGAAATAAAGGTTACAGCTTATGTAATCAACCTGATAACATTAAAGTTATTAACAGCCCTTTATAGAACAAAAGGGATTTGGAATGTACACAACATACGGCGTCTGCTATGAATGAAATCAAAAAAGTTTCCTATATACAAAAGAACCAACTATTGAGAACGACGACGTTACACCGCAACCGATCATCGCTGATGTTGTACCTCTCGGAGATTTAAAATCCTATGGCTACCTTGGACAAACATTACAACTAGGTAAAAACAACTTTGAGAAGGAAATCGACAGAAGGATTTAGTTGGGTTGGGCAGCGTTCCACAAACTCCGTCAAGTCTTTACGTCGCCTATACCGCAAACCTTAAAGACCAAAGTGTTTGATCAATGCGTCCTACCTACAATGACCTATGGTGCTGAAATGTGAACACTCACAAATAGACTGCTCCATAAGTTGAAAGTCGCTCAGAGGGCTATGGAAAGAGCTATGCTTGGCATTTGTCTGATCGACGAAATCCGTAAAGAGAAGATTTGATAGCTCTCCGAATCAGTACTCTGAAGTGGCAATATTTGTCATATTTGTCGCAGATCGAACAATCGCTGGAGCCGAAAGGTTCTGGAGTGGAGACCATGTACATACATACCTACACGTGTGATGATGATAAAAACAAATAAAAGGTTATACAACATTTTGAGTATTTTTGTAGTAGTTTAAACTAATATTATAAAGAGAAAAGATTTGATTTTTTATACGTTTGTTTGTTTGTTACGATTTAACTCAAGATCCACATAACCGGTTTAAAAATTCTTTCACCTTATAAAAGCTACAAATAGGACAGGTAACATAGGCTATATTTTATTGTTGAAAATATTTTTAAATTTTAATTTTTTAAGCGCCTTTGTAAATCTGAATGATGCAAAGGTCACTATTGCTATGATATTTTCCGTGGGCATTTGTTGTGAGACCGAATGAAACTTTTGATACCGAAGCGAAGCGATGGCGGACGTAAGGATAATATTTATCAATACTAATATAATCTTGATCAATACTCGGGAGAACGGTGAATCCCACGATACAACGTGAGTTCCTCGTACCAATTTTTCAATTCAATGAACGGCTGCAAAAAATTTCACTGGTAATTTATTACTCTGAAATAAATATACATATACTACAACATAAATTGTATCGTAACTATCCTATTCGATTTGCAAGACAAAGTTTTTAAAGGGTTGGTTGTTACCAGCGGCTTCGTCCGCGCAGATATATGTATTCCACTAATACACCATATCTTTATAAATTATAGCCTAAATATGTGTTACTCTGATGTGCCAGTTGTATTATTCTAAAGTTTCATTAAAATCCAGTCAGTAGTTTATCCATTTTTATAAAAGAGTATCAAATATTGATTAATTCATCCATATAATTATATATATATATATATTGTGATTTATTAGAATAAAAATTACAGGCTTTGAACAACGATACCTATAAATGTCTGTATAGCATACAAACCAGGACGTTACAGTGCATAGAGAGCGAACTAAATTCTCTTTTGTATCTAAGTTACGAGTATATTATCTTAAATCGCCTGAGACCCGAGTGACCTAGAATCCAAATACTTGATTCATTTTGTTTATAAATACTGCAAAGCTAAGTCGAAAACAGATTAGGCAAACATTTAGGTACACCTGTCGCTTTATTTTCACATTGTAACTTAGACTCTTGGATTAAGTACATACTCTTTCTCAATACCGGATAATGATAAGAAGATTATAGAAATATGAAGAGTATTTGCCACTAAACTACAATATATTATGCAAAAATAGGTCGTAAAGATTCACAGTTCCGCAGAATATTCGTATAAAATTTAATCATTTCTTGAATTTCTGAACACGATATCTAAGAAGTAGTATCACCGACACTGAATTTTTTTTTTCACATTCACACATTGCCATCTAGCCCCAAATTAAGCAATTATATTTGCTTCTGTTATGGGTACTAAACAACTGATATACTACTTATATACATTTTTTTTTGTAAATACATACATATTATACCTATATAAATTACACCCAGACACAGAGTAAACAATCATGCTCATCATACAAAGGTTTGTCCTGGGTGGGAATCGAACCCACGACCTCCGGCTTAGCAGTCAGGGTACCCACTAGACCAACAGGCTAGTCAAATTATTCAGTTATCTTGAGTTTGTATTTTAATTTTGTATCCTTAAAGTCTAATAAGGCTTTTTAGAGTTCTACTTAACATTACTCATGCAGGTTTAGCTTACTTGGGTGTTTTTACGTGCTACAGCACTAAATTTGTGAATCAAGCCTCGATTTTATTTACTCTGGGGAATAAAGAGCTTGTTCAGAACGTTAACACGTTTTGTTTGTTCTGTGGTGTGAATATATAATAAAGATAAAGATGGCAGGTAACGGGGAATAAGTGCGACTCAGAACTTGTTAAGTTGGAGATGCTTCAAAGAAGTGACCATAGAACTTTTGATTAAATCGGTCACATTATTTTGTATTATAACATTTATTTTAAGCGAACGAACTACCTGCTGCGGTGTTTCCCGAGCTCTATGACATGTCCTTCTTCAAACGAGGTTTAAAGAGAGCATTAATATCACGGTAGGCAGCGGCTTCACAGAGCCCCTGGCATTGCAGAAGTCTATGAGCGACAGTTACAACTTACCATCAGGTGGGCTGTTGGCTCGTCTGCCACTGTAGTAAAAAAAAAAAAAAGCTTATCATTTACGTATCACTTCAACATATAAATAAACGTGGACTATTTAAACAATTAACGTTTGTGAAGCAAACCTTCAGGAATGAAACCCACCTCATAATTTTAGGCCATTTAATTTAGATTGCGTAAGTTGAAAATAGAAGTTTATTATAATCAAATTACTTTAATTTGGTTATTATGTATAATTTGTTGATTAGTTGCTATGTAGATGAAACTAAGGTTACCTATTTAAAAGGTAAAGTAATGCATTTCCTATAGGTACACACTTTCACCAAACAATTTACGGTGCGGGGGTATACTATACGTTCTCGCTCGACGCTCGACAGTATTATTTAGATGTAGTAACAATAGTGTCAAGAATTTGATTCCTAATCGGAACAAATATTTGTGAGATCAATAAATATTTATATTCAGAAGACTCTATTAAAGTACACCCAGATAATTATTTGACATATTTAGTAGGTTGACTTTTCAAGTCTGCAATGACACAGGATAAGGCTTAGAGAAGGAAGTGTGCAGCTATATCACAGTAAGAGTAGATATGGAAACGCGTGAACGTTAGAAGGAAACGCCGTCCCTTCTAACTTGACTACAAATAAAATCGCGGCATTCTAAAAAAAGCTTACATTGTCTGCAGTAATACTTATTACTTGTCCTTGTTTTAACAAGCCTTGAGCATAATGGATTATTTTATATTATTATTGTGCATATTGGATGCACAAAGTATACAGTTTTATTTGTTTTTGGAATACTAACGTTAAACCTATCACATTCCTCTATATGTCATCAATATTTTTTCATTCTGCCACGTCACAGGAAATGTTTTTAATTTTGTTTAATGTTTTAGTGTTCAGGTTTATTTTTAAATACTACCCCTTTTTTATTCTCTTAATCAAGTATTAAACTAAGAGAGTCAGCAAGATTAGCGAACACAGAAGTAATTGACTTTTCAACAGACATGAACAACATGCCTCGACTCGAATATCATGGTCATCATTGCTTTCATGTAGCTATTTAACCGTGATAATTTTAATTCAAATAGACCAATATAGTTTTGATGCTAACGTTAAAAGCTGCTGCTACAATAGACCCAGGGCATCAAACTATGGTTTCTACAGTTGTTTTTAATTCATCTTTATTGGTGTTGACTACACTTGTGGCAACTACGGAGTTCATTCTTCGGATATACATTTCCGATACAGAAGCATTGAAATCCATTACATGCCATATTTTTATTTGTAGTAAACACGTTGCTGATATTGTATGACGTTTGTGCCATATTAGCTACTACCACGTCGACGCTCCTATTTGACCGAAAATGATAGCTATCATTAAAATTATGAACCTACAAAGTCCACTGAACATCGGTTTCTCTCAAACGAATCGTTTTTACTATACCGTAGCCACTAGTAGTGACATAGTCACAAATAGTGTACGCGTACTCTATAAGGCAACCAAATATGGTAATATTTACTAAGAATGTCACGCTGCTGAAAATTTCCGGATTTTACATTAGTAGTTTCTTACGGCATCAACGCGCGCCAGGAAAAAAGATGAGCTGGTTTTATAGACCTGTCTAACAATTTGGAGAAATAATTCCTTTCAGTTAGATTTTTGAATTACTATAATAAACCAGACACTACATGCCTAGAAACAAAAGAGCTAATAATCACTACGTTTTACAAACAGAAAGATACAAATGTTCTAAAAACAAAACAGTAAATTTATATCAATAAACAAATAAGTAAATACTAAAATAGAATTCTGGTTTTAAAATTATATTTATTTATATTTAGAATTTCCAGCATCTTTGTAAATGGGTTTCTATAATGAAGTTGCTGAGGATTCTGAATTAAAAATTAAAGCTTTTAGTATAAAAATAGTTTGATTTCTGCTAGATAGTGCGATGACATTATTTCAGAGTAATGTTAGAATGTCAGGATGGCCGAGCGGTCTAAGGCGCTGCGTTCAGGTCGCAGTCCACTTCTGTGGGCGTGGGTTCGAATCCCACTTCTGACAAAATGTTTTTATTTTTGTGCACATTTAGATAAAATAAGTATTTACTTATTTTATTTTTCCCCGACTGCCGCAGTCAAGGAGGGTAATATGTATGTATGTGAGTATGTATGTCAATTTCTTTCGCACGCTCTACAGCCTAAATGTCTTAATGGATTTTAACATATGAGGTGTCATTAGATTCGTATTAATTGTGGAACTGATATTAGGGTATATAATATTTCAATATAGTGTCAGCACGAGAAAAATAGGTATCTTTCTTTTCACTTTGTCTTAGGCAAGCGGGCTTTTTGTTTCTTGTTAAATTAATATATATTGCTTGTTAGAAATTCGTCATAGTGATCTCAATAAAACTGACATAAACACACGCATATAAACCAACTTGTAGAGTAGTGCAGACTATTTCCCAGCTGGGCTGTTCTAATTTGAACACGGAGTTCTTTTGGTATTTCTTTCACCTGTAATGCTGTTTTTATAGTTGGAATTAATGTTACACGTAGGTTGAATCTTCAGGCTTTGAGGAGAGCCTTATGTTGTATATTCGCGACTGAAAATATTTTTCTTACAAAACCACTGTCACATTTTGTTGTTTAGCGGCGGTTAAGTCCTCTTGAGCTAAAAAAAGACTACTGAAATGTATAGCATCCTGAAATACAGGAGTGAATCTAAATTGGTTAAAAGCAATTTATTTCCAAAAGATGGGCCTTTTCTTTCGCTTTGGAATGTTATAGTGTCATTACTAGAACTTAATTTTTACTGTACTAATAAAAAATTTAGAACGACAATTAAATTATTATTTCTTTTCTTTTTCAGTTAACAAGGCTGAACCTACAGAAACGCACAGTAAGTTTATACATTTAGTTTATTTCTTTAAGTACAGTGCTGTACTCTCCTGTGAAGAAGTGGCGGGTCGCGTCTGAGACCTACCTATATAAAAGGATTACCTTTATGGGTTGATACGGCTCATAGATTGCTACAATCTTCGAACCTTCGCGTAGATACTTTGTTAATCAGTTTCACGCTTGATGAGACAAAAGGACGTACGAAGATATTATTTGAATCTAGGTGACCGTTCAAGCATGATCAACTTGACAAGGGTGTTACATGATATTACGTTTTGCTTCACTGCTTTACAGACAAAGGTGGGTTTATTAAAATTTATCTAACCGATTTTTTTGCAAAATACCAATACTTTGCTTCACTACATTTCGATTCGATCATGACGCAGCATAACTGAAACATTGTCACTTCAGTCAATCCATATTTCCATACAAATATTATAAATGCGAAAGTAACTGTCTGTCTGTTACGCTTTCATTCCTAAACCACTGAAACAATATTGATGAAATTTGGTATAGGGATAAAATTGACTTTGGAGAACAACATAGGCTATAATTTTATCGCAAAAAATGGCTTGAAGGAGTTAAAATAGGGGATGAAAGTTTGTATGGTAGAAGCGATATAACCGACATTCACGCGAGTAAAGCTGCAGGCAACAGCTAGTATAAGGATAAGTGATGCCGTTGATATTAACTTTACATAAGCCATCTGAAATCCAGAATCAACACATTCTATGTTCAGATTAACCGTCAATATTATCATAGGTGTCCTTATGATCTGCCCAATTACCACACCGGTTCCACTTTCTTCTCTTTCCAAAAGGTCTGCTTAAAGTCGATTTTGTTTTCTTCACAATTGTTTCTGCTATTTATAGAGGATCTATAGTCTTACGCCACGATTTAGTTTGTTTTCCATCATATGAACAGTATGTTTTTTACTGCCTTAATTGTATAAATAAATGTTATGTCAATCATATAGATACACTAATATATAAACCTAGTCAATTTGGGAAAAAAATTCAAACCTTATGTGTAGGAAAATAGAGGATGATTGTTGATTATTAGTTAAAATTAATTACAACAGTTAACCAAAAATTAAGCATGTAGTAATTACTGGTTTAAAGTCACAAAATATTATAAAATAAAACTTTTTAACAAAAAATAAATAAACCGTTTCAATTTAGGTATAGAGTATTTAGATATGAAATACCTATGTTAAAGTCATTTATTTTGTAAATTGAATCATCATGCCGGTCTCATTTTCAACAATGTAATAAGGTTTATTATTATTATTATTCTAGCTTATTGCAGATGCTTATATTTTACAATTCTCAAATTTAAAAAAGCTATTGTATGAACCATACGAATATCTATCACAGAGCTGCGCTGGTAATAACGATGTAGGTATCCGTAAAATATTCATTAAACACTTCCAATGCACCATCATAATCATATATCATTAAGCGCTTTTATAAATGTAGCCGAATAATGGCAGGAAAATAATGAATCATGCGATAGCATCCTGTGATAATATGCAGCCACTTTGATCACCATGCGCTATGGTAAAACATCTCAATAAGAAAGCTTATGACGAGAGATGTATGATGTAAGAGAGTATTCTGACAGCTCTTTGAATTAATCGACCCTCGCACTTTCTTTACAGAACGACGTACGGGACTAAATTAAAACCTATAATTCTTTACCAGCGATATTTTTAACCCGGATCGAGGGGTGTGTAAAAGACCAGATATATCTACTATGCATATACTATACCAGAATGAAACTATAACAGCTGTTTGACGCGATGACTTTTAAAATGGTGTCCACCTTGTTTTGGCCCTGACTGCTTACTATTAAGCAGAGTGAAGCCACATGGGTAGGCTAAAAACAAACCAAATCCACATAATATTTCATACAAAGAACTGGCTTATCTAAACTATTGTATAAAGCTTCAGAGTTTGTTTGTTTGTTTGAACGCGCTGTTCTCTGGAACTACCAGTCGGATTTGAATAGTTCTATTTGCGTATGATAGCCCATTTCTTGAGGAAGATTATAGGCTATGTAACATCACGCTACTGGCGACGGAAGCAGAGCAGTAAGCAAAGACGCGGGTAAAACCGCCCCGCGGGAAGCTAGTACATGAATAAAATAAAAGTCGGAGCTTATCTTTAAGACAGCAACACGCTAACAGTATAATTAATCTGTAACAATGATAATGCGGCATTTCTGCGACAAACTTAAACCTCATTATTTATTTAAAAACTAGTGAAAATTGCGATATGCACAATGTTCACTGAAGTTTCTTGAATAGAATGTGTGCATAGCTTAGGAAAGAATAGCTAGCACAGCGATGCACTATTATAATGTTTTTTTTGTCTTTTTTTATTATGTGATTTTGTATTGTGATTTATTTTTCAGTCCAAACTTTGATAGTATATATGTTTACTCTAATATACTTTAAGGTATATTAGAGTAAACATATAATTAATCATAGTTTTTATGTAATACTTAAGATTAAGACTAATATAGTTTTGTTCTATTTCTATAATACGCTACCACATACACTTTTATAGCAGAGTCAATAAATTCAAAGAGTGGAGGCGCTTCTGGCATTGTTGTTGACGAAAGTCTTTACATAAAAATAACAACACAGTAAAATTTAATTATTGCATAATATGACCAAGAACTGGTAGATATTGTCTTACCTGTTGTAATATAAACTCACCACTATTTTTCTCACTGATCTAGCTGTGCATAAACTGTGACAATAATAAAATCTAAGTTTTTATTCAGTAACGTTTCAAAATCTACAGTGTTTGTATTTCGTGACTAGGATAGTACACACGCGAACTAAGTTGTTAACATTAAAGGTGCTTACGTCAAAACGGTTTTTGTTCACTAGATTATTTGTTGTTATTTATTTGATCCGCATCGGTAATTAAATTGCAATGATGTGAGTTCTTTGATCTTATATTATCGTGTGAAGTTTGAATGTAAGGTTATTCTAGGTTACTCCTCTTTTTCATGAAATATTACAGGCTACATTTAAAAATAAACTACTTACTAAAAAGCTTAACATTTTTAGATAGAGTAACATCGTAGCGTTTTTTAGAGTTAACAAAACACTAGGACTGCTATAATCAAATATTTACCTATCTTAAAGGCTTTGAAGCTGTAAAAAAGATTTTAAGACGTTGCATATTTCATAGAATTACTCGGAGTAAATCAAATCTTTATGGTATACTTAACATTTATTCAGTTAACTAGCTTGCCGTGATGCGGTTTCATCTGCGTATTTCTTTGTTGCTCTGCATCCGTCCTCAGTTGAGTGATCTATCATGGCTAACATAAGCAAAAAAAAAAAAAATTCAATTCCAATAGGGTTTTTCAGAGATTAGCGCGTTCAAAGAAACAAACAAACAAACTCTTCCGCTTTATATTATAGTATAGATGAAACTTAATACAATTTGCAAGCAAGATCTACAGCGTATTCGCGATACTACGAGGCCTGCCCATGATGGACAAACTTCCACTTATAACTTTGTACGGAACTCTCGATGCGAGAGTCGGGTCCGTAGAGGTATTGCCTGATTACCTTGAAGTTCAGAATGGTTTGCGATGGTCACTATACTTGGCGGATGTGTGGTGAGCGGAATAAGATAGTATATAATGCAGGTGATGCTACTACTCATTGCTTGGTAAGCCCTCTGTCTTCGCTTACCCACCCATGCTAAAGAGATCGTATGGTTTTTTATTCTAAAATGTAAACTACCACCACTTCCCAAGGTTAAGTTTGTTTAAATATAAAATAGAAATAATTTGTGTAAGCTTAATTCAAATTTGTTATTGAAATTACATTCTATTAATATCATAAATGTAAAAGTTTGTGTGTGTGTGTGTGTATGTGTGTGTGTGTGTTTCACCCTTGTTTTCGAGGGATACAACAAAACATACTTTAGACACGGGCGAAGCCGTGGGTCGCATCAAGTTCCTTTAAATAAGTTTACAATTGCCACGTTAAATGCTGTCGACTCACGCCATCTATCGACGCTCTACCGTTCAACGTACAAAACTTAACGCCAACAGAGTCACGAAAGTTTCAGAAACTTTCAGGCTTGCTTTCAGCTTTAGTGTTCAACGTTGGCAATAGATAGCGCTGTTGTATAGAGTTAACTTGTAAACAAAATAAGTTTTGAATTACTTATTTTCTTCACATGTAAACTACAAAGATGGCGTTCATTGTTAAATCCTCCTTCGGTAAATTCAGCCAGAATATATATTATCTGAGTAAGGACAACATTAATTTTTGGGATAGACCTTTGCCAGCAGTGGGTCACACCTTTTTCAAAGTTGCATTAGTTAACAAGTCCCTTGTTGCTTTTAAATTATAAAAGTGACAAACTAAAAGCTTACACCCGTTCCTTAAAAAAATATTTCTGAATCTGTTGAGTTTTGAACTATAACATTTGGGAGTCTCGAGGATTACTACTGTCAAATTAGGTAAAATAGAGTAGTTAGTAGCATATATGTAGGTAGGTATAAATATAGTAGGACAGCCCAAACCTGAACATAACCCTGAGGCCCTAGACAAGTGTCAAAGATTTCTATTCTATTCATAGAATAGATTAAAAAATGTATTGGATTGACATAAGCTAACGCCAACGCTTATGTCAATCTCATACATTTTTTTATCTATTCTATGAATAGAATAGAAATCTTTGACACTTGTCTAGGGCCTCTGGTATAAATTAGGCACACTATAACCTTACAGTCGTTTAATTGAAGTATTAAATTGGCTCTCGGCTAATTTGCATTAGCAATGTATCATCTAAATTATGCAATTTGTGCAACCAATTACGTAAAATAGAATGAGCTATATATTCTCTAATTACGTATGTAGAAAGGTAATGACATTTTTAAAACTTTAAAGCTTTTCTTAGTGATGACCTACTGATCAATACGCCTGCTTTGTATATGCAGTAGGTTGTGTGGGTTCAAATCTGATCAAATATCAATGTAACTTATTTAAATTCATATGTACTTTCCAAATTTACCTCAGACATTTATATTTACGGTGAAAGAAAACCTGAATTTTTAAAAAAAAGTCAAAAATTGCTAATCCGCATTGAGCAAGCGTGGCGTTCAATGCTCATGCCTTCTCTATATAGGTAAGAAGAGGCTTTTGCTTGCAGTGGGATTATAACAGGTATGATGAAGCTTTTTAGCAGTAGAAAAACGTGTGACTGTTTAACATGTTGTAAGTTCGTTTGGCGCATAGGACAAAACTTTGTGTAATCTATAAATATTTTTGCAGCCTTTCAACATCATCATCAAATCAGCAGAAAGACGTCCACTGCTGGACTTTCACCTCCCTAATTTCGCCACCTTGGCCAATCGTGAGCCACTCTCAATTATCGGTTGCCCGCCACCCTTGACAGATAGCATCGGTCCACCATATATCTACTCATTAGTGCTAAATCCTTTTATTTTTCGATTATAATATTAATAAATCACTTGTACGAAAGTTTGATAATAAATTTTATAATAAATTCGGTTGGAGGTCGCCATGTTTACACATAAGTAGGTATAATACTGTAGTTAAGTAGTGAATAACTTAATTTTTGGTTTACTGCTGGTTTTAGTATCTAAAAAAATCCATGCTTTATATGAAGCGTATTAGCACTGATCGGTAAACGATTAGCTGGTTAAGCAACATGGAGTGCGGCTGGCCCACTGATGGGTGACCGCATAGTGGTATTTAATCTGAGCGTCAGGGCACGTTAAACGTAAGTCCCGGTTGTTACCAAGTTGATAACCGTCGTTAGGTCAAGTCGGATGCCTCATTGAGTGCCCTGAACAAATCCTGACACTAGGTTGATCACTAACCACTCGATATTTTTTTTGTTTTATTAATGATAGATGAGTTGTATTGGTTATTCTTAAATCGTACTACTAAATTTGTCCGATTTAGCTCGGGATAGTTTGCCTCAATCAGTTTCACATGGGTTCTTACGGTGAAAGACGACGTAAAGCGCAGCAATATTTCTAAGCATTTTCTCCATCTTAGAGAAGACTACATCTATAGGAAAGCAACCTTATTAGTTTTTGCGGTTAGATCATTGATTTTTTTAGCATACTGACATACATTCATGCGTTGGTTTACGGACTAAATGCAAGACAAATGAAGCAAATATATGTATATAGCATTGTTTACTTACTCTTGTGTGTGATCCATGCGGTCCTTCTCCTTTCTTCTCTCGGTTGCCTTGGTTATATTTTCATGTCCATAAGTTAGGGTAACGATTGACCGTTTAACAATTTAACGATAGTCACAATTACTTCTTAATTCGTTAAACATGACCCATGTTATATAGAATATATAGAACTGTTATTTAATATAGTTAAGTGTAGTTACATCATAACTACACTCAGTTGGCATCCATCAAGGACTACAGATACATCAGTCGCAGGTGCGCTGTTCTCACGGGTACTCCATGTTCATTTACTATTTTTACAGATTATACTCATACAGTTTGTTGTTCTTGATGTTTTAGTGAATAATTATCTGCCTTATTTAATTGAAATATTGTGTAAAATCATGACTTTTTTGCCCTAAGTGGTAGGTAGTGAGTGAATCTCGAATGAATAATAAAATAAACCAAGTTTAGATTCATTTTAATTTATAAAAATATTATTTTATTTTATTTTATTATGCAGTGGATGATTGTAAATCTTGGTAACTGTAATAGTTTCCTGTTTAGATTAAGAAAGTTGTTTTGTTTTGTTGTTTAAAAACCTCACAAGTCACAAGTCAAAATTTGAAGAAAGATGGTGTATCATATTATTTATATCTATACTATTATATAAAGCGGAAGAGTTTGTTTTTTTGTTTGTTTAAACGCGCTAATATCTGGATCAACGAGTAGGATTTGAAAAATTCTTTTTGTGTATGATAGCCCAGTTCTCGAGGTAGGTTATAGGTTGTAACATCACGCTACTGGCGATGGGAGCAAAGCAGTAAGCAAAGACACGGGTGTGCATAATAAATAATTTACAAATTACCAACATGCGTAAATTAATATTTGTAATATTCTACATTATCTATGCCCAGTTAAACAGAGTAGTGAAACTTTTAATATTTATACTATAATCTAGCTGTAAACTTATATTTTGTGTTAGCTTATAAAGTTTATGTAATATTAAGTTAGTTCATTTAGTATGTTTTTATCATAACTACCAACTTGGCGGATCAACTTTCATCCTAACTTATAATAGTATTAGCGTGGAAGTTGATCAGTGTCCTTACTGTTTTGTGTTGATACAAATAATTCACTTCTTCATTATTATATTATAGTCAAAGTGTTTTTTTACATTTATTCGTTTAGATTACACGAGTGAAACTTATGAAAGTCATAATAACAAAAATAAATAATCCTACAACCAGTTTATTGACGTCGTAGCACAATGAGAAGAACTCTGTCACTCCTTTTATTACCCATTTCATTTCATACATGCAAAGTAACCTGTAATAAGTTACCTGTTATATGAAATTACAAGTTTACCTTTATGTTATAATAGGTAGGTACTTATAAGCGAAAAAAAGGAGAAATTAATACAATGCTTTATAATGTCTATCATTTTGTAAAGCACAATTTGCACACTACTTTACAAAATGATAGACATTATATACATTTCTGCCAATATAGGTACGTCACAGGTAGAGTCAGCATAAGTAAAATAACTATCGGAACCTAGTAGTTTGTTCATTTGTTAATGGATTAACCTGTTTTTTTAGCGACTTCGGGTCTCAGGTTATATACGTTCACATATATCGAGAGGGAGAGAATGCATTTTTTTTACAATATTTAATATCCTATGTTAAGGACATGAAGAAGCAAAGCAAAATGTGGAGTAAAGCATTAACGTACCAACAAGAGGGAAGGATTAGTCAACTAACTCGAGTAATTCTGAGTGTTAGTCGCGTCTTCTTGTTATGTGATGAATCGACAATCATCATTAAGTTGATGGTTGTTCTAGTAAAGCAAATATAATGGTTGTATAGCACCACTTTCTAATGTATATTCATATTTATGTATTATTTATTATTAAAAATATGTATAAAAAATACATATTTCATGTCTGACAAACGTAAAACGTATCTGTTTATATTTTTTAACAAGATACATATTTATATTTGAAAGGTAGATTAAAAATCTCATCATCAAAGTAAATTTGTAATCACAAAATCGGATCAAGAGGGTCAGAACCCGTCCAAAAATCTCTTAAATCTAACTGGAATTTAACTCGATAGATTACAAATTTCAGATTTCTATTTACCAAATTTGTTGTGCTCGTGTCGTTTTATATCTCTTAATGGCTTTTGCGAACGGCCTCACCTTTATATACACCTACCTAAAATCCAGTTGCAGTATTAAGCGGGATACACACAGAAGAAGTTCTGGAGAGGCGACCACTAATTGAACGACGCAGCGTATGCAGACACTTGGAACTTGAACCGACGACCTTATATATGTGGTCAGCAACTGATGGATAAGAGCTATTCTGGACCCCACTGACTGCTTACCATCAGGCAGAGTGAAGTCACTTTAGTAGGGTAATATAAAGTATGAGCGAAGTACATAGGATAAATGACAATAAAGTGAAAGAAAATCAGCCACCTTAGGACAAACAGCATCGTTATCTAATAAAATTATGTATGCAATTATAGTAAATATACTTATGAATGCGAAGATTACGATGAAAATTGGTATGTAGGTAGACAGATTTGGTAATCTATAAGGATAAAAATGCAGACTGCCTATGTAGGCATTCTGCATTTTTATCCCGAATATCGGTCTGGTTCTCGAGGGATACAAAACATTTTTTATGCGCGGGCGAAGCCTAAGTTAGTACTCTCTAAATATTTAGAAAAGGCCTTTATCTACCATTACATGTATTTTTATAAAAACTTGGTGATAAGAACAGCTGTTAATATGTGATTGTCGATACCTATGTGCTGTGTACACCGTGTTCACTAAGCATTGCAACCATTATAAGCAAATACGATCATGTCGATGCCGATCGTGAGAGAGAAGGTATGACGGAGGAGAACTCAGACGTTATCTAAACTACTATCTAACAAGAAATAGCTTTTCGTGCCTTGGTCACCCATCCACAAACTGACCGCAACAATGATACTTAACCTCTACGAGTCTTTTAATAGACGGAGCACTAAGTGCAGTTTAATGTCAGTACCACTTAATGTTTAAAATGATTTGTGTAGTAGAATAGTAATTCTAAAGGACTAAAAGTCACGTACAAATGAAGATTTATTACAGGCATAACCTCCTTGTTACATAAATTATTTTAGAACTTCTAGAGAATAAACTCTCGCGTGGTACTTTAAAATAATAAAATAATACCAGCCTGTTACTGTTCTACTGAGGGTAAAGGCACCTTCTATTAAAAAAAGGCATTGATCATCAGGCGAGGTATTTTACAAGTATACAAATAACGGACATATTAAAGAGTTTCCATCTATGTAACTATTCCGAATATATTTTATTCAAAGTTAAAGATAAATCACTTCATTTAAAACATGTGCATATTATTTGTAAACTTCATAATCAAAGAGATGGCAGACAATTTGCATACAGTGATATACAGAGTGTATACGATGGTTTGATATTAAATGAAAAGGCAGTTGTTACCAGTCCGTATAAGGCTACGAGCTCATTCGACCCTAAAAATTTGACCCTGCATTAAAAGTTGTAGACTCGACCCGTTTTTAAGAGCCTATTCGTACCTATTTCAGGTACAAATCCAGAAAAAATTAAATTAATATTTATTTTAAAGCCCTGTAGCTCATTGAGTTTTCTATTATTTTAGAAAAAAAACAGTACAGTCAGAAAAATAACTAATTTCAAATTATGTTAAAATATTTAATAAGTTGTGTTACTTTTACAATATATACTTATTATATTATTATAAAATCCGAGGTTATGAATGATACTCTGAATGAAAAGCTTTTTACTAAAAGAAAAAACTTACTAGAATAATGGCAAAATATAAATAATGCTTAGAAAATTTTATAACTTTACAGATTATTTTATATAATAATAACTAAAATTAAACTTGAATGAGAAAACATTTTTTTTTAGCTTTGGCGTCAGCTTGTGATTGGTTTATTTTAAGCCTCATTTTAGCAGACGCCATTTTATCATTGCTTATTTCAAGTGCTTCACAAGTATGTGGTGTTGTAGAGTGATAAAATTAATAATCACCATAGTGATTATTAATTTTAAGTGGATTGTGGTTTTTTTGACGTTTATTTTATTTGTTTTTTTCATCACGTAATATACTGTAAAAATAGTTAATCATTATAGTTCATTAGTATAAACATGTTTTTACGAATACCTATTTTATTGAAGTATAGATGTAAAACCGGGTAATAATTTGATTGTAAACCAAATCGCTTGAAGCCATTTTTTTTTCAAGGATTTGTTCTCACTTATTATGCAATTAAATGTTATTTACAAATACAATAATTACATTTTGGAATCGCAAATAGCTGAGTTAACTTTTATAATAAGTTATCATACTTGTAGTGATACATTTTATCCTATAATTATAATTCTACAAAATTACAACCTCACAATCGAAGTCTGCTTGTGACATATTAGTGATTTTAATTATAAAAAGTTATTTTGAATACACCAGTTAGTATATTTTTGGTTTGAGCCAAGTGATTTTTTTAAATAACATGATACTGATATGAAAATATTTTTACACCAACTGTACTTTGTACGTACTCGCAAAAAGGAAGTAGTGGCTGTGATTTGAATTATACATGTACTTTGTATGTAATTTATAACTTTAAGGTATTTATCAGACGGATTTCAGAACAAATCTCTGATTTTTATTATTTACAGAAGTTATTTTAAATAAACCAGTTAATATATTTTTGGTTGTATTGCTAAGTGCCATTTTTAAATAACATTATACTGATACAGATTTTTATACCGTCAGTACTTTATACGTCCTCGCGAAAACTACGAACTAACACCGACCGACAGGCACAACGAGAAGTGTCATCATAGATTTAAGTTATTTTTAATATATATTTTAGGTTACGGTATTTATTGATTAACTTTTATTTAAATAGTGTGTAGTATACTTATATTATAATGTATGTATGATAGTCTGTAAGATATATATTGAAAATTGTAATCCCGATGGTACCCAAGATACAAGCACTAGCTTAGTTTGGGACCAAAGGGAAACTATAGTCTGTCAAGAAAGTCGTGACAATAAATGAGGGCGCCACTATTATTTAACTGGTATCATTTGTACTAGGACTAGAATAATTAAGATAATTGTAATGTTATTGTAAAATTTAACATAAGCACATAATTTAAGATCATATATAGGTAGATATTATAATCATAATTGAGCTTAAAATTAAGTACATCATAACAAATTGTGTTGTTTATGTGCCTTAAATGTAAAAACGGCAGTGGAGCTGTGAGTTCGATCCCCGCCGGCAGAAGCAATGTGAATTTCACTTTGTGGAATTTATAAGTACTAGTCAAACGATATACCATCTGCTAGCGGTGAAGGAAAACATCTTCAGGGAAACCACATGTCCTAAAATAAATTCTATGGGCATGTCAGATTCACCAACCCGCATTAGGCTGTGTGATTATTTATAAGGTGAAACCCGTATAAATATTATTAAAAGACTGATTCTAATTCAAAAGTTAAAAACTATATGCAACAGTAAATTTTACCCACTTTGAAATAATAATGATGCATTAATGATATCAACATTAGAAAGAAAATTTAGCTGAAAGTATAAAATAAACATTTAATCAAAATAAAACAATTTTTCTGTTCTGATTTTTATTTTTTGTAAGAAATACCAATAGATGTAATAATCTGCCTAAAATGCTCAAGACTGCTATCATAACCCAAGTCTTCTTGACAACGGCAAGCAATTTTCTTAATGAAGGAACTTTCTTTTGTACCGTATGAAAGAATTGTATCTTTTCAGCATTCAGCATTTTTTTGGATCGACCATTGCGTTGCCATTGTTGTTGAAACATTCATTTACAATACGACGGACTTTCTGATTTGCCTGAAATCATCATTTTATCATCGTTCAGAAAAGAATATTTCATACTATATACTATAATTATATACCTACTTATACACAAGTGTAATAAAAGTATCAAAACCATCAAATTGATCTATAAACTGTTGTAGATTATGTAATACTTAACCTCAAAATATAGCATTGTAAACATTATATGTATTTATCTTAAACAACGATTTTGTTTAGCATCTCTAATTACAATATGTGTAGATATAAGTAAAACACTATTACATACCAGTCATTTTATCTGTACGTGCGTACACATCATCTAAATCCCATAAAACTGGACCGGTTTGGTGTATTCAGTAAAACATTGTTTGTATACATGGAAAATGATTTCTCTACCAGCATTTCGAATAGATTTACTCATGGTGACAGTATTTCTGTTAATTCATAGTACAAACTCTACTAATTTGTAACTTTAAAAATAATTTTGTTGATATTACACAATAAAATTATCAGAGGTTGACATTTAAACTACCACCATAGACATGTAAATACTGGGTTGCCTAATTAAGAAAAATATTAGTTCCGATTTTATTCTTTTCACGACTTTCTTGACAAACTGTACTTATTTGTAATAAAATGTAATTTATATTTATGAAATAAATTGAATTGAATTGAAATTGAAAAGGAAAGAATGGGTGCTGCTGTTATCCCAGGGGTCGAATGGGTACTCAAACTAAGAAAGGGTCAAATCTTTAGGGTCGAATGGGCTCGTAGTCCTTAACAATGATTTCAAATTAATCACAAAAATCATTTGACGAAAAACAACAATTTAAAATTTTCTAACGAAACAAATAATATTTTAGTAGTAACAAAGTAATACACCATTTATTATGACAAGTTCACTGACCGTAATGAGCGGCAACGTTTATCCTTCGACGTGGATCATGACTTAAGTCAGTGACCGTTTGACGTATTTACAAAGTGTTAAGAATTAAAAAAATTAAAAAAGTAGTCCTATATCTAAACTATTGAAGATATTTAGTTGATTTTAATTTGTCTCGCTTTATAATGTCACATACTATACTTAATTGCAATTAATATCATACCGTCGTATACACTCTGTATAAACCTCATTTCTTATTTTATTAGCTTTATTTTAGATAAAGAATTTGAATTTAGAAATAGCTATTTCAAAATGAGGTTGATGTAACAATACAAAACTGTGTGATCTTCAGACAAACGTCTAGTAAGATAAGTAGGAATATTATTTGAATGTATGGCACTTTATTCTTTGTTGTGTCCAAATATTCTGAAATTTGTGGAAGTTGTTTTTATTGTCATCATTAATTGTAACCAAAAAATGTATTTATCTGGCATTTAGCATACCTACATTTCTGTAAGGAAAGGTATAGTTTTTAAAAACAACTGTCGAAATTTGTACCTAATTATGTGGTTTATGCCGTGTGGTCTCCGATCCAGAGTTCATCCCGATTCATGCGGTAGTTTCACATTCTGTATAACACTAGGCTATTTCTGTCCTTGAATGATGTAGAGGCGACTAAGAGAATGCCATAAAACGATCAGCAGCTTTATTATCACTTCGATTACAAAATTTCTTCCTTTGGGAGATATTCAGTGCTTCTTTAAGCTAAATGTAATGTAGGTAACATTATAATATCTATGGTACAACTATGATGATATATGATCTGTATTTGGGTTCTATGTCAAAAGCTTTGAATCGCTCCTCAGTCCGGAATAAATGCTGCAACAAAAAGCTGTTGTGTCATTGCGTACTCTCCTAAGTCCTGGATATCACACTAAATTTGTGATGAGGAGCCGATTTTCTTTTTATTTTAAACTAGCTGACCCGGTGAACTTCGTTCCGCCTAACAGTCTATGAACATTACTTTATTTATCTAAAACAAAAGCTTTTTCTAAAATAAACGTAGCCTAAGTTACTCCTTATTACATCAGCTACCTGCCAATAAAAGTCTCGTGGAAATCGGTCCAGCCATTTCAGAGATTAGCCGGAACAAACAGACAGACAGACAGTCACACAAAAAATTTAAATAAATTTATTTTAGTGTATGTACCGTATGTATATTCATATACATGTAGTATAATACGGTTATTTCAATATTACAAACAGACACTCCAATTTTATTATATGTATAGATTGTCTTTAAATATCCCAAGTTGGATCTGGAATCCCTACTTGTGACGTAACATACAAATAATCTAAATTATTACAATATTAGTTCAGTGTTCTCGTTTAATCAGCTAGCTGAATGATTTATCCGCTGCCCACGGACTGGCGTCTGCCAGAATATCATACGCTATTGTTTGACATCAATATTGACGCTGATCTTTTGTTTTCACGGAAGATGGTTGTCATTTAATTTCATCTACATTTTTCTATTTTATCATTGTAATATACCATTAATATCATCAACAAGAATATAATACTACACTTGACGCTGGCAGAAATAGCTGACACAATCGTCGGCTCTGTTGCCAAAAAAAAGGAGAAGAAGAAGAAGACATCAATATTTTTGTTTGCCGTTTTAATAGTATACTAGCTTTTGCCAGCAGCTTTGCCCGCGTGGCATACCACAAAAAAATATAGCATAAGTTACTCGCTGATATTGTAGCTTTCTTTAGGTGCAAGATTTTTTTTTAAATTGGTTACGTAGATTTTGAGTTTATCCATAACAAACAAACAAACATGCAAAAAAAATAATCTTTTCTCTCTACAATATTAGTTCGTAAAATATTTTGTCATAATTTATATATATTAACTTTCGGATATCTCTATTGCAATAGCATGATTTCACTAATAAAACTGTAAATGAATATGAACTTGAATAATGACTCAATTATAAAAGTGGAGATAACCGTATTTTCCCTATTATTTATACTTGTTTTCTAGTGGATAGATGGTGACTTGTTTCTACCGTTGCCAATGAAAAATAAGAAGACGAGTGCTATGAGACAACGTTCCAGTTATTTGAATATTTTAAAGAGGAAGTCGTAATGAACACTCAGTTTTACAGTAATACATTTCTATGGTACAAATTAATATTATATGTATGTAGTGTAATTTACGGCGTTCTAAAATTCTTTGCTGTCACAATAAAATATTATATGATGTGCACGTGAGGCTATTTTTTATATCTATATGTCTGTTTTTTATGGTTTATAAATTTATTTTTAAATAAATTAATAACATTTTTTTGCAAATCTTGTCTTGTTTGAAATTCAAATTTAGTGTATAGACAACTTATAACGATTATCTGTTACTTCGTCGTATTTTACAATATCTACAGAAAGAAATAGAGTGAATCCATAGTCTACCGGAGACGCGTATAAAATATTGCCCTAATGCGGCCATGACTCGAAAGGCTAAATACTGTCGGTATGATAATGATGTCTCAACTTATCTCTGTACGCTTGCTGAACTAGGTCTGAAACCAGCTGTAAACCAACCAACGAGAGGGGGTTCTTGCATTGATCACGTCTTCTATGCAGGTGAAGTAGACGTGGAAACTATAATTTGTTCTACAACCATAACTGATCATAACTTAATTGTAACTGGCATAACCCGATCAATCGTAAAACCTGTCCCCCGGCCTAGATATAGACTGCGTATTGATTACAACTCTATTTCAGATGAATTGAATAACATTGATTGGTCATCTTTAAATAATATTTCCAATGTGAATGAACAAGTTGAAATTTTTATTGGTATTGTAAAGAATATATTAGATAAAAACTCCCAACGTACGCGTCTGTCTAGGTCAAGGATCATATTAAAGCCCTGGATGACACCAGGTTTACTAAAATGTTCTCGAGTAAAAGACAAGCTACACCAGGAAGCTAAAAGATATCCCTTAAGTGATATAAAGGCTATAATTTATGCTAGATATAGGAATTTTTATATCACATTAATACGGAAAGTAAGGAACCAGTATCAATCTAACCTACTAGAAAAACACAAAGACAATCCTCGTGAACTTTGGAATACTATCAATGACATTACACACCGGAAAGCCACCTCAAAGTCTGAAAACCTTGAACTTATAACCATCAAGAGTTGTCCCGAAGAATCAATTAATTTATGTAATGACTTTTTTGCCTCGGTAGGTGAATCGTTTGCTCATGAAATATTATTAAAACTGGATACCACACAATTTGAACTTGCTCGTAAAATAGATACTTGTAGTTCTCCTTCCTCTTCTTTCTTTTTTGAACCTACTGACAGTGACGAGATTAGCAGTATAATTCTCAGCTTAAAATCTAATACTGCGCCAGGACTTGATGGCTTATCAGTCCAGTACATAAAATCTATTAAGGATCATGTTGCTAATCCCCTTGCTGCTATTATTAATAATAGTTTAA
Organism: Parascotia fuliginaria; assembly: GCA_963082885.1. Classification (NCBI taxonomy): domain Eukaryota; kingdom Metazoa; phylum Arthropoda; class Insecta; order Lepidoptera; family Erebidae; genus Parascotia; species Parascotia fuliginaria. The sequence continues at coordinate 2,806,739 of OY720180.1, read as the reverse complement.
CTACTGGAACAGTCCCAGATGCTTGGAAAGCAGCAGCAGTTGTCCCGATTCATAAAGGTGGTGAAAGAAATAGTCCCAATAACTTTAGACCGATTTCGTTATTGCCGGTTTTCTCAAAAATATTAGAAAGAGTGGTCAATAAACGTTTAGTGAAATATGTTGAATCCAATAATATTTTATCACCAAATCAATTTGGATTCAGGTCAAAACGCTCTACCGAGGATGCAGTTAAGTTACTCACCCATGATGTTGTGTATAATTTGGACAATGGCAGGGCATGTATTGGTGTTTTCCTAGACCTCGCAAAAGCCTTTGACACCGTGTCAATTCCAATCCTACTGCGACGACTGGAAAGCATTGGTGTCAGAGGTATTGCTCTTGATTGGTTCCAAAGCTATCTCACTGGAAGACAGCAATGTTTAAAAATAGATTCCTGGGTTAGTTCCTCTAGAGGACTGTCCTTTGGTGTTCCACAGGGCAGTGTTCTTGGTCCTACATTATTTTTAATTTATTTAAATAATCTTACCTCGCTATCATTGCCAAATGCTGAAATTATTTGCTATGCCGATGATACCGCAATAATATTCCATGAAGCAAATTGGAGTGAATGTTTTAGAAGTGTAGAACACGGAATGACAACAGTCTTTGGGTGGCTTTCTGATAATTTACTATCGTTAAACTCTGCGAAAACAAAATACGTATGTTTTCATAAAACCGCAATATCATCTCCGTTGTTCACATCTGATATCATGATTCATGAGCGTACTTGTAATAAACCACCTGATGTTGGTTCCTGTAATTGTAACTTTATACAACGAATTCATACCATAAAATATTTAGGCGTAAATATTGACGAAAACCTCACATTCAGTGATCACACAGCAGTTCTATCAGCTAGGGCCAGAAAGTTGATATCTGTTATGAAACAAATAAGAGACGTAGCAAACCCAGATCTGGCTAAATATATTTACATCTCTCTTTGCCAATCGATTCTAACGTATTGTATTAATACCTGGGGGGGTGTAGCTGCGTCACATTTAATTTCATTGGAAAGAGCTCAGCGGTCCGTGATAAAGGTTATGCTAAAAAAGCCCATTAGGTATCCCACAGCACATATTTACAAAGAGACTAACTTGCTAAGTATTCGTCGCCTTTACATAAAAGCTGCTGTCTGTCTTACACATAAACAAATATTAAAATCTGAATCTTATAATAAACTACTGTCAAATAGAATATTTAGAATCCCGGTCCTCTCAGTCAATACTTCCTTTGCACAAAGATTTTCTAATTTTCTATTTCCTTACTTATACAACAAAATATGTAAAATTTGTGTATCTAAAGAAGACACGGTGCGCGTAATGCAAACAAAAACTACAAAATATTTAAATGACTTGACATACAATGAAGTAGAACACCTACTAAAGCCCACACAGTAAGAGGCTGAAAGTTTTAGCACAAAACACACACACAAACACACACACACACACACACACAAACACACACACACACTCACACACACACACTCACACACTCACACACTCACACACTCACACACTCACACTCACAGTCCCACATTAATTGTATTATTGTTATAATTACTTAAGTCTTGTATTTGTACTTTGATTTCATTAGTCCTAAGGAAACCGTATTGTTGATAGCCGCGATACAGGCTTTGCCTAGTGCGGTTGTCATTGTAAATTATTACTGTAAACACTGGAATGCCTAATAAAGATTATTATTATTATTATTATTATTATTAACTTTGAACTATTACTTTGGACTTTGATTATTATAAGGTTTAAATCCTACCTTTAAAAAATATTGAGGTAACATATTTCAGAACTATTTATGATTAGTTTAAGGTTGAGAACCCTTATACTTAGATTATTAATCGCTAGAAATGACCGACTCTTTCCATATCCGAGAGAAAATTCATACTTGACAGTTTTATTCAAACAAATACACCAGTCGGATTTGCCAATTGTTTTCGAATCTTGTCTAGGCCCCCTGATGAGTCGGCAACCGGCATTGAAATGGGCATCAATGAAAACAGTGCAAAAGGTTTTTCAAAAAAGATAAACCTTTTCCTCTGTTCAGTGGGCATCAAGTAGGGCGCGGAAACTTTACGAAAAATTGAGCATAAGGTCGTTGCTAGCATGGTAACTGCTTACAGGGTGAATACATCTTATTTGTCGCTAAAGACTTATGAAAATGCATTATCATTACTTGCATTAACTAACAAACATTATACTATAATAATTTTAATAATACCCTTTATTTAACAATCTTACAAAAATAAATGTTTTAAATACAAAAAAAATAATATTTGACACAAGTTTCGCGAAGATTGTATTGTTTTCCAGCATAAACCTCCTCTAAAGCTTGCTACAGAGTGCGATTATGGGTCTTCCTTCTCCACGTGACACCTGCTACTCTTTTATTGTCATCCTTTCACCTAAAATATTGTCTCGCCTTCTTTCTTTTGTCTTGTCTTGGACACCACTCGGTTACGTCTTTGGACCATTCTTCCTTTTGGTTCCTCATCTAATGCCCTGTCTACTTTCATTTTAGTTTTCTAATGCAGTATGTCTTATACCATACCTACGCATTTATATATTTATAAGTATGACAAAAAACACCATGGCAGCAGTTCGCATGGTGTCTAGCACTCTTGAACCTCATTAACTCCGTATTAAATCCGAGCCTATGGATAAGGTTATGTTTTTTTAAATTCAGAAGCAATTTTACGAAAAAATAATCAAGTCGTTGGTGACCGTTAGAAAGACAATGAGGTATGAGAAGAAAAAAGACCGAGTTATAGTTAGAAGCTGTTAAGGTATGTTTAATAGTGTAAGAAAAGGTTTAAAAAAAATACAAAAGTAATGCGAGTGACGTCTGCTCTTTAATTTAATAGCTAAATGTTTTGTACTAACACAATTAGAGATGCCCTAAACACCGATGATATTTCTCGAGTCAAAATGGTCCAGTAGATAAGGCACCCGCTTCGTAAACACGAGGTAGTGGGCTGAATCCGGGCAAGTACCAATGTGATCTTTCAAATCAAACGTACTTTCTAAGTTTATCTTGGACTTTTCTGACAGACAGTAAAGGAAAACATCGTGAGGAAACCTGGACTTAAAAGTCTGAAATTGCCAATCCGCCTTGAGCAAGCGTGGTGATTAATGCTCACGCCTTCTCTATATAAGAAGAGGCCTTTGCCCTGCAGTGGGACAGTAAAAACAGGCTGGTATTATTATTATAAACACCAATGAAATTAACTTAGAGCAATTATAAATTGATGCCTAATGTAAACATTATTTAGAGCATAGTAAAAGCAAGAGGACAAAGCATGTGTAATTTAGAGTGTACTATGTGTACTAATCATCATCATCTCAGATGTTAGAAGTCCACTGCTGGTCAAATTGAATTATTTAAAGTGGGATTGGCATATAAAATGTATTATTTTCATCAAATTTGAAGGATCTGAAATATCAAACACATGGGCTGTAACGCAGTGATAATCCGTAGTTCTCTGTTCGCATAAAACCTCCATATAATTTTGTTTTTAACTGGGCTTGTTTTGTTTATGTGTAAAAACTCTCGCGATATAAAGATTACGTAAACTTTTTTTTAATATGAAAGAAAAGTTGTTTGGAGTCTAAGTAGTTTAATGTCTCTTAACTTAGACAAAATGAAGTAGTACCTACTTTTGATATTAATGAGCTGTTTATAATGTATTGTCCATTAATGATTTATCTGTTTATGTCTGGCTATTTTCACTTTGATGCCAAGGGAAATAAACGTAGGAGTCTGTAAACTTTATGTTATAAACATACTATCAACACACTGCTATGTTTATGTCCCACTTAAAATAACATAATAATTTGCAATGTTTCCGCTTGCAATTGCACTATAATTAGATATTTAATGTTTCTTTACTCTGAAACTATGTAATTAACTTTTACAGGATGTCTCTGGATATAAAACTTTTTTGTTTAGATCATAATGATATTACTTTTAAATAAAATGTAAACCAAAAGAGGTTGAAAAAAACAAAACTTATTGTTATCTCTATAACTTCTTATAAGTTACCTACATTTAGCTAACACATCTCAGAAGAAAAGAAGAAACTTTTCCATCAAAAAGATATACTCTTGTCATGTATCAAAATAATGAGTTACCTTCTCACGCTTGAATATAACGCACTCAAAATAAAATCATTCTCACCTTGTAAACATTAAAGTTGCATTAAAGCTGTCGACTCTAAATGACTGTTTCGCTTCATCACCGGTTTAAGTCAAACCCTGACCCCATTGTACCGTACCTTATCAAGATTGAAATCATCGATAATACACCAGTGACCAAGGAGTAAAATATTCGCTGGGCGCGCGGCAAAATCCTCAGTCGGCATAACGACCGCGAACCGTGAGCACCATCGCGTATCATTTTAAAAAGAAAACACGATGATGTTCGGAAATTAAAATGAAATAACACTTCGTTATAAACAAAAAAAATTGTGACGTTTGTGTTCTAATTTTGATTTTACGCGGTAAACGCGATGCGGCCAGAAATTCGCACGTCGTCGCGTAGACTGTTAGAGCATTACTTGATAATGAGTTGAATTAATTAAAAAATCGTAGTGTTGCAGCTAAGTGTTATCCATTGTGTAGTTGTTGCTTAGTGTGTAGTTTAATTAGTGGTCTTGTGTAAATAATATGGTAAGGTAATAATGCGAGATGAAATTTGGAAAAATTAAGTTTACTATTTATAGGTACTATTTATCTGTCGGTAAGATTAATTATTAACAATTAAAACACAATCAATAAATTAGTAAACAATATAGCATTTTATGTAGTCAAAAAACAAGTAACCCATAATATAAAAATAAAGTCGCCATATCGATTATATTAATTGCCGGTTAGTTGTTCAATGTCACTTTTATTAGTAATATCCATTGTATGTAGTACATTAAGACACTGATGTCAAAGAAAACTCGACATTCACACAAATGATTGTCATTGATCTTCGAACGAAGAAATAACTCTACTATTGAATGAACATAGCAAAGTATATATATTGCAATAATAAACTAGGTATACTCCCGTCCAAATTCAATTTCATACTATGTAAACAAACAGTCTTTTCAATATTTCTCTAACAAAAATTCCATAACCGATGATAGATGAATTTATACTCTTTCTGTTCACTGTTCACACTTCATTTTGGAACTATTTTTACTAATGATTAATAATCAAAACTAGATTATTTCATAAAATAACGAATTATTTTTTGCGTTCGATTAAAAACGTCAAATTGATAAACAGTTTTTTTTTTATACTCTATACTTAGTGTCTTTGAAAACCAACGTTATAATATATTAGAAGAAATTAGTTTAACCAATATCATAAAAAAACATCTTTTGTTTTCACGGAAGATGGTTGTCATTTAATTTCATCCACATTTTTCTATTTTCTTATTGTAATATACCATTAATATCATCAACAAGAATATTATTCTACACTTGACGCTGGCAGAAATAGCTGATACAATCGTCGGCTCTGTTGCCAAAAAAAGGAGAAAAAGAAAAATAACCAATATCATATTAATTAGTACATAATATTTTGTCTTTTTTATTTATTTTAGATTTGTTCTCGCAGGTCTAAGTTCACGTGTTATTAAAATCGTAACATAAATACAAATTCCATTTATTCATCATCTGGCGGGAAAATATTTAAATGTATTTCAGTATTCCATTTCAGTCGGTTGTCAAATCGTTGCGTTTAGAGGTCAAAGTTTAATTTAAATTTCTTTATTTATTAGATTGCTGCTAAATGTGTATATATCATCGGTTACAATAAAATACAAAACAATATTTATCATAAATACAAATATTTGGAGTAATAATAAATTAAAATGTAATCGATTACGATTAATCGAGCATTAATAAAAGTACTTAATATTATTTAGAAATGTAAGACAAAATAACGAAACAAATTCTTTTCTTTCTTTCTTTTAGTATTTTATAAAGTATTGATGCAATTAATTATATTTTCTAACTAGCTGACCCGGCTAACTTCGTTCCGCCTAACAGTCGATCAACATTACTTTATTTCTCTAAAATAAAAGACTTTTCTGAAATAAACATAGCCTAAGTTATTTTTTTTTAGTTTTTTTTATTACATCAGCTACCTGCCAATTAAAGTCCTGTCAAAATCGGTCCAACCATTTCAGAGATTAGCCGGAACAAACAGACAGACAGACAGACAGACAAAAATTGTAAAAAATATTATTTTGGTGTATGTATTTTCATATACATGTAGTAAAAAACGGTTATTTCAATATTACAAACAGACACTCCAATTTGATTATATGTATAGATTATCCTTGTCCCCATCACTAGTAAATTCATGAAACTCTGAATTGCGGATTGTTTACATTGTATAGATCTTCTGAATTCGATTAGTCGTGATTAGGTATACCTATATCCACTGATAGAGTACCAACCATCTTTCTATTATTATCTTTATTCTAGATTTAAATAAAAACGAATCGGCAGTTTAGCCGTTTTAGTATGACTGGCGGGCAAGGTGTAAATAATACAACGATGGGACAGCCGTGATGAATTTTTAAATAAAATACTTACCCATAAAAGTTTTTTACGATGGAAAAGAAAAAGTATTAGGTATATCACAAAAACGTAGAATTATTTATTAAGTAATTTCTTCATTATTAAGGGGTACAAACTCCTTTCGAACTCTCCAGATTTAAGTGACCTAAGATCTTTCATTTATTACGATTTTAATTACGTCTAATATATCCACTATTGCAAAAGTTGCTATATAAACTTATTGCTTTTAAAAAGCTCATACGCAGCCGCCTTGTCATGATGTTGAAGAGAATTGTGTCCGAGGTAGACGATCCTCGCTTTCACTGATTGTTTAACATCAGGCAAAATGCAGTAAATGTGCTAGGTTAATAAAAACAAAACACTTGAAAGTCTAATTTTAAGTAACGGGTGGAACTTACTAGCATGCTGGTGAGTAGTCCTAATAAAAAAAAATGAAGTAATAGAAATATTGCTTTTGGTCGTCTGAATAAAAACGAACAAGGCGCAAGATTCTTTGTCTTGACTAGGCTCTTTATACAGACCGTTATCGTCTATCATCGTTTGGCAGTAAAATCTATAGGTACTACGTAAATACTTGTACTTGATAAAATATAATTATATTGCTCACACCTGTAATTAGGCGCGGCATATCACACACATTCACGCCGTCTTCACTTCTAAAGCCAAAGCTCTATTTTTATCTAACATTTACGAGAATATATTTCTAAACTGCAGACATCATTTTGCCGTTTCATTAAATTCATTTTAAAACCAAATGATTCGGGTCACGCCAATCTAGTCATAGACTACATATACATTTTTAATCACCTCACGTTATTCTATTCAGTCAGTATAAATAAATTGTTGAATTTGTCCATGGCAGAATATTTTTTTTTAATGTTAAGTTGAAAAAAGGTTTAGTTCATCATAATTAATTACAATAAAAACTAATATAATTTACGTATACGACATTGTGGATTCGAATCCGGGCAAGTAGGTACTAATGTGACTTCAAACTATCTGAAGAAAAATCGTAAGGAAACATGGACATAATAAATAAAACCTGCCGTGATCGTATATGTCAATGCTCATACATTGTCTGTAAGAAAGGCCTTTAGTCTTTCACTGTTATAAAGAGCGAGACGATAACAACGATATATCCTATGAAGAAAATAAAGAAAAAACGCAAATAAAAATGTTTCAAAGAACTTAATTTAAAGGATAATCATCTAGTAATAAAAGTAATTAAAATCACTTCACAATATAATAGTAAAAGCTACATTAGGGAAGATCTCAATCAGTAGCCCCTGTGGAGTAGGTCAAGGTATATGATAGCACCTACACCGCCACTGTGACGACTGAGGCAAACAATACACTCCTTTGTTACTGCTATGTGTAAAAATACAGCTCACTTATCAAATATTCAACAGTTTAGAACAAAAATAAAATAGAATATTCTTAATTGCACAGTACAATTGTCACTACAAAACAAAAAAATAGAACAGCACTACTTTTTTTATTAGGTGGTGACTGGTAACAATTATGGCTAAAAGCGATCTCTTCCAGAAAAACTTTCATTATCATATCAGCTGAAATACGCCTACTGCTGGAAAGGGCTTCGTCCAATTTTCAAAGTAAATTCTACATGTATAGGAAGAATATATTGTCAGTTCTATTAATTCTTTTAGACTAAAAAGAAACATAAAATACCTGAACACAAGCTTATCTGTTAAGATCGCTACTATCGTCAAACCGGGTGGCGTCAACAATTTGCTGCTTAAATATTTGTCTTAAAAGTTATCGAAGATAAAACAAAATAATTATACCTTATAAAAAAACACTATTTTATATCTCTTGGTTCTAGACTGGACAGTTCATCACATCAAGCTATCAAGTTTCAGGTGCCATTGCTGTCTTCTTGTCTTAAAAACAATGACAATGTTACAACAAAATACCATAGTTTAAGTTGGCTGTAGGTTTCTAGTCAAGTGTAACCTGATGACCTTTTGTATCTAGTCCATCAAGCTACTACGATGCAACCTATTGTCTAGTATTGTCGCGTATTTAGTTCTCATAAGCGTTTTTACCTGGCAAGTTTATATATCGGTACCGCTGCTATGAGTTTAACGTGCGTTGGACTCACCAATTCATCAGACAGCGGATTTGTATAAAAGTTGAACAGCGCCTCTAGTATATACTTTTGATATTTAAATTTTGTAAATACGAAGCCGCAATTTGCCATGATTTTAGTTACGGTGCTGATCGCTTATGGAATATCTGACTTTTTACCATCTGGTATTCTGGTTCGTCTCCACATACTACAACAAGCCATACCCCAAGCAAAATAATATAAAAACCTAACCATCTGTTGTCGAACAAACTTTTATATTTTTATGTTAAAATATTTTGTCAGCTAAAGTTAGTTCGGTACTTACTAGTCAGATAGCTTTCTATGTACCACATGTAAAAACTTGACAGAAAATGTTCGGTATGTCACTACGGCGACCAAAACTTTGCCCTGTGAAAGTGATTTTACTAGGGTCTCGTACAATAAGGTTTTGCAAAAAAGTTTTCTCATGTACGATAGGATTGTGCGATAAACTATTCCTGTAGATAAATTTACCTTATCAAGAAAGGTTAAAAGTATTTACAGATTCTTTTTAATCGTCAGATTGTTCCAATTTTTTATAAGTTATGGATACCATCCTCAAGCTTAATGTCTTGAATAGATCTCTCTAGTCATGATATTTGGCAAACAAAACAGCAATTGAAATAAATAATAGAACACTAAACAATACGTAGAATGGTAGTATACTTGTAACCTCGAGTAATCAAGTCGTTCCCTCTTTCTTTAAATAAGGTTTACAGTCTTATTAGAAAAAAGTTGCTATTCGTTCTGTATTAAATAATTTTCCTGCTGCTTTCTTCTGTAATAGTTTGACAGCTATCATTCGGACTGGTATCCAAAACAGCATTTAGTGCCACAAGGACATTCTGTCGACATTCGTCTGTTCATGCGTTCGATTTAATATTATTTTTATCTACATTGTCAGAAACATAGCGTTTATTTCCCCAATAATCTTGAGCGTGCCTTACTTCTACTACTTACCGTACACGTACTTGAGTGTAACTTACTATTACTGAAAGTACTTGATAAACCCCTCGATTCAGTTGGTAGTGCATCGTTAATGACCTGTGGCCATCGATTGGTTCCCAGAACTAGCCGTACTACGTATAGGAGAGTCCGGCCTTCGATACACAATGATTATATGGCACAGTCTGTCATTGTTCAAATATGCTTTAATAATTTATACGTAAAAGGAATATTTAAAAAACAAATTACTATGGGGTTGATTTAATGCTGTACGTATTTATTGGTTTTGCAAAGCGACAGACAGTAAAAAAAAAAAGAAACTTCAGAACGTAAAATTGGCGTATTTGCTGAATATATCATTTAGCACAAAGTAGACAAAAAATTTTTAAAGTTTATCTCATACCTAATTTCTTGTTCTTTTTCGGCTGCTACTTTACTCTTATTTTGTAAACCAAAATTACTTTTGATTCATGCTAGACGAGATTGGGTAGTATGAAAAACTAGTGCTGCTATGACAGATCAGACAGTTGATAAAGGCTTCATTAGATACATGTAAATTTTACGATAAACAACCTCCATCGCCTGTATATTATATAGTTTACGAGTTGCTGTTTGGATGGTATCCAATGTTTCGCACTGACGCCATTTTCCGCGACAGCAATCATCGACCTGTCTTCAATATCACTTTTATTGTGTCTCACCGTGCCAACTGCTTTCACTCAAGCTGTTGTTTCTAAACGAATTGAAAAAAAATATTTACTTTGATTGAGGTTCTAGATGCGTGTAAAACATTCTAGTGTTTAGCTATAAAGTTTCTAAATAATTTGAGAGAGATCAATTTCTATACAAGACATAATTTAGTGTGCTTTGTGTTGGTTAATCTTACTGTTCCAAGGTCTTCTACGACATAGTGTTGCTTTAATGGGCGAGCGGTTTTTTTTAAAGCAACCACGACAATTTTATAATCATGTGATAATAATGAAACTGAAAATTTGCAATTAGCTTTTACAATCCAGCCTGTCGATCTGTAGACGTTCATGACTGGACTTGGCACTCCCACCTCTTAAATAAACCTTATCTTATAATAAAGTTATCCGTAACACAATTTACTCTAGGTACACCAATTTACCTCATTATTCGTTTAATCAAAATACATCATTATAGTGTACATAATAAGTGTTATTTCACATCATTATTATGTACAAAGTACAAACAGTTTACTACCATTAGCAGAGTTTACGTTGCCGAACATCACTTCGCTCATGAAATTCTAACTTACAGTACAAACATGTCAAGCGTTTTATTATTCTAAGGAGAAAGAATTCATTGCATTATAAGTTATTACGCAAATTTGTTTGTACAAGGACCTTGTGTTTGTGTCAGATATTATCTCTTTTGTAACTAGAATCTAGGTATTATTCAGCTAAGTGATATCTATTTATTGAAATATTTTAGATATACGTAAATAAATTGTACAAGTGGTTTGCCACAATTACCCCTTGGTAGACGGAGCCTCCATTTATTTTAATCTATACTATTATTTATAGGGAAAGAGTTTGCTTGTTTGAACGCGCTAATCCCCGAAACTACCAGTCTGAAAGAAAGGAAGAAACATTTATTTGCGTAGAATACAGATGATACTAGGTATAACAATGGTGCAAAGTCAAACTATATTCTGCCTGTATTAGGCATGCAAATATTTATCATTTTAACATATAGGTAATATTATCATTTTAATATTTGAATAAGTTAACATACATTTTATTGTCAGCAGAATGTCAAGGTATATTATTATATAGCATATTTATTATTATTAGAACTATCTAACGTTTTATAAATTTGTGAGATTATAGTATGTCAATTTACATTACATTATCAATCTAATATATAAAATTCTCGTGTCACGGTGTACGTTATTGAACTCCTCCGAAACGGCTCCACCGATTTTCGTGAAATTTCGTATGCATATCGGCTAGGGTTGAGAATCGGACAACATCTATTTTTCATCCCCCTAAATGTTAAGGGTGGTCTGAAAAGGGATGAAAACGATTGTATGAAACTTCTTCATAGTTTTGAAATTTTGTGTTGGAATACTTCTAATTTTTTTTTTAATTGGGGTGGATTTAGAGGGACGGAATTAGGGATGAAATATTATATGAAAACATATTTGCTTTTGAAGTTAGCGACTTGAAAATTGAAAAGAGGGGGAAGGGAGGGGGGGTAAAAGAGAAGTGAGGGGTAGGGAAATAGAAGTGAGGGGAAGTGCGGAGGAAGTGAGGGGGAAGTGAGGGTAAATCGAGGGGGAAGTGAGGGGGTAGTGGGGGGAAAATGAGAGAAAGTTGAGAAGGAAGTGAGTGGGAAGTATGGGGCAAGGTAGGGGAAGGGAGATGTAAGTGAGGGGGAAGCAAGGGTAAATGAGGGAGAAGCCAGGGAAAGGGAGAGTGAAATGACGGGGAAAGGAGAGGGGAGGTAGGGGAAGGGGGAGGGAGGAAAGAAGCGGAATGGGAGGAGTGGGGCAGAAGGGAGAGGGGAATAGGGGAAAGTAGTGAAATGTTTACGGGGGATATCTGTAGGTAGGTGAAAGAGGGTTTGTAGAACGGGAGATTAGAAATATCTATTTATCAATTTATATAAAAATAAATCCATATTTCCCTTGGTCACGGCATCACACGTAAACAACTGGACCGATTCCGTTAATTCTTTTTTTGTTGTGTTTGTTATTGTCTGGAGAAGGTTCTGCGAAAAATTTGATAATAATTAAGACAGGACAACGTCTGTCGGGTCCGCTAGTAAACCTATAAAATTTTACAAATAGTTAGTCACATTAGTTTTATGTTGCATAAACTATGTATTGTATAAAAGCACTTATCCACTAGCCATTTCTTAAAAACTGATATACACAAGTGATAAACATTTTTATTTAAAGTTTTTTTACAAAATGGAATAATTATTTAAGTTGGATCTCTTGGTTTGTATTTAGTAACCTGATCGCCTTTGAATTTAAAGAAATCGTTATATTTTCTTACAAAGACTGATACCTCAAGAACATATAAATAGTGGTTTACAGGAGTCTAGTGGGCTTGCTCCACAGATGGCTCTAAAACCTTTCTTTTGTGTATAGGCTATGTAACATTACGCTACTGGCGACGGGAGCAGAGTAGTAAGCAAAGACGCGAGTGAAACCGCTCTGGGAAAGCTATCACAAATAAAAATAAAAATTATCACGGTTTTAGTCGAAAGATGACCACTGTCGGACACAGGCTTTTCCTAAGCATTTCTAAGAACATTTAGGGGCTCTCAACTATCAATTGCTTTACACCTTTACGGATTATCGGTCCAATGAGAGATAATGCCAAACGATAATAATAATTACGCCATTAAAAGTTTGTTGAAGCAAGATTTATTAAAAACAAGTATTCTTACGAAAGTTTTTCATACATTAATCTCAATTAAAAACCTTGAGGACTCCCAACTTGTGAGACAATCATTTATCTTACCTTAAACTTAACTTAAATCTTCTTTCCTTGTTCGACTGCTGCACTTTGTTAGATAAAGGTATGAGAGGTTTATTCTAGGTATAGGTGATTTATAAAGACTGACTCGGTGACGTAGTGGGAGTGCCTGCATCTGCTGTGCAAGATGTTGGTAGCGATCGTCGGTAAGATTACTATAGTCTCGTATAATTTTACCCACTATTATGTGATGTATAAATATATTATGTTCTAAGACTGGATGTACTTTGTGTTTCATAATATGTTGACTTTTCGCAGCGAGCTTTCACCCTCCTCTTTTGTTACTGCTCTGCTTCCGTTGCCAATAGCGTGATGTTACATAGCCTATAACCTTCCTCAAGAACTAGGCTATTATACGCAAAATAATAATTCATATCCGACTGGTGGTTCCAAAGATTACCACGTACAAACAAACAAATAAACTCTTCTATATATATTCTTCTTCTTATATAATATAGATAAAATATGTATTGCCAATTAAGACTTTTTTTTTCAGAAATATAAATCATAGGCCTTCTTAATAGTTTCAAAGATTGGTTGCAAATGGACACATACAGTATCTTATTTCTCTGGATAAGCTCCATGTAGCAAAACAGTACTTATTCTCTAGGGTATATCTACAAAAAACAACCTATTACCTTTCATACTTTAGTATTACTTTCTGTACTTCACACACCTAATACCAGTGCAGGTAATAAAATCTTCCTAACTTACATCAGTAAGTAATTCTCCAGTCTGGGTCAATCTTATGATTCAAAGTAATCATAAGTAAACTCAATCCATTGGAGATAATAAGGATTGTTATAAATAACGCTCAAAATAGAAGTAGGAAGGCACTGATGGGATTCCTTACGGAGTTGCAAAAGGTGTGATATCGTAAATCACGAAACTCTGATCCTGTATAAAAGACACTATTATAACTAGCTAGGTCATACGAAATTGAAAACTGCCTACTGAGTATTATAGAAGATTTTATGTCACTGAAAGATTTTGGATTAAGATCAATTTTTTTTATTTCAGTCTTAATAAGAAACACGAAGTGACTATTATTATTTTTTTCATTTTTATAAAATTCAAAAACGAAAATAGGAAAAAAGACAAAACACGGAGCAGCTAATCCTACCGCTATTTTACATTAATTAGTAAGAGGGATAGCGTTCAGTGACATAATAATACCAGCCTGTTTTACAGTCCCACTGCAGGGCAAAGGCCTCTTCTCATATAGATAAAGTATAAGCATTTATCACCACGCTTGCTGCAATTTCAGACTTTGAACTCCAGGTTTCCTCACGATGTTTTCCTTCACCGTCAGTCAGAAATGTCCAAGATTAACTTTTTCTAAGTTAATATAATTGTGTATAGTACATATAATTTCAGAAATCACATTGGTACTTTCGGATTCGAACCCACTACCTCGTGTTTACGAAGCGGGTGCCTTATCCACTAGACATCTCGACTTTTTTCGAGTGACGTAATGCATTATAATAAAATATATAGTACCTTCGACTATTACAAATCATGTAAAACTACTACAAGATAAATATTTTAGACTAATAAAATTAACAAAACGACACGTAAATTAAGATGTGTGACAAGACTGCAACGGAGTAGCGGATGGTAACCGTAACCATGATATTTGGCGTAGGATCAAAGGGTTACCTTGAAAAAACAACCACCTCTATGCGGGGTGTTATACAATATAGTACAGAACCTTTTACCCTTTGGAACATAATTTTTGTTAAGGTTCGTAATTTGAATGTTCATGATGTTATCGTAATAACATTAAGGAACCAAGTTGTTTGAAAAATGAGTTCACGGAAATAATTATTCGATTTATCAAAACATTCTTCATAGGAGACACGAATGTGCAGAAGTATGCGTTAATAACACAGCAAAGAAAGTTTTTTAACAGTGAATTTGTGATTGTAATTAATATTATTAACAATATTATTTAAACTAATAAGAGATAAATAACATGACTTTTATCATGCATAATATAGTGTACAATTCTGCAATTTATTTATCAAAATATTTCATTAGTGTTTTAATTTTGTTTTACATCATTTAATTGATATTTTTACTCAAAACATTCCAGTTGGACGGAAACATAGATTCAATGCGTAATTAATGAAGTCCACCAAAGAATGTAGATCTATTTATAAATAACCATTAGATATTACACATATAATCTATTTTACTCTAATGATCTAACGTTCGCTACTAAAAATAGGTTAGTTGAATTCCAATTCCATGGACTCTCGGAGGCAGTTTATGAAGAAGAAAGTTGATCGTTTATGACGCTCGATCGATCAATTTTAATAAGAAACGGTTATTAAAACTCTCTCTAAAACATTTGAAAATACATATAACCTTTTAAAAGTTGCGAGCAACTGTAGAATAAAAACTCAAAACCGGATATAGAGAAATCGCTACTATAAAAATCGAATAATTTAACAAAAATATATTGTACAAAATTATTTTCGTCATTAACCTCACATTTAATTATAGTTTTAAAACCTTGCAGTTGGTCAATAAATACTGACGTCAAAGCCGAAATCGTACACGATTTAGCTTGTGGCAATGAAAATAACAATGTCACATGCAAAAATAACAATTGTACGATGAGTTGGATTCTGTTGGTCGCGGATTCATAACAGAGACGCGTTGAATGCCGTCTGTTATTTATCGTTGAAAACTACGTTTTAATCATAGATCTCCTGATGTTAAAAGTGTAGAAATGTTTAACGTAATACCCTCTCACACACAAACATACGCAACAATACTAGCAAATATTTTCACAATCATTCACAAACTTTAACAAAATATATTTACAATATTTTTCAAACATTTAAAATTAAATTTGTAAATATTTGTGTAAGTTTTGAAATATTTACAAATATTTACAAATTCTTACAAGTAATTTTAATATTTGTGAATCACGTAATCATTTGCCAATTGGTAGTTAGCGTGCAGTTACAAGTTTTGATTTATAGGGCTTGTAAATGGCCTACGATCTACAAAGTAATTCCGTACTGCCCTTTGTTTTGTAAACGTATATTACTAGAAAGAGAGAAGCTAATTAAATTTTTGAATAAATCATAAATCATGTTAAGCATTAATTAACCAATCAAGACAATATTTTGTATAAAAATTGTAAGTCATTATTATTATTCCAAGTTACATTACTAAAAACGTATATTTCGTCTACAGTATTGTTATTAAGATTCTATGAGCACAATATATTTCAAGAAGTCATCAGTGAGAAGTTTATTTCTCGAAAATATTGCTGTTCTTTAAATATACGAGGAACAAGCAGATTATTTTCTAAAAGATTTGTATTTTTACTCTTAAAATATACGAGTATATGTACTAGCTGTTGCCCGCGACTTCATCCGCGTGAAAATTTAGATGTGTGCCTGTATGAGCCTGCCTGATCTTACGGCAATCGTACATTGTATCAGTAATAAATATCTCTATGACGAACGGCACTCTCACTCACCAAACGAAACGCAGTAGTACGAATACTACTACTCTTACGTCGATCTTCTATGAGAGGGTAGTACTTCCCGGTCGATCCAGCCCATTCATGCTGAAACCAGCGTGGATCTACTACCGTACCACCTGCACCGCAGTTGTAGTTTCTGAGATTATGTGATGAGTGTATGTGTGACGCTTCGCTTTTATTTAAATAGACAGATTTGAGAGACGCTATGGATAGGCTTTTTAATTAGTTCACTTCTTTGTAAACGATTTTTTTTGGGTTGTAACCTGGGGCAGCTAAAATAATTACTTAAGATGGTCACTCTCTCCTTTACAGCCATCCCTGTCAAAAATATTTATACACCATTTTGGATAAAGCATTGAAATATACCTTTTTCTTTCAAACTTCAAACACAAAGAACAGTCTATTTAATATTTCATCCCCTAACCCTCACCTATCAAAAATATTAAAAACAACATTTTAAGTACATATCTCAATAATGATTTTCTAAACGATAACCTCAAAAACAAAGATTTTTCCGTTTAACGTTTCTTCCCCAATTTAACCCTTTTATAGCCATCCCTGTCAAAAACGATGAGAGTATTATTTATTTTGATAGTAGTAACCAAAAACAAATTTTCAAAAATTCTAAATTTAAAAACAAAGAAGTTGCATACTTACGTTTTTATCCCTTTTCACTCACTTAGGGGTTAAATTAAAAAAAAACCACACCCTCCAAATTTCAAGTCCCTACGACCAGCCGTTCTGTGCGTTGTCTGTCAGTCAGTCAGTCAGGACAAAGCCTTTTATAATAGGTGTGAATTTGTTAGCGAAAATACTAAAATTAAAAATACATAACAGTTTCTACTTCACAATAATTGAATCATGAATACTGAATCATGACCCTTCATAAAATCAATTTGACAATCCATCCAAATGCAAGTAGGTCGAAATTCGCCTGAAGTCAGATTTCCTTGGCAACGAGTTTGTTAACATTTTATTAGACACTGGCATTTTACTGAGTACACTGTTCACTGTTGTTATTTATGTGAATCGTCCTAAAGTGCACGCTATACGATATAACTTACAAGTTTGACAGTTGACAGTTAGCAAACTATATGCAGAGTGGGGCATGATTCAGTTGGTTCTATTGCACTTGCAGTAAGTATACGCTTGAGATGACAATGATCGTGATATATGCTGTGATGCTTGTGGAGGTCTACGTCCAGCAGTAGACGTCTTCTGACTGAGTTGATAATGATTAGAAAGATAGAATTTAGTAAATCATTGTAATTATTTATTTTGTACGCCAGTAACAAAAAATGCCTTGTTAAAATCTAAATTTAAAGTAAATAGTATACGACCTTATCGATAAAAGCGATTTTCACAGGTGAAAATCAAATACGATTTTTTAAAGTAAATTGAATGCCAAGGACCGACTGACCTCTAAGTACTGCTTAAAGGGACAATGATACTATAAGGTTAGCAAAAATTTACATTATTTTTTATACATATTGTCAACAAGCCTATGTTAGGTTTATCTAGACTCTAAGTGCTCACATCATTATAAGCAAAATAGAACAATCAAGCATTCGTAAACACAACAAAAAATATTAATAACTAGGGACAAAGGGTATCTCGATTTTAACGAATCCAATCCGTTGTGAATAGTTACCAAAGTCTATTATTGCTTGCATAGCAAAGGAATGCCACCGGACCATCAAATAGTAGTAGTACATGGGAGACATCGTTATCTAGCATTCACTTAAAGGGCTCTGGAATTAAGATAACTATCACCCGTGAAATGATTTTTGCACAAATATCTTATTAATATACGCCATTAATATATTTCGTACTTTATCTGAATCAATAAGCACTTTATTTTACCCTTGTTGTAACCACAATAATGGCGGCAGCCAAGCAAAGTTTTTGCTATCAATCCATTTGGTATTGTGATCATCGCTCATGGACTTCGACTACTTGCCAAAAGATACGGAATTATTCTGGTAGGTTTCATAATTTATAATAATAAAGTAACAACACAACAATCAAGAGACTACAAAATGGAGTTCTTCAAGAAAGGAGTAAAAAGGTTTTAACAGGGTCGGCAACGCGCTAGTGATGCTCCTAGTGTTGCAAGCGTCCATAGGCTACGGTAACTGCTTACCATCAGGCGGGCCGTATGCTTGTTTGTCACCTTAGTCGTGTAAAAAAAAAATCGAGTGTTTCAAAATTGTATCTAATTGTTTATTAATAATAATTCAGCTTTCTAAAATGTAATTTTTTTTAAACTTTCTTAATAGTATTTTTAAAGATATTAAAGATATTTTGTGAATTGAGTTTTCTAAAATGGCATTTTTTTAAACTTGCTTTATAATATTTTTTTAAACAAACCTGTCATTAAACAAACCTAAATAATACCTACCTAGATAGGTATTATTCAGGTTTGTTTAATGACAGGCTTGTTTTTTAATTTTACTCGTATATCGATACGACGAATGGTCATAGCCACTAGTTAGTATTAGTATTTATCTTGCGAATTTTAATAAAAACAGATTTGTTTCAAGCTAGCGACTCGTGTAGATACGAAGAAGTCTCTCTCTTGCAAACGCCTAGTATGTGTCAGCTCCATACGAAAGTGTTCCACAATTTGCCGTCTACTATTGACCCAGTGTGCGTATACCGTGATTGCCGGCTGACTCACGTAATAGAACGGTCAATACTCCAAGTCGATTCTTTTCACGAACACAAAGGTAGAATTATACCGAAGCTTAATAAATTCGTGCGCTCGCCGCCGGCCGCGACCTTGACCTTGTAATATTTGTCATTACACCATAAGTGGGCGCTATGGTAATCACTAAACCATGGGAATGACCCCTAACTATGTCTAGTTGGGGGAGAACGCCTTTTTTGCTAGCTATTGACGTACCTATGTCTAGTTCTGTATTGTGTTCTATGATTATTTAGTTTGATAAAGCTAATTTGCTGTTTCAAGTATACGAACTGAAATTATGTCGGGTTTACAAATTGGTGCAGGGTTTTAGGAATACTGAAGTTCTTTTTTCGTGAAGAAATAAATATAATTCACATAACTTTTTTTCTACCACATAAATACATTGTTATAATAATCAGTATTATTAGCAATACGAAAACCACTGAGGTTTGTATTAACTATAAAGTAAATTTAGGTAATTAAATAATATCCAGTTTATTTTATACAACTATACGATGAAGTAATTGGGTCATATGATACTATAAATTCTGTCGTATCAAACTTCAAGAAACATTTACCTCGCTCCATAAACTGAACTATCATCAAACAAACAAAGGGAAAACTAAACTGTTACAATACCAATATGTAGTATTTAACATACCTAAACGATCTACTTATCATTTAAAAAAAATATATCTAAAATGTTATGCACATTCTAGATATATTTTTTTAAAAGGATAAGCAGATCGTTTTTAGCTACATTCTGTGCCTGTCTTGTAACAATCCTATTTTGTCATGTCCTATTTTGTAACAATAAGTTCTAACATATTTTCTATCAATGATATTTAAACAAGCTTTTCGAGGCGCGGTTTCACCCGCGGCTTTTCTTACTGCTCTGCTTCCGTCGGCAGTAGCATGATGTTAAATAGCCTATAACCTTCCCCAGGAACTAGGCTATCATACTCAAAAAGAATTATTCAAATCCAACTGGTAGTTTCACAGATTAGTGCGTTCAAACAAACAAAATTTTTCGCATTAAATAATAGTATAAATTTTATTTTTAACAAAATAATTCGCAAGATGCACACCCAAATTATACAAACTTAGATTAGCACAAATCCATTAAGATTAATAAAGCCGCAATCTAAAACAACTGAACACATAACAAAAAATAAATTGAAATAAACTTTAACGACCCAAACAAAAAGATAAGATATCTTGGGGCCGAGGCTCTACACCTATAAATAAGTCGCAAAGTAATTAAGGAGTCCACCTATGAATTGCGAAGATATTGTTTTATCGAAACCAAACATAGCTACGTAACTTTTTCAAACCATATTATCATCTTATACTGCTGGATACAGCCTTTATTTAAAGTATTGGTAAGTTTTCCGTAATCGCCAAGCTTAGGCGGATCGGTGTTGGTAGCCGTCCTTTATGGAATGATTTATGATGGCGACAGGTCATCATATGTGATGACCTGTCGCCGCTATATTTCAGTTAACTTATTGCGCTAATTAGTATGTAATATGTATTGTATAAGGTGTAAAACTTTGCTTAAAGCTGTCACTTTTGAATACTACTAACTTTGGACAAAGCAAAATATCTATTAGTCTACAATTATCCTAGTATAATGTGGTAAGTAACTTAGAGAAAGTCTAAAACAACCAATTAATTTATTTTTAACCAATAAATAAATCCGACGCGACGGAAATTAATATGTATGGCCTGTCCACTAATTACAAAAAGCAAGTCTACATTATTATGAATTGTAAGTTATAATTTTCTACAATTGTACAAATTAACTTACGTCTTTATTACACTGCGTAATGTGATAGATGTTAATCTTCTTTTATCTTTGTACTTATAGATTCTATTATGTTTTAAAATATAAACAGAAAAATTCTGATGTCGCAGACTGATTTATTATCTCCCCTAAACTGGGATTCGAACTCAAACTACTTGTGGACATTTTTTTTTTATAATATATATTAGCCTACCAAAGTGACTCCACCCCGCCTGATGGTAAGCAGTCAGTGAAATCCAGAAGTGGTGACCACCATACCAAAAGCTATCGTCTTAAACTGCTGGTATGGTGGCCTCCACTATGGCGGCTGGAAATGGGGTTAGGAAAAGGGAATGAGGGAGGTGAGGAAAGAGGAAAGGGGGGAAATATTTATTACAATTGAGAACACATCCGAGATTACGTAACGTTAGAGACAAGACATTAATATAGGCTGCTAGACCACGGCAGTTATTTACGTAAACAATACTAGGAACACCATCTCATTTTTATTTGTCTTTGTAAAAAACATTTCTAAGAAGGATAAATTCAAGATATTTTGTTCAAACTATTAGTAGTTTGGCACAGTTGGTGGCAACTAGACGTATGTACTACGTACTGTAAAGATTAACTGGTTTCACTTTCAGCCTTGTCCTTAAGCCGTAAAATTTAAAATTTCTTTCTAAAATGAGACTGTCCAATATCTTTGAACTAATTTATAGTTTAAATTCTAAATGGTGACTTATGATTTTGTTCGCAGACTCCCAGTTCCCTGTTTACTGTTTTTCTTAACTTTGATTAATTTATTAGTTTTATTCTGTTTAGAGTACAATGTATTTGCTATACAACAATTATTATTAGAAGCACAATGTAAGGTAATATAAGATTTTGTATTTTATTGGCTGTTTCTTGGCAGAAGGCTTCCATTACAAACTGTGTAAAGAGACTATGTGACAATTCCGTCCGATAAATGTATTTTAGCTGTAGTACATTAACCAAAGGCGTTTGATATGCAACTTATAATAATACATCTTATTAAGTGGACAGAATTATTTGATCAACAACTAACTATTTGACGTTTTGGAATCAATCATACTAATATTATAAATGCGAAAGTTTGCACATGCACGTGTGTGTGCGTGTTTGCTACCACTCAGCGCCTAAACGGCTGAACTGGTTTCGATGAAAATCAGTATGTACATAGATTTGGTGCCGGCGACGAATATAGGACTTTTATTCCGAAAATCGTTCTGGTTTCTGAGTTACATTAATTTTTTTTTTTTTTTTATATTATAGCCTACCAAAGTGACTCACCCCGCCTGATGGTAAGCAGTCAGTGGAATCCAGAAGTGGCGGCTACCATACCAAAAGCCATCGTCATAAACTGCTGGTATGGTGGCCTCCACTATGGCGGCTGGGAATGGGGTTAGGGGAAGGGAATGAGGGAGGTGAGGAAAGAGGAAAGGGGGGAAATTGGGCCTCCGGCGCTCTCACTCACCGAACGAAACGCAGTAGTACGGATACTACTACTCTTAAGTCGATCTTCTATGAGAGGGTAGTACTACCCCGGACGATCCGGCCCATTCATGCTGAAATCAGCGTAGATCTACTACCGTACAAAACACATACCATTAAACGCACGGACGCCGTGCGTTCTATCTTCGCCGCAGGGCGAAGATAGTATTAAATAAGGTCTATCTGGGGTTGAGCTTTACAAACCTCTTCTTTTTCATCATACCATTATTATTTGGGACTGAGATTACTAAACTTCCCTTCAACTTAACAGAAAAATCAAATTTAAACCTATTTAAAATTCAACAATTTAGCAAATTAACAGCCGTCGCCATTGTAGGGACATATCATTTTTTAGAACGTGCACCAATCTGTAACTGGCAATCCGCCAACGAGTTCACGTGAGACCTACGAACAATTAAAGCACATCGTCACTATTTCTCTCCTTTTCATCACACTGAGATTAGACAAGGACATGTACTAGACATGTAATAAAAGTACACACGTGCTACCTAAATTGACGAAATTTTTCAAATGTTAGTTAGGATATAGCATAAAATTCCAGTTCTTTTAGTGTAGCCATATTAGTTACATACGACTGAGGTTCTATATTTATTGTTAAAAATCATCACTGTAACCCAAGAATGTCCACTATTGAACAAAAGCTTCTTTTACATTTGAGAAGTATTGCCATTATCGCCGCACTTGTAAAGTTGGTCTTGGTTTTATTCGTTTGATTGGTTGAAAATTTATATTTTTAATCATCATCACTCGCTTTTTTTTATCTTGACGATACTAGACAGTAGAACTCTAAAGTTGATGATTAAGATAAACAACAAAGCATTAATGCCTTATAGGTAATAAGGTATATCACCGGCTAAGGTAAACTCCATACACGCCTTATCTATACTGTTATATAAACCGGAACAGTTTGTTTGTTTGTATGAACGCGCTAATCTCTGGGACTACCAGTCGGATTTGAAAAAATCATTTTGCGTATATTAGCCCAGTTTTCAATGAAATGCTATGTAACATCACGCTACTGGCAATGGGAGCAGAGCAGTAAGCAAAGATGCGGTTGAATCCGCGCCGCTAAAAGCTTGTACGGTAATACGTCTTATAAATTCTATGAATTTTCATGGAAAATGTATAGACAAATTGAAGACAGCAATTGTTTTTATGGTAATTTTTTTTAATCAATTCATTCTATAAGACCGAATAGAATAACAACGCTTTTCAATTTCGACTGAATTCTTAATGTCCAATATTACTTTGAAGCTATTATTATTCGTTCAGATTTCAATTTAACATTTCATAAAATACATAGAATTATGCTTTAAAAGATAACGGTTGATAAATTCATTGTAATTATCGAAGGCACTCGTGTAATTTGTGCATTCATATCGGTTGCACAGATCGCGTGACTATCATAGTTCACTATTTATTGAGTGGCGCCCAACATGGGACAGAAATAGGGGTGCTACGCATGCAATGATCGACTCATTTATTCATTAATATACAATTATCATTTAATAATAATAATAATAATACCAGCCTGCTTACTGTCCCACTGCAGGCCAAAGGCCTCTTCCTACATAGAGAAGGAATGAGCATTAATCACCACGCTTGCTCAAGGCGGATTGGCAATTTCAGACTTAAGTCCAGGTTTTCCCACGATGTTTTCCTTCACCGTCAGTCAGAAATTTCCAAGATTAACTTAGAAAGTACATATGATTTGAAAAATCACATTGGTACTTGCCCGGATTCGAACCCACTACCTCGTGTTTACGAATCGGGTGCCTTATCCACAGGGCCATTTCGACTATATATTTAATATTACATCATATTAATTATACTTATGAACATTGAAACTGAAAGATGTTTGTTAATACTCTGTAGCTTTTTCTCAAGATGACAGCTAAAAATATTGGAGTAAAATTTGTTCTCAGAGTGAATACCAGAAGCGCTGTTTTTTTTTTTTTTTTTTTTATATTAGCCTACCAAAGTGACTCCACTCTGCCTGATGGTAAGCAGTAAGTGGAATCCAGAAGTGGCGGACACCATTCCAAAAGCCAAACTACTGGTATGGTGGCCTCCACTATGGCGCCTTAGTGAGATGCTTTTTCACGCCCCGCTTAAAAGACCCAGGATCAAAATTAGATGGGAACACATGCGCTGGCAAAGAGTTCCAGGCTTTAATTGAGCGACAAAAGTATGAAGTGCTGAACCGTTTGGTTCGAGACCCTTTACATCTTACGTTGTCATCGCTAAAAAAGTGCATGTTAACTCTAGATAATACTACTTCTTAGTTCCACAGAAAAAAAGTAAAAGGCATAACGACTATCATAAATCAATATAAAAAAGTATTAAACTGGAAAATTGTTAAGTACAGTTGAATAATTTCTGGGAAAGTATTTTCGTATCAAACAACCCTACCTACATTGTCACTCGTGAACTAAATTATTCACAGCCTATACCTTCGAGTGGTAATTTCAATCGTACTCGTAATAAATAGTCGCACGTGAAGATGGTATTTACACAAATTATATATCTACGGTATTTTGTTAGTTCGTTTTACTTGCGGTAGGCAACACTAGCAGCTGACTTAATATGATTTGGCTGAAAATATACATAAAACAGATACTGTAGAAAGCAGTAGCATCAAGGAGAGCATGCCCGAAACGAGTTTGTGTCAGGGAAGAGGCTGGTTATGAAATGTCCGTCAAATCGTCTCGCAAAATGGCAAGAGTTTTTCATACCATTTAATTTCAACCCTAAGTAATATAGTATCAAGGCATGCAGGAGAAGAAGACTTGCTTAATGCAATTATACAACCACCTTTGTACGTATCTTAAGCGTCTAGGTACCTATTGTTGAGTGTTAGCAAATTAAAAATATCTGGGTTTTGTTACTATGACTGTAGATTATTGTAAAATAGAACTAGCTCAGCTGGTTATATCAAATGGAACACTTCCTTAGAGAAATCTCGCTGTGCCCTTATTCTCTTGAAATTATTTTGTTATTTGCCGAAGTAGGACAGCAAGCTAAGGTTTAATAGATTTGTCGTTGCAAGCTTTTTAAATTACTACACATTGGTTTCCTTTTTAGCCTTTTTTTATATTAAAAGAATAGAATAGATTAAAATAGAATTTATAGCTATAAAATGAAATACACAGTAGGTACACTGGCAATACTTACTTATATACTAAAATCCTTACGAAAAAATAAAACTTAAAGCATTATTGTTTATAATATTACAAGTTGTACAAATATAAATGTTTGTCTAAATCTAGATAGATAATAACGAGCTAGGTTGAAGTTAGTGTTAATTTAGTTTAAAATGTAGCGTAATTTGTCTTTTCGGCGCCCACATGTCACGATGTAATCATTCGCTTGCTCGCGCCCGGTGAGAAAAATATCTTGTAAGTGAAATTTTGCTTTGAGATAAAAAGTAAAATATTTTATAAATTACGAAATATACAACAAGACACCAAGAAGGTATATAACTAGAAATTATTGCTATAGTTTATACAACATACTCTATATCCATAAAATGTATAGGTGATTCACAAAATTAAATTTAGTAACTAGTACTTATCTAGGCTTCCAAAATGTCATATTGATAATTAATCGATACCTCACCAAGCAAAGGAATAAATAATATTTATGATGATTTGTTTAAATAAAAAGACAACGCCCGCACTTCGAAGAAACATTTTATCATAAAAGACTATTTTTTAAATAGTATTTAATTAAACCTTCTTAGAAAATTTAACAAAAAATCATAAGGGTTTAGAATGTTCCACACGCTTCTAGAACTACAAGCTTTATTTATTTAGAAACACCAATCATGAGAGAAAGTAGTTGGCGAGGTGAGACACAGTAAGTGATATTGGAGACAGGTCGATGATTGTTGTCGCGGGAACTGGCGTCAGTGCGATGCGTTGGATACCATCCAAACATCTACTCGTAAACTAAACTGATATCTAATAGCTCTACCATGAATCAACGTGTGTTTGTCCCTCCGGCGACAACGTAAATGAGTATTGAAAAATTAACAGCGCCCCTGGTATTTTTTTTTTTTTTGTTTTTTTATTATATATTTATTCTATGAACTTAATTTAATAGAGAAGTGTAACTTTTAAATTGAAAGTTACACTTCTCTATTGAAAGTTTCAATAGCTACACTCACATCATCTACCAAGTCCAGCAAAAAAAAACGGCACATACTTTACTAGAAGCAGTTTGGGCCATTTTAAACCCCTTACATCTTGCTAGATAACATTAGAACATTTTGAACTGGATAACTAGACCATTACGATTTTACTAGGGCATCACGATGTAAATAAAATTTGTAACACAATTTAGATTTTTAAAGAAACATTTTCTGATATAAACTTTGTAGGTCACGTTGAAAAAACCGATAAAACGAAACACGCTTAAGCAATTTTACACAATACAGGTGTGATAATCGAGGTTCTTCAAAAAAACGTTTTAAAAAGATTTTATCCTTAATTATTTTAAACTCGCCGACTTAAATACGAAAATAAATTGGATTTGATACCACAAATGATAACAATTTGAAGTAGACGTCAAGCAATAAAAAATTTAACCCTTCGAAAAGTCGCCATCTTTACTAAGAAATTAAAAGGTCTTGTTTGAATAACTTCAGGCGTCTTCATGCTCTGTATTTAGAAACTGATTTAATAATAAAAGATGATGTATTTTGCGTATATTAGATAAATCTGATTTGTATGAACACGTTTTTCAAGCTTTACTTAAAGCTTGTGATTGAAATGTATCCCTGTGGATTTCAGTCAGTGAAAAGACTTTGCAAATTGTACTAGCAGTTTTATTCTAGCAAGCAATCCTACAGTCCTTATGTAGCCTATAGACATTTCTAATACAAGAACATTTCTGGCATCTTGCAACCTTGTAAAAGAAATTAGATCAATGTGCTGGCACTTCGCCTAACAGAGACCTTCCAGCTTAATAGTTACAATGAGAAATGTCCCTGTAACATATCTATTATATAAGTTCTTGATATTACCTTCCTTAGACTATAACCTCTTTTTATATATTTAGCCTACCGAAGTGACTCCACTCTGCCTTATATTCTCATTAGAATACTACTATTGGTTTGAATCTGAATCATATCTATACTATTATTTAAAGCGAAAGAGTTTATTTGTTTGTTCGAACGCGCTAATCACTCAAACTATCAGTCGGATTTGAATAATTCTCTTGTGTCTGCTAGCCTAGTTCCTGAGGAAGGTTATAGGCTATGTAACATCACGCTATTGGCGACGGGAGCAGAGCAGTAAGCAAAGATTCGGATGAAACCACGCCCTTGAAAGCTAGTAACTATATACGTGTAATAACGAAAACTTTAAATCCTATATGACACGGCTCATAAAGTAGTTTTTTTGTTACGTTACGGACTTTGTAATAGTAATATCGTTGTAAACAATGTTGCAACTTGTGCTTTACGTAGTTTGAATATTACCTTTTACAATAAAACGATGGCTAGTTTGCTGCATGGTATGTAATATTATGTTACTTTGGTACAATATAGTAATATTTATTTCATGACATTGTCTGCCTAAAGGGCACGAACGGTTACTATCTACTTACACCATTCCACTAACGTTTCCAATAGGAGTACTAGAAACCGCCACTTAACAGAAACAATACTATGTTTACGTTAAAGTTTTACTGTTGTTTTTAGTAAGGCGAAGGTAAATTCTCTATTTGAGTTCAAAATTACTGTCTCACCTCAACAAACCTTATAATTAAATTAAAAACCACTGATCAAATCAACCGATCTCACAGTCGAAAATATCGTCTCCGCTTACTATTAAAGTATACACAAGCATACGGTCGTATAATTTTCAATAGCGCAATTAGTTACTCAAATCATGGCGATCAACATGATTTGTTGATGTTGATTAGATTGCTGCCACTGCGATCAATACCAGTAGTCTGGCTTTTGGAATGGTGGCCACCACTTCAGGATTCCACTGACTGCTTACCATCGGGCAGAGTGAAATCACTTTGGTAGGCTAATATAAAAAAAAACTGGTGGTTAAGAGTTCCCTTTTATAATAATTAAGTTCTAGTCAGACTTCAGCCTGTGCGAGATTGGTATGGCTCTCAGACAGCTCAAGAACAACAAGGCGCCGGATGAGGATGGAATCACAGCCGAGCTACTGAAGGCAGGCGGAAATCATGTCCTGAAGGCCCTTCAGAGGCTCGTTAGTGCCATCCTCGTCGAGGGCAAAACGCCACAGGCATGGCACAGGGGTGTGGTGGAGCTGTTCTTCAAGAAGGGCGATAAAACCCTTCTGAAGAATTACAGACCTATCACACTCCTGAGTCACGTCTACAAGCTGTTCTCGAGAGTCATCACTAATCGTCTCGCAAACAGGTTCGACGACTTCCAGCCTCCCGAACAAGCCGGTTTCCGAAAAGGTTTTAGTACCATAGACCACATACATACGCTGCGGAGGAGCTCAGTGCAATGCTCGATGACCTCAGTAGAGTCTCCGACAAGTGGGCCTAAAAATGAACATGGACAAGACTAAAGTCATGACCAATGTCCATGTTACACCCACTCCTATTGCGGTCGGAGGCTTGATGCTCGAATTCGTTGACGAGTACATATACCTGGGACCAACAGTCCGATTAGGTAAGTCCGATTTCGAGAAAGAGGTCACTCGTCGAATCCAACTCGGCTGGGCAGCGTTCGGGAAGCTACAACATATCTTCTCGTCCGCACTACCGCAGTGTCTCAAGACCAAGGTCCTTGACCAGTGTGTGTTGCCAGTGATGACATACTGAGTAGAGACATGGTCGCTAACTATGGGTCTTATCCGAAGGCTAAAAGTCGCTCAGAGGGCGATGGAGCGGGCTATGTTAGGCGTCTCCCTGCGCGATCGTTTGAGAAACGAAGAAATCCGCAGGCGAACCAAAGTAACTGACGTAGCTCGCAGAGTTGCTTCTCTAAAGTGGCAATGGGCAGGACACATAGCTCGCAGAACTGACGGCCGCTGGGGCAGGAAGGTTCTAGAGTGGCGACCACGAACCGGAAGACGCAGCGTGGGCAGACCCCTCATAAGGTGGACCGACGACCTTATAAAGGTGGCGGGCAACCGATGGATGAGGGCGGCGAACGACCGGCCACGGTGGTGAAAATTAGGGGAGGCCTATGTCCAGCAGTAGACGTCTTTTGGCTGATATGATGAGTTCGAGTCCAACAACGGTCGTTTTAAAAAGTAACGTTTTTTCTAATCGAATATTTCAATCTTCTTTGATAAATTTTTCTTTCTTTCAATATTACACAAAACAAACCTTATGGCAACTACTTAAATACTTTTGTACTTGCGTTTATTAAATTTAGCAAAACTTTTGTATCTTCGATTTCATTAAATATGTTTCAAAGTTTATGTCAAAGTTTACTTATCATTGAGTTAGTGTGTTTGATTTAGACGTTTTCGAGCGACATCTTTTTATTTTATAACGAGCGAATAATAAATCACCGCTTGTTCACAAAAATAATCTTTATGTCTTCAGTAGATGTAATAAAACAAACCATCTTCCCTTCATTAAACTCTAAATAAAACGTGGTCTCCTGTTACTATTATTGTTTTAAAATGTTATCATAGTTAATGCAATTATTTTGATATTATGTTATGGTTTTACCAATTTATTAGAATGTGTATATTAATGTAAAATGACTGTACTTTAAATAAACGCTTAAATTACATTTTAATTAGTAGCTCTACGATGATTCAACGTTTTTCTACGATGGCAACAAAATTTTATACTTAAAGAAAACACCAGAGGCGCTGTTCATTTTTACATACAAATAATTTATGTTGTCAAGGGTAAGAAATACGCATGTTTCAAGTGACATTAAAATAATAAATTCACACGTCCAAAAATCGTTACAAAACGGTATAATTTATATTTAGAATCATATGGTCATTTACGGTTTTTACGGTTAGTAGGACTCGCGGCAAGGTCGGGCCCGCCCAGGGCTACCCCAAGGTTACGCACTCCAGACCACTTTCTCTAACCGACAACTGTTGAAATCTCTACTTAATTTTCAAGTGGTTACGGTGTATATTTCAATGATATGGTTGTGGTTATCACGTCTATCAATCAAATGATGACGCAGCGAATCGAAAGTGTGTTGATATTTCGTACCACACTTTGTTTGCAGTTGTCGATTTGCATTTCTACAAGAAATCTTATTTTGCTTAGTTTTTGTTCAGTCAGTGCAAATGTATTCTTTCTAGGAAGTTTCGTTCCACTTTCTAGTCATTGAAGCTTTTTCTTAACGATTCAAATAAACAAGATTTGTCTTAGAAAATTGCTTACTCACTTTAGGGTCTTTCGTATGCTAAAGTTTTATTTATATAACTTCAACACAACTCCTGATGTGATGTTAAATGCTTACCGTAATCTATATACCGATACCGAAGACCGATGGCGGTCTCTACTAGACACGAGGGAGTCTGTAATTGTATTCAAAAACATTCACCTATTGATTGGGATAGGTGTGTTTAACCTCAGCAGTCTATCGATTCGGGACGTCGTTAACTATGAGGACCAATGAATAATTTATAGATAACTTTTATAAAAGATCTGTTGAATATATTATATTTCTAAAACAAATTACATACCTTTGCCATTGCCTACTAGCTTTACAACACCCATGTTATGTTCGACCTACATTAACATGGGGTGAGCCTGTTCCTGTTGCCATTTGCCTAGCACAACACCAGACTACGGCATCATGGCAATATGTTTGAGTAATACATACTAGCACGAAGTTTTAGGTCTTAGGTTCGTTGCACCAAGGCAGCCTAGTCAAAACAGCTCATTAATCATATGTTCTTTCTAAGTTTATCTGGACATTACAGACTGATGGTGAAGGAAAACATTGTTAGGAAACCTGGACTTACGAGGCAGTCTAAAATCGCCAATCCACCGTGAGCAAGCGTGGCGTTCAATTCTCTGTATGAGAAAAGGCCTTCTCTGTATGAGATAGTAATGGCCGCTATGATGATGGTTTATAGGTTAATTATCTGACTTGATGTAATTTTCGCTTTGCATAAAGCATCATTCTTTATGATCAAAATGAAATAAATGCTTTGAGTTTGAGTATGAATAATCGCAACAACTACACCTAAAGTTAGCATAGGTGATATGGGAATGGAATTGAATTTGTGCTTGTAATTAATAGGATGAAACCAGAAAAATGTAATAAAACCAACCTAATTCATAAATTTGTTCAGAGAATCTATATTTATTAGTTGTTATAGCTTGTAAAGTAGAGTAAAACTGTCATACATATTATTATGTAATTAACGGTCAAATGTTTTGGCAACTATCTGAGTATCATACATTTGACCTCCTACGAGTTTATGTGAGTTCGTGTCATCGGTCAAACTTATAGTAGTAAATCATAGAAGTAAAGAAATGTTTTTGTTTGTGATAATTATAATTATAGTAATAATAGTCATGTTTAATGTATTTTATGATATTATGCCGCGCATTTCTATGCTTTCTATCTATACTATTGTATAAAGTGGAAGAGTTTGTTTGTTTTTTTGAACGCGCTAATCTTTGGAACTATCAGGCGGATTTCTTTTTACGGATGATAGCCCAGTTCTCGAGGAAGGTTATAGTATTTGTGACATCACGCTACTGGCGCCAGGAGCAGAGCAGTAAGCTAAAACGCAGGTGAAACCGCACCGAGGAAAGCTAGTATTCTATAATAATTTTATTGTTATGTATTGCATATGATAATAAATATATGAAAGTAAAGACTCAGATAGGTGCGGTATGAGTTTCAAAATGAAAGAAATTAAAGCGTCAACCATGTTTTAAATAAAAACTTTCACTCATGTCTATAAAGTAATAACAATTACTAGGGAGAAGTTTAAAAATGTATTCAATAAAATTTATCTAGACGAGACATTACAAGTATCATACCAATCTTTCCAGGAATCCATTTTCTATTTTTTTCTACTACTATAAAAAGATAATCGACGTAGGCAGACCTTCTACATCGTAGAGGCTTCTACAGCATACCGTCTACGGCGTAGCAACGGCAAAGTTTTATTAGTCATAGAAACCTATTATCGCGTATAACCTTTGTTACTACTTATAGCGGTTCTCCCTAAAATATGAACTACTATTAGTGCGTATTCATGTTTTTAACAAACTATTTAATGTTATTAATGTACCTTACACATGCGACATTTAAATTTTACATACATAAAAGGTTATAAACGAAACACTCCTTAGTTTCAGAATTTTTAACAAAGAGTTTTATACTGATAAGTTTTAAACTAATCTCGCATTAGAAACGATCTAGGTGTTTTGTAAAACACACAATAACACGCAAGTACACATTGATACATTTTTACACAACCTTTTAGATAATGGGCTTCACTAATCATAAGCAATTTACTAGTGGTATTTTTTTCCTCGAAAGTAAAACCGCAAATACTGCTATTAGATACAGTTTAATTCAAATGTATTATTTAACAATTAAAAGAAATTTGAAATAACAGAACTAAACTAAGCTAACGAGGCTTTCATTCGGTAGAAGAACATTTTTCTCTAGAACGCACCGTTTTGAGATATTAAAAAATGGGTACTTTTATCCCCTCCCTCCAGCTTACCTCTTAGGAGAGGCGATCTAGGATGAGGCGAGAGATCGCCCTTAACACGTTTCAAAAGAAATTGCTAAGTTACTCGCTCATGCACTCCACACCCTCTTTTTATCCATTCGTTGACTAGACTAAACTACTAGAGAAGAATAAATAAAATAATCGAATTACTAGAGCTTTAATCGTCTTCATACATGCCTCTGATTAACTAAGGTTTTAATCATCTCCTACAGAAAACAGTGTGCGATCAAAAACAAAGTACATTAATCATCATATCAGACGAAGTTCGGCTTCTCCTAATTTTCGCTATCATGAGCCGCCCTCATCCATCGGTTGCCCGCCACCCTTATAAGGTCGTCAGTCTACCTTTTGAAGGGTCTCCCAAGCCGCGTCTTTTGGTCGTCGCTACTTTAAAACTTTTCTTTAACGGCCATCAGTTTTCTGAGCTATCTATGTGTTCTGCCTATTGCTCTTGCTCTAGAAGCTTAATTTTTTTAATGCCTTTCATTGACTATGGTTAGTAACACAATTTTTTTTTATTCTTCATCATGTTTATAGTAGCATCAACAACCAAAGGTGTTTTTTTTAGTCTACTAAAATGACTTCACTCTGCCCCAGAGTAAGCAGCTTTTATCCTGATCAAATGCTATGGTATAAAGCTGGTATGATACAGTAATCTTGTCGCCATCAATATTCTTGTAACAATGGTATGCATATCAGAGTGAATTAGCGAGGTCGTCTCTGGCTCATAGCCAGTAGTTACTTGTAAGGCATGTTCTACACTAAAAAAGTAAAGGCTAAGAACTCACTATACGCATTTTATAATAGTAGATCCTTACTGAATTAAACATAAGTGACCAAAGGAACACCTACTTATGATCTTCATAGTTCATAGTTCATAGTTCAACGGAACTAACACCGACCGACAGGCACAACGAGAAGTGTCATCATAGATTTAAGTTATTTTTATATATGTTTTAGGTTACGGTATTTATTGATTAACTTTTATTTAAATAGTGTGTAGTATACTTATATTATAATGTATGTATGATAGTCTGTAAGATATATATTGAAAATTGTAATCCCGATGGTACCCAAGATACAAGCATTAGCTTAGTTTGGGACCAAAGGAAAACTACTTATTTGTAATAAAATGTAATTTATATTTATGAAATAAATTGAATTGAATTGAATTGAGTTGGAAGTGGATAAATGAATAAGGATTTATTTAGGACGAACTCATTTCTATATACCAGGTCTTGACCTGATTATTTTCACTGAATAGAAAACATTTAGTTAGTTAACCGATGCCTTTATTGCATAATATTATTACATATTTTTCCTTTGAACTTATACGTAGGTCACGATGATCGTTGACGCTACACCTCGTAGAATGTGCCTATGCGGCGTAACTTGTGGAAGGCTCTACAGGCCATGCTACGACTGCTACACTACTACGAATTATTTTCTTAAAACGATACGATTACACTGACGTCGCGTCATACACTTAAACTGTGTATTAAATGTATCCTGACTCTGCCAAATGTCCTAGGTTCACTGTTCACTCTTTAATATTTGTCAATAGTGAAAATATTAGACACAATCTGAGTGTAACTTGAGTCCGTTGATTGTACTTGTTCGTAAACTGCTTCTAACTCTAAAAATACTTTTACTCATTTTTCTATCAATTAAAAATCTATCCTTAGTAAAAATTACTTATTTGAATAAAAAAACCTCGTTGTCCGGTGTTAATATCTGTAGAAATTATGAAAGTGTTGTCATTTATCGTTGACGTGGTGTTAAACAAGTCGGAAACGCGTGCGTGCTGGCACGCGGCCAGCTCTCGTGATATCTATTCTACTCGTAGTGACGTACTCGTATTATAATATAAACATCATAATATATGACGTAATAGAAAGGTTTCTTTTTTTATTGACAGCAATGAGCAAGCGGTCCAAGTGCCAGAAGTCTAAGTTTCTTCAGCTATCACCTAAAAAAACTTACTTGCAGCAGAAAATAATGTGCTTTCTTTAGGATCACTAAAAATCACCAAACAGATTTATAATTAATTATAGTGAATGACACAAATACTATTCATAATTAAAATTCAATTGAGAAAACTCTTTTACAAATATCTCAATTTGCATGACATATAAAATTATAACTCAAGAATTTTAATAATCACCTTGTCAAATAAGTCACCTTGGACATTCTGACACTTGGGCCAACTTACCCCAGCGTCCCATCTCTATAATTGTAATACAATTGCTACAAAGCACATAATGTAGTTTACATATCAACCATCGTGCATACTATTAACCTAATAGATAGGGCTGTAATCAAAAGGCCATAAGTCCAGATACCTCGTGTTATCTCACGAACACACGCGATGATGGTAATGAGCCTATTATTAATTGATATTTGAAAACTGAATGCTGAATGTCTGTAACTGTACAACTGTATAGTAGAGTGCATTCGATTTTAATATTAACATAACAGATAGATAAGTCGTTGAATTTATATAACCTTTAAAAGATTTTATAAAACTAAAACATACGAAGATGTCGATCATGTGAATGCAATCTACTTAGAAACATCAAATTAATTAGTTTATAGTCAATCATCGAGCAATGAACAGAACTGGTAAAATACTCAGGGCTCACTTTCATTGCAAATGAGTTATTATTTGTCATGATAATCTATACTATTATATATATCGAAAGAGTTTGTTTCTTTGTTTGTTTGAACTACCAGTCGGATTTGAAAATTAATTTTGCGTGTACCCAATTCTCGAGGAGGGTTATAGGCTATGAAACATCATGCTACTCGCGACGAGGGCAGAGCAGTAAGCAAAGACACGGCTGAAACCGTGCCGCGCAAAGCTAATTTTATTATATAGAAGAAAGCTGCCAATACGTTGATTTATTACTGTAAAATCTAAAGTTAATATT
Source organism: Parascotia fuliginaria (assembly GCA_963082885.1). Lineage (NCBI taxonomy): Eukaryota > Metazoa > Arthropoda > Insecta > Lepidoptera > Erebidae > Parascotia > Parascotia fuliginaria. The sequence continues at coordinate 2,770,401 of OY720180.1, read as the reverse complement.
CTTTTACTCGCCACTTCCAACACCGATTGGCACTGATTCGATGTTCTAAACTTCAGACCACACAGTCAACGCAATATTTCTTACAAAACGACTTAACACAAACAATTATAAAACTTAAAGGTCATAAAAAGTAGATAAGAATAAAATAGGCACTTAAACTTCAATTTCAATCTTAACTTTTATAGATAAATCGTTGGCAAACACCACACTTCAACCTATATTGACCATTAACCTATATTTTCTATCTGGGCAATTTGGCTTTGGACCTAATATCCAGCGGTCGAGCAATTATAGCTCCGTAAGATTTAGAAATTGCTGCAATAGGCAACACAAATAACACTACTACAGTACTGGAAAGACAGTGTTGTTTAAGAGCTAACAAACCAATGACACTCGGTCGATGACGTAGCACACACGAGCGACACGTGTTCGACCACTTAGAATGACGTGTCGTAGCTGAAGGTGGACGACATCATTCATAGGCACGTCGTCGACTAATATTGTCGGTCCATCTTTTGTTTTCACGGAAGATGGTTGTCATTTAATTTCATCCACATTTTTTCTATTTTTTATCATTGTAATATACCATTAATATCATCAACAAGAATATTATTCTAAACTTGACGCTGGCAGAAATTGCTGACACAATCGTCGGCTCTGTTGCCAAAAAAAAGGAGAAGAAGAAGAAGACTAATATTGTCGTCACAGTGCGCGCATGCTAAGGCACAGACGATCGACAACTGTCGTAGACCTCTATTGACGGCAGTCAGCAACGCCGCCTCCATGCGACACTTGGTTACGAAGTCGTCGACCGTCAGCTACGATGTCGTCAACCGAATCGCTCGTCTGTGAGCGCCCTAAGTGCTAATCTCTGCATTCTCCACTAGGTATATTTTAATAGAATAGTCCAATATTACTTTACCCGGCACAGGAATTGAATCCTCCAATCCTCCACTGAACCATCGCGGCAGGCACTATAATAACTATCTACATACATACTTAACTTCACACCTGTCTCCCATTAATGGGGTAAGCATAGACTATAGAACGCCATTTGCTACGATCCAATCATACCTCCTTTGCCACTTCAATATTCATTAATCTTTTCATACACACACGTCGGTTACGGGAGCTTGTAATTGTGACCTTTGTCAACACATCTCCTATTTGGTCCGTGTATGTCTGTCTAGAACGACTTTCCCAGCCTTTCCAGCTCCATTAATCTCTTTCGTTATACTATTTTCATCCATCCTTTTCACATGTCTAAACATTAACATACTCCTCTTAATTTTTGTATATAATTGTAATATTTAAATTACCATCGTTCAATCCACATTCTTCTCTTATCACGCTTTTCCTTACTCTATCTGTAAGTTTTACTATGTATATGTTAATAAATGCTACTGGAAATGAATTGATTCAAACTGAAATGCGAGCAACACCTCCCGTAATAAATATGCATTTATGCAAAAATACAGTAGTAAAATTATGCACATACAGGAATTTTATTAATGTAAAATAATATGCATGTCAATTCATACCCGACATGTGTTGAGCATTAATCACTTTATGGAACAAAATGTTAAATATTGTAATTGATTTGATATCTTTGCGCGTATAAATATAGTAGGTAATTATAAATAATACAGTTAATATGCGTTTTCGCACAATGTCTACATATATTTGATAGAGGAAAAAGATAATTGTTTTAAGAAACAAGCAATACATATTATTAACAAACAAAAAGCCCGCTTGTCTAAAACAAAGTGAAAAGAAAGAAACCCATTTTTTTTCTTGTGCTGACGCTACATTAAAATTTTATATACCCTATGTCACTCCCACAACCAATACTAATCTAATGACACCTCATACGATAAAATCCATCAAGCCATTTAGGCTGTAGAGCGTGCCAAAGAAATAGACATATACACTCACATACATACATACATATATGCATACATACATACCTACATATATCGAAAACATTACCCTCCTTGACTTCGTCAGTCGGGCAAAAAGTATAATATTACCGGTATGTATAAGAGAACAGCGACCCTGGTATTTACACTGAGAACAAAATTTTTTGTACTTATTTTACCCCGCCAGTGTCACGGTGTGCGTTACGATTGCTCAACCACTTTGACCACAATTTTGTCGGAATTTGCCGACATCGAAGTGCACAAACAAAAAATTTGTCGAAGTAGAAATAAAGAAGTTATAAGGGTTTTAAGTTGGCTGCGCCAACGTAACATGTACGATTGCGCGGCCATGGAGATCTCAGCAACTGTTTGGGTTAGAGATCTAATTCTTTTTGCCAATTGAAGAGTGAATTTGTCGATATTGTCGAAAAATGAATTAGAAGTCCTTGGTTAATATATTACGAAATATTTACGACTGAATGTTATGGCCGCGCAATCGTAACGTTGTTGATTCTTTATTGTTGATTATTTCTGTAAAACTTAAGATTTATACATTAAAACTATTACAAGAAGAAAGGTCTTAATTTGTCGAAACTAATAAAAGCAATAAATACTATGTCAGTTTAGTGAAACTGACGAAATCAGCCCAAAACAGAAAGTACGTGGCCGCGCAGTCGAAACGCTACTTTGCACGCTGATATCTCATTATCTGTAATTGCTAGGATTTCGGCGTGAACATCAAATTGTTCGGGATATTAACCTGAGGAGAATGACATATCGCTTTATCCTCAGAATAGTTGACATTGCGTGTTATCTCAAAAATTATATTATCTCATACAATGTTCGAGTAGGTAGTAACCATACTTTCGATTTGATTTGTCAATACCTGTAACTGGAGATTAAACAACATTTAGCTTAATCTGCAGAAATGATTAATTTATACTATTACTAGGGGAAGAGTTTGTTTGTTTGTTTAATAAAAACATTTTTATGAGTTTTCATTACTTTAATTATTTACTTTATGCATGAAATATTTTTTGGTATGATTTTGCATTGTACTAAGAACTAACCTTAAAAGGATTAAACAAACAAACAAACAAAAAAAAAACTTTTCTAGTAATAGTGTAGATTAGTATATATTAGAATAGTTTTAATGTATAAATCTTAAGTTTTACAGAAATAATCAACAATAAAGAATCAACAACGTTACGATTGCGCGGCCATAACATTCAGTCGTAAATATTTCTTAATATATTAACCAAGGACTTCTAATTCTTTTTCCGACAATTTTCGACAAATTCACTCTTCAATTGGCAAAAAGAATTAGATCTCTAACCCAAACAGTTGCTGAGATCTCCATGGCCGCGTAATCGTACATGTTACGTTGGCGCGGCCAACTTAAAACCCTTATAACTTCTTTATTTCTACTTCGACAAATTTTTTGTTTGTGCACTTCGATTTCGACAAATTCCGACAAAATTGTGGTCAAAGTTTTTTTCTGGTTGGATAACTTGGCGGAGCAATCGTAACGCACACGTGTCACGAGAAAAAAACGTTACACAGAATCCACTTCTCACATTTTCCTTTAATGCTCTATAAACCTAATACTATTGCGTAATTTTTAGTGTTTACTATGTACTGTAAAGGGTCTTACAGCCTGTACGTCGTATTCGTTAAGATCCGGCGCTATTAAATGAGCTGGTTTATGAGCTCTACTCGTAACACTACCTTGCGTTTAGTGGTTTATATACTTTATTAGACTTTTTTAATATAAATACGGAGCTTAAATTGAGGTGTGCGTTACATATCATGTGTAGGACGCACTTGGATTGGTACAGAAAGTAGAACGTGCTGGCCTTCTGACGGTTGACAATAATCTCATGAGGATTTAAATATTGTTTATTATTGATTTTTACTTATTAAACTTCATGCATTCATATACGAATATATAGGCGGGCTTAATGCTAAAAGCATTATGTACTAGTCAATCGTGACTCGTGACGCAGAGACAATTGAAGTAGGTGCTAGGACTAATTAACTGATTTAAACGGAACTAATTATGATTGACACAATAAAGCTTTAGACAGGTAGATATACAGTGAGGTTTTTGGCAGCAGAACGGCAGTGTAGGTTAATAAAAAATAAAGATGCCTATTTAGCGTTGAGTGATGACTGTTAACCAATATTAAGTGCACTTTTCCCTCATACAAGTTTGTCTTTTAATGCTAATTAAAATGAAAGACACAAAATACGATCCTTATATTTTTTATTTATTTATTTATTTATTTATTCAAGCTTTTTACACACATAAATGCCTAAAGGCGGACTTAATGCCAAAGGCATTATCTACCAGTCAACCTATCGGGTGATACAGAGTTGAACGCAGTAGGTGCATGACAGTATAATATTGAAAACTAACTTTTGCTAAATCCAATAATTATTTTACTACATAGATATAAATATATCATATAACTTATTACAAAAAAAAAATTGTTGCTTTGTGTACTTTGCATTGTTTAATATTTAATTTTGTTATAATATATTAAATAAGAGACAACAAAAGTTAAACTCTTGCGAACAATGTTTTTTATCATAATATATTTACAATATTAAATTCAAAGAGCGTTCTTTCAAACTTGTTATTGACTTTCTTAGCTTTGAAGGCTTTCGTTGCCGTAAAACATAACTAGTCGCATAGTCAGGGTGTCTTTTATAAATATATAATGTTATTAGGTTCTATTTATTGTAGTTTTCTATATACGATCTTTATTTGATAATTGATTTTATGCAACGGATCGTTCAGCGCTGAATCGCATTTACAATATATAAATATGTCTTTTATTGACAGCGCTTCAGCGCCGAACGCAAAATCGTGATTTTCAAAAATCTTGTATTGAAGTTTGTATATAGAAAGCCAGCATTCATGAACAATCTTTAAGGTTTTATTTGTATTGGCTAACTCAATATAATGAAATAAAAATTGAGTGGCGGGCAACCGATGGATGAGTGTAGCTTAAGTGCACATTGTGTGACTGAGCCCTTATGACCGATCAAGGTAGCGATACTTGGGGTAAGTCTATGTTCAACAGTGGACGTCTATCTGCTAGATTGTCATTCAGATTCAGATCTGTCAAAACTGTCAGAACGTAAACAACTAATCTTGGTGATATATACGAATAATATTAGTAAATAAGTGTAACTTGTAGTGAAAACGTGATAAAAGAATTTATAATCTAGTAATAATACAGTGGAAGTGTTGGTGACTCTTCAAACATTCAGTTACTTAGAAAATACAATATGTGAATGTTAGTGAACAAAACCCAAAATAAATGATCTATTTTGATGCTACAGTGAACTTTGTGGTCGAAATACAATAAACGTGAATGAACAGTATAAATATAGTTATATAAACACGATTTTATCCAAAGGAATTGGTGTTTTTTTTAATCGTAATACTGTTTTTTATGAACCGTTTATTTTCAAAAATTCAAATCGGCCGCCCCACCAAACAAAAACAACCAGGGCGCGTTCCATTCCTTATAGACTATCGGAGGTCACTTCAAGCATTGTCAGTAAAACCTCTACTACACGTTCATAAAAAATAAATACAATAAAATTATTGCTGGTGTTGCCAGAATAAAAACCAAAATATTAGATAAAATTTAAATAATTGTTTTCCGCAATATGGATACAAGTAATAATGTTACATATCGGAAACGGTATGATACTGGTTCTGTAACAAATGTATCTCTGTTATCAAATGACGACGAAAAAGCGATATTTGATTCCACAATGCTAAGCATACCAGACAGCCTACATGACAAAAGTGACAACTATCTTATTATTGATTTAAACGAAGAGATAAAATCACTTAAGATGCAACTTATGAGTGCTCATCAGGAAATAGAAATTTTACACAGTGAAAACTATCGTCTAAAATCTGATCTGCAAAAGGCTATACAGACTACGGAAACTTATAAAAAGATATGCCTAACGCCTGAGAGAAAAAGAAATCAATCCGCATCAATCCACAAAAAAAAATCAAATCCGGTCAAAACATCACAACAACTTTTAGATAGTAACTCCAGTAGTATAGAAAATCATAACAATCTACGGACAGTTGACCTGGTTGACGCACAAACGCAAACCTGCCACGTGACGACGAGCATTAGCACACCAGTGCAACAAGAAATGTCAACATCAAAAAGACCTAATATTGCTAACACGAATCTATCAGGCACTACAGTACCAAATAAAAAATGTAAACTATGTATCATCAGCAGTGGATGCACAAAAGGAACTTTACCGCTAATAAAAGAAACTTTCTCCAAACACTTTGATTACTACCACTGCCTATTACCAAATACTGATATAAAATATTGCACAAGGAAAATTGAACTCAAACTAAAAGATTTCACCTTTAACGACTACTGTTTGTTTTTTATCGGAAAAAATGATGTTGAAAAGGGTGATTATATATACATGCTGGATAGCTTTCAAAGCTCAATGAAGAGCGTTACTCACACAAATGTCATTATCTGTGCTCCAACGTACATACAAGGAGCATTAATACATAATTACAAAGTTGAATTATTAAATAACCTTCTTTATTTGGACGTAACAAAGAATAAATATGCATATTTCTTCGATAGCAATTACACCTTAACACATGAAATGTTTACTCATCATACCGGACTAATTAATAAATATGGATGGAGGAACATTTACGAACAGATCATGAACAACATTAAGACGGATTTTGAATTATTTCCGCCTGATAACATACTATTAACGAACACAAAGCAGCAATCGCTCATAGACCCGAACAGAGAGGAAGAAGATATACAAATAGCAACTAACAGCAATGAGTTTTTTCTACTATAAACATATGCACATTATTCACCAAAACATTGCTGGCCTCCTAAACAAAATGGACTTCCTACTCATCCATATCGAAGAACTATTGAAAAGGCAGATAAACGTCGACGTGGTTTGCATCACAGAACATTTTGTAGTATCTGGACAAGAGGAGTTAATACTTATGCCGAACTTTAAACTAGCCGCGGCCTACTCACGAAAAGAACAAAAACGAGGTGGCGCCTGTATCCTAATTAAGCGATCTTACGAATATAAACCATTAACAGAGATAGCTACATTATCCATCTGTGGTGTTATAGAATGTTGTGCAATTGAAATGACTAGGGAAAGTCTAATTATTGTTTGTTTATATAGACCACCAAAATTGGCAAATTTTAATTTATTCTGTGATACATTAGAATCTATTCTTAGAAAATTATGTTTGTATAAAAATAAGACTATATTACTATGCGGAGACTTCAACATAGATGTTTTAAAACAAAACAGGTACACTTTGGATTTTGAAATGTTACTTCTCAATCACAACCTTAAGTTAGAAATAAAACAAGCAACTAGACCCAGCAGTAATTCTTGCTTAGATAATTTTGCACACAATAGCCAAAAAAAATGCTATAGTGAGGTAATTGATTTTGCTATATCAGACCATTCTGCACAATTATTAAAAATTCATGTAAATAAAACATGTACCATTAAATCTTGGCGTATTAGAAAAAGGGACTTATCAAAATCGAATTTGATAAACTTCAAAAACCATCTAAAAAGTCTTTCATTCTCAGATGTATTCAGTGCTGATGATGCCGAAGAGGCATACGACAACTTTATTCAATTATTTCGACTTCTTTACGACTTATGTTTTCCTTACAAACTAATAACTATAAAATCTGATAAAAGAATTAAATGGATCTCAAGAGGAATAAGAACTTGCAGTAAAAAACAGAGACAATTACTTTGGAAATTCAGATGTAACCGATCAAAGCAAAATGAAAATTCCTTCAAATTATACTCACGAAAATTCAAAAAAATTATTAAACTCACTCAAAAAGCACAAAATAACCAATTTATTAAAAATGCATTTAATAAATCTAAAGCCTCATGGCAAATAATAAATAGTAGTAATCAGACACAGGAACCGATTCTACAAATTTTAAAAAATAACACTATTATAAAGGATCCTAAAAATATAGCAGAGAGTTTTAACAACTTTTTTATTGATCAAATACAGAATTCTGTAAGTAATAACCCAAGCACTATTAGGATAGAAAATAACTCGCATTCGTTGTTTATGTCACCAGTTTTACCTAATGATTTAATAAGAGTAATCAAGTTATTGAAAAATAAAAAAAGTTTCGGTTACGACGAAATAGAAACTAATGTGGTTAAATTCGTATCGGAAGTAATCGCGGCTCCTTTATGTCATGTCATGAATCTTTGCATAACTTCAGGCATATTTCCAAATAGTCTAAAAACCGTTATTATTAAACCCTTACATAAAAAGGATAATAAGGAAGAGATGTCGAATTATAGACCAGTAGCCCTTACATCTATATTCTCTAAAATATTTAAAAAATTAGTATATGAATCTATATACTCTTTCTTAAATAAGTATGATGTCCTTTGCAATGAACAAAAGGGGTTTAGAAAAAAATAAAAATATAAACATGGCCATATTCGATCTTCTATCTGCTGTTATGATAAACATCGACCGTAAGATACCTGTTTGTGCCATTTATACGGACATGACTAAGGCTTTTGATTACGTTAATTACAAAATTCTTCTACAAAAATTGTACAGCTACGGTATTAGAGGCAACGTATTAAAACTTATAGAATCATATCTCAGTAATCGCAAACAAATCACAGAAATAATAAGAATATGCCCAATACGTAAAATGGAATTTAAACACCAATCTAACAGCCGGGATATTAAATATGGAGTACCACAAGGTAGTGTACTTGGTCCACTTTTGTTTTTAGTCTATATTAACGACTTGCCTAAAAAAGTTGAACATCCAATGGTATTATTCGCTGATGACAGCACAGCAATAGTTCAATGCACTGACAAAGCTCGATATGAAAGTGATATTAATGACGCACTAAAAACTATAGTAAATTGGTTAGACTCAAATAATTTAATAATTAATTTACAAAAAACAAAAGTAATGCATTTTTACCAACGCTTACATCCTGGAATATTTAATATAGAACACAATGGACAAAGTGTTGACGGTACAACCGTTATTAATTTTTTAGGAATATTAATAGACAATCAATTGACATGGAAACCTCACGCGGAGCAAGTCTGTAAGAAATTGAGTAAATCAGCATACATTTTATTTAATATATCCAAAAAAGTAAATATTGACACAATTACTACAGCATACCATGGTTTAGTTGCCTCTGTTCTCAGATACGGTATTGTATTCTGGGGTAATTGCAGTGAACGAGATAGAATTTTCAGAGCCCAAAAATATTGCATACGATCAATGACTGGTAAACGTTCAACAGATAGCTGCGTACCTATATTTAAATCTCTGAAACTATTACCATTGCCATCACTGTATGTACTAGAGGTGGGTGTATTTGTTAAAGCTAATCCAAATTTATTTAGTTTACGCATTAACCACACTAAAAGACCAGCACAAATGAGATCTCAATACAAAGATCTACTACATACAGGTAATTTTAAGACCTCACTACTGAACAAGAATATTATGGCAATGGGACCAATTATTTACAATAAGATACCTCGATATATTAAGGACAACACAATACATATTTTTAAAAAGAAACTAACTACACTTCTAGTTGAAAAATGTTACTATTCAGTGAAAGATTTTCTTAATGATGATTCTTTGTAATTGGGTATTAGTTGATTAATTCTGACATTATATGAATCATTTGTAACATTATTATCGTACAATTTTATGACGCGATTGTTGTGTAATGTATACGTATTATTGATTTATTTATTTGACATTTATTTTATTGCTTTTTATGAAATACTGTAATTTTGTTATGCATGATTTGATTATTGTTTATTTTAATTTTGTATGCCTATTTAGGTGGGACGTAGAAAGTACTGTATATATTTATATTAAGCAACACCTGTTAAAATTACCTATTGTCCACAAAATAAAGTATTTGAATTTGAATTTGAATTTGAATTTGAATTTGCTAATATGATGATGATGAAACAAAACCTCTTTCGTTATAACCAACGTAAAAGAAAATTAAGTAAATTGTAACATGTCACAGTAAAAGTATCCTCAACCTACAGAAGAACATACTATCTTGGTTTTGGTTATTTTAATAATGATCAACAGTGTCTAAAACGCTATATTGGTATTTTAAAAGTTTTCATACTCGAAAAAAGCTTTAGTTTTTTATTTTTATATTGTTTATTTAGTCTATCTCTGGCACTAGAGACCGAGCTTGACTTTAAAACTTGTGTTTAATGGACATAAAGTACACCCAGATTCTAGGGTGTGCGTATAAGCACTTCGGGTTTCTAATAGTTCCAAAAGTAGGTATATAATATAAACTGTGTTACTATCGTTATTACCAGTGATCGGAATTATGGGAGCTAAAATACCTACTGCTTGAAAATTAACAGAAGCAAGTGGAGATGCCTTAGGACTAAATATTTTTACGGCCCAATTGTCTCGGTTTTAAGGACATTACTAAAGTACATCTAAAATTAATTTAGTAAAACAACTATGGACAAACTTTTTTGACGATTTTGTTTTAAAAAAAATTGTAATTTTCTTTTCGTCGTTTCAACAATGTAAGTATAAAGGCGCAGAAGGTTTTTTTTCCGGTTTTGTATTTGCGTACTGTGACAATTGTTCCAATTTTCATTGAACAAAAATTGTTGTAGTAAGGAAGTCTACACTTTTTTGCCTGTATTCTTTGAACTTTCTGTATTTAAGCCTGCATAATTCCGACCATTGGTTATCAACTTATCACTTATCACATGGTTTCCAAGTAACAAAAAGTATATACATTATTGCGAAGCTTGGCAAACTTTTTTTTATTGCAGACAGAAACAAATGAAACACTTAATAACTATCATAACTTACACATAATTTTTACTGCGACGCAGATTATTAAAACGCTCGCCCTTGACGAATATTGCTATAATAACCATTCATGATGGGAGATTGCCGATAACAACATTTCAATGGTGGTTAGGTGGCAACAACAACTTTAGCTGTCTAAAAACATTCTCCTTCCATCTAGATCCACAAACTCAAGGCATCGATCAACTCAACATCAAGGATTTCTGCTGTTCTCATATGGAAGGATAAACATTTGAAGAGTAAAAAAATTTTGACGAAGTCACGTGTGTCGGCACTTCGGCAGGTCAAACTTTTAGTTTAGTTTTTCTTTGAGAATTGAAGCTATTTTACTCATCCTTTAGATTACAACAGTAAGTATCATTCTTTGTAAAATTTGCTTTTATGTGCGTAAGTCCGAAATGAGACCTCCGATTACCGACTTTTTAAATTGTCCACCTCGATCAAACTTCCAACCCAGTGATAACATTCTAAAACTAAACTTTTGTGTTTGTTGCAATTTAAGGTAATAATGACACATTACAAATTATATTACTAGGTCACGATCTAAAACACTTACATTCTTGAAACTCGCAAACCAGGTCATGTTTTTCATCGATGCAATTTCATAGAAAATTTTGTACGGAAATTAATTTAGCGTTATTGGCGCCAAGAGATAAAAATAGCAGGCGATTAAAAATCAATTATCTCAATGTCTGTTTGCTTTTAGTCAACAGATTTAGTTCTCAATGAAAATACTACAGAAACTATTTATTTGACTAACAAAACATTTTACGCTATCATTAGTGAGACTCTCTCTCTTTCTCTCTTCCCGGCTATGTGTTCCACGTGGTAGTGTCTCTCCTCCATTTCACTCTATTCCCGATATCGTCCCTCAAAACCCAGCGCACCCATATTTTTGGAAATTACACTTTTCTACAAAACAAACAAACTTGCTACTCCCTAGAGATACTCCCTCTACTCTACTCATTATAAAATAGACCGAATAACTTGACAATTAATAAAAATAAAGCTGATACAAAAAAAATAAAAGGGTACATCCACGACATTTGGCCTAAGCTGACTATAACGTTTATTGTGGCCACAAAATTGGCCCATAAACTTCCCTCGTTCCGTCACAGGCCACTAACTTTATCGTAGTAAAGGACAAGTTGATATTTACTAGCAAATATGGCGCGCGTATCATAATGTCACCCTCTCGATGTAACCTGAATACTAACTTAATATCGATTTATATTAGTTGACACTACTGTAGCGTTGCAATATAAGAGAGTCCGTACATTATGGCTACTAGTCGCGACCACTGAACGCGAATACTAGTGGCTCAGTCAAGTTACTTGACGCAGCCACCAATCGCAGCCACCAATCGCAGCCGCTAATGGCTTAGTGGATGCGTGCCTGCAGCAAGACTGACGTGTGGTGGGGACAGTATCTACCTTTTCAAATTCAATTCAATACACTATCTTTGTATCTCTAGCATGATATTATTACTACACTAGCTTCCCGCGGCGCGCTTTCTCACGTATTTTTCTTCTTACATAGCCTATAACCTTCCTTGAGAACTGGGCTATCATACACAAGAAGAATTTTTTACATCCGATTGGTAGTTCTAGAGATAAACGCGTTCAAACAAACCAACTCTTCCGCGTTATATAATCTAGTATAGATGTCCCAGCCCATAATATATCTCATTGCAGCGATTTTAGACGTAGAAAACATGAGCATTGATCAGTAAAGTAGAATACCGACTTTTTTTCTTTTTATATATATATTAGCCTACCAAAGTGACTCCACCCCGCCTGATGAAAAGCAGTCAGTGGAATTCAGAAGTGATGGCCACCATACCGAAAGCTATCGTCTTAAACTGCTGGTATGGTGGCCTCCACTATGGCGGCTGGGAATGGGGTTAGGGGAAGGGAATGAGGGAGGTGAGGAAAGGGTAAAGGGGGAAATTGGGCCTCCGGCACTCTCACTCACTGAACGAAACGCAGAAGTAAGAATACTACTACTCTTAAGTCGATCTTCTATGAGAGGGTAGTCCCCGGACGATCCGGCCCATTCATGCTGAAACCAGCGTGGATCTACTACCGTCAATTGTGCTGTACGCCACTGTCTAATACCAATTAAAAATTCTATAAACAATTTGATTATCTTTACAATTACTGATTAATTTATTTCTATGATATACATAAGTTAAGTAGTTGAAAATTGAATTTAAGTTATTACGCATATTTTATAATGACGATTATAAAAACGGGGTCTTTAGGCGTTTCACACTTAATGAATGTAGCGTTTTGAACGGCGGTTAGAACCGCTTGTGGTATGAAACGACTAAGGACCATGTAAAAGGAGCCAGCTTATGTCCATATGGCAGATACAATTTCACACCAAACGGGTTAGGATTATATGATGTGTCTATATCTAAATATTAGCATTTTTACTCACACATACAGTGGATTTGGCACAGCCGCCTACATGTTTAACAAATATTTCGTCTCCAAGACACATTTGCATCTATTTATAGAAATAGATCTCTTTACGACAAATATGCAGGTTGGCCTTGATATCTCCAGCCAAAATAATATGGAACACACACATGTAATCGTTTGATAAAGGTATCAATGTTTTATTACAAAGTCATGATTAGCCATGAAAAATCTTATGTATGTAGTTGGGATAATAAAGGTCCTTAGTATGTTTTAATACCTTCACAAAATGTATCGCAGCCTGTTAAAGAAAACAGGCAATCGATATAAGAATGGAAGACGTATTTTGACTGAAATATCGATGACTTTACTAGAATTAAAAAATTAAAAGTGATCACTAGCGTGATATAACAACATATATAAAAGTAACCCGACTTCTTAGACACTTAAATATTATCAAAGATGCAGGTACAACTACCAGCCAATATAATTGCACCAAAATACTTAAGAGTGCATTTTGAAGAACAGTGTTTTCTATGTAATATGCTTGACTTCTTAGATTTATTAATCACCTCAGATGTCTGCGTAAAATCCGGTGGTTTGAACACGAAATACGAAAGTGCTGCGAAGATCCAATATTCTGGGAATTGAGGCCTATCTTATGCGGCGAAAACTCCGTCGGAGTGGATATGTATTGCGAATGCCAGACCAACGCACGGCTAAGTGCATCTTCTTCTCCGAACTTGAGGAGCGCAAACGTCAGCATGGCGGAAAACTCCTAAGTTACAAATATGTACTTAAGCGTCACATGAATAAGTGCGACATTTAGCCTTCAACAAGGGAGCAAGCAGCCGCTCGACGACCAGAGTGGATCTTTGTGAAATTCAAAGTCAAAGACTTTGAGGTGAAACGCTTCTGTGAATTAGATGCACGACGCTATTAACTGAAAACACGCCTACCTTGTGTTATTAATTATAACTATAACATAGTGTACTTACCTGTCCACAATGGCTTATTCTGTTTATCCACCCCAAAATAGCAACCCTAAGGTGGATCCTCAAAAACGCGTGTCTGTCTGGATAGATTAGATAGATCCTCTTGTTCAGGGTAGATACTCTGAACAAGAGAGAGATAACAACAACGACAATCAGATTTAACTTCCGATTACAGGGTGAATAAACTGACACGCGTTTCCGAGTGGTTACCTACCTAGGGTGGTTGTTTTAGGGTGGCTAAACGGAATAAGCCCCCACAATGTGCGCAGACGTTTACAAATAAGATCGGCTAAGTTAGCCATACTAGAACACATCAACGTCAAATAGAACGGAGATAAAGGCCATGACCGAAATCGGTCGAGGAGAATTTGGGAACCTAATTGCTTTAGGTATATATTTATAAAATTATAATTTAGTTTTAAATTTGGGTATTAGGAAAACCGGAAAAGTGCTATGCCCTCATTATAGAAATCCGAAGGATTTTCTTAATCCAATTTGTACTCGAGATACTCTGCCTCTAATACTCGTACGCTGGTATCCAAAATTGACTTTAATTTTAAACTGTTTCTCTTATAACATCATATAAAACTTTAAATTGTTCTTCAACATAGCCTTTTTTCCATTGATTAAAAAACTATTTTTATTTTTTTTTGAAGTTTTAAATTTATAACACTTGTGTTATAAATTTAAAAATAAAATATTCTAAGCTCTAAACAACAAGAGATACTGACTTACTAATCCTTATTATTAATTATTTAAGTTCCAATACAATCAGTAGCTCTTATTATAACCATTTCAATTGAGATATTCGTATGAGAAACAAACAGCGCCCCTGGTATCTAATCCGAGTACTAAATATTTTACGTTGTCACCAGTGCGGCAAATGCCCGTTCTAATTCATCTTTAAAAGTGATTCAAACAAACTTCAAATAGTATAAACATACGGCTCAAAGGTTTTATAAATCGATGATACATCCTGAGTATTTTAACAGGTAGTTCTTACTCAACAAGTGATGCCCCAGTTAGCTATCAGGGATTACTGAAAATTACATACAGCAGTTGTACGAGAACTGCTTAATAGTAACACTAGTTTATGGGAGCTTTTCTTACCCAGTAGACAAGCCATCTATTACCGGAGCTACGTCACATCTATCTATTGGACATCGTCCAATAGAAACATATAGGTAATGAAGTAAACATTTCAACACCATTACTGTAAAAATCTGTGACATTTATCAAATATTAACTGGTCTACTACTTTTATCCGTTACCTTAAATACTAAAGACTTGACCTTACCTACTTTATACTTTATTCTTAGTTGTAAAATAAAGACTTGTATTCATCTCGCATTAGTTAACCCTACCATGAGACTGCACAAAAAATTTTAAGCGGAAACAAAACCAAAACAAACGGTAAAACAGGAGACGTCTGAATATAGTCGGGTTTAATCTTGGCGTGGTACTCTGAACTAATAATTATCGTTACAACCGACGTTAGAACGGTGCGGACGCATACCGTCCCGGTGTAGTGCAACAGAGAGGGAAGTGGGCACTTTTCCAAGATGAATTTGATGTTTCGGAAGAACTTCAGCGGGGAAAAGACCCACGGGTCGAGCGGGGGTGGGGGAAAAGCGCGGGGAGCTTTAGGCGCAGGGAGGAACGCCAAGCGCCGCGATCGAGAAAGATACTCCTGCATGGAGGAGCATCATTACAAGACTCACATATTCTTCTCGGCGGCGCCCAGGTCCAGTGCGCAATATAACGACATCACAGGTAAAGCTTTCTATAATTCAGTTCTGTTCCGCCGCCGAGCTGCCATCGTCTGAGTGAGCGATACGCTAAACTTTTGTTTGTTACTTACCTACGAGTAACTTTCTTAGAAACATTAGCACGCAACTTTAAGTGTTTTAATCCTTTGTAAACAAAATGTTCTGGTATATAATTAAAGTTAAACACGACCTCGTTAGCCACGTTAAAACATACCAGACTTGAAATGTTGTAGAAACTATAAATACATGCTTTGACAGCAGACGGTACTGTATAGTTTCAGCTAATTGAACGAGCTCTTTTTACAAATATTCATGAACATGACGCGCTCCACAACAGTGTTTGTTTCATATAAACAAAGAGGCGTGGAAAGCTCGTGTAAATTGAAAAAACATTACATTTCTCCAGTTTGTTTGTACTGTTGCTCAAGCCGGTTCGAATCGGTTTAGTATTGGCGCGAAACTCTAAACATCTCGAGGTTATTTCCTGCGTAAGTATTATGACACGCGCATTATAGAATATTTATAATTGGCACGATGTAATCACCTGTTTATTTAATAGCAAGCATCTGAAACAAACATCATCTTAGAAGCACGTTAGATAAAGAAGTAAATGTTTAAACGGAAAACAGGTATAAAATTGTATTATCAAGTGTTAAAAAAGCCTAATACTATCATTTGAATCTTTAGCTGTTTGTACTAGGTACCTTGTTTACAGTGACTGTGTACCTAATTTTATATTCAAAATTCCATAACTAAACGAGTGTAATATTTTAGCATCTTCTTTACATTTATTATATCACTATGTTGAGCCTTAAAACAAACATTGGCATACCAGATCTAGTGAAATTACTATGTGGTCTTTTAAACAAAACAGAGAAATTTGCCACCCATAAATGTATCAAAGAAAATTTTCCTTCTTTCAGAGCGATGTGGTCCAGTACTAGGCGGGGGAACAGGGTCAGATCCGGAGCCTCCTCAACCTCTAGTGACGCGGGACCCTTCGGTGTCCTTGTTACGATGGGACCGGGGGCCGGTAACTATGGTACACACCGACAGAAGGCGCACCGAGCCAGTGTCACTGGCCACGCTAGAGAAAGACTGCTTCGTCATACCGGCACACGCACTTGATCGGTTCCTACCCGATGGTGTACCGGTACGTACTAACTAGTTTTTTAATCATTCGAATATCGGTTAATACGCAATGATTAGACAGGGTTGCCATTGTAAGCTGAGCGATTATCGAGTCTATTACAAGCAAAGTAATACCTTTATCAGCTAAATCAGACGTAGCTATTGTACGTAGGTGCATGTCAAGATCAGCAGCTTTAGCTTACAAAAACGTTGACAGATCTATTTGATAGACTGATATGCAGGTTAATTATAACTCGTGACTGACAGGTAACAAAGTCACAAAATAACTACATAACCTCCAAATATTTATGCTATCTTGTGTCATTTTCACATGCAATTTAGCAAAAGAAATAGTTTTTTTCATCTTTTGTTTTCACGGAAGATGGTTGTCATTTAATTTCATCCACATTTTTTCTATTTTTTATCATTGTATTATACCATTAATATCATCAACAAGAATATTATTATAAACTTGACGCTGGCAGAAATAGCTGACACAATCGTCGGCTCTGTTGCCAAAAAAAAGGAGAAGAAGAAGCAAAAGAAATAAATTGAAGCCTAAGTTAATAAAATTAACTGTTTGGGTATTTGGGCATTAGGGCCGGAATGCTAAAAGTAAAGTGAAAAATGGTTCTTGCAACGTTCCCTAAAAGAAAAAGTAGATAGCCAGTAGGTAAGTCGATTAAAAAATAAATTATTCAGCAATTAATCATAATTAGGACGATACAGCGACGGTCATTTACATAACTGAAAGCGACGCTTAAGTGTCTTCAAAATTAGACAAAGGCTGACCAGAGCCTTCTTTGCGGACAGTGACAAAGTATTATCAGCTTTAAACTAAAGTGCGCATCTAAATGTGTCAGAGATTTAAGATTAATTAAGTATTTATTCATCCTAAATCCCTAATTTACATTTGTCGACAACTGATGGGTGAGCGTAGCTGAGAACTGGTCAGTGATTAAGCTTGGGTGAAATCAGAGAAATAGAGGGACGACGAGCATGTCTAGCAGTGTCTTTCGACTATTATATGTTTATGAAGCGAAATATTTATGTATTGACATAGTTTCATTATTACCATGTACTGTTAAAACCAATAATGTTAAACTTCATAAATCTATCCCACGTATTACATAATAAAAGAATAGTAAAATGTTTGATTTGATTTCATAGATAGATAAGAACTTTATTCATGAACCAATTCATTGCTATGTTACTATGTATTTATAAGATTGTCCTCAAATGTTCTCGTTGTACGTTTCAGCTTCCAGTACCGCCTCCAACGCCAGAAAAAGGAATGACAACAAAGACTGCACCAAACTCCCTTAGTATCCTTGAAATAGCTGATCCCAAATTATGTATATTAGCTCATCTGATGAGTCCTTTGGAACCAATAGAGCCTATATTAGAATCACCGCTTGCCAAACCTCTGACGAGGCAAAAAGCTGCAGCCGCAGAGCTCTTAAACGAAGTAGCGCAAGCGAATACGGCCGTTGGAGGAATGTTGTTGGCGAATATGGAGAAAAACGCAGAATTTCCATTCATATCTTACTATGTGATAAACACGCAGCAAACAGATCCTTTACTTTTTTACAACAACATGAGATGTGCTTCCTTGAACAAATTTGATCCAAAAACTATAAGATATTCAGCGGCACATACCCTAGACTTGTATAGTGAGGTGGCTATGATATGCAGACCTCCGTTCAGTGATCTGGCCGGTGGGCCGAAGAAATCTCACACGTCGACCACCGGTTTCATCATTAGTGTCTATAAGGTATTATCATTTTCATTCTATAATTCATTTATTGATAACATTGTGTCACATCATATGATATCAACAGTAAATTGTATTCATTAGCACCTGCAAGTTTTAGAATACGAAGTAAGCATTCGTTATTTTTAATTATCAGGTGATACCTACCAACATTTTTATTATGCAAATTCCGCTACTTGTTATATGACGGCATGCAATCATTTTGAAAAACTATTAAAATTGGACGAATACATTCGATTAATCAAAGAAATGTCTAAAGAACTTTTCGTTTAACAAATTTCGAAAAAGAAATTACACATCTTTATAAGATTTTATATTTACTTTCAGGTTTTCGAAGGCGATGATGGCGAACGTTTTGAAAGGAACTGGCTTTACTGGACCGGAGCTCGAATGTTGTACCGACACTTACCACATACTGTGGGAATGAGGAAGATTGCTTTACACAAGTCAGTAGCCGCGCATGGGGACAAGATGTACTTGTTGGTGTGCGAGTGTGCCAACCTGTTGGACGACTTGTCCGGTGCCGCCATGTTGATAACCGCGCTGCGAGCTCGACTGTGTGGTTACACGGGCCTGTACAGACCGATACAGACTTTCTAGTAGAGGGAGGGCCTTTAAGGCCTTGAATGTGTTGTACGATAATTTTGGAGACATCTTCTAGATTAGGATTTGCAAGTTAAGTAGTGCATCTATGAAGATTCCAAGTATTTATCAAAAAATCTAAGGACACTGTTGTCGACTCTTCTATTTCTTAAAGATGAAACATGTGTTGTATACTTCTTTATGAAGAAGCTTAAAAACTTAAAAAGTATACCTAAAACAAACTTAAGAAAGTGAATAAAGGTGTTTAAAAAAATGTATATATAATACTTAGGTGAAAGGTCTTCCTATTCACAAACATTCAAAATTAAAGTTCACGGTTGATTGGTTGATTGAAAGCGCTTTGACAGATGCCTGGACCTGACGCCTCAGTGCTGCCACCTCGAGGGTGCCATTTTAGAAACCCCTGATTTAAAGCTATAGCTAGAGATAGAACTATTATTTGTGTAGCTTGTTTAATTCTTCAAGTCTTCATAAGTTCATAGCTTAATTCCGAACACAAATACGTACCTAAAGATGTCTCTCAAAATTGGTCGACACAGCACGCGTTGTGAACCAAACGGACCAAAGTATTAATTTTTACATTTAAGGTCGTCTTAAATGGAGTACAATGTATGTCTGGGTACAAGCGTGTGGAGCCGAAGTGTTCTTGTATTAGATTTAAGGATTATTAATAATGGTCAATGAAAGTAATTACATTCGGTAGCAATGACTTTTTGCGTAGGTACCTACCTCAAGTTTGGAACAAAAAATTTGTCACAAATCCCAGTTCCTAACTCTTGCCACCTTTTTTAGGGTCTTGTCTCCATTATTTCCCATTTGCCGTGTGGACAAGCTACAAATTAGGTATATAATCTTCACTATAATTATCTAATTAAGTAGGTAACTAATTTTTACATTTTCCTCTCGTTCAAAATTTTTGATAATCGTCAACGACATTATTTATGTTTCAAGTTTCTTAAGTCGATCAAACAAGGTGAACAGAGGCAACTATGGTGACTTAAAATCTTTAAAAAACCTCTTATTTGTCCTAATTCAATCATTTTGATCGATTAATACACGAAAAAGTCATTGTTCAATAGATAAAGCTATTTTTCTTCATAAAAACTTTACTATAATATAATTTTGATACTATGACACTAATAGCCAATAATCACCTCTAATACTTAATTACAATTTTAGTCGATCCAAATAAGAATTCAAGTTGAATAAAAAGTAAAAATATATTGAGAAATATACACAATCTAGAGTTGTACCCAAAATATAGCAATAGCCTCGCCCTCTAATATATATAATATTATGAGCATTAATTAAAACGCTGCTGACAATGCAGTAGCTGTAGCTAAGTGTTGGGCTAATACAATATGAAAAGATTTGCTGTAGACTCGAAAAGGCGAAGATATATTATGGAAACTAATGTAGATGACGAAATATAGGCGCAAACACACCTCTCTCTCTCCTTCGAAATAATACCACCAACCAATAATACCAATTTTCTTAAAAAGAATCTAACGTTCGACGTTCTTATTTGGATCGCTCAATAAACGAATAATATATAGGTAACTGTTTTGTTACAAAATCGGATGAAGTCTTCCAATATAGCGGAATAATTGTTTCATCCGTATACAAAAAAATTAAGCGTAGGTGACTTTAAGCGCTGCGTTTTAGATTTTTCTTTTTATATTTTTTAGTGAAATTTAACGCTTGTTATTTATTACAAATGTTTTTAACATATCTTTCTAATACATATCATAATTCTACAATATTAGACTCAAAATTATATTTGTGTAACCCTTGCGGATAAAATTATACATACTATTCATTATGAACAGAAAGACATAATAACAAGAGCTTGTTTTTTTCTGTTTTATTTATTTATTTATCAAAACTTCATATACAACAGTATGTTAGTGGAATTAATGCTTCAGGCAATTTATACCACCAGTCATGGTGGAGTGGTTTAGGTAATTGGTTATGAGGAAAAAAAACAAACTATTACGAGTATTTGTCCTGTGCATTGTGGACTTATCTACTACTTGATAACCGATACGAATGATAGTTTTGGCTATTTGTATAGGGCCAGCGCACACCGCTGGAAACGCGGCGGAGAGCATTTAAGACTACAATTTAATATTAACCTTAACTATCTTAACACACAGTCAATAATTGTATATCAAGAATAAATTTGCACGCGGCGCTCGGAACGCCCTCAAGCTACTACAAGAGCATGCGCGCGAGTAGGTACTCCAGTTGCCGCCGCGCTACCCCGCGCCCAGCTAGATTTAATTGAACCACATTTTTCTTTTTCTTCTTCTACAAGCGCAGCAATAACAATCATGTTCTAGTCCACATCAGAGCGAGTTGTCTGTACAAAGTATCGATCAGCACTAAATGACATGGGGCGCGCTCGAGGAAGCTGCGCGCAGCCGCGCGTCTCTCCGTTCAAGGGCTCTCAAGAGCTCTTGGCGCCGCTCGGGGCGCCTGAATCCGCCCGCACGTTTCAAGAAAATGCGCTCTGCCGCGCTTTCAGCGGTGTGCGCTGGGCCTAGGTAGGTATATGATATACTAAGAAGAATCATTCGTTTGCAATCGCATTATTTATTTAATCCGCTCGGGTTTTAACCCAATTGATTCCACTCTGCAATGAAATCTATTTAATTATAAAATGCTCACAAACATAATAAATAGCGTTAAGATTCAAAAACAAACAAATAATTGTTATAGTTAGAAACGCACAATAATAATTGGCTTGTTAAAATTTACCGAAATAAAATTTTCTAAATAATGAAATGGTTTAGAATTATATAATAAATTTAAAATATTAAGTAAGTAATATAATAAAAAAAATATCATACCCTGCAATGTCTTTTAAAATAATGATAAATCCTATGATTCTATCATCGCTTCGCAGTATAGTATTATAAAAAAACAATTGTGGTAGATATAATTTAAAATTTAATGTTTATAGTATGTATCTATAAATATAATATTTTATTCTTATACTTATTGCACATAATAATTTATAGAATACATTCACACCATATATTTTGCCATAATCCTCTATAAATATAATATATATTTTATACAGTCATAGTATGAAAACAAAATATATATTTATACTTACCACCAACAAGCCTACCCGACATTGTGATTCATTAAAATAAAATTAGGGAAATATGCATAAATAACATAACATTAGTTATGGCTTGAGAAGCATCTGTATAATTATATTATTATATATCATATTTTATAAGATGTTATAATTGTAATAGACAAGAATTAAAAATTGTAACATTAGCAATGACTATTTTGTTTAATATTATAGCAGCACATACGACAATGGTTTGCCGAATTTCGGCCATCTATATAGCTAGATGTGCTCATGTGACCGAAACAGAAAAGTAGCCAGAAACTGTAGTTAAGTATCAAAAATTCATAGCAAATTAATGTACCTACCTACATATTTACATTTATTTTATACACATTATAAGGTATACTTATTTTAAGTGTTATTAAAATTATTGGTATCATACAGAACACAATGATTTAAAATAAAAGAGTAGGCACATCATAATTATTTTACATAGTGTTAATTTATTTATCACCGGGTATATGTATTATTTGTCGATTTATTTATTTAGAATAAGTGTGCATTTACATGTACATACCAAATGTATTATTATTTTATATATTTATTTTGAAAGTACATGAGTTTGTACTAAATGTTGTATTGCCAATTATTGATCAACAGTACCTAACATAATAATTATTTTGCTGTGGTGCTAATCTCGTCTAGTCAATTTGTAGTTAGCAATAAAACAAAGCTTGCAAATTTTAAAGAATAATATAGTAAAATAATAAAATCTGTTTGTTGCTTTCATTTTAAGTAGAATAATTAGAAAACTAAATTTATCCTAGAATTATCTATAGTTTTTGCCAACTTAATAAATATGCCTAATGAAAATAAAATAAACAGTTTGCAATAACACCAAGTCATTAGAAATCATATAGGTAGTTATTGTTAAATGCAAAATAAGGCTTAAAGTTAAATTAGTAGGAAATAATTAATAAATTAATAATTAAGAATTTATATATCTGGGTTGTGTGGTACCAAAGTTGAAGTTTACATTAAAAAATCAAAAGGTACCAACCTAATTGTACCAAATATTTCTGTGTTCGAAAATTGTTATTACGATATTTCATTCGTTTTGCAGAGATAGAATCCTTTATTAGACGCTTTATATAAGTAGATTAAATAACATATTTACTAAATTTTATTAAAGCCTGGCATGATTTGAATATGTATGAGAAATTATAATTAATAGAACACTGTCATAGTGAATCATGAACGTAATACCTATACATAACATCCATGTAGTAAATACATTGAAGTTCTGTGACCACTTCAAGCTCTTATAATTTGCGCATTTTGACTTCGCCGCGCTGAGTTAACGCAAGTGGCGTCACGGAAAACATTTTTGGGACTTGGCTAAAGAGGAGGCTTTGGGTCAAAGGGTGAAGTTTACAGGTCCTTTATTATGCGACATGCGTGGAAACTTACATCAGAGCGGCCGAATGACGGTGTTTAGAAACATTTTCGCCACCAGTTGGAACCACTTTGGTAAAAAAAGATCTTCAATTTTGAGAGCGCTGTCAAAACAACTACTTTTCAATGTTCATTTCGGTAATTTTAATGTTTTATTTACAAAATGGATAATGCACGTGCTTTTATGGACAAAAGAAAATTGCTGAGAGGAGTGAGAGGGTTTTCTAAAATGGCGCCCACGAGGGAGCAGCACCGATGCGCCAGGTCTAGTTGTCAAGCGCTTTTTGAAAGGGAACCCTTGATTGACCCAATGTGTCAGTTGAAGTGGCGCCAACTGGTAGCGAAAATTTTCCTAAACACCCTCATTATAACGCGCAATCTGTAATCTGTACCTACCTACATATATTTTTACAGTAAAATTTTATATTTGGATCATGGTTAACACTTTCCGGGACAGTAATAGTATATAGCCGTGATGACAATAAAACATCTATTGTGTCTACATCACTGTCCATGAAAGGGTTAAAATGAAACAATTCTTAGTATAATTCCATTATATTGGCTACATTATTTGAAAGAATATTAAATCATACTATGTACCTATTTAAAATTAAACTGTACCTAAACATTATTGTTAAAGAATTTGAAAATTATCTACTGTTTAACTTGAAAGGCTAGTTATTATTGCGGGCTAAGCTCTATGTAGATCGTATAGAATAATTAATTAAATTTCAACTATTTTTATAATAAAAATGAATGAAAATATGATTTTAATTAATTCCTTCCTTAATCCTGTTTTTCCTATTTGCAACACTTCAGTTGTCAATAGTAGGTACCTACCTAAACAATTAAAAACTGAGTAAATAAAATATATTTTTTCTTTCCTACATGTGCATGTAGGTAAGACAAAAATATATTTTCATATACCTTTTTATTATTGATAGTTCTTTGTCTTTTCCATCTAAAGTTCAATGATACAGCAGTGTACAAGGTTATGGGTTTGATTCTCAAATGGGACAAAATTTGTGTGATAAATTAATATTTGTTTCAAGTACACATGTACTTTGTGTCTGATAATTGTTTGCGTAGTCCTCCACAGCAAAAAGTTTGTTCTTCAGTGTGAAACTTATCGTTTTTCATCAATAGTAATTAAAAGATACAATTATAATAATAACATTTTTTTATTAAACAGTATATTAAGTAATACTTTGTACAAAAACAAAATTAAATTAACTATGTACCTATTCTAATGTAAATAAATCAGCTTACACTTTAGTAGCCCTTATGTCCTCGAAATCTTCGTCTATTGTCCAGCTGAAACAAAAAGTATATATTTTTTACATGATGAGTGGCTGTTACAGCCAATGCATTGAGGTTGTTACTTGAATATAGTAAGGACCAAACATTGCGGTCACCTTGAAACAGAAAGTTTAAATTTTTTTTATATATAATTTTGATGGCAAACAAGCATACAACCCACCTGATGGTAAGTGGTAACCGTAACCTATAGAGATGGCTGTGTTTGCAAGCACCGCAGTTTAATAATGCTTAAAAAACACAACCAAGCCGTTGCCAACCACAGAGAAGGGGATGAGAAAGGAAAACGGAACAGGAAGATGACCATGGGGGTATTTGGGCTGCCGGCACTCTCACTCATTGCACGAAACACATTAGCATGAAAACTAATATTCTTACGTCCATCTTCCATGAGAGGGTAGTACTTCCCCAGTTGATAGAGCACATTTATGATGAAACCAGGGTGGATCTACTACTGTAAATAGATACTTCCGCAAGTGTGTTCACCACAACAGTATCCAATGCAGGATGTATAGAAATCAAAGACGTAGTGTCTTTCGATTTCTTCTTGAATCTTATTGATAGCAAATCATATAAACTCTTTAGCTTACCAATGATCGTTTACATTCAAAGAAAGTATGGCGTAGTTGTATACACTCATCTGGGATTGAACCATCCCTGAGACATTCCCGCGGAGTCTTTCTATCCTGTGAAATTAATATAATATAATAAAAAATATAATAATTAAAAAAAAAATTGAAATTTCTTAGTGTTAGTACTTTGGTAGCTTAATAGCTAAGTTGACATTTAGAATTAAATATCATTACTGCTGTTTTCCTGTTTAAAAAAGCCCGCCTGGTATATGTACCCTATATCACTTCCACAATTAATAGGAATCTAATAACACTTCATGTGTTAAAATCCATTAAGCCATTTGGGCTGTGGAGCATGTCATAAAGTAGACAAATATACATACATCCATAAATGCAACGAAAATCATAACCCTCCTTGACTGTGGCAGTCGGGCATATAGACAATTTGTGAACAGAAAATTAACAACAAACATTTTCCTTAGGTATTTATAATGTGGAGCTAACCATTTTTCATTAAAAACACAACTTGTATATACACACAGCATAAGTTTATAGTTGCAACTAATTTATACACTCATCATTACCTGATGAGTCATCTTATATGACTACTGTTCAATAAAGACCTCTACCAACTGTTACAAAAAAGTAAATTAAAAGAAGCCTGCACTTGCGTTTGCCGGCCCCCTTTATCACGTGATAGGTTCTTTGTATTGGGTTTCTAACACTGCGCTTTTCAGTTAGTGATATAAAACATTACGACCACATCAACCATCCAGTATTTATGTTATTTCAGTAGGTACATAATAGTTAACTACTATAATAAATCAAAATAATAAAAAAAACTAACCCTTTTGCAGCAATCACTGGCTAGTAAACACGATTTGAGATCAGCTCGAATACCGGCACAAGGCGATTTATCGGCTAGACCGATTTCATCAGGAGCAAACGTGACCATTGTAAATTAGGAATTTGTAAATTCTTTCACACAAAAGGTTTAAATTTTATGAATAAATACTGTTGATTTGATCTCAACAACTAATTCTCAAACACATTTTGACTGTTCACATTGACAAGTTATTTGAAGTAACGACTTGACGCTTTTGACTTCAAACTTCATCCAACCCATTTAGCATTAAACCAAAGAGTACCATTAAACCAACCGGAGAGGCCACTGACAGGCGTACCCCTCTGCCAAAGGTACCAGCCCACCGGTCATACCCGTTATTATAAACTAGTTGACGCGCGTTCCGCATCATAAGTCACCTATCAGTGCATGCGTAATAGCGTCTCAATAGAAATGCCGAATTGCAGTGTATTTTGGTGTAAAAAGCGTTCAGCGACATCAAGTCTACAAAAGGATAATATTACATTCCACCTGTAAGTATTATTTTGTTCTAATATTATTAAATAAGGCATTAAATTAGCAATTTAACCAAATAAAATGCTAATCAACAAGTGTTGCCAGGCTTATCATCAATACTCCAATCTGGGGTAATATTTTAAGTTGAATTAACATAAAAACTAACCTTTCCTTTTTTATATCTCGCCTTGTTGACATATCTAATAAGTTTCATTTTGGATGTACATTATTGTGTCACCGTTCCCATATTTATTTATTTTTAATTAAAACCAATGTTTTTTTTACCAAGTAATGCAGAAAATAATATTAAATGAACAAGTAAAATGAGATTGTAAATCCAAATATACAAGATTAGTGCACTTTATTCCGAAAGATAATTGCTCATTTCTTACAAAAATAAGCGTATTTATTTTTAAGAAACTGGTCACACTTTAACATAATTAGAGATGAGACAGTTTAATCACAAATATCGATATTGGTTTTCCAGTATTAAATTAATTTTTTTTTGTTTGTTTTAGATTTTCAAAAGAAGCAGCGCCTCGAGTCGCTTTTGTCCAATATTGTAGGAACCATATAAGTGGGTTCCTAAGCGTACAAGTATCTGACTAACAGCTTAAAAGACAAAGCCTTCTGTGCTGCCAGCACTGCTACCTCCTCCCTACCCCCCAAGCGGCGGAGAGCTCAGTTTTTAGCAAGTAAACTCGCTGTGCGCTACCTCCTCTTATTGCATTACCAAGGATTAGTTAAATTAGATTTATAAGGTTAATTTAAATTGCACAGTTTTTCAGTATTTTATTATACCTACTTAAATAAAGACTTTCTGAAATATATTCTGTTGTTTTTTTGTTATCTGAACAGATAAAATATCTCTCTAATAAAAATCTACTCATACATTCTCATGTCAGTGTCTTGTTACTATGTAATCAGAACAAAATCCTCCAATTACAAGCTCTGCTTAGTTGGAACGAAATTTAATAGCAACAGACAATTAATTCAAAGTATTATTTGGTTTGAATATACATACATACTTAGGAATAATACACGTAAAATTGACACGTAATAATTAATTACAATCTTTAATCCACACTAGAACAAATTTCAACAGGTGGTGGTTATTGAACATACATCCTTGTGCGCAGTAGTAAAATAAAAAAAAAGAGTGGGTACCCATGTACGCACGTAAGAAGTTATACTTCTTTGGCATAACAATCCAATAATACCAAATAATAATACAACGCATACATACATAAATATTTGAATTGATATAAACGCCAATATATTTTTTATTTATTCACACAGATTATTTGTACTGATACGAACACACAAAGATCCGCAACTAACTTCAGTGTGTAAAAGGTTCGCAACTAACTTCAGGGTGTTGCTTTTTTCTGTCGGTGTGCGCGCGCATCGTAAAAATTCACTCATCATTTTTCCCAATCGCGCCAAAAAAAGTATAACTTCAAAAAAAAACGGCTAAATGCCAGTAGGACTCGCGCGCCGAGGGTTCCGTACTATCAGGGATCGGAAGTATTGAATAAACATTAGTAAACATAGTAGGAGAGCCCGACCGCATAACCAGATTTGTTTGTCGAACAATGTTTAACAAATAAATTTAGCCCGACCGTATGACGGGCTTTTTTGATAATAATTACAAAAAAGTGTGCTAGTTAGAAACACTGTTTTATTCTTCCTGTAATATTGACATAAACATGAATTAACAGAATTACTTCTAGTTAATTCATGTTTATGAACTATTTACTTTACTTTCATCTATTTCAAAGTGCTTAAATAAAAAAAAACCTTAAAATTATAATAGATTATTATTACCTAAAACTGTTCTATATAATATAAGATAATGCTCATTTTAATAAGCAAACATAATAATCATGAAAATAATTAAATCTTTCGCGTACTTATATGAAATCCTAAACATCGATACTAAATATCGACAGAGTCAAGCTCTGTTTTACGCTAAGGAAGCGTAAACTGATAGATGTCCCTGTGTGTGAATGTGATTGTGTGTGTTTAGTTTAAGCTAGTGTGTAATAATTTTATTGTGTGCGTGTATAACGACGCGATTTAAAAATGCATTAGTAGTTAACATTGTAATTAGTGTGTGTTGCTCGCGTTACCCCGTCCCCCGCCGAAAGTGGCAGACTTTTGCGCAAGGGAAATAGAGCGCGTGTCCACTCCTGTTGGTTTAATGCTCTAAGATCCAACCTGATGCTCCAGGAGGTGACGATGATGAAAGGGTCCATCTTTTATTTTCACGGAAGATGGTTGTCATTTAATTTCAACCACATTTTTTCTATTTTATCATTGTAATATAGCATTAAATATCATCAACAAAAATATAATTCTACACTTGACGCTGGCAGAAATAGCTGACACAATCGTCAATCGTCGGCTCTGTTGCCAAAAAAAAAGATGATGAAAATATTATTAGCTTGTCTGCACAGAAATAATAGTAGTTAGTAGTAGTAAATGCTGTCACTTAAACATGGAACCTATGTATATAAAGATTTGGAATCAATATAATTTAGACTTGCACAGCCTGTGATACGAAGGCGGGGAACGGGGGAACGCAATGATTATGACAGACATGACAGCAACTTTGACAATCGTGGCCTGACAGCTCATCAGCTGTTTACAGTTCAGTGGTTCTAAAATATAGTGCCCAGTTTCTCATTGTATCAAAAAAATTATTCTCTTGTGAAATTAGATAATATTGGTGTTATTTTATAAAAAAATGGGAAAACTATTACCTTTTGTATCAAGAAGATTGTCACACGTCTGCAGTTTGAAACCGTACAAAGAGACAAAGTGGTTAATGCCGAATGGTAATCCGACCGGTGCTTACATATACAACTGTGTCGCAAACGAAAAAGTGCCGATAATACTGAATGACCCTCACCTGGCGACTTGGTATTCATGCGGACCGACTGTGTATGACTCCGCTCACATAGGCCACGCTAGTTGTTACGTTAAATTAGACATAATCCAACGTATTCTAAAATCCTTTTTTGATATTAATCTAGTTTCTGCTATGGGCATTACGGATATCGACGACAAAATTATTAAAAAGGCGATTGAAACTAAAACGTCCATTACGCATATCGCCAAACAATACGAACATGAGTTTTGGCTAGACATGTCCTCTTTAAATATAGAGAAACCTCAAATTATTACTAGAGTATCAGAACATTTTGATACTATTGAGAAATTTGTAAAAAAACTTATAGATACTGAAATGGCATATGTTACCTATGATGGTTCTGTATACTTTAACACTGCTAAATATCCTGCATATGGGAAACTGCAGAAAATGCAGGCTGAAGGAGAAGCAGCAAATGAAGAAAAAAGAAATAAAATGGACTTTGCTTTATGGAAAACTAAAAAGCCTGAGGAACCATCTTGGAAAGTATCCTGGGGTGAGGGAAGACCTGGATGGCATATAGAATGCTCTGCCATGGTCAGCAAACTATTTGGTCCTCAATTAGACTTCCATGCAGGGGGTGTAGATCTACAATTCCCACACCATGAAAATGAAGAGGCTCAATCATGTGCTTATCATAATACAAGGCAATGGGCAAACTACTGGATTCATGTTGGTCACTTACATATTAAAGGTGATGTTAAAATGTCCAAATCTCTACAAAACACCATTTCAATACAAACCTTATTGGAGAAATATAGTGCAGATGTATTCAGAATGGCTTGTCTGACCTCTAAATACAGATACTCCATGGAATACAATGATGAAGCGATGAAAACTGCTGAGGAGGTTTTAAATAAATTTAAATTTTTCCTTAAAGATGCTGCTGTTTATGTGAATAATAATGCTCTAGGTAGTGGAGATTATCAGAATAAGATACTGAATGATTTACAAAGAATTAAAGAGGCTAACATAGAGGCTTTACAGTCTGATTTTGACACTGCAACTTGTGTTAGTAACCTGCAGACTTTGGTTAATGAAGCTAATAAAATTATTAAGTTGAACAAAACAGATTACTATCCAGTACCGATAATAGTAATTGCAGATTATATTACAAGTGTGTTAACAAGATTTGGGCTGAAATTGCAAGATAAGCAAGACAATGTGCTCTCTGATTCTGTATTAGATACATTAGTAGAATTTAGGCATGTTGTTAGATCAAATGCTTTGGAAAGAAAAGATAAAGAAATCTTACAGGCATGTGATATAGTTAGAGATAAATTGAAGAAAATCAAAATACAAATTAATGACAGCAAGCAAACATCCTCTTGGGTATCAATCAAATAATTTTGATATTAAATCATTTGGTACTTGCTTAATTTTTATACAAAGTTATAAATATATGGCTATAAAAATAACACCAATAAATAAAATTAAGCTCAGTATTAAGCTCAACTATTTAAACATGTTTATTCTATATATAATATAGATAATTGGAAAAAAACTGATGAATGAATAAAACTAATTACTAGTAATTATAAATTTGAATGAAGTGAAAGTGTAAATAAAATGGATTGCACAAGTAAATGATAGAATGTAAATGGTTGTATGTACGTGATCAAATGTTGCAGTGGCAGCTGTTGCTAATAAAAGTGAATCGAAAGAAAAATTGTGACTTAGGTAAAAGAAGGTTGGCCAAAGAAATTGAAGGTGATGCTGGCCTTTATCGAGACAACAATGTTTTTTTAATATAAAACTGCCTAACAATGTATGTATTTTGTAGAAGATAATTATGTTGATAAAGCAGTTTTATAGATGTGACAAACAAAACAATTTACAATACATATGTTATCTGTACAGTTATAAAGTGTCTCGCTGTTATCATGCAATATGTCTATTTTTGGTCATCCTTTATCATATCTACATTTGTTGAATATTACAATAAACTGTAAATAGTGATAAATATATTATTATATTTAAAATGTATAAATAAATAGGTCTGTATACTAAAATAAAATTATTTACCACTGTTCATTCAAGTATTTATTTTTATAATTTACTTACATTCATGTCCATTGACTAGACTGACGAAATGAGATTGCCTAAGTAATTAGAATGTAAACTAAAAATAAAACTGTTCTATAAGGCAAGTAAGGTGTAATTGTTTCATTATTAATAATAATTGTGTCAAATATTTTGTAAAGGAAATTTGGACTTTATAAAATGTATTTAAGAGCCCGGCGGAGGTAGCTCGCAACGAACGAGCGCTAAAATCTTTTGAAATATTACTATCTTCTATTTGACTGTAATAAAACATTAGTTTGATAGCATTAGTACCAAAAAAACCAAAAGTACTTAAAGTAAGTAAAGAAAATTTTGAATATCAATAATATTGTATATAAAAACTTATTGGATTTGAATTTATTTTTATAATAATGTAACTTGATTTTAGTAACCTGAGGCCCTAGACAAGTGGCAAAGATTTCTATTCTATTCATAGAATAGATTAAAAAATGTATGAGATTGACATAAGATAACGCCAATGCTTATGTCAATCCCATACATTTTTTTATCTATTCCATGGAGAGAATAGAAATCTTTGCCACTTGTCTAGGGCCTCTGGTTTTAATACAGAACTAATAAGGCAACATGTCAAATATATAAAAATGTATTAATGCTATGTATTAAATGTTTTATATTGTAGGTATGAATGGCATGGATACTTTATTAGGACAATTCGTCATCCGCTGACCTCATAATGTTAAATAAAATGGCCTAGTTACCATCAGTCTTATACAATTTCACATTCAATGCTATGTAACTGTGTTACTTTGTTCAAAAACCGAATCCTTAATCTTAAATGAGCGCAGGTCTAGACAAACATTAAGTACAATTAATTGACACAACAGAATACAGCTTTGGATCAAACTTCGTAATGTCACCTTGCGTTTAATGGAATGTATTTACATAATTATTTAAAAATTAAAACATTTTTAGCTACTTGCTACTATTACTACTATTTTGAATTTAGAATACAAAACAAAAAAAAATACTGGCAGGTTAACCTTAATACGTTGCATTTAGCAAAACTTTGAAAAAAAAAATAGATTCGAAATTTATAATCTTTTTTATTTTGTAGGTCAAATTAAAATAGAATTTGTACATTTGGCAATAGGTGTGATATTTGCACATCAATAAGTTTATTTAGGCAGCATTTCTAACACGATTCTTTTACGAAGCTTGATACATTTAAGAAAATAAAATTTTGTGCGCGGGAATCTTCGTTTGTCTTAAAAACTAAGAAACTCAATTAGCAACAGGATGTATGGGGCCGTTTTTGTCTTGTAACATGTTTTCCGCTTTATACACCTTCCAAGCGACAAGATAGTCGCGAACCATCTTGAATAGAGTGTAGTAATTGATAAAAAGGAGTATTATTATTGATATAAAATTATGCCACTGTATGGAACTGAACAGTAGACATAGTTGAAGCACTATGAGTGATAGTTGTAGGCAGAGCATGCCGCACAACAGTAAAGATGGGTTTACAAACACCGTCTGTAAACAGAAAAAAACAATAATTAAACATAATACAAGGTGGTCAAATAAAGTTCAATTGTAAAGGTCAAAAACAAAAATAAATTAAATTATTTAAGACATTTTTAAAAACATTTCAAATTTGAATAAAATACAAAATATGAGTTTTGAACACTAAACTACATTGTATAAATTACACTAGCTTGTCGCGGCGCTGGCTCACCCGCGACTTTACTTGCTGCTCTGCTCCCGTCGCCAGTAGCGTGATGTTACATAGCCTTCATCGAGAACTATGCTATCATACGCAAAAAGAATTTTTCAAATCCGACTGGTAGTTCCAGAGATTAGCGCGTTCAAACAAACAAACAAACTGTTCCGCTTTATATAATAGTATAGATTAGGATATAAAAACTACCGTTAACGCCGCGGCTACGTGACCGATTTTATACGGAAGGGACGGAACGGAAATATCGTCTCATACAAAATGTATATGCAAGAGCATTATGTCACGGAAACACGGACAAGACGGGAACGTGGCACTCCGGGGCCGAGTGAACGAGGCAGTCAGGTCGTCATACTGTTTACGTTCCTTTTCAGGTATTATCTCGTTACGTATGCCGCGGCCTATAGACGGGAATAAACGACAAATACATCTAAGCTAGGAGCGTTGCTGGAACTACAATTTAGTGGATTAGAATAGTTGTTATAAGTGCTATATTTGGGAATACATAGGTCTCACTGTTCAAAAGTAAGTACTTATTGCTATATAACAAGATGAAAGTAATACGTACATGAAACCTAGCGTGCACGGCGGCTGTGGGGTCAGCAGCGACGACGGGTGACAGCGCCACGTACGAGCGCGCGCCCACGCACACGCGCGCGCCCCGCGACCACGAGCGGGACGAGCACCACGGGCTCACTGAACTGTCGTCTGCTGCATACAAACAATACAAGATTAGGTTTCTTCACTCTGTTTAATGACAAGCAATCGGCAAAATATAGTAGTGACAGACACCATGCAACTTAATCAAGGTTAATTGGTAGCATAGCGGCCTCCAATATACAACGGATTAAAAAAAAGAGATATTAATAAAGTTATTTAGGCAAATTTTCGCCAGCAGTTGGCGCCACTTCAACTTCCACATTGGGCCAATCAGGGGATAGCTTTCAAAAAGCGCTTGACAGCTAGACCTGACGTATCGGTGATGCCACCACGTGGGCGCACCTTCGCTCATTTTAGAAAATCCTTTTTTTTTTGTCCATATGCAAGTGAATTATCCATTTTGCAAATTAAACATTAAAATTTTTGAAATGAGCACTGAAAAATATTTGTTTTGATAGCGATGTCAAAATGGAAGACCTTTTATGAAAGTGGCGCCAACTGGTGGCGACAATTTTCCTAAAAACTCATTGACAAATACATATCGAATCAATAACAATAAGTACATACCTGCACACGTATTATCAAGACGCCAGCGGCCAAGATGCAGCGCCGCTCTATGCGGTACGTCGCAATACGCGGCATTCACTAACTGCGACATGTAGCGCGCGAACAAACCCGCACACACAAACGCTGTCTGTTGTGAAGCCGCGTATACGTCGTAGTACAGGTATGACTGTGGAACGATCATGCGGATAGTTAATAACTTAATAACCTGTTCATAAATGGGTAAGCATGCGGTTTCACCCGCGTCTTTGCTTACTGCTCTGTTCCCGTCGCCAGTAGCGTGATGTTACATAACCTATAACCTGCCTCGAAAACTGGGCTATCATACGCAAAATGAATTCAAATCTATACGTATTATAATAAAATTGGAGTGTCTGTTTGTAATATTGAAATAACCGTTTTTTACTACATGAATATGAATATATATACGGTACATACACCAAAATAACATTTTTACAATTTTTGTCTGTCTGTCTGTCTGTTCCGGCTAATCTCTGAAATGGCTGGACCAATTTTGACGAGACTTTTAATGTCAGGTAGCTGATTTGATAAGGAATAATTTAGGCTACGTTTATTTTAGAAAAAATCTTTTAAGTTATAAAAATAAAGTAATGTTGATCGACTGTTAGGCGGAACGAAGTTCGCCGGGTCAGCTAGTATATAATATGAGCAATAGAAACCGGAGAATTTCAACCACTTGTATACATGTCATAACTTACCTAAGGTAAGTAAGAATAATTACCTAATTAAAATTTTGTATGTTCAAGAGAGTAGTAGAAAATTTTGGAAAGGAATTTTGCCGTTCCGATGGCGTTATATATCCTCTAGGTACAAACCTGTGGAACTTTTCAACCCTAAAATATTTAGAACTAGCTGTTGCTCGCAGCTTCGGCCGCGTAAATGTCGGTTATATCGTTTAATATATTATTTATAAATTGACGATTTTTACACAAACTTTCATCCCCTATTTCAACCTCTTCAAGCCATTATTTCGCGACAAAATATAGCCTATGTTGTTCTCTAAAATCGGTTCAGTGGATTAAGCGTAAAAGTGTAACAGACAAATTTATAATATTAAGTGTGGAAGTATGGATTTTACTTATTGACCCACCTGTGCAAAACAGCAAGGAATAAAACTTGAATAGTATGCTCCAACGACTGAATTAAATATGATCTTCTTCATTCTATCATTGAAGTCTTGCCGTAACGCGTCCACTTCAGCGCGCACTTGTATCGCGTCGTGCGAACAACAGTGCAATGGCGGGTCGTTGTTGTTTAGCTCTAGGAACGGACCCGAATGGAAGCCAAAGAGAAGGAAGTATATCACTGCCCTGTAATGACGTAAAAAGGTTTTAGTCACTTTGGTGCCAAACAAGCATGCGGCAAACATAAGTGGTGACCGTAACCAAGGCTGTATTTTCTAAGCATTGCAGAAAAAATGCTTAGAAAACACAACCAAGCCATAGCCGACCATGGGGTAATTAGGCTGCTGATATTCTATCTTACCAAGCAAAAAATATTACTAAGTAGTTTAGATTTTGGCATACCTAAAGCATTCAGCCACATGGTTATATAGGTGGGCCTTAAAACTTGTGTGAAAACTGAAGGCCCAATTTTACAGGCCATAACTGGCTTATTTAATTATTTGGCTTTTACAAAATCTGATTTCAACTTTCACAATTCTTTGGGAATGTTCACTAAATCCTAAAGACATGTTCAAAGTGTTGTAACAAATTGGCCCTCACACTACACGCACATATAAGAGGGTCCCCAGTCAATCCGATTCAATTGTCCTGAAATGAACAAGGATCTACTACCGTAAAATTAGGCCCTACTTCTCACATCTGTAAATTTTCTCGATAGAAGAAGTACGGCACAGCAAGATTGTTCTGCCCAAATTGAATGAGTCCATTATGAATCATATAAATAAAACCATCACACATAGTAACGTTTTGTTTCGTTATGTAATTTAGTTTTTTGCTAATTTTATTAGTGTATATCAATCTCGAACACAGTGATACACTGTACTAGGGTGAAACAATATAACAGGAAAAATGATAAGGACATTGAATTATGTTTGTTTAGTAGGATTTGAAATTAATAATGATTGTATGTATAGTGAAAATTATTAAATTATTAAATATGAACTAAAGCTAAATAATTATTGTTAATAAGCAATATATATTGTTAAAAAAAAAACAGAAAACCCCTAAAACAAAGTGAAAAGAAAGAAACCCATATTTTTTTTCGTGCTGACACTACATTGAAATATTATGTACCCTATGTCACTCTCTTAGTCAATACGCATCTCATGACACCTCATACGTTAAAATCCATAAATCCTTTTAGGCTGTAGAGTGTGCTAAAGAAATAGACATACATACTCACATAGATACATACATATACACATACATACATACATACATACAGACTCACGAAAAGCATTATCTTCCTTGACTTTGGCAAAAACATAACGACACGATAAAATGAGAAAAGTATTACTTACGGATAACACAAGTAGAATATCTTCATGACAGGATATTTGAGGACAATGAAGTATGTACACCAGGCTAAAGCACCAAGTACTAGGCCCAATACAAACATTCTGCAAACAGTAAAATGGGTAGTGAGATATATTTTACACAAATATTTAAAAAAAAAAAAAGATATTTAAAAAATTTTAAAAATAAGTAAGAATAATGTGTGACTAAAGTTGTCCTTCAATTCCAAGATTATATTACATACACATTCATTTTATAATAACCATTTGATATTATTTATTATCTACGTAGAATCTAACTTGATATCTGGAAGGTAAGTATTATTAGACATAGAAGTATGCTCCATTATGTCCATCGCTCACATCAAGAGCCGTTGCGAGAGGTTTAGATTTAAAACTCGCACTATTTTCTGATCTCTGTGCTCTGAATCGTAACATTTGCAGAAGCGAATGCTAAACCTGTCAGGTATACTTTTGTGCAGCCATAATGATGTGAATCATTTACTAGCTGCAAAATTTTATTTCTTTTAGGTTTAGTCTTTTTAGAAACCAAATTTAAAACCATTTAAAAAATTAAACTCACAATAATATACTTAGTACATACCTGGCAGCAATTGTAGCATGTGGTATCAGCTTTGGAGCCAGCACAGCTCTAAGGATTGCTAGGCTGATACTTAAGAGAAGTTTCCGGAATATTATGGTCACTATGAAAGCCACCAGATGAGGATCTATTAAGTAGAAGTTCTGGAAATATAAATGGTATAGTCAATTGAGGTTATGTACAAGATTATAATATAATGGCACAAAAATTTCAAAGATCCATTGTCTGATATTTTGTGTTTGTAAAGTACAATAACTGGTTTTCTGGTGCAAAAATAGTCTTAAAAACCTACAACCACATGGTAATTATGTGAGTGACATGTCTTCAAAGTCTAGACTTTGACTCAGTAAGGACCTCTACATTAAAAATAATGTCACTCTGATAACACTACCAAATTTAAGACATAGTGCTTGCACCTCACTGGCTGCTTACCACCAGGCAGAATAAACCATTTTGGTAGGCTATAATACAAAAATAAATCTCAAACAGACAGTCTTTGAGAGTTTCTCAATAGGTGCATTTTTAATTTATACTTCGAGGTGAAATTATAATGAACAATTAAAAAAAAAATTAAAAAGGAAATTACTTACCATAGCCTGATTTGTGTATGAATGTGGCAACCACCAGGCCGTTCTGTATAAATTCAGAAACTGCAATCCTGTGGCTACTAATGTAAACACAAATGTCATGGCTTCAAACAGTAGAGGCCCATCCTGTGGTATGTAAGGAAATGGTATGTGCTTGGGGGCTATAGGGCCCTCTGCAAGCTTAATATCCGAGTGGTTCACTGAAGGGACGGTGGTTGGCGGACGAATGATTCGTCCTAACCGTTTACCACCGCCGTTCATGTCTTCATCTGATACTGGGAATGTTCCCTGAAATCATAATAAATAACTATGATTTGATGGTTTGAAATGTGTTTCATTTACTTGCCATTGGCAAGTAAATTACTTTACTTCTATAACACAATAAAAAAAAATGGGTATGAATGCACCTTGTACTACACAGAAAACTAGCAATATTAATATTTATATGGTTATTGTGTTCTTTTAATGCACAGTTAAATTATTTATGAATTCTGGCAGTGTGATAACTGGTCTAGAACATCGAACCACATTTCTTCAACTTCTTCATAAAAGGTGTCTAAAGGTATATTATCTTATTGTATTCACCAACCTGTCTGTTTATGTTTTTATTTAAGCTTCAATATGTCAACTATTGGGTTTAGCTTTGGTAATTAATTTATAGTATGAGACTAAAATCTTAAGCAAGGACTAAAATATATGTAAAAACATGAAGTGAGACGATAACAATACCGACCTTTTTATTGACTCCAGGCGCTTTCTTAGATCCAGGTGGCATCATTTTACAAGCAATCGGAGGCAGAGGCCGCTTGATAAGCGGGTCTTTAATGATCTTCCGCCGCCTTGAGACGGCCGTAGACGAAGTATTGCTCACTTGGGAGTTCGCCCAGCGTCGAGCCAGGAGTATTGTCAGGCACCCAACGATCGCTGGTAAGAAGAACACGACAAAAGGTCCACTTTCATTTTCCGTACAACTCATCACTCACATGTTAAAATGTTTTATAAATTGTCACAATGTTGTTTTATTTCGAACAGTTTTATTTTCGATCAACACAGTACACACAAGTACGACTACGAATCAAATGTCAAACTAAACTGGCTGTCAAAGTGTCAAAACGCTTTTTTTTTTATTTGCTCAAAGGGCAGGCTATAGTCTTTCGACCATAATGCCTAGTCTTCGTGTAGGTGTCAAAATGCCTTTTCAGTTTTCTGGTTAAAGACAAGAGACTATACAGCCGATAGACAAAATATATAAATATATTACAAATTCATTACTTTGAGCCAAAAGACCAATACTCATTACCAGAGTGTTATTGTTATCATTGCATCAGAATGACATTTGTTACATTACTTAAATCTGTTCTGCGAATCTGTAAAACAAGGTTTGCAATCGGAATTTTCAATGCCGGCTTTAACGTAAATATGATTGTTGAATAAAATGTGACAAAAATTCATCGCGTAAAGGATCTCAGCAAAGTTTATCATGTCCTTCACAGTGCTTTGTACTTTTGTCCTTGCGTTTTATGTCGTGATTTGGTTCTTCGACTCATTTTTCAAGGTACTTACTTTTAACAATAATGATAACTATTGCCTATTATATTTTTAATTGAACGTGTGTTCTGTTCTGTGTGTTTCAGAGTTGTATGCATTACCCATATTATGCTTTCATGGAAGGAACAGGACTCAAAGTCGGTATATTGAATTTTACTTGGACTACTGGAGCTTTCAATAGGTTTCTGTATAGATGGAGTAAAAACTTGTCCCGCGTGCTTCGGAAATGGTACACGTGCGGCTACATATTTACTGTCTGGATATTCCTTCCATTTGCAATTTGGATTCTGCTTACATTTGTATTTGAACACTTTTCTGAAACAATACAAATCAATAATGTTGCAGAGGTGAAGGCTGTGTTGCCTGGGGTAAACATACCAGCGTCAGACTTTTGGGTGTACTTTCTAGCTATAGGGTTTAGTACTATATTCCATGAACTAGGTCATGCTATGGCTGCTGCTCAAGAAGATGTGCAACTTATATCTGTAGGAATATATGTATTTACTATTATACCTATAGCATTTGTCCAGTTAAACACAGAACATTTAAATAACTTAACAATAACTAAGAGACTGAGGATATACTGTGCAGGGATTTGGCACAATATTGCAATGGCTTTTGTAGCCTTGTTATTATACTTTTCAGCACCAATTTTATTCAATATTGCATATGAAACAGGTGTTGGTGTAAGGGTTACAGATATAACATTTGATTCACCAGTCAATGATGTCAGAGGGCTCAGTGTAGGTGATGTAATCACATCAATAAATAATTGTAAAACTAACAATGCAAAAGACTGGCAATACTGTCTGCTTAAGGCACATACTAGGTTTGGAATTTGTACCAGTGCAGACTTTGTGGCTGATAATGATGAACTGATGGTAGAAACTATAAAGGAGAATGATGTTGTTGAGTGTTGTCGTAAAGCAGACACATTCAGTTTGTGCTTTGAATACATGGAGCCTGAAGTAGGTACTGACTCTGTATTGCCAGGACAATATTCATGTTTAAAACCCAGAGATATGGTTATAGACAAGTTACACAAATGCACAGAATCCGATGGTTATGCATGTCCCAAAGGCTTACACTGTTTAAAGCCTTCATTGAACAATAATACCTATCTTATGATAATTAAAAAACATAATGCACAAAAAACTGTTGAGGAAAATAAGGTATTAGTCATATATTTAGGCTTACCTTATGATTTGCATAAGACTGTCACTGTTGACCAGTATTTTCCAAGGT
The DNA here is from genome assembly GCA_963082885.1 of Parascotia fuliginaria. Lineage (NCBI taxonomy): Eukaryota > Metazoa > Arthropoda > Insecta > Lepidoptera > Erebidae > Parascotia > Parascotia fuliginaria. The sequence continues at coordinate 2,728,638 of OY720180.1, read as the reverse complement.
TGCGTTTATTTTCTTTCTTCTCTCCAATGCAATTTGAAAATTTGTTGAGGTACATTTTTATGTTTTCAATGGGTATAGGTTTTATAAATGTCTTACCATGTTACGGTATGGATGGTCATCATATAATAAGAAATTTAATTCAAGTTTTAGCAAAATGTTTGAATAAAAATGGTGACTTTGTTACCTTTTTTACAGTATTTACTTTAGTTGTTTGTACAGGTGTGACAGGGCCTATTGTTTTATACTTATTTTACAAAGCAATAACTAATAAATAATACCTAGATGCAGCTAGGTACGAAATTTTAAACATTATTTATTGCTTTAGAGATTCTTCAGTATGATAGTAATACCTTGAAATGTGTATAGACCAGAGATATATATGACACTTGAAATTATAATCAATGAAAAAAGTAGTAGGATCAGTGTAAGCAATCCACATGAACTGTTGTAGTGCTCATATCTTACTTTTCTAACTTCAGTACCTTGGACAGTTGCTTAGAAAACCATCTAGTCCTTATCATTCTGCTTCCACATATTATCTAATTGATTTGTAAATATAATGCTAGTTGTTAGTTTTAAGGTTTTTGTAGTTACATTGTTATTAATTTATTTAAAAATATTAACTTCGAAGACCAAATAAACACTTTTTATATGTCAGTTGTATTACTTTTATTTACCTATGTAAAAAATTAAGATTTATTCTAAAAAAGAATGGTCATGGGGCAGATGGGACAATTTTGAGAAAATAATGCCAAATAGGTTGGTTTAATTCATGAATGTTGTCCATTAATAATAATCTGTCCTTAGTCCAGTGGAACATGAGAACATGGTGATATATGGTTTTATTCTAGGTCAAATCAGTGGAACCATAGGCCCTTACCACTTTCCGGGATAGTAAACAGATATGGCCGTGATGACAATAAAACATCTATTGTGTCTAGTGTCTATGAAAGGGTTAACATTAAAAGTTCCAACATTACAGTATGGTAAGTAAATAAATATGTACATACCTCTACAATAATCTATTTATAAAATTAACAATATTTAATTACTACTTAAAGCTAAAGAACTTCTCAAATCTTTGAGTTGTTTCTGTCCATAATATAACATAGTTTTTATAGTGGCTTCATCAGTATGATGCTTGTTGTTCTTGAAGTCTGCTCTGGCCCAGTCTCTTAGCTCTACTCTTGTTGACTTATCTTGGACAAGTCTTATTGTTCTGAAGATATCCCTGTATAGTTTCAATACTTCTTGTCGTATCATAAACTAGAGACAAAAGAATATACAGTAATTATTGAAAGTATTATTCTGTCACTGATTATCTATCTGTGATTTCGCTAGATACTTTAAAATTATGGGTAATGGAGTTATAGGCTTAGTACAAAACTAAACTATAAAATTACAATTAGAATAAGATATGTTTGTTTTCTCACCTGTTTTAAACTCAAAGTGGTTTTTGGTAACTTTGAGGACATTATTTATAATAATATTATGTCTATGTGAGGTAGCATTAATGTTTTCTTTAGCTAACATTACATAAATAAAAACATATGAGATTGACAGGAGAAGATAACCTCAAAATTGTGTTAATCCATCGTACCCACTAGCCATGCGCAAACTAAATCATACTAACAGATTTGTGATTTATACATCCTTTACCTCTGAAGATTTAAATAACTCTTTTAAATCTTTAACTCTTTTACATCTTTGAATTACAATTATTATTGGTCTCATGATGTATTTGAACGAAAATGTAATAATTATTTTACTGATACGGTTGATATGATATCGTATCGTCTAAGTAGGTTAGGTAGATACAGCATAATATCTAGTTTGTTTCATTTCTTTTATTAGTTTGGATTGCGTTGCTATGGAGATAATTTTCTTTTTTTGTCTTTTGCCTGTATTTAAAAATAAGTCTGAAAATTGAAATAACTAGATATTCATGTCCACATATTCCACTATTCGGTAAAATATACACTTTTTAAAAATTGCACACCAAAATAACCAACGTAATGCAAGCAATATTAGTAGCTTAAAATTATGTTTCACTCATTTAAAAAGTAACAATTTAATAAAATAATAACGAATTTTATTTCATTTGATTATGCACTTAGTAATAAAGTCATAAGAAATAGGTTTCTATGCGCGGCTAAAGGAATCAGTACATGCGTGTGCAACTATTCTAATCATTCTCTCTTTTTTTGTTCAATATAACTCTGATACAGTCGTCTCAATCTACATCCTTCACACTTGAAATAGTAAAAGTAAAACTAAATCAAAAGATTTAAAGATGTATTTTAAAGAAGGGTGATTTAGTGAATTAATAAATCTTTTTGATAGATGTTCATCTTTTTTTCAATTCACTCATGAGTTACACATCGCTAGTACCCACAGAACAAGTACTAAAGCTAAAGCAATCGTACAATCGTACCTCATCCTTGTTCTGTGCAAGTGCATCGGCATCGTACCACAAAGTAGATACTCTGTGATCGTACGTACAGATTACAGATTATACATAATACAAAATAAACAATACAATTAATGCAGATTATCGTGACAATGGTTTTGAAAAATTACATTTTGAATTTCTAATTTAACCAAAAAATATCGGCATTTTTCACGATGATATTGTAAGTATTGTTATTTACAATTATAAAGATAATTAATTAATAAATAAAGAGAATAAAGGAAGAGAACATGGAAGTGAAATAAAATCAATTAACAACCCTCTTATAAAAAAACATAAGTTTAAGTATTTTCATCTTCTTATTTACCCGTCTACTTAATTTAGTCGTATGAGTTGTTAATACGAAAATATCGAACCATAGTTTTGGAACGAATCATCTGGTGGTATTTCCTTACTTACCTCGTTTTCACCTGGAAGTATAAAGTAATATAGATGTGGAGGTCACACCATATACCTCCAACCAAGGGGAGGATCTTCCGAACAGGCTAGGTATTCGTGCCTGGCGGGCTACTTTTTTTTATACATATTAGCCTACCAAAGTGACTCCACCCCGCCTGACGGCAAGCAGTCAGTGAAATCCAGAAGTGGTGGCCACCATACCAAAAACTTTCGTCTTAAACTGCTGTTATGGTGGCCTCCACTATGGCGGCTGGGAATGGGGTTAGAGGAAGGGAATGAGGGAGGTGAGGAAAGAGGAAAGGGGGGAAATTGGGCCTCCGGCACTCTCACTGAGCGAACGAAACGCAGTAGTAAGGATACTACTACTCTTAAGTCGATCTTCTATGAGAGGGTAGTACTTCCCCGGACGATCCGGCCCATTTATGCTGAAACCAGCGTGGATCTACTACCGTCAAAACTGCCCAACACTTGGGATTTGTATACAGGTTGATTTTGAATTCATTAGCATCCTTTCCAGTCATTCTATACATAATACCAAGTACTATTAATTTGACAATTGAGTATTTATTATTGAGATAAAAATGCACAGTTTGCCTCTTGAAATGAGATGCACCCCCCTGGAAGTCAGATGCAATCTGAAAGCATTCCTGGTGGCGCCCATGTAATCTATATCTATACTTATTATATAAAGCGGAAGTGTTTGTTTGTTTAAACGCGCTAATCTCTAAAACTATCAGTCAGATTTGAAAAGTTCTTTTGCGTATGATGGCCTCGTTCTCGGGGAAGGTTATAGGCTATGTAACTTTATGCCACTAGCGATGGGAGCAGAGTATTATGCAAAGACGCGGGTAAAACCGCGCCGCGGAACGCTAGTAATGATATAATATGTGGACACTATCACACACCGTCATACAGTCCCAAGCTAAGCAGAGCTTGTGTTGTGATGAACTTAGGAGTTTTTTTTTGTAAATACATGTTTAGAAAACATGGAAAACACCCAGACTAAAGACAAATGTTCATCACACAAATATTTGCCTTCTTTGGGGATCGAACCCACGACACCCGGCGTCGCAGTCAGTTATCTACACTAACCACTAGACTAACGGTGCAGTCTAATCCCCACAGCTTCGGCTATGTGGCACACTGATGATCACACAGCTTTTGGTTTTTATCTTACATTCAGGTGTTCATTTTAGTCACTTTTATATTTTCTAGCCATTTGTCACATTACCTCACTGGCGGCTTAACCAGCAGGCTGAGTAGGCTGGAATCTAGGGCGGAAGATTTTAGGCCGTAGCATAAGTGGCCCAATTTCTTTTTCGTATTATATACAGAAAATTAAAAAAAAAAACTTTTTTATTATACCTACACGGAGAACACGAGCTTTGACAATTTAATAAAAATTACAATATTTTAGTACAGTCCATTCCAAAACCATTTTCGGACAATGTAAACAATCCGCCATATTGCCATTGTCTATGGTGTCATGAATTTACTAGTGATGGGGGCAAGGATGAAAAGAAAATAAAATTATTTGCATCACAATACATATTCAATCTTTATATCCAGCGTAATAGCCATAACAGACAACCGGATTTGGTGTGCTCCGCACCATCACTTTGGTGCGCATCGGACCATATTCGATCGTGTGGAGAGCAGTCCGCTGGACATTATTATTATTATTATCTGTTTGGTTGGTGTGATCGTGTGGACGAAGCACCGGAGCGTTTAACGCTTTAGTCGTAAATCTACTTCCGAATGTGCAGCATGTGTCCATTTTTTGTTACATATCAACTCTTGTTTTATCATTGTAATTTGTTCCAAATTATAGCATATATTTTTCACGAGGCGTCCGAGCGCGATGACGTCAATATAAATTCTGGAACTTTTAGAATTACACATTCGGATTAAACTATAAATTCGATATGAAGCGATTAACGATTCATTTGTTTAATTATTAGAGATAAATAAACACCAAGAAACAGTTACATGGCAAATATTACACGGAAGTTATTCATTTAACTGTAGCAAGCATATAACCGCACTATTGTGTATACATGGCAAGTAGGTACACATAAAAATATAAAAAGAAAGCGAACAGACTACTTCTGCATCGTTTACGATACTTATAATATATTTATTTAAATAGTGTGAAAGAGCAAATAAATAATTTAATTAGTTTTCAGATATATTTCTGGCCTTTTTTTCGTTACATTAGTGGCGGCGGTGAAGTGGCTGCTTTTGCCAAAAGAAACGCCATTTAATTTTCTTTGAAAATCGTAGACATGGCACGAGTTATACATCCAACAACGACTAGTCCTTGTAGGTACTTATAGTAGGTATCTAGGTACTTACTTGTAGTATACTGAATACTACGTCTGTATCCTACTAATCCTAGGTACTCCTATTATTACTATAAATGCGAAAGTTTGTATGTGCCTGTGTGTGTGTGCGTGTGTGTGTGTGTGTGTGTGTCTGTGTGTGTGTGTGTGTGCTTGTTACTCAGCGCCTAAACGGCTGAACTGATTTCGATGAAAATTGGTATGTAGATAAATTCAGTGCCGGAGACGGACATAGGCTACTTTTTATGCCGAAAATCGGTCTGGTTCTCGAGGGATACAACAAACCAATATACGCGCGAGTGAAACCGCGCCGCGAAAAGCTAGTATTGAATAATTATTAAACGCTTTGTAAAATGTATACTTTTGTGATTATGAATTAAAATCTGCGGCCAACATTGTGCAGTGCCACCGGATCGGAGCCCAGAGCAAGGAGCGTTCCCGTCCTATACTTGTGCGTTTTTCAGACTTGAAGTTGAGGACTGATGTCTGGAAGGCTAAATCTAGGTTGAAGGGCTCATCAGTGTCAGTCCGGGAATTTCTCACCAAAACCCGGCAAACACTCTTCGGAAAGGCACGTCAGCACTTTGGTGTAAGGCCTGTCTGGACACAAGACGGCTGCATAGTGGTCAAGGTACCGGATGGAAGACGTCATAAGATCACCTGCTTAGACGAACTGGATCTGCTGACAGGCAAGTACCCAAAGGTCTCGAATAACACGGCCAGTTTAGGAGCGAGGAGCGACGTCGGTGCCGCGGGTTCATGGTAGGGGACGAACAAAACTTTGGTTCCCACTAACCAATAGTTTTCCGACGCTTATTTATGTGTATATAGTTTTACTCTTGTTTTTTCTATGATTGTATGTTTACTATTTAGTTTGCCTTCTTGTGACTTTTGATCTTCGTACCCACATTATTTTGTTTTGTAGTTGTCAAACTGACACTTACATAGCACAGTTATTTGCGTTCGGAAATTGTATTAAAATATTATGTTTATTAGAGGTCAATCTCCGAACGAGCTAAGCATAATTATTTTGTTATTTTATTTTTATTTTAAGTGTCACAGAGTGTTTTGTAACTCCAAATATTTATTTTTTTAGTATTCTTCATTTATTTTTGTGTGTATTTGTTATTTGTAGGTAAATGTGTTACAGTGAGCTGGCGGGTGGTACAGAGACTATTGCATAGCCATCTTCAATATTATTATTATTATTATTATTATTATTTTTTTACTTTTAAATATTTATCTAATTCTTATTATTATTATTATTTATAGATATATATATATATTATTATTATCGCTTATGTTATTTTCTGATGATGATAATTCTTATCACTCTGCCAATAGTTCTGTTTGTCTGTCGAATGACGATAGCTTTTGTTCTGTGACTGAGACGCTGGGGGACTTTGTGCGGCGGACGTTTGACCAACTTGGTCGTTTGTTTAACGTCTGTCATATTAATGCTCAAAGCATTCCCAGCCACTATAGTGACTTTCTTGAGGCTTTTTCGGCTTCTAATGTTCATGCCGTCCTGATTTCTGAAAGTTGGCTCAAACCACATCTCCTATCCACTACTTACCCTCTACCTGGCTTTATACTGATCAGGAATGATCGCGTTGGCCGGAGAGGAGGTGGAGTGGCTATCTATCTTCACAGCAACTTTTCCTACAAAATTCTTGCCTCTTCTTCTTCTAATCCTTCTTCAACTGCAGAATTTCTTTTTCTTGAAGTTGGTGTCAATGGAGCTAAAATAATTCTAGGGGTTGTCTATTGTCCACCTTCTGTCGACTACTTCTCCAGTCTCGAATCGATTCTGGAATCTTTAGGGTCAGAATACGTGCATCATATCATCATGGGCGATTTTAACACTGATCTCCTTACTCCACAGTCCCATCGGTCCTGTAAACTCCTTCAAATCATCGATTCCGTTGGTCTAACCACTTTACCTCTTCAAGCAACCCACCACAATACTGCAGGACCTGATACATGGTTGGACTTGATTCTCACATCCTCTCCCTCCTTAGTACGCTCACATGGGCAAACTCCTGCTCCTGGTTTTTCCCATCATGATCTCCTGTTCCTTTCCTATAATCTCAAACCTCCTAAACCGCGTCCAAAAATTCTGTACATTCGTTGCTTTGGTCGAATGAACACGGCAACCTTACGCCAAGATGCCTCCGATCTTGATTGGAAGCCTTTGGAAGCTGCCATCACTGTGGATGAAAAGGTAGACATATTTAATGATGTAATCGTAAACTTATATAATACACATGCACCCATCAGGAGAGTGAAAATTAAGCGGCCACCCGCTCCTTGGATGTCAAAGGGTGTTCAAATGGCGATGCGGGTAAGGGATAAGGCTTTCCGCAGGTATAAACGGGACCGCTCCGAAGACAACTGGAAACTTTTTAAAGTTGCAAGGAATCGGTGTAATCAGATAATACGTAACGCAAAACGCCGACATATTCTCAACAATCTTAACACCTCTACTCCCGCTGATATCTGGCGGTTTCTAGGAACGCTAGGTATCGGTAAACAGAGACCCACGGATTCTCGGTTGACGGTTGGTCTTGATAATATTAATAAACATTTTACCTCTTCTATTCCTTTTAGTCATCAGACCAAGTGTTGTACCTTGAATTACGTGGCTTCCTTACCTAAACCCAACTTAGACTGTCCTTTTAAATTTTCTCCAGTTGCACCGGGTGAAATCAAGAAGATAATCCTGTCCATCAAGTCCAACGCGATGGGATGCGACGGCATTAGTCGCCGTATGATTGTCCAGATTCTAGATTGTCTCTTGCCTGCAGTTTCACATTTGATTAACTTTTCACTAGAATCTGGGCAGTTCCCAGCACTGTGGCGCAAGGCGTTTATTATTCCTTTACCTAAAATCCCTAATCCTACAGCTCCCAACCACTTTAGACCCATATCCATTCTTCCATTCTTATCGAAAGTTGTCGAGGCCTGTGTGCAGAGGCAGTTAGCTCGGTATGTTTTTTGCAACAACTTATTGAGCCCTCTGCAATCTGGCTTCAGACCAGGACACAGCACAACTTCTGCTCTCCTTAAAGTGACTGGCGATATTAGGGCGGGTATGGAGGATACCAAGGTCACAGTACTCACTTTGGTCGATTTCTCAAATGCCTTCAATACCGTCAGTCACGATATCCTACTGTCTATCCTCACCCATCTCATGGTTTCTCCTGATGCACTGGAATGGTTCTCAACTTATCTTCAGGGGCGTCAACAGGCAGTCCGTTCCGATGATTTATCATCCATGTGGCTTGACCTCAACTCCGGCGTCCCTCAAGGCGGTATACTTTCACCCCTATTGTTTTCTATCTTTATTAATTTTCTAACTCCAAATCTTCATTGTTCGTATCATCTTTATGCTGATGACTTGCAACTGTATTCTACAACTAGTGTGGATGATGTGTCGGTGGCCATTAGCGATATCAATCGTGATCTAGACGCTATAAAGTGTTGGTCTGATAGATTTGGCCTTTATGTAAATCCCACTAAGTGCCAGACCATTGTCATAGGTAGTCAGCGCTTAATAAATAGACTGGATATCCGATATGTACCACCGGTTGTTTTTGATGGATCGACTATTCCATTTAGTCATGTAGTGAAGGATCTGGGGTTGCTCATTGACTCCAACCTCAATTGGCAAGCTCAAGTCACCAGTGTGAGTCAAAGAGTAACTAGTACCCTACGTGCCTTATACCGCCTAAAGAACTTTCTTCCGGCTAAGACCAAGGCAATGATTGTGCAGACTTTAATTTTTCCTTTAATTGATTATGGTGATGTATGTTATTTTGACCTGAATGCTGATCTGCTCAATAAGTATGACCGACTTCTCAATAACTGCATTCGATTCATTTTTAATCTTCGTAAATATGATCATATTTCTTCCTATCGCTCAGACCTAAAATGGTTACCCATACGGCAGCGCCGAAATCAGCGCGCTCTTACTACCTTATTTTCTTTCTTACACTCTCCCACACTTCCCAGTTATTTATCTCCACAATTCCAACCTTTGTGTTCATTTAATGACAGAAATCTTCGCTCTTCTAATAATCTTCTTCTAGCATGTCCTTCTCATACTTCTGATTTTGTACATTCTTCCTTCTTTATACAATCTGTCTTACTCTGGAATGCGCTCCCTCTTGAAGTCAGGATGGTTACGGACCGCTTTAAGTTCAAACAAAAGGTACGGGATATTCTCTTCGACAGATTGGCAGAGTCATCACATCAGTAACATGTATATATTGTATATATATATATATATATATATATAATATTTATAGGTGTATTTATATTTGTATGTGTGTATGTATTGTATGTATATGTGTATTAAGTATAATATGTATTTTTGTATAAGTATAGGTAATAGTCATATTTATCTGTTCCTTTGAAGTTAACTTGCACCTACTTCGTTTATCTCTGCATCACCCAAAGGTTGGCTGGTAGAAAATGCCTTTGGCATTAAGCCCACCATTGTACAATTTTGTGCATAAAGTTATAAATAAATAAATAAATAAATAAATTAAAAAAATTATATATTAGCGTTAAAATTTGTTGTTAAAATTTGACTGGCCTGTAGGCCTAGTGGTAAGTGACTCTGACTGCTAAGCCGGAGGTCGTGGGTTCGATTCCCACCCAGGGCAAACCTTTGTGTGATGACTTGATGAACATGATTGTTTGTTCTGTGTCTGGGTGTAATTTGTCTATAATATGTATTTATTTACAAAAAAAAATGTAAGTAGGTAGTATATCAGTTGTTTAGTACCCACATAACACAAGCAAATATATAATTGCTTAATTTGGGACTAGATGGCGATGTGTAAATGTGGTAGAATATTATTATTATAATGTTATTAAATATTACAATTTAAATTTCGTAATTTTTACCGTTTTTTAACCTCTCCAATCCTCGGTAAATGTGTAGATCCGCCACTGACTAACTGCCAATTTGTTGATGATAGTAGATTCATGAGAACTGGGATGAAACTCAAGGTAGTTACTTAACTACACACAAATTCAAATTTTATGAAATAGAGTGATATGATAGATTTTGACTGGCCTGTCGGCCTAGTGGTTAGTGAACCTGACTGCTAAGCCAGAGGTCGTAGGTTCGATTCCCACCCAGGACAAATCTTTTTGTGATGAGCATGATTGTTTGTTCTGTGTCTGGGTGTAATTTATCTATAATATGTACGTATTTACAAAAAAAAATGTATATAAGTAGTATATCAGTTGTTTAGTACCCATAACACAAGCAAATATAATTGCTTAATTTGGGGCTAGATGGCGCTGTGTGAATGTGGTTGAATATTATATTATTATTATTAAAAGATGGTAGATTTATAAAATTTTAATGATAGATAATCTTAATAATTTTCAGCATTAAAAGAGTTGGCAATCACAGTGATTCCACGCTGATTCCTTGCCGTCTACCTAGTACATGAAGATCATACCTTGGTTGTTGGTCTATAGGTTCTATAGGTCCCTATTGAAGAGCACACGGTACACATATAATAATAATAATAATAATAATATCACAACAACTACAACAACGCCATCTAGACCCAAAGTAAGCATATTTATATAGCTTGTGTTATGGGTTTTAGAATGCGGATATACATACATATATACTTTTTATTTTTTGTAAATACATACATATTATACATAGAAACACCCAGACCAATGCAAATAGACATGTTCATATTCATATATAGGTACCTATTACAACAATTACCCTGTAAAGTTCTCAATTTGCGCGTTTGTAACCTTTAGGTATACTATCACTATTACGATTTTCTGCTATGTATAAGACTTTATTATAATTTTTAACAAATATTTTTCCCAGCAAAGTATTACGTACAGTTAATCTGTAAGTCAATACTTTGCTTACGAATGATTAGGTTTAGTATCGAATCCACTTGCAACCTCGTAAAATAATGAAGTAGGGTGTTCCAAGTTTTTGACCTAGGTAGGACAATACTTATTGTAGCAGTTTTAGATTGGCGTTAAGTTATGATGTCATGGTTAATATTATGGCAACTGATTCAGTAGCCATCAATAGGTACTTAGTTAGTTCGAATGTATTAAGCAAAAGATTTATTAAAGCTACTGAACCCTACTATGAATGTGCCTTTGTCTCACCTGCACCGATATGTACCTACCTAACAATGAAAAATACTTAATTTATGAAAATTTTGTTCTAAAAGTAAAATATAATTATCTAGCTTTTACAATGTAAGAACTCAAGTAAATTTAGGTAATCTCTAATATCCCCATTTGAAATGACTATCGAGGCTAGTTTTGGCAAGTGGTTTCATAAATTACATTTTAACGACATTTCTTTATTTTAATATGCATGTATACAGGTACGCGTAGGTACAAACTTCTTGGAATGAATTTATTTTTTGAACGGTAGTAAAATAATTTTCAAAATAAATTCTTTGTGTGCTTTAAAAGTTAGCGGACAAAAGAAAATTGTAACTTTACTTTTTTACGCTACCTACTCATATAGAGGTTATTAAATTAGGTTACAGAAATGTCAAATATAAAATATATTATATCATGATTTTTCTTAAGAATTATTTTGAAGTACATATTTGTCAGGTCAAAAATAAAATTATTGTTACGACGGCGACGGCACTGTAAGAAATAGAAAATTATCAAAACAAAATGCAGAAGCTAACTTGAAAGATGTAGACAAAAGATATTCGCCCATGCGTTACGTACGTACGTTCGCTCTGTAAGCTCCGCCCAAGGTCTAAGTGTTCGCGGGAAAAATGAGCTTTTTCATGGCGCTTCCAAGAAAGCGACCAATCATGACTGCCGTCAGTCGCGCTGCGAACGCCGCGCAGACGTCACGTATTGTAGACTCGCACACCTTGCGCGCATAATGTAAATGTTTACGCGAACGCTAAAGTTGGATAAAAACTTTTGAATAATCGTATAATAATATTCATGTGTAATATCAGTTGAAAATTAGATATAGTGGTCATTAAATAGTTATGATGGACAGCAAAACACCCACAGATCCCTCATCACCCCCGAGGGCTCAAGTGAAAAAGGAAAATGAAGAAGAAATCAAGGTAAGATTTAGTTTCAAAATATTTTGTCGACATTGACGTGAGTTTCCGTTGGAAAACCATCATCGTGTTACGGTTTCGTCTTATTGGCACGCGGCCTGTTTCAGTCTGTCTCGTAATAGGAGACGACCGAATCGTATTTTTAAATTCAATATTTATTCATCATGATCAGCGAGGGGATCTCTACAAAGGTTCGTGTCTCAGGGTTACGCCTAATAATTTATTCGGTGTAATATTACTATATTAATTACATTTTGCGATACACAATAAAACGCGTGTAATATCACGTTTTCGAGGCCTTTTCCAGCCATTAAAGTGTGTAACGCGATATCCGAAGCGCGCTCGGATCGCTGTAACCAGAGTCGCTGGATGTTTTGATAATAGATATAGACGCGCTGCTGTGTTGGTGTGTACCGACTGGCAGCAGGTTAGGTGTGTGCGTGCGGGGTAATTTTAGACGTTCCTTTGCTCAAAACGTAACTCGAAACCGTCCCAGGCCACAAGCCGCGCTTCAATTTATTGTTTTCATCTGTTTATTGTAATTGTGGACGTATGGTAGCGTCAGTTGAGCGCTGTGCGCATTATTGTCGCCGATGGTTGGCCGCCCCCGTGGATTCGCGCGCTTTTATTTTGGCGCCACGGAAATAGTTTGACATGTCAATAACCCCATTGGCGGTGTCCACGCGTCGGTGACGTCACGAGACACCCGCGTAGATTTGTAACTAAAATTTGAGGTCGATTTAATTTATTATATTAGTCGCCTCCCTGCCCTACTTACGAAGGTATCTTGTATTCTTATTTTTAGGAACTTTATTACAGAGATCGAAATAGTGGAAAGCAATTTGCGCATTATTTTTATATTGACTAAATAGCACAATTCAAAAAGTACGAATAATAAAGCTTAACACTTGTGAGCCACAATTTGTAGTAATATTACAAGAACATTCATAACAGTATAATAAATTGAGTAAAAATGATAGGTCCGACCACATAAAGTCATTCGACGGTAGCAATAAACTGAATATAACGATCTGATAAGTTGTAAGTGTTCTCGGCCTGTTATTACCCAGCCATAAATAGCAAAATGCATTTCACTTGTAAATATGATTCAGGGTACACATTGTTAATGTACAAGTACCTGTTATGCTAATTTTATGGCAGCGGTAACCGCAAAAGATAAGACGCCTACTAGAATATTTTTAAAGGTTTAAAATTTCTAGATTGTGAAAATGATAGGTGTATCAAAGTAAATAAACAAAGACAACTTGACTCACTAACACTAATTGCCTTAGTCTCTTTTTTAAATCCAAGAGAAAGTTTACTACTTATACCTAAACCCAAAATCTCTTTTGTCAATTTTATCCGAAACTAATACTGAGTTCCTTAGAAGATAAAATCTGTAAAAATTTGTTGGATTGGCAATCAGCATTGGAATCGGCGGCAAATAAGACTCTATTACTTTACAAACGGTGTGCGTAACGCAGCAGGACTCATAATCTTTATTTTGTTCATGACAACTGTAATTAATTTCATCAATAAAATTCAAGTAACCAAATTATGTAGGTGCGCTAGACACAAAAAAAACCATAATAGGTAAATTTATTCTTCTAAACTAAAATTGCCGAAGGATGGGTACTAAAGATAGATACTGATTCTTTTCTTGTTAAAAATACATAAAAAATTGTGATTCTAGAAAGTTTATTTAAAACATCGGTGATATATATAGGTATACCTACCTATAACTGTTAACTATTCCTGTTTTCTATCTAAATGCAAATATTTAATGAAAAATGCATTGTTCTATTACACTAAATCGTACGTCGAACTCAATCGTCCAATACACGTCATGTTGTAATGTATGTGATAGAAAATTGACGGAACTGTCTATGGAAAATTGCGCACACACGCGATTGCAACGAGACACTCCTATTTAAACTGCGTGCAGGTAATATGCTTGGTATTTTAAACCTGATTTGTATTCAGTTGAATTCAAAGTTAGAAGCAAAGTCAACGTTTCGTTGCTTTTATGAATCACCTTAAGAAAACTACTTAAATTACCATAAAAATACATAATTATTGTATTCATATATAGACAATAACTATGACAAGTAATAGACATGATAATTTACTAAATAGAAATATTTTGTTAGCATGCCCAACATCACTAGGTACCGCATCCGTTGGGACAAAGAAAAATCATTGTAGGGCTTAAATATTAATTTATTGAGTATCTAGGTACTAGTTGTAAAAACGACTAAGCGACTTCTATCATTTACTTAATGACTTTAATAATATTATCTAAACAATTCATTTAATATAATGCTTGAGTCCACGATACCTTTAATAACATGATGCCCTAGAAACTTTTCCGCAAAATGCTTACGAAACGTCACTCAGATCATAAATACAGCGCTGCAACAGCGCAAACGCATTTTATTAGGACAAGGTCGTGGACCTTGCGCGTAATCTTACACCTTAAATCGACATGCATAAGGTTCTTATTTGTTTATATGTTTGTTGTACCATTGTCTGTCGCATCTTATTTATGAAGCGCATGTGCATTAACGTTTGATATAGCGGCTATTTAGTTTGAGAGGTCAGTGTAGCACGGTCAAGGAGGTGTTTTTGATGAAACATTAGCTTCGCTTACATGTGTAACGCTGTAGGCCACCTACAAACCTGATTAATATTTAGATGACGATATCATTTACAGTTAATATCTCAATCAGCAAGAATGTTAGCTTAATCGGCAATTGCGTTATGTTTGTTCATTTGATATTTTTGTACTAGTTTCTTGAATCACAATTCAACAAAACATCTACAACAACAAAATTGCTAAATTGAGGCGGTCCCAGTAAGTAATTGATAATACTTGTGTTGGGACTGACTCGCTACTTCCCTCATTTATTAACAATATTAAGACTAGAATGATAAGATAGGAAACATCAACATCTAGTCTCAATTACAAGGTGCTATTAATTAAAAGGTATACAAAAGTTGGAAAAAGTCCATGTAACGTCTTGCAAACTACAACTGCTTTTATAAATTACATTTAAGTACTTTAATGGCACATCTTGAATCAACTAAAATGTATCAACTAGGCTCTTCCATTTCCATTCCATTCCGTGAGAAAAGTGCATCGAATCTGCAAATCACCCTAGTCGCCTCCCCAATCTTCCTTCATATTATCTCGTTATCAAATTGATCAATGAATAAAAACAAAACGTTTACTGGCCATGACATTACCTCTGTTACGTGACGCAATATGATGTATAGAATAATTACAACAATATGATGTTACAAACAAACATGGAAAGTCAACACGGGTGCGATGGGAGCGTCATGCGATAGCCAGTTGTAACCGATACTCAACGCGATGCATTGTACATCTTTCATAGAATTACATTACTGGACGGTGCATATGACACAATTGGAACCTACTATTTATCATATTGTTTTTTTTTAAATAAGTCGTCGTGCTTAATAAAATTAATCAAATTTATCTTTAATAAACCGATTTGAAAAAAGCCACTTCTAGAGCTGTATAGCGTATCTCATCACATCATTAGCCGATATACACTGCTAGATCTGGATATAGGTCGCTCCGAAAAGAAATAGTTTTTTTATATATTAACCTACCAAGGTACCTCAATTCTGCCTGATGGTAAGCAGTCAGTGGAATCTAGAAGTGGTGGTCACCATGGTGCCTTCAACTATAGCAGCTTTATAAAATGGCAATAAATTAATTATTATATTTCAAGCCTGAGAGTACCCAGGTAACGCTGCTTCTCGTTACTTGCTATCTCAGTCGTATCTTACGACACCCTTGGGAAGACTAGCGTGGTTTCATATTCTAGACCACACTGTAAGCGAATCAGCTACTAATCTCAAAAGTAAAACATTGAGCCTGGGCATCGTACCCTCTATATTAAAGCGACCTAAAGCGAATTAAATATGTTTGGCCATTTTCATCTTACGACTATTTACATAAGGCTTACTTGTAGGTAGGCTCGTTGTCCGCATTTAGACCTCTTGGTCCTTTTTACGTCCGGTTCGACTGGATTATTTCATCCAATCAGCTCTGGCCCGTCCCATTTACATAAGGCGCGTAGTAATATTTCTCATCTCACTTCTTTTAATATTAGAGGAACTTGTTGCCAATCCATTAAATGAATGTAAGTAGGTATTACAATATTTGAAATATTAACAAATACATACTTATAATAAAATTATTTCACTTGTCCTGATTTTTTTACTCAAACAATGGTTATATGAGTAATAGTTAATTGACTTTTTAAAATAACTATTTTAGGAACTTGATTTAAGTAAGTTAAGTAGTTCATAATATTCATCGATTATTACTAAACTAGGTATCAAATTTTTTTTTACCTAACTTCGGTGGCAAATAACTGGTCACCTTGATAAAAAGTTGTAACTGTAACCTATACACGTAGGTAACGATTGCAAAAAACAATGCTAAAAAAATACATAAGCAGGTATCTAAGCCATTGGCGACCGTGTAGGGACAGGAAGAAAGGAAATAGAGGAAACGTAGCAAGGAGCGAAAATATAATTAGGCACTCTCAATAAGTATAAGTATAAGTCATCTTTAAGCAATGTGCTTTATTAATTGCCTGACTCAGACAATATTAAATCAAAATACAATTAGCGAATCGTTACATTTACATAAGCGATAAAGTTTTAACTTTGTATATAAGGTAGGTAAGAATTTAGAGCATCCCATCTCCCATTTAACCAGGTAAATCGATTCAGCTGAATTAAGAGATATTTTTAGTTTTCTCTTTTCAAATTTTATTATGATTGTCTACTACCCACGCAAGTAGCCTACGTTGTAGTGTAAGTGGTTCTAAAAACCTAAAGTGATCTACCTGTATAATAAGAATAAACACGTAGATAATAATTACGTAGCTTAATAATATAAGTCACTCTTCTTTTTTAACTTCTTCTAAAACACTCAACGGCTTTTGACACAGTTTTCATTATGGTTTAGAGCATTTCTTCAATAAGCTTTATTTAAGGTGTAATCTGTAAAATAATATAAATTAAATAATTTATAAGTGGATGACCGTAAAAGTATTTAACATAAATTAATGTAAAAAAAACTAAATGTCGACTCAACAATGTTTTTAATCTATGTGAAAGGGGGTGAATAAACACCACCTCGCGGTACAGTAGGCGTGCCGCGTGCGTGTAGGTACGTATCAAGTGTTATTCCATCACTAGCTCATGTTCATACGTGCACCACAGTCCTTAACACAACGGAATAAGGCTCATAATTCAATGATTTTATAGTATCTGTGAAGTTGGAGGAATAAACTCCGATAAATCTAGCTCGGAGCTTGAATTTCTGAATGTTGGTCTTATATTATGTGCACTGTATTCTGTGAACATCGTGTATGGGTGAGAATAATAACTATTTTGAGATTTAATTAGACAATACCTACTAACGTCAAAAGTTTATTTATTTAAGTGTATGCCGCATTGTTTTGAGACACCACACCGCTGTGTTGCAGGTTGCAGGTTTCTAGCTTCTATGCGTCATGCTGATGCATGCATGATCAAGATCACTATGAAAAATAATAACATTATTAAAAACTCTGTATTATTAATTAACGGTTTGTAGATATCCACAGTACGGACTTAGACTTATGACTGACCTGTTGGCCTAGTGGTTAGTGACTCTGACTGCTAAGCCGAAGGTCGTAGGTTCGATTCCTACTCAGGACAAATCTTTGTGTAATGAGCATGATTGTTTGTTCTGTGTCTGGGTGTAATTTATCGGTTGTTAATACACAAGCAAATAGATGACTAGATGGCGCTGTGTGAATGTGGTAGAATATTATTATTAGAAACCATAGATCATACACTTAGAAACTATACCTATCTAAGGTAAATAAAAGAGTTTTATGGCTGTTTTTCTTCGAGATTGCGATAGTTATTTAAACGTTATTAGAATTTTAATTAAATAGTACTTACCTTGAAATTAAAACAATTAAAAACGTTTGTTTGGTTTTAAGAAAAATAGAATGAATACAAATACTAATGAAACTAATCAAAATACAAAAAAAAGGTTCAAGTGCGAACTTTCCCTTACAAGATTTCGTACTCATGTGTCCGTACCACTACCAATCAACCAATAGCAATAGTCTATTCTATGGAGAACTCTCTTAATTTTTAGGTATTTTTTTTATATGTTAGTGGTTAATAGGGCGGCTACGGAACACTGAATACTCATTTATATCTCACTACAGATAAAGACTTCTGAAGGCAAAGAGCTTATATTATTGTTAAATTTTGATACCTACTTCAAATTAACAAACATTGTATATCTACGCAGAAAATAAAATGTAAGACAATCCGTTTGAATGATGTGTCTAGTAAATTTGGAAGGGTAGCTTTTAGTACAGTGTCGGTTTACAATCGCTACTCATATTACTACGAGTACTTTACGACTGGACACTATCGTGCATTGTGTACACATAGATGATATTACAGTTTTTAGATAAAATATAAACAACTTGAGTCCTAAATAGTTTTCATTCCTTTTTAAAAAAATAAAAAGCAAATTAAACTTTTTAGACAACTGTCAAAATATAAGATGGTAGGTACCTACTTTAGTCCTTGTTCTGGGGGTAGGTAATGTTTTTTACTATCACATTAATACTTCATGGCTATCAAATTGTAGTATATATATTATCTATTAGTAGATAAGAGTAATTATTATGTAGGTACCTAGATTGTATTGTATTTGCCTTGTGAAAAGATAACAAGGTCGATATTGTCGACATATTATCTACTTAATGTGTGACTAGTGTGACCATAAAATTTTAATCTTACAAGGGAAAAATTTGATTCAAAGATTCCTAATTTTATGTCTGTATCTAAAATGATAGAATAGCCATAGTAGTAGCATCTTTATAAAAAGGAAAAAAAAAAACACAAAATAAAAGCCCAGTATTATGATATCGATGAGGTATAATTAAAATATTTTTAATTACATAATTTGAGAACATCGGCGAGGTTACAATCGCTCGTTTTAATTATTGTAAGTTCTCGACACCCGACGCTCAGTATCGTCGTTAATTTTAGTGTAAAACGAGACGCGATGTGCTTTTATTCGGCTTGCTTGTGTTCGATAAAAAAAACAATAACATTTCTGAATTCACGAATAAAATATTCAATACAGTTTCCTTGTTGTTTCATTATTATTGATATTGTGTAATATTAAATAATATTTTGGAAGATTCCATTTAAAAAAATAGGTATGTTACCAGCCTTTCAGAAACGTTACGTATTTTGTGATAAAAAAAATACATGGCGAGATAGTATGAAATTAAGACAGTAGTTTAGTAGATATATTTAGCTATTTATATTATTATTAGGTATTAAATTTAACTGACTGCGGGACTATTATTAAAATAGTTTTAATGCTTCCTAATAATATTGTAAAGGTGAAAGATTATGACTATGTTTGCATGCAAGTTTGCTACTCAATCACAAAAAAACTAATGATTTGATTTTAAAAGAAAATTACTCTACGTATAGTAATTTACTTTAAAATCAACTTAGTGATACATAATTGGACATAAGCGTGTCGATGTCCTAATTTGACGTGGGAATCGACATCCTCACGTGTGTTGCCGCGGTTGGCAGCATTTTACACACTTAAAAAAACAGCAAAGTTTCCCACATCTGAAATCAATTGAATTCAAACCATCAAAACCAGTACTTACACAAAAAGATTACCGAATTATATAAGTGTATGTGTTCAATCATATACAACAATAGTTTATATCCAGTAAATCCCGTTTGTCGGTACAAAACAGCGCGTGAGCCCAAGCCCAGTTGAACATGATCCCGTATAATTAATGCTCGTCTCAACTAAACCGGCCCTGGTGTTATTTGACTCCGTATTGCGTCACAACCGAGCCGTCAGCCTGACGTTAATTTTCGTGTAACACGAACCGTCTGGCTTTACTTTTTTCATTTATAGACTATAAACTATGTTGTGTTAGCTTTGGAATATTGTTGGTAATGGCAACTAGATGTAGGGTTATAAAGATACGGTAAATGTTGGTGGCTGAGTAGTCTCATGGTGGATGTCCACCATACTGGATGTTTGTTACTAGTGGTAGCCATGGACCTCAGAAGCGTTAGAAGAATCAAGTCTTATGAGTCTAAGCGTTTTTGTTGCCTTAATCTAACTCTAATCTATGCCAAAAAATTGCTGAATTGTGAATGTTTTTCTTAGAGAACTGGAAACATGGACAAAAAACAATACTGGAATTTACATAGGTACACAAATATTAGTAATATATTGACTAAAATAATTAAACGAAATTATTCGTTCTAAAAACAGATTGTCCATGTTGTCACGATTGTAACCCGACACCGTTCGCGGGCACTCTACACCTCGCCGCATCGAAGTAATATCTGGTAATCGGACACCTCGCACTTGGCTGTTCACTACCTTTTTTATACGTCAAAAATGTTTGTTAAAATTCTTAAACTATATATTTTATAGCATTCGTAGCCCTTTTGCAGTTTTGTTATTACTTATCTACGTTGATAGGTACGTCGTTAATATAAATTATCAAATAATTTACAGATATTATCTAATGTTGGAGTAATTGATTTAAGGTGATTTCCATAAGATTAAGCTAAACATTTTTTTAAGTCTTGCGATGTTTCAAATCAAATCAAATCAAATCATTTATTTGCTGGTCAAGGGTATACAGTGGTGTTAACAGTACATTGAATTTTGTTGTCCTTGAGCTACCTTACTGACGTGCAAATTTTACATTTTACATTTTATGGTGAACAGTTTTTGTATTGACATTGTATACCTACTTAGCGTTTTATACACTGGTAGTAAGGAGTTTTTGTGGTATTACCTATACCTACCTATCAACAATTCAACACTTATAACATTTACTAAGTAAGTACTTTCTTAATAGATACCTAATCTTAGAAGTCCATTTTAATAATTTATTCATTAACATCACGTGAAGTAAAGATGGGTAAGTACTATTTTATTGCTATTGTTGTACTTATGTAACTTTTAGAGTTCTCTACTAAAGAGACAAAATAGGATTTATACCACTTTGTTGTCCGTCTGTAGGTCGCATGTCGGTCTGCCTGTCTGTATAGGTATAACATATTCTCAGTAATGCGTGGGAACCTGAAATTATATAGAATAAGTACTCTTGTCTTCAACCTTGAAGCTGTGAAAAATCTGTGTGTAAGTTTAACTTTGCACTAACTAATCTCAAAAACTGTCAGTCAGATTTGACAAATTTCACTCGTCGAAAGCTAAATTTTAAAGCTTATTAAATACAAAGTGAAAGAACCCACAGACATAACCTAGTTTTATGTATGACAAAGCTAACCGTAAACCGTATAGTCATAATTCATCAAGGCTATCAAATAACATTATAAACACCGACCGATAATATGATCATATTATATGACAAAGAAAATAACACGAGCTCAATAACAATATGAGAAATATAGAGGAATTTAATTTCGAAAACGCTGATTAATCCCAGAATATCCTAGTAGGTATCATGTATCTACTTTTGTTGATAGGGTAGGCAGAAATGTGCAAGCAGGTTAATTAAACATAAAGTGGCATCATGCCTTACTTCCCGAAAGTAGTGATGTAAAAGAACTAGATACATTTCGCCAGCTAATTGGGTCCCATGTGCCGGAGGTCGATCCTGTTGTGTATTTACAGGACACAGGTCTAGACTGCGGGCTATTACTGCAAATTAATTCCTTTATAGAAAATCCATCCGCTTCACCCGACCCAGTCATCAAATCCGAGCTCTCCGTGGCAGTCCGTATACACTACCACTGAAATACAGAGACACCTCCAAACCCGCGGCAATCATTCTTTAGATTCCTGCAGATACCTATGTTGATTCACGTGACTGTTACTTTGTTGCAATATGAAATATCATGAAATACGAATCTCTCATGCGAAAATTTAAACGAATAAATCAGCTATGTCAAGTGTCATGCTCATGTAACAAAGGGCGAATCTATTTATTCATGTTTTACTTAACGCACACACAGCGCCATTTAGCCTCAATTTAAGCAATTATAATATTTGCTTGTGTTATGTGTACTAAACAACTGATATACTACTTATATACTTTTTTTTTTTGTAAATACATACATATTATAGATAAATTACACCCAGACACAGAACAAACAATCATGCTCATCACACAAAGGTTTGTCCTGGGTGGGAATCGAACCCACGACCTCCGGCTTAGCAGTCAGGGTTACTAACCACTAGACCAACCAGGCCAGTCTTATAATAATAAATAAAAGTAGGTAGATAGATACATAGTAGTTTCTATTAAGAAATTGTACTAGAGGATGCAATTGACTCAAGGTATCGCTCACATATGATCAAGAGTCTCGGTTCCTTATCACTAAATAGATCCAAAGATTCATCGAATATTAAAATATTATTGATATGCGACAGAGCTAGGTACAGAGGGCTGTTCAAAAGAGTAGAGTTACTATTTCTAGGCACGTAAAATAGTGGACGATTTCGCGGAAGAAATGAGTTTCTAATTGGTGGTGGAACGTTTATATAAATATACTGCAGCAAAGATGGGTTAACGGTATGTATGCGATCTTAGAACAACTAAAAATGTTTTATCTTTCTCTGTTTGTTTTATTACCTTTTTCTCTTACGACACGTACAGGACAAAGCTCCAAACTCATTATTATAAAAGCAGTAATTTCACGATATCAAAAACCAATCCACATTTGCCCTTGACATCCCGTAATGAGTGAAATCATCGCGTTATTATAAACCTGGTAATGTATTATTCTCGAGCTACGAAGCGGGCGAGCTTGCGTCATATGGGTAACCCGTCAAGAGCGGGCGTCATCATGATGCTGAGGTGTAAAAACATCTGGGGATATGCGAAATATTCGGTTCTTTATTAAATAATAATTTTGTGATTCTAATAAGAACATAAATGACATTCTTTTAAATCTATTTTTGCTTATCTACTTGTTCTCCACTGTTGCCTTTGGAGTGTGTGCGGATTAACATTAACACGGGCAGTCGTTGTCGCTGTCGATTCGCGTCGCTCAAAGTCGCTAACACTAATCCTCGTTTTAATAAGTAACGTCAATAAAAGCTACTGTACGGAACCGCAGGATTCTTTATTATAAATTCATGATGTAAAAAAAACATATTGTGGCACATGATAACATGCAGAGATGCAAGAATAAATCTCTACTTACTTACTCTAAAACGTGTAAACACTTAACTATGGTAAACAGTAATAAGACTAATTATGTCACAATTAGAGCTCTCAGTGCAGCATTATTTTACAAAGGAGAGTTCAGAATGCGCGGATCGCGAATTATGCTGGTGTTGCCAGCTAAAACGATTTTCCCCGAAAGTGTGGCGTTCCGTTCTCGCATGACCAAAACAGTCGGGTGGCATACGCTCGGGTTGCCAGAAGAGCATTGCACGCAACCCGACACTCTCTTTGTTTCGTACCCAGACGTTATAATGAGAAACATGTGAAACATAATCGATCTACGGATATCGGAGATGTAATATTACGCCGTCGCTTTTGTTCGCTGCTTTGTGTTTTCTATTGCGATGATAGGGTTTTATTTTGAGCTGTGCTGTGGGAATCTATGCACTATGATTGTCGTCGTTTCTAAAGTAAATAAAGTATATAAGGTTATAATGTAACTTAAGAACTTTCTATTGAACCATTGAGATTTTAAACGTATTTGCCCTCGTGAGTTCACAATGATTTATGGCCGCGACGCAATATATTGTCCCTGTTCGCAAGTATTCACGACCTACCGTAACAGAATGTTATGGGGTTACCTACATGATAACAACTTGACGATTGTTTCACGCTGACACTTGTCGGTGTAAATTTAACGACACATTATCATAATGACTTTACATTTTTTTTTAAAACTGATTGCCTGGATGGATGACGATGAATGATTAAATTGTATGGTACCCGCTTCTCATGCCCGAGGTTTTACCATCATACCAGTGAGTACTACGTTGCTGAAATAAATAATCATAATAATCATTATTAGGTCAAAAGTGTTTTGAGCTAGGAATTGAAAAGAAAAAGAAAACTTGATAAATATTTAAATCGAAACAAAATCTATGATTACTTTTTATCAATTATCATTTATTAGACTTGCCAAATGAGTTATAAAAAAAGAGATAGGTAAGTAATAATAGGTATAAAACTTTCAATAAGTCATTTTAATCACTAATTCGGTCATTGATCCTGATCAATGAAAATGAAATGAATGATCAATGAAAAATACGAGTACTTACTTACTCAATTATTTTTATCCTTAGAGCATTAAACCAACAGGAGTGGACACGCGCTCTATTTCCCTTGCGCAAAAGTCTGCCACTTTCGGCGGGGGACGGGGTAACGCGAGCAACGCACACTAATTACAATGTTAACTACTAATGCATTTTTAAATCGCGTCGTTATACACGCACACAATAAAATTATTACACACTAGCTTAAACTAAACACACACAATCACATTCACACACAGGGACATCTATCAGTTTACGCTTCCTTAGCGTAAAACAGCTTGACTCTGTCGATATTTAGTATCGATGTTTAGGATTTCATATAAGTACGCGAAAGATTTAATTATTTTCATGATTATTATGTTTGCTTATTAAAATGAGCATTATCTTATATTATATAGAACAGTTTTAGGTAATAATAATCTATTATAATTTTAAGGTTTTTTTTTATTTAAGCACTTTGAAATAGATGAAAGTAAAGTAAATAGTTCATAAACATGAATTAACTAGAAGTAATTCTGTTAATTCATGTTTATGTCAATATTACAGGAAGAATAAAACAGTGTTTCTAACTAGCACACTTTTTGTAATTATTATCAAAAAAGCCCGTCATACGGTCGGGCTAAATTTATTTGTTAAACATTGTTCGACAAACAAATCTGGTTATGCGGTCGGGCTCTCCTACTATGTTTACTAATGTTTATTCAATACTTCCGATCCCTGATAGTACGGAACCCTCGGCGCGCGAGTCCTACTGGCATTTAGCCGTTTTTGTTTGAAGTTATACTTTTTTTGGCGCGATTGGGAAAAATGATGAGAGTGAATTTTTACGATGCGCGCGCACACCGACAGAAAAAAGCAACACCCTGAAGTTAGTTGCGAACCTTTGACACACTGAAGTTAGTTGCGGATCTTTGTGTGTCGTATCAGTACAAATAATCTGTGTGAATAAATAAAAAATATATTGGCGTTTATATCAATTCAAATATTTATGTATGTATGCGTTGTATTATTATTTGGTATTTTTGGATTGTTATGCCAAAGAAGTATAACTTCTTACGTGCGTACATGGGTACTCACTCTTTTTTTTATTTTACTACTGCGCACAAGAATGTATGTTCAATAACCACCACCTGTTGAAATTTGTTCTAGTGTGGATTAAAGATTGTAATTAATTATTACGTGTCAATTTTACGTGTATTATTCCTAAGTATGTATGTATATTCAAACCAAATAATACTTTGAATTAATTGTCTGTTGCTATTAAATTTCGTTCCAACTAAGCAGAGCTTGTAATTGAAGGATTTTGTTCTGATTACATAGTAACAAGACACTGACATGAGAATGTATGAGTAGATTTTAATTAGAGAGATATTTTATCTGTTCAGATAACAAAAAAACAACAGAATATATTTCAGAAAGTCTTTTTTTAAAGTAGGTATAATAAAATACTGAAAAACTGTGCAATTTAAATTAACCTTATAAATCTAGTTTAACTAATCCTAGGTAATGCAATAAGAGGAGGTAGCGCACAGCGAGTTTACTTGCTAAAAACTGAGCTCTCCGCCGCTTGGGGGGTAGGGAGGAGGTAGCAGTGCTGGCAGCACAGAAGGCTTTGTCTTTTAAGCTGTTAGTCAGATACTTGTACGCTTAGGAACCCACTTATATGGTTCCTACAATATTGGACACAAGCGACTCGAGGCGCTGCTTCTTTTGAAAATCTAAAACAAACAAAAAAAAATTAATTTAATACTGGAAAACCAATATCGATATTTGTGATTAAACTGTCTCATCTCTAATTATGTTAAAGTGTGACCAGTTTCTTAAAAATAAATACGCTTATTTTTGTAAGAAATGAGCAATTATCTTTCGGAATAAAGTGCACTAATCTTGTATATTTGGATTTATAATCTCATTTTACTTGTTCATTTAATATTATTTTGTGCATTAATTGGTAAAAAAAAACATTGGTTTTAATTAAAAATAAATAAATATGGGAACGGTGACACAATAATGTACATCCAAAATGAAACTTATTAGATATGTCAACAAGGCGAGATATAAAAAAGGAAAGGTTAGTTTTTATGTTAATTCAACTTAAAATATTACCCCAGATTGGAATATTGATGATAAGCCTGGCAACACTTGTTGATTAGCATTTTATTTGGTTAAATTGCTAATTTAATGCCTTATTTGATAATATTAGAACAAAATAATACTTACAGGTGGAATGTAACATTATCCTTTTGTAGACTTGATGTCGCTGAACGCTTTTTACACCAAAATACACTGCAATTCGGCATTTCTATTGAGACGCTATTACGCATGCACTGATAGGTGACTTATATGATGCGGAACGCGCGTCAACTAGTTTTATATAATAACGGGTATGACCGGTGGGCTGGTACCTTTGGCAGAGGGGTACGCCTGTCAGTGGCCTCTCCGGTTGGTTTAATGCTCTAAGTTTTTATCACAATAGCCGATATGAATTATAAATTTTTTATGCAAATGAGTACATATTTAAATGTAGATGTTTATTTTAATTATTTTATTAGACTAGCGATGGCGTTTACATAAAATACCTACTTAATGTTTTTATAAAACTTTCATTAATGTTTTTATTTGGGCAAATAAATGTTTAGGTACTGCTGGATCACGTCGGCTCACCTGCCACTGTTGGCGATAAAAAAATAATTGGAAAATTAACTGTTGAAAACCTTCAGCGTTACATTTCAATTTTATATTTAGGTACAATAAGTACTTCTCTATTTTTATGAATTTTAACTATGCCAAATTTTCACACTAACATTGTAAAACATAGACAAAACAAAATTATATATATATACGACTTTGGTGGCAACCAAGCTTAGAGCATTAAACCAACAGGAGTGGACACGCGCTCTATTTCCCTTGCGCAAAAGTCTGCCACTTTCGGCGGGGGACGGGGTAACGCGAGCAACGCACACTAATTACAATGTTAGCTACTAATGCATTTTTAAATCGCGTCGTTATACACGCACACAATAAAATTATTACACACTAGCTTAAACTAAACACACACAATCACATTCACACACAGGGACATCTATCAGTTTACGCTTCCTTAGCATAAAACAGTTAGAGCTTGACTCTGTCGATATTTAGTATCGATGTTTAGGATTTCATATAAGTACGCGAAAGATTTAATTATTTTCATGATTATTATGTTTGCTTATTAAAATGAGCATTATCTTATATTATATAGAACAGTTTTAGGTAATAATAATCTATTATAATTTTAAGGTTTTTTTTTATTTAAGCACTTTGAAATAGATGAAAGTAAAGTAAATAGTTCATAAACATGAATTAACTAGAAGTAATTCTGTTAATTCATGTTTATGTCAATATTACAGGAAGAATAAAACAGTGTTTCTAACTAGCACACTTTTTTGTAATTATTATCAAAAAAGCCCGTCATACGGTCGGGCTAAATTTATTTGTTAAACATTGTTTGACAAACAAATCTGGTTATGCGGTCGGGCTCTCCTACTATGTTTACTAATGTTTATTCAATACTTCCGATCCCTGATAGTACGGAACCCTCGGCGCGCGAGTCCTACTGGCATTTAGCCGTTTTTTTTGAAGTTATACTTTTTTTGCGCGATTGGGAAAAATGATGAAAGTGAATTTTTACGATGCGCGCGCACACCGACAGAAAAAAGCAACACCCTGAAGTTAGTTGCGAACCTTTTACATACTGAAGTTAGTTGCGGATCTTTGTGTGTCGTATCAGTACAAATAATCTGTGTGAATAAATAAAAAATATATTGGCGTTTATATCAATTCAAATATTTATGTATGTATGCGTTGTATTATTATTTGGTATTTTTGGATTGTTATGCCAAAGAAGTATAACTTCTTACGTGCGTACATGGGTACCCACTCTTTTTTTTTATTTTACTACTGCGCACAAGGATGTATGTTCAATAACCACCACCTGTTGAAATTTGTTCTAGTGTGGATTAAAGATTGTAATTAATTATTACGTGTCAATTTTACGTGTATTATTCCTAAGTATGTATGTATATTCAAACCAAATAATACTTTGAATTAATTGTCTGTTGCTATTAAATTTCGTTCCAACTAAGCAGAGCTTGTAATTGGAGGATTTTGTTCTGATTACATAATAACAAGACACTGACATGAGAATGTATGAGTAGATTTTTATTAGAGAGATATTTTATCTGTTCAGATAACAAAAAAACAACAGAATATATTTCAGAAAGTCTTTATTTAAGTAGGTATAATAAAATACTGAAAAACTGTGCAATTTAAATTAACCTTATAAATCTAGTTTAACTAATCCTAGGTAATGCAATAAGAGGAGGTAGCGCACAGCGAGTTTACTTGCTAAGAACTGAGCTCTCCGCCGCTTGGGGGGTAGGGAGGAGGTAGCAGTGCTGGCAGCACAGAAGGCTTTGTCTTTTAAGCTGTTAGTCAGATACTTGTACGCTTAGGAACCCACTTATATGGTTCCTACAATATTGGACCCAAGCGACGCGAGGCGCTGCTTCTTTTGAAAATCTAAAACAAACAAAAAAAAATAATTTAATACTGGAAAACCAATATCGATATTTGTGATTAAACTGTCTCATCTCTAATTATGTTAAAGTGTGACCAGTTTCTTAAAAATAAATACGCTTATTTTTGTAAGAAATGAGCAATTATCTTTCGGTATAAAGTGCACTAATCTTGTATATTTGGATTTATAATCTCATTTTACTTGTTCATTTAATATTATTTTGTGCATTACTTGGTAAAAAAAACATTGGTTTTAATTAAAAATAAATAAATATGGGAACGGTGACACAATAATGTACATCCAAAATGAAACTTATTAGATATGTCAACAAGGCGAGATATAAAAAAGGAAAGGTTAGTTTTTATGTTAATTCAACTTAAAATATTACCCCAGATTGGAGTATTGATGATAAGCCTGGCAACACTTGTTGATTAGCATTTTATTTGGTTAAATTGCTAATTTAATGCCTTATTTAATAATATTAGAACAAAATAATACTTACAGGTGGAATGTAATATTATCCTTTTGTAGACTTGATGTCGCTGAACGCTTTTTACACCAAAATACACTGCAATTCGGCATTTCTATTGAGACGCTATTACGCATGCACTGATAGGTGACTTATGATGCGGAACGCGCGTCAACTAGTTTTATATAACGGGTATGACCGGTGGGCTGGTACCTTTGGCAGAGGGGTACGCCTGTCAGTGGCCTCTCCGGTTGGTTTAATGCTCTAAGCAACCAAGCATACGGCCCACCTGATGGTAAGTGGTAACCGTAACCTATAGAGATGGCTGTGTTTTCCAAGCATCGCAGAAAGTAATAATGCTTAGAAAACACAACCAAGCCGTTGCCGACCACGGAGAAGGGGGTGGGGAAGGAAAAGGGAAACGGAAGAGGACCGAGGCGGTAGGTATTTGGGCTGTTGGCGCTCTCACTCACCCAGCGAAACACAATACCATGAAAAATCTGGAGATTTAATTTAAACCATACTTCTACAGACCCACCCACTTAAGTTTCGGATTTATCTCATTAATTTGGGGGATAAATTTTATAGGTATTTACTTATTTAGCTGGTTAATTTATTGTCACTAAGCAGAGAACTGACTGGTATTAGCTAATCTAGGCAAATTTTGACCATGACGGAGTTTTTTTTAAATATAATCTGGGAAGTCCTGAGACCTTGTAAGCAGTATCATATTTCATAACTAGTGAAACAAGCTTATTATTAATAAAAGCATACTATTCTTCATAAGTTCTATTTAACAATGCGTAGTAGTGGCTGTAAACCTAAAGGAAACGTTGTGCCACAAGAAACGATTGCTTTTATGATAATTTGCTGACAGTCAAATCACTAACTAAGGCAAAATTATTATGATATTAAGTACTCAACTTAACCACATGGTAGGTAGGATAGTTAAGTAGGTACCTAATACATAAAAAATTTTCTTCGACGTATTGTGGCCACGTTCATTCAATGCATTTCTTCCCGTGGGCGTCGTAAAAGGTTACTAGGTATGTAGATATGTACTATCAGGTAACGAGTAGCAGAGTAACTTGAGAATTAATTACTGCGATCTGGTGACGACATGTGGGTTGGTACCCACATGCCAAGCGTGTATAACCAATCCCAGTACAAATACGTACCTATATCATCAATGGGTCAAAGTCACAACACTCACCCCCAGTTTCTGAAAGGCTGATCAACGAAAATTAACTAATCACCTGTTAAATCTCATGTGAAGTACTAACTTTGTTGCTAAAAGCATGATTTTAGGTTTTTCATATGAGATTTAACAGGTGATTAGCTAATTTTTCGTTTATCAACCTTTCAGAAACTGGGGGTAAGTGTCAGAGTGAACACATGCGGAGATGACGACATGAGCTCAATGTAAACTGGTCCTTACTGACAATCGATAGAGAGATTTTTATTGCCGACAGTGACAGGCGAGCCAACAGCTCTGCGAAGTGGTAGGCAGCGAGTAGGTCTATGGAATGAGGAAGGTGAAGAAAAAGGAAATGGAAAAAATTGGGCCTTCAACGCTCTCACACACCGAAAAACACGCAATAGTATGGATACTACTACTCTTACGTTGATCTTCTATGAGTGGGTGGTGCTTCCCCAGTCGATCCGGCCCATTTATGCTGAAACCAGCGTGGACCTACGACCTACAGGCTCTATAATAAATCTATATTTCCGAGCTCTTTATAAAAGTAAAGATGATCTGTGGTTTATCTTTCTCTAAACGAAGTTGTGGGTTTAAAACGTTGCATAAACCAATATAACTTTATCAAAGTTATATGTACCTACCGACTTTCTAAGTTTACCCTATGGTAAAGGAAAACATCGTGAGAAAAACTAGACATCAGACATTACCAATTTGCTGAAAAATCATCGTGATTTATGCTGATACCTTCTCTGTTTAAGAAGAAGTCATCACTCATCAGTCTGTATTATGAACATAATATCTCTAATACATCACGTACGTATAAATCTATATAATGTATGTAGTAGTATGTACGTATATGTTCCATTTGACGTCCATATTTGTTTCGTACGTACATTAGCACTGCGATCGTTTTACACGGCATTAGGTAAATTATAAGCTCCACTAGTCGCTGAAACGTGATATGTTTGCAGTCGGTGCCGTCTCGACTTCACCCTGATCACAGAATAGAGGAATACAGCTGTACGTTTACTTATTCTTTTAAGTTGATTGAACATAGATTTACTATGTTATTCTTTCTACCGTTGAAAGTCGGGCGTTTGATCCTCCCTCGATGATGGTCAAGAGATTTTGAGAATCTTTATTAATTAACTATATTTAAATATGATTAGATTACCTATAGCTGTTTATGGTTACAAACATACCTACAATTTATGGATATAAAGTTTACCCAGACTCTACACGAAAAATATTAAGCATTTACTGGATGGATCACACAGTTTTGCAACGTATGTAATCAGATAATATTCGCGCGAGAAGACAAATTGTTTTCTAAATTGTCTATTTTTTAATATGTTACTTGCATACTTATTAACATTACTAACACATACATAACTATCGGAACCAATATTATTTTAAAAGAAATGACATGAACGACAGGGACCACTTAACAGTGGTCTGTAGACTCTTCTGCCACTGGAGGCAATAAAAACGCTTTTGTGACAGTAGACATTTTATAGTAAGTAGGTATAACCTACAGAACTCACATTTCTTACATGATGTTTTGGAAATATTCGCCAGAATATCCTTAAACATTTTAAATTCGGTGGCGATTAAGTTTCATGACGAGCTACCGTAAGCATAATTTACTACACCTGTGCCTACGCACTAATCTTTAGTATTTAATTTCATGTAATAGTTTAACGGTCAATAATTAACACCATAAAGATTATATTTCTTACCTATTTTTTAATCCCGAAGTGGAACACAAGGTAATGATCTGAATAATTATGTAGATTTTAAAAAATTTACAGTTTTCAAGTTAGTTTTGTGCTTGTTACCACAATTTCCACAACGCGTTGTGAGCGCTTTCACACAAATTCGCGTTGTGGATATTTTTCAGTCACCTCAACCCGTGTAAGCTTTTTCGCTCAATGAGCGTTTTATGTCTTTAAGCGTAACATGTATCATTTTTATTCTCCACCGCTATAAATACTTACTATGAAGTGTATCTAATATTCAATGTTTTGTTTTTCTTATTGTCTACGATGGCAGACGAGCCCAGAGCATACCAGAGTAACCAGTCTTTTTGGCAGAAACGCCAATCAAGCCAACCCGTTGCCTTCCGTAAAGTTAGTGCTCTATAAAAACCTCGTTGTTTTTCTATATATATTAAACCACTGCATTATATAGAAATTTAAATTATCCGATGACAACATTTTACGATGTCATTTTGACTATTATTACAATTTTGCCCACGCAATGTATTCATTGAAACATATCCAAGTTCAGGTTTCCTGATTCTCGGTAAAACTATGTCGTGTCATTAATATAAGTCATGTTTATTTGTTGTAATAATATGTACACATTTCTATTACGTAATTTGGCTTTACGTTAAAATATTTCATGACTATGATTTTTAAGTAGAAATACGAATATTATAATTACTAAAATACTAAACTTTAAACATATGGCCACAGAATAATTAATTGTAGATACGCTATGGCGTAAATTTGGTTGGGAGATAGAGATTGTTGGTGTTTATTAAGAATAGCTGTTGCCCGCGACTTCGTTCGCGTGAAAATTCAGATGGGTGCCTCTATGAAAATATTGCGTGCCTGATTTTATGGCAATCGTACATTGTATCAGTATTATCCGTCTCTATGGCGAATCCAGTTTAAACCCGCTACCGCTTAAACTCACAAACCACTTTCACACAAACTTGCGACTCTTATTTGCCCATTTAATAAGGGTGGTTTCTGAATATTAAAAAAAGAGTATTTTCTAGTAATTTGGTAATCCTACGATAAAAACTATAGAAGTTTCATACAAACTTTGCCACCCCTTTATACCCCCTTAGGGGATGGATTTCGCAAAATTCCGTCTCAGTGAGCACCTATATTCTAATAGGAATGACAATGCAAAGTTTGAGATTCCTAGCACTTGTTGTTTCTGAGATTTCGTGATAAGTGAGTGTGTGACCTTTTGGGCTTCGCTCGCGTGAATGTCGTTTTTTCCAATAGACATTTTTATATTGTTTAAATACTGTTTTTCATACTATTTTTTATCTACCCCTCACTCCCCCTCACTTCCCCCTCACTTCGCCCTCACTTCCCCTCACTTCCCCGTTACTTCTCCGTCACTTTTCTCTCACTTCCCCTCACTTTCCCCTCACTTCTCCCTCACTTCTCCCTGGCTTTCCCCTTACTTCCCTCTGACTTCTCCCTGACTTTCCCTTCACTTCTCCCGCATTTCCCCCACACTTCCTCTTCACTTCCCCCTCACTTCCCCATCACTTTCCTCTCACTTCCCCGTGACTTCCCTCTCACTTTCCCCTCCCTTCCTCCTTCTCCTCAGTTCCTCCTTTTCCTCCCTCCTTTCCCTCCCTCCCCCTCCCTGTAAATTTCGAGTCGCTAGCTTCAGAAGCTAAAGTCTTTGTATAGAATATTTCATTCCTAATTTCACCCCTCTAAATCCACCCCTGTTAAAATAAAATTATAAGGATATTTTTTATTTAAATAGAAGTATTCCAAAATAAAATTTCAAAACTGTAAGTTAAAAAATGAAGAAGATTCATTTAATCGATTTCATCCCTTTTCACACACTTAGGAATTAAATTTTAAAAAACCCTTTTTTAGTACAACCTCTAGACATTTAGACAAACACACCCTCCAAATTTCAAGTCGCTACGACCAGCAGTTTAGGCTGTGCGTTGTCTGTTAGTCAGTCAGTCAGTCAGGACAAAGCCTTATATAATATGTATGTATGGGTGTATGGATGTATGGATTAGACGTATAGCCATCGGGGATCAAAGCATACAGGCTGCTAGGAATGCTAACACGTGATGAGCCACATAAAGCTGACCGTGCGAAAAACAGCTAATACCCTACACCCACAACTTTTAGTTGTGTCTGACCTTGGGCTTTATTAATTGTCATCGCGAAACATAGGCTCACTGGAAACTGGACTCATTTAAAACTAAACGGAAGATTGTTTAGAATGAGCGGAATCCGAAAAATAAAAACGCTATCAGCTATTCCGTAACCTGTTAAAGTCTCTGTTTCTATCAGATTTCGTAGTAAATTAACAAATGTTCGACGTGATTCTTTAAATTGGCATAACTTTTTTATTTATGAACCGATTGACATGAAACAAACACTAAATGTTAAGTGAAGCTTACCACAATGTATTAGTGAAAACCATATCTAAATCGGATAAGCCGTTTCTGAGATTAGCGTGAACAAACGCACAGACAAACAGACAAACAGACAAACAGACAAACAGACAAACAGACTAACAGACAAACAGACAAACAGACAAAAATTGTAACAATCATTGTTTTGGGTTCTATTGGCGTTGATAAAGGCCCCAATAATTTTTTTTCTCATATATCTTCCATGTACAGACAGCGATCGGTTACATTTTTATTATATGTATAGATGGATGAGCTTCGCCAGACGCCAAGGATCGGTCAAAATCGAAGCTTGTAATGTAGACATATGCAGTCGGTTGATGATAAACAACAATAATTAGTAGCATTCATCATGCAGTTAGGTGTTAACGGTGCTTATCAATGTGCATGTTAATTTACACAATATTTAAATGTCAAGAGTTCCTTTCTGATTTTAAACGATAAACATCGAAACTCTACACCGATACTTATTAAAAGCGCTTTCATTTTAAATAAATATCGTATTTCTTAAATATAAAATTTAAACCTTTGGTTATTTGTTTTAATATGTAAATACATTCAAAATATGAGAAGGGTTATCGTGTGACATGCATTTGAGGCCGTATTAGCATGATACAATGATATAGATGGCAAACTTAGTAATAATATTACGTACCTATACCTACCAAAACGTACGAAGTTGCCATAGTGTGATTTCTCGTGAACGAGACAGTGGTTGTACCAGGTTGTACCAGTCTGGCTGGAGAAACACTTTAGTCATATTCTCAGTTCATTTCAGTCTTATAGTTCGTTTTGAGTAAATAGATACATTGCTCTGACAAAAACCCACTACTGGTAGAAGTTTTAACTTTTCAGTGGCTTTTTTAGGTATGCTTTCATGATAGCTGTCATCAAGATCATATGATTTTATATATCTTTTTGCGACTATTATAAAGCTTAAGAAGTATGATTAAGATCATCAAGACTAAGAATCTCATTTATAGAAGATGAAGAAATGGACAAGTGGGTTTCTTAGCCGATATTATTTTAAATTCAGAGTAAATGCAAGTTACAAAGATTAACACTAAAAATGTCTAGGGAGAAGAAAGAAAGAAAGAAAAGTAGTTTAAAATTTAAAATCTACTACCACATTAATATAATAATATAATATAATATTCTACCACATGCACACAGCGCCATATAGCCCCAAATTAAGCAATTATATTTGCTTGTGTTATGGGTACTAAACAACTGATATACTACTTATATACTTTTTTTTTTTGTAAATACATACATATTATAGATAAATTACACCCAGACACAGAACAAACAATCATGCTCAGCACACAAAGGTTTGTCCTGGGTGGGAATCGAACCCACGACCTCCGGCTTAGCAGTCAGGGTCACTAACCACTAGACCTACAGGCCAGTCAACATTAATTCACAACAATACACAAACAGGAGCTGTTTTGAAACAAATGAGTTTCAGGTGCAACTACATTTTGTACTCTAGCAACACTGTGCGTAGGACGGCCGGTGTCCGATTACGAACGCTCCTAAATTTACCTTTGCTAGGCTACTGCCATTAAAAGCATTTATGTTATATTGGATATCACAATATTATCGACATGCCGGGATTATGTTACATGCGACCGCGCTTTGACCGCGTCTTTGTGAACCTTTTGTGAGTTATGTCTAAACCTGTGCGCTGACAAGGTCGAATAACTAGGTTATTATAACCGACCTAGTTTATAATGTTTTTGTTAATATATTAGTTCCAGCAATTACATAATCATCACTTTTTAATTAAAAGCGTAACTATCACAAGTTAACTTGCTCAAGTTTTAACAAAGCAGTTCAAATGATAGATAAGCGTTTTACGAGCGTGTTTTTTTAAGAATGTTACAAATGTTGCTTTATTCCTTATTACGGCAGTATAAGTATATCAATAATATAGAACGCTTCCTTTTTATTTTTTAGTAATTTAACAGTTATACGATATATCTACAGGCTAGAGGCCTGTGTCTGTATCGTATGAAATTTTAATGTCTTCGAGACAAACATCTGCGAATTGTATGTAAATATTACATACGATTCGCAGATACAATACTTAATGGTTTATTAGTATTTTATTAATATTACTAGTTAGTACAATTCAATATCTGCCTATCTACCTCACCAGCAAAAATAAAACGTGCGATTGCCAATTGGTTATATTGCTGTATCAGATAAATAGATTTTTCGATTTGGGTATTTAGTAGTGTAG
This sequence comes from Parascotia fuliginaria, assembly GCA_963082885.1. Classification (NCBI taxonomy): domain Eukaryota; kingdom Metazoa; phylum Arthropoda; class Insecta; order Lepidoptera; family Erebidae; genus Parascotia; species Parascotia fuliginaria. The sequence goes on along the minus strand of OY720180.1, from coordinate 2,691,295 downwards.
GAAACAGATAATTATCGATAGACAGTACGTAAGCTACATTTAGGCATAGTATTTCCAAAGTCTTAGCACGAAATCAGACCAGATTAAATTTCTCTTACAGAATTCTGTCCTTTGAACATCAAATTACTTCTCGAATAACTTATATTTACTAGTATATGTATGTAATCTTTGAAGTATTAATTTACTTAAGCTCTCTGTCGATTGAAATTTGAGATTATTTCTAGTGTCTCGGTGTTATTCATTATAGGCACAGTATTAAGAAGCACCTACCAGTAGTCCGACTTCTTTGTTTGTTGTTGATTACATGCCGCCATTGCCCAATTTCCCCCCTTTCCTCTTTCCTCACGTCCCTCATTTCTTTCCCCTAACCCCATTCCCAGCCGCCATAGTGGAGGCCACCATACCAGCAGATAGCTTTTGGTATAGTGGCCGCCACTTCTGGATTCCACTGACTGTTTACCATCAGGCGGGGTGGAGTCACCTTGGTAGGCTATACTATAAAAAAAAAAAAAAAAAATTGCGTATACCTACAGACAGAAACTCAGTCGAGGGTCAGGGTTGTCACAACAAAAACTACTTAAATATCCTATTAATATGATAAATGCGAAAGTTTGCGTGTATGTGTGTGTGTTTGTTACCACTCAGCGCCTACACGGTTGAACCAATTTCAATGTAAATTGGTTACTTTTTATCCCGAAAATCGGTCTGGTTCCCGAGAGATATAACAAAACATATTTTACGCGCGGGCAAAGCCGTTGAGCGCAGCTAGTTTTACATAAGTTTTAATTTGAAATAACGAAGGAATATAGGTAGTCATATACGTAATATACAAACATTATGAATGCGTAACCGATAAATATGTTCTACTTATTTTATTTCTGGATGTTTTTGGAGGTCTGTTATTAAATTTTACTGTGTAATAGATTCTCATGCGAATATACAATTTCAATAGAAACTCTAATGTGAAACAAACGCAGGGTCGTGTTTTAAACTCAACCTTTTTTAAAACATCATAAAATTTTTTATGAAATCGTTTCCAACAAACGATCTGGAATGTTAGATCAAATTCGCTTCCAGTTTATCGCAACAGTCGACGAAATCAGCTGGAGGCACCTGCAATCCGCGAAACGTATCACGACTAGTGTTAGAGACTCGTCCGCGCAAATATAAGTAATTAAAGTCGATTCATCGGAGTAGTTGAAAGCGTACTTTTAGTAAGCTCGTTACACGTACAAATCATTTATTCATAACTTACTTAGATACAAATTAAAATAAGACAGTTGTGTAACTATACGTATTACAATTTAGATGCCTGTACTAGGATATAGTTCCTGTATCACAGGCGAAAATAACGCTAGAATTTTATTATATGTATAAATAACTATGATTCTCTAGATTTTAAATAAAAGATTTATACAATGAAACATGAAATACTTAACCTACTATGTTATAACTAATTTAATAACAAAGATACAAAATATGTGTTAGTTTAGGTAATGTTACGTAAACCTTCGAGGCTGTTTTATTGGGGACAAGTAATATGCTTATCTATATCTATACATATAATAAAAATGTAACCGATCGCTGTCTGTACATGGAAGATATATGAGAAAAAATTATTGGGACCTTTATCAACGCAAATAGAACCCAAAACAATGATTGTTAAAATTTTTGTCTGTTTGTCTGTGCGTTTGTTCACGCTAATCTCAGAAACGGCTTATCCGATTTAGATATGGTTTTCACTAATACATTGTGGTAAGCTTCACTTAACATTTAGTGTTTGTTTCATGTCAATCGGTTCATAAATAAAAACGTTATGCCAATTTAAAGAATCACGTCGAACATTTTTGTTAATTTACTACGAAACCTGATAGAAACAGAGACTTTAACAGGTTATGTGGATTAGCTGTTTTTCGCACGGTCAGCTTTATGTGGCTCTATCACGTGTTAGCATTCCTATATATATTCCTACACGTCTAATCCATACATCCATACACCCATACATATTATATAAGGCTTTGTCCTAACTAGCTGACTGACTAACAGACAATGCACAGCCTAAACTGCTGGTCGTAGTGACTTGAAATTTGGAGGGTGTGTTTGTCTAAATGTCGAGGTTTTACTAAGAAAGGGTTTTTTTAAATTTAATTCCTTAAGTGTGTGAAAAGGGATTAACGATTGTATGAATCTTCTTCATTTTTTAACTTACAGTTTTGAAATTTTGCTTTGGTATACTTCTATTGAAATAAAAAATATCCTTATAATTTTATTTTAACAGGTGTGGATTTCGAGGGGTGAAATTAAAGATCTTTAGCTTTTGAAGCCAGCGACTTAAAATTTGCAGGGAGGCGGAAAGAGGGAAAGGAGGGAGGAAAAGGAGGAATTGAGGGAAAGGAGAAAGGGAGGGGAAAGTGAGAGGGAAGGAATGGGGAAGTGAGAGAAAAGTGATGGGCAAGTAAGGGGGAAGTGAAGAGGAAGTGTGGGGGAAATGCGGGAGAAGTGAAGGGAAAGTCAGGGAGAAGTCAGGGGGAAGTCAGGGGAAAGCCAGGGAGTAGTGAGGGAGAAGTGAGGGGAAAGTTAGGGGAATGTTAGAGGAAAGTGAGAGGTAAAGTGAGGGGAAGTGAGGGGAAAGTGACGGAGAAGTGACGAGGAAGTGAGGGGGAAGTGAAGGGAAAGTGAGGGGGAAGTGAGAGGGGAGTGAGAGGGGAGTGAGAGGGTAGTGAGAGGGAAGTGAGAGGGAAGTGAAGGGGAAGTGAGGGGGTAGTGAGAGGGAAGTGAGGGGGAGTGAGGGGGGAGTGAGGGGGAAGTGAGGGGGAAGTGAGGGGGGAGTGAGGGAGAAGTGAGGAGTGAATGAGGGGAAAGTGAGAGGAACGTGAAGGGGAAGTGAGGGAGACGGGAGAGGAAGGGAGGGAGAAGGGACGAGGTAAGAAAGGAGTTCTCGAATGGTGGAAAAAGGGGAAAGGAGGGATACATAAAAGCAAAATATCACTTACTCACTCATCACGAAATCTCAGAAACAACAAGTCTCAAACTTTGCATGGTCGTTCCTGTTACGGGTGCTCACTTAGACGGAATTTTGCGAAACCCATCCCCTAAGGGGGTATAAAGGGGTGGCAAAGTTTGTATGAAACTTCTATAGTTTTTATAGTAGGATTAATTATTACCAAATTATTAGAAAATACTCTTTTTTTTATATTCAGAAACCACCCTTATTAAGTGGGCAAATAAGAGTCGCAAGTTTGTGTGAAAGTGGTTTGTCAGTTTTAGCGGTAGCGGGTTTAAACTGCATTCGCCATAGAGACGGATAATACTGATATTTATTACTGATACAATGTACGATTGCCATAAAATCGGGCACGCAATATTCTCATAGAGGCACCCATCTGAATTTTTACGCGAACGAAGTCGCGGGCAACAGCTAGTGTACTAATAAAATAAAGACATGACAGATGCTATGTAAAACATGAACAAGTATGTTGTATTTAATTCTATATTAAATAATAAATAGCATAAATCCAATTATTGTAAAACATCTTATTCTACAGAGTTGATATATTTGAGCTTGGCAAATTTCTTAGCTGGGCACTCATTATCGCCCGTCTTATGGTTATTGGACTTCTTAAATCTTGAGCATGTTGCGCATTTTGGCAAGTTATCTTTCTTTGTGCACTCTTGTACGGAGTGTCCTATTTCTCCACAGTGAACACAGGTAGGCGTAGCTTCTCGACATGATTTCGCCGCGTGTCCATATTGGTGGCAGTTGTAACATCTGGTTACTAATGTAAAGTCCCGCACAGGACACGACGTACAATTTATAAAAAGCCTAGTTTGAGTAATTAGAATTTTTCTTATATAAGCTGGCAAGTCTATTATATACCTAGTTGCAGGTTGGTGCGTCTTTCTTACCAGATTTATGACTTAATTTTATTTGGGTCAAGAAAGATTCTAATGTCATTGCTGGAAATTTCTCGGCCATATTTTGTTCGTATATGTATTTATACACCTACCTTTCTGACATAGCAGCGGGCACTCCCACAACCACAATACGAGGTCTTCGTTTGTGAGGTTCGTCAGCTATGAGAACAGAAGATGCCTGTACTGCGTGTTTTAGTTTTTCAGCGTCAAGTTTTGTCTCTGTGATAATAATAAGCCACCGTTTTTCGTCTTACGTACACCACGGACCTGAAGTTTCATTTCCTCGGGGCGAATACTATTTTGTACAAGGTTTTTTGTCTCGTCACTTATTTTTAATTTGTCATTGGGATAAATGACCACAGAGCTCAAATTGGTTGGTCTAATGAAATTATTCGGGCCCTTCTTGACCATATCCGAATATGCGGCATTACTAGGAGTACATGACTTTTCGATAGTGCTTTTCAGTTCAGAGATATGTGCTGTCAGATCCGATTTTTCTTGAAGAACGTGAATAGAGTTTGATGCTTGTATGGCTTTCTGCTTCAGCGACTGATATAAAACTGCCATTTGTGATGTTCCATGACCAATTTTACGACACAAATTTGAAATTTTAATTTTTGGTCGGAATTTAGCTTACCATCAGTAGCAATGGAGCAAACTTCATTCAAATGCGACTCGATGGCCGACGTCCATCTCTGAAGTTCGGCTGTGGCCACTACTTCAATAGAGCTGCTAGATTCGTGGGCTAAGGTTTGCGATCTTCCAGGCGAAGCGTGTTGGCGTGATGGCTCACCCTGATGTGGGTTCTCCATTTTGATAATAACACTTATCACTAAAATAGTTTTATTTGTTCAATATGTCCATTATGATTACACTAAGAATTTACAAAAATGCATAACACAGTAGGTATTATACTGAAGGAGGTTACTGTTATTATTATGTATTTATTTATGAACACATTTTTTGCTTATGAGCACGTCTTATTGTGACGAACGACTACAAATTACTTTTCACTTGTTAGTAATATTAAGACTGTGTTATAGGGAAACAAACTTTTACCTAACTATTATTAAGTCCACTGCACTGCACACACACAAGGAATCATAATACTCCACCAAAGTTTACATACAACGAAATACATATTTTAAACCAATATTAATGAATCGAACGGACCGGTTATATTACAGAGAATAATTAATATTTCGCTGGAAACATCCCAATACCTACGAGTACATCATGTATTTAGGAAATGTATGTTGAACAATGTTCCTTGCTGCAGGCCCGGTACGTTCAGAGTATCGTATTTTCCCCGATGATAATTATTACGCAATGCAACACTGGCAACACTGACGTTGGCGGTAAATTGAAACGCACACTCACAGTCACGTATTGTGTAGGGTTATGAGATTTGAGTTTATTGGTTTAATGTTGTGTTTTGAATTTCGTGTGTTAAGCTATTTTAAACCGGAATTCCGCACGGTGATTTTGACGAATACTCAAAAAATAATGTCTTGTTCGCGTGAATTTATAGCTGAAATATAAAATAAAATATCCGCCACGACTTTACGTAGAACACATTTTTTTTTAACGGACACAATGTACTGTACTCATAGACTCCGAACAAACATTTATGGATCACATAAAGTTTTGTCCTGTGTGGGGATTGAACCCACAACCTCGTGCACAGCTGGCGCTTGCGCTCCCACTGCGCCACGGAGGCAGTCAATTAATACGACAATCCTTTTTTTCTCAAATAAGTATGTAATATTCATGTACCAGACTTATAGCTATTATATATTAGCTTCAGTACGCTCGATGCTCTAAATGACAGTGAAAACCGTATCCAAGTCCGTTGGGTGTATTAGAAATTATCCTAGAAATAGATAAAAGAAAACAACGACTTTGCGAAATACTAATATTTGGATTATTGTACCTACTAGTTAATATTTTCCGTGTGTTTTAGGAGACAAAGAAAATAAATAGTAGATAAGTATCTGCGAATGAAAAAAGTCGTAATGGCTCAGTGGTGAAGGCTTCGTAAACACGAGGTGGGGGGTTGAAATCCGGACAAGTACCAATGGGGTTTTTGAAATCTTATGTACTTTCTAAGTTTATTTGGAGATTACTGACTGACGGTGAAGGAAAACATCGTGAGGACACCTGGACTTCTGAGGAAGTCTCAAACCATCAATCAATGCTCATACCTTCTCTATATGAGAAGAGGCCTTTCCACTCAGTGCGATAATAATGGCAGATATGATAATGATCTGCAAATCTGCGGCGATTGCAGGACATACCAGCTATAACACAATAAATATAACGTTAGTTTATCTTATCTTTGATACATAAATAATGGGAGCTTCATGAGAATCTAATAGATAGAATAGTTGCATTTGCAAATACCATTTAGTTACACTATAATTCAACTATTACATAAATTAACGTATCTGTTAACTCGTTTAATGTGAAGAAAATCTCTTTCGAATGAACAAATGCAGAACTAATTGTACCTGAGCTGTCGTATTAATTCAAGTCAATGAATATTACGTAGGTAAGTGTGAGAGGAGGACAAGGCAGCGATGCAGGTATATGAACAAGTCATTTCATACAGACTGAAAATACTTAAGTAGCTATCCCTGAGCTTTGAAAATATCTCGTCAAAATTTAGTTCTCAGACTAAAAACCAACGGCGCTTTTCATTTGGCAAGGTTCATGCGCCCGACTAACATATTAAAGTATATTACCCACTTGCAAGCGGCTGGAGAAAAAAATTAAAGTTTTTATCGATTTAAGTACTTTGTTGGCGTGATTTATAATATATAATATAATAATATATAATATTCAACAACTACACACAACGCTATCGATAACCTGTGAATTCCATTTTCCTAGTTATTCTACCTGTACCTTCTCCTCTGTTATTCCGTTATTATCATAAAATTTGATTCGATATCATCGAAGACTCTCAATACAAATATCTATAGACCACATTAATATTGTTATTATATTATATTTCACATCTACTACACACAACGTCATCTAGACCCAAAGTAAGCATATTTATATAGCTTGTGTTATGGGTTCTAGAATGCGGATATACATACTTAAATACTTTTTTTTTGTAAATATATACATAAGTATTATACATAGAAACACCCATGTAAATAGACATTTTCATGCACGCAAATATTTGCACTGAGCGGCAATCGAACCCGCGACTTCTGCGTCGCAGTCCATACACAGTACCACCGAACCACAGGTCGTCAATGAATTACCCCTGCACCCACCGGTGGGTGAAACCAGTGGGTGCACAGATAGGTAGCGACCCGAGCAGTCTTCATTTTGATAGGCAACTTTAATACCTACCAACAGACCAGTACCTATTACATATTTTATAAGATATTTATTTCACTATCAACATTTTCCATTTATACAACACTATCCATGACATGCTTTTGAGGTTATATACAAAGTAATTACACGTTAATAACGAGCGAATAAGTATCTTAAACGTATACCTTACTATTTACAAAGCTAAAACACAAATTTGAACATCAAACCGTGTACATTTTCACAATGTCCGCATACAAGATGACTTCATTACGTAGTAACCATATACCTTTGACATACGAGTATCAAAATAACCTGGTTTTAATTAATCCTTGCAAGCCTTTGCTGACAGCGCTATGTCGCAGCGACTTTTCAGAAAGGACAAGATAACCAGCGAGCTAAGATAATTGGACTCTGGTTACAGAAAGAAATCTAGGATGATGTTATATTGATGATGTTGTGGCCGTAATATGGATATCTTCTGGAAAATTGTCTTTATTTTTAAGTAGCTTTATTATACTAGCAATACTAGCATAATAAATAATTAAAGAATGTATTTTGATTGCTTAAGTCATTGAGCTGTTATGATAATCGCATCGCAGACAGACCTTTGCTCAGTAGTATGAGCAGTCAGTGCAAGAAGTAATAGTTACGATCAGTGATTTTTACTTACTTTTAAACTTTTGTGTTGCATTATATAAATTTATAAACATACGGGAATTAACGCGATCATGCATTAGGTATTTACATACCTTATTTTGCTTGACGTTTCGACCAGGTTACACCGGCCGTGGTCTGCTTGTGACCACGGCCAGTGATTTTTAGTTAGTTACATCAAATCTAGTGTAGATTTTTTCTCTTCAGTCTTTAGTCAATTGTGCTTTCCTTCTACTTAGTTTATCTGACATAAATATCATGTTTGCAATTTTCAGGACTGATTTGGCGTTTAATGTAAACAGAACACTTTTATCTATAAATTCGCTGTTCCGTAAACGAATTTTACAAATCGATTTTGTCCGAAAAAAGCTTCTTACTCAATAATTCAGTGTAGATGTGGTCTAAGATCAACTAGCCTCTACCTAGCTTTGTGTCGAGAGAGGAAAATCTGGGTATAGGTACATACTTTATCTCTGTTATTACTAGTATAAAGTTAATTTGCGTTTTGTAAGGTAATATGTATGGGAACGTCTTCTTTTAATATCTTTCGGATAAACATCAAATTATTGATTGAAACGATTTTAATTAAACGACAGATAATCTTTTATTAGATAAAATCATTAATTGAAAAATAAAGATCATTACGGCAACAAATATTTTAGAATCAATGAATAGCTATAAGTATCTTTATTTCTACTAAAAATCATACATAAGTATTTGAGGCTTTGACATTTCTTTAAAAATCGATAGCGATGTTTGAATTAAATTGAGTTTTTCTTTATTAACGGTGTTTTTGTTTTATTGTGTAAAAACTTTAAACCATTGACGATATAAAAATAAGAGTAGACACATTTTCCTTTATGTAAAAAATCTCCGTCCTTAATTACATATTTAGGCTAAGTAACGACATTAATGACGCACTGATTAAAAGAAAAGCAATTTAAAACGTCGCCGTCGTTGAGCGGATGTCTACAATTTAACAATCGTGTTTTCTTTTTAACTTTCCTCTTGTAAACTGGTCCAGTATCTTTAGATTTATAATAATAAAAAACTAAATAAAACACCCAACACTGCCAAATTACCAGCAATAAATGAAATTTGATGAATGATTAAGAAGTTTTATTCCAATTCCTAGCTTTACAACATGTTTACGAACGCAATGCCGTTACAATATGACACGCTGTTGTTTTTTTTTTATTTTTTTAAGTGACACAGATACCTCTTGAGTTACGTGCCGTTGTTAAAAGCAAACATTTTTTATATCCATAACAATTTATTAAAGAGTTCTCTGGCAGTAATTTCGACTGTAAGGAGGTCATCAACGAAGCGTTTATTTTACATAAATCGTGTTTTATTTAAAGTTTGGAATTAAAATAGCTGAATACATTTAAACGTTCAGAAATACGTTGGATATCGGTATACTTTGCAGGCCATAAAGAATTTGTCGTCGCACTAATCTAGACATTCGACCGCCGCGCAGCGTTGTGACGAAGGCTAGCTATGGAACGAACTAGCGTTCATAGTCTAACTTACTATTTGAAAGTTTTAGGCAAGTTTTCTGGAAAAGAGATACAAATCACAGAAAATTGCTCCTTCTAAATGAAATAAAGAGAAAGTTCACAGGAACTTCTAGATAAGAGTAACTGATTTACTCTGTGGCACAGTGGTAGAATCGAATCCAGGTGTTTTTTATTATTATTTTTGTTATTAATTGTATTTTCTAAAGTCCCCCGCGACACAAGGCTTGTTCTTGTACCTAGGAGAGTTATCTTAATAAAGAAATAAAAATAAAATATAGAACTCTGCTTACTTATTAGGTAGGTACTTTCACGTCCATGATAAGACCAAGGTCCATAATATGACAGTTCAGCCATAAGTAAACCAGAATAAGGTATTACGAATAAGCTTAATAATATTTCCATTCAGATTATTAACTTACCGTTTGGCCAATTCGCAAATAGTTGATAGGTTGCCATGATTCCGTGTTCAACATTGTTAGAACTTTACGACGTCCATTACAAGCACATCATATAAATAAGCTACTCTTAGATTTATGATATTGTAAAAGATATGCTGAATTTATTTTTAGGTAAACTACAGTAATTGCAGACTTATGAGTTGCAAGTTTTTCTTTTAACTACCCGATTGCTGCATTGCCGAACTGCTTAATGGTTATGAATAACGATTATGAAAAAAGTTTTCACGATGGTCGACCCAGAGCCCGACAAGGGGGATAAGTCGGGCAAATGCACAGAGCGACTAAAATCAGGACCGGGTGATATCACGGTGTTTGTTCTCAAAAAATATCAGTTTCAAGTACATAGGAACTAAAACCTTCTTTATATGAGAAGAAGCCTTTGCCCTGCAGTAGGGACAGTAAACAGGCTGGTACCTATTATTAGGACGGCAAATATATTTTGCTTTGAATCTAGCCTTGAGTCGTCCGAACAACTTAATTTTTTTCAAAAAATCAAATAAACAGACGCAATACGTTTGTTTTCAGGACTTTGCAGAAACAGCGATGAATGAGTTGCTTGGCTGGTATGGGTACGAGAGGCTGGAGTTGAGGCGATGGGCGGCTTCACGAGCTCGCGATGCTTCGAGTCCGGAGCAGACCAGTGAACAGAAAAACAAAGGTAGATATAATAAATTTAAAGTATTAGGTATACACACGGTCTTGTGAATTTGCCGAGTATTGAGCTAATCTTGTATATCTCTTGGCTAATTGATTTGCACATAAATTAAATAATTATTTTATAATTGATTGACTTCATTTTAAAGTTTCTAACTTACCCAAAAGGTTATTGTCATGAATATAATGATGTTATAGTGTGCCTTATGGGAGCAAAAGTGACTAGCCAAACTTTCAACGGAACATTTTTCTTTGTTTTATTTACAAACAAACTGAAAGTAGATACAAGCATTACAAGAGCTGATGTGCTACTGTAAATACTACATAAATTAAGCGAGCTGTTAGTTGGTTACTCCTTCAGTATTGACAATTATGACATAGTTGCCTCGAAAAACGCGTTAGTCCCTCGTGTAGGGCACAATGCCCAATGTATGTCAACTCCATGGTGTCATCACATCCTTTACTGCCGTGACATTGCAGCTGACCTTCTGGGCAAGTTTATAATTGGCAGTGACGTCAAGAATGACGACTCATTCCTTTAATTTAGAATTTTGATTTTCTTTATTTATTTTTCAATTTAGAAATAATGTTTTTGCTGTTAAATATAATGTCACAACAACTACACACAATACCATTATAGACCCAAAGTAGAGTATATATAATGTTAAGTCGTTATAATTATATATTTGCCTAAATAGCAAAAGAGTCGCAAAGGAAATTAATTAACAAATTTGCCACGCCTTACCTTACCGTCGTATACGGGAAGATGTACACATACAATTAGACACAGTTCGTTCACGGGTGTTGTATAACCAGTTTTAGTTGATATTTCCCATGTCTCGAATTACTAAAGAAATCGATACATCGGAGTCACATAACCGTTTGGTTAAGTGACAAATCATTCAAATGACTCATTATTTCTCTTTTACATGACTGGCAGTTTCATTAGTAAGAAAGAAACTGTTTAGGGATAGGTACTTACTTTAGTTAAACCACTGCATTCAGGGGCATTGCTCTTGTCTGGTAAAGATGCCATTGCTTGTACATGGCATGGCATCTCAACTTCTTTTCTTTTCATCTTTTTCACATTTTGTACAAAATCTTGCTAGCTACATCGAATTTCGCGCTACATTCAAAATCTAGAACAAAGGAGTTAGAAAGAAACAATTAAGTATTTTATAGTTAAGAGAATACTCGCACTTTATTTTGGGGTAACTATCAGTATTAGCGTTATACCTTTATTAATCTATATGAAATTCGAACAAATCATATTAAATTTCTTCGAAACTGACCCTCTACTCGCGGCAGCTGTAGTTCTACGAATAGATATTTCCGAACGCAACCCTCGCGCGCTTCTATCATAAAAATGGCGGTAAATTGAACGGCCCAGTGTGATGCCACAGATAATAATCTAATTTCTTTAATATTTAGTTTAATGACTTATTTTCTTGGAACTACTACTGTTTATAAAATATTGATGTTTAATGGTAGTACCATGAAATACGATAAATATCGTTTACTAGGCGGAAAACGGTAACCCTATTACTAGGTAATTAATTTTGATAGCAATAGTGACAAAATCGTGTAGTCTGCGATCTAGGATTTGGAATAACCCTAAACTAACCCATGTCTTTCATTGGACATATGATAAAAGTAAATACCAGATAGCAGCATTGGCATCACTTTCGTATATAGTAAAACGATGTCTTACCGCAGTCACCAACCCGATTGCCAAAAGTGGTAACCATGGCAACTACGCTTAGAGACGTCATGTCCAGCAGTACACGTCTTCAAGCTGATGGTATAGAGACAATACAAAATAATTGCGTTTCTCGCTAGCTGCAATTTTAACTAGCGCCTCTTGTGGCAACTTATATAAAATTTCGCTGTCAAAATCATACGGCAAAAATCAAAAAGCTATCATACTGTAAAACTATCAAAACTGCTAAGTGTACTGAAAACTTTGTACATACATCGATGTTAACAAACGTACATTATTTACAAATTTGATACCACAAAGCCGGTTTACTATTCCTAATGAACGCTCGCGAGTACATTGTATAAACAGGTACCTATGTAGGTGTGCCGCAAGTGAAAATGTAGAACTTTGTGGTTAAATTGTGATGATTAGGAATGTATAGCGTTACAATATAACGTTACATACACTCCCATATCACGCGTCAATTTAGCACGAAATAGCACTCACGCCGAGATATACTAGTAAATATTAATGAGAATAATTATTACTAAAATATCGTTTACAACAAATGTTTTATGATCATTTTGGCGAGTGAAAGATATAATAGTTGTTATTTTGATACAGAATTTTAGACGTGTATTCGTACAATTATAATAAAGGTCCGATTTCGCACGCAATTACAAATCTTGGAAATTATTTACTAATGCATATTTTACACTTTGATCACCTTTACTTTATAAACCTTCCAATGAAAATTCTAGTACCAATAGTGAAAACCGTATAACCTGTTGTGTTGTTTATAAGAAATTAGCGGAGAAACTGACAAAAGAAAAAAGCGACTTAGACTTTAGGAAAATAATATGTATTTAATAAAAAGAATAAGGTTTATTCATATACTTAAATCATTAAGTGACATTAATTTATAAACCTTAAAATATTAAAAACAAAATGTCAGCTTATTAACCTACAGCTAGTTCGCCGACGAGGTAGAGCTAGATCCGTGGGTAAGAACTAGAAACTTTTTCCCACTCCTTTTCTCCCTTTCAGGCGAAATAAATTAACTTTATGCCAGTAATCTTTAAAATTGTATCCGGCGAATAGCAATAGGCTCGCCTCACCGTCTATAAATGCAACCTAATGTGGGAGGTGGCAGATCGTGAGTGCAACACATTTCTGCCTACCCTTTCCGTGATAATAATGTCGAGCTGTGCGTGCCACATATAAACGTATGCAGACATACATATTTCTTTTACCAATACTTCACATACCTATCAGAAAAATGTTTTAATTGTATCTATTTACACAACAGTAAGATATTTAAATTTTAATGATTACTGGGCGTAACATAAACCCAGCAATTTCTTTTCCTTTCTCAACAATACAATTTAATCGGCGGCCATCACAAAAGTCTTAAATGTAATTGTTAGTTTTCCGTTACTTTATCTTCGGATTGGATAATCCGGCATTAATAAGGTAGTATAACGAGCTATCATTTACCGTCCTATAACGAAGCGCACTTGTAATGAGAAAGTGTAGCATTTCACGTTTTTTGTTGTATTCAATATTTTATCAATTATTCATTGGAGATGGGCAGATACTGGAGACTCAGTTTGGTACGTTTTAACTTGATATTCACATAACTTTCTGCTTTCAATTAGCCAATAGTTTGGTATCAATCTGGATAAATATATTTTGCGATGAATTGGTTTAATTAATGTTTTAATGGAAATTGTATTATTGTTGTTATGTGTCATGTTACACTGTATCACTTTTTTATATTTATATCGAGTTATATGATAGCTGCTTGGATCGATATATTTGCACGGTTGTGTCCGTGGATGGATCGTTTTCTCGCTGTGTTTGTTAGAGCAAGTTTAGTGTTAAATGTCGGGTTGCTGTGAAATAGCCACGACCTATCAGTCTAAAAAATGTCCTGCGAGTTCAAGTGAAAATATTTTACTCCTTCGCCTAGCCTGGTAGTATAACTTGTGTCTTAAGCTGCGCCTGCGTGCACTCTTATTGTGTCTCAGTCTCTTCTAAAATCAATGACTAGTAATTAACTTACACAAGATTTTCGAGCTCAACTGTCACCACTGTTTATTACTATAAACAGAGGCCCTAGACAAGTGTCAAAAATTTCTATTCTATTCATAGAATAGATTCAAAAATGTATTGGATTGACATAAGCTAACGCCAACGCTTATGTCAATCCTATACATTTTATTATCTATTCTTTAAATAGAATAGAAATCTTTGACACTTGTCTAGGGCCTCAGGATAGATTAAAAAATGTATGGAATTGACATAACGACAAGGTTGGCCTTAAGTCAATTCCATACATTGATTAATCTAATCTGTGGGGTTTATGCCACTTGTTTAGGCCCTCAAGTTTATGCAACTAGGTAATTCAATTTGCATGTAGGTAGGTTACCTACCTTACCTTAGTACCTATAAGGCAAACTATGGGCACGCATACCGTCATCAACAAATCAGACTTTTATTGTGTGCTGTGAACTCGATGTACTTAGCTAAAATTCAAAAGTAAAGATAACTACATTTATTGGATGTTAACGACGTACTAGGTATGTGTTTGTTGACACTTGGCAGCTAATATAATGATCAAGGTGATCTTGCGATTAGATGCACTTTTATTTGTCAGCAATCTAAATAGCTCATGACATGCGCCTGCCCTGTTGACAGGCCCGTCAACTCGGGTCTGTAATTTGATGATTTATTGTAATAAAGTGGCAAGCGTAAGAGTTTTTAACCAAATGCACTGGCTTCGCAGTCGCTTTGACAGTTGCGACTTAGCATCAGGTCAGCCGTTGGCTCGTCTGGCTGCCATTAAAAGCAATAAAAAAAATATGGTGTAGTTTTCAGTCTAGAATAGAACGATTACCCACATCTCTTCCCGTGGGTGTCGTAAGAAACGACTAAAGACGACTTTAATAAATGCAAGGATTCTCTACGTAAGTGGTTGTTAGGTTTAAACTATAGTGAAACTGAAGACCTTTTAAATTAAATTCGTATTCTTAAACCATATATTAGTAAAATATTCACCAAACGGAAACGGAAACACACACACACACACACACACACACACACACACACGCACACGCACACGCACACGCACACATCATATAAACTTACTCTACCAAACACACATACATCACACTAAGACAGATTGAACTTACCTTTATTGATGATCAGGATCTCTCGAGTGGTAACAGTATTCTAACTAGGTATACATATTTTAAATATTTCACTTCTTATTAATAATGTACAACCAAACTCAAAACAAAATTGTTTTAGATTTTAATTGTTTTTCTCTACTTTCTTGATGTGCAAAACAATGCAATTTTTTGTAACAATCTTAGGGTGGAAGGCGCTTGCGACTGTAGCACAGTTTACACTAGTACAGTCGTCATCGATTTCTCTTATCATATAAAACGCTTCATGATATAATTTACAATTATATTAAGTAGATTAAGAGAAAAATTGTTAAAACCAAATTATGATAAATAAAAAATTATTATTATAAAAAAAAAAAAGGCCTTATGTGCACGACGACGTCTAAATAGAGATAAGTTGAACATGTAAATAATATAGTTAGGATAGGGTCACCTTATATATTAGCTTTATATAACAGAATAGTGTTAGTTTATATACGAAATTATGATATAATCTTATTAGAATAGGTTTCTCAAAGGCAGATAGGGGTAATATTTCATTATAAAGATGTAATTTACTTAGATATGTTTATATTCTGTTATCTTATATACTAAGACATAGTAGTTTTATATAGATAGGGGCGTAGCATATAATTAATGATGTTTTAAATAATGTTTTATGATAGATAGGGTTGATTTATGTACTAACAATGTTAATCACGATATTTTATTGTTAATACTTGTGTTTAGGTATGTTTTCGTATAAGATTCTACTTAAAATTGTATTAGAATATGTCAATTTCCTGTTAGAATAACAATAATTATTGTTACAATTTAGTTTCACAACATTTTAATAATATTTAGACGATATTCGAGAATATTCTTGCTTTGTATAGAGTCACGTATAGCTAGAACCAAAACATTACCAAATAAGGCCGCGAAACAGGGCACTCAACGCTGATTGGCGGGAATATTGTAGAACAATTAGGTACCTACTACGCTGATTGGTCGGAACCTTGTAGAACGTTCGATAGGTACCTACGATACGTGTATAAAAGGCGGAACATTTGCACGGATCGTCACTTCACGGCGAGCAACGGAGCAATCAAGAAAGAAGAACTCTCAAGAAAGAAGAAAGAAGCTCTGAAGAAAGTACTACAGGAAGCCTGGAAGCTCTGCTAGTACCACTGAAGCCCGCAAGTACCACTGAAGCCCTGAAGCTCTGCAAGTACCGAGCGAGTACCTATATACGTCAATACAAGATTGAGAGACTACTTGTTGTTTCTATCACGGTCGTCACGACAGTGTCGCCCTCTTGACCCGCCATACTCCACGAGTATACCTCACGCCGACAGCGCCTAGGGACATCCCCAATCCCAGCACAAGAAGTGTGCCGCTACTCTCCTCCGCGAGGGACCGGGAGGGTTCGTGCACATTTTATGGTCCTTCGAGCCGGATCAAGGGAGTCTCTGGGAGGGTAGCTTGTGGAGTTGAGGGTAAGGCACTGTCACCATGCCGCCGATAACTCGCTCGGTAGGAAAGGGACAGTCAACGTCTGCTGAAGCCTCGGACAGTACAGGAACGGAGGTCACCGCCACATCGGGGACTACTACAGGTACCACCGCCGCCACGGGTACAACAGGTACCACCGCCGCCACAGGTACTACAGGTACCACCGCCGCCACGGGTACTACGGGCACAACCGCCGCTACAAGGACAACAGCGCCCGCCGCCGACAGGGAGGTGGAAGGGAACGCTACCGAACGCGCCGCCGGAAGTCGCACGCCGCACCCAACCTCGATGCATCGGGGGAGTGCGGATATGAAGAACAAGCGCGCGCCCTCCTCACGGGGAGGAGGATCGCTAGCTACACAAATAAGGTTAGCCAAAGCAAAAGAAGAGTTGCTTAGGTTACAGGTCGAACTCGCCGCCGCCCGCATAGCGACAATAGAAGCGGAAGCAGCACAAGAAGAAGAAGAAGAAGATAGGGGAGAACACTCAGAAGATGGGTCAGCCTGCACCGAGAGAGAAGCCGTGGCCCGCGTCGACACCTGGTTGGACAACCAGGAGCCGCCGCTACCGCCGCCAGAAGACCCCCAGCCGGAGTTGCGCAACCGCCCTGCAGTACAGAAGACAGAAGAACCTGAAGCTCGCTGTCGTAGCCAGGGACTTCTGGAACAGAAGCCAACACCGGCGGGAGGGGACAAGGGGCCAACGGACATAATGAAGCTCGCGGAAGCAATTACCGCAGCTGTAAAAGCGGGACAACGACCAAAGATCATCGACCTGCCAGAGTTCAGTGGATCACATCAAGAATGGCTACCTTTCCGCGCCGCTTACTTTGAAACTGCAAGTATGTTTTCTAATGTAGAAAATCTGAACCGTCTTCGCAGGAACCTTAAGTCCAGGGCCAGGGAAGCAGTGAACAGTCTCCTATTCAGCATCACCGACCCGACGGAGATCATGAGGACCCTGGAGACCAGGTTCGGAAGACCAGAATCGATGGCCATGGCGGAAATGGAAAACTTGAAGACACTGCCACGCCTCACCGAGTCACCGCGAGAAGTCTGCATCTTCGCATCAAGGGTGACCAACGCTGTATCGACTTTGAAGACATTGAACTGCGTGCACTACCTACATCACCCGGAGGTAACCAAAGCAATTATAGAGAAGCTGACACCGACTCAAAAGAGTAATTTTTATCGATTCGCAGCTAGTCAGCCTAAAGAAGACCCAGACCTCCTGAAGATGGAAAAGTTCCTGAAAACAGAAGCTGAACTGTGCGCCCCATACGCACTGCCGGAGAACGTGCACGCACCTGGCCCGACGTCATCGAGCCAGCCGAGAAGGTCGCAGAGAGTTAACAGCGCGACCGAGCAGAAGCCGTACACACCGAAGTGTCCAGTATGCGAAATGACGGGACACGCTGCACCTGACTGCGCCGAATACAAGAAAGCGGACATCGACGCCAGATGGGACCTCGCCAGGGCCAGACGCCTGTGCTTTAGGTGTCTGCGATACCGGGGTAAGGTACATCGCTGTCAAATTAGAAAATGTGGTATAAATAATTGTCCGCATCTGCATCACAGAACGCTGCACAAAGGGAAGAAGCTCCCAACAGAAGAAAAGGATGACAGCGAAAAGACCGAGGCCATCAACTCCGCATGGACAGCCGCCAAGCAGTCGTACCTGAAGCTGATACCTGTACAGGTGTCTGGCCCAAAGGGAAAGGCGAACACCTATGCGCTCCTCGACGATGGATCGACGGTGACCCTGATCGACGAGAGGATAGCCGACAACATCGGCGCCCGCGGACCTGTCAATCCTCTCAAGATCGAAGCGATCAACAAGATGACTACGTCTGAGGACCAGTCAAGGAGGGTCTCCATCACCATCACCGGACCGAATAAAAGGCAACACAGAGTGCAAGCTAGAACAATTAAGCGGCTGATGGTGTCTACGCAACAGGTGCCTAAAGATTGCATAGAGAACTGTAAGCATCTCCGGGACATGAGCAGCATCCTGGCATATGAAGAAGCACGTCCGGGTATCCTGATAGGGCAGGACAACTGGCATCTTCTTCTGGCAACTAAGGTGAGAAAGGGTAATAAGGATCAACCTGTTGCCTCATTGACCCCTCTAGGTTGGGTACTACACGGGAGCTATACAAGGACTCTCGGTAAGGGAATACAAAAGGCAAGAGTGCACCACATGACAGACGTGGCAGAAGAGGAGATGCACCACATGATGAAAGAATACTTCGCGCTGGAGTCACTGTGCATCGCCCCCAAGAAACCGAAGTCTGATCCCGAGGAACAGGCACTCCAACAACTACAGCAGAAGACAAAGAAGATGCCAGAAGGAAGATACGAGACAGGGCTGCTCTGGAAAAGTGAAGATATCGCGCTACCAGACAACTACGGCGACTCGCTGAGAAGGTTGGCAGGAATAGAGAAGAAATTAGATCGCAACCCGCAGCTAAAAGAAAAGTATACAGAACAGATGGAAGCACTCGTCAGCAAAGGGTATGCCGAACCTGCACCTTCTACTAAAACAAAGGATAAAACCTGGTACTTGCCTCATTTTGCAGTAATGAACCCCGCCAAACCCGGGAAACTACGAGTGGTCCACGACGCCGCCGCCAAGACAAAAGGAGTTTCCCTAAACGACGTGTTGCTGAAAGGCCCGGATCTCCTACAGTCGCTGCCTGGAGTGATCATGCGCTTCAGGGAGCACGCCATAGCCGTCACAGGAGACATCAGGGAGATGTTTATGCAGGTGAAACTCAAGAAAGAAGACCGGGACGCCCTCCGGTACCTGTGGCGCGGCGATCGCAGGGACAACGAGCCACCCGAAGAGTACAGAATGACATCACTAATCTTCGGTGCATCGAGTTCACCTTCAACAGCGATCTACGTGAAGGATGAGAACGCTAGAAGACACATGGACAAGTACCCGGAAGCCGCGAACGCCATAATTAAGAAACACTACGTCGACGACTATCTAGACAGTTTCGCGACGCTCGAAGACGCAGTGCAAGTAGCGACAGCAGTGAAGAACATACACCAGGCAGCAGGCTTCGAGTTGCGACAATGGAGGTCCAACTCGAAAGCACTCCTTCAAGCGATAGGGGAGAGTAATGAAGGAACAGAAGACCTGCAGTTCAAGACCGAAGAGAACATCGAACGTGTGTTAGGCCTGATTTGGAAGCCGACTACAGACGAGCTAACGTTCAACCTAAACCTCGTACGGGTACCTGAAGCACTCATCTCCGGGAAGACACCCACCAAACGGGAAGCTCTTCGAACTGTCATGTCACTGTTCGACCCACTAGGTTTCGCCTCACCGGTAACAATAAGAGCAAAGCAAATACTCCAGGAGGTATGGAGAAGAGGAACCGCGTGGGATGAAGACCTGGATCAAGACCTCGCAGAGCAGTGGCAGGACTGGATTGGTCATCTGAAGAGCCTTAAAGAAGTGGCAATCCCAAGAAGGTATTTGAACTATAGTGACGCAACCTCCTTACAGTTACATGTGTTCACAGACGCCAGCGAGAGTAGCTACGCCGCAGTCCTGTACTGGAGAGCTGTCCTGCCCAACGAAGAAGTGCGAGTCTCCCTCGTGCTGGCCAAAGCAAGAGTCACCCCGCTGAAGCTGACATCGATCCCGAGGCTCGAGCTGCAGGCAGCAGTACTCGGCACAAGAATGGCGGAGGCTGTGATAGAAGAGCACGAGAGGAAGCCAATAACCAAGACGTTCTGGACAGACAGCAGGACCGTGCTGACTTGGATAAGGACAGGATCCAGGTCATACAGGCCTTACGTGGCTCATCGCTTGGCAGCCATAGAAGAGGCGACAGCTGTCAAGGAGTGGAGATGGGTGCCAACAAAATTGAACGTAGCTGACGACGCAACCAGGCACGTACCAGCCAACTTTAACTCAGAACATCGCTGGTACCAGGGACCACAGTTCCTGTATGAAGATGAAGATTCCTGGCCAATAGAAGAATCGTCGTCACCCGCAGAAGGACCTACAGGCGAAGAGAAGGTCAACCACATCAGTGCCGAAAGACAGAAGACGCAGAAGATCGCCGAAGCCCTTCCTGACGCATCCAGATTCTCAAGTTGGGATAGACTGCGCTACGCCACAGCAAGAGTTCTTCTATTCATTCAACTCTGCAGAACAAGGACGTACACAGTGAACTACAAGCGGACAAAGAAGAATAGAGAAGCGGACCCTGACTGGCGTCGAATCCCCAAGCCCGCACAGACGAAGAAAACACAGAAGATAGGGAAGACAGAACAGAAATATGTACCAGTCCCTGCAGAACTCCTACGCCGTGCAGAAGAACTACTTATGCGCTCCACACAAGAAGACAGCTTCGGACAAGAAATCGAGGACATTCAGAAGAAGAAGCCTCTCAGCAAGGACAGTCGTCTGCGTCAGCTAAGCATCGAGTACACAGAAGACAAGCTAAGATTAAGAAGCCGCATCGCTGCAGCCGAACAACTAACTGAAGAGTTTAAGAGGCCAATGATACTGGACGGAGGACATCACGTCGTACAGCTGTGGATCAAGAAGGTACACGTGGAGTTGCATCACGCCGGCGTCGAAGCCACCATCAACGAGTGTCGGCAACAATACTGGATCCTGCGACTCCGCCCCATTACGAAGACCCTGCTGAAGCGCTGCCTCCACTGCAGAATGAAGACAGAAGCGCCGCCGTACCCGCGAACAGGAAATCTACCTCAATGCCGTGTCGCACATCACAAGCGACCCTTCACATTCACGGGGGTAGACTACTTCGGTCCGCTATCAGTAACAGTTGGACGCAGTCACCAGAAGAGATACGTGGCGATATTCACCTGCCTGACCACCAGAGCTATCCACCTAGAGATAGCAGCAACACTCAGCACAGACTCCGCAATAATGGCACTCAGACGCCTCATCGCACGCCGAGGATGCCCATCAGAGATATGGTCAGACAACGGGACCAACCTGAAGGGCGCAGATCGAGAACTACGACAAGCAATCGACGAGGCAACAAAAGAAGAAGCGGCCAAGAAAACCATCGTGTGGCGATTCATCCCTCCTGGTGCACCGTTCATGGGTGGTGCATGGGAGCGAATGGTGCGATCTGTCAAGACTGCCCTGACAGCGACTCTCCACGAGCGTCACCCCAATGAAGAAGTACTGGCTACCCTGCTAGCGGAGGCTGAATTCTCAGTCAACAGCCGTCCGCTCACCCACGTGTCCACCTCGGAAGAAGACCCAGAAGCACTGACGCCGAACCACTTTTTGCTCGGCTCACCAGGAAGAGTTCCAGCTCCAGGAACATTCTCCGAGCGAGACGCCGCGAGCAGGTCTACCTGGCGTGCATCACAACGCCTGGCAGACATCTTCTGGACAAGATGGCTCCGGGAATACCTCCCCGAGCTTCAACACCGGCGGGAGCCCCATGGCAAGGGGCATGAAATCAAGATTGGTGACCTAGTGCAACTCATCGACACCAATCTCCCTCGCAACGTGTGGCTACGCGGCAAGGTGGTAGCTACGTACCCTGGACCCGACGGCATCGTGCGCACCGTGGACGTGAAGACGAAGACTGGAATACTACGGAGACCAGTAAGAAAGATGGTGATCCTGCCGATAGAAGACGTCGCCTTAGCACCGGAACAAGATACGACAAGTCGTACGGCGGGAGAGATGTGCACGACGACGTCTAAATAGAGATAAGTTGAACATGTAAATAATATAGTTAGGATAGGGTCACCTTATATATTAGCTTTATATAACAGAATAGTGTTAGTTTATATACGAAATTATGATATAATCTTATTAGAATAGGTTTCTCAAAGGCAGATAGGGGTAATATTTCATTATAAAGATGTAATTTACTTAGATATGTTTATATTCTGTTATCTTATATACTAAGACATAGTAGTTTTATATAGATAGGGGCGTAGCATATAATTAATGATGTTTTAAATAATGTTTTATGATAGATAGGGTTGATTTATGTACTAACAATGTTAATCACGATATTTTATTGTTAATACTTGTGTTTAGGTATGTTTTCGTATAAGATTCTACTTAAAATTGTATTAGAATATGTCAATTTCCTGTTAGAATAACAATAATTATTGTTACAATTTAGTTTCACAACATTTTAATAATATTTAGACGATATTCGAGAATATTCTTGCTTTGTATAGAGTCACGTATAGCTAGAACCAAAACATTACCAAATAAGGCCGCGAAACAGGGCACTCAACGCTGATTGGCGGGAATATTGTAGAACAATTAGGTACCTACTACGCTGATTGGTCGGAACCTTGTAGAACGTTCGATAGGTACCTACGATACGTGTATAAAAGGCGGAACATTTGCACGGATCGTCACTTCACGGCGAGCAACGGAGCAATCAAGAAAGAAGAACTCTCAAGAAAGAAGAAAGAAGCTCTGAAGAAAGTACTACAGGAAGCCTGGAAGCTCTGCTAGTACCACTGAAGCCCGCAAGTACCACTGAAGCCCTGAAGCTCTGCAAGTACCGAGCGAGTACCTATATACGTCAATACAAGATTGAGAGACTACTTGTTGTTTCTATCACGGTCGTCACGACAGTGTCGCCCTCTTGACCCGCCATACTCCACGAGTATACCTCACGCCGACAGCGCCTAGGGACATCCCCAATCCCAGCACAAGAAGTGTGCCGCTACTCTCCTCCGCGAGGGACCGGGAGGGTTCGTGCACACCTTATATGAGGAGTTTGTTTGTTTAAACGCGCTAATCTCTGTTAGTACCAGTTGGATTTAAATAGTTCTTTTTGCGTTTGATGAATAAGCGTGATGTTATATAGCATATAACCTTCCTCGGGACTGGGCTATCATATTATAAGGTTTTTTATTGAAATCATCGACAAGCAAATTGCGACGGCCAATCCGCTGACAAAGGCAGAATGCCGTATGAAAGTAGAGACGGTTGAAGCACTAGGAGTAGATACCTGGATATCACCTCATTACCATTTTTATCTCGTTCCTTAAAGAACTCCATATTGTAGTCACCCTGGCAATCCTCTTTAAAGTTATGTGATCATTTAGCTCGAAACCAATGCTCTTTGCTTCAAACCTGCTTGTTTACTCAATGTTTAGACAACAACACCTGTTACGTGAACTTGAGGTACGTAGGTACTTTGTAAAAACATATCACTGTGACACATTCTCGGTACATTGTTTCCAGTTGGCATCAATTACTATAAATAAATTACGCGACAGTTACGTTTGGTAACCTGCTGAAAAATTTAATTCTTCGAAGTATGAATGGCGTTACACGTAGCCGGACAGGGTTTGACTTATTGAATGCGTGTTTGGCCAAATTAAATGGTCCCGCTTTTATTAGGCTTATTACTTTGGCTTCTACCCCCAAGACAGAAACGTGTGTTAGGTAATTCCACGTTTCTGGTCCTATATTACGATGTTATATGTTATCAAGTCACCTAGGAGATGTGCTGTGGTTCCTACTATACCTACCTACAAATAGACCGATTGCGTTTACGAATTAAATTATAATTATAATACATAGCCATTGACGTTAAGACGAAATGTGGCTTATTGGGCGATTCGCACGAATTCAACTCGCACAAAAAGTGCGAATGGACTCTTTTAAATAATATTACTTTTTCTGTAGGCGATTCGCACGACGTTAATTTATTAGCGTGCGAATCGACACTATTAAAAATATGTTGTAGGCTATTGGCACACATTTTTTTTAAGGAATAAAAAAAATTAAAATACAGTCGTACTCGGGCCTCATATAGAACAAAAAAATAATCTAAATTTAAATAACAGATATTATTTACTTGGAAGAACGAAAGATGTGGATAAAAATAAATAGGTAATAATTATTATCACTAATTATTTAATTGAGGTAAAATTAGTTTGCTGATAATAATGTAAAGGACCTACTATTATTATTTTTTTACTTGCAGTTAGCGACACTTATCTATTACTCTGATATTTGCTGTATTTTTTATATTCACAAATCAGCTCATAGCGATTTTAGAGGATGTTTAGTACTTAGTTTTAATTTTAATAAAGATATTTTTCATTAGTTTTGTGTTTATTCTAACACATTTGATCTTTACTGCTTCTGTACTCAAGTGTACTTTATCCTAACTGCATTTTATAAAACACAATATGCGTGCCAATAGCCTACTACATATTTTAAGAAGTGTCGATTCGCACGCTAATAAATAAACATCGTGCGAATCGTCTACAAAAAAAGTAATATTATTTAAAAGAGTCGATTCGCACTTTTTATGCGAGTTGAATTCGTGCGAATCGTCCAATAAGCCCGAAATGTACCTACCAATACCAATAATGTTCTTGGCTCAACATTTTCTTACCTTTCCTATTTATTCATTTCAGCTGACGAATGTTCATGGTGTAACAAGAGTATTTCTAGCGAGGGGGGTGCACTGCAGCAGGCAGGAGCAACGTTCTGTTCGGAGCTGTGCTTCAGTCAGTCGAGACGAGCGAACTTCAAGCGAGCTAAGACATGCGACTGGTGCAGACATGTGCGGCATACTGTGGCATATGTGGATTTCCAGGTAAGAAATAAAATCATACTAAATTCATTTTCTTTTTATACAACTTAAGTGACAAACAAGCTTATGGCCCACCTGATGGTAAGTGGCAACCATAACCTATGGACATAGCTGTGTCCTATAAGCAAGCAATGCTAAGAAAACAAAAACTTAAAACTAGCCGTTGTGTAGGAAATGAGAGAGAATAATTAAGAGGACCCAGAGGTTCATTGGGCCTCCGGCGCTCTCAAAACAACAACTTGGTTCAACATTCAAGACTAGAAGACTGACGTATTGACTACATTTGAATACTAGGTACGTTACCTTCTGGAATTTACGACATAGGACTATTTAGTTCTTTAAAGTTTTTTGCTTTATCTGTACAAATTCTTAATGTACCCTGCGCTACATTTGCGGCGCGGCGGTGTAGGTGTCTGATATTTTATACGGTAGTAGATCCACGCTGATTTCAGCATGAATGGGCCGGATCGTCCGGGGAAGTACTACCCTCTCATAGAAGATCGACTTAAGAGTAGTAGTATCCGTACTACTGCGTTTCGTTCGGTGAGTGAGAGCGCCGGAGGCCCAATTTCCCCCCTTTCCTATTTCCTCACCTCCCTCATTGCCTTCCCCTAACCCCATTCCCAGCCGCCATAGTGGAAGTCACCATACTAGCAGCTTAAGACGATGGCTTTTGGTATAGTGGCCGCCACTTCTGGATTCCACTGACTGCTTACCACCAGGGGAGTCACTTTGGTAGGCTATACCTACTATTAAAAAAAAAAAAAAATTTCAATTAGATAGATACAGTAGGTACCTATCTTTTTATACTATCTTTAATTACAGTTGAAATAAATTAATAAATAAATAAATAATGATACATGGACACTATCACACACCGTCATCTAGTCCCAAGCTAAGCAGAGCTTGTTTTATCGGTGCTAGATAACTGAAATATAATACATATACAGTCCATTCCAAATCTAATTTCGGACAATGTAAACAATCCTCCATATTGCCATTGTCTATGGTTTCATGAATTTACTAGTGATGGGGAAAAGGATGATAAAAATAAAATTAATGTCATCAACTCATCATACATAATTAAATAATAATTTCTCATTCTTTTTTTCTAACATTTTTAAATAATATTACGTTTACTAATACTCTATTTGCGTAATCGATTAATTCTATTTGATTTGTTATTTTTATTACTCCAAATACTTGTATTTATGTTAAATATGGTATTGTATTTTATTGTAACCGTTGACTTATAAAGTATAAGATAATAAGACAAACAATTTACCTAATGTATAAATAAATGTAATTTAAATTAAGCATTGACCTCTAATTACAACTATTTGACCACGGACTGAAATGGAATACTGGGATACTTTTGAATATTTTCCCGCCTGATAAAAAAATTGTGAAATATTGATTATATGGAATTTGTATGTATGTTACGATTTTATTATACTATATTACAATAAAACAAATGAACTCAGACTTGCGAGGGCAAATGACAAAATATTATGTACCTATGATATGTATTGGTTAAACTTATTTCTTCTGATAAATTACAACATTGGTTTTCAAAGACAATATAGAGTACAGAAAAAATAAAACTGTCAATCATTTTGACGTCTTAATTCGACCGCAAAAAGTAATTCGTAATTTTATTAAATAAACTAGATTTGATTATTAATCATTAGTAGAAATAGTTGCAAAATGAAGTATATAGTGAACAGAATGTGTATAAACCCATGTGTCATCGTTTATGGAGTTTTTGATAGAAAAATATTGAAAAAACTGTTTGTTTACATTGTCCGAAAATGGATTTGGTCGATACTGTACATACTTTTTTCTTGTAAATACATACTTAAAATACATAGGAAACACCCAGACTGAAGACAAATACAAATGTTCATCACACAAATATTTGCCTTCCGCGGGAATGGAACCCATTACACCCGACGTCGCAGTCAGTTACATTAATCACTAGACCAACGGTGCAGTCTAATGTAGGTTGATTAGCAGTATTTGACTTTAAGTAAATCTAAAGAGTGTAATGAGTTCATTTCTTACGTTTCAGGATGGAGCTACACAACTACAGTTCTGTTCAGACAAATGTTTGAACCAATACAAGATGCACATCTTCTGCCGCGAAACACAGGCGCATCTGGATCTCAATCCGCATTTAGTCAATGCATCTTCATCCTCCAGCCTTATCACTCCAGAACTATGGCTCAAGAACTGCAAAAGCCGCTCTGCATCACCAGTTTCGGAACGATCCGGATCCCCAAATCACGAAAATGCACCTAGTAAACCGCCGATAACTGAAAAGAGCGAAGTACAAAAAACTCAAAACAGATCCCCACTTCCTCTAATAACTGTTGCTCCAACAGCAAAGCTAATGAAACAAAAACGATCATCTGAAGAAGCTTTACCAGTTCAAAAGTCTCCTGAAAGGAAAAAAGAGGCAAGGAACATAAAAATGAATCTAAGAAAACGAAGGTCGTCGAAATGTTCGGCAACAGTTACTTCTCAAACTGTTAGACAACGGACGTCGACTCCAAAAGCACAAGATCTTCGCATGTGTAGTCCTACTGACATGTCTTCATCTGCTTCTTCTACAGTCGGCAATACTTTACATTCACCACCCAATCCTATAAACCAACATCCGCCAGCGCCGCCCTTCCCACCTAACCCTATGTTTTCTATGCCTCCGCCAATGTTTATGGAAAACCATGACCTACGACACCCTCCCATGTTTCCACCTCGACTGAACTTTATGCCTCGGCCTGGCATCCCTCTCGAAAGACCTAGACTTCCCATACCTATGAATTTTCCGCCACCCATGCAAGGGCAAGCACCACCAGTTACAGTATTAGTTCCATATCCAGTTATACTTCCGATACCACTGCCGATTCCAATCCCTATACCATTTTCGGCATTTGTTCAAGCTCACTGCGCGAACAAAGTTAAAACAGAAACCAAGAATGAGGACGTAGAATTACCTTTAGACTTTACAATGAATAGTGACAAAAAGAAAGATGAAGAAGCTATCGCAAACAATATTGAACCGGAGCCTGAGCCGCCTGAAGATATCAGTCCAGTTTGTGAACCAAGCAACGAGCGCGTAGAGGAAGATAAAAGTGAAACCGATGGTAATGATACTGGGAATCCAGAACAGACTTTACCAAAGTTTAAAATAACTAGACTTGGTAACAAAATGTCAAAAATCGTTGCTAAGAGCAGGGAACCTTCAGAATCGTCCAGACCACTGCGAAAGCGGCGGAGACTCGTAGAGGTGGCCACTGACGACGAAGCGCTCATTCCAAAGACCAGAAAAATTGTTGAAGTGTAATCGTAGTTTTCAATATTCTCATTAGCCTCCGATACATATCACAAACGCATGATAATCCGAACTGAGTTCAATAATCTCTCAGATTGCTAGTCTTAGTTGTAAGATATGTTTAAAAACTTAAATGTTATAGTATTAGGAAGCACTGTAAATGTGATATTAGTAACTTATTACCTACTACAATGTATGTGAAATAAAAAGATATTACCTACCGCTCTATTACGTTATATTATTATTCAACTGTACCTACTTATCAGTATTTATATTAGTTTACGATAAGAAGCTAATCCCTGAAATGAGTGGTGAAATAACAAATCATTCTTATCATGAAATATTTAAAGTGATCAAAAGTGTATCATCAGAAAGATACGACACAAGTCACAACAAAGTGTGATTGATAAACATGGTACCAACTCGATTACCCAAATAAACTTACTACCAATATAAAACCTCGCTTTTAAACATTTTCGAGTCAAGTGCAAGAACGTCCCTTCTGCAAGTCCATGATCTTTTTTATTGTCTACAGTGCAGGATGAGCCAACAGCCCACCTGATGGTAAGTGGTAACTGTCGCTCATAGACTTCTGCAATGACAGAAGGTCTACGAAGCCAACCGATTATAACAATCTGTTCTTTTAAAAATCTTGCAAGCTAGCGACCTGGTATAGCTACACCTAGTTAAATATAGAACTAATCATAAATTTTGTGTAAATTACCCGTTTCGTCGTAGTGTTTGAGTTGCCTATTGCTTTAATTTAGGTACAGCAAGTGTGAAAACGAATGCACGTACTTACTTAGGTATGTATGCATACATTACGTAGGCAGGTACCTATAGGCACTTAGAGGTGAAATGTGAAAAAAACTTTTGGAGAATAGTTTTGTAAATCCGTTCTTAACTGAACTAATGCTATTGATATTGGTCCTCGGCACAAAATCCAGGTAACGTTGATACGTCTACTGGCTGCCGTAGGTATGCTAATATTGAGATTGGTATTTAACTGGTGAGGATGGATGAAAGCGGCTCACGATCGGCCATGGTGGTAAAAATTGTGGAGCAGGCCTATCTCCAGTAGTGGACGACTTTCAGCTGATGATGATTCAACTAGTTGAGTTCTACCATTTTCCCAGAGGCACTTTTGGCTTTTAAAACTTCCGTTGAAAACGGAAATGTGTGTGATTTAAAATTGGCTATGAGATATCTTGCAATCGAGTTTAGAATTATGAAACCAGTTTATCATAGAAATGACAAGAGATTAGTGTTGTAAGAGGGGACTAAAGGACCGTGTAATGTAACTGGCGTTATGTGTAAAAAATCATTTCACCTTACCTACTGCGGCCACTTCGCCTGACAAGCGTGCTTACCATAGAAATATTAATAATAAGTATTACATAATATTAATTATTATTTTTTTATTGCCGACAGTGGCAGACGGAGCAAACAGTCAACGTGATGGTAAGTGGTAACGGTCGCTCATGGACGACATGTCTCTTTGAGGGACATTGCTTCTGCAATGTCAGGGACTCTGTGAAGCCGCTGCCTGGTATAAAGGGAGCGGTGAATTAAAATGTGTATAAAATAAATTATTTATAACTTGTTCTATATAGAAAAGATTTGTTTTTTTTTGTATTTTTGTTTGTTGCGATTCAAATCAAGACCGATTAACCGA
The DNA here is from genome assembly GCA_963082885.1 of Parascotia fuliginaria. Classification (NCBI taxonomy): domain Eukaryota; kingdom Metazoa; phylum Arthropoda; class Insecta; order Lepidoptera; family Erebidae; genus Parascotia; species Parascotia fuliginaria. The sequence goes on along the minus strand of OY720180.1, from coordinate 2,660,778 downwards.
TTTAAAAAATTCTTTCACCTTTAGAAAGCTAGAAATAAGACGGGTAACAAAGGCTATATTTTATTGTTTAACATTTTTCAATATTTTAAGCGCCTTTGTAAATCTGAATAATACAATACGACACTACAGCAACGATATTTTCTATAGGCGTTTGTTGTGATCGAATGAAACTTTTGATACTCAAGCGAAGCGAGGGTGAACATCTTGTAACTTATAAAATCGTAACCGGGAACAAAGCAGTACTTAAACATGTGATAATGATGTCAAATAATCTGAAAACATATGTTACCATGCCAATCTAGTGAAAAACAATGAATCATTCATACATGTAGATTCAGGTGTGACATACATTGTGACATCCGCCACTACTCAACACTGCATCAAAAGAAACAAGCATATTTGCAAAGGCTTTTAATATTTCGACTTTAAATATCATCGCTAAAAACAGTTCATGGAAAATATTGATTGCTATATTTAAACAACATGTTCTTACTAACTATCAACTAGTTAGCCCCACAAGGTGGATTACAGGCTCAACTGAAATTTGTACATATTTTGAGATCCAATTACAATTATTTATTACATTATTAATATTATTGCATTCTATAAAATTATATCCTCAACGTTATTAAGCGTAGTCGGATGTACCACATTAAATGCGTCATAACAACTTAAAGGCAATACTGGCATTAACTTATTCTTTCTTTCACGGAGCTTTGTGAATTTAGCGACTCGTCAATAGCCTACTGTACTCACCGGCTAGCCATCTGTCGAACCGAGATACTGGCGTGACTACACCAACATAAATCTTTCTTAGTTTAGAATCAATAAGTTGAAATTTACACCTTAGTTATATCAGCGTAGTCATACAAGTAGCAAGATTCAACAAACATAATAACATCGAATAGTATTTTGGCTTATACATTCTAAATTTAAATAGAATGGTTCACTAAGTAAATATATTTTCGACTTGACCACTAGCTGAGCTCGGTAATATTCTAATCTAGTATACAAAGTTAAATGCTTTACTGTTTGTTGTTATACAAATCCCAGAGTGTAATAGCACCATCAAGACCCCCGGCTGCCATGATGTTTGCATTCCAGTATGAAACCTTTTCAGTAGAATAGACAACATCTTGTATTGCCTGTTTGTGTTCAGTGAGCACTACCAGGGGTCTCAGAGAAAACCAAGAAAAAATACGAATATGGCCGTCCCAGCCTCCAGAAGCAAAGACCTTACCATCGGACCGAGTTTGAACTTTGTTTATACCTGGGTTTTTTATTGTAATATCCATCTTGTGTGCCAAGCTTAAGTCTTTTCTCCCTATACTAAAGATCTGTATCACATTTGATGCATTGCCAACCATGCCTCTTTGCTGCTCAAGGTGATAATCAACAGACATGGGGCACTCCAGTGTCTGCAGTTTACCGATACATTGACTAGTGTTGAGATCCCACAGGAGGAGCCACCCTGCTTCATAGCCGGCCAGTAGGCATGGTTGATCACAAGGAAATTCTATATATTTTAAGCACATGGGATCACCGAGCTTGAGAGATGGGTCTGGCTCTAGACATCCCACTTTCTCTCCTGTAAAGTTGTAAATATGGACTTTCGATTCCTTATCAGGTACATAGAGTGTTTCGAGTTTTGTGTTGGCTTCAAAGCGGCAGAAACCAGGGTAATCAATGTCAATGAATGAGTCTTCTTCATAGCCACTGTTTGTTAAACAAAATACTTTAAACTTGCCTCCCTTCTCTTGAGTGATGAGGTGGTTACTAGTGTGTATAAGGTGAAGGATTGGAGCTTGACCTACTTGTATCTTTTGCTGCACTCTGTTAGTCTGCAAGGAAAATTCACGATGATCACTATCATAATATAAAACATGATAAAATGAACTATATTTTAACACATCAATCAGAAGAATGATACAGATTTAAAAATTTGTGGATCACACTGGTTTTGAGTAAGTATCAAACACATTAATGGTGCAGAAATCACCTCAATTAGGTGAACTAACCCCACGTTTCTGAAAGGCTGTTTTAATTTGATCTAATTAGTAACAAATTAAACTAATTATTCATGCTTTTAGGTACTTCATATCAGATTTAAGAGGTGATTAGTAAATTTTTCATTGATCCGCCTTTCAGAAACTGGGGGTAAATATTTATGATATTTCAGGAGACTTTGTAGATACCATTGTTATTATCTTGTTAGTTACTAAATTATGAGTTCAATATTTAAAGTCTACATATTCAAAACAGGGATAAATATGCATATAAGAATAAGAACATTATACCTACATAATGTAATTCTAAATTCAAGAAATAAAATTACTTAATAAATAAATTCATAAAGTTAAAAATATGTGAGTATTTCCACGATTATACTACACATAGATGTTGTCATGTGAATACATTTATAAATAAATCAAATAAAATAGATAAAATGTGTGTTTCAATTGGCAAGCGCTACGCACTTTTCTAGGTCGCAAAAGGAGGGTAGTAAACAAAGATGTCGCACTGCAAATGGAAGCCATAGAACGTTATCAACAACTTTTGCGCAGTTTAGTATGGTGAAAAACATCCTTGGAATATTGAAGTAGTCTTACCTGAAGATTGTATGCATAAACATAGCCGTTTTTAGAGCCGGCTAGTAACCTCTCGAGACCGCCAGGCAAAAAGCTAAATGCCAACGAATAAACAGGAACGTTATCCACATTCCTGATCGTATAAACGGGGTCTGGAGGTAACAGTGCCATCTCTGATCAAGCTTAAACCGAAATTATTTGTCGAAATTGGTAAAATAAAATAATAAAAAAATTAATCAAGCCATCAGAAACTCAACCCACAACTACGCACAACACAAAACTGACATAAAAACAGAAAAAACTGTAACGTCACAATCGGACACGCTCGAAAAGTTAATGTCATGAATTACTAAAATCAACAAATAAGAATAGTCAATGACAGTAAGGTATAAATAGAATTTGAGCCATTAGATAATCAAATCAAAAAGAAATTTAACAAAACGTTAAAATTAATATTCTTAAATTACTTAATTCTAAAATGAATAGCATAAAATTCTCTTCTCTGTGCTTCGATGTTAGTATTTGAACGCACTATTTATGTGATCAGCCGCGTCTTTTGACATCCCTCGCGTCCAGATCGGGCGAAGGGAACCTAAAAAATTATATAATCTGTGGCTAACACAGCAACAACAATCAAATAGTAGTGATGCACAGTCTGAATCGATTACAATTAATTGGTAACAATTTTAAATCAACTATGAATTATTTTTATGAGCCAGGGTGTCTAAATTTGGCACTCGTAAGTTCAATAGTTGAAGGCTAGTCTAGTAGTGACAAAACATGACATTATAGACTTCTCTAGAATTCATGTGCCGTGATTCACTAAACTCCAGTAAGTAATAACTACTCAGCAGCGTACCATACACCAAGTTTATTAAGACTGTAGTAGTGTAACTGGTGCAGAGATTATACACATTGTGTGGTGTGGTGGTACTCACAAAAGAGACTTCACTTCAAATGAGCAGTTTACAATTTTTTACGTGATAACGTCTTATAAATCGATGAACGCCGAAAAAAAAAGCGATACGGAGGCATGATCGGCCTAAGCGTTTGGCTTGTCACCCAAACTCCTTGCTTGTATTATGCATAATAATGATAATTCAGTGGTATAATTCAATTTTTCATCAATTTTTTTTTGATGTTATTACGTAAAATTGTCATCCGTAAATGACTTTACTTGATCTATTGGCAAAAAATACGCACTCCCTGATTTTGATTTATTATAACAATAACCGAATTTAATTGAAACTCACGTAAAAAATTAATTCGGGTGTTGTTGTCATGACACCAGCAAGCTCTGCAACAAACGAGAATATAACTAATTTTAACATGCACACACATTTTAACATACTATAAAAGCAACAAAAATACTTTGCTACACATTTCAGTTAACTTTAATAATTAATAGATTATAAGTTACGTCATTAATGTTAGAATTTCATAGCTATGTTAATTTACATTATGTTTAGTATTGCATTTTAGTTTTTATTTGACACGTCGTATATCTATAAATAACTTTATATAGTTACTATATATAACTTTGTCAATTATGTATCTCTGAAATGTTAAATGATAATTTTCAATTGTGAATCTTATTAAGTAGTACCTAGATATCGTTATATTACTAAAAATAAGAAAAGCAAAAATACAAAAACGGGATGAACAAAAGACTTAAAATATTTATGATATTAACTAATAATAATATAATAATGTATTGGGAAAATACACATTTTGTCAGTCCACCTTGTGAGAGGCTATAATATAGCCTCTTACAAAGTGGGCTGACAGTCTTGAAAAAAATGATATGCAACTAATTAATAAGCCCTGTTTTCGAGATCAAAAGTGGTTGAAAGAGGTCTGTATCCAACAATCGGTTTTTAGCTGAAATAGTGATTGTTATTTTCGACTACATATTATTATTTAGAATCGATTATTAACTCGTACGAATTCGCAACACTACTTACCTACCAGCAGTCTGTCAAATTACTTCAATGCGTCAGTTTCTCTTCGCAAGCAGCTCTAACGTGATAGATACTTCCATGGATTTTTGAATGAGAAATAATTGATCTTTCTAATAATGGGTGCCATATATAAATTAAGGAGATTAATTTAACCGTTGAAATCACAAATGGCTGCGGAGTCGCTTCTGAAAACGGGCAAGCATTCGAAGTATACATCGTATAGAAAAATCTTGTATCATTGGTTCTTCGTCGGGCTACTCTTGTTTATAGTGATATCTTTAGTGTTTACTGTGGTGTTTAACGCGTATTCCGGTAGTTCACCACGGATAGATGTGTTTCAAGCTGTGAATTTGGATGCTGCAAGTGTCGAAGTCGTAAAAATCAGTAGTGGTTCTCTGGAATCTGAAGCTCGTATAACAAACTGCACGTATACAGACTGTTTCGATGTGTACCGATGTGGTAGAGGAGGACACGACAAGATAACAATATACATATATCCACTGAAAGACTACCAGACTGAAAATGGGAATTCTATATCACAATTTTCTAAAGAATTTTATATAATATTAGATACAATAAAGCATAGTAAATATTACACGCCGAATCCTGAAGAGGCGTGTTTGTTAGTACCTAGTATAGATACTCTGAATCAACACAGTTTTGCAAGTAAATATGTGTCACAGGCACTGCACTCACTGCCATAGTAAGTAGACTTGAGATAAGGAAACACAAACAAACTGGTTTATACACAACAACAATTATTTGTGGATTTGTGATAAATATGACACATTTATTGATAATAGAATTATATGAGACATTTATTTATTTAATCAATCAATATTATTTCCTACATTTAATTTATAAGTTGCACATAACTGTTGTTGTATTTTAAATATAATTATTATTTAATATTAGTATTAATTCTTTTAGTCTAAAAGAAATAAACAGTACTGAGTCTAATTCCTATTTTAATTCAGTCATAGGGTTGTGAAAGTCAGATAAAATTCATCAAAAATAAAATACCTATATGTACTTACTCCAAAATTCACAATTAATAGTTAAACTTTCAATCTTAGTATAGTTGCCAAAAGGAGTAGCAGGTCATAGGATTATTATTTCTTATTTCTTTGTGTATCAGCCTATCATATTCCTGCTGCACTGTACCTTCACATATGCAGAGGTGTGAGCATTGAGAACCAAGCTTGCCTAAGGTGCATTAGTAGATTTATATGTCCAGGTTTTCCTACAATGTTTTTGTTTCTTAAAAATATATAAACAATGCTCAAGGTAAACTTATGAATAATGTCTTTTTAATTTAGAAAATGCATATTAACTTTAAAAAGTGACATTTGTACTTGCCCAATAACAAACCTTCAAATGCATGTATATTTTACCCATTTGGACATCACAATTTTTATTTGTTAGATAATTGAAATATTATGTATAATTCCTTCCCTTTCCCAACTATTGTATATTTAGCTTTCCGCGGCGCGGTTTTATCCGCTCTATGGTTACTGCTTTGCACCCGTCGCCAGTAGCGTAATGTTACATAGCCTACAACCTTCCTCGAGAACTGGGCTGTGAAATGCAAAAATAATTTTTCAAATCTGACAGTTCCAGAGATTAGCATGTTTAAACTTTTAGTTTAACTCTTAGTTTAAACTAAAATCTTCTGCTAAATTAATTACTCCCTGTTTAACTAAGTTCATTTAAATGTCAGCATTATTTCTAATGACTATTATCTCACCTTCGCGATTAAATTACTCAATACTAATATTTGATGACTAAAACAATATCCAACTTGGCTATGTAACTGTAACAGTTATCAAATAATATCTAAATACTGCTATTTGTATATTTAAGTTTACTTATATTATAAGTATTATTTCTTGATGGGTTCATTTATTTATGAGATCGTTTGGTTCATTGTGCATATTTGACTCAGAGTAATATTCAATTTGTATTATAATTTTAATGCCATTACCGAAGTTCTCATAAAAATAAATTATAAATGTTATTTAAGAATTAAACATGAAATAATAAATGTAATGAATATAATCCATTAGTTAAAACTTATTCTTGTAATTATTTTGTCCTGCAGTTGGAACAAAGGGGAGAATCACCTCATATTCAATATGTTGCCAGGCACAACACCCAACCACAACTACGTTGTTAATCTCAACACAAGCAAAGCCATTATAGCAGGAGCTGGCTTCAACACATGGACGTTCAGATATGGTTTTGACGTTTCAATACCAGTGTACAGTCCCATTGCCGAGAGAATTGAGAGCACACAACCAGAACAAAAACAATATCTCATTATTTCGACCCAGCTCAATATACCACACAATTATTTAGAAGAACTACAGAATATAGCATCATCATCCAACGATTTGTTGTTGCTGGATAGATGTAAGACTGACATAACAGATCATAGTAAACGCTGTGAATACACAACGGGTAGAGTGTTTGAATACCCGGATATATTGAAAGAGGGGATGTTCTGTTTAGTTGTAAGGAGTGCAAGATTAACTCAAGCTGTACTGATGGACATTTTAGCATCTCAGTGTATACCAGTAGTGATAGCTGACTCCGTAGTGATGCCGTTCAACTCGCATGTTGATTGGAATAAATTAGCTCTTTTTATACCGGAGGATAATATAAAGAACTTGGTGAAAATAGTGCATTCTGTAAGTAAGGAAAGACGTGGTGAACTGTATTGGCAGCTGCGTTGGGCGTTTGATAGATACTTTGCTAGTGTTGAGAAGATTACGTTGACTGCTTTAGAGATAATTAATGAAAGAGTGTTCCCGCTGACAGCCAGGATGTACGAACAGTGGAATATGCCTGAACATTTGGTAAGTGTTTTTAATATTGTTTATACTTATTTTCAGTAATTATTTTAGGAGCAATATAAACAGTATATTATACTTCCAGGTCTGAATTATAATTGTATTGTGTGAGATTAATGTCTGTCTGATGTACCTAATATACTGGCTGCATTTTTAGTGGTTTTACAAACTTCGTACTTCTCTTATATCAGGGTATATATAAGTATATATCAATATCCTAGATTTACAAAACCAAAAATTAGAGAACTAGACAAAACTCTACTAAACTTCGTGTACTATCGAGGTATTGCAGTAGGTACAGGGCAATGACCGCGCAGGGCGAGCGGCCGAGCGGCCTATCAGTCGCTTTTGTTAAGTCGCACGTCACATCATCGATGTATTGATGCGTGCGTACGCAGGCTCATACTACGAATTCTCATTCTTTGTAGTTTTATTGCGAGTATTGGCACAATTTAAATTTTTTTTATTTTATTTTACTGTTTCACCTGGACATATCTGTAGTACTGATTACAGAAAAGTTTGTATAACCACTAAAATTTCTCGGTGTATAATTGTTTCGAACTTAAATAACGTATTATTATTGCATTTGTACAAAAACATAACAAATTGGAAAGTTTAACTAATGTTCTGGTAACATGCGAACACGCGTCTTATATTTTATAGAGGCGAAAAGAATATATAATAAAATATGTTTAACGAATTAAAGGACGGTTACAATTTACGGCCTACCACACTACCCCGTGACACTCTTAATTGCGCATATTTTTGTTAGTCTAGGAAGGAGACCATTTATGTTAGTAAATAGTGATACCTCGTTGTGACCGCTTATTTTGCCTTGGCCTTGATGCCTGAAATAAATGATTATTATTATTATTATGTGCCTCGCCAGTGACCTTTGAACTTATTATTAGGTACCCACAATATTTGCTTAATTTCAATAATTTTCAATCATATCGTAAAAAAAAATTACATTCATGCGAAACTAGAACTGGCCGCCAGTATTCTATACAACTATACTAGCTTTCCGCGGCGCGGTTTCACCCACGTCTTTGCTTACTGCTCTTCTGCGTACTACTGCGTAGCGTGATGCTACATAGTCTATAACCTTCCTCGAGAACTGGGCTATCATGCGTAAAAAGAATTTTCAAATCCGAATAGTAGTTTCAGAGATTAGCGCGTTCAAACAAACAAACTAACTCTTCCGCTTTATATAGTAGTGTATGTATACTATTATATAGCTCCCATTATTGTATAAGTTTTATTTGTCTCCGTCACTATTTTCAATTCAACTTTACGCGAATACAACCTGATGGACTGAAAGGTTTTCGAAACTTTGAAAAGCAATTAATCTACAACATATTATATGTAGGGTGTGGCTTGGGTATAGCCGCGTCACTAGTTAATTACTTTCAACATAAGAAACTTTACATGATTCTTTCCTCTTTATCAAAGCCAATCGCAATGGATTCTCATATTCGACTTATATATATTTATGCATACCTAGCGGTACTACCACTAACGCAATCTACCAAGTAGTCGTATATTTACTTTTTTTTTCTGAAACTGAAGTGCAAACAGTCATATTACGTAGCCTAGACGCTGCAATACCAAGAGTATCACTGCCGTGTTGCCCACCCTATAAACCGTTTTAAGTTCTTTGTTGAAGAATTCCATGTTATATTTATTTATTTTTTGAACTTAATGCACGAAAGTACAACGGCGGACTTAATGCTAAAAGCATTCTCTACTAGTCAAGCCTAGGTGGTGAAGAAACACTCGAAGTAGGTGCAGACAACGAAGCAGAGTGATATTAATGGGTGTTTGTAAAAGAAAAACTTGGGAGACGTCGACGCGACATTCGTTCCACAATCTTATCGTACGTAGAGTTCTTTAAAACCTTACTGTAAGAGACCCTGGTGGTTCTAATATGTGAGGATGAACTTTACAGATTGCGATGCAATGATAAAAAGTGGCAGTTGGCATAGTGCCAACTGCCACTTTTTAGTACCAAACAATTCTTCATAGTCTATTATGTAGACTTCTATTAATTCCGTAACTTGTATTATGGAATTCATTAAACCACTTTTATGAGTTATGTCTTTGCTTCGAATCTAGACAGTTACATATCGAGTAGCCGGTGAATTTATGAACGGCGTCGAAGAGGCAGTAAAAATGGCGTAGCTTATAAAGAGCAGCAAGCGCCGAAAGATTAATCTTCTGTTTTTTAATAATTTAAGCCTAGTCTACATAAATATTACATTCTTATTCTTAGCAGTAGGCGGCTAGGAAGTCTTCCATGTAAAAAATAATAACAAGCTGTGTATTAGATTCATGTATGCCTGTCGTCAGATATACTAACAATTTCACTCTTAAAGTCTAGAAGAACAGGACATTGGTTTAACAGTTGTCAGTAAGCTTTCTCTAAGAGCGCTGAAAACCGGTATTTGTCTGCAGCAACACAACACTGCTGCCTGTATAACTGCGGCGTAAGACTAACTTTAAAGAGACTATTATTGTTAGAACGAAGGAAGGCGAGATATCTAAAGGGAAGTTCGCTGCCCTGTCATTTTTTTCCGTCTTATATCACATCCAGATATATGTTTAGCGGTTAATACCGCACTATAACCAGCGTTTATAACTATTAAAGTTATAAACAGCGTAAACATAATCTTGTTTAGGCATTCGGAGGGCATGCCATATGAATGTGGCACAGTGGGAGGGCTAATAAAAAGGCTCAAAGTTGTTCAACGAGCTATGGTCCTTACGTGACTGAGTTTAACTAGAGTAGGGTCCCAACATGTCAGGATTTAGCGTCTTGTTGGGATTCATAACGTTTTGATGTTTAATATAACTTGCTAGAAGAAATATTATTCTGTTATTCGTACTCCTAAAAGTTAGTACTTTAAGCTTTTTGTGTAAATATTTCAATTTTCAAGGCGCGGTTTTGCTTACTGCTCTGATTCCGTCGCTAGTAGCGTGATGTTACATTAGGCCTATAACCTTCCTCGAAAACTGGGCTATCATACGCAAAAAAGGTTTTACGAATCCGACTGGCAACAAACAAAGAAGTAGAAACTAGATTGCGTAATACAACTTAACATTACGTCTTTTGATTTATTCCACACTTTTCTGGGAAGGTTAGATAAAGGAACACCTACGTTCCGCCAGCTTCGCATCCTATGTAACAGGATTCTCTGTGAGCGAGGAGGTATGTAATTAGGCCTCCACCGCTCCCATTCACCAATAGATTATATTACAACTTAACGTCGATTTTGTAAAAGATAAATCTGACACATTACCTACTATTATATAAAGAGGAAGAGTTTGTTTGTTTGTACGTGCTAATTTAGAACTACCAGTCGGATTTGAAAAATTCGTTTTGCGTAAGATAGCCCAGTTCTCGAAGAAGGTTATAGACTATGTAACATCACGCTTTCAGCGACGGGAGCAGAGTAGTACGCAAAGACGCAGCTGAAACCGCGCTGACAAAAGCTAGTTAGCTATAACCAACAAGAATCTACTTCCATAAAAGATACGTGTAATGCAGTGGCAATGTCTAAGCTAACTCTGGTTGTAATAAAATTATTTCCCTCATTAAACCTCGTTGGAATTTGTAACTTATAAATAACATAGACTAGCTTCCCGAGGCGTGGTTTCACCCTCGTCTTTGCTTACTGCTCTGCACCTGTCGCCAGTAGCGTGATATAACATAGCCTATAACCTTCCTCAAGAACTGGGCTATTATACGCAAAAATAATTATTCAAATTCGACTGGTGGTTCAAGAGATTAGCGCGTTCAAACAACAAACTCTGCCGCTTCGTATAATAGTAGGTATAGATAGATATACGGTAGTAGATCCACGCTGATTTCAGCATGAATGGGCCGGATCGTCCAGGGAAGTACTACCCTCTCATAGAAGATCGACTTAAGAGTAGTAGTATCTGTACTACTGCGTTTCGTTCGGTGAGTGAGAGCGCCTGAGGCCCGATTTCCCCCCTTTCCTCTTTCCTCACCTCCCTCATTCCCTTCCCCTAACCCAATTCCCAACCGCCATAGTGGAGGCCACCATACCAGCAGTTTAAGACGATGGCTTTTGGTATAGTGGCCGCCACTTCTGGATTCCACTAACTGCTTACCATCAGCCGGGGTGGAGTCACTTTGGTAGGTCATAATATAAAAAAAAAAAAAAAAAACAGTCTTTTTAAAAGGACTTCTTATACAAGTAAATATAAATAAATCAACACAGTGTTTCATCTATTCACTCGTCAAACGTTTTAGTGGCCTTTTTTACACCCACTGTTCTATTTTAAAGAACACGGTCACGGCTCATTCATGTTTACGAGTTTAATTTTGAATGACATGGTCGCTGTTAATAATGTTTTGCTATACGTTAACCTCGCAATTCAGTTATTGATTGCTTACGTGAAAGTTGGTATGAAGCGAGCTTACTATGTATCGTGTAAGAGTATTGGAAGCTAGTGAAATGTTTGCGTATATGAGCTTTGAGAATGCATGTTCTATTATCTCGTATATAGCGATTACTCTTCAAAAAAATTAACAGTTTATATAATATCTACATAGAAACATTTATCACAGTTCACATGTTGACTTTACCTTTTGTAGCAATATGCAAATTGAGGCAGCCTGTAAAGCACACATTTTACTTTTTAATTTTTCTTTACAACATAGAAAGCTGTAAGTAATTAAGTATCTATAGAGTTAAGTGTATTGCCTGCGTCACTTTGCATGCTACTTGAAACTGTAACTTACAAAAATTGTAATAACCTGGCGATTAAAAAGAGTGGCCTGAGTTTCTTGCCAGTTCTTCTCATGGCTCTACTTCGTCAGCGAACTGGCTGTAGGTTAATTTGCTGACATTTTGTAAACTTTGACGTTCATAAGTGTTAATTTAATTAACTTAAATGAATAAACATATATTTCATTTCATTTCATTTCATTTCAACACATTTCGACACTGCATTTACCCAAACGGGAAAAGCCTTTCACAAAGTCGTTTTAGAGGCCACTGTGGTACAAATATACCATAATAGCTATTGATATGCACTTTTCTTTAACTACTAAATGCGTATCGTAGGCATAGTTAACTAATTTCGGTAGACATACAAAAAAGTGCCATTTTTAATGTTGATCGCACATATTTTAAGCGCGGCGTGAAAAGCATCGATGATTTTTATGATGGATGTCTACCACTTCTGGATCCTACTGACTGTTTACCAAACAGGGTAGAGTCGATTTTGTAGGTTACAGAACTTTTGCACAAAAACACTGTTAGAGTCTAATCTAAGTTAATTTATGCATACTGAAAATGAATCCTTAGTCAAGTTAAATCGCTTCTGCGAGTACACGTGCGGTTATAAAATTGTTATGCATAGAAAAATTCTATCCAAAAAGTGCCTGGTCTGCACTAATAGATTCACAGTATATGCTGGCACGTCATGAAACGGAATATGCAAATACCTATCATATTTATACGACGCACGGGTTGAGGGTGGCGCGATGCAATCGTCCCAATCTTTTTATTAAAGAACACCGTGACCTGTATGAATATTTATGTTGTACCTTATTTATAGAGGTAACCGACTACTCTCATTAAGGTTGAATACTAATTTTTATAACGCTACTCCAGTGGTGAACAATTCCTGTTTGGAGACTTCAAACAGAATTAACGGACACAAAAATATTCCTTGATCAAAATTTTTACTATCTTGGTCAAATATTTAATAATGAAAATAGCTCATTTGCTTGTTGGCAACGGCTTGATTATCTTTACTTAGTATTGGTTGTTTAACCCACGAACTAGCTACATACATACTGGTATGTTCATATGTTACTACTTACCACGAGAGTCGTAGCCCATACGCTTGTTTGGTATCCATTCGTGTGTAAAAGTGTGGGTAAAGTAGGCTAATAGTGTGAAACCAGAAGTAAGGTTGGGTATTCACCCTTACGATCGTAATCTTAATGGCTGTCATTCTTAGAGAACTCTTAAACATTAAACGCAGCTAAAGTCTCATCACTAAAATAAGTTCCATACCCTTCACAAAGGGTGACGGTAATCAGAATCAAGTGCACATTTATCCAAACTTTTGATTCTACCGCGAACATTCTAGCGTCAGCTAATTTGCATACTGTATGCAGACTCACCCAAATTGAATTTTTCTACAGCATGAATTAAACACGATTCCAAATTCTCCGATCCAAATTATAGCACAATAAATGTTTTACTTTCTTTCTTTTAAATTTCAAATTCGAAATTTTGAATATACTTCGTGATAAAATGTAAATTAAAAAATAAAAGCTCGCACTGTGGAAATTTTTGCCTCAGAGATGCATTAAACCTTACTTGTCGCTAGGGGAGTTACGCAAAAGAGAAATCTCATAAATTTATTGATAGATATCGTAACTTCACTCGTAAATGCCGTTCATAAATCTGTAGTAAGTGTCCACACACACATAAACGTATGTTAAGTACCGTTGTAGAACTTGATCGATTTAGTTGAGCTAATTTCTATAGGTACTCTGATAGTTTAAAGTCTAAGTGAAAGCCCTCGTAAAGTGAAATCGGTTAGGTTATTGATGAGAGATATTGATATTGTTCGTGTGTTTAGTTGATGGACAGATATCTAAGTTTCATGCATGAGGCTTTATTATTTGCTTTACCGATAATCATAACTGGGTTATTATTTTATAGCGGTTATCCATTAGCGTAGCCAAATTATTTTTATTCGTTTGATAAGATTTATTAAGGAAAATTCTGCAAATTTGCCGATTAAGTTAGGGTCATAGGATTAAGCGAGAAATTCAGGAAGCGCTTCATAGCTCGAAATGATTTGGGAGATATAATTTGAAGTAGCATACAATTTGTCACAACTAAAACACTTATAGTTCATACATATTTATTAATTATAGCATAAAGTCATAAATAAAAAAAGTGTGGTAAACATGTCGCCTCAATTTAAACATAGCTACAAAAAAGGATAAAAACACAATGTGAATTGCAATTGTTGGTTTGTTGAGTGAACTGTTTTTGAAACTTGAATGTGAAAGACCGATGTCAAAACCCAGCAGTGCAATTATCAAACAATTTCAACGTTGCGTAGACATATCCGGATACCTGTCTATCCGACCAATTAGCCGGCGCTGTAGCTGACAAATTACAATCCACGGCAACCCTTTCGTCATAAACCGAAATTGACATTTACTACCTTATTGCTAGGAAACAGTTTTTTATTTTGGAAAAACGAGTTTTATGCCCTTTTTACTCCGATGTTTATTGTTCGCTGTAGATAGTCTCGTTCAATTTAAATAGCATCTACTTTAAAATAGCAATAAAAGAATCGTCATTTCCACCAGTTTTGTGTCGCAAGTTATAAAAGTCAATTGAACGGAAGGGTTAGTACAGAATACATGGACATAATAAAAGCGAATTTCTACTAAAACATCCAATCGCTGAAGAATTTCGGCCTAACATTTTGGAGGATAACGGATCTAAATGCGATTACGGGCAATGATTGGGCACTTACTTACAGTATATATTACGAAAGCGATAACGAGCGAAAAATGGTGAAATCTCTCATCAAATGATGCATTAAATGGATCCACTGATGCGATTTCATACTCGAGACTATATCACATGTTTTGGAGAGCTATAAGATAAATTTGTCACGTTGTATAAGAATCCTTTGTTTAGGAATGGTTTCAGCCAGCGGCTTTGTTTAAGGTAGGTAAAGAATAGCTGATTTCACACTCCGGCTCTTAAAGGTTCTCAGTAAAAAAGGAAGATACTGAGGGACACACGGAACATTTTTCATTTTATAATGTTCGTTAGGAGTGACTCATTAGATAGGATGAGTCAAAGAGCATATTCATCACCAGGCACATGATTTAGACTTGGATCGTATTATAATCAGCATAAGGTGAAAAATTGAATTTATGTCACGGTGTTGGTTCAGTAGTACTGGGTACGGTCTGCTGTGCAGATGTCTCACGTTCGATCCCTAGATTGGATAAAGTGATATTGGGGTTTTCCATCAAGAAATTCTCAGTGTTGTCCTGAAGTTTGGAAAGCGACCGGCAAATGGCGACGGGCTCGCTCACTGTTACATTGGGCCCGAGATAGAAAACGTGGATGTTATACACTATAACTTACCATTTCGAGGAAAAATGCGAGACTATGTTATAATAAATTAATAAGCAGTTATATTTCATTATTGTTAATTTTATCCGTCAGCCACAGTTTTTAAGCTGAAAACTTATACATACCGAATTCGTAGCCAATTACGAATTAATTTTCCACTGTTTCACTCTCTTAGCAACAGAAACGGAAATAAATGTTTTTATTACTTTGAACAATGGAAAAATATTATGTTTCATACATCTTATTACTGCTGACGATAACTAAGTACGCTTAAAAGGAATCGTTTCTATCTCGTATTCGCATTCTTCAAAGCGATTTATTTTTCTTATTTTTATTAGATAGTTTTTCTGATGTTCAGCGATTACGGATTACTATAAACCCTTACCCTGTAAGAAAATTGCTCCTTTGGCAGTTTATGAGACTAACGTCTAAATACTCAGACCCTGTCGCTGAAATTCTAAGCAACTGAGACAATTTTATATGTAGACTTAAAGGCCAATTAAAAAGTTAAAATTTAGTGATATTTCAGAAAAGTAAAAGCATTTTCAAAACTTGACCATTTGTGCACATAATTATTACCTTCTATTATTTGCCCGGGTCTAAATCGTGGTAGTATAGCAATAATAAACCTGTTTTGCTGTTAGAATAGTGCTAGATCAAGAAACCCCTATAAAATGTCTCGTGTGGGTAAATTAAACTCCGAAGTTTATGAAAAGATATTGACATCTCTTATAAAAAAGCATATAAAACAAGAAATTCGCTTAAGCAATTTAAAATTTTATGACAATGAACACAAGAAAGACATTTCTGAAGACGTGTATTTCGTTATATTTCTTTTTTCCGAGTGCAATTTCACAATACGTCGATCGCTCGCAGCGATATTTTAATCACATAATAAAAATTATCGTACGATGTGCAAGCTGGTTTCCACAGCTCTCGACGAGCTAAACAAAAAAAAAAGAAATTGAGGACGCTATGTCTACGGTTATGCAGCACCGTTAAAACCTGTTTTTTATCAATCGGAATAAACAGGTCATTGCATGTTGGGTTAGGTCTTATACCCGCGGGGTATGAGTGAGTTATTGGTGCTCAGAGTTCCTCTTATTTTATATCTGTATAGCTTCGACATTAAATATTTACAATCATTTGATAACTTTGCTTGGATATAACTTTGAGTGTTGTACGTTATATTTATCTATTTTCGAATTGTGAACTAGAAATTGATACATCGTTTGAAAATGGTTTATATGTTTATACTGATGTATCAATTTCTACTCCACAAATATACAACATACATTAGGGCGCTTATCTAAGTAAAAGAAAATTATAAAAGATAGGTAGATAATCGTTTACTGTCTATTTCTCACCAAAACCGAATACAAAGTTCACAAACTGAGTACAAAGAACTAATGATACAAATAACAAACTACTATCACAAACCAATCTCGGTAAATTAGCGTTATACATAATGTAAAGTATTTTCTGTTTTACGCATAGTGACCAAACATTGTTATTACATAATTAATCATAAGTGTTTATAGCACCTTTGCTATACTCTTATGAGGAAAATTCATTACTATAGGTACAAATGTGACAAAATAATACCTTTCACGTAAAAATGTAGTCAGTATAATTTTTACTTGACATTAAATTGACGTATGAGAAAGAGGAGATTATTTAGGTCAGAAAAAAACTAGGACACCACCTTTAAGGGTTTTATTTATTTATAGAAGAGAACTATGTGTATATGTCCTGCCCTTTGTCGATGTAGTAAGGCAATTTTCAAAGCTATGTGAGCAGATTCGCTTGCCGATTACATTCGATCTGGTAAACGTGGCGTGCATAGATAAGGACGGCTCAAAGTGGATATGATGAGTGGACATCGCTCGACTGAAATCATGATGTAATAGAATGATAGGTAAGCTTATTCACAATGACTTTATAAATTAATTTCGAATTACAATGACGCTGATGTACAAAACATTCATTTCTTTAGCAGAACCTCAGTAGTGCTAGGTTAGGTTAGTTGACATAACTAGCTCAATAAAATTAATCAATACTGTCGATTGTTGCATCAGTCCTAAAATCAATGAAGGCAACTTACATACTTAGAATCTACATAACTGCCTACTTGTTCCGGGCATACAGCGTGGTGCTGTTTGTACGTACGGCAATAAAATCAATTATGTAAATATGTAGATACATAATATCTCGATAGTAATGTAAAACATTTAATTTTGCATTTTCTCCCCATATCGAAATTCAAATTAGTGGTAATTATGTACGTCGAAATAACACAATTAGAATGCCGGCTTTTTCAATTTTCTCTTCAAAAGTAGAAATAAGGTACAATTTGTTTAATTACTTTGTCTATTGATACCGTTGGATTTTAATACTGAAATTAAGCGAAAAGTTTAACTTTAATGTTAGAAGTTTGTAAAAGAAATTCCTTTACCTTTTTGATAACGGTCGTTTATTTAGCGCGAGATTGTCAAGATTAGTATGGGTGGAAAGGTCGTGGGGTAGCTTGATGTCTCTATAGCATTAAGAGGGGTTGTGCTGGGGCTAGTTAATTCTAATTGCGATGTCGATAATTGCTACTAGAATGTTCTGTATTAGAATACGAGTGTACCGGTACCTACATAGTAACAAGTTAAAGATTTCACAACATTATTAGTTTTAAAACATAATGCACGGGCCTCTCGCCAAACCAGGGGTTTGTGGATAATGTTGCTACCCTTTTTATCGTATTTTCAATCGTCTTTTACGACACATTGTTGACATTTGGTGAGTATGGGATAGGAGGGTGTGAAGAAAAATACAAATCAGTTCCTAATTAAAAAATAAAGACACAAATCAGACACGTTTCTTTTACAGAAACACGTTCATTTTAACAATAACTGTCTTAACGTAATTGTACGAATTATTAGTCAAAGAATACAGGTACAATGTTATAAAACTTTGCTCTGCAACATTATAGAAATTTGAAAATAATAACAATGCGCTCTTAATCTACCTAGTGATGGTCTAATAAAGGCATCCGCCCTCTATACACGAGATTGTGTGACGTGCATCAGTAAGTTTGTAGAGGCGGCGTGCACACTTGGATAATTTTATTTTGAATTTCAGATTAGCTTAAGCTAATGTGAATTTGTTATCACGTTAGTTATCTTTACCGTATTTCTAGAGAAGAGCTTGAAGCACTTCTTTGAATTTAGCCCATGGATCTCTCAAATTCAGACCCCTGTCTCGCGACAAAATTACTCTTCTTTGTCTGGTAAGAAGCCGTTAGTGATGCTTAGAAGTGGTGGACTCTAAACCAATTGCATGCATGGTATGCTGGCCCATTGTGGCGCCTTTTGTGAATTACTATTCGCGGATACCTTAGGAGAACTGAAGAGCTAATCACCACTCATAACAAAATACAATGAATATAAAGCTTAGCTAGGGCCTTCTGTAGGGAGATATTATTATTGTCTACTGAGTGTTAAGTGAGAAGTTAATGAAAGGAAAGTGTACGTCTATTATATAATAATGTTTTTCACTTTATGTGGCAACACCGCAATTTTCACTATTAATATTATTATTACCAACCCGCTGTAATAATTATTGTGTTAACATATTTTAGGCTCGTTCACCGACTTAATTTGCCTCAGGTTTATTCTCTTTGTAACATTGTTAAAATGCTCTACTTTATTTAGAACTGCTTTAACCGTATGATGAGGATAAAAAGTACAACCTTGTAACAAATTACTCGTACTCATTTAAATTATAACAAAAAAATCTAAAATATACCTAAAAATAAAAACAAAATTTTGCCGATCGTCATCAGTGACCATTCATTTAAATTTTTTTTGAACGCTAATGTTTATAACTCAGCCAACCAACCAGTTCACGCTGCTATGTCCTGTATCTGCTAATTTTCACCTTTTTCTTGCTAATTTTAATCAAAATATTCTTTTCGTAACACCTGTTATTATGACTGTTGTTATGACTGGCCTGTTGGTCTAGTGGTTAGTGACCCTGACTGCTAAGCCGGAGGTCGTGGGTTCGATTCCCACCCAGGACAAACCTTTGTGTGATGAGCATGATTGTTTGTTCTGTGTCTGGGTGTAATTTATCTATAATATGTATGTATTTACAAAAAAAAAAAAAGTATATAAGTAGTATATCAGTTGTTTAGTACCCATAACACAAGCAAATATAATTGCTTAATTTGGGGCTAAATGGCGCTGTATGTATGTGGTAGAATATTATTATTATTATAGAATATTGTTATTAAATTTGGCTAATATTTTAAAGTAACTTTGCTTTGTTCGGTTTTTCTTTCAGATTATTCGAGTTGTTCTTTTATTGTATCTTTCCTTTGAATTTTTTGTACCGTGCGTTGGTTCATTTTTGGACTGAATTTATGACTCTAATCTGCTGGTTCAAGAGTAGTGGACACAATGCCAGTTGCCATTGTGGCAAACTGCTGTTTGATGACCTCCAACTAACAACTTCTCAAAAGTACCGCGATAACAATTGCAAGCACGCAATATGCGTTGCATTGGTAGTAAATTGTAAGAAGACATTATTATGTGGTTCCAGATTTTTAACTGTACGTCATAAGTGTTAGTACTGAATGAACTCTTTGGTTTGAGTTGTGCAGATGCCGCAAATTGTGTAAAAACGCTAAATACTTTTTATTTTAGGATATTTTTTGAGTCAAGAGTTTTTCATTTACTACACTTAGTTTTGTTATTATTTCAATTTATACACCGCCAAGATTCAGAAACTCTGTTTTGTATTTTAATTATTTTGTACATTATTTATGTACGACGAACGGCCTTGTCGTTAAAAGCAATTTCTTCCAACCGACAACCTTTGGACGATAGAAGATTGTTTATCTATTTTATTTAATAGAAGTACTTAACATTGGGGTTTCTGAGATTTTATATTAGACTACTTATTTGTCTGACATCACATGTAAAAAATAAATTAGACCTTCAACTCTAACATACGAATTCGAAATAGATAAGAGTTCCTTAGAACGCAATTAGAAAATTTGTATATCACTAATATTAAAACGTATTGGTAATTTAAAAAGTCGATTACGTTTAATCAATATCAAGCTACTACCGGGTCCTTCTTTGATTAAATATGTGTAGGTGTAGTACTTAATTATTAACTTTGTGAATATTATATCAGTAGGGACGGTTTTGGAAATCTATCAAGAGCTGGACGTTTGTATATTATGATTTGGTAGAGCGTAAGTACTAAGATATTGCAATTATCTAAGCAAGACATGGGCAACTCCCGCTAGCCCTGTGTCGCGGCGAATTTTACAAATGTACGATTAACGGATACAAAAAATACATTAAAACCAGATTCGAAACAAATTTATGTAGATCACACAAAGCTTGGTCCTGTGTAGAAATCAAACCCACAACAGCTTGCACAGTAGTCGCTTGCAGTCGCAATGCGCCACTCAGAGGCAAACAAAGTGTTCGAAGAGATCTCGCTCAAAAAGCCTTTTTGCTCAAGTTGCTGAAAACTGGCGCATGCTTCTGGTATACTACTTCTTTGCGAAGCACAGGTTTCTATGTTCATAAATTTCGATTTTCGATATCGTCCCTAACAATGACTGATCTTGAATAAGCGGTAACAATAAGGAAAATATATTTTTTTAATCATATGATTCAACCTATTCAACTTATGACAAAGAACAACTGAGATTGATGAAACTGTACAGAATAAATTGACGGTTCAAAGACTTGAAAAATTAAGGCACCATTAGCAATATATCATATTCATCAGCCACCAAATACATTTTTCTAACCATATTCTATATTTTGTATTGTTACGTGTCAGGATGGGGTTCGATGTAAAATGCCAGTTACTCGATGATAAGTTTATTCAGGACTCACACAATACACTAACAGTAACAAAATAACGCAAGAAACACTTATACTGCACTTTATCGCTTCGTAGATTGCTCTTCGTAAACTTCCGTATCACTTAGATGTTCGTTCGAGATCGCTGTATTCACAGCTGAACAGTAACTAATCGCCGACGTTCCTTCCATCCTTTTTATAGTCATTCAATAGATTTCTAGAACCTTCCTGTTATTACTACAAAGTTGCCGACAATTCTCGATAACAAAACAATGAGTGTAGGTACTTAGCTGCGACGCGTAGGTGCCTACCGCCGATGAGCTATTGTTATACGTGTAGGTAGGTACTTGCGAACGTTCTAGCGTAGGTAATAGTCGTAACAGTATGCTAATACTTTACCGTATAATATTTTTAATTTAGGTGTATTTTGTTGTTTGCAAAGTTGGCAACAAATATTATTTCTCTACTTCGTGAATAGTCTTAAAATCATTTTTCAAACAGAGGGTATGTTGTAGTGTGTTACACTCATTAGAATATTTGGTAATGGTGACGTGTTGCCGCATTCTGAAGATTTACAACTCATACATCACTCAATGCACTATTTGTGGCATTTAGACAGTCGTCCAAACGGTGACTACTGCTTAATACCTTTTTTTTCGTGGGAAATGCATTACGCATACTCACTCGCCCAGGAAAGGAGGCTATGTCGGAGTCTCCGACCTTAATACCTGAGAACCTTAATAGCTTAATACCTGAGATATTATGTTTATTTAAAGTTATTCAGTGAAAATCGCCAGCGAAAAGACTGTTCATTGTCCTTTTAATTTTTTTTTATTTATTTGTATTAAAAAAGATAATAGAGGCGTTTTTATGACATGTAGCAGCCAGGTAACGTCCTACTTGATAGATAAATGATAAAAAATAATACACATGAACTTTTGCAAGGTAAGGGGCTCAGTAGAGCCGCTTTCTACACTCTTTTAAACTTTCTTTGATAAAGGACATGTCATAGGGCTTGGAAAACAGCACGTAGCTAAGTCAAAGTTTACACTGTACTGAGACGAGAGTTCTCCACGTACTGTCGGACTTGCGTTTTGTTTTGTTCATCATGAGACTGAGACACGTGCAGTGAAGTACCGCATTGCCCTTTATGCTCGCTAGTTTGGCTTTGTCATCCAAATGGTCCCAAAATTAGGGACGCATAACTTTAAAACCTTTCTGACTATGTTTGTGGCGTTGTGCCACGGCTCCGGTTAACCGTTTTTAGCTGATCAAACAATTTCGCAAGCTCTGCGCTTCGTTACGCGACTTGTGGTAGCCGCACGTTAATACTTTTTTTTTGTTGAGTTTAGCCCAGTTTCGTGGAAAGTAGTAATTAGTTGTTGGTGTTTATTCTCATATGCTACATTTCTCTAATTTATTACTTCCTAGTTGGTGTTCGCGCTATTCGTCCGTAAATTCATACCTTAAGTGTTGTTTGACAACATTTATTTATCCGATAATCTTAATAAACGGCTCCTTTACAGTACAGGCAGTAAGGCTATGGAATTCTCTTCCACATGGCATTCGTGACAGCCCTTCTGTTGAAGTTTTCAAGAAAAGAACTAAAGAGCATTTCTTGTCTATCGTTTATAAGTAATTATATATATTTATTGTATGTATTTATGTATATATAAAATTGTATATTTTTTTATGTAGGTATATTTAACTTTATATATTATTCATTATATTATTTAAGTATTCTTAGTATGTATGTTTATATTAAAAGGTATACATTGTGATATACTATAAGTACTTCTGTGTAATCTAGGTTAAATTGGTTTCTTCTTTACTTTTCTCTGCTATTTTTCTTTCTTAATTGTACACTTCATATACTCTCACTAATGTTACTTCCTCTTCCACTCTTAAGGTATGCTGTTAGAGAACTCAGTTCTGAGTTAAGCTCGCCTTTGTACATAATTTTTATTTATATATTTTCCTTGTTATGTATCTTTTTGTGTGCAATAAATAAATAAATAAATAAATAAATAAATAAAATATATCTTGTAAGTTAATCTAAGACATTATACACATGCATATTTATGTGCTTGTTTCATGCAAATCTGTTGAACAGTTTACGTGTAACAGAGTGACAAACATCCACACATCTTGACAAACTTGTTCATTTATATTATTAGCAGAATGTAGAATGCCTTGTACCTATTTAGTAGTAAATCATCTTTTCTATCGATTTAACAACGTTGTTTTTAACGTATACTTATAATTAATTCGATTAATGAATATTCAAATTGGTATCATCGCCACTGGGCTCAGGTTTGTAATATATTGTAATAATAATCCCAAAACCGGTGAAACTAAAGTTTTTTATAAGTATATTTAAAATGTTAGTATGTTTTCGTAGATGAGATGTAAATCAGATGACTATCGATCTATACTAATATCAGTCGCAACAAATTAAAATCCTACCTCAATATAGTAAGAAAAAGGCGCAAAGAACTAAATTAGAGGCGGTCTGAAAGTAACACCATTAATCTGAAAAAGCGCTACTAAATATCATACGACATTGTCTTCAGCTACTGAAAAAGTAATAAAGCATATTGGAGTCTATATAAATGGAAAGAGAAATAAGTAACGACACATTCCGTGTCTCAGATGGTAGTGTTTTATTAAAATATGTGGATCGGAGCATGGCCTGTGTATCGTAGTGTTACCACATGTGTCCCGCTTCCTTTAGACGTCAAGACGTCAGAGCTATGTGTAATATTTTTAATACTTTTTATGAAATAATGTTTTACAAGTTTTGTGTGTTGGCTACTTATATTAACAGTGACGTTCATTTTCTTTTTGGCAAAAAGCGCATTAGTTACTTCTTCAATTTTGAACTTTTTGGCAAAAAACGCGTTACTTACGTCTTCAATTTTGAAACTTACCGATTTATTAAACAAAGCTGATGTGATGATGTCCTAGAAATCTAATTTCTAATTTCATTTTATATTTTCACGGGCTTTGAAATACAAGAGATGGATATGGTGTGTCGCAATTGGTATATACGGCAAATTGGACGGCATGGCCCTCATTATATAGATTTTGAGAGGTGGCTTTTCATTCAACGCTTAAAAGTTCGCGAGTTTTAATTAACCGACGTAGGCATGGAAATAGGTATCGAACCTGCGCAACAGATCTGATAAACCGCTGACATTTGTATAGTGCTACTTCATCTGTTGGTAAAGTAATAAATCACACGTAGGTTTTGCCGCAGGCAATAACTAATGCTGAATATTACAAATATGAGGGTACTTTTGTCCATCTGTTATGTTGCCGATAAATAATGTATTTACGACATGTCGTTACTACACGTGTTTGCTCTCGGAAGGTAACAAGGGATATTTTACACCCATATTTCAGCAGCCATGTTAAGATTCCATGAAACAGAGTGCTAGCTTATTTTGACAGTTAAAATTTAAGTCTGAATATGAGCATTTTAAACCAAAAACCTTCTACCTGATTCAATGAATCGAATTTGACACTGTAGGGCGAATTGAACGCGCTATCATTGCGCCACTTTTGAATTGTTTTAGAATACACATAGTTTTGTATAGATAGGTAAATATGGGTAAGCATTCAACAAAAGTTTGTAATAGAAGTTTGTTGATTAATGTTTTAATGCTGTATTGTAGGTAAGAGAGAGAGAGGCTTTGAACTCTAATCGATTTTATGATATAAAGCACTAAAGTTGTTTAAGCTGTGAGAAATAACCTAGTGTTTCTTCGTCATACCACCCAATTAAGTAACAAGTAAAATAAAAATAACTTGCCTTTAAAACACGCACTAGCTGGTTTTTGTAAAGGAGTTCCGTAGTCCGTTGTTGGAAAGAAATCTTAAAATGGTAAAGCAAAGGCTCTTTTATCCTTTCTGTTTCTGCGCTAATTTCTAAACTAGGTACGCAACAGATTTTGATACGGTTTTCAATATGGTACAGAGATTTTTTCGCAAGGTTTATAGGATAATAAATGAATATGTATTATAGTTGAGAAAAGGCGAAATTTTAACAATATGTAATAGATAACGTTAGGTACCATATGACTACTACAAATTGTGAATTCGAAGCAGAACAAGCTTCGCTTCGGATTAAAAAGTTCATTTCTCATTAGGTCTCACTAAAAACGCCCACGAAAATAATGAAAATGAAAATATGTTTATTCATATAAGTTAATTAAATTAACACTTATAAACCGTCAAAGATTACAAAATGTCAGCAATTAACCTACAGCCAGTTCGCTGACGAAGTAGAGCCATGAGAAGAACTGGCAAGAAACTCAGGCCACTCTTTTTAATCGCCAGGTTATTACAATTTTTGTAATTTACAATTTCAAGTAGCATGCAAAGTGAACAGGCAATACATTTAACTATATAGGTATGATCATTGCAATAGTGTCGTATCACATCATTTTGATTTACAAATTTTGAAACGAATGAAAAATATGTTTAACTTAATAAAATATAGCCTATGATACCCGTCCTATTTGTACCTTTCTAAAAGTGATTCTTTTTTTAAATCAGTTACGAAGATCTTGAGTTAAATCGGAACAAACAAATAAGATTAGTATAGATTTAGATAAAAACTAGCTGCCCCGGCGAACTTCGTTCCGCCTAACAGTCGATCAACATAACTTTATTTTTCTAAAATAAACGTGACCTAAGTTACTCCTTATTACATCAGCTACCTGCCAATAAAAGTCCAGTCAAAATCGGTCCAGCCATTTCAGAGATTAGCCGGAACAAACAGACAAAAATTGAAAAAAATGTAATTTATTATATGTACCGTATATATATTCATATACATGTAGTAAAAAACGGTTATTTCAATATTACAAACAGACACTCCAATTTTATTATATGTATAGATTAGTACAACATAAAGAGCTTATTCAAAGTAATTTCATTTTGTTTCGTTAAGAGCGTTATTAAAAAGCATCGTCTTAAATTTATAATGAAATCGGAGAGCACTCACGTCTGTAAAAGCACATATCACTATTAGTAGAGCAGTTAAATAGCCGCACTAAAACTTTTAAGACCTATCAGAACGATACTCCACGTTGTAATGTGCACTATTTTTTAATATTATGTAGTTAAAAGAATCTTACCTATAATAAATAACTAGACGTCCGTCCTCGCTTCGCTTCGGTATCAAAAGTCTCATTCGGTTCCACAACAACGCTAACACAAAATATCTTTGATAGTGCAGTATTGCATCATTCAGATTTATAAAGGCACTTAAAGTATCGAAATTTTGAAAATAACTTAAAAAGTATTTTAATCATAATAAAAAGCCCTAAGCCTATGTTACCCGCTTGATTTATTGATTTCTAAACGTGAAAGAATTTTTCAAATCGGTAACGTATATTTTTAGTTAAATTGTTGCAAACAAACATACACAAAATCAAATCTTTTCTCTTCATAATATCAGTTTAGAAGTATAAAACAGATCTGATGGCAATCTTGGCAGAAGGGTTCTAAACATGTAAGATAAGAGACCATAGAGCCCTTTCTCTGCAGTGGGATAATAACGGGCTTGTATAATGATAAAAATAATATTTCTTTTGTGTGGGTAGAGGAGACAAAGAAAAGAAAAATGGATTGTCATGAAAGAAAAAAAAATTGTTTAGAAGACGGCTAATAGAAGAAAATGGAGGTAAAACACTTTGTGGCTACCCCAACTAACATTGAACTAGGAGAGGCAGAAAAGTACCTAAATAAAGAATTCGTCGCTTGTTTAAATAATAGTGTTCCCTACTTATTCTGCTCAGTATCTAACCCATTTGTGATATAGAAGCACCCTGTAAATATTTGTGGTAATAAAACTTATCATTTCAACGCGATGATTTTTGAAACATAACTAAATCTGTCGATATAGCAATTGGTGAACCGCAGCTTATATAGTTTCATTAAAATTTCATCTACATAGTGAAAATAATCGGCGATTAAAATAGATTAATTTACAAAGGGTTAAATGGACTGGACGAAATTGTATGGTCAAAGTTTTTCTGGATATTACGGAACCCTAATTATACTGATTGTGATTATAATTAAAGTCGATAGGAGGTAATGGTTTCCTCTTAGTTAGTTGGTACCAGTATCGTGTCAATTATGTCGTTATAAACTGAACCAATTTTGGACTTATTAAATTAGTTTTTTTTATAATGAGTAGTACTAGTTTCTAACGGAAGACCTTGAACGGCCATTGATGAGTACAGAAATAAAGTTTTACATTTCATATAAAATATAACACAAAATATGCAAGAGAACTAATGCATGAATTGAAAATTAGGGGTAATAAACCGTCCAGAGGTTTACATAATATGCCAGAGTAACAAACATCCACACGTATTTTTATTTACTTAGCTTTAGTACTCGTCATAAAATCAAAGATATGCTTGTCTTTTCTCATCTCGTGAAAACCACTGAACTGGCTTTTTCACTGAACTGAAACCTATGATAAACATAAAAAATATAAACTCAGCGTGCAAGGGTTAATACACTTTTTACTACACTGAAATTCTAGGGCGACATCCAAGTGGGTAACTACCAGATTGTAATATTAAGTACCTAGTATAAAAATGTTATTTTAATAGTCATGTCATTAACCTAAATAACCGCCATTTTTTGTAAGTAATTTTGCTTGCTGTTAAAAAACTAGACTAATTTACTGAACAATGTTCTCTTTGTACCCTCTTATAATTATAAAGATTGCAATAAGTTAAGATATACAATAGAATCAGGACCATTGTTCATCTTAATGAAAAGGTACAAGCGTCTTTACAAAACTTTGATATCTTTACCTTTACCTTTCATGTTGTTCATCTATTAAATATTCCAAGAAATGGATATATTTTTTTCTAATATTTTGATATTAATTCTTCAAACTCGTTTTGGGTCACATCATTCTTTAAATCATTAGGGGGTATCAGTATATTTAGCGGTCAACGGAATTTTCGAGTGTATAGCTCGCTATATGCAAGACACGAGCAAAAGCGAGACACTGCTTAAGGCAGCATAAACTAGAAAGTAAGTTTACACAGTGAAATAGTAGCGTAAACATACGAGTGTCGTGCTAAGGTCTCAAGTGACCAATTGATCACTATCCCTCTGAACATCGATTTGGTTTTACTCCGGTAGGGGACAAACTCGGTAGGCATCTTAGCAAATATTTAATTTAACGGCCACAAAGTACACCACGAAAGAAATATTTATGCATCACTCAATGTTTTATCACGCCTGGAAATATAAACCACTCGCCCTAACCGTAGTAGCAAAAGAAGACACT
This sequence comes from Parascotia fuliginaria, assembly GCA_963082885.1. NCBI lineage: Eukaryota > Metazoa > Arthropoda > Insecta > Lepidoptera > Erebidae > Parascotia > Parascotia fuliginaria. The sequence goes on along the minus strand of OY720180.1, from coordinate 2,632,018 downwards.
TTATCCGTTAGACCACGTGCAGCTTAGCTGACAAAAAGTATATGAGCCAAAAGTGCCTACTTTTCAGGAAAAAATCCTGTCATATGAAAGTTATACAGAGGAACATTGTCACCAATTTATATGTATTTTGACCTGTCTGCTGCTCTGGAAAATAAAATTTCCCTACTGATCTGCCACCCGCCGGAGTCCTCTCACGGCTAAAAGATTACAAGAGGATATTGCCTCCGTTTAGCATTCGAATTAAGGTTGTGGTCGCACTATACGGGTATTGGCATATAGGCTGATGCCGTTATATATAATATTCTGTCTGATATAGTACTTTATTTGCTTGTTATTACACCCAAGGGAGATGACGGACCAATTTTATCCAAATCGAACCCCTTTTGTGTCGCGTTTTCCAACAAATATGTAAAAATTGACTCGTAGCGTATATTGAATACTAAAGTTTATTAGTTTTAATTTACATTGCAGTTAACGTGTTGCGGGCTAAAACACCCTTTCAAGTAATAGGAGTTTTTTTTGGTTGACTGATTGCGCTAGTAAAGCATAATACGACCATTATATTATATAATGTTGTATATATTTCAGTTGTAACTATTTGACGCCTGAATATGTATTGTTTTAAGTACTTATTTATTGCCACTAGTGCTAAGGAGCAAGCAGCTCACTTCATCATTCGTGGTTCTCGCCACTCCAGGACTTCAGAAAAGCCAGCTAGCTATCATCATCGATTACTTTCTACCCACCATGTAGAAAAGGAAATAACCGTATGACTACAGTTAAGACAATACAGTATTTTCTAAATGAGTGCTGGATACCACTGTTCATAAGCAAGAGCATAACACTACTTAATTTTTGAAGGTACTTCTCCTGAATAAATTTCAATGAAATCTTTTAAAGGTAGTAGTGGTGTGCCCTAGCTCTCTTAAATAGTTCTGCAGCTATTCACGCGATTCTGACGCTTTCACTCAAACAATATTACTAAGATAAGGAGACCTATAAACGGTGCTCATTTCGCAATATAATGCACGTTTTATTACCTTAAGATATTTGTACTGCAACTAGGACTATATAAACCGTTATAGCAACATTATATTACTTAGGATTTAATCGACATAAACGCCGCTTTTATAACCTCAGCTTCCAAGACTATATTCTTGGGAGCTGGACCTACTGCTGTGCTGTCTTGCAATATATTGTTATTGCCTATTATAAAGATATACATATAAATTACTTCGTTAATATATGCTTTCAAATAATTTCTTTTACCACTGCACATTTCTCTAAATCTAAGATTAGTATGTATTGATATATTTACTATCTGTACTGCTTTAATCGATATAATTAATAAAAAAGGCTTTTAATACATAAGTTAAATAAAAATTTCATAACCCCGAGAGACCTACTCAAAAACAACAGTTTAACAGTTTATATAAAATCTACATAGAAACATTTATCACAGTTCACATGTTGCCTTTACCTTTTGTAGCAATATGCAAATTGAGGCAGCCTGTAAAGCACACATTTTACTTTTTAATTTTCTTTACAACATAGAAAGCTGTAAGTAATTAAGTATCTATAGAGTTAAGTGTATTGCCTGCGTCACTTTGCATGCTACTTGAAACTGTAACTTACAAAAATTGTAATAACCTGGCGTTTAAAAAGAGTGGCCTGAGTTTCTTGCCAGTTCTTCTCATGGCTCTACTTCGTCAGCGAACTGGCTGTAGGTTAATTTGCTGACATTTTGTAAACTTTGACGTTCATAAGTGTTAATTTAATTAACTTAAATGAATAAACATATATTTCATTTCATTTCATTTCAAACAACTTTAGCAATCCGATTAAGTATAATCACCGTGTGTAATTAGAAAAAGTAATGGATCCCCGAGATAAGCAGTTTATGACGTGCTCGGGAAAAATGAGGTTCCTCTAAAATGGCCTGGAAGTACTACAGTGGGGGATATTAGCATAGCGTAATTTTTAATTTCCATGCATGACGTTGGTTGTTATAACAGTGCCATCGTTTTTTTTTGTGATTTCTTTTCTCGTGGTTAATGAACATGGCTTACCAATTATGTATTCTAAATTGCGTGCTATATGGGACCAGGGTAGACAGTAAAAGTACTTATTATAAATTGGCTGAACAACATCATTTCTTTTAATAAGTAATTTCGTGAGGGTTAAAATATGATTTTGTGAGCAATATTTTCTTTTGATGACTTTTGGCTGAAGTAGTATTCAGACATTTGTTTTTGGCTGAGATGTCATCAATTTAGACCTAGCGTTCGGCATTATGTCTGCTATATTTTATTGGTCTCGCTTTCTACGACTGTATAGTTTCTGAAACGTATCTATTCCTTCTAGATAAACTACCTGCACGGCTAGGACTATGGTTACGTCCATTCTATGTTCAACTATTTCTATTTAGAACTGCATCGCTATCGAAATGCACATGAGTTTGACTTACCGTATAACATGTCAGTGTAACACTCCTGCCAATGTGCAACTTAACAAAGGATTGCCCCGATTATTCAAATATACTGTCAAGACAAGAACTTACTATTAGATAAAAATGTACTTGAGCATTTCTTTTTTGTTTGAGATCTATTGTAATTTTGTATCATATATCATCATCATATCGGTGTTCCGATAGATTAGGAAAAAATGTCGGTATGAGTGGAACAAAACAAAAGAAAGTTTACCTGTTTTGGCTATAGACTGAATATTATGGAGGTCATGAGTAAGGATTTTGCTCAGCAGTTGAATGATGCAGGCTAACAGTATCAGTATATTACCATAACAGTTTTTGTGTAGTAAGTAACAGTAAAGCCAAGAATATTCTAAGCTATTTTGCGAGGCCCCTAAAGATTTGACTATACACAGTGTGTTTAAACTGGCCGTCCATTTGAATAGGATTTGCTAGCTTTGTGTTTATACAAATAGTAACAGAAGTACTATGTTATATCGTAGTTACTAATAGTACTTAGTGTTGTGTTGATTGTTTTTTTCAATCTCAATCAGCTTATCGCAGTTCACTGCTGGCATAGGTTTATAGTTCTCATAACACTCGGTCCTTCGCCTTCTGCATGTAGTCCACTCCTGCAAGCTTTTTGAGGTCGTCGTCGCGATCTTTTTTTGTTTCCAGTACTTCTAAAACCATTGTATTGCCAGCAGTAGCCGTAGTGTCCTGCCGGAACTATGTGATTTTATTTTATGATATTTTTTGTTAGATAGAGGCAATAATAGGGGAGACGTTAGGGACATAGCTAGCTACTCTCTTGCACTTAGCTTGTGAGTTGTATTATTAACACTTATTATCAGTTTTACCAAGTACTTTTTCGTGCCACGCAAAAACCGTATTGTTTACGATGCGTACTATTAACCTTTGAATAGAATATTCTTCCAAAAATGTTTATTATCTGACCTTCACAAGTCAATGGAGTGCGTAACCTTATTGTTAGTCAAGATTAATTGCTTAAATATTTCAACTTGCTTATCATATTGAACGTTCGAGCTGAAATAACTAGTCTGGTACGGACATTAAAATGATTTGTTAGCAAGGTGGTTTAAAATTTATTGCCTGTCTTTTGGATAGTGTTTTTATTAATGAATCGAACTTTTACTAAGCAGGGATTCCTGTCTAGTGTTTATCCCATGTAATGTGAAGAGCGGGGTCTCCTAACACAAGTATTTTATTACTTAAAAAGAGTACCACTATTAATTAATGTAAACTAGCTCGTAAGAAAATGACAATAAACTATTTATTATTATTAATAAACTATTTATTACTGTATAAACACGTAAAAATATTGGTTTTTCAAAACAAAATCGACTCGAATTCAGTATATTGTGGGTACAGGAGATCAAAACCTATGTTCACTTTTTATGTCTGATATTTCATATTCAAATATTCTAACACAAAAGATTTAAAAATATATTTGTTGCTAAATTTATATTAAAACGACAGACGCTTAAATTCCACTTAAAATAGATTGACTTTTCCGTTCCTGGGGGATAGCAAATTATTTATTATTTAGGTTTTAATCAACTAAAAACATTTTTTTGCAATAAATAAATGTACAGAAAAATATTTTTAACTAACTATCAACTTTTCTGCACTTTTATTTAAAGCTAGTTAAATTTCTTACATTACAAACTAGACGTACGAAGCTTATTCTAAAATTACTTTCGAATTTTCTAGAAGAATTTCCAGTCATTGCTATCAATGTGTTAGCCCACATTTTAGAAACGAATAAAGGCGTATAGAACGTGAAACTTTTCTCATAAGACGCGGTGGTTTCCAACTTGAATATTACTCCGATGATGCATTATATAGTTACGTACCCATTCTAAATAGATTTTAAATTTATTTTTAACCTACTTCAAATAGGAGGAGTACATATTAACATCTCAAAAAAACATTTATTAGGATTAATGTATTTTTTAAATAGGATTGAGAGAACTTTAAAGACGTTCAATATTTAAACAAATCGTATGAAATGCAATAAAACGCATTTATTTGTTTAAATATGGATACATATTCGTGTCATGACAGTAGAAGTCCTGAACATTTAACATTTACATGGCATACAAATATCTATAATCTAAATATCAATCCTTTATACATATTATCATATTAGCTTTTCGCGGCGCGGTTTCACCCGCGTCTTTGTTTACTGCTCTGCTCCCGTCGCCAGCAGCGTAATGCTACATAGCCTATAATCTTCCTCGAGAAGTGGGCTATCATACGCAAAAATAATTTTTCAAATCCGACACTGGTAGTTCCAGAGATTAGCGCGTTCAAACAAACAAACAAACTATTCCGCTTTATATAATAGTATAGATATATACATGAATAGATTTATCATAATAATGTCATTTCTTTATGTATATTTATTTATTTATATTAACTAAAAGTCGAAATTAGATTATTATAATAAGAACGGACAGATTCAAACCACTCTTTTTCATTGCTAGATAGTTTCAATTTAGTTTGTGTTATTTTTTCATAAATAGAATAGATGGCAATGAAATCAAGGCATTAGCGGGCTTATTTTCCTTAGTTGATCTCATGATTGAAATGTGCGTAGGTGCTAAGGAAGAGCATATTTTTCCAATTTAATTCAATAAGTAGAAGCGATTTATCTTAGTTTATTCTTTATTTTAAATCGTATAATAAATCGGTTATAGAAAGATAGATTTAGTTCCGTCTCTGCTGCCGTGCAGAGGCCGATCCCCAAAGTTGCCAATTGTTCTCGTACTTATAGTTCATATCTTCCTATGAATTATACATAAAGTTTTCTAAGCCTTTAGCCACACCCTTTTCTCAATAATAACATCGACGCCATCATGCTTCTATTGCTCAGGAGTCAGGACAATCATGCTGTATGACATGACAGTATAATTTCCGCGACTTTATTCACATACAACGCGCCGCTTGTGGAAGCGCATCATACGCAATGCCTGTTTATGTTACTCACCATGTAACGTACAATTACATAATGCATGTGTATTTATAAAAGTACTGGATTGGCTTTAGTATAACTGTAGCTTCACAAATGAAGTTTAACTACGGAAGCATTTGACTTTACAAAGATACAATAAAGTAAGTCTGAGTTGTGTACTCAGACTTGGAACAAAAATTTGTGATCGCAAACTTTTGCCCGATATGGACACGTACCTAGTTCTTGCACTACCGAGGCAGTTAATGCACAACAGCTATCTTTTATTGGGCTAGCTTCTTCTTGATATGTTCATGCGTTCTCTTTGTAGTGCATGCTACTAAATACTATCTGCCTTAAAGTATTGGGTACGCAACCAATACATTTTTTATTCCAGAACAGCTATATCATAGCCATAAATACTTATTTGGCTTTTAGCCATATTTTTGAACCGATTTTCTTTATTTTCCGTCTGTTTGCATTATATCACAATCGATTTCGTCACGACACAATTTTTTTTTCCTGTTTTCCTGTAGGTATTTCGTATTCTCATGCAATAATTTGATCAATGCTCTGAGCACTTTCGAATAGGGTGAAACGTACGAGTAATATACTCCTTTAGAGACACTCAGAATATTATTTTTCTTATTTTCTTTTTGTTTTATATATTGATAGTAAAGGAAAAATGTGGAGGCTAGGGTTTCTCACAGCAAAAATGTATCAAAAGATTTGTGAGTAATTTGGCAATTTCTTCAGAAACATATTTAGGGTGATCAGAGAGTGAACATACTAAAAGTCCTCTCTTCTAGGAGGTGAGCTGGAGGGGAGGGGGAAAGTAAAAAGTAAAAAAGTTTAATGTACCCATTTCTCGGTTATTCGCTAATATCTCAAAAACAAACGAAATACCGATAACTGGATACTTTAAACCCCCTCCCTCCAGCTCACCTTCTAGGTGAGAGGACTTTTAGTATGTTCACTTCTTGATCACGCACTCTATAATTATTCATTGACTGGAGTAATTTGCCATTTGTATAACCTAAATTAACTATTACTGTTACTGTTTTATGGGTTGCTTCTTTTAGTATGTTCACACCATGATAACCCTGAACACGTTTCTGAAGAAATTGCTAAGTTACTCGCTCACGCACTCTATAATTCTTTAGTGACTGGAGTAGTTCGAGTTAAGGCAGCATCTTGCACTATTGATATTGAAAAGTTTTACAGAAGACGGCATCTTTATTATTGCTCTCATTCATGTTGCTCTCTACTATAGGCTCCTGATTCTACTAACAATCCAAAAGGCAGTACCAGCGACATTATTATTTAATCTCATACTTATGTATCTACTATGTAGTCTGTATTATTTCTGGTGAGTAGAATATCTAAATATTATTCATGTAACGCTATTTTGACATTTCCTGTCTTGCAGTATCCTAGTTTGATACTAGTGATATTATAAGCAAGTTTCTATATTTTGTGAAACTCACAACATTTTTATTTGTAATCTGTTTATTTTGCGGCTACTAATTGAGTCTTAGTGAAGCCTGACGCGCAACTTTGTTCTCAAGTGTGTCAGTTGTTTTTATTATAAAGAAGCACCAACGCATTATTAACACTGCCAAGCAAAAAGTTCCTTTCACACAGACAACTATGTTCCGTAAAATAAAAAAATCAGCATGAAATCAGCCTATAAAGCCTAAACTTCACAATTGTTGGCTTTTTGATTGATAAGCTATGATAGAGTTTAAAATAATTTTTATCTGCTTTAACTTATTATTTTTTGTGTATATCGCATCGTATTAATGGAACTGAATCTGAAAATTTACGTTATACAGATTCTCATACAGAGAAAGCACGAGGGTTGATCAGCACGGTTACTCAAAGCAATTTTAAAATCATACTTTTTAAAATTTAGTATACTCATATTTTAATATGAATTTTAACATCAATTATATGATGATAAAGTACTGAGTAGTTTGTAAGTAGATTCATGATATCTAAACAAAAACTTAATGCATACAGAACGAGGCTAAAAAAACTTTTCTCAAGTCGCATAATATGCGACAATAACACTGCCCCAAGTTATCAGTACATAATGGAAAAACCGTAAAGTTCATACCAATTTTCGTCTCCATTCTGATATACATCTGATAATCATATTGCTCAAATTTTGCTTTTTATTTCTTTTTCTCAACACTTTCTTGGAACTTACTTGTTTTCGTATTCATGAAATATTTAACCGTAATATTTTATCTTGCTGGTAGTTTGATATTTGCCTTGCTAGATAATTATTTCGAATCAGCGGATTAGGGGTCTGGCAAATGAAGTGCAGGTACAACCTGCCTAATAGTTTTTATAGGTTCGACCTTTTGAAGAAATAATATTGGATTCCGCCCTGGGCGCCAATAACCATTATCACAGTATTACTCTAAGTTGTTAAAATTGTCCCAGAAGGATAGGAAGTCTAATGTGCTGACGTTGCTTAATAACTGATGTTTGAAATCCATAATATTATGGGTCGTCAATAGACTAAGATCAATTAATATTGTTTTAGTTACGTGCCATGAGACAATAAAGATCATTAAATACACCCTTTTGCATTGCTGAAACAAAAATTTCGTCATGAGAATGTTACTTCGTTTGCGTTTTACTTCGACTTAACAGATAATATTGTGTTTTAAAATTTGAGAATGTTACTCGTTTGCGTTTTACTTCGACCTATCAGATAATATTTTTTCTTTAAAATTTTTGAATGTTACTCGTTTGCGTTTTACTTCGACCTAATAGATAATATTGTGTTTTTAAAATTTTCTTCTACTGTTACTGTGTATTGTTGTTATTGTTTAGGTCCCTAATTTTCCCTCTGATATTAGTTCTGTCGGAAAATGTTGAGTCATTAATCAGTTTACTGTCGTCCAAGAACAAAACTAACACGTTGTCTAATATACAGAGCAAAAAATAAATGCAATACTCGTACACACCTGCCGTAGTACCAATCCCTTCAGTAAAAAAATGTTCTGCTATATTATGCATGATATATTGATTATTTTTGTTTATATTACCTATCATATAATCCATATAGACAACGATATCATTTATTTTCTACCAGTAGGACCAGGTAGTAGGACCACGGGAAACAAAGGTTATTTATTTATACGTAACACTTTGACCTTGACAGTTGGTGTCAATCACTATTATTGTTTCATGTGTCACTATCATTACTCAATACCATTTACACAAACTGACAATTTCTAAAAGAACGCCTTCCTTTAAATATACACGCGAGTCGCGGGCGTTTATTTTACTGCTTAGAGTTTTAAGGATAATATTGGGCTATAGTATATTAGGTGCAGCTATTATTTTGAACAGGCGGATGACAAGAAACTATGCGGATGAAGGAAAATCGGGAAATATCGTGCGCATTGAGAAAGGGTTATGTTTAACAATGAATGGACTGATGATTATATCGTTTCTGCATTACAAGCGGTTTACAATGGTCTTCGGGTAACAGCAAGATATGAGATAATAAGATTATGTGATTTTCCGAAGACCATAAACGTCAGCTAAAAAGCTCAAAATAATGTAAGAGACGTTATTGAAATCATAACATACAATCTATTTGAAACGTATGACATAATCTGCCACATAACATGTCATACACATATACGTTGGAAGAGAAATATGAAATGATGTATGGTAGCGCCTAAAGCTTCGCCAACGCCATTACAGCGAGTGTCTTTAGTATAAATTGACCACCTGAGACAGAAATTTGTGTGAGGTACAATTGTTTTGGGTGTATCCGTTAATTCTATGTGAAATGTTCTGGACCTTGTTCCCTAGTGTAGTGTAAATAAAACATTTCTAAAGTCATCCCTAATAACTTTTACAGAGAGGATAATACAAATTATGTTACAATACGTTAAATACGGCATAATTCAGAATTTGGAGTCGTGAATTTCGGTTTGGTTTGACAATCGTAATAGAATTCGGCACTAATTTAAAATCTACTGATCGCACATTTTGACTCGGCGGCTGTAAAGTAAGCGCTAGTGGCATCCCTGAAAACGTTTCTTGGTCTAAATTGTGAGATTGAGACAAGGGGTTACGGGATTGAATACCAACTTTAAAGCTGCCGAGATTTGACAAAGCGAATGGGCGAGAATTAATGTTCAGAACGATAACATTACTAGCCAACGATTTTGTTCAGTCTGAGGACATGCATTAAACAAAATTGTACTGGGGTATTCTCGGTGAGAATGACATCAGTACATGGTATTATTGTGATAGGTGACTTTTAGAAGGATTCATCGTAATGATTAAATTATTTGTAATGACCTAGGTGGCACATTGGGACTGCGATTTGCGATGAATCAATAACATGATACGTTCCACTAAGTTAAGTAGGTAAGTAAGTATGCTGTCAACATATAGGACTGCCCTATCTGTGAACTACCTCTTATATTGTATAATACTATCGATAATGTTCGATAATATAATTATTACTTATCTATAAACCATGACGATTGTGTTCAACCTAGTTAACTTTATGCGTTTCTATACAGTCGTAAACAAAAGGTTATTACAAGTTGAGAGTTTCCTTTCATCTCTGTTTAACAATAGTTGTAATTGTATTGTTTATTTGAGTTAACTCGGTCGCGATCAAATCATTAACTGCGGTAGGAATTTAATTCACATTGTCACTTCAACTGTTTATAGTTGCTTCAACTGTTATAATCAATTGTTATTGTAAATTGTCTTTTACACTCTATTAATATGTATTAACTAAGTAATATTCGACCTGAAAATCAACCCGTTCATATAATATAGACCTAAATATCCTACATTTTCTTTCATCTTAAAATAATAAATATGAATTTACTTTTGTCCTACAGTACGGTCCTGTAAACCCACTGTTCCTGCCGGTAACTGCTTCCAAATCTCCCGGCTTCACCGCGGTCATACTAACGTACGACCGGGTCGACAGCCTGTTCGCACTGGTCACCAAGTTGGTGCGAACGCCGAGCCTCGCCAAGATACTGGTTATTTGGAATAATCAGAAGAAGCCGCCGCCTCCTTGTAAGTATGAGGTTTATGCTTTCGTAGATCCTATGATTGTCAATCTTCCTTGAAAAAGCGTGGCGATTAATGCTTACGCCTTCTCTGTATGAGAAGAGGCGTTAGCTCTGCAGTAGGATAGTAATAGGCTAGTATTAATAGATCTTAGTGGCTCAGGCTGCGGTCTGTTTGTGAGTGGGCGACTATTTTCTATAAAGCATTGTAATCCGTTTTGAAGTCTACATTAAGCCATTATTCCGGTTGCTTATACATCTATGACAATCGGTATCGTTAAACAGAAATCTGAGCTGTATAACTATCGATTTTTCGTGTTGCTTAGTGATTGAAAAGGTTAGATGACAGTCGTATTAGCGCTATCCTCTATGAGTCGAAACCAGTTGAACTAGTAGTCGACCCCAAAATAACTATACATTTTAATTAGTTGCCTGATTAATTAATTTGTTTTTCTTAGCACGTGTATTAAACCTACTATTAAGCCGAAAGTCGTGTGTTAGATTTACATTAAAAACTAATATTTCTGTAATTCGCAGAAAAAACCGAGAGTATAAATGTTATCAAGTCCTTGTATGTTTGTAAAAATCATTACATCAGTAACATTTATCATTTTACAAATTTAATAATACATAATTTTGATAACGGCGACATTTTAATCTAACCTATCACAGCAGGCGAGCTACATCTGTACGTTCCTGTTCTATAGTGTATCTCGTACTACCGTTTATACAATGGCCTAGGGGATGTCCATGTTTAGGAGTAGTTTATAGACCGATAAGACGCTGCAAGTCGGTACACTTTGTTGTTGAGTAGTGTATCGCTTAGAATATTGTTACTAACACTGATGATGACAAGCTTAATAATAAAATAAGAAATTCTGCTTAAATAAAATTCGTAGAAAATTCGCCATTATTGAGTTATTAAAATTGTAAAACTGGATTTACTGCGAATAATCACTTTATAATAAATAAATAAACACGACATTTGTCTAAAAACTAAAACGTCATAATTTTGTATACTTATTTATACAAAACCACGAACAAAAAGAAAATTTTGCCCGTTCATAAAAAGTAACTGTATCGTTACAGATGCCATTTTTATTCTATTACTATAGCTATATCACGTATTCAAAGAGATTTTTAACGTATGGTCTTGCTGTAACATGAACAATAAACATTGGTCCTTTGTAAATCCTTGATACCTCCTCTAAAATCACGTATTCATCTTACAATGAATACAAGATTTGTGTTGTTAAACGTCAAGTACCCTCACAATAAAGTAAAACACGTCTCTTAAACAAAACCCTACTTGGTTGGATACTGAATATTTTGTATCCAAACAGAGTAATATAAAGTATTTTGTGTTTCATTTTATGCTGAGAATCCTAACTTTTTTAAGTGCAAAAAGTAAAAAGTTTTACTTTGAATTTGTATACAGGTCTTTAGGTAATTTACAAGCCAAATTAGAATTGGTGCTGCGAATACATTATTTGAAAACAGATGTAACTTGTCCTTTTCTAGTAAAATCCTACGTGAAAGGTTGTGGTTCATTATATGAGAGTTTTCAATTTACGTCCTTATCTTTAGTCCTTACATGGCTTCTCTATTTTTCCCTTCCTTAAAGATAAGTCGTCCCTTCAATCTCTCATTTGTACGCGTGCGTGGGCTTTTTATGACGTACTAACTTTACGTGTTTGAAATGTGAAAGAACATTGCCGCAACGTTTTGACGAAAGCTTAAGGAAGCAAGAAGAAAAGCTGTGAAACACCACTCTCTTTAACTTCCATGTTCGCTTGTGCCGTATAAGGATTTTTTGTTTAGATGTTACTCGTGGCTTTTTACGATTATGTGTTGCTTTAATATTTAGTTTTCTGCCTATTTTAGAGGATTAAGTTTAACGAATTTATCTACGTTATATATTAGTATTTGAACGCTAATATTAATTATGTGCGCTTCGTTTAAACTGGAGAAAATCCTACACATTTAACGCCATCGAGTATCTATCTATATAGATGATTTATTACTTTTCCGTATGGTAACAACTTACAACTCTTAACTTATTGGAGAGAAGTATAACAATAAATTAAACTCTCCAGCTTGGAGTATTAAACATTATATTATAAACTTCGTATTCAGTAGGTATACGTTTTCCATACTACTGTTATTCGCATTATACTGTTACTCTCGTCATGCAAATTCTAGCCGTGCAAGATTACAATAATAAAACAAACACCTACCAACTTTTCCGGTCTTGCACTAATTGCCCTAGACCTTGAAAAACGAGAAAATATAATACTATAAAATTGTTCAAGTGCTATATCTCACTAACTGTTTGAAAACTTATAATTTAGAATAATCTTCACCTAGCCCAAATAGACGTTGTTTAGCACTATCACAGACACAAATTCTAGAAAACACACAACACACTTGTTAATACTTAGGTACCTCTGTTAATTGAAGCCTCAGACTACCCTATCTACACTTGATTTTTTTACTGAATAAGGCGTCAACTGTATAATACATATGATTTTATCATATGTATTTATTTTCGTATTCATGACTTCATTTAAACTTTTATTAATCATGTTACATTGTCGATTGGTATCAAGTATGTAGACTACTGTCTAGATACTTGATACTGGCGGTGTAAGGTAGTTGTTTAATTTATTCAGGGATACTTCTCTGAATAAATTAAACAACTGCCTTACACCGCCAGTTGAAATTCCATCAAAACACTGCACTTGAATAAGTAATACGGGCTACAATAAAAACTTATTGAATATGTACATGTGCAAATCAGTTAGATAAACCAGATATCAATACGTATACATCGAAACAAAGCGTTGAGAGTAAAATTCGTATTGCTATGCAAATTTAAACATTTTGTCCTTGTAATAAAGCGCTTTTTAATTTGCTGTATGTGGATGATGCTTGAATGCTAAGTGTACTTTTAATTTTGAACCTTATGTTCGGGGCATAAAGTTGTACCTGATGGTATTTGTAATTAGATCTGTATTTAATGTACGGATGCCGATAGAATGTTTAAGCGTTTAGATATTTTCAAATATGGCATATTTATTTTTACTTTCTTTTTCGTATGATGTGTTTTATATCCCTGGTTTCAGCATCAAATAAAGCATTACCTATTTTGTATCAACAGCGTTCATTTTTGTAGATCAAACTTAGTGATTAATTTTACAGTAATGGTAATGTTTCAAAATAAATTAAACTATTTTGAGTCTCATATTTATAGCCTTCTTTTGTCACTAACACGCCTAAAGACTTGCGAAGCCTTGGAAAATGTCGACTTCACTTACAGTACCAGCCTGTATATAGTGAAGACACGAGCATTCATTACCAGGATTGCACAAGTAAGATTGACAACACCAGGTTTTTTTTTTAAAGTCCAGCTTTTCTTACAATATTTTCTTTTACCGTATGTATGACAGTAAATGTAAACTTAAAGACTTAAAAAAACTATATTCGTACTGGCCCGGAAACGAAGCCACAATCTTGCTTGGGTATACGAACCACTGGGCTATTAAGACATCTTAACGACCTGGAAAGTAATATTTTTTTTAATCATTAATAGAGAGTATTAAGTTTATATATTTTATATTAGCTTGCCGCGGCGCGGTTTGAGAGTGGCACTCTGCAACTCTTACCTTATTCTCTTTTCAAACATACTGTAACGGACGTAAAGAACAATATAATTTTCAAACAGATTGTTAAAACTTAAAATCTGTACCTTGTTAGCGAACTCCGTTTGGACTTTGTAACGCGATGTGTAAAATGAACACAAAACATAATTATAAGGTCTGATGTTAACAACTTATAAACTTAGTGCTAACAAAAAGCACTGGCAACTTTCAGAAAGTTGTTCAACAACCTGAAGTACCTAACATTAATGTTTTGTTTGCAGCATCCGAATGGCCAGTTATAAACAAGCCTCTAAAGGTGATACGAACCAAAGAGAACAAGTTGTCAAATAGATTTTTTCCGTACGACGAGATTGAGACTGAATGCCAGCTGACTATTGACGATGATATCGTCATGCTGACGCCTGATGAGTTGGAGTTTGGGTAAGTGGATGAAGTTGTATTCTTAATCAAAAAGGTATAAGTTGAGAACTTACTATGAGAGCCCTGGCGTTGCAAAAGTCCATGAGCGACGAATATTTACTAATAATAGATTGGCGTGATGACTTGTGTACTGAAGACGATAAAAAAATGCTAAGAAAATATACCTTAACATAAATATAGGTATACATTTCCTGTATTCGCACGAGGCGTCATCCATCACTTAGGTATATGGTTATTCGTTTTCCTAAAAAGCACCTCCTTCCCTCAAGTAACAACTGAGGTAATATAAAAATAATTACGCATACCGTGTAATTTAGATGTATTATATACCATTATTATTATATGCTATTAAAGTCAACTTAACGGTGTTTAACAACGAATGCTGCTTAACATGTAAATGGCATTTATTATGATAATGTCATGTTGCTGGTACTCCAAATTATCTATACATAGTATCATGACTTTTCCTGAAAGGGTAGGCAGAGAAACACAGACATACATATATACAAGTCACTTGTAATATGGGCGAGCCTATTAACATTTATACGACAGAAATGCGAACTCCAAGTTAATACTGTTGAGTTCCCGTCTGAAATACAAAATACCTCTTTTTGCCCAACCCAGAGGTCGTACCCTCGACCGCAGCCGGCCGCTGATTACTGCACCGTCACCAAGACAGTCAAAGTTGCAAATGTTTCACAATACTTAAATGAATATGTTGCTGTGCCTGTCTTTTCAAGTTTTTATAAGATTATTTTCCTTTAGAGATGCTTTAACAGCAAAACAGATTAAGGAACTCCCCAGAGTACCAAGCAAATGAAAGATTGATTGAAATCTAAAGTATAAACCTGCCTAATGAACCTATAGTTACTAAGCAAGCTTGCGGTGCTGAGAAATCCAATTAGTCTGCTTATAATTTCACTGTAACAAAATCAACGAGACTAGCCAGCCATGAATACATAAATTAGTCAGATTTTGGTTTAGAACTGTCGTTTTAACATCTATATCTAATCTGCTTTAATATGTTCATGCTGTGTACACTATCATAGGATTTCTGTCTGGTTTATATATTATGTCCATTATTACTGCTTGCTATGTTGAGACTGTGATCTGTTTGTGTACCTATTATAAATAAATAAATAAATAAATAAATATAGAAAATAAAAATCTTTTAAAATAATTTTTTTTTTCTGTTAATCTACCATAACGTTCATAGGTCCTTATGAAAAGCAGCAACTGCCCGATCGGTGCAGGTTTAATATCCTAAATTCATCAATTAATCAAATATTAAGAAGCTCGCTATAAACAAGTTTCCGCACACAACTGAACCACCGAGGCAGTTAGATCAAAAACCTCCTTACCTATATCTACCTTATTTATGAAATAACACATTATAGAAACTTGTAAACGAAAACACTGAAATAACCTTTACATATTTACGTTCCCAAAGTTCCGATGCTTTATTCGCACCTTGGAAAAGCCTTAAACAAAAACATACTGCTGTACGTATGAAGTTTTTAGCCATAAATTCCGGGTGTTTGAGATATTTTTCGTACAACCTTCGAAGTACGGGTAAAGCGAGAATTCCAGCCAGTTTGGGTCAATATCGATTGTTTAGCCAATCTGAGTTTTGGAACGTATTGGAATTTCCACTAGATATTAAACAGTATTCGATCATGGAATTCTTTATTGTATTTATATTATCATACCGTTTAGCGAAATAATGCTAAAAATTTTGAATAGGTTTAGTATATCGATATAGGTTAGACAGAAGAGCTATTGGAGAAAGCAACTGTGGAAGTTACTCTGCGTGATAGAAGCCGAAATGAATACTGATATTCGCGATAACAAAGATAGTTGATATTATATAGCTAAGTAATATTTTTTAATTTAAAAGCCTAGATGCGTAACCACTTCTATAGGAATTATGTTCAGGTCAGGTCATAACGTTTGTGTTGTGTTTTTTTACGATTCAATACTGATTCTGGTTCTAACAAAGGCAACAGGGTTTTTGTTATATACTGAAAGACGGTAGTAGATCGGTTTTTACGGTAGTAGATCCACGCTGATTTCAGCATGAATGGGCCGGATCGTCCGGGGAAGTACTACCCTCTCATAGAAGATCGACTTAAGAGTAATAGTATCCGTACTACTGCGTTTCGTTCGGTGAGTGAGAGCGCTGGAGGCCCGATTTCCCCCCCTTTCCTCTTTCCTCACCTCCCTCATTCCCTTCCCCTAACCCAATTCCCAGCCGCCATAGTAGAAGCCACCATACCAGCTGTTTAAGACGATGGCTTTTGGTATAGTGGCCGCCACTTCTGGATTCCACTGACTGCTTACCATCAGGCGGGGTGGAGTCACTTTGGTAGGCTATAATATAAAAAAAAAAAAAAAAAGACCACCTGCTGCTAAACGCATCACGCATTTATTAAATATCTATTTAAATCAATAGTAGTATACACATTTCGTGTTACATTAGCACAATACATAATTATCATTTAAGACAATTTCTTCATTCCTGCTACCATTACTACCTACATGCGATAAGTCATCGCTTCTCAATCTTTTACAGTCGCACGGAATAAAAATTACATTGTATTTTTTTTTTTTTTTATAATATAGCCTACCTAACTGACTCCACTCCGCCTGATGGTAAGCAGTCAGTGGAATCCAGAAGTGGCGGCCACCATACCAAAAGCTATCGTTTTAAACTGCTGGTATGGTGGCCTCCACTATGGCGGCTGGGAATGGGGTTAGGGGAAGGAAATGAGGGACGTGAGGAAAGAGGAAAGGGGGGAAATTGGGCCTCTGGCGCTCTCACTCACCGAACGAAACGCAGTAGTACGGATACTACTACTCTTAAGTCGATCTTCTATGAGAGGGTAGTACTTCCCCGGACGATCCGGCCCATTCATGCTGAAATCAGCGTGGATCTACTACCGTAAATATTATATTAGTATTTCGATTAATAGAATAGTTTTCTTAAAAAACAATGCTTAAGCTGAAGTGACATCTATTTTTTGTTCGCTGCATCACCCGTAATGGTTGACTAATAGAGAATGCCTCAGGCATTAAGTCCGCCAATATACTTTATTATGAAGTTTTTTAATAAATGTCACCAATTTGGAGAACACGAATGCCAATTATATGAAAAAATTAGTCTAATATATATTACACAAATTTTTGATCCCTGTTTTAACAGGTGCCGTTTCAAACACAAGTTACTAAATTTTTTGGAGACAAAAGTAATTCCTTTTTAAAATTCTACTTAGCAATTTAATAAACAATAAATAAACTAAAATTTCTATCCCAAATAAAAATCCATATTGTGCAGAAAACATCAACACGACACAGTTACGCGACATGTAAAGTCGAGTTTTAGAATGCAATTATAAACCCGCTGACTTTAAAAGAAGAATGCAGATTTTTACTGTATTTTTACCAGAGAACACAAACCCAAGTATGAGCATCACTGCCATATTCATTAAACCAAGACCGATAACTAGTTGAACATTGACAGTCACATAAATATGTATGTGAATGTTTAGTAAATAATTTTGTTACAAAGAAAATTGAATGCGAGTAAAGTCAACAAAGTTCCTCGGATTTAAATCGAATTCTGATGAAGATTGTTTTATTAAAGTACTTCGAATTTACGCACTGTGATTACCTTGGGAGGGTAGATAAGGATTACATTCAAGACTAGCAACCTGCCCCGGCTTCGCACGTGGGTACTAAATACGTCAATATTACATAATAAGCATAAATATAAACATTCCGGGAATATCCCTGAACGATAGTGAGAACCGGTTGGAAATCCATTTCATTTAAAGGAAATTAGTGGCAAAGAGATAACTTTCGACTTTGATATATACTGTAAAGATATTTTAAGTTCAGAAAGCTGAAAGCTTGGTAGGTACTGTTTGCAATTCATCTATACATTCTATTATATAAAGCAGAAATGTTTGTTTGTTTAAACGCGCTAATCTCTGGAACTACCTACCGGTCGCATTTGAATAATTATTTTAAGGTATGATAGCCCAGTTATTGAGAACGGTTATATATAGACTATGTAGCATCACGCTACTGGCGTCAAGAGCAGAGCAGTAATCAAAGACGCGGGTAAAACCGCGCTTCGGGATGCTAGTTAGATATAATATTCATAAGATATATATTAGATAGACTTAACAGAGAGAACTGGCGAAACACGTAAGGCACATTAGCTCACCAAACACTACATAACGACCACGACTGCTCTGCCAAGAGCGAAATGACAAAAAGAAGATGTACGAAATATTTGTAATATGTAAATCGTCATTTTAGTGCACGAACTCGTCAACATATTTTTGTTTTTGTATTATAGCCTACCAAAGTGACTCCACTCCGCCTGATGGTAAGCAGTCAGTGGAATCCAGAAGTGGCGGCCACTATACCAAAAGCCATCGTCTTAAACTGCTGGTATGGTGGCCTCCACTATGGCGGCTGGGAATGGGGTTAGGGGGAAGGAAATGAGGGAGGTGTGGAAAGAGGAAAATGGGAAATTGGGCCTTCGGCGCTCTCACTCACCAAACGAATCGCAGTACGGATACTACTGCTATTAATCTTCTATGAGAGGGTAGTACTTCCCCGGACGATCCGGCCCATTCATGCTGAAATCATCGTGGATCTACCACCGTAAGTATATAGTTACTGTCTCGTGTCTGTTTGAACAATTAACTGAATAGAAGTGTAACGCCTACCAAAACGAAAATCGACCATAGTGTTAGTGAGTCATGATTACTCATGATATTTTGACGGTCATCTAGAGACTCAGTGCTATTGCACTTTCGGTCTTAGGTCTTTGTCCTGTCACGCGAGTCGGCACCCGCGTGCGCACCTCAGCCGCATACATGAGTTTGCGCTCAACGTGCGTGCGTATACATGACAGGAAAAGTGTATAAAGATAGAATGTAAAATAGAATGCGGGCGACTCACTCGCATGCGGATTATACACGCACGCACTTGCTTTTACAGGACAAAATGATAAATTAATTTTAATTATGCGAATTTTCTGTTTGATGAAATGGAAAGTAAAATTAAACGACAACAAAAAAAGGAAATCTCTTTAACTTGCACACGTTACAATTTCTATTGCATTGTATTCTGATCATTTATTTATTTCATAAATTCCGTTTTATGTACACTTTCTATTAAAATTAAATAAAAAAAAATTTAGAAAATATCCAAACATCCTCATCTCACTGATGTCGGACACGCTCTGTTGCTATTTATTTGCGCACTGGACGTCCTTGGCGGCTTAAGGACCAATCCCAAACCATTTATAAGAATAAAACAAAACAAACTCGTAGAGCTCGAAACGTTTCTTTTCGTAATAAGAACTTCTACTTACATAAAAGTTATATGTTTACGATAAATAGAGCTCTTGGCCGAACTTTAGCTATGGCCAAACGTCTATGAAGGCGAGGGTATAGAAGACTGCAAACAAAGCATTTACTTTACCTTTACTTTTACGGCACTTGACGGCAATCCGGAACCGATACAGTAGGAGACAAGTCAGGCTTAACATTTTACGACTTTCTGAACTCAAAGAGATCTCGATGTTTCGGAAACGGCCAGTCGTACAAAAAGTATTACTTGTATGTTAACTATTATAAGTATTATGTTGTCTGTGCTCGAACTATGTATAAGTTAAAAGTGGTCTCTTGGCGTCCTATCGACCCGCGTAGCAACTATGTCTTGCAAAACAATTTTATTACCGAAAATAGCAAAGTTTTTAACGTATTGGTTGCGGTTGGGTCACAATTGTGCGGACATACAATGTAACTATTGTGTCTAGTTCCTGACAGTTGAAGGGTTCAAAAGAAAAAACAAATGGAAATAGAAACGTCAGGCTACATTGTATTTACCACAAAGGTTGTCCATCTTGTAACATTTCGGTTTAATGTAATATGTAATTCATATAATGGGCTCGTCTTTACTCTACTATTTGAGGCTTAAGATCAAAACGAGAAAATTTTGTCTACCTAAAGCAGCAAAGTTGTTGTGTTTAAAATATGTTATCTATGTTTTATCAATAACATGATGCATTACACTTATGTCTCGACATATTAATGTCAAAAGATATTAGAAGTTTTTATTTATCTGTGTTATTGTAAATTACGATTTGGTTTTAAATTTTTGATGGGAAAATGTCACAACGGACACAAAGTATACTTAGACTCGGAACAAATTTAATGAAGCATACAATGTTTTTTCCCTTATGGGATTCGAACCTCCAACCCCGTGCCTACGCGTTGCACGTACAATGGGGCAAGTCAATATTCGAGATAGAGTTGTTTTAAATATTATTCAGAATAGGTCTTGATATCGTACCTAGTAGAAAACCTAGTATCACAATACTAGGTTTTGAAAGGCAATGGAATAATTACAATGTGCCCGCATGCACTGAAAATTGTCATAGTAGTAGTATCTATATCATGTAAAAAGGAGGTCATGCACTACTTTGATTAAGTTACCTATACATAAAGCTCGAAACGTCAGTTATAGTAAATATTTTTTATGCATTTTTTTTATCAGAGTTCCAAATAGATTATTCTCAACCTGTTAGATTTGTTCTGTGCGGATAGTAAGTAGCCAGTGTGGTCGTGTCGGTAAGCGATCAACCAAAGCGACCGTGCTAAACTGTTAGCCTGTGGTTACTTTGACGACTTTGTGAGATGTTTTTCACGTTCCGCTTAAAAAACCCGGGAGGAAAATTTGAAGAAAACCCATGCGTTGGTAAAGTCATGTATAATACATAAATTGAAGTAGTCTACGTAGACCATAAAAGCTTGCAATGCAAGAGCAATCACAAGGCTTTGTCGACACTGTTACCTTTGTTTTTCAGTATGCTTAGGCGTTTAATTTATCGCGTATTCATTTAGGAACTACATATAAAAGTAATTCTATATTTTTCTACATTACTTTAACTGCATGTGTAGCTAAGCTTGGAAGCACGCTAGCAACAGTTATTAGTTTTGAAAAGTTAATAGTGTAAAAATAGGTAATAATATACCACCCCAGCGTCCCACCAGCAGTAACAAGTTTTCACGATGTAGGTCATCAAATCAATTATGGCATCAGACCAAGTAACATGACATACACACACACAAACACAACACACAATCAATTCCCAACAATCATTATCACTTATTTTGCAGCTTAAACACATCATGAACAATAATTTACAAGTTAAACAAATTTAAGTTTTCTACTTTTCACATTGTTTCACTACACCAAACTTCATCAAAGCGTCACTTGTATAATTTTTAAATCCCGCGCCTTCTCTTGATCTTTGCTATTGGCTAATGGGTGTGGTAATGTCAGTTGTCACAGCCAATAGGAAAGTTTGCGTTCCGTTCCGTTTTATTATATTATATGATACAAATTATTGTTACATTACATGTCATATATTACTATTTAAATAATAACTATTAAAATTATATTACAGATTTATATATTTAAACATTTTATAAGATCATTATTATATTTACTTATTTATTTTAAATATTTTGTTTCAATCTACACAAATTGTATATACGATTGTTATTAATGTCAGGGTATTCTTTGATCAATCCGTGATATTTTCATACCAGAATACCATCCATCTTGGCTCTAACAGAATAACAGCGCTGCTCTGTGTTCGCAAAGTGGCACAAAGCTGAGTTAGGGCCATTTTGTATCTCACTAAGTTTGTTACTTTTATTTTTTATTTACTATATATTGTTGATATGTTCTGTAAACTAACTTGTTGAGAACAAATAAATGTTTTTTCTTTCTTTCTTTCTTTCTTTCACCCACTGAAGTGTAGGCGTACTTAGCCTAACACCTTATGCGATACTAGAGAAGTACCTAAATATGTATATACAACTTAGTGATCGGTATTCGATCTGCGGGTTACGCTACTAAGTCGGTCCCGGTTGTTACCATGTTCATAACAGTCGTTAGGGCAATTCAGGTGCCTGTGTAATAAATTATGGGCGACCTGAAGGAATCCTTACATTAGGTTGACCACTAACCACTCTATAAGAAGAAGAAGTGGTATATATTTGCCTTTAATCTCACAATTTGTTCAAAACTTTAGTTGTTCTTTTACTCCCACTACACTGTGCCGTTTGCTTAACGTACTATAATATGTACATGTATATAAAGCTTAGGTATACATTAAACTTGTTGAGACACTGAGTTCAATTTATTAAACCATTATGGATAATACAATTGATGTTCAGACAGTGTTAAGTGATTTACTTATCTAGGTTTTGCCTTCGGCTTAGTCCGTTTGATATGTTGGTAAATAATATTCTGTTGTTCTGAAACAATGCAGCATCGAAAAATATTTGTTTTCATATCAAATTTATAGTTGTAAAAGTTAGTGAGGTCATAGTTTATAACACTGCATAATATCGTCGTTGTCAAACCAATATCTATAGTAGTATATCAGTTGTTTAGTACCCATAACACAAGCAAATATAATTGCTTAATTTGGGGCTAGATGGCGCTGTGTGAATGTGGTAGAATATTATTATTATTATTATATCTGTTATGTGCACTTTTTGAACATTTCAGCTACCTACCAAATATTCGTATGAAATATAAAAAATATATTATTCAGAACAATATTTATTTTCATACTAGCTTCTGACGGCGGCGCGATTTCACCCACGTACTTAGCCCCATGTTTTTTTTTTTTTTTTTTCCACATTCACACAACGCTATCTAGCCCCAAATTAAGCAATTATATTTGCTTGTGTTATGGGTACTAAACAACTGATATACTACTTATATACATTATTTTTTTTGTAAATACATACATATTATAGATAAATTACACCCAGACACAGAACAAACAATCATGCTCATCACACAAAGATTTGTCCTGGGTGGGAATCGAACCCACGACCTCCGGCTTAGCAGTCAGGGTCACTAACCACTAGACCAACAGGCCAGTCAAATGTTACTTAGCCTATCAACCTTTCTCAAGAACTGAGCTATATAGCTAAAAAAATTGTTTCAAGTCCGACTGGTTGTTCCAAAGATAAGCGCATTCAAACAAACAAACCCTTCGTTTTTATATAATAGTACTAGCGTACCGCGGCGTGGTTTAAACTGCGTCTTTGCTTACTGTTCTGCTCCCGTCGCCAGTAGCGTGATGTTACATAGCCTTTAATCTTACTCAAAAACTGGGCTTACATACGCAGAGAGAATTATTCAAATCCTACTGGTAGTTCTAGAAATAAGCGCATTCAAACAAACAAACAAACTCTTCCACTTTATATAATTGTATCGATAGATTGTTTAAAAATGTTAAAAGAAGCACTCGGTCTCTCTTCAAAGAGTAAAGAAGAAGTCGGACACTTCTTTTTTACTCTTTTTACCTCGCATTTGACAGTAGCTTGTTTGTATTCGCTTAGCATGGATTCTGCAAGCTTAAGAACACGGACATATCTGTAGGACTGAAGGAACCAGTAACCATATACCATAGGAATATACCAAATGTGAAACCATATTTATAGGCAGAATATTTCAAATGGAAAACTATATACATAAGAGGAATATACCAAATGGAAAACTATATACATGGTGGAATTTACCAAATGGAAAACTATATATAGGAGGAATATACCAAATTTAAAACTATATATAGGAGGAATATACTAAATGGGCTCTATGCTTGTTAACGCCTAAAAGAAACTTAATCACGAGGGCGTATAGTTATTTGTCACATAAGTTGCATAAAACTTTAATTTGATATTTACATTAGCAAATGTAATACCAACTTCGTTTTTTTATCTATATTTATTCAGGAATTTTTATCCGAGTGGACATCACTCCATATGTTTGACATTGTAAATTGAAAATATTAAGCGTTGATTTGCTATCCATACTTTTTTTTGGTAATATTTGATATAAATTTGCTGTAGGATGAGTCAGAAATGTATTTGGGTTGAAATACTAGTTTGGGATGAGTGAAGACATGGGATGAGACGTCAGAGGATAAATACGGAACAACCGGATTAATCACGAATGAATAGTCGTAATTAGTCGACATAGTTTTCTAATAGTTTCTAAAGTTGTTTTACCGAGAATAGTTTGAATTAGTCCTACCTCTAGCTTATTCAGTTTAAGTTCATTAAGATGTGACGTCTCTCATTTCTGTACCGAACATAGTCCATCAGTAACCAACTTAGTTTACATCAAAAATGTAGATGAACACGTCATAACTTATTATGCAGCTAGATGAAGTTGTACCTCCATTTTAATTCATTTTGCACGATATTAGCATTGTATATTTGAGAATTGTACAATAAATTCACCAAGTCGCGACAACTGCTTATGGCAGTTTTTATTTTTTAACCATTTTAATGTAGTTATTCACTCTCCGCTGCAGTTGCAACTCCGGCTTTAGTTTGTAACGCTCTGAAGTTTTTGTAAGTGGTGGCGGGAAAGAATTATATTAACTGTGCAATGTTTTCCGCTTACAAATTTCAAAACGAAAAACTGATTAAGTCAAAAGGGAAAGTTTATACAAATGTTTCTCTTGTTCCTCGTGAATAAGTTTACACGAAACGACCGCCTTAATATTTTCATAAGTTTGTTCTGTAACTTCACTCGCTCAAGTTCGACGTGAAATACCTGTCACTCATACTTCATAACAAAGCATTTAAAATGTTATTTACACATTGACACGTGTAACAAGAAATTACTGTAGAAACAGTATTAATACCTTTATTAAAACGTGGTTAAATGGTTAAATACTTTTTATGGCTGCTTGATATGCTATTTTCACCTTAGTAGATCCTTTCTGGTCAGCATGAATGAGTCAGATAGACTGGAAAACTGTCTGTTCTCACATAGAACCGAGACGTTTTGGTACTCTCCGTGAATCAGAGTTCTTCATTATCTTTCTTCTTCTTTTTAATTCTTATCTTCTTTTTAAGTATTAAATTTCTCTGTCGCATGATACTATAATTTGAAGACAGAGGTCACAAGTCAGAACAACTAGAAATATAATTGAATAATCTTTCGCCAATTACTGTTATGTGTTAACTAGTTCCAGCTAGTTCTAGGCTATTTAGTCAGAAACTGTTGAGCACTAGTGTTCTTAATGTGTCTAACTTCCTTCATTATAGCTAAATGTGCCAAGAAATCTTGAGATTATAGTTTAATTTAACAAACAATCGTAAGAACCAACAAAATTATTCCAAAATTAGCTTTTGTCATAAAGAAGTACAAGGCTTAATTCTTGCAAAAATACTACTGAGATATAGAAAACCTTTGACATTTGGGAAGGATTTTAGCAAACATGAATTGCGATTTATGATAAAATACTCCTACGCTAAGAAATAAATAAATTTGCCAAATAAGTCATATATCAAAATCAAAGGCCAATTTGAATGTTCTTGCCATCAATCTGTCTTGAAGCGAATAAATCAAAATTTTATAGTTCAATTTTGATAAAATATTCACAAAACTATTAAACCATGCTTACGAAATAAGTTTTGCCCAAAATGAAGAGTTTATAATCGCCCTGTTTGGCTGGCGAATCGAGGACCATAATTAGGTTAAGTTTAACCTCCTCTTACGACACCTATGGAAAAATACAGAGTGGTTCCACATTATCTTATCCGTCACATCATATTAGATATACTTGCATTTTCACAACACCAACATTGTACAATACCTGATTTTTTGACACCTCACAAAAACGAAGAATAGTTACTAGCGAACCTGGTGTCGAAACGAACTACGAGATAGATTCTATCACGTTTGAAAATTTCGATCAGTACCTAGATCACAATGTAACGGCTATCAAACAACACCTTGGTATCTCTCTATTGTGATTTTGTTTCGTAAAAAGATTTCGCAAAGGTAAAATATTATCTTTTACTCAGTCTAGAAATTTTGTTTAGTATTTCTTTTAGTGACAAATTAAACAATGTATGCATGAGCAATATTTTTAAGCTTGCATGAGATATGTAGCTAAAATTGTTTTAAACCTAATTTCAACAAGCCAAATGGTTATATTTGATTGACAAAACTTAGATATCAGCGGTGAGGACAGTATCACTTTAATGTACAATCAAATAAATATGCTAAATGTACTAAAATAATATTTAAAACAGTGTAATCTTTTGAGGTTTAATAAAATATAGAGAAAAAGTTAGCAGAGAAATAAACTGGAAAACCAGTAATTTTATACTATTTTGATATAATTCAGGGACAAAGTGGAATAATTTCATAAATGAAAGCATATTCTTTGACAAATGTATTTTTATATGTCGAAATTTATGTATTAGGTACACTCAACCCCAAATATAAACTAATCCTAACGATATTTTATGCGATGCAGCGCGATTCGCATTTGTGCACGAGTTACTACAGATTATTCTGAGTAAACCACAAACGTACAATACGATCATACAATGCTTTTACCCTTACAAAGAGAGGGATGCTCTCACATTACCATACTGGAGCCGGCGAAACAAGTTAAATTCTTTACGTTTTAAAATAAATACGTGACCTTTTATATTAAATTTTAGCTATTATGTGGGTTTTGTTGCTTTTCTACGAAAATTATAACTTATTTAACATAACAAGTATCACGCCTTTTTCCCCGAAGGGTTATGTAACACCCACATTGTGTCAGCTTCGTTGGCTCCTATGTAACAGTGGGCGAGCCTGATGGCATTTACCGGTTATTATTCTGGATGGCAGACTAATACCTACTGAGAATTTTTATACAGAAATAACCTGGTTAAAACTCAAGACCTCCGATTTGTGTGTGGCTTTGTGTACGGTATTCCAACCTTAACTCATTTACAAAATTAGGTTTTACTTGTTTTTGGTTCCGAGTGAAAAACTCATATTTTGATTGAAATTGTCCTACATCCAATTCTATGTATTTAGTTATAACCTATAACTGAAAACACACTATCGTGATCATGTATCATTGCCAAAAAGCAATCTTTATATCATTTTAACAAAACTTCTGAATTTGTCAATTGTTTTTATCACGCGAAGTCGCTGGCAGACGCTACTATTATATTATAGTCTTATTTTATGTCAAACTTTAATTTATTAAATCACCTCGATCACATCGTTCACTATCACTTATTTGTAAATAAAAAGTTCAGAAATCATGATTGAAGTATGTAAATCTATACTTCTGTACTATTATATAAAGCGAGAGAGTTTGTTTGTTTGTTTAACCGCGCTAATCTCTAGAACTACCAGTCAGATTTGCATAATTCTTTTTGCGTATGATAGTCCAGTTCTTGAGAAATGTTATAGGCTATGTAACATCACGCTACTGGCGACGGAAGCAGAGCAGTAAGTAAAGACGTGCATGAAACCGCGCCATGGGAAGCTAGTACCTGCTGTAAACCTCCGTGTTTAACTAAGCAATTTTCGTTTAACAAAGTCACTACTGTATCTTTAATAGAATCAATGTGATGACACATCTAACTAGAGTTGTGCATAGATACACACAGCTCAGAAAGTTCGGCGTATTTTGCACTAGATTGTGCATATTTTACAATATGTTAGCCGTGTATAGCCAGTTCTACACCTAAAATGTTTAAAGTTACGAGTCTGGTTGCTTAGTTGCATGTTGTGTCCCTGTGGTTTAAATTTAGTTTACAGAACTCCGACTTAGACCAAATTTATCTGTCGTTTTATAATACCGGTGGAAGTATCCTGTATTGGTCTTACATACTAATAGTCTGTTGCAAATATTGCAATCGTAGCAAAAAGGCGTCTTGTGACAAAGACATCATCACTTTCAGTCGACGTCAACTGCTTAAATATAGGCCTATACCTAAACCTTAATCGGTACCTGTCAAGCAAACATAACGTCATGCTTCTTTTGGCCCGTTTGACGCAGTCAAGGAGGATAATGTTTTTCGAGCGTATGTATGAATGTATGTATGAATGTATGTATGTATATATGCATGTGTATGTGAGTATGTATCTCTATTTCTTTGGCACGCTCTACAGCCTAAATGGCTTGATGGATTTTAACTTATGCGGTATCATTAGATTCGTATTGATTGTGGGAGTGACGGGTATAGGGTATATAAAGTTCCAATGTAGCGTCAGCACGAGAAAGAAATGGGTTTCATTCTTTTAACTTTGTTTAAGGAAGGTGGGCTTTTTGTTTTAATATATATTACTTGCTTAAGTTATAAGTAGACAGTAAGTTATTTAGCCATCTACAGTTTATTTATATTAATGTTTATTTTTAATGTAAACTGCTATTAAAGTTTTATTTGGATCCACTTTATATTTTCTCATCTGACCTTAAGGGTTATAGTTATTTTTAACTTAGGGGTCAAGTTCAGTATTTTAGTATGACCTCTGTAACGCGGTCGACTTTGCACGGTCTAGCAAATAATTCTGTCTAGAGCAAATGGTATTTATGTACGAAATTACTCCAAACTTAGACGGCAAAGTTGTAAATGTTGCGTAGTTTTTCTGTTAGTATAGTTTCAGTTGTTTCAACAACTAATTTGCAAATAACATCTGTTTTAGGACAGGCTTATTATTTGTAATCGTGTTACATTCGCTGTTCAATAACAGACAAAATTAAAAATAATATATTATGGATCATATGCGATACATGAGACAGGAAACATGTTACAGTTGAGATGACTTAATGAGAAGAAACGGGTGCTTTTATGCTCTATGTCAAAACGGAGTGAGAAATCTGGCAAATCACTCTTTAAAGTTAATTATGTATTTAGTGACTTATTAACAAAGGGCTTTTTGAACTAATAAAAATCTGAAAGATGATCACTGATTGGACAAAGGCCTCTACAAAATATAGCACAAAAGATCTCAAGGGTCAAAGTGCTCTGGTATTAAAACAGCCTAACCTTATCTTTCATCACGTGGTCGCCACGTGAATCCTTCAAAGCAAGTAAAGGTGACACGCGGCGGTTGCTAGACTATTTCTACCGCCGTTCAAAAGACGGCGTGTCCTTCTAAATATATTTATTGTTGGTAAATTTTAAATGTATTAGGTACGAAGTTTTTTGGCTTATTTATTTAACAAATGGAATCAATCCTCTATTATGTAGGCAATGCGACAGAGGCGACGTGTAATCCCTTTGCATGTCTCCTACATATAAACTATTTATTTATTTACCTGCCAAATTTTAGAATACAGATTAACTATGCTGTAAGCTGAATGACGTCCTCGGTCTACTTCCTTACCATCAGGTGGGTGCTTATTTACTATCATCACAAGTTCTTATCATACACCGAACCTATTGATGAAAAACAGCACGCTGCACTTACGTTAACGGACAGGCGCGAGTTGGCGATATGACCGATTGGGTACACGAGCGATTAATCGTTAATCGCTCAGTGAAATTAGGAACCAACATCGGCATGTCACGCTAATGCGTGTGCATTACTGAACGTTTATTGGTACTTAGTGACGTTGTTGTCATCCCTAACACACGCGGCACGTGAGATTCTTTTTTGTTGCTTCATGGTTCAGTTAGCATATAAACGATATATACAATAGTATTTAGAGACATTTAACAAATAAGCATTGATCAGTAATTTGCTAACTGTACTTAAAGTACGTACAGTTATTTTTTATACTTAGAAATGTGCCTAGCATACATAGCTTTTGATGAGAAGCAGTGACCATAATCATTCAAAGGAGGATGACTCTCTCGTAATTATTTGTAAAAAGGAAATGAGTGTGTTGTCAAAGCCAAAAGCGATGTTGTTACTTGGTAAGCGCCACATGACACGCTCAGATAATATAATGACAAAGCCGCAAAACTGTGTATTACTTTTCTAGTAGTATAATAAAACAATTGTAATATATTGTTTAGGACTTATTGTTGATAATATCTGTTTTAAACTACCGTTGTTATAATAATCTCAGGGGATCAGATCTGGGGGATCAGACCGGAATAACTCGTTTTAACACTTTTGCAGATTAATAATTCACAAGCACTTGTTTACAATCTTGCATTTCACTTTTACTCCTAACGAAGCAGTACTTATAACATTATCGCGTGCACGTACGTACTATGCAGTCAGACCTATATTGTTTTAAAAGACAACGCACAGGATAACAAATTGTGTCAATTGAGGACAAAGTATGTAGAACCACGCAACAAATATTTGCGCCTGCACGAACTCCTACGACCGATAGGTAAATGACTAATTCGTCACATTAGCCTGTAAACGTTTTCGTAACCTGCATGTAACTTTACGTATTTAAGTTGGTTGTTGTGCTCCAAACTTAGTGTATCACCATCGAACTTGTATCACTTGTACTCAAGATAATCCTTCTCCTTGGTAAATTAATACTAATATTATAAATGAGAAAGTAACTCTGTCTGTCTGTCTGTCTGTTACGCTTTCACGCCTAAACCACTGAACCGATTTTGATGAAATTTGGTATAGAGATAGAATAGACCTTGAGGAACAACATAATCTTTTATCTCCAAAAATGGCTTGAAGGGGTTGAATTAAGGGATGAAATTTTGTATGGAAAATGCGATATAACCAACATTCACGCGGGCGCAGCTGCAGGCAACAGCTAGTACTTCTATATTTCTACTAAGAGTTAGTTGTACGTTTATTTTACCTGTAACAGTATAACATATAACATTAGTAGATAGTTGTATGCTCATAAATTTATTCATTCAAATTCTTGGGAATGATATTAATTACCTACAACATATTTTGTACCTTGTCTATTTACTTAAATGCATAGCTGAAGCTTTTACGAAACCCTGCTTCCATTGATTTGTCATATTTTTTTTTTTTTTTGTGTGGTGTGGGTTGTTAGCCTCTGATGGCTTTCACAACCTTACGCGGACTGTCGGTGAGCAGAAGGCTCTCAACCGTTAAATATTAAGGATTTGTCATAAAATATAGGCCACATATTATTATTATGATATCCACATTATATTTTGTTTGTTTGTTTGAACGCGCTAATGTCTGAAACTACCAGTTGGAATAAAATAATTATTTTTGCGTATGATACCTCAATTCTTTAAGAAGGTTATAGGCTATCTAACACCACGCTACTGGCGATGGGAGCAGAGCAGTGAGCAAAGTCGCGGGTAAGTCGTCGCCGCGGAAAGCTAGTATTTTATATGCGCTAGTATGATACAATACGCTATATTGTAATATTCTATTTATAGTGATGACCAGACCGTATGCTCGGAGAATAAATGGGTCGCATACCTTAGAAAATAAAAAAATAAAAGTACATAGTGTACGTAGTGTAATAGTTGGACGCTTACAAAAACAAAGATATCGTATCTATCATTCGCTTTGGTGACTAAACTTTTTAACTCTTTTCTTGGAGATCCTTTAAAGTCTTCGGGTATTAAAGCAGTGCTTAATATTTTCTCCTCAGCTCGAAAATATATCCGCTGTTTTCAGTTCATGTGTCGTTGACACGTAGTATCTAGTATCTCTATATAATCTGTAGATAGTCGTATAAAGATTAGTTATGTTTACAACAGTTTTCACACGTCGAGATTAGATGAATACTGTGCATCCTTGCTTCGCATTGGTGCTAAAAGTTGTTGCACTTTATCCGCTTGGTTTACTATTATCGTGACTGCTCGGCTACTATGTGTGATAGATTGATGTTTTATATATCTAAACCTTCCTCGAGAAACCCACAATCTATGAGTAAAAACCGCATCCAAATCCATTATTTCAAGCGACTTCCTTTTATACTACGAGTATGTTTAGAGTAGATAGTCAATAAAGATTAGTTATGTTTACAAGAGTTTCCGCGCGTCGGCGTCGAGATTATACGAATATGTGACGTCAATTAATGTCACGGCTCAATCTTTTGAGGATATTGTTCCTGTTTCTTCACGTGTTCAGCATTTTACCGTTTTGTGGAATGTATGGTGTTGCATAGTAATGTCGCGAATTAAGTTAGTAAGAATGTTGTAAATAGATAATAAGCTACAGGAAAATCACTTTTATTATGTTCAGATTTAAGTCTATTTTACAAACACTTGTGTTGTAAAGTCACGGTGTAATTGATTAGCAGGGCCGTGTAAGATGTTAAAGCGATGGTAATGCAATACATACATTTTACGGTGGATGAACTCCGATTGTGGATTATTGTGTATTTATAAGACAATAAGGGATAGTCTTTAAAAGAATAGATGGTAAATTGTTTGTATCTAGGTAGCTTTTAATTAAAGGTCAACGATCTAGGTCACGAACTTTACTATAAGAATTAATGATGAGCATTGTGTATTGAATTCTTTTTGTTAAGATTGAAAAACTTAGGTACCTACTACAAAATTATAAAACAAGATCTCAATAGGAAATTTTTATTTCCATTATTACTATGAAATATTTTATTAAAGGAAGCTCAGTTAGTATTCTCTTACAGACCAGTGTCTGTAAGAGAATACTAACTGAGCTTCCTTTGCTACTATTAAAAACCGCCATCTAAGAAAAACTTGCTTTATCTGTCTGTAATTAGTTGGTCATTTTAAGTAGGTATTTTAAAACTAGATAAATTTTCTTCTTAACAAACACAACTGAACAAAGAACTCTAAGGAATAAGCTCTGCTGTGGGAGAGTTTACGAACATACAATGAACATTATTAAAAAAAACAGACAAATACAGGATAAATTTGGCAAATTGACTTGCGTGCAGGTAAATGATAAATTAGTATTTTTGAATTGTTAAATCATTTTACAAAAGCAATAGTTGTACAATGTAATCAAATAAAAGTTTAACTGAATGAAGCTCAAAACTTAAACGCTCTCATATGTGTTGGTAAGTCTGCCAACTTACGCTGGATGAGTGTTGGACTATCGCTTAATCCCTTTCATTGCGAAAGTTGGTCCGCGGCCAAAAGCAAGACGTTAAAACAAAGCTGATATCAACTTGGTTATTAATCTGCGTGAAGTATTCTAAGTTAAACGCGGTTGATACTTTAATGTGGGAATACGTACAGCTACGAAAATTGTTTCAGTTAATGATTGAAGAACATTCTATTTTTGATTAAATGTCACCAAAGAATAGTTACTGTGTTGTAGAGGACTTAAGAAATATGTAATTCACCCAAACTTTGGAAACGAACATTTCCGACAAATGTTTGTCGGCGACTGAAATGGAACCCATGATACTCAGGTTACTTAGATTCGATTCGGTAATGGCGAAGCGACCAGCTTAATAGCTCGTTGTTCGCATTTAGACCGCTTGGTCCGTTGTGCATTCGGTTCGGTTGAATTACTTCATTTTACCCAGCTCCGCCTAGAAGCGAAGAAGTTTTTTGGGATCTTCGCTGGCACCTTAATACCTCGACTACACATGCAATAATAAAGGTTGCACAAAGACGTGCTTTTTTTTTTATATATTATAGCCTGACTGATACATGAAAAACTAGATCCAAAAATATCTCTGAAAACTGAAACAGACATAGACAATGCTGTACGGGTGATAACCTCAATAATCCAAGAAAGTTGTTGGATGTCCACACCTGAAATCATTGAGAGGGGCTCTCAGAGTAAAACATACTCGGAAAACATACTCCAAAAAATTCACGAAAAAAGAAGACTACGACGAGTGTGGCACATTAGTAGACACTCTAGTGATAAAACAGCACTCAATAAAGCTATCCAAGAACTGAAAAGCCTTATACGAGAAGCTAATAACACTGCTTTGGACAACTACTTGGAAAGCTTATCAGCCACAAAAGATACTAAGTACTCATTGTGGAGAGCTTGCAAAAATTTTGATCGGCCCTTACATCACAAACCAACGCTTCGGACACAGGATGCACAGTGGATAAAAACGGGACAAGAGAAAGCCAAAGCCTTTGCAAACCACCTCAGCGAAATATTCAAACCAAATAATCCTAGACCAGATGCAGATGAATCGGACATTGACCTGATTCTAAACCAGGACCTCCAACTTGATTTACCCCTTAAACTGGTGACACCTAGAGAGATATATAAAAAAATTGAATCCATGAAAAACAAGAAAGCACCAAGCTATGATCTTATCGACAAAAAAGTTTTGTGTGATTTTATGATATATCCGCATGAGTGCCTCAGGGTTCTGTACTTGGTCCTGTCCTGTACACATTATATACCTGCGACCTACCGCAGAGCCCGGGAGTTACAATAGCGACCTTCGCCGACGACACTGCCTTACTTTCCTCGTGCAAATGTCCAATCAAAGCTTCCCAAAACTTGCAAAATAGCCTAAACATAATAGATAAATGGCTAGCTAAGTGGAGAATTGCCCCCAATGTATCCAAGTCAGTGTACATAAAATTTACTCTACGCAAAGGAGACTGCGCCCCGGTAGCTCTAAATGGTAAGACACTACCTCAACATAATACGGTCCGATATCTAGGCATGCACCTAGACCGCAGGCTTACCTGGAAGAAGCACGTCCAAACAAAACGAGACGAAATTAATCTTAAATACAAGGGCCTTTATTGGCTACTGGGACGAAACTCAAAACTAGCAGTTGACAACAAATTATTAGTATACAAAACAATTTTAAAACCGGTTTGGACATACGGAATAGAGTTGTGGGGATCTGCCAGCACTTCTAACATTATGATCATTCAAAGGGTACAAAACTATATCCTAAAGCAAGTATCAAATGCACCATGGTTCATCAAAACAACTGAGATACACGAAATTCTTAATGTACCTATGGTTGAAGAAGAAATAAATACCCACAAAACCAAGTACAGAAAAAGACTTGAAGCACATCCAAACCAACTTGCTGGGCAACTAACTATCCCAGAAACCATACGTCGACTTAAAAAGCGACGAGATATCTTCGATCAGGATGGTCACGGAAACTGACTACATACAAAAAAGGACTGCTCCGATGGGAGTTGAGTCCCCCATGTCATGTATAATCCACCTCATCTGCTTATAGTCTATAAGACTGATCGCAAGATCTAAACAAAAAAAAAAAGAAAAAATATATATATTATAGCCTACCAAAGTGACTCCACCCCGCCTGATGGTAAGCAGTCAGTGGAATCTAGAAGTGGCGGCCACTATACCAAAAGCCATTGTTTTAAACTGCTGGTATGTTAGCCTCCACTATGGCGGCTGGGAATGGGGTTAGGGGAAGGGAATGAGGGAGGTGAGGAAAGAGGAAAGGGGGGAAATCGGGCCTCCGGCGCTCTCACTCACCGAACGTAACGCAGTAGTACGGATACTACTACTCTTAAGTTGATCTTCTATGAGAGAGTAGTACTTCCCCGGACGATCCGGCCCATTCATGCTGAAATCAGCGTGGATCTACTACCGTAATTATTTCAAATTTGACGTTAAGTACCTGACTGTTCATTATTTTTTTAACACTAAATAAAATTTATTTATTTATTTATTTATTGAGATAAAAACGAATATGATTCAATTACAATTATCTCACATGGGTACATCAATATGATATAAACAGTCAATTCAATACAATAATTGGAATTACAATGTCAAAGATATTTATAGTAAATGTCAAGATATTAATTATTTAATGATATCACAAATATTCGAATTCGTTAAAGTCATCTTTCTTATATCTATCCCATCCCAAATATCACATTCAGTGTTAAGAGCGAGGAGTGCATTAAAGTGGCGAAAATATCCACCATTATTCAGGTCGTTGCTAGGTTTGATGTGTAGGTAAACTGAGATGTGTGGATTAACTAGAGCCAAAGTTTAAGTTTGGTTTAAGTTTTGATAGTCTTAGAAATTATTATTATAAATATAAAATATGTGCTTATAATTTTATTTCAGGTATTTTCTTAAAAAGCTCCTATTAACTTTAGTACATTCTGTAACTTTAGAAGCTCGTCATTGATTAATTACGATTATTTTTGTAATTTTGGGTCAAAAATGTATGACTTAGAATATCTTAACTAATCTTGATTTTATATTCCTAAATTTATAACTTCGTGGAAAGAATTTTAAATAGTTAGGTAGCAATAAAGAGCCGGCAGTTCACTCTGGCCTTGTTACGTTTCTTTGAAACTTGGACGCTCTACGAACGAACTGAGATGATAGATCGGCTGGCTCGCTTCGTCGAAACCAAAACGTACCTACTCAATTATTATATATGTCTCACTAGCTTTCAGCGGCGTGGTTTTACCCGCGTCTTTGCTTGCTGCTCTGCTCCCGTCTCCAGTAGCGTGATGTAATACTATAACCTTCTTCGAGAACTGGGCTATCATACGCAAAAATAATTATTCAAATCCGCCTCGTATTTCCAGAGATTAGCGCGTTCAAACAAAAAAACAAACTCTTCCACTTTAAATAATAGTACAGTTTAAAGCGTCTCATAACATCTATCCATATAAATTCTACAGACCTTATTCGACCTCTTATTTATTTATTTTATTTAGGAAACATACATTGCACCTTCTTGTCTAAGTACCTATACAATAATATAAACTAATGTATAATCCTATATCTATACATAATTATAATAAAATTGGAGTGTCTGTTTGTAATATTGAAATAACCGTTTTTTACTACATGTATATAAGGTACATACACCAAAATAACATTTTTTACAATCTTTGTCTGTCTATCTGTCTGTTTGTTCCGGCTAATCTCTGAAATGGCTGGACCGGTTTTGACGGACCTTTTATTAGCAGGTAGCTGATGTAATAAGGAGTAACTTAGGCTATGTTTATTTTAGAATAATTATTTTATAAATAATAATAATATGCGATGTAAGCGACATTTAAGCGGGCGGAGCTGCGGGCAACAGCTAGTCAATAATAAACAACAGACGTTATTTGATCAGATCGACACTACTAGTTTAGGATAAAGTAAACATGAATAGAACTAAATATGAATGAGGATTGTAGCATCATTTATCTTCTAAACAATGGTTAGAAAACAAAATTAGTTTTCTAACAATTGATTTGTCAAGATTGTCAAGGCCCCTAATAATCTCTCTGAGGCATTGTCTACTGTAGGGAAGTCTTTAGACTTTAAATCCGCCATACATCACACTGTATTGCCTACTATGAAGTTTTAATAAATACATAAGGTACATTACTTATGTGGGTGTTATATTTATTTCAGGTTTGACGTGTGGCGTGAGTTCCCCGACCGCATAGTGGGGTTTCCGTCCAGGCTGCACGTGTGGGACAACACCACCAACTCGTGGCGATACCACTCTGAGTGGACTAACCAGATATCTATGGTGAGGAAATCTTACTAATATTATAAACGCAAAAGTTTGTTTATATTTTTTTATATTAGCCTACTAAAGTGACTCCACTCTGCCTGATGGTAAGCAGTCAGTGGAAACCAGAATTGGCGGACACCATTTTAAAAGCCAAACTTCTGGTATGGTGGCCTCCACTATACCGGCGTGCGGGCACAGTGCGTGTGTCACCGGCGGCCTAAGACTTTAAATCTTTAAACCCGAATTACAACTGAAGCCGCGCCCGGACGCTCCCCGGATGCTCTAAACTTCGACAAATCCGGGAAAACTCGGGAAGATGGCAGCCCTCTAGCCCTCTTGTTATAACCTTACCTTGTCTCTATCCTTGTTTTTAATGGTACAAAAGAAAAAGACAAAACACAAAGTAACATTAAAATAATACTGCTATTATAAGTGATGATAGGCCCCCAATAATTGATTTGTGAAGGTAAAATGACAGTCGCTTTATTTTGAAATGAAGAGAATACGAGTAAAGCATTATATGATCAGGAAGCAAAAACTAAATCGCAGGCTTAAAAGTTCCATTACGAAATCAATAAAATATTTTTATTATATCAAATAAGCAGGTCATATACGATCAGCACCATTTCTCGAGACCCAGATTGATAACACCAGTTCAGATTACCGATAATTCATGCAAACATAATGTAAAGTGTAAACAGAGCATTTTTATACAAATTAATTAAATTATTTAAATGGCAGTTTGTTTTTGAGTAAGATAACTAGTCTTCCAATAGGTCGTAATGTCGTAGAAGTTGTTTTTTAAATAATTGTATACGGATTTGTTATCAACTAGGTATTGCCATACCTTTTTCTTAATTTATTTACGAAATTTATACACTATCATTACAGGTCTTTTACACCTAATGTGATAGCTAATTACTTACTTATAAGTTATAACTAATATAATATAACATATTAAAATTCTTAAACTAATATGTACTTACTTATTGACTGGCCTGTTGGCCTAGTGGTTAGTAACTCTGACTGCTAAGCCAGAGGTCGTGGGTTCGATTCCCACCCAGGACAAATCTTTGTGTGATGAGCATAATTGTTTGTTCTGTGTCTGGGTGTAATTTATCTATAATATGTATGTAATTACAAAAAAAAAAAATGTAAGTAGTATATCAGTTGTTAGCCATAACACAAGCAAATATAATTGCTTAATTTGGGACTAGGTGGCGCTGTGTAAATGTGGTAGAATATTATTATTATTATCTAAATTTGCATAATTATGTGCACAATATGTACTTTAAAACTTTTGCGACTTGAAAATATACAAACACTATTGAGCAGTTTATTATGATATGGAGAGCGTGGGTGAGGTGTGCTTTGGATAGCAGGCTAGTTCTGGCTGTAGGTATCGCCAATAGTGGCGGACGCCTTTACCTCCATAAATAACGGTCTGGTACCGATATACACAGCCGCTGCAGCACCCCCGGGTTCGTCTCTTTACCACGCAATATTAAGATTATATACTTGATTTTATCAATCTATGTCTGAATATCCACTGTTAATCAAAGACTGTTCCAAAGAAAGGAGTTTGAACTAATCACGTTAGGCAGACTGACTGGTGACTGTATTAAGGTGATCTTTAGTACGCAGCGACGCTGCAATGCGTTACCTAGGTATTGAAATTTAAGGCTGGGAATTTA
The DNA here is from genome assembly GCA_963082885.1 of Parascotia fuliginaria. Lineage (NCBI taxonomy): Eukaryota > Metazoa > Arthropoda > Insecta > Lepidoptera > Erebidae > Parascotia > Parascotia fuliginaria. Next base: position 2,592,508 of record OY720180.1, on the reverse strand, counting down.
AAGGTTTTTGTTTTTACGGTAGTACTACCCTCTCATAGAAGATCGACGTAAGAGTAGTTTCTTTCGGTGAGTGAGAGCGCCCGTGACCCAATTTCCTCCCTTTTCCTTTTTCTTCACCTCCCTCAATATCTCCACATACGCCACTATTTTCATGGTAGACAGCGACTTCGAGTCGTCCATGAGCGACAGTTACCACTTACCATCAGGTGGGCTGTTTACTCGTCTGCCACTGTCGGAAATAAAAAAAGATAAAAACTGTTCCCATATATTGAAGATAATAACTTTAATGCAAGATTAAAAGCTTGCCAGTCGTGAAATATGGTAACATAGTCATAAATGTTTTTTTTTTTGTAGAACACCTGTACATACCTGTACAAAATAGGTATGCTATATTAAATTCAAATTATTACTGCATTTGTAAATAAAACAAAAACATTGTCAGAAGTGGGATTCGAACCCACGCCCACAGAAGTGGACTGCGACCTGAACGCAGCGCCTTAGACCGCTCGGCCATCCTGACTTATTCTTCGCTGCTTAAAAGTTAAGATGAAAATATTTAGGCCTATTTCAGTGGACGTTTTTAGGTGAATGTTGAAGATCAGGTGGCCATCCTTTAGCATTTATCTAATCCTTCAAAAGCTAAAATAGACTTAGACCCAAAATCATTAAGTAAATATTTAATGTAATATCTTTTTCATCTTTATAGGACCGAGCGTATAATTCAACTCAGATTTATAGAGACAGATTAATTTATTGCTGGCTAAGTGCGGCGATAAAAAAGAAGAGACCTATCTACTACGAGACTAGTAGGTACCATCATTTATTCTGTGTAGGTACAGACACACTAATGATAGTAATTTATACGTTAAAGGATTTCTGCTAAGCAATAAATGCTTTACTTATGGTGATTGACAGACGCACAATCGCTACCTACTGTCCGTTTCGTAGTCGTCTTATGGCCATGGATGACCATGGAGCTGAGATGCGTTTAGTTATCTGTATTGTAAAACAAATAAATACCTATATTAAAACCTTTTTATAATCACACCTTTAAAATTATATAATAGGTATAAATTACCTAAACATTAATAATAATAATATCACAACAACTACACACAGCGCCATCTAGATCCAAAGTAAACATATTATTATAATTATAGCTTGTGTTATGAGTTCTCGAATGCGGATATACATACTTAAATACTTTTTGTTTTTTAAATAAATACATATGATTCATAGAAACACCTAGTCCAATGCAAATAGACATGTCATGCACACAAATATTTGCACTGAGCGGGAATGGAACCCGCGACCTCTGCGTGGCAGTCCGTACACAGTACCACCGAACCACAGAGGCAGTCAAATAATTATAGAAACTAAACTTTGCGCCGATGTTATGTGAGAGTTCTACTGCCGCGACCAATTCAGTCCATTAATACTAAAACAAGCAAACCTTCAGGTTCATAAGGTCTAAAGTATAAGGATCTACCAAATAAGATTGCCGAAACAAACTGTTTACCCCATGTCACGATGTACACAATACCTAATTGACTCATGAACTGTTTCATCTACGTACAAGTGCGTCAATTCGGGACAATAATAACCGTCTATGGCCCAGTGGTCAGCACGACCTTCGTACTATTTCAATCAACCAACACCCTGGTACAGTCGTCGACATATCTATAAGTCGTCGAAAGAAAGGAATTTACCAAGGAGAAGCACGAACAAGTTTGTATTATATAGGTGTAGTTTTTGAAGGTAGTAATGATATTAGTTTTTGCCCGACTGCCGCAGTCAAGGAGGGTAATGTTTTTCGAGCGTATGTATGTATTTCTATTTATTTGGCACGCTCTACAGCCTAAATGGCTTAATGGATCTTAACGTATGAGGTGTCATTAGATTCGTATTGATTGTGGGAGTGACATAGGATATATGAAAATTTAATGTAGCGTCAGCAGCAGCACGAGAGATAAAAAGAGTTTCTTTCTTTTCACTTTGTTTTAGGCAGGTGGGCTTTTTGTTTTTTAATAATATAATTAACAATATTCTCTAAAATATATGTAAAAATCAGCACTAAGAATTAAAGAAAATTAATATTAAGGTATATTTAACTTTATATATTATTCATTATATTATTTAAGTATTCTTAGTATGTATGTTTATATTAAAAGGTATACATTGTGATATACTATAAGTACTTCTGTGTAATCTAGGTTAAATTAGTTTCTTCTTTACTTTTCTCTGCTATTTTTCTTTCTTAATTGTACACTTCATATACTCTCACTAATGTTACTTCCTCTTCCACTCTTAAGGTATGCTGTTAGAGAACTCAGTTCTGAGTTAAGCTCGCCTTTGTACATAATTTTTATTTATATATTTTCCTTGTTATGTATCTTTTTGTGTGCAATAAAATAAATAAATAAAATAAAATAAATAAATAAAAGAAAAGTAAGTACTGTATTTATCTACCTTTAGCATCTGATAGCTATAAATTAGCCGTCGACTCAAGGTATACAAACACTCAAAGTACGTACTAACACTTATTTATCCCATTTGTATTATTTGTGTGAAAAGATGTAACGTCTGAGGACCATGGGATTTAATACTATATTAACCTAACTCGCTAACGGGTTAAATTTTCGGGTTAGAATCAAAATAAACCCCTATTTCGAGCAAAGTGAGCGGGCAGATTTTATGAAATAGTAAACAATACTTAAATCAAACTCATAAAACATGTATATTTAAATGTGAGTAAAATCCATAAATAACTTCTAAGAAAATGTGATGATTTATCGATAAAATTTTGAATAATGCTTTCTTGTAATGATGATAATGATATTGTGTAGAGTGCCTAGATATGTCGGAATTATATTTTTCTATTTCTTGATATATATTGGAAAAAACAATTATCGAACTACACAATGACATCTTAATTGCTAGACGGTTTAAATCCCGCTTCATTTATTTAATCATATCATATTAAACAAGAATCGAACAATAAAACATAATAAGGCGACCGCTGGACTTTCCATTTTCATATAAATATATATACTTAATTAATAATAAATTATTTGTCATAAAATATCAACATGAACGTTTATAAATTAATTATATCGTGACACGCAATAGTTGAATATATTCATATGAGTTTAACTGTACCGCATACGAGTAATTGAATGAGACAATTGAGTGAACTGTTGCCGAGAGTTGATGTTCAATTGAATGATACAGTTTAAATAAAACTAGATAGTTTGCTTCATACAAATATCCGCCGCGTCAGTGACACAATTGTTTTAGGTGTAACTAACTAAAAGTAGTGACTTGGCTGCAGTTGTAGTGCAAGTACAGTGTTATTCTTTATATGGAGACTGCTGGGGTATATGGCTTCTGACTACAGAAACAGCGATTCCAGTAGCCAGTTCCTTTGTTCCTATTGCAATTCTGGAGGCAGATGCACAATTGTTTATTTTAAAACATTGCGTATAAGTAATCTAAAAAGGTACTTAGCTTCTAAGATCTATGAAGTAATTTGAAAACAAGAGTCGTTGGTGGTGAATAGAGCACTCTATGCCCGGCATGGATAGACAGTGATGCTTGTGTCTTCGTTTATATAATAACCAGCTGCTATTCTTTAATCTGTAGTACTCGTGTTACAAATCAATGAAATTTGTTTTGGTTTGTTTGTACAAACATAGAGTATTGAGGTATTGGTTTGCTGTATTGGGATACAATTTTATTTATCAAAACGTTGCTCTAAAAGCAAGAAGACCGAGAGTTTAAGGAGTAAGAGAAGAAGCCTCCGCTTTCTCACTGACATAAGAAAATGATAAAGAACTATGATAAGAGAGGATAAATAACTTCCTATTCGATCCTAACTATTTATGCTGAAACCTACTACCGTAAACAGTATGATAAAGAAGCTTCCCTATCAAAACGACAATCCGAAAAATTAATGTTTCGAGGAATCTTATTACATTTTATTGGATGTTGTCCAATACTCTTTATAGATCGTGACTTTTAATAATTGAGTATTTTATCAAATATCGAGTGGTTAGTGGTCAACTTAGTGTCAGGTTTTGTTCATGTTGCCCATATACAAACAAGATTATAGAAAAGACGACTCTTTATTTTACACCAGTTGTTAAAGGAACATAAATAATGTTCAATGGGGTCAGCCTTTTATAAGTAATTTGTTCCAGACGACCTTTGTGTGTTCAATAAAAGATTTATTTATGTATTATATTAATATCTGTTATGTAGGTATATTCTTTTGATCCGGTAGTAAGCCAAGGATTACGTCCAATTTCCGTCAGGCATATTAGTGTGTAAACTTCGTCAAAATTTTGACTTCTCTTTTGCTTTAATAAAACTGGATGCGTATCAACACATTTTTATTCATAATTTATTTTGTTTGTCATACTCCAGGTGCTGACAGGTGCCGCGTTCCACCACAAGATCTGGTCGTGGTACTACACGTACAAAATGCCGGCAGAGATCCGCAACTGGGTGGACGACAACTTCAACTGCGAAGACATCGCGATGAACTTCCTTGTCGCTAACGTCACTAGAAAACCTCCAATTAAGGTAATACATTATTAATAATTTGAAAGCTTAAAACCTTTAGACGGAAAGACTTATGAGGCGAAATTTGGCTATTTGTAAAATTTATTTTGTTATAATTGGTACAGTGAAATACATAACGAGTTGCTCAGCTAGGATCCATTTATATTTGGATTTTAATAGGATATAGATTTTGCAAGTATAGCCATAGAATATACCATGCCTTCGCATAAAGCAAGTCAGTGTAAAACGCACTTAAAATAAAGATATCTTATAATTTAGATTCTTGTAGTCTAAAGCATTTTGACGACCTATCGAGCTCTTGATAAAATACTAATCTTAAATTTCAGGTAACCCCCCGCAAAAAATTCAAATGCCCCGAATGCACAAACACTGAAATGTTATCAGCGGACGCGCGTCACATGTCGCAACGTTCGTCATGTATCGCTCGGTTCGCAAACGCGTACGGCAACATGGCTTTACGTGCGGTCGAGTTCCGTGCTGACCCGTTACAGTACCTTGAGAAAGGGTCCGGTGTACCACACGCCTATCCAGATATAGGGGCGCTCTAACTTCACTATACTGTTTCTGTTTTACAATTTTATATTTGTGATGTGTCTCTTTCTTGCAACAGGAAAAAGAATAGGATAAAAGGTTTTGAAGGTTTAAAATAAAGCCGCCCTCATTCACTTTCTTATTATCTATATAGTCTAAGGTCAATGGTCCACCTTATAGAGTGTCCAGATCGTTGGTTCATCTTGTAGGGTGCGTGCTTGTCACCACTCCAGAAATTGACAAAATTAATACTCTTTACATGTCTAATAACACTCGTCCTTTTCTTATGACTGAATTAAAAAAAGACAGAGCACATCTAATATAGTTGTTGATTTTAAAGCATCAAATATGTTGATTTAATGAACAGTAAGGTAAAGTATAGGGCCCTCAGAATACTGTTTAACGGTATGTATTAAGTTTAATTTAAAATTAAATACTATATTGTCATAGTAATCTTTTAGTTGAACGTCGCCGCCAAAATATAAATGTAAGTTGTAAGTATAATAATACAAAAAAATATATAATTTAAAGATTATTATGATGATGAATAAACATGCTCTCATATTTGTTTTATGCAAAAATAACCTGGGTAATGTTAGTTCTACGCTTATTGACAAGACAGTATACTAAAGAGTTTTTAAGTGGTGAAGTAAAATATACTTTAAATATATTAAGGTAAAGTCGATACTTTAAAAAACTCATATAGATACTACAAATCGTGGTAAATTCAATTGTATGATTAGGTATTGAGGTTTATTTTTAATCATCACTTAATAATTCTTGGTGTCGTTTTATCGATGACGTTGCACTGTAGAGGGCCCCAAAAGTTAGAATTAACGAATGTAGGAGGACAATAACAAATTGAATGAAGGCTGTAAGTGAAATATAAATGGGATTTCGTCCCCAATACCAGGGTATGTAGAGTAAAAACTGCCATTTTTGCATTAATTTACCCCCACGACCCATTTAGAGTACAGGTTCGTTAGGAAATGTATACCCAATCAATTTTATGCAACTTAACTCTCGAATATGACCCTTATGGCAAACAAGCAAGTTAGTAGGCGTAGTCAAAGAAAACATAATATAACCAAACAATTGTTGACCATGAGAGAGATAATAAGAATAGAAAAAATAAGTCTGTCTTAAACGAAATTAAAATTACGAATACCTATAGCAACTATACAGTATACATATTTTCCACAAGTAGTGAACTATTGACTCGTTAAGCGTGGCTCTAACAAAAAATTATTTGATTGATTGAGATTATGTATATAACATTTTTAAACGAAAAGAATAGTAAAATAGAATGTACGTCAATTTGCCTACTGCCAATTTGCTGTTAATAGTTTAGCCATGAAAAAAGCTTGCAAGAAACTTAGACCATTTGTTTAACACCAAATAAGGCGAAAATAGAAAGGAATGCAAACATTATAAAAAAAAATGTCTAGTGTCTACATTTTTTAAATTCAATATCAGTTCTACTATTACTAAGTATACATTTCCTCTCGTGAATGTACAGTCAGCCTGAAAAATTACTGTTTACAGTATTTTTAATTCCCTTGCCCTTACGTTAAGGACTTGCGTTGTGAGCTTACTGAATGCCTTCGGTTTAGTTTGACGTGTATATGTCAATTTATACGAGCGGTAGTTGTGTGTTTAATATGTTTTGTATTGAACACGATAGACTTGACGTCTAAAAATGATTGTTTCGATTGGTAATATTAATGCTCTCTTATGATACCAATGTTTTGTTAAATTATATTATAACAGACTGGAAGTATAGAGTCTTCTCAAAAGATGGGGACCGAAGACGCTTTGAAAATCAATGGGCGAGATGTTTGCTCAAAGTGGACTACTTTAGGTTAAGATGAAGATGATTTTTCCCCCCTTTCCTCTTTCCTCACGTCCCTCATTTCCTTCCCCTAACCTCATTCCCAGCCGCCATAGTGGAGGCCACCATACCAGCAGTTTAAAACGATAGCTTTTGGTATAGTGGCCGCCACTTCTGGATTCCACTGACTGCTTACCATCAGGCGGGGTGGAGTCACTTTGGTAGGCTATACTATAAAAAAAGATGATAATATGAGTTGGATATATCATCACACATCTTTTTTTACTCTCGAATAAGATAATTCGCGGTAGTATGCTCTTTTTTGCAAGCAATTTGCATATAAGTGGTTTTTATTGTGACGAAATTTAAATTGGAAGCAATCATTTTAGACTAAAATAATTAGAGCTTTACCAGATAATACCTAAGGTCCCTTCGTGGCTATAACTCAAACATATCCAGTAATATTAGCAAGTATTATTTTTTTATATCTTTCGTTGGTATTTATGGGCGTGACTGTACTGTATTTTTAATACGGCCAATTTTTTTTTGAGTATTAAATTTAAACTTTTTTATCAAATACCTTTGTTGTGATTTTTAAACGATTTTAGTGTATTTTGTATAGTTTTGATATTGTTTTACAAAGGTAATTTTTTAATTTGGTTTTATACTTAAGAACTTAATATTTTAGAGGAATTTCAATTAACATAGAATACTGAATACATAACACAAAACAAGGGTTGATTATTTTTTCTTAAGTAGTAGTTAGTATGTTTGATTGTAGCCAAATAATACCCACTCTGGGGTGCCTAGACGCTTATTTAAGCATTTTAGTCGAATCAGCCATGGCAGCTTTTTTATTTAAATAATAAATACTTCTTAAGTACTAGGTACAGTCACTTTCATAAAATACCGATTGTAAAGATAACCTCGTGACTTGCCATTCCTTTTAGTGTAGAGTATAATTTTTCTATGACAATAAGTTTGTATCTAGTTAGGTGACCTCAATTGTTTTCACGTCAATTCTTACTATTTAATACTGGTGTATTCTAGTTTATGGATGTTTGTTATAATTAGAAGAAAAAGAAAACCTTTTTCGTTTTTATGTAAGTACTTCTTTTTATTAGTGTCTTTTTTAAATTATATAATAAGTACAGTCAGAACAAAATATAAATAATTTTGTTATTTTTCAATTTTTACTTTTATAAATTTTCATCTAATTCTGACAAACTAACACGAACGTGAAAGAAATTTTAAATGTAAAATGTAATGCCATCTGTCCTTAGAAGAGTTAAGAAATGATATTCTAAAGAGTTAGTGAAGGTACATAGTTATATGTAGACGTATAGCAAAATAGTCCATCTTAACATATCGGTGCTTGCGCGAATATAATGTAATTCCTAATACTTTTAATTGTGTAGATATAGTAAGCGACGCACGATAAGTAGTGAGATATTATAGTTGTAGCGTATTATAATTTATGTCATTATATTTTTTGTATATAGCGGTTTTAAAGGAATGCGTGAAATGTGTAATTACGATTCGGATAAAGTGTATTATAGTAATTGTACACGAGAAGCAAGGAATTGATTTGTCAGTCATTTTATAAGTGACGACTCGTTTCATGCGTGCCGCAAAACCGTTTAAGATTCAAAAAATTGAATTTTCAATAACCATTTCTTTAAATGTCGTGAAATCGTAAAAATGTTTGCACGTTTAAAATTAAAATGTGTGTTATAGTTGTATGTCAACAAGAGCTTTCTCTTATACGTTAAGTGGAAGTTATCAAAAATAATTATGTCTTAATTCCGTGCACCTTTTTAAATTTATATGTAAATAATTTTTATTTTTAGTGTAAGATATTTATTACGGTAAAGTACTGTATAGTGCCAACATTACCCCGTCAGTATACTTAGTAAATAGGTAGGTTAGATTAAAATATACAATTTAATTATACTGCCCAGGGGTAAAGTTGACAATATGGCTGAAAAATGTAACTTTACTAAATATATTACGAGTATGTATACCTGATTTGTTTACGAGCTAACAATGAATTTCAAATACCACTATTTTTACTTTTATATGAAAACAAAGTTTTCTTATAATCAGCTATAATAACTAAGTACATAAAATTTAAATATAATAAATTTAAATTCCATAAAATTAATATCGAATAAATTAATAATTTTTGATAATTATTATTTGCTTTTGCGAAAATAAATATGTATGTTAATATTAAGTTTTTTTTTATTCTTTATATATTTGTCGTTTAATAATTAAAATGATTATCATTTTGAACTGACTGATTTGGTTACGGAGTTAGCTATTGTTTTTAATATAAATACATTTAGGTGTTTATTTCTTGAATTGTAGCCAAAGACCTAAACCACTAGTCGCTGAAATGTATTTATAATTTCGCATTTATTGAATAATCGTTGTGTGGTGTATTAAACGTTGTGTTACCAAAACTATCAGAGCGTCAGACTGATATGTAATGATTTATAGAAATTATGCTAGGAGCTAGGTGTGTATGGTGCGATGGGAATGAGAAGTGATGGTGATGTTGCCAGTTGTGGCTTCACTAGCTTAGATCAGGATATAGAATACATAAACAATAGCATTATTTGTAAATTATGCCACTTGAAATGTTTATTCGAAAAAAAAAGCAATTTTAATAGAACGTATTTACCAACAACACGATTGCGAGCATTAAAATTAGTTCGCCTATGCCTTTCTTATCTGATGTCTCCTATCTAAAAATTGCCTTCCTGCTAAACTTTAGCTTTATAGGTTAAATAGATTTCGTCTTTAAAATCATTGATTTTATGTTAAATATGTTCTTTTTGCCCGACTGTCGGAGTCAGGGAGGATAATGTTATTCGAGCTTCACGCTCTACAGCCTAAATTGCCTAATGGATTTTAACGTGGGAGTGACATAGGGTATTAATACTTCAATGTAGCTTCATGCATCAGCATGAGAAAAATGGGTTTCTTTCTTTTCATTAAGCAGGCGGGCTTTTTGATATTTATGCCGTGATGTAACACTAAAGAAGTATTTTGGAGCGAAAACTAGTTTAAACTAAAATATGCATGTTTTCAGTGTCACTATCACTTCTTATTATCATTAATCGTAGAATGTTTAGATAGCCTTTTATGAATGTGTTTTAGGAAGCGATTACGATAAAAATAATTAATTAATTCTTTTAAATAATGGGTAAAACCTACAATAATGAGCGTAAAAGTAATTATTTAAATAAAATCATTTGGGAAACGAAATTATACAATAAAATGTCTCACAGGTCATTAAGTACATCTACATAAAAATAATTACAACATTATATTTATAACCAATTTATTATTTCAGTCATAATTTAACTAATTATATTTTTTGTAAAATAATTGTTGTGTTTAACGAAGATATTGTTTTGTTCAGTGTAAGCAATATTTTTAATATTGGTAGTTAAGTTGTACTATAATTGTATTTGTATGGGCTCTACGCATAAATACATATCTCAAGTTGTTCTGCCTGTTTTGAAGACTAACTTTTATGTCTTATTACTCCAGATTTAAAAGTATTTCTGTCTCTACATTTTACGTTAAAATGACAGAGATAGCATGATTTATGATTCTGTTAAAGTGATGTTTAATTGATGACGACGATTTTAAACTTTATTGCAATCAGTAAAAGATAGAAATTTCCGAAGAGGCGTATTTTGTCTTATGTCTCTTTGCCAATAATGGAAAACACGTCATTTAACCCGCGTTTGGTACACATGTATACCGATGGTACCTTTAACTGTTCATTCCTCGGTTTGAACATAATTATGCATGAATATAGTCAATATTTATTTGGTTGTTGAATTTGTATATCGATGTAGATAAGTGTTGTAGTATAATGTAAGTACTTAATAGTAAGTTAAGACCTTGTACAGCATGTAAATAGTACATATACTGTGAATAAAAGGAGACATATCAATTTGTATTAAACATGTTTTTTTTACCTTGCCTGTTTTTGCCGAATCGCGGTTCAAAATCCAAATGCTTAATACTTATAAAGTCAAAGTCAAAGTCAAAGCATTTATTTCATTTAGATCATAAAGTATGATGCTTATGAAAAGTCAACATTACATTTTATCAGCCAATTGACCTACAGCCAGTTCGCTGACGAGGTAGAGCTGTGAGAAGAACTGGCAAGAAACTCACGCCACTCTTTTCAATCGCCAGATAATTACAGTTATTTGAATGAGTTACAATTTAAACACTCAACGCAACCAAAGAACCATACAAAGTAATTATTACAAATTAACTAATTAATATAATACTAAGATTAAAGAAAGAAAACAAGGAATTCAATTATTTAGTTTCAACTAGTATGGTAATTTAACTACGTATTTTAATTAAACTGGTAAATGCACCCCCTGGTCACATTGAACGACAAGGTAATACTGGATTGAATATTAAATGTAAGCCATGCCAAGATTGACCAGTCATCCCAAGTAGCACCCGTTCACGAGCATGACGCACGGGCCAGCCATCATCACCCTCGCCATATTAGAGGGAAGGTGATGACCCGGCCAATACGACACCACAAGCAATGACATTTTAGTGAGCATGACAATGCAGGGCATGGGTGGTAAAAGAACCCTAATAAAATGTATTATGCCTTACGAACTCGTAATGATCATGGTATGCATCCACTTCACATTAAACTTTTACTACAATAGTCAATATCAGTAGTATAAGTGTAAGACCACACATTTTTTTTTATTTAGTCAAGAGTGCGCTCAGTGCACCGCAGCCACAAACAAAACACATTATTGAAGTTTCAGAACGAATCTGTTAATGTCAAATATTCAAGCCATCAAAATTTCAGTCACTGTATCAGAAATGCGAGTGCAGCGTAAATTACAAAGTTGAGAAGCTAAAAATCCGTTAAATAAATAAAATACTGTTTAATACTCTTCTCAGAGCTAAATATACTTATTTATTGTAAAAAATGTTGGCAACTCTAGTCATGACTCCTCACTCTGCGAGCTGTGATATCACTTGGCCTGCTGATTTCCTCTTAAGTAGACTAAGAAAGACAATATTAGATACTACGTATTTCTTAGAAAGGGCCACTACTGTCAAGCTACTTTTGGTATGGTATGTGAGTCCTGGACATCACTGACTGCCGTCATTTTGGTGTAGTGTATATCCACTCTTGCCGCTTCCAGCTTTCGCTATCTACGAATTATTCCACTTTGCCCCACCAAACCGCCCTACTGGTGCGGCATATCTAATAAACATTTTATTTACAGCTAACATCAATCTATAGATGCTGTCTACGCCTGCATGTCATTCCCAATCAGTTCGCTCATTTATTATCTGTGCATCGTGAGCGCGCCAACAGTCAACATTCATTCACTCTCAATCTTCAACTGACATTCTTTTTCAAGACACACGTTCCTACAAATTATGCAAATTCACTGTTATATTCAAGAAGCAATAAAACAGGTGAAAACTACGAGATTTTTACTAACTTTGGAAGCATCAAGCTTTATCAGATGCCAATACTTACAGTTCTTTTTGTATGAGGATTGGCAATTCTCACCGAAATTAAACCTAATTCTCTCCGAAATATGGTATGACTACGTTATAAAGTGGGGCTACTCCACCCGGACAGAAGGGTTCTAGAATTGGCGTAGGACTTGACGACGTCTTTGAGTCGTTTTAAAATATTGCCATTACAATTATTGTAGGCGTGAAAGTATCTACTGGCATAGTACGAATGTTTAGTTTAATACGTCAATGTCTACTCGTACTTACTAACATTAATTAAATTCAAATAGATACAATTGGTACCTGTAGGTATATATGTCATAATATATTGAGGTAGGTATCTATTTTATGTCGGTAGGTAGGTAGGTAGTTATGAAACTAATAAAGAGTAAGTGTTTTTCTTTTAGTAAATACCTACTTAGTTCTACTCAATGGGTCTACTTACAAGTTTCATTTCGGTTAATATGTATGTAGTTATACTTCACACAAACGTTAGGAATAGAGGAAGACCTGCGGCCCGGTGGGCAGATGACATCATAAAAGTAGCAGTGAAAAATTGGATGGAGACAGCAAAGAATAGAGAGAAATCTCTAGAGGAGGCCTTCACCTTCGAAACGAGGGGTTCTTGCTATTAATATCTAGAAAGTTTATATATGTTTGTTATTAAATTTTAGTTTTAATTTTAAGTTGAGTTTTTACTATAAAATTGATATCTCTGTAAAGTAAGAAATATTATGGCTTTTTATTTTATTTATACACGACATATAGAACAGCAATCACATTACTAGACAAAAAGTACTTAAGTAGCTTTCTCGATTCTTTTTTCAAAATTAAAAAGAACTACTGGCCAACCACGGGTAACGACCCTAAATTTACGACAATAGTTACGACTGCAGTGGATGCCCGAAGATGCCACGGGGCGGTAGACATATGAGATACTTATCTATCTAATAATCCAAATTCTGGCAGAATGAACTAGATGCATATGACGAATTTTTTATTTGTTATGTTAGCCTACCAACGTAACTCCACTCTGCCTGATGGTAAGCAGTCAGTGGAATCCAGAAGTGGTGGACACCATTTCAAGAGCCAAACTACTGGTATGGTGGCCTTCACTGAATTGGACAAATCATCAAACTGCGAGGTACGAATAATCACGAAGGAGACTTGCTCAGGAATAAGACAGTACCAGTAAGTATAGCGCGTTTTTCTTTTTTTATACAACTTTGGTGGTTAACAAACTTAGGTACCTAAGGCTCACCTTATTTATGTGGCAGCTGTCTATAGACGTGGTTGTACGGCTGTATAGAAACAATGCTTGTATTGGCTTGGAGTGAACAATCAAGCCGTTACCTTCCATGTTGATAAAAAGGGATGAAGCAGGGAAAATGAAGAGGACCGAAGGTTATTGACCCATAAAATACTAAGTAACAACAAAAAAAAATCATAGGTACAACAACATGATACTTACATACTTACACAGCTACTGCGTTTAAAAAAAACTCCAATTAAAAATTAAATAAAAAATACGTTGTCAATTCATGGTTAATAATTTAAATTGGGCTCCATTTTTAAGAGACAAAGAGTTCGTAGTGTGTTTGTGTTAGTGAGTAAGCGGACAGAAGAATGGAATCCTTGGTACACGGCAGCTCGCGCGCCGCATGCCACGGGAAAATGTTACAGGATGGTTGTTATTTTATATGCTACCTACTCCGTAACTTACCGCAGTACTTGTAGTAGATACTTACTTTTATTGTAAGGTGTTTGAATATTTCGAAGTAGAAGTGTCTTTTTGGGCTTTAGAAAAATTTTGTTTTATCAGGCGAATAATATTTGCAAATTAATTTTTGGATACTTTTGCTCTGCCAAAATTACTAAAACCTAGCCTTACCTACCTACGATCCTTAGCCGGTCAAGGTGCATTACAAAAGTAATCTTCGATAGCGAAAAACGATAGTGTACGTAAGGACTAGAGCTTTAGGACCACTGGATAGCGAAGAGTTTGGTGTGCGAGTTTGATGTCCATGTAGCAGGCAAATTGTAGAAGCCCGCCGCTTACAATCTGCCTTGGCATTTTGTAAACCCTCGCTGTCTTCAGTGATGTGTAGGTATTATGCAGAAGGCACATTAGGTTAGGTTAGGTTAAAATTGTGACCCCATAAAAACGATTTTTATTTGTTGTCAAGCTATTTTAAACATCACCAATTAGCTATACACATTGTTGGTAATATATCCGGCATTATGTAAAGACAGAAAGAAAGAAAAATATTTATTCTGTGCTCACAAAGTAGTAAAACAAATATATAGGTGGGAGTAAAAATACAAGTCAGACAGAAAAGGGACCTTTCTCAGCACTGAGCTATGGTTGTTATACCATAGCGCTGATATTCTGAAAGGCCCTTTACTGACGGCACGGAAGTTGAAACAGAAAACATTAAAAAACATTTAGAGAAGAAAAATAGATAAAAAATAAAAATAATACTTAACAATAATAAGATTTAACAACAGAAAAAGAAATCAAAGGAAATAAAATTCAAATATATACATTAAGAATATGAGCACTAATAAAATTGAATTAATTAATTACAAATCAAATTTTAAAATATTAAATTAAATAAATCAATTCACACTAAAATAATATCAAAAACACAATTTTTTTAACCTATTGAACCGGCATCATTGATAAATGATAATATGCCGAGGCAGATTGTAAACGGCGGATACATACAACTTGCCTGCGACATTCACATGACGTAAAATGATTGGGTCTTATTTGGGTGGGACAAATTTGTTACCATGATTTTATTGTTTGTGTAAAGATTCACGTGACGAAGTAGATTTTCTTGCGAGATTATAGGTAATAAAATAAAAGTGCATCAATAGCCGCAGCCAAAGTCTAAAGACAAACCTTATTAAAATGCATAGAAATTGCAAGTGATAAACAAGCTTCATTGTTTTGAGTTAGACCCCTTAGAAGCCCACATAGCAACCTATGACCTACACGTCCTACACCTACAAACAGACCATACGCTACCGAAAACAACGACAAAGTTGAAGTAATAAATTGAGCAAATCGAACATTCACTAAGTACGAAACAAAGCTATTCTATTAGCCGGAACAGATGCGATCTGAGCGAACAAAGCTCCCGGCGCGCCATATATCCGCGCTAGCTTACTTACGAGTCGACTAAACGCATTGTCAGCCTCCGATATATTTAAAGTGTACCCTGCAAATCGATGCACGCCTTTGTACCATCCGACAAGTCGCGCATTGTACGCACCAGCGAGAAGGTGTTAATGTCAGACCCCACAAATATGTAGCAAGCGAAAAACAAACAAAAGAGTACACTACACCGACCAAGTCCAATACGCGATTTATTTCGCGCGTTACACCAACGAAACAATTTTAATTAGTATCGCCGCAGTTTAATGAATAGAGACATAAAGTGCGTCGCCGGATTCCAGGAGTTTCGATACCCCATTGGAGCGTTCCTCAATAATTGGCTACTAGATGACGATATTCAGACGATGTACGGCATTCGTTTCGTTAGACATTGTTACGATAAAAGCTCTTGTGGAAAGTTATGGAGACCACGCAGAAGCGAGTCGTGTTCACTCTGAGTCTAATAATAAATTTTGTTTGTACTTAAAATATGTGCTATACTTTTACTTACAGGGATAATGTTTTGTCATTATCAACATTCATCATAGTACCCACGAACGAAACAGGAACCAATCGCTAGTCTGTCTATATAAAATCTTTAAAAAAATACGTTAATAAATCGTGACTTTTATTAACAAATTATACTGTGCAGCGTCAAGTAAGGACATTAAATTATTTAGCTGACTACAATTATTATTTACGGACGTAGCAGTACCCAGTCCATCACCAGTGATGCCATCGCATGGGCACGAAATGTTCCATGTTATCTCTGGAAGATTGTAGTCGCATGTACAATAAGTCAATGACTCAGTGCGGTTTCACCCGCATTAAGTTACATATTTGGTTACTACTTGGCTACCGTCGCCTATAGCGTGATAGCCTAAAACGTTCGTCAAGAACTGGGGTGTCTGGGGTATTTAAGATTATGAGGCGATCACGACACTAAATTAAACTAAGCTATAAACAAATGTTAATTTGTATAACATTATATAAATATTAATATACAATGTACTTGTTTAACTACATAAGGCGACATACATAATATATACACATAAACAATAGGTATTAGCATGCTCCGATGTTAAGATTAACATTATATTGACAAGGGGCCACTGAATCAAGGGTCATCGACATACAATGACAAAAACAACCACCCTAGTAGGATCAGTATGAATTTAATTGGAGATGCGATCTTTTTGCCTGACTGACACAGTCATGAAGGGTAAGGTTTTCTATCGTATGTATGTATGTATGTAAGTATGTATGTCTATTTCTTTGGCACGCTGTACAGCCTAAATGACTTGATGGATTTTAACGTATGCGATGTCATTAGCTTCGTATTGATAGTGGGAGTGACAGTAAAAAAAATCAATGTAGCGTCAGCACGAGAAAAATAATTAGTTACTTTCTTTTCACTTTGTTTTAAGTTATATAAGTATGTTGCTTGTTTTATGTTTATCTACGAGAACTACTTCACTCTGCTGTTTTTTTTTTACATTTTATTTTAAATTTCTCCTGGTGGTAAACAACCATGGAGTCAACACGCGAAGTTTGTTGGACACTATCCTAATAATAAGTGAATAAGTGAAATAAGTGAAAGTCCAATGATCAGGTCCCATTAGTACTAAGGTGCTCGTGTGATTAAAATGGACCACCTCCTATTGAGACCCTGAGAGTCGTGGGTTCTTAAATAAATATTTGTGTTATCTGCAAATTTTAATATAAGATACGTCTGGTTGTATTTTGTGTTCGTTACGTACCCAGGTACTGCTTAACGAATGGAGCTGTAAATATTGTTGAAATGTTAAAAAACATGGGTCTCTTCTAAAGGATTTGCCATAGCTGCCACGCTTAGGAAGCTGATTAGTGACTGAAGTTAAATGATTAAGAGCATAGTTAACGCTTCTATCTTTCACCTGGCACTGGTAGTCCTTTAGCCCTTTAGGCCCCTACAGGAAACAGGATGATTCAATATTCTTGATCTGAAATCACACGCTTGCAAATTATTGACTACCTACTTCACAAGTGTTTTGAAACCAATTTTGTTACTTATAACAATTAAATATTTAAACAATTTATCCCAATACAATCGGTATCATAGTCCCTATACGATAGGTGTCGTATTGAATGGCATTGCGTCAACACAACCATCCCTGGCATACTCCAGATTTGGCGAGGTATGCGGCCGCTGACGATCGATCGTTTGCTTAGAAAGTTAATACCTAGTTATTATCAATGTAATAAAATATAACAGACAATAAAGAGCTAAAAAGGTTTTAGTTTTTTTTGTGTAGATATAATACAGAAAGAAAATTAAAATTTTGTACCGTAAATCAAAGATTTAAATCTATGCCGTAGATAAACCTTTTTTCAACTAGGTAGGTACGTTGCCGCATCGTAGATATTTGGCAGTTTATTTACATGCTGACTGCCAAACAGATTGATTCGAATTACCTACACTATTTACAGTAATTCACAAGGTCTTATTTTCGTATCATCATATCAAAAAACACGAGGTCGAAGGTTGAATCCGGGCAAGTATCAATGTGATTTTTCAAATCATGTACTTTCTAAGTGTATCTGGACATTACTGACGTGGATCTATCGTCTTTGTTACTGACTGACGGTGAAAAAAAACATCGTGAGGAAACCTGGACTTCTGAGGAAGTCTGAAATTGCCAATCCGTCTTGAGCAAGCGTGGCGATCAATGCTCATATCTTCTATATATAAGAAGCCTGGTCGGAAGATCCTCCCTTTGGCTGGAGGTATTTAGTGTGAAACATTCCACAGGTAGTATCAGATACTTGTATATCTGAGTAGCAATAAGCTTCAATTATTTGTTTAAAAACTGCAAAAATTCATTCACTTGAAAAACCAGTTAAATTTTTAAAATCGATGAACTAAATCAATTGCAACTCACAGCTGGTGATTCCTAGGCACAAGGCCAACGGTACTTGCCTTTGAAGGATTTCCGTTCTAAGTCTATTTATAGACACACTATTTTATTATGTATATCAGTTGTTTAGTAAATTATGTCTTACTGACCTATGTCACGTACGAAAATAGGAAATTCCAATTCTATCATTGTAACTTGTAGGAGGAAAGTCCCTTTGTTAGGTGTAAGTGTTGCTGTAATAAAAATTAGGACATTAGAAAATAAATTTATTATAAATTTAATGTAAGTACTGTGGTCACTTCAATGCTAGCTTGAAAGTCCTGCTTATTTGCTTGCAGAAATTATTTATGTATTAATTTTATTAAAAATTAGCTGACCCGGCGAACTTCGTTCCGCCTAACAGTCGATCAACATTACTTTTTCTAAAATAAACGTATCATTAGTTACTCCTTATTACATCAGCTACCTGCCAATGAAAGTCCTGTCAAAATCGGTCCAGCCGTTTCAGAGATTAGCCGGAACAAATACACAGACAGACAGATTTTTTTACTAAATTGTAAAAAAATAATTTTGGTGTATGTATCGTATATATATTCATATACATGCAGTAAAAAACGGTTATTTCAATATTACAAACAGACACTCCAATTTTATTATATGTATAGATAGATAGCTATTGCTCGCAGCTCTGCCGCATAAATGTCGGTTACATCGCATGTTATTATTATTTATAAAATATTTTTTCTAAAATAAACGTAGCCTAAGTTACTCCTTATTACACCAGCTACCTGCCAATAAAAATCTCGTCAAAATCGGTCCAACCATTTCAGAGATTAGCCTGAACAAACAGACAGACAGACAGACAGACAGACAGACAGACAGACAGACAGACAGACAGACAGACAGACAGACAGACAGACAGACAGACAGACAGACAGACAGACAGGCAGACAAAAATTGTAAAAAATGTTATTTTGGTGTATGTACCGTATATATATTCATATACATGTAGTAAAAAACGGTTATTTCAATATTACAAACACTCTAATTTTATTATATGTATAGATAAATAAATAAATTTAGACTACCTACTTAAATAAAAATATTAAATTAAATATTAATAATACATACAAAATAAAATTTAAACTATCCGGGAAAATACCTGCCATAGCCATAAGTAGGTACTTTCCAAGTTTATTTTAAGGCAATACACTTTACTTACATTACTAATATATAAAAAAAGTTATACATAAAGGAAAAATAATCACAACAAAAATATAAAACAAAAATCTCCTCTAGTGTCAAAGTTAGTATACTTAAAGCACTTGGATTAATGCACCTAGGTGAATTAAATATACCTGCTAATAGTAACCTTTATTCACTTTATGCACCTAATAGGTGCATCAAGATTACTAAAAGTTTATTTGATACACTCGTGAGCGGGCATGAGTGCATTAAGTTAACTTTTTGGTGTACTTTATTCACTTTGTTCACCTAATAAGTGCATCAAGTGTACTAAAAGTTTATTTGATACACTCGTGAGCGGGCATGAGTGCATTAAGTTAACTTTTTGGTGTACTTTATTCACTTTGTTCACCTAATAAGTGCATCAAGTTTACTAAAAGTTTATTTGATACACTCGTGAGCGGGCATGAGTGCATTAAGTTAACTTTTTGGTGTACTTTATTCACTTTGTTCACCTAATAAGTGCATCAAGTTTACTAAATGTTTTCTTGATGCCATTAAGTAAACTTGATGCACATAATAGGTGCATAAAGTTTACTTAAATAATATAGAATCTATGAAATTTATTCTCATGTTGAAAGTGTATTAAATGTACCTACATATAGTTTACTTAATTTACCTAGGTGCATCAATCCAGGTGCTTTAAGTATACTACAAGATAGTTTTCGGGCCACAAGAGTTTTGAATTACATCTGCTTATTACTTCTTGTTATAGAGTGGTTAGTGGTCAACCTCGTGTAAGGATTTTTTCAAGTCGCCTATGATTATAGAGGTATCTGACTAAAAAGCTGTTAAAACGTGAAGTACTTACCACGCCTGTAGTTACACTGGAAATAGGTAAATATTACCCGTAGTTTATTACAGTACCTACTTAGGTACCTACCAATAATTTAAATGTTAGTACCTAAGTTTCAGAACGATGTGGCATGCCCAGCCAAGTAGCATTCGACGAGTGATTTCTTTCCCTGAGCTAGCTTACCTAAATGGACGGTTTGTCCCATTTCGAGCGTAAAGTCACAAACGTTAATAACAGTGGGTGTAACGTGGACAATATGAAAATGCTTGGGGAAGTCCTATGCTTAGGAGTGAATGTCTTTCGACATAGATGTTGATGTTGTAGTTATTAAGGCTATATAATTCGCTAATGCCGAGTTGGGCAAGATATGCTACCTTTATCTATAAATATTTTTCACAAGTTGAATCAGCTAAACGTTGTCGTCATTTATAAGGAGTATAATTTTATTCTGAACATATACTTAAATAAATGATTATAACTTTTCCAATGTAGTGGGTTCGTTCAACTCTGACTAAGAACAATAAAATACCCTTTAAAAGGAGAAACGCGGCAATATACGCTGAAAGTGGGCGGCCTACAGTTTGCTTGTCGAGAAAATTTACAAATTTCTGCTAATAAACTCATAAAATGCGTATATATTTATATTTTCCAATATTTTAGGAGGCTTTTTAAGGTAGGTGATAGATACAAAAACATTATCATTGTAAAGTTATTAGGGATACAAAGAAAAGTTATTGTTTGTGATCATCGATGTTTATAGCGGCTGAATAAACAATATTGATTGACAGCTGATTTATTTAAGGATTTATACGTGTTCTGTGATTTTTTTTTTTTTTTTTTTTTATATTAGCCTACCAAAGTGACTCCACTTTGCCTGATGGTAAGCAGTAAGTGGAATCCAGAAGTGGCGGACACCATTCCAAAAGCCAAACTACTGGTATGGTGGCCTCCACTATGGCGGCTTAGTGAGATGCTTTTTCACGCCCCGCTTAAAAGACCCAGGATCAAAATTAGATGGGAACACATGCGCTGGCAAAGAGTTCCAGGCTTTAATTGAGCGACAAAAGTATGAAGTGCTGAACCGTTTGGTTCGAGACCCTTTAGATTCCACTGTGAAAGGGTGGCACTTTAGTCCCGCACGTGTCGTTCTGGATAAAAAGGGAGAGGGTGGGATTAATTCAAAGAGCTCTTCAGAACACTCTCCATGGTAAAGGCGATAGAAGACGGCCATTGAGGCGATGTCTCTTTGCAGCTGTAAAGGCTCAAGGGTCTTAGTAGCCTCCGGGCTTCCGATGATACGGACTGCTCGCCGCTGCAACCTATCGAGTGCATCCAGTAAGTACTGTGCGGAGCCATCCCAAAGATGAGAGCAGTACTCCACGCAGGAACGAACCTGTGTCTTATAAAGAAGACAGAGCTGCTCGGGCGTGAAGTACCGCCTCACCCTGTTCAGGACACCGAGTTTACAGGAGGCGGTTTTAATGACGCACTCGATGTAGTTCTTGGGGTTGAGATCTCGGCTGATGTCCATACCCAGGATACTTAGGCTATCCTGTAGTGGTAACACTGTGTTCTGAAGAGAGGGAAGGGGAAGGAACGGAGATTTTTTTGCAGAGAACGCGCACACCTGTGTTTTCTTGGCATTGAACTCGACCAAATTCTCACAACCCCATTTAGAAATGCGGTATAATACTTGGTCGAGCTCAGCGACAAGTTCTAGGCGTTTTGCCTCGATGTCAGTCTGTTTAGCCGCAGGATTTATCTAGCTATTAACTTATTAAAATATTATCATAAACTAATATTTTAAAAGTAGGGAACAAATAAATCAATCATCTACTAACCTCATCTTAGTTAGTACCTAAAGCGAGAATTTAAATAGGAAATTATCGCACGCGCCTCTACCAATTGAATCAGTGTTTGAAGTGATTTTTATAAGCTAAGTAAGTATGAGTAGGACAGTCGAAATGGCCCTGTGGATAAAGCACTGATTCGTAAACACGAGGTAGTGGGTTCGAATCCGGGCAAGTACCAATGTGATTTTTTAAATCATATGTACTTTCTAAGTTTATCTTGGACATTTCTGACTGACGGTGAAGGAAAACATCGTGAGGAAACCTGGACTTAAAAGTCTGAAATTGCCAATCCGCCTTGAGCAAGCGTGGTGCGTGGTCTATGAGAAGAGGCCTTTGCCCTGCAGTGGGACAGTAAACAGGCTGGTATTATTAAGTAAGTATGCCTTTTACTTTTTCAATCGTGGTAGCCGTAGATGAAGGCGCCAGGCGTACAGCAAACTGTGCTTTTATTGCTTAAATTATCATTTGTAATTAGTTTGGCTTCTTTGTTTACTATAATTAAGTAGGTAGGTACCTAAAAGTAAATAAAATCAATCTGAAGTCGTAATGGTCTCATGATTAAGGCGCTTGTTTTGTATAGGTACAAGTTTGTGACTTGGAATCCGAGAAAGTCCCAATATATGTACCTACTTTTAAAATTTCCCTAGAACATAATTGACTTGCGGTTAAAAAAAAATCGTGAGGATAATTATTATTTCTTTTAAAAATAGTTAGGTACCTACCTATCTGCACCAATGCGATTTCAATAATTTTGACGAGCAAAGCTCATAGGTATTTTCTCTGATTGAGAAGAGACCTTCCTTTCCCTGCAGTAAGATAACCGGTATTGGTCTTGGTATTAGGTATTTAATTTATTCTGTGCTTTGAAAACTATTAATACAATATATAGAATGCTAAGCATTAATCTAAATGAGTAATGACTTCATTGCAATTGTAATTGATTTAAATTTCTTTGTTTAACCTGACTCCGGAGTGTCCATGTCGTTTGTAAAGGTATCTAGGTAGGTGCTAAGCGCGTGCCTATGCTAATAATATGAGTAGCAAACGATCGCTTTCGAGTCATCAAGAACAATGTATACTCTTAGTTCGAAAGCAAAATGATTTACTAATGACATTAGGTATGTGTTTATTTCATTTTTATAAAGACAAATCGTGCACCAGGGATTAAGTTATACAAGTATTAGGTACAAGTATTATCTGTTCCCTAATTATTCTGTGGTTTAGGGTTAATTTTCTTACTTTTTTACACTCCTCATAGATAGATCCTAAAGACAATACGTTGATATACTTACTTATTATTACTTATTATATTTAGTACTTGTATATTGACCTCCCTAAAGTGTTCTGAGATATTGACTGCCCTGCGGTTCGGTGGTAATGTGTACGGCTGCCATGCAGAGATCGCGGGTTCGATTCCTGCTCAGTGTAAATATTTGTGTGCGGTTATAACAACACTATCTATTCTATGATATCATATCAGGATAGTTTTCGTGCAAAATAAGATGAATGTAGATAGGTAAGGATACGCTTCGTATTCAAATTCGTAGGCGAACTAGCGTCAATATTGTTTTAAAAATTACATGTAACTTATTTTCTAGTGAGTTATTCTTATTAGTTAGAATTATAGAAATGCGTTTCATAGATAGAGCCAAATACCTACATATATGTAGGTATAGGTAGGTACAATAATATAACAGTAGATAACATAACATAACATCACGCCTGTCTCTCATTAATGGAGTAAGCCAAAACTATAAAACGTATTTGCTGCGATCCAATCGCCGAAGATTTTTTTAACAACTTTGGTGGCAAACAAGCATACGTCCCCCAACTGATGGTAAGTGATACTAAACCGTAACCTATAGAGATGACTTTGTTTTCCAAGCATCGCAAAAGTAATAATGCTTAGAAAATACAACCAAGCCGTTGCCGACCACAGAGAAAGGGATGAGGAAGGAAAAGGGAAACGGAAGAGGACCGAGGGGGTATTAAGGCTGGCAGCGCGCTCTCACTCACCGAGCGAAACACATTAGCATGGAAACTAATATTTTTACGTCGATCTTCTATGAGATGGTAGTACTTCTCTGGTCAATCCGGCCCATTTATGCTGAAACCAGCGTGGATCTACGTACCTACCTACAGTAAACATTCATTAAACTTTTCATACACACACGTCGATTACCTACAGGTGTTTGTAATTGTGCGCTCTGTCAACAAATCCCCTATTTGGTGACTCCTACCAATTTTCCCAATTCCCACGCCTTTCCGCTCCATAAATCTCATTCATTAAATATCCTACTTCCATCCAACCTTTACACACATGTCAAACCATCGTATCTTATGTAAGTACTCCTTTCATTTATCATTATTTAATTCATTTATAAATTTAAAACATTCGTCTCTTATATCACGCTATTCCTTACTCTATCTGACAGCTCAGTTCCAAGATGCTTCTCAGTTCAGGGCTCTCATACTCTAGAGGTCACCTACAAGATTTCAAGCTGAGTATGTTACTTAGTTAAAAAAGCTAGTAGGTACCTACACACAAAACTTGATAATGCCAGTGCATAGAGCTAACTAGTAACTACCTATCTACAAGTACTTAGGTACAACATACTTGAGTAAATGTAATGAGCCGGGCCTGGGTATGTATGTATCATTCAATACTGTTCAATAGGTACCTACCTAAGTAACGTGACAAAGTTTTTAATTATTAGACGTGAAAATCGCCAGGTGCGAGTAGGAGGGATTTCAGTGGCCCCCATTTGACCGTCGATTGCCATATTTGGCACGGCTTGCGTCTAAATATGGCTTTGGCACTGCCCACCGCCCCGCCGCTGCGCCCGAGCCGCTCTACTTCCGACTCTATTATTTCTATTTACGAAATAAACTCAAAATAAAAGCTCTATTTTAATACGGATTTCGGGCACTGAAACGTTCGCAAGTTCCCGGCGAGCGTTCGCTTTTGCTACGGATGTGTCGGGTTACGGCGGCGCTCAAAGTTCCGTCTCGCTACACGCGTATTGTATGCGGCGCGGGAGACAGAGATAGATAGAAGTCGAGGCGCGCGGGACGCAGTCGCGCGAAGTCAGTCGCGGTCCGAGCGGCCAAGTCGTCAGTCCCGCCCTCGGTTCTTTCGCGTTTTCGGTCAGTCTCCGTTCGTCGTTCGGACGGTGAGTTGTGAATTGCGCGTGCGCGCACCGGTTACTGTGGCGTACTGCGAGGTTATAATGGACGCGCCCGGCGGAGCGCGGGAGCCCCGCTTCGGGTCGCCGTACGGTATGGGACTCCTCGGCGATATGGACATGTACAGCCCCGGCAGGCCGCCAAGCGCTATCGGCGGCAGCGGGTTGCGGACCGGCATGCAGAACTGCCCGATGCCGCGCACAGGCATCAAGAGAACCTCCGACCAGTGCTACGACGACCGACCCTCGCAGAGCGTCGGTCTGGACCACTGCCCCATGCCCGACATAGCGGACGATGGCTATGCACCTCTCGTGCCCAAGAAATCGCCACCTTCCAATGGGAAAAAGACCAAAGGTCGTGTCAAGATTAAAATGGAATATATTGACAACAAACTGCGACGGTACACGACATTCTCCAAACGGAAGACTGGGATAATGAAGAAGGTGGGTGGCCAAGACCGGTTTTGGCAATATTCCATATGGGTCGTCAGGGAGCATTGGCTGCTTGCAACCAGCACTTGTGGCAAAGTGCATAACAATGTATAAGTTCATGGCAGACTTGAGTGGACCCAGCTATATTTGTGCTTCATTGTATGTCAGCCACTCAGAAATAATGTGTTCAAAGTTTTTATTGTTTTGTGCCGACTTACTCACTATTTACTACACTTAAAACTAATTCCCTGAAAGTTAGTGCTATACATTGCTTTGTATTATTTTTATGTTATTCATAGCATCACATGCACTAAGCAAATGCAGTGTTATTATTACAGTAAAAACATGTTATAATTCTTTTGGCAGAGATAGTAGCGCTGCTGTAAACAATAGTTACAATAGTAACTTTAGACATGTAATACACAGAAATAGTGATATTATGTGTAGTAGTTTGTATTATATCTTAGTTTATTTTATATCATGCAAATCTTAACATTCTAAGTCATTAAAATACACTGCCAAAGTCAATTTTAGATTGTGTAGTACTTACCTAGTAAATTTTGATAGTAAACAATCTGATTGAAAAATTTCTAGGTAAGAAAATCTTTAAAACTTAAATATATTTGACTTGTATATCGTTTGAAACTTGGAGTAGTGATAAGTGTTGCAATAAATAGTGAAATAGGTCTGGAAAACATTAAAATCAATAATTGTTTTGAGTAGAGAGGTTATAATTAGTTCGACACAAAAACCAATGGAATATTGCCGAAAACGTGTCCCGATACATTTTTTTTTCAATAACATACGTTTTTTAGTTCGACAAGCTCGTAAAGATGTGTTTTAAGTTAATTTATCGTGTTTTTGTGAACATTTGTGATGAAAGTTTTGACAGCTGTCAGCTGTTGCGAGGTTACCTCTCGTGAGTATTTTATATTATTTAACAAGCCTACACAGGTACAGGTATTTCAGATGAGATAATAAAGTAGTAGAAACATGTTAACATTTAAATAAGTTAATACGCGTTGTTGTGATGATTATAAGTGTGTATTTTTAGTCATAGTTTCCGTAAATAGAAGGCAGCTGTCATAATTATCTCAGATTGTGTCAACTTTCATCGAAAGATGGCGCTACTCGTATCGTTTTTTGAAATCGCCACAAATAAAAAAAATAATATTTACTAACTTATAAAAAATAACATCTGGACAACATTGATATCAGAAAAGTATAAATTGATAATTTTTATAGGCGTTTATTTTAAAGGTAGCAAACGAAGTAAACGAAAAGTATTACCTACCACTAATAACACAGGTAATTATTAGACCTATCACCAATCATAATCTTTCTGTATAAAATTATTATTGCTTGCATAAATATAGTAGGTAGATTTTAGGTACATACTCGATACTATTTTATAGGACTGATATTTAAATTTAGTATTTATGTATACTTATTATAAAATAGCTAGCTCGGTGCAACTGTACATAAGCAGTAATCTACCGCCAAGCTAAAGAGACTTTTATCTACATGAAATTTGATCAAAAGATCGGTACCCCAGAGTTAAGTTGAAATTTATTTCGTATCATAGATAGGTTTTAACTGGCGCTCCTAGCGGTAACATAAACAATATAAATATATAAATTTTCGCAATGCAACATTACCTACCTATTCGAAAATAAATTTTTTTTTTTTTTTTAATCGTAGGTACTCGTGAGAAGTACAGTGAAGATAAAATATGTTAGTGAAAAACAGACTCGCATTTAGTATCAGAAAAAACTTGCGTAGATGGACGTCATATCAAAAAAATAATTAATTTATGTAAAAAAGCTTGTAAATTAGGACAAGGATCGATCGATGTAGTGTCCTACCGAGCCTTTATACCTACCTAGTTACTTTAATAGTTAATATTACGTACTAGCTTTCCTTGGCGCGGTTTCACCCGCTTCTTTGGTTACTGCTCTGCTCCCGTCGCCAGTAGCGTGATGATACATAGCCTATAAACTTCCTCAAGAACTGGGCTATTATACGCAAAAAGGATTATTCAAATCTGACTGCTACTTCCAGAGATTATCACGTTTAAACAAACAAACAAATTCTTCCGCTACTTATTATTATAGATTTTTGTTTTATATGGTAATTTTTCTTCTGCATACCAACCAGGTTTGTAGATACCTATATTTTTACAAATAGTTAAATAAATGTTGCTTAAAACGCCATTGAACTTGATATACCTAGATACCTAAATCGGACAATAAGAAATGATTTAGACGATCCACACACTGCCCCGCACTACGCTGCGGGGTGCGCGACGAAGGAACATGAACACGGAACAACCCACACCTACACCGCCCGTAAATGCGTTTTCAATGTGTTGCACCCCGCGTGAAAAATCTTTTGACAATAAATTTGTACGTACCTGATATGGTATCGAAATCAAAATATTAAATATTATGTAAATAGTTGCTACCTACTTTAATTAAGTTTTGTTAATCGTACACACTTATAAGAAGCTGTCCAATAAAACTTAAAACAAAAAGAATTAAAGAAAATAGTATCATTTAAAGCGTACCGTTATCCCAACACATTATACCTACTAGTTTAGTTGACTGAAATTATATTCATACTATATTTTCACGTGTTAAATAATAGCTTACATCACTCTTATTAATATGCGCTCGCTATGGCCTTACAAAAATCATATGAATCCGTCGCTCGATTTCGACGAGATAGAAGCACAAACAGAGTAGGTGTAGATATCGGTTACTCAGGTATTTAAATCCATACTTCCATAATAATATTATGAATGCGAAAGTAACTGTCTGTCTATCTGCCTGTTACGCTTTCACGCCTAAACCACTGAACTGATTTTGATGAAATTTGGTATCTATAGAGATAGATTAGTCCTCAGGGAATAACATAGGCTATCTTTTATCGAGTAATAAGGAAATAGGGGATGAAAGTTTGTATGAAAAATGAATGTAGGTATAAACAGAGATATAACCAACATTCAGGCGGGTGGAGCTGCGGGCAACAGCTAGTATTTAATAAAAAAATAAATCCTGCACCTTTTTGATTACAGCACTGGTGCAATAAACCTGCCAGTTACGAGTCCACTTGTTCTGATATTAAATTGTACAAACACGCGTAAGGCGAAAAGAAAAAAAGGAAATTCGAACGTTGGTTTGTTAGTGCAATTACACTTTTTATCTATTTTCAGTTCGTTTAAATTGTCTTATGTCCTGATGTACCTATTGGTCTTAACTCGGCATACGTATAGATATTTTTGAGGATCATAAAGACCACTTCTCAAAGTCACAACATCTATTTCTAGATCTTATCAAAAAGTCCGTATTATCTGCTACCCATAACGCCTTCAGCCTATAACGTATTTTTTCATTGGTCAAGACTAAGTCATCATAGCTTAAATTTTTTCATCTGTATTGCGGTAAAAACCGACAATCCATACTCAGCCTATGTTGTTCCCTTAAGTGTAATCTATCTCTATACCAAATTTCATCAATATCGCTTCAGTGGTTTAGGCGTGAAAGCGTAACAGACAGACAGACAGATAGACGGAGTTACTTTCGCATTTATAATATTGGTATGGATATCTCTTCCACAATAGGTATCACTTACCCTACCCCAGAAACGTCATCATTTATGTGGTCTGTGTTACTGTAATATAAACTTTAGCGACAGAAATACTAGTCTAAAAGGATATTCCGTCGCATTCACCTTTAACTCATCAAATTTGCTGTTTAATCTGCACCTGATAATTAAAAGGCAATTGCCATTATTTGCCATAATCACTTGCAAATTGAACTGCTGGTTTCGCGAGAGAATTATTGCGAAAATCCGTCATTTAATCTTAACTGTGTTAATAGATTACGGAAAAACCTCCACAGCCGATTTTGGCATTATGATTAAATATTTCGAATAAATATTTTGTTTATTGAAAATTTCGTAACGCTTGGAAAACAGAGCCATCTCTAGGTTACAGTTGCCACTTACCATCAGGTGGGCCGTATGCTTGTTTGCGACCGATGTTGAATAAAAAAAAAATCTTGACTATGCCATCGTCATTTTAGCTAAAGAAGGTCCGTTGTTAAACAGTCCTCTTTTAATCGTCTCCACTCTGATCAGTCTTGAACCATCAGTAGTTCGCAACCTCTATCGAGTCATCGGTCCACCTTGCGAGGGTCTGCCCACGCTCTATGTTAATAATATTGGCAATGAGTTTAATTGACATTTTAATAATAGTCATTTATGTATTACAATTATAACTGGTATTTAATATGGTATTTTTAAATAAAAAATATGGCAAATCAGAATGAAGCATGATGATTACTATGGCTTACATCTTTGGAAATTGTTGTGCTTTTAAGTTTCACATACGATTCCTTATCTATGTTATTTAATACGTTATTTAATAGTATAGCAAGACCCTCACTTTTTTAAAAGTCGTTAACAGCCACTGAAATACAAGCCTTTTGTAGTGGACTAAAAACGCTTGAAATTCTAAATTGTTTTTTTTTCTTTTGTAATTATTGCAAACAAAATACCTGATAATTATGATTCGGTCTTTATTTCGGGTTAGTCTCCGTGAACAATTTTTCAAGCATATTACCGATCCGTAAGCAGTAAGTAACAATAAAAAAAATGGTAGATCTCTTAATACCATATTATTTTATTCCGCTTTTCAGATAACTTTTTATTTGACCTCATTGTAATAGTACCTCACAACAAAAGAACGATTCATGTGGAAATAAATTTTTATTATAATTTTTCTTTGATAAAAACACGGCAATGTTCAGTAAAATAAAAACTACTTCGTTTAATTTATAAACATTTCGTCTAATATCTAACGGCGGTCTTTCATAGTCGTACAAGGTAAATAAAATAAAAGTACAGTAGCAACTAGTGAGTTATTTCCTATATCCCACGGGATACTGATACCGGTAGCTTCATTAACCACAAGACATTGTCAATCTATGCATGTAGGGATGTCTGGACGTCTAAACCCGCAGTCATGTCCGTCAAATTCAGCCCGATGCAAATTGTGAACGATGCCGCAAGCATGCGCTAATGCTAAATGGATGCTCAATTTATATTAGTTTAGAGAAAATACTACCTTTATTAAATACTATAATGTTTATCGGATAAAATATTTTACAGCGATAATTATACGAGTTGTGTAGTTGAGTGCATCCTTTGCACTTGTTTACTGAGTTATGTTTAGGCGTGTATACCTAACACTTATAGACCGAAATTTTGTAAGTGTCGTTTTATTTTTCTTTATTTGAACGTCTGTATATAACAATACTTAATTTTACTAGGTACTTTAAAACTAGATAAATTCTTTGGCAGAAAATATTAATATTATTAATACAGAAGATTTTTGCCTGGCGTTCGATCATTTAAGATGTCTATTAATGATGGCCAAATAAGAATGCGATTTTGGTTACGAACTACTTCTGGGTTGGCAATTTCATAAAGATTGATTCCGGTCAAATAGACTTTTGAATTGATTTTAAGACTACAATTTCACAAAGTGCAATATTTTCGTCTGTCGTCAAATGTTTGTCTTTGTAGAAAATCCTCAGTTTGCATATTTATATAAGTATAATTATTTCAATCATTTTGGGAATCTTATTGTAGAAATCGTTTGGATCTTGCTGCATCGGGGTCGGCGCGCACGCAAGCGATCCTGTCGCGCAGCGGGTATCAAAGTCGCCGCGTGCGTTGTTACTTGTTAGCTAACTAAACGTCGCGTTGCAGGCGTATCCGTCCGCCCTCGTTATGCGCAGCCTTTTTAACCCGCGGTGCTTTACTGGAGGCTTCAATTGTAAGTGGATGTCGCTAAACAAATAATAAAGTCACTTTAAACTTCAAGTGACCCGAAAATACCACATACGACGGCATTTTCTTTAAAAATAATGACAGGTTTCAGCATGCAGTTATAAGAAAATGAGTTCATTTTATACCGATAAGTATTTACCCTACAGGTCTCAAAGTAAAATAAGCAATATCTTAGGATTCTAGGTGTCCTAAGTTTCCGTTACGAGTTATTTAGAATACCTTAAAAATTTTTCTGGTCTTATATTTTCTATTTAAATACTTAGTAAGTAAAAATATTTTATCTTGTGAAAGTAATACATCAGACAATTCTATCATAAGTTAATCAATCTGGTGGTGTGCTTATCAATTCGGTGCAGCTATCACCTCGTGCAACCGGGACTTTAATTGCGACGCTCCGGGGTCCGTCAGAGCAACACGACGCCATTTTGTTGTCCGCGTGCCGCACCATTGTGCCGACTTTGTCATGAAAATTGTCGACAATATGTTTTTAAGGTCTCTAGCGCACCGCTTCGATCAAACTTGTTGTTATTGCCAAGTTCCACTGTTTCGTTCTAAACAAATATTGATTTAGTCTAATTTTGTGTGCCTAAAACATGTTTTTTTAGGGATGTGTTATATTATGATGATATGACATGTATTCTCTCTCTAATTAATATTTTATCTCTGTAGAATGGTAAGGTGACTTAATTAAGATACGATCTCAAAAAGCAATTCTCGAACGACCAGTATCGTTTTTATTTCAAAGCAATGATTATATTTCAAAGCATTTATAAATCAAAACGTGCACTTTTAGAAATGATAATAGCCCTCATTGTTTAGCGCGTTCCTCCAATGCAAGAATAAATTATACAGTCCGATGTAGGCGTTCCGATATAGTCCTTAAAGAGGACATTTTAATAAATTTAAAATAACGATTATCGTTGTCTGGCGGAGTCGTGATTTCGTTAGGTTCGTGGTTGGGTCTAGGGCCGGAATAAGTCGTCACGAACGATTACTAAATTAATTAGGACCT
Source organism: Parascotia fuliginaria (assembly GCA_963082885.1). NCBI lineage: Eukaryota > Metazoa > Arthropoda > Insecta > Lepidoptera > Erebidae > Parascotia > Parascotia fuliginaria. Next base: position 2,559,585 of record OY720180.1, on the reverse strand, counting down.
AGCTCGGATGTAGATTGCGCTTGAGATTATTTTCCCACACGACTTGACGACGTTTAGATCTTAAGATTTTGTGAACTATTGTTTAATGTTAGGGGCGGTTATTTGCGTTAATTGTGAACCGACGCGAGCCAGCTTCTGAGGTGACCTGAACGTAAGAAAACTTTAGGAGTATAAAGTGCCGCTGTATCGTTACAAAATAACAAAATTTTATTATATTTTGTGCGATAAATTGGAATATGCACACAATTAGTGAAACACATGAGCATATTAATGTTCCTATGCAGTCCAAGAGTTGAGCAGCACTAGCAGGCAGTGCTGAGATGAAACAATTATATATTGCGCCTACACTAATTACCGCAGCGCGGGCGCGCATCTGCGACCCATATCTCACGGCCCGCAGTTTTGTAATGCTAATGCGGGTGCCACCCGACCGGTGCGGCTCACTGATGCTCTTTTGTGTTTCGCTAGATTATTAAATGCTCCCGAATTAGACGCGGTAATGGACTACGCCGAAATATTACATTATTATTGCTGGAACGTTGTTTTAGCCAGATTTAGGTTTCTCACAGCGAAAATTGTCTGTTGTTTTGCAATATTTATGATTTATAATTACGTTTTAGTTTCAAATTTTGTAAGTATAGGTACAGTGCTATGTCTGAGAGTAATACAATGTTAAAATTCTTATAATGTATAACTTGGTGTATAAATTAAGCCGACATAATTTAGCAAAAATAAAAACACGAAATTGTAATTATGTACGTCACGGACGCAAGCAGCTGAATTATTAACGTTACAATGATTAGGAATTAGGTAGTATCGCACTTGCCAATTTTTGTCCGACTGCCGAAATCAAGGAGGTTAATATCTTTCCCTTATTACTGGTTAAAATCTTAATTCAGTTTTACAAAATTGTTTTATAAAATTTATTAAAGATTTTTAGATACGCTGACTATCTAGTTCAAATCATATAAGTAAATGCATTCCTGAGAATCAATTGAAGTCGTATACTATTATAATTTTATCCGCTTATGTTGAAGGAACAATGGACTAAACACGGTACGTGATAAATTTAAATGTCTCTGTCATACTCATCAAACTTATCCTTGTAACGGACGAAAGGAAAGCGCCAAATATGGACACCAAAATACCAGGGGATCATACAACTTAAAGAGATCGGTCGTTCCCGACTGTTCGCCTCCAGCGATAGCGTGTGCCATCTTGTATCAAAATATGCGTACTACTACCACACTAAACTAAATAGGTGGCGCCCCAACTCATACTTTATTTTAATTTTATTATTGTCAATGTGTTTTAATATAATAAGTAAAGCATTTAATTCATTTCTGTAATGTATTTGTTAATTTTAGATTCATTAAAATTGTTTCTAACTAGATTCTTTGAAAAATAAAACTTTAAAATAAACAGTTAGCAAACAATAATATTTTTTGCTAAGTATGTTTAAAGCGCCCCAGCACATTTACGGTTCGTTAGCACTAAGCGCGACCGCGTAACCAAGTCACTTACCAGGCGTACACGTCTGCGAAAGAGGTTGTCAAAAGCGTCCATAATATAAAGGTCCCCCGTTAACTAACACGTTACTCCCTGTTAGCTAGGAAACTGGTGCCGTGCGGGGGACGGGGTGGATCAATAGCGGTTGGGCGGTGGAAAGGGAATGTCTGGTGCGTCGGCCCGCCTCCCAGCGACACCTAGTGTGAACGCCTCGTTGTCATGAGCGCCTAGTACTTTGGTGCCATTACGAAGCCTCGCTACTTTCTGCCACCAGTTGACGGATTGGAATAGGCTTCATCTCATTTATATTTTATTTTGCTGTGGAAGTAATTGTATTACTATGAGGGAACTTTAATGTTAAAAATTTTATCGTTTCAATTTGATCAACTATCTGTAGAATGAAAAGCCTTACTGTACCGAATCGACATGTTGTCATTATAAGGATCTACACTGATTAGTCTGGGGGACGACATCTGTCGGCATGTTAGACCTACTAATAGTGGGGCTTATCGGTCGGCATAGTTCGTTAGTCGTCGGTCAAACTTCAAAGGGTTTTTCGAGACTCACGACCGAAACGATCACGATGCGAGTTTTCGAGAAAACAGAGTTATGCTCACGAATATGTGGTAACTTTTGTGCTTTATGTCGGTCAAGATGTTAAAACATGCGATTGTATTCAATTCACTAAAAATAATCGCATTGTTGAAAATTTAGAACTGGTCTACGATCTTACAAGTTCTCAAGTGTCAAATTACGCAAAATATAATATTTTATCATTTATCATGTAAACTTAGTGCATTTGTTTACATCATTTTTAATTATTAAAGTACCTATTATGTTGTATTTGATCGTGAGATCATTGGAGCTCCTACGGCATTTTTCTCTTTAATTTTCCATCTACAAATTCTTAGGGTAATAAGTCTACTAGCTAAGTACTTTTGAAAGTGCTTTTACAAAAGACTTGAAAATTATTATTTAAATTATCCAAAGATAAGAAACACCTTAAAATTAAGCGCCATTTATTACAGCACATTTGTGTCTCGAGGCGTCGAACTAAGTGCAAAAATGTACATCAAGTGACTCATAATTGTTTCATTTTACCCAAATGAGTATTTAATAACAGTGTAGAAGAATCGTTGTAATTTGTTAAAGGCTAATTGAAAATAAGTATTTAAGGGTTTGTACAGGTGTGAAGATAACACCACTCACTCGACAGAACATTAACAGAAAGAATGTCATTTAACTTATAAAAAACTTTAATGCCTGGATGACAATTTATTATCGTTTGTAATCTATTTTATTAATTTTGGCGGGCGTTTACAGAGATATTGATTTGTCTCTGTAAATTATTTTTTGATTACTTCGTTATTTACTTTTTCTGTCATTTATAAGTGTCCATTAAATAAGTTAATAAGTACTATTTTAGTAGCGTAAGTTAAAAACATTATAAATGTTATTTGCCTCACATAACGGAATTACGCTTCTGGTTGGTGTGATCTTTATTTGTTGGTCCATTGTAAACGAAGTAACCTTTATTATGTTATATAGAGAAATTAAAAGATATGAACTTTTTCGGCAATTATGTTTAAAAACACGATGTCATACGAGAATTTGTAAAAATTGTTACGAATCAATACGATTCTGGACAGATCGAGTTGTAAAACCCTGATGATATAGACTGTAGACGATTCCAATGTAGGTAGTTGATGATGACGTTCGTCTTATTTTTCTATATATTAATACTTTTTAATTGTCTATTTCACTTAAGTAATTGGAAGTAAGTATAAAATGTTACATGAACTGCTAGCTAATCGATATTCGTTGTCACAGCTCGACATTTTTAATCAAGTATTTTTTTTTCGAATTATCTTCTGAACTTTACACGTATTTAACTTAATCACGCTTTAAGGAGCCCACTTTTTGACAGTTAGAATTTAATCCTAAACAGCCTGTCAACTTGACAACTGTAAAATGCGACGAGATCACATTGCGACAATTTGTCAATTTAGCACGGCTGGATGATTCAATTAAAATAATCTTCAATTGATCCAGCTCTTTGATTGATTGGAAAAATTAGTTTCTACTAAGGTAAACATGTACTTTTAACTCTTTTTTTAACTTGAACTGCAATATAAGTAATAGATAGCTGCAGCCAGGTATATGGTACGGTTATAGACTAGATGTACTTACTCTTTTTGCTTCAATGAGCACCCTCGACTATAAGTTTCAATATAAAATAGACTAATAAGTCTATAAATCTTTATTAATTATCGATGCGCTACACACTCGTTGATTAGTTGTGAAAGATATGATCGGATCGTGACCACACTACGGTAGTATTAAAAGATAAAGTATTGTTTCCTGTGGATTGTATTTTTAAGCGGTTGACAATGGCCGCGATATCTTATTACACTTGTAGATAGATCCATTCATTATCGCTTGTAATGAGGTCCTTTGGACAAACAAACAGGGGTGGTGGAACAAATTGTGAGCTGCAGCGACTGTAAACAGCGAAAGTGTTTAAAGGAACAAGGTGCTATTTAATTACGAGATTTATCGGTTTGTATATTACGCCGTAATTTTTTTCTCGACGCTTTTAGCTGTAATTTGGTAGTAATACTATGTAAATTGTGATGTTTCGTAATTATATATATTATTGTCAAAGGTGGAATTTTAAAAAACATTTAATTTTAAAAGTAAGTTATCGTGAGTGAATTGTTGTTTAATATTAATGTTAACGTCGATATTGTAACACTTCTACTGTGTCGCTTACATGGCGGGACTATATGTAGGTACTGTTTGTGACTTTACAAATGTACACTTTAGGTAAATGAAAACATTTTTAGAAAATCTGGACTATAATGAAAATACAGCAAAAAGTGCGCAACGGACATTCTCATTATAATTAAATGAAATAGCAGATGGGCTTCCCTAATTAAGTTTGAGTCGCTAAGTCTTTAGCTTGTACCAGAAAAATACTATTAGTTAGCAAACCTATGACGTGATGTTAAGCCGGTTTCACACGAGTCGATTTGTAAGTAAGTCCCGTGGGATGTCGGTATAACTGTCTCGCAACATCTAGTTAATGTTTACCGTATAACAATGAGTTGACCATTCCGCTACGTTTGTGATACAACATTTTATAATTAATCGGGGATTAAAGATGTATTTTGTTCGATTAGTACTTAATTTAAGTTTAAACTTTATTTTTTGTGGATTAGAGAATAAAGTACAAAATATCCTAAAGGTCTTGCTGCCATTAAAAACTTTCCAAATCGTAACTATACCACAGTTATTGGCACTTCTAAAGTGTTTATAGATAATGAAAGAGGAAATAAAAAGAAAATTGAAGCGATCAATTGGTTGGTAATTAAACGTGAAGATTCGTCTGTGCTTTAAAGTAAAATACAGTTAAAGGCTACAAATTTAAACTCGAAACCACCGCAATACAGTGATAAACATTTTTCTTATAAGAAAACAACAAAATTGTGAATCTGGCGCGATCACTGCTCATTCCCTCTCTGCATGAGAGGAGACCTTTCCGCGCGTTGAGATAATAACGTGTTATTATCTCAACGTGCGGAAAGGCGTTAAACGTGTAATTATTATTAGGTATTTATTTATTAAAAAAAATCAGCGTAGGTAAGTTATTATAACACATTTGTAGATTTGCGTAGATTTTCGAAATTCACTTAGCTTGTCAAACTGCGACTGTTATTTATTACTATTTGTCGACCTCCATGACAGTCATAAATTGTCATGTTTATTTGTTCCGCCACTCGGACCGCCGTTGGAAGAAGGGGTTTAATTCGTTCTATTCATAAACACACAACGGAAACTGTACAACATAAAACCGCGAAAGAGTTTTTTCTACCTAATAGTTCACTAATGATTGCATTAATTCTTTGAATAATAAATGAATAGTATTATGCCTTGTATAAATGTTTCCAAAGACATAATTTGCGTGCATTTTTTATAAATGTTTGTTATTAAATAGTGCCTAACGCGTATGGGGTAGTAGTCACCCTACGCAGTAACACCTGCGCGGTAACGATGCGCCCGCGCAACTGGTTCGACTGAAATAGTTTCTCAGGTGTCACACCTAAACATGTCGCGATGGTCACCATAATAAATTGTGATTCTTGATTAAATGTTTAACTATTTTTATCTGTCTGATTACGTACTGCAAATATAATTATTAAGCAATTTGTTGTGGAGTACCCAATTTGTTAAAGGGGCGATTTATATATTTTTAAAATTATATTTTACGATGCCATGGAAAGTCCATTCGCTTCATAGCGACGTCTTTTGTAAGCTGTTTTTAATTGAAGCACTTAATCATTTTTCAATTTGTTCTAAATATGTATTTATACATTTTTCCTACGTCATCCCATAAAATGTATTTTATAAGAAACGTATACTGACTTTTAATATTTAGTGATTCAACTTCATAAATGTTTGATAAAACTTGATTTACATAGTTAAGTGATTTTGCGTCTGCGGCACGTTTACTTCTTTCCGACATCATTCTATGTCAGATGTTATCGGACACTTGAGTCGCGAAAAAACATCGAAACCGATCTCTTGCTACCATAGAGATCGACGATATCTGTCGTTCTGTCAAAATTTCCGAACGCGCCATGCCAGCAGGACTCCATCCATAATGTATCGGCCTCGGGAATGTTATACATAAAACATTAACGAGTAATGTTTTTATTTGATTGCGGTTCGAGAGCACGACCGCATGCTTTTTCCAATCAATTAAAAAAAGCCGCAAACATCCAGATTTCGGTGGGAAACAACACGTTTTGCAGCAAATATCATGAAATTGAACAATGCCAAATTTTTTTACATGAATACTGATTTTATAGGAATCTCAAATATTTGAACGGTAAACTGGACCTTGTCGCTCTGCAGGTGATTCCAAAAATGATGTCGCTTTTTTGACGCAACCTCTTACTATAAAGGTGACCCACAGTTAAGATTCTCCGACACTCCAACTTGTTAAAAGGTAAATTTAAGAGGAGTAAGCTTTTAAACTTTAGGTTTCAAAGTTTGATAGACTAAAATACTGCAAGACGAATTTGTCGGGTTGAAAGTATCGAATGCGCCCATTGGTATCAGTGTTGCGGCTGTCGCCCACGCGAGCAGTCGTGCGGTGGCAGCCACAAAATCACATTGTCATCACGTGCGCGCCCACGTGACACCTACCGACGCATAACATTGCGAAAAAAAACTAAATCTTTTAACGTAACTTCTGCTTTAACCTTGAGATTTAATGCCTTCGTTAAATTGCCGCATGTGGGCTAGTTAGGACGTCTCATAAGTTCCATTCTGATTCTTTTGTTCATTGTATTCAAAGGAATTTAAGGCTTTTGAATTTTCCTACACAGGGAATTAAACCGATAACAATGGATAAGCATTTTCAAATTTAGTTTACTCTCGAATTTGGTTATGGATAGGAAAAAAGCAGAACTGATTAAATCCTAGTTGATGATTACGAGTTCGTATTAAGTTGCAAAAAATATTCCGATGTCATGCACATCTACAAGTGAACCATTCGGATTATCTCAATAATTCTCGTGTCGCGTGTTAGCTGTTAATTAAGCTATTTGTCAGTTGCCGGGACAATTTACATTTCTCCTGGAGTCTTGGAGTATCTTCGTGGCTCGAGAGCTTCGGAACGACGTATTATTATCCTTTTAGGGAGGGCGGCATCCTCACACAAGCGCTTGGCGTCCACGGAACCTTTTATTGGGACCACCTGTGTTTGTTTGCGCGGACGTATGAATTGTCCAGTAAATAAGGTTAGCGGCATATTTCCCCGTAACTGCCTTAATGCTATTTAGTGGCACTGCGTTGCATTTGCATAAGACCGAGACAGAAATTAGCATTTAACACGGGGTGCATTCTTCGCGATCTAAATCTTCGATTGCATTGAATCGACGTTCGTTGCAAATTAGAAATTCTATCGGGCATCTTAACAAATCCAACGAGATCATCCACATAAAGCTCACAGCGATAGCAAATACATTAACATGTAAGCCATCGGTCCTGGCCGAGTACACTTGTCGAACAGAAGTATAAAAATGTCCTGCACGCAACACAATTCATGGCAACTCGTTCTGGCCAGCGACAGGCCATCAAGTTAGTTCAGTTCGCAGGTGAAATGTATTGACAACTGGTCTTCCTTGATGCGTATCGGCGTGATAGTATCGTCGTGGCGGCGCTTCAGTCGGCTCCTGTTACCCTCGGACCCGTTGCATTGTGCTGATCACAGATAAAGCTTGTTTATTTAGCGCTAAAATTTATTCAGCTATGAGAGGCCATTAAGCAAAAATTATTAACAGTTGGGCAGGTTTACGTTCATAAGCTCAGGCAATAGCGTGATGAGTTATGTTTGTTTTTTTGCGTGTTCCAGTAATTAATTGAATGTTAATACATTTAATAAATTCATCTCGGTATATCGTTACACACAATGTACACCGCTGCAGTCGGCTGCGCACATACATAATTGCTCTAAGATTAGTGCCCGTGTTATAATATACGAGTATGAATGAAGTTCATTTATCAAGGTCGAGTTAGCGCCTACGATATGAACACGAACAACATTCGATAAATGGTAATAATCGAACAGGAAACTGGAAGTCTGTGGGGCGACACAATAAATTAAGGACACGGTCCGTCCACCATTCATAAAGCAATCTCGCATGTTTATGAATGAAACTGACAACGAGACTATGAACGTATAATTACCGACGCCGTTGCTGTCGATATCGACGCCCGGCTGCATTTGCATAAGGCTCTAGGCTCAATCTTAATATCTATAGAACACCCAGTCAGCTATATGGATTCAAGGATTGTCTATTGTTTGGTGGATTGTGTATTGTTAGCTATAGCCCCTATTGTCGCTTGGGATTTGGTCGTTTAATTGAATCTTCCTTATATTGTTCGTTTGATAATAGCTCTCAAACTGTTTTGTGGCTTTGGCGTCTATTTAAATTAAATAAGCTTTGGCCCATCTGCAAATGCTCAGAGTGATCGTCTGGATTCTCTAATAGAATGTAAGTATATGCGAAAGAAAAAAATTGACGTCACCCTTCCCAACGCAAATTATTTTAAATAGTAATCTTCATGGGTTGCATATTAATTATCTTCGGTTTCAACGGTGACAAATTGAATCGTTACATTATTGGAAATTTTTACACGGTCATGATATTAATCTTGATCACAGCAGTGGCGCACTAGTCGAGGTACACCGACGATAACACACCGGTTCTGCGTAATCGGTAATTATTGTTTAAGCGTCGTTTAAACTAATCGCCGTAGACGCTGCTAAACCGTCGGCGAGTGCCACTTTGACGCCGGCCAACGTGCAATCTCTTGCCTGAGTTGAATGACAATTTCAATATTACCGATACACATTTTTGCTTAATGAACAAGACTAACAACATTCACTTTGTAATTACTGTGATACGTTTTCATTAACAGCTGATTTAAGTTTGATTTGCGCAATTGGTTAGGTCTTTTTATATTTCCAACGGCAAACATTATTGAATTGAAACCTTGTTCATTATTATGAGTGTATTGCGACTGAGATATGCAATCGCTAGCATTAAGATATTCGATATAAGTGCAGCAGTCAAAAATATTATTGCCTCATTGTTATCTTTAATAAGACATTCCCGGCGTGCGTAGGTTTTCATGTCAGAATTCTTGTGTGCAACATCTCCAATATAATTTACATTCTGCACCGCTATTCATGGAAACATCGAAACGACTCGTTCGTTTTGAATCATAATTTTTTTCTGTGATCAAGTTTTCGGCTACATCTGATGACCTCTCAAAACAAACAAGCCACAATTTTTGTCGCATACTTATATTTGCAGTTCATTTAAGCGTTATCGATACATGCTCGCTGTGCAATTTGTTCAACGATGCTCTTGTTGGATAACAAACTTAAATTGGCGTAGTTAACAGTCGTGTACAAGTAGTCTTAATCGAGATTAAACGCGTGGCTTCCGATTGGATCGCGATGAGAGATAACGAAGCTTGAAACTTTCACTTTTCGATCATTAGCGGCATTGAGGATGATTATTTCGTACGCTCACCACCCCCTACAGATTTTAATGATATATTGTTATCTTTCGCTGGAATACAAATCATTCTTTTATATTATTGATTGTATGACCACTTATTACTGTCAAATAACTGAACACTCTTTAATATTATTGGCGTGCCTTTTCTTAAAGTCATGATGACCATGTTAATGCAATTTCGGCCATGCAAATTGTGAGTATTCGAACTTAATCTTTTAAAATAAACATGTACAAATATAATAAATTCATTCACTCTCGGAATTAATAAAACGAATGTTAACTGTTATTCGCATCAGAGGCGAATCAACTCCGCGTCCTTAATGTAGTGGCATCATCCTTGCCATAAAGGGTGGGCGATGACGTAGTGCTCAGACAAATACAGCGCTCGCCACGTGGCTCGCTTCGGTAGGCAAAAGACGAACACGGCCTGTTTAAACCTTTTACGTCTAATCCAGTCGAGTGGTGTCCACAAATGGCAACCTGGCCTTTCATAACCTGTTTTTGGGGTTTCCTTAGCCCCTTGTTAAGGCTTCGTTATTTTTTTTTTGTAGAAATCGCACGTGGTGTGTGACGTACGCTTGCCGTTACCGACTCGTTTTTGTATTCAAATATTTTTGTTGTTCGTGGATGTTTATCAATCAACACGCAATCTTCGAATCTTATCATTCCGCTTTCATGTCTCGTTCTATTTGTTATTGATTGCATGATTTACAGTTTTTCCTACGAATTTCTTTACAATATTTTCTTTCTCTGCAATAAAAACGATAAGAATTGTAAGTATGATTCCATGTTTAGTGCTTAGAAAATTGATATCTTGACTACTACAGAATGCATTTAGTGATGCATTCGAAAGCAGTAGAAAAAGTTGTAGCATTTGCCGACAATATATTACTTTGTGCGCATATTTTGCTTTGCATTATCAGGCGTAGGCACTAGAAAAATATTTAAATGACTTTACAAAATAAAACGTTTTATGAGTTTACGTTGTATATTTTTAATATTAACTCAACAGGTATTTGTTTAGGTTATCGTTAATTCTCTAAATATTGGTTTTTAGCGACATTTACGAAATACTGTCTGCTATAATAACTATAACGAGATATAAGAAGCAGTATGCTCAGTTTCCTGCAAACTAATTAAACTAAATGCTCGACGTTTAGCCTTGCTGTAGGGAACCTGTCTCGTTACTTCATTATCATATGAATTGCCGTCTAGCCACTGTAAGTTGATAATAGGTGACACCTAGGGCACAGTGAAAGTGGTCGATTGGAGAATTTATGATAATTTCGGGACAGGCCAAGGGCAATGTAAGTAGCTATCAATAACACAAATATGTAGTATATGTAATATAGGTTTTTTTGGTCATATCAAAATTATTTCGCATGCGTTTGACAATTACTAAAAAGTACGCAATAATTGCATTAGACTAAAAAGCGATTCTGAAGTGCTTTTTTAAACAAATGTATTATTAAATAAAATATTAGCTTAATATTATATGTGGCTTCACAAAACTTGTATCATACCGTTACGCTCTTCTGATTAGCAAGGCGGTATCATACTACTTCATCGGCGTCTCTCATTTAGGACAAACAGTTTTTAGGCAAATTTCATGTTTAGATATAACGCCTTCCGTCGCATCTTGCGTTTAAAGTAACTCGATCAAAAAGGGTAATCTCTACTTTTGACTGTATAATTACGAAATGAAAAATAGTAAACGTTAAATTAGTGCTTTGTCCAAGGTTGATGTTTTCTATGAATAACATATTCTCATATATTTTATGTTATTTGTCATGTAGACTGGTAGAATTTATAGTATTGAAGATAAATGCGACACTACACAATTATTCTCTTTAATGAACCAATTCATTTTTACATTTTTTGATGTTTATTTTCTTGTCTTGTATCATAGTTCATCTTATTTAATTTCTTATTGAATTCATTCCTCGTTTAGACTTTTCTAACTAGGGTTTACAGTACTTTGATAGAATAGATAAACATGAGTGTGCTTCACCCACCAGCTATATTAGCACCTATGTGAAGGCAAGCATTACTATTATTATCAATATACTAAAAGAAGTACTTTAAGTTTAAATACATAAAATTGAAATTGTTGACGTAAGAAGTTCATTTTGTGCATTATTTCCAAACAAGTTCTTTGTTGACTTTAGACTTGACGTTCTGTTACGTCGTGGTATGGATAGGACTGACATATCCAAATTTGGACAATTCTCTAATTAAATAAAGATAAAATAAAGGCATCAATAAATTGTACGTTTTCATTATATGTATATTATTTTTATTGCACCTTTCGATAACACTTCGTAATCGCCAAACAGTTTTGTCGAGGACTTCATAAGGCAATTTGTTATCACGTTAACAAGCTTTTTAAACCTTTCTTAATTGTCACCTGCTCCGTACCACCTTCGGATCATTATTATGGTTATTAGTAAGTGTTACTTCTACTGTATATTTTACTGACTCACTATGTTGCTAAAAATGATCGATAGTCAACATTATTTGCATTTTATTATCGCAAGCTGCATCTGTCCCACCATTGGAATTTATTACCTCTATACACCATAATTTTCTCGTTTTTCTTTAAAATAAATGTCAATATGCCCCGTAGCTATAGAGTCGTTACTGCCAAATTGCACACAGTAAAAAGTATATATGCAATACTAATAAAATTAAAATGCTATAAAATATCGATTAGGCACCAAAAATTTACGCCAGAATCACAGGTTATTTGTAATATTATATTATTATAAGTCCGTTATTGCGAGTTTTATGTGTCTTCTGATTTCCTGTTTCGCAGAAATGTATCTTTTAGTGTGACTGGCGGTCTTACCGACGCTGATTTTAACAAGGCTTGCAATTAAGGACTGTTTACCGGGCATTAATTTTTGGCAATAAAAGAGGAGCATGCCTGAAATGATCGGTACGCATGCGCGGTCGGATGCTCCGTGGGAAACGCGGCGGCTTTGTTCTCCATCGTTGTCGCAATTAGCTGGTTTTTGGACCGCGTTGTCGCGGGTCGCACTTGTCATTGTAATGTTGTATCGCTATGTCCCCGAATGCTTTCTCCACTTAATTCTTAACTTTACCACAACCCGTACATTGGACTCAGTTACCCGTTTTTTTCATTAAGGAACAGTGAGGAAACAAAAATTCGTGACGGTCAAATATGCTTTTTGCAATTCTTAGGTGGTTATTCACGTGTGAACGGTTTGACTGACGTTTTTCATCGGCCATTTTGAAACTTTTCTTTTTTTCGTTCTGTTTATTTTAATTTGATTTGTTTCGTTTCGTGGAGTAGTATTCTTGTTGGGTTTTAATCTTGTTGCAATTTAAGTATTTCTAATCCTGTAAGCAATTCGACATACATTAACGTATTTATGACTATTAAATTTCTGGTATTCTCAAAGCTGGTTAAATATGTTTTATTCTTAGAAAATACATTTTATATTATTCTAATGAGTTCTATAGAAATGTTTAGTGATACAAGTATTTTGCGTTATATTTTTTTATATTCACCGTTATCAAAAATCTTGACTTTCATATTTTAAGTCATTTCATAAATTGTGTTGGCGACGTGTTCCCAGCGCTAACTGGCCGATTATCTTGTTTATAGAGCTATTAGCCGGCGTGTTATCGGATTCTGTATCTGATCTCCGCAAAAAGTGTAGTTTTCATCGCCCAGGAGACTACAGCTAGGATAGTACCGAGATTCATCGTTAGGGCTGCCATACTTTTAATTATTTCACTTTGATTTCTTGTCACTATTATGTATCTCAATATTTTCGTACGTTATCTTTAGTAATAGGGCTCTATTGCTATAATGGGAATAATGAATAACCACCAAAAGAATGATGTATTATTTTATTTAGATTATTTAGATTGAATCTATGAAACTGCTTAAAGGTAGTTACAATCCTGAAATAATAAAAAAAGTATCTACTACCCTCAATTAGCCTTTTGCAGTCCACTCTTGGTCATATCTCGTAATTGGCGCCATAACCTAACCACCTTCCGCGTCCACTCATCCAACACCAAAAGGAGTAATAACTATTTAAGTTAAATCGCTCCAACAATCATTTAACGCGAAAATAACGGGCTTATACAATGTTGCATTATAAAGGCGATGACAGGTTGAAACGCGATCGCTTATCTAGTAGCGTTAACACAACGGTATATTTCATTAATTTTGAGTTGCGTAGTTACGCTTAATTGGTTCATATTTGTACTTGACTACCTATTTTCTTTTTGTTTATACCAACACCATCTATCCTTGAAGACAAAACGATAGGCAATAATTAAGATAGTTTGGCAAGTTTTGAGATTGGTTTTACCAAACGTTTGTTTAAAAGTATGTTTAATATGTAGGTACTATGTCTTATTTTATGGCAAACAAACACACGACGCTCTTAGTGATTTTTGTAGCCTAATAAATGGGAACATCATACTACAGTATGCAGTATAGCAGTATAATATTTTAGATGTATCTAAATTAAGCTACGCGAATATTACTCCGAAGCGAAACGTGACACGAGTCTGTGGTTTTAACTTTGCTTGTAAGTACAAAACACTGACAACATGTCCTCGAATCTTTACTAGCATGTCGCTCTATCGAATGCAGATCAGAGCGGAATGCGTCTCAGTGTAATATCCGCCTTAATTTACATTAACTTAACTAATGTTGAAGAAATTTCTAAATAAGTTGCTTTTCTGCATATACCTACAAAAGAAAACTGCAAATATTCTGTAAAATAAATCGCCGCTGTTTTAGTCAAAAAAAGAGCTTTAACCTACTTAAATATTGTATGTTATATGTATAAATTGATTGTTTGTGTACTTTGAGACAATGTGATTAAACGAATCACGAAATGGCTATTTATATACGCAATTGTTTAGATAGGTTGGTAAATCGTCGCCTACGCACACTTAATACTACGATAAGTGTTCCTTTCAGTATTAAATTAGCAAGAAAACAATGGAACATGGAATGAGTGGATCTCGTAAGTTTCCACATTTCTTCTTTAGTTAATATACGGGTCATTTTGATATAATTGCTGAATAATTCTCTTTTGTCAATTAAAGAGAACACCGTTCACGTATCGCGTATCGTTACGATATTCTTTGACGACCTTTAGGTTATTGAAGCTACCGGTAATATTCGGTTATGTATTTGAGATTGACTATTTTTTGCAGCTTGTATTGATTCACTTGTGACTTAGTGGGAGCATTTCTCCAGTGTTTCTTGCAACATATAATCTGTCAGTGTGTAATAATAATAATAATAATCTGTGACTGGCCTGTTGGTCTAGTGGTTAGTGACCCTGACTGCTAAGCCGGAGGTCGTGGGTTCGATTCCCACCCAGGACAAACCTTTGTGTGATGAGCATGATTGTTTGTTCTGTGTCTGGGTGTAATTTATCTATAATATGTATGTATTTACAAAAAAAAAAAAAAAGTATATAAGTAGTATATCAGTTGTTTAGTACCCATAACACAAGCAAATATAATTGCTTAATTTGGGGCTAAATGGCGCTGTGTGAATGTGGTAGAATATTATTATATTATGTTATAATACTGCCTGTTTTCAATTTAAGGATTATACATTATTAAGGATTGGGTTCTAAGGTATTATAGTGAAAGTTTTTAATTTGGGTTATTACTTATTAGTATGCTTGGCACTATGATGAATAAATTTGTAGGTGTGAGTGTGTGTTCCGGTCGTCGTAGCTCGTAAATGACAACAAAGATATAATCTTAATTGCGATATGTATGTTTTATAAGTATTAGGTTTATGGTGTCATAAATAAGTATGTTACCTATATCAAATTTAATGTAAATAAGCTACTGATTAGACAATGTTTACGGTTGTATATCTTTGCTGATATCAGAATGAATGGACTAGAGAAGTATTTTCTTTTCATAGAATATCGACGTATCCAGGCCTCAGATTCTCTTTGATTTCCCTACTTCTCACGATTGGCAGCGACTTGATTGATTAAAATTATTGCCGGACTTTAATTTATATTTAGTGTCATTTATCGAAGGTGAAGTGCCAATAACCTCTTAAGAGCCGACAGAGGAGTGAAAATACTGTTAGTGCTATTAATATAATACTAACTGATTCAATTGTTTTAACTAAATTATTTTTACCGTTTTCATTTAAAATGCAAGTATTTTCCGCTGTTACGTATAAAAAAAAATTAGTATACAATATACATGTAGCGGAACTCACTATATATTTAAATGCATTACTTAGAGTATTTTTTTTATCAAAAAAAAGGTTTTATTAAACACGGTATTTCATAGATTGATATTTTTTTTATCGCCATTCTTTTCAAAAAAGTCAGATAGGCGGAATTGGCACTACCCTCTCGTTATATGCCTTAGGTAATATCAATTAAATGTTAACTGACACAAACAAATCTATAAGAAAATATAAATTAATTATTTACTTTGTAGATCGTAGGCAGCCCTACGTTAAGGTCATCTAGAGTCAAACGGGGGTTAACCAATTGTTTGCCGGCTAATCATGTTTCAGGCTATTGGTTTAAACCTGGACAGAGTAATTCGAAGTTAACTGTAAAATAGACGTGGGGAATTTATTTTAACATGAGAATATTTGTTTGTTTTTACTGTATTTATTCTTTATTTATCTTTACTTAGCATATACCTAATGTAATTTGTTACTTTGGTTTTAGTTATTTATTTTAAAGTCATATGTACTTATATGCAATTTGTTTGCGTTTATTTCATTATCGTAAAGATAACTTTGTTAAAAAAAGCGTCTAAGTAATAGTTATCAATTTTTTTCTTTGGAATAAAAATAATTTTCGTCAAGCATATTCCGTCCGTAAACATAAGTATTGTTTCGGCCGAATTTCAATCATCGGGCGATTTATTTAAGTCATCGCCTTTATCTTTTTTGTCAAAGCTGTATAACATCATAAATGAATCTTGATAATTGCAGCACTGTTACGGCTAATAGCATAGTTATTAAAACATTTAAACGTAAATACTTTTTGTTTCGAGTCCAATCTCTTCTTTACCCTGATTAAGATCAGAATGAATATTTAATCATTGAACATTTAAACCTTAATTCACTCAATACAGTAGTGAATATTTATGTACACATGAAAAAGATCATAAAAATCAATTGCCGCTATAAATTTTGAAACTTGTAATCGTATTAATGTTTTTTATTAAGGTATTTTTGTTTTGATATCATTTATCTTTTTAACCGAAAGACGTCTCTCGAGAACTTCACATTCTCATAACGTAATGTCACGACGCACCTAGTGGCGGACACAACTACTAAATGATGACGTTTGAAGGATAAATTAGAATTAAGTTTGTTTGTGAACAAACAGTCCACAGTAATTGCAGTTTCATACAAACTCTTATTGACAAACTTAAACACAGTAATAAGAAGTTGTATTCCATAACAACTCACAACAGTTATAGTTTCATATTAAACTCTTATTTTTTATATTGCTTTATAGTTATATTCAGATGGTTATGAAGTTGTAAACTTACATATTGTCCTTCATAACAGTAATCATCATTTCAAGAATTATTCGTTAGTAACCTATATCACTTTATTTGAAACGAGGACTGAACTCTCTTAGCATGACAGTTATGCGTACTGAATCACCGAAACAATTACAAAATATCTCCGAAAAATATTTTTATTTTCTTAGCATTTTCACCACCCTTTTGGTGAACCAACGACCATGCCTTATTGTACCTGATTAATGACGTAAAACGATAATTCTCGATATTCAAAAAACATTCTCCGCCCTTTTTTAAATTGACCCTCAGTACCAAAAATTTCAAGTCCACTGAAATTTCATTGATGCCTCATTAATCATTTTGTAACAACGAACCTCATTATAGGTGCATTTGTAATTGTCAATTTCGGCAATGTTTTATACATCACCCAGTAACTGAGCTGTCAGGGGAGACTTTGTTCTGTAGTTTATAAATATTACTTTGCAATAACCCAGTTACAAGATTTGAGTGGCGATGTCAAAGATGCAAGCGGTAGGATTGCTAATTACAACTTTAACATCAATCACTTCAATGAATGGAAGTGCGAGTTTTAAGAAAAGAGCGATATATTTCATTTTTGAATAAAAATAGATTTTATAATAAGAGCGATTGAGTTCAATTTTGTGAATAAGACTGAATTCAATTAGTTTAGCATCGGTTGTCTTCTGAGCTTATTGTCATTGAAATGTGTTCAACTTAATTGATTGTAACTGTTATAAACGGTTCAAGATATCACAACAAATTGTAATTACTTGGGTTAAATTAAAATACGTTTTGTTTTTTTGAGAAATGTGTTTGTTTTGCACACACGATTACAGGATTTGTAGTCTATTAAGTTACTAGTATAAACATTCATTACTTTAGTGAGAACTTGAAGCAATCTTCAAATTAATCGAAGCTCGGTTTTATTACTACAGTATGCAATACACAATAAAAGACGACATTATATTAAAATGTTACGTGATTCTGTTGTGCTTTCATATCACAAATTATATCGAAATGAATCAATAGTATAGATTTTGTTTTTAGTTTTAACCACTACTGGGTCAACAATATGCCAATGATACCATAGCCGATAATAATAAAAAGCCCTTGCATAGACTGCAAACCCACATTATGCAATAAAAACCGAAATTAGATGCTACGTATCAAAGCTAATTTAGTTTTACACATATCTAAAGAGAAATCCCTATTGCTAACGTACTAAGGTTGACAATATAGTTAACATCAATTTGAAAGATGCAACATAATACCACGGACTACCTGACTTTGTCAATTGTCAAATTGGTGTTTTAACAATTTGTTGTCACGTAGCTCGTAATACGAGTGCACTGGGGGCCAAATTGGTATGAGCCAACTGTAAATAAAAGTTTGAAAGTGTGGGTGTCGGGCGCCAGTGGGTGTGATAATTCGTCTTGCATACATGAAGAGTGCCGTGAGAGAGTGATATTGCTCCCGAAAATGAAGCTCAACGGTTTACATACGAATTATAGTAGCGTGGGAGAGGTGAAAGGTCGGAAAGAGAACTTTTAGGACGATTATAATAGCCAAACCCGACTTTGAAGCACCGAGACTCAAATTGGCCTGAGTACTGCTGTTATCGTATTGTTGACAAAACGAAACAAGTAGCTGTCCTGTCTTGTGTATTGGATGATAAATAAACATTAGAAGCAACTTAAGAGTGTGAAAGTCAACTATGAAAAATAATTTAGAACTTGTAACGTTATGAAAGCATCGGTTTTGGGTCGGTCTGGTAGGCTAAACTAAGATTTTACGTGTGTTTAAAGGTTTAAATCAGACCTCTTTTAATACATAATCACTCGATCATCAATCTCATGTCTGTACCACGAATTCAAGATGCTGCAATCCATACTAGACTCATAAATGTTGTCAAACTTTGTTTTTTTAATTAGATATGAAGAAGCATTAACGATCCGTTTTGTTTTGTTTCTAGGCGTACGAGTTATCGACCCTGACGGGAACACAAGTGATGTTGCTAGTCGCGTCAGAAACGGGTCACGTGTACACGTTCGCGACCCGGAAGCTTCAACCCATGATCACGTCAGACTCAGGCAAGCGGCTTATCCAGACGTGTCTGAACTCGCCGGATCCGCCAACCACCAGCGAGCAGCGTATGGCGGCGACCGGCTACGAGGAAACAGAGCTCACATATAACGTAGTTGACGAGGATATGAAGGTGAGACAATTGGCGTATGCGGGCACCGCGCAATACCCCATCGACCACCACCCGGGACTGGCTCCGTCGCCGCTGCAGCAGTACCACCAGCACCCGCCGTGCCCCTCGCCCCTCCCCCTTGGCTCCCTCGGCCAACCGTATTCCCACGCTCACCTTTCCCATCCTCACATGTCCCATCACCCACAACGGTAGTTCCGATGGCACTTAGAATAAACTGATCGATGCGGCCCCTAGCGGCTAGCGGCAGGTTACGACTGTTTAACGAGATAGTCACGTTCTAGATTAGCTTTTAGATAAGAGAAAAAATAATATACAAGCAATAAACCGTTTTGTTAATATATTTTGTAAATATTTTGACGAGTAGATTGTTTTCGCTGATCACGTCGCTTTGAGGGTTTGAGTTACAGACGTGTTTATGAAAGTACTTTTTGCGTAATATAATAAAAATGTATTATGAGCGAACCTCTTATAACCGATTGCGTATCGAGATTGACGTATTCATTGAGATCGTTAAAGATAAGAAGCAGCCGTGGACGCAAGAAATGAATTATCATGTATTGAAATTTCACACTTCCGTTAACGAAAAAGTCATCATTTATCATAATTATTTTCAGAATTGTCTTGTTTTTGTTTAGAAATGGATTTCTCAAGTGTAATTAATTAAAAAAAAATTTGATCCGGATTTAAAATAATTAATATAACCACGATCAATTAATCTCATCTAAAATTCTATTAATGAAATTGATGATCTGTGCGGCAGTGATGTCGAAACTGATATACGCTAGAGTAGTGTTCGGTAGCGAAATAATCTGATTTAAAATCGGTTTATAATTAACGCCACGGACCGGTTTATCGCTTAGAGTGACGACTCGGAAGTGGGAGCGGTCGCGCTATTGATTCATTATTATGAATGAATCGGCCATTCATACTACTTTGAAAGTTCACGTGTTTGAAACGGTGCTTAATAATATTGATTATAATCCAATTCATTGCGGGATACTTTAACTAATTCTATTAGCATACTGTCTGTCGAGCTAAATACACCCTTAAGAAAGATGTCTAAAACTACGCCGCAAATGTGTAGGCGTCGGGAGATATTTTATGAAAATCCAACGAGAAGAAAAACTAATAACAAAGTACGTAGCAGGTGTTGTTTGTAACTAGAGACAGTTTCCAATTATCAAGGGAGCGCGCTGTCGCCTCAGGTTCTAAGTCCCACCCGGCCGCGTGATCCGGATTATCAAGAAACTTAATTGAAAATTACTTTCGGTGGTACCGCGGTACCGCCAGTGATTACTATAAATTCTCCTGTCAAACACGACGTAGCTGCCGTGCTACTAGGAAACTCAATTGAGGTACCGTGGCTTTCACGTCTTGCCTTTATACGTCACTGAACACCTACATGGACCACACTCGACCCGGTACCTATCGCACCTAATTGTGCACCGAATGGTCGGTCTTGTTCACGCAAGCGGTAATCAATGAAACCCACAACTGACCAAATACACCCAAATACGGCTAGTTCGACGCGTTGATTCATTCACCCGCTAGGATTCGATTGGATTCATCCATTACTTGATGAACACACCTTGCGCCACTAATCGGACACTATTTATTCATCGATTTGTACCCAGTAGCTGGTCTCGCTGCCGTCGCATCGATTGCACCCGACGATTAATTCTCGTATCTAATTTGCATATCGTTTTAATTTCGAACCCATCCGGCGCCCACTGAGCCTTCGCCCCCGACCTCAAATATCACTTGTCTCTGTCTCTGTTGCTCTGATAGTATGTTGAAATCGATTACGTCGATTTGTTTATTTCACAGGGGCATCGATAAAAATCATTCGTCTTCAGGTGGGACTTCATCCTAATTCTTAGCTCAATGTTTGACGTCCGTAAATAAGCGTCTGGGCTGATATCGATCGTTATTGTTTGCACATCATCGATAAGTCGAATGGATTGAAATATTCACGCGGTAATTATGATTTCGAAAGATAAGCGCGTCCCGCTAAGATCGCGCTTGAGATCTGTATCGCGTTGTTCTATTCGCTGTGCAGGTTTTCGTGACTTTGTTATGTGTTGGACATACCGTACCTCGTTTATGTGTGTTAATATTCAAAGGCGGCATTTTTCTCTCCCGCTAGGAACAGTTTCACCTGTCATCACAGTGAAGTCGTTTACATAAATATATATCTTTACATATTCTCGTCGTGTAATATGCGTCGTCTGGTGTGTCTGTTCCGTGAATATAAACTGTATTAGCGGAGCGAGTGTTTGGCGTAACGCTGCCGTAGGATGCAGATGCTCTTGTGCATGAATTAGCGTTATAAATGTGGATGTCGGTCAGTGCCCTCGCAATGCTCGTATCCTAGTAATCGAGAATACGCGTGTTTCGTAATATCGCAAACTCTTGAGATTTCGCTTTCGACGCACGTGTTACTAAAAACATTCCTACGTGGATAGTTTCTTTCTGTTTAGTATAGCATTCGTGCCTCTGTTTATAACTGGTTTTGTTAAAATATTTGAGGTGTCGTAAATTGTTGTTTTTGGCTAGTGACAATGAGGCTACGAGGCTTAGGGCGCGTCTCCGAGCGCGGCCCGACGGTGACTCACGCAGCGCATCACGTATTCCGTGTGCAGGCACATGAGCCACGTGTTGTCTATTCTCCACATCGCCAGTAATCGCTCGTTAGGCGTCTCACACCTCGCTTTATTAACTTATCAATACTATTGTTTTGATAAACGCTCGCCGCAATTTCTGCTGACTCATCGTATTGTATCAGCTAATGTGCCTACATAATTGTCTAAGTGTAAGCCGATTGGTCGCCTTGTGCAACTCAAAGGCAACAATAAAGCCAATTTGACTAATAGGTGCGTTGTAATCATCGCCGCGTGTGGTTCTAGGATTACAAGATTGCGCCGACTCTTCACTGTTTCTTATCGACTGTTAATGAACGTCGTTCAACCTCTATTGTCCTACATTGAGCTTTATTTGTTCTTTTGTTTGAGCTCCTAAGGTTAATGCAGGCATATTTGTGTGTAAGTTTTAAAGAAGCGAGTGACCACAAGACGGCTCGTTCCGCGTCCCAGTTGGTGCAATCATTAATTTATTATTCCTCGCGTGAACGGATCGTCGGTTCGATATTTTAAAAATTATTTCATGTTTGCGAAATTCACATTAAATGATCGGTTCTTCTCTGTAATTAACGTGGTGCCGCCCGACCACCCGGACGCAAAATCGATGGACCCACAGACGATCAGCCATAAGGCTAATATTCGTAAACCGCCTTTGCCGTGTCTCCGACTCAAGGACAAATGAAGAGATCCGTCCGACAGGTACGCACTGGAGGCGCACTCGGCAATTTAGTGAAATTTCTCCAAGAGCAATGACCGTAATAATCACTATTTGCGCCGTCATTTAGGTAATGAATCAATAAATTAATCTGGGCCTGAGAGACACATGGGCAAGATTATATCCTCTGCACCGGCATGCAGCTAGGCATACACGTCATCAGTGTTATGGTATATTTTGCTCGAGATTTGGGCACAGCGTTATTTCGAGAGCACTGCGCTTATCTACATTCGCGGTAAGTATTATTTTAGGAGTTGCGTTGGGCGTCCACTCCGTGCACTATTACGGCAGGCCTGCGCCTGCGCCGCTGTTGCATAATTCAGACACGAGCCCCGCCGTTTGCATTCCGATACTTGATATGTGCTTTCACATGTATTTATGGACAAGATTTTGTGTCTCCGTAATGTTTGGCGAATAAATAAATTGTGTTTAAGTCATAAATACAATGGGCGAACCAGTGGCTCCCCTCGTTACGTCGGCGAATGTAAAGTCCGAGCAGCTTCTTGTGTTGTCGACATGTCAACCGGTGAGATATACCGCGGCTCGTCGTGATGCGCTCGCTTATTTCGTTGTTTAGGTGCTTCGTTACACTGCGCTTTATGTCGGCGCTTACAAATTGGCGACTATCGGCCGGCCCGCTTGGGAGGGCGTCACAAATCCTCCGACCAAATTATGTTCCGACGTTTACATTGTACATCATTCCCGAGGCGACGTACGTCCGACACATTTATAAATTTTACTCTCACGTTTATTATATCAACAACAAACAATCTGCCTATTTCGACGGGCAGCTATTGCAATAAATAACGGTGATTGTAACTGATGGATCTCAAGACTTCTATGTCAAGCCCTTATTCTCAAAGCTGAACTGATTTGTATACGCAAGGTAAACACGCCAGAAGCCAGTGCCAGCTAATCCGAAGTCAACGTCATTATCTAGCAGTTGCATCGGATCTAACAATTCCGCTCACATCTCACTTACCGCAATTCTAATGATTTGCGGCGGAGGTCCCCCTTTGTATGCGCTGGACATTGCCATTCGTATGCACGTTGTTGCGCCGCTATCCCGGGCTTGTATCTTCAGAAACTTCCGTGAAACGACCCGATTGCTCTAATTGAAATTTATCCATGAGCCAGATTACTACAACCTATGTAAGTCTACCTTGCTTTTTAATTCGTTGCCATTAATGAGTGCTGGCTGCATTGTCTTCTCGCTTATGTATGCACTCGATTATGCGATCTCGTTTACTGGATTGACGCGAGGACGCGCCTCATCCATTATAGATTTAGTCGGGAGTATAATACCGACTACATATTCCAGACGTCTGTGTCATTTCGATAATTGGACCTTCGATTATGTGCCACTTGCGCAATTTACAAACATCTGTGCTAGATCCTTTGATTGGCAGTTATTGCGTCATCCGGATTTATATAAGTCCAATTAAAGTGTTTTGTTTTTAACTAAATATAATGTAAGCGGCTGCGCTCAGCCGCATTTATTAACTGAAGTAGATTTGTATTTTTAAATTAGAAGTAGCTAACGCGTAAACAATTTTAGCATAATTCCTCGTTGATGATCGGATTTATATTGTAATCAGTCGGATATTGCGTGTCGGCATCCAAGCCGGCCCACTTCCTAAAACTAGACTGGGAGACGCAGATGGTTAAAATTAGGCCCGCGCCGAGAATAGCGTAAACTGCGAGCGAAGCGCGTCACCGTGCGAGCTCCGACCTGCTTTAGATATTGTGTTACAGTACATCACATCAGATCGATGCTGCTGCTTTACCATCCCTGACACGTTGTTTACTACACGCCTCATTCGACCAATAAATATAAAAATGAAAAAAAAAATTACATTTAAAGATTATACGGGCAAAACAAACCCGCAATACTACGTATTAAAATGTAGCGCAGATGTTTCGATCTAGGTGAAACAATTGATTTTTTTAATAGTTTTGCTGTTATAATACTGTTGTCAACGAATATCTCATCAAGGCCACAATAATAATCTAAATTGAATATATTCTAAATACCGAATAGACTAGCGCCATTGCGAGTTGCGCCACGTGTTAGGTTAAAAATAAGTTTGGTTATTTCCAATGTGCTCCGTCCCTATACAATAAAGTGTTCACTCATCCATCTGATTCGAGAAATAATGCAATGGTTTAGAATATTCGCATGAGAGCATCGGTCATAGCTCTTTATCGCAACATGACTGAGATTTTTTCCAACTTATTGTTCAAACAATGTTTCCTTCTGTTATTGAAAGAAACTTATCGGTCATGCTTTTGTATGGCAATCTGTGCGCCGTTTTGGCTTCATCACTGTGTAGACTAGGATCTATCTGTTGTAGTACAAGTCCGCTTTATCAAGTAATGTCTTCACTAGTGGTCACAGTGAAATGGTATTGGATATAGTCCGGTGCGATGGTTCCGCATCCATAAATTCAAACTAGCGTCCCAGTTGAGTTCGACCGTTACCGCGTGGGAAATGATTGGGTCCCGGCTACGGTCGGTAAGGCTTTGTTAGGACGATTGTCCACCGGAGTGGTGTAGATGCACCGATAGGCTGTGTATAGTGTGCCTTTGCCCGCGGTGACAGCTACGTGGGAACGTCGACCGGGATTGTGTGTAAACGCAACGTAGTTATTTGGATACAATTGTCATTTTTCTTTTTGAAGATTTATCGTCGCAATTTCATGTTCTGTTGTTTCGATGAAACCGTTTCGATTTTACATTGTCTTTTAACGATGTTAGTTTTGCACAAATATTTTTTACTTTACCGTGGGCTTCAGTGTGATGTAAACAATTGCGTTTAAAGTTTACCGCGATACGATAACGGTTGTTCCTCAAAAGGCGTGCGAGTTAATTTTCTAAAGACATGTACGAAGCTAGTGTAGATCAGCCACTATAATATCTACGTATCTATTCGTAAACATACTGAGTATATTGTATTACGTTATTTTCCCTACAAACACTTGTGCACACAAAGTGGAATTATACTTCCAGTTATAATGTATTCAACACGCGTGCGGCGCTAACTCGAGAGCCATTCAGTACTGAAAACAAATCCTTAGCCTTTGTGACCGCCGATTCATCATAACACTTTTTCTATAGGCAATATCAACGAGCTTTACACAAACAAAACCTTTTGAAATGGAAATACTCTGTACGTGCGGATTAGTTCCGCCCGGACTCTCGTGGGAAACGTCCATGTCCTAAACATATTAAGGGGTCATTGAAAACATACTAATTGTCATTTTGAGCATTAACCTAATAAGGCCACCTACTACATATACGGTGATATAATCGAGGTATTGGCTCATGATTGCATTAGAATGAAGCGTGGGCAGTGTCCTTCCACGTCAGGCGTTCATCGTGTTATGCCGCGGTACACATACGCGCGTGCACTGCGCCCGTACTCCTGCGCATGATTTATGCATGACCACTGTACCCAGCGTTGCTTCATTTAACTAGATATGTTCCGGAATTATTGTGTTGCGGACAACTATTGTAGCGTTGTGATCGTGTCGTGAATCCCAACTTGTCGATGTGATGTGCATATAACTGAGTGTACACTGTACATGTATCCCAACGGTCGTAGATAGATGTATATCGCTTGTGTTCAGTGTTATTTTTAGGTGTTTGTGGTCAATAATATTAGTACCAGTGTCAAATCGTAGATCTTGTTTATGTTCTTTTAATGTATAATCGATACCTGTCACTTTGTGCTTAATCAGCCCACTCACCGAAGTCACCATCATTAACAAAACGAGCCTTTCTATATGAAACTGTATCAACAAACCGGTATCTTTTTCTCTAGAATTGAATGTGTCCCTTTTAAAACTGTAGCAAATTAAATTGGTTACGTTCAAAAGGAAAGTAAATTTGGAAACTTGAACAGCTTATGGGTATATGACCAAATTTAAGTAGCATTTTTTTGATCGAAATTTAAACAGATAATTTGTCAGGCATTACTCACGTTCAAATGTAACCCCGTATTTCATAAAAGTAAGCATCAGTATATTTTCATAATGAACATCATATTGTCAGTTATAGAAAAAACAAGATTGTCCGGAAAGTTTGGACCTAACAAGCATCTATGTGTTGGGTTACCATCGTTGTACACATGTGTGAAATTTGCTGTTGTCTATATTCGAGATTAGTGACACGTATTATCGTTGAATGTCTATATTTTTCAGCAATTAACAGAGACATTAAAGCATGAATAGACGCGCATAGAAAGGAGGTATTAAATGCTGTTCATACCGTGATGCTATGCGCAGGGCTCTATTCTAGAGATTGGATCGTAAAGTTCAGGCGATGAGCTCGTGGCGTCGCAAGGACGGTGGTATAAGTTTTCAGAAATAAGCGATTAAGGCAAGTAGTCTTGGTTACAAATCTATAAAATAAAGCTGACTCAATACCAATTATTCATTTAATAGACAATCAACACCTTGGAATGTTCACTTCGAATAGATATAAATCTTAGTCGTAGAAATTAACTGCAGATTTTTATTGTCTAATGTATATGGTAATGAGATTTCTTTTAAAGCCTGATTGCCTGTTGCTGGTTTACTCATTAAATTTCGATGATGTCGAGTAATTACTGGGCTCAGATATCAGTCTCTTGTATAACACCCTGATGTTCACAAAAGCGCGAAAGGTAATGCCAGCCTGTTTCTGATAGCTTGCACCATACCGAGATCGTAGATACACCGATGAAATCGTGTTAGATTCGACGCTGATCGCGTAAATTTGACGCGAAAACGACAGTCTTGGTCAATTTTATTGCTGTAAGTTCTTTTGTCCGGCTTCACTAAGTGTTGTTATTGTGGAGGTGCTGCAATTACATCGTGCTTTTCCTAAAACTAATTAATCGTTCAGCAATTTAATTTTAGACGAAACCGTTTATCTTTCTTTATTATTTTTTGATGACCTCGCTTAAAAACAATACTCGTATGAAATTACATTTACTACCACTGAGAAAATCAGAAAATTGTTATTATTGTCATCAAAATATCGAGCTAATAAATCGTCTTCCTTACTCGTATATTTGATATATTCCCAACTGTATTCTTCGTCGTGTATGTTATACATTTTTAAGTCGATTTTAACTAACAACGCGTGCTTGCGTCTTACTTTTGATATTTTATTACTTCAAAAACTTCAACCTTGTGTAAAATTGACTAACTGTATCAAATTAATGTGTAGGTATGTACGGCTCGGTTCTTAACAGGCAGGTTGATCGACAACACGCCTGTTTATTTAAACCGTATCAATTTCTGAGCCAATTCGTTTAAAAACCAATATTTATGACAATTTTTTATAAGCACATTCACAACGACGATACGTGTCTTGAATATTATATTATTTGCAATAAGCACTCGCACTATAATGACCATATTTTTTACAATGTAAGGCACGTGTACCTACGTAAAGTTCGAATTTCAAGATCCGATTGGTTGCATCACAATCTGCAACGAAAGTGGTCGTATACTGACGAGCCTTGACAGTCTAGTATCAAGTTTTGTGATCTGTGACACTGCGGAATTGTCTATCGGCTGTCTTGTTCCTACGTGCCGGTGTTAATTGTTGTTAGATAAGGACGTAAAAGTCTCCATATTGACGCTCTCACTTCCGCCCGCCCACGATAGCGCGCGCGCAACCTACGCGACCTAACTTACTTTTTTAAATCGCAAAGCGGTGGTCTTGTCGACACAATTGTTAGCGGCGGTTTCGAGATTTAAATCAAAACGGAGTCGAATATTAAATTTTAAAATTGTGTGGTTCTGTGAGTGTGTGTGACGTCATCACGTAGGTGTTTCACGTGATAAAATCCATCCGCAATAAACTCGGCGTTACACAACCTTTCGAAATGGCCATCCTCCTTAAATTATGACTTAATTCTGTTCTCTCTTTTGTGCTGACGATATGTTTTGTAATATGTCCTGCAATATCTACTTTGTGATTCCGAATGTCACTATTGCTCTCAACTTTCTTATGACGGATGTTGCTGGTAGTAAAATTTAACATAAAGTTGCAATATATATTATTGTAGGTATTTAAGCTATTTTGTACTCTGATCAGTATGAAACGCAATTTAAATTTTCTTAGAATATATTATTGTTAACGCCAAATTGTGCTCTCAATCATAATTTTCTATAGTGAAAAATTAATAGTAACAAAAAGAAATGTTCCCGAACAAAGCGTTCTGTAACTCAAACCACCGCACATTGAATCATACAAATCAACAAGTCATTAACATAAAACTATCATACGTAGTTGATATATCAAAACGGAATGACGCACTCTATGTAGCGAGACAAGAAGACAAACAAACAGACATACGTGACTCGCTTTACCAAATCACAGACGCGAGGCTTAGCATAATAAAACGTTTATGTTCGCTATACATGTACATTTTGTTTATATTTTCGCGTTATTTAACTGTAAGTAAAGATACAAAATTAAAGCACCATTAAATTTCGAATTTTATTGCCTATGAAAAAATACAAAGTACACCCATAACAATTATTTTTTAAAATTCGAAATTTAATTCTGCTAGAACAAATGAAGTACTATAAGTTTTTACTCTTATGCATTTTACTCATTAATTCTCAGGCCATTAATCGAGTGCCATCCTCTTTATAGTTTTAAGTCCATCGACAGAATTTGAACGCATCGAATTAATTATAGGTACCCTACCATAGATAATCTGTCTCAAAACGCAAATATCCCAACATGATAATTGTTAATTGGTGCTATAATGTTGGTGCTACTGCAGCGACTTCGGATACATTCATGGGTGATCTCTTGAAAATTGTTTGATAATAATTTTAATGGTATAATTCTAATATATATTTTTATATTGTAGTTAGTGACAAGTCCATTTAGGACCAAGTCCTGTGGGTGATTCACTATACTATGACCATGTCAAACGTATCATGTTCGGCACTATGTTCTATTGTTTTATTTATTACATACATTTTCAATAAGTTGCAATCTTTTACCGATTGTATTTTTATGATACGTAATTGACGCTTATAATTGGATACGTTTGACGTTGTCATGGAGAATCATGGCCCGGTTATTGATACCTGTACGTACGTAACATTCCCAGTGTGCGCTTCAGTGTATATTTTTAACATTGTTTGTGATCCATCCAGAGTAACGAGTTTAATGTACGGCATGATGTGTGTTTGAGCAAATTTTGGTACATTGGCTGATGCTTTGTTAAAATATTGTCGACAACTGAAGTGCGTTGTGAAACGAGCCGTGCGACGCGACAGATTGCGTGTGCTCTCACACTGTTATTTTGTTTTTATATCTCATGTTAAGACAGGCGTATGGTTATACCATTTAATGCCGAACCAGTTGTCTTTTATCCAAAAATATTCAATGCTATTTCAGTTTTCGTAGTATTTATTCATGTTTTAACAAAGCATCAGCCACTAATAGTTCAATTTTACTAGTATCCAAATTTTAATAAACTGTTAAGTTCTAGTGTAGTAAGAATGTGCTAGTAAAATTGGATCTCGCGATTTTGACGTTGATAAATAATAATAATAAAATTATTAATATATTAAGTGTTAAGTAACGTATGTATTCCTAACAAGTGATGCGGTGTTACACTCAGCCACATAAATTGCTAAATTGGCGTCTTGTGAATATTTAAAGCTACTAATTTTTTAGAGATAATTATACAAGCCTGTCAAAAGTTTATTGTTACTGACTGTATATTGAAGACTTATGAAGTGTCTTATTAGTGCCTTATGAACGACCAAGTGAGAAACCGAAGATTGTACTTAAAATTAAACTATGTGACTGTTACTCAGTATTATTGCGGAATCTCTTAAATATTAGGCCTTCGATACTGGTCAAGTGTGAGTTGGTACTTATTAACTAACAATAAGTTAAAGTGACATTAGTCTCGAATATTTTTAAATATCAAAACCATTGTCCCTATTGACAATGATAGTTCAAGAGTAAATGTTGACACTTCTCTTG
Source organism: Parascotia fuliginaria (assembly GCA_963082885.1). Classification (NCBI taxonomy): domain Eukaryota; kingdom Metazoa; phylum Arthropoda; class Insecta; order Lepidoptera; family Erebidae; genus Parascotia; species Parascotia fuliginaria. The sequence goes on along the minus strand of OY720180.1, from coordinate 2,528,853 downwards.
TTGATGTAAACAAAATATTATGATATTATCATTAAATTCGGCCTACTTTCGAGATGTGATTTACATTAAATCGAAATATGAATGCAGAACAAATCGAGTTGAGATATCATTATTACACCGCGTCATAATAAAGAAAGAGTGGCACAGTCCTGAATATGTTATTATTAAATCTTGATGTCGCAACATTCTACACAAAACAGCTTACTCGACAAGTGAAGTGTCAATCATGAAATTAGGCACGCCGTTGACAAGAAACATTAGCCGAACATCGAAAAACAAAGAGAAAAGCATCGAAAACATATATTTAAATATGAAATTAAGTTTTTCGACGGGCGCTCATTGCTTTCCGAGACGATTACTCATGTTTCTCTGATAAATGTGCGACGTGCAATAATTCCATTCTGGTTTAAGAGTCTTGTCCGTGTTAAGACCTTTACACACGCGGTAGTCCCATGTATATTTTTGTATAAAATTTATAGCTCTCATTATAATATTTGTAGTACAGTTTCAAGTGCGACTTTATTGCAGCGTGTGTAATCGCTTTCATACATTTTATTGTAAGAACCAGCGAGGACAATTGTTTGCAAGATGTAAATGAAAATTAATTATTTTCACATGTATATTTAAATAAATTATTCATTTTTATAACGATTATCTTGTCGCAGGAGTTTACAATAGTTATTAAAAATATTAAAATGTTAATTCATTTACACCTTGTAATTTGTTGATATTCGCGGCCGTTTCGGCAACATCCAGTGACAATATTATACAGTGATGTGACAGTATCTGAAACGTTATGACTCCAATGGTTGTGAAATGGCCGACTGTAAAACAAAATGACTCGATGATTAAGTTTTTTTACTATAATGTCGCGTTTAGGACCTGATATTTTGTTCTAGCCGCGATAATTAATGGCAATGTGATAGAAACAATACCTAAAGACGCTAGATCATTGTTACTGTAAAATACATTTTTTTGTAAATATGTACAATAAAATAACATAATAAGCGCAAACATTTTGTAATACTAGATGCAATGTTGTACAAGTTTTTTTTCTATTTAAATATTTTTTTTTTGAAAGATTTAATCTACTCTATTTTTAATAAACTTATTTTATCGTTTCAAGTAATTTATATTATGTGGTTGTACAATGTCTTAGATGAAATCAGAAGAGACATTACAAAATATATATATATAAAGAATAATAAAACGTTGAAAAATCTTATCAGGTTTTGTATTGTATTATATTTAAGATCTACCTCTTCCCCATCCACTGTCGGATAACTCCTGGGAACTTGGTCTTTGATGCTGTCCCTCGCCGGAAGTTAAAGTTTTATCAGCAAATAACTTTTGAATTTGACTAAATGAAGCAATTTTCCAACGTTTTCACAGTGAAATAGGTAAAACTTTAATGAAGGCGACGTTGAACTGAAAATGTAAATAGGGGCGGCGACCGAGGGGCCCCAATTAAAGTACAACATTATTCCATCGACATTCAACACATCATTTAAAGGCCTAAAGTGATGTGTACGCATGCAATGGAATTTTGCGGTACTTTAATTTTGGTCGCCGCCAAACGGACCATAAGGATCATCCTCCCGTTTAAATTTTATTATATGCGATGTCATAAAGCATTAAATTTTAATTACACTGCGATATTAATATCGATGTTTTGAGGGGTGTGTCCGATAGTGTTTGGTTTTTATCGATGATAAAAGCCAGCCGAATCGAGATGCTCTCTCGTTGGTGCGTTCGGACATCGAGAGATATGCATCCTCGATTCGGACGGATAAGTTTTTACTGTGTCGATGCCAAAAGTTGCTGTCCCCATAATTACTTTCGCCGTTGGTTGATATTACAATAATAAACATGCAATAATTTCTCAATGATCCACCTTCGAGTTCGCACATGGACCGCTTTCTTTTGGAATCGATTACATTAAATTTTAATTCTAGAATTAAGTTTGCGTTTTTTGAACTTGTGAACATTGAAGAAGGATGAAGACTGTAAGGTAAGTGCAATTTTCTATTTTTTCCAGTTAATTAATTAACGACTAACATTTTGATATTGCATTTTGTGTGTTTTTGATGTGCTTTTTCAGATACAGGTATCAATATAAGTATTTCTTCACGATTCTATTTTTTGTTGCTCTTAATACCAAGTATAATTTGAAATGTTTATGCGTAACTGTAACTATGTGTATTCGACAAAATTATTCACATTATTTCTTCAAAATCGATGATTAAGAACTTACTAAGCTTTAAATTCTTAATCGTACTATGACTTAAAATGTATTAGAAAATTTGATATCTGCTTTACTTTACTTTATTTACTATATCTTTCGTATCCAAGAAAAGGTCCTACTCAATATAATATATCCTAAATTATTGTTTCTACATATGACAAGTGATGTAATACACTTAATTAACCAAAATGTAAACTTCATTTTGAATTTGCAACACCTCGGTATTAAGACTGTACTTCAAAGAAACAAAATAGTTACTACAAATACGTTAATTTATAAATCCGCTTTCAAAATCCCATAAACTTAGCAAAGAAGATAAGTAACACGAAGTATATTAGTTTTTTCGCTTTCACGCCACTATATTGCGTCTCATAACTTAATACACGTTTTGCATAAAGTAACACCTTTTTTTCCACATATATTTAACTGGACACGAATATTACTGAGAGGTCAAGACTTAATGCATCTGTATAAAATATTGTGACGTACCATGAATAATCTTTGCTACGTGGATTGCTTACTACATAATGCAGTCCACTCTAATTTGGCCCTGCTGTTTCGTCTTATTCGTCAAAGTTTTGTGTTTGAGTATGGGGTGTGGGTGTCTTTTTAAGCTGGTGGTTTTCGAGTTGATCGTCAGTTCAATGGGGTAAGTTTATAGAGGATCGTGCCTCTCGTCTGCTAACTTTATTTGATTGTCAATCTGGTTGTCCCAATGATTGTAGTATGCAGATTGTGTTTATAATAGCACAATGGGCGATTGAATTGGTGTGTATTAGTTTTTGTGTTATGTTTATAGGCTTTGTGAATTTATTGCCAAACAACCTGTTCAGATATCTCCAGCCCTGCCTGGTACAAATGTAATTTTATATCAAAGATTCCAAAATTATATTTATTTTATGTAAGCGGTAATTGCTAAGATAAGTAATAGTAGTGCATTGAAATCAAATAATAAGAGAGAATTCTCAGCAAACGGTTCTTCTTGAAACCGGTAAACTATTTAAACAAAATGTCACATAATTGAAATAGCTGATATTGTATCGGTTCATTTATTTAGGATCTATATATTAGATAACATTTTTACTTTAAATAAACAAATAAATGAACTAAATATGACTGACGTATAAACGGCGCTCGCTATTCTATATTTGGCTCTTTAGTCAACTGAGGCCGCTCGAACTTATCCCGTCGGGATGAGTATTTGAAGTGAGAATCAACTTTCATCTATTCCGAGATTGCGATACCTCACACCACAATAACAAACACTATCTACCAATACATCAATTTCTTGGCAAACTTACATATATTATCTCTATTACCAACATTCTTCGTTGAAATACTTCAGAATATATTTACTAAGTTTGTCTAAAGGTACTCCCTCACCGCGAGCATTCGCCTGTAATGTAACGTAGCAGATTCGATTTTGAGCATTACGTTACAATACTGGTTGACTGCTGAGTATTCGCTTTTAATGTGTCATTTCAGATTCAAAATATTACAAATTGTATCATCAACTTTCTGTATTAATTCTTGGTTCTCCTCACTCACCAATGTAATTCTCGAGTAGTAACATTACAGGTTGTGCACTGTAATGCTCGGTTCTCTTCTCTCACTGATGTAATGTTCAGATTTGTTGCGTTATAGATGAATGTTCCTAGTGAGGGAGCACCTTAATACAGTTGTTCGTAATAGGACATAAGAACTTTTTCTATCACAGGGCGCTTACGTGTGTAGTTTCTCTGTTATTTTTGCGAAACTTAAGTTATAGCCGCCCGAGTTACGAAGTCATGTGCAAAACAGTTTCCCCTAATCTGTTCCAGTAAACATCTTACCTTGATTGTTTGGAAACAAACTTTTATTGACTAAAACTAAAGGAATTTCTCTTTAATTTGTGGAGGCACATTTAAAGAATGAAATATTTAATATAAATCGTTATAAGATATGAAAACTATTCAATGAAATTAAAAAAATAGAAATCCTAACTTCAGTCTAACTGTTGGCAAATTAAACATGTATAATTTTTGTGCTCTATTAATAATAAACATCGTTATTTTTTCGAATACAATCGTTGTGTGATCTAGAAACATTTTCTAGATCACACAACGATTTGTCCGTGTGGGAATGTACAGCAGTCGTACACACTTCTACTGTGTTATGGAGGCAGTCAATTATTTCCAAATCTATTAATATTTTACATTAAATTCGTAACAAAAATTTTAATTTGCAAGTGTTTATACAATAAAAAATAAAAAACCATAATTTCTTCTTACATTTTCGAATCGATTTCAATTTCACGTATAAATATAGATATAGCGTTGTAACGCTCCATAAGTGTCGCGATATGTCGACTGTTGATGGTCGCATTATGTTGATGTTGGTCAGTGAGAGCTGTGATAAACGCACTGCTAATTACGAAGATTTCTTTGTAATTATGGAGGTATTTGAATGTTTCTGTGACTGGTGACTAGTAGAATAGTATTAATTTTTTTATGAGTAATAGTCTATCCACGGATTCATTTGCGGCTATTTACGTAAGATATACAAATAATACAAAAATTCTTAATCATTTTTCATTTTAACTGTTAGGTATATACTCATTTTGATAAATGTATTTACACTGTCAAGAAATTAAATTTATATACACCAAATATACTTAACTGATCCATCAAAAACCATGACATTAAATACAAGTCTATCGCAAAATGCGTTTTTAGCTGGCATTTGCTATCATTGTCTATGCTACCCATCTGCTAAATTTTAACTTAAGATTTTAAGTCATTTTTTAAGGTTTAGCCAGTAGCGAATAACCTTTTGCTTTTATTCAGACATTTATTTTTACTTTGACACAGAAACACAAATAAATACGCCAAATAAATTCACACAAAGCTTCAATTTACATAACATTGGTGTTAAAAGCACGAATAACTTGAACAGCGCATCTCTGTCTATAAAGTTGTCGAAAACTTCCAATATTCGCACAGTTTACTGTTTGTAGGTAGGTAAGTACAACTTTCCACTTATAGTGTCCTGTTCCTGTCCCTCACCAGGCAACGATAACATGTACGTTATATTAATGCAAATTGCTATACGGCCAACAGTCTCGTGTTATCGACCATTTTTATTCCCGCCAACAGAAATACCGACGCCATTTTTACATCGCCATTTTATTATCACGTGAGAATAATAATATTTAATACTCTTATTGTGTTGTTTACAAATCGATTTCTTTGCCAATCATGTAGGGTGAAAAAAATAGACTTATAGACGCGTTTAAAGTTACGGTTATGGGTCTAGTAGACTGTTTGCTTTTTGTTGGAAGGTTGATTGACTCCAGTGTTGTAGGTTTACTTTAGCCCACGGTGACAGCCAAGTCGTTATTGACTGCTAATAAATTCTTTGAATGAAATCAAATGCTGCAGCACCGGATGATTGTATGTTTAACTCTATTAAGATTGTTTTATAAACTCTTAAATATTACCTTTGGACTTCTGTTTACGTTTTTGTTGACGATTTGGATAATGTAGATGAGGGAACATTGAGGTGTTAATGTTCCAATGTTATGAAGTGTTGTATTAGAACATGTCTACGTTTTTTATGCCTGTTATTATGCTCGTAGATTGTTCTCTGATTTGATCTATTTTGGATGACTATATAACAGTTTGAATGATGTTTGTATATATAAGGTTATAAAAATGTTTTTATTATGAAACTAGCTTGCAGCGGCGGTTTCACACGCTTCTTTCCTTACTGCTCTGCTCCCGTCGCCAGTAGCGTGATGTTAAATAGCCTATAACCTTACTCAAAAACTGGGCTATCATACACAAAAATAATATCTCAAATCCGACTGGTAGGTCCAGAGATTAGCGCGTTCAAACAAACAAACTCTTCCTCTATATATAATAGTATAGACAGTAACATGCTGAATCTAAATGGGAATATCAAAAATATCTGTAATACTTGCGTAAACTCTCTTTAGGAACGAAATCCTTTTGAAGTTCCAACGATTGCAATCTCAGAAAGGATGGACGATATCAAACTTTTTGATGTTGAACAAAAGTGTTGCGGTCCTCTGACTTTTGAACACTTAGATACATTCCTCTTTGATAAAATACTTATAATAATATCAGGGAAGCTTTGTGTCTTTATTGTTGATATTTGTCTTTCTTTCAAAGAATTCAAAGGTGCGGCTGGCAGATTGGTCATTATAAATTTAATTAATACGAATTATAAAAACGATATTTGTATCAAATTTGTGAGCTTTCTATCGCCCACGCAAGAGAAATATGTTGATATGTTCGAACTATAGTTGTGTTAGAAGAATTGGTGTTATCTGACCTACTTTGTTTGAGTTAGGTTAAATTAAAATATTGAATTGACATCAAACAAAAAAAGAAATCAACAACTAAATTGCTTACTGTATTTGTCTAACTCGAAGAAAAAAATAGAGATTGCATAAAACAGAATCTGTGTGAAATTCGTTTTAATGTCTTAGACGCCATTTTTCCTACAACGTGTAAGCTTTGGAATGAACTATCTGCTGTAGTGATTCCCGAGTGCTATGTCTTGTTTGTTCACTCAGTTGTTGTTGTTCACATAGTCCCGTTTTAGACGCGGTTTAAAGAGTACATTATCTTACGATGGGTAGCGGTTTGGCAGAGCTTTTGGCGATGTAGAATTTAATGAGTGACGTTTATCATTACATGATATTGTTCATTTAACTTAATTATAGCAACTAACAAACGTGTCAGTTAGCTTTCTGACAGTCAGGTGCAAATTGATAAATAATAAAAATGGGGTACCTATTCGTATAAGTATATATTTGTAGAATGGCATAACGGAACAATCCCATTCACATGAAAGACTGATGCCAGGATTAACAGTGGAATCACTGAGCTACACTCGTTATTTGTTTAGTAAAAACGTATAGCCTAGTTTACAGCTGTCAAAATGGTCTGCCGTTTTTTTGGAAATAAGAGACTTTTTTATCCTACATTATATCTGTTTCTCACTGTTGCCTTTCACGTATAATTTAAGTATAGAGTCAAAGCTCATTGTCATGTTGGTCAACTTAACCATCTGATCTTTTAATTGAGCCTTTATTTATTATAATATTGGTATTCTATTATTGGTTGGGGAATTCCCAAGGTCATCGGATTGACCTGAATTCATGATTTAATTTTTCTTTAACATTTCAATTTATAAATATCTGTGAAGGATATTACCATTTTAGATGCAGTTTGCGTAAACGGTTCCATTTTAGTTGCTGTACCAAATCAGTAGGTTTTTAATGTTTATGTATAGACAGATAAAATAATTATCGGAGTTCAAGGATTATATTATTGCATTGTTTGTGTATATAGAGAAATATAGTCTTTTAAAAACAATTATTGATGTAGCGGTATTTATCTGAGCCTGCCTATCTAAGAAATACTTTTTGTCAGCTGTTTAATTATGTTAAGTGATAACAATATATTTGGTTTTCACAGTTAACGAATATTTGGAGTTTGTAATTAAAAACTATTTCTTGAATTTCGGAATGCATTAAATATTTTTTTTAGTAGATAGTAGTAGATTGATATACGTGTGTACTGTTGAAGCTGCTCTGAAGACGCCATCGCTTTTCGACTCTTGAAATTTTTCTTCTGCTATATTTTTTTTTGTTACAGTCTAAATTTATACCTCACGATGAAAGACATTGATATTTGTATTGATTCGAATTCTTAACCACGTATGGACTCTTAGCCATACGTGGTTGCGAAGGATACCTTAATCGTACTAGTTTTAAGAGACTTGAAGAAGTTTTAAAATGCTAGAATATTTCATCTGTCTTTTATAAAACATCGCATAAATATCATTAAGTTAACATTAATGACACAATATTGCTCCATAACGCTTCGTCTTCGTTTCTGACTCATATTGAAATTATCAACGTTGAACTTTTAGGTGATTTTATGTAAAATATGGGCGTTGCCCGGTCAACTTGACCTGACGCTACACAAAACACTTACGTACTACTTTTGGAAAAACTTAAAAAAATCCTTAACTTTTTTCAATATCTTTAGGTGAATTCGTTTCAATTATGGCGGGGAAATTGTCGGTTGAGACCATCATTTAAGTTTTAAGTTGGTAAGTAGTAGTATTTGCGATACAAGCAGAATTATATGGATTATAGCAGTCAGAGAGTCAGTAGTATATTATCATTTTTGTTCGTTCACGCAAGCTCGATGTCAAATTATGCAACCTGTTGGTGTTCTTTCTGTACAACTTATTGTGTGAAAAGTCAGGTCACTTGTTTTTGTTTTCTTATTTATTATGCAACGTGTAAGATACGTGTGTTGGGTTTTTATTGCGTGTAGATTTTGGATAAATTTGACAGTATGCTCTGGCTGCTTTTTTTTTATTCAACTAGATGTTCTTTGAATTTGGCACATTTATGATTTCTTTTGATTGATTTGAAATTGGCTTAGATTAGAGTTTATCGCAAATCGCCATAAGTTTATCATATGTCAAACAGATGTCAAAATTTGATTTATGTTCTATCAATTTACAGAAAAATAACGCATTTTACACATAATAATAAAGTTAAAAGATTTATGATAATGTGCCAATAATTATAGTTAACATTAATTATTTCAGTCATTACTAATATTGATAGGTTATGATTTTTAGACCTTCATGTTACTACTAATAACAGCACGCAAGCTTTGATTTCATTTTTCGTTTTCCACTTTAATAGTTTAAAAAGAGGATTTTACAATCATAAAATTAAGACCCTCATTGAAAACAGATATTTTTGTATATGTACGCACCATCAAGACCTACCTCGATGATGTAGCAGGAGTACGTGCGACTGGTGTGCTGAAGTTGTGGGTTCGATGCGTACGTAAAAATATTTGTACACCCAGTAGTGCCACCAGTGGTATTACGGCTCCTTTTTCATTGCCGTGGTACAACCCATGCACTGGTACTCTGTGAATTCAGCAATTCGTGACTAGTTCCGAAAGTGCGCTCGCACTAGTAAAATCGCAATTGTTAAACAGATGAAAGAAAGAAAAGTGGTAAGGAAAGTGACTTATATATAAGCCTTTTTTGCTTTCTTGTTAGAGAAGTTCTTTTTAGACTTCAGAAGCATGAGTACAGTTGGCTACCGCCTGACACAACACTGTTATGGAGTAAAATGTCAGGCTTTCGCCGAAGGTACAGTACGAGTGCCTACTATAAAACGCAACAGATATAGAAAGGTGAGTAAAGATGTATAGCTAAATTACCTTAAAGTACATCTCTCACGCTCAGTAATTTATCAGTTGCTCTTCACTCAGTACTCTTCACATACTACATTGTTATTCGCCAATATCTCATTACTTTTATAGCGTCATGATGGTATCAGTGACCGGAATGATGATAGAAGAAATCCCAAAAATATATATGAACCTGCTTATTTGCTGTCACTGAGTTGGCGATACGTAAAAGTGGATCAAAGGCTATTGAAAAAGAAGCACATTCATAAGTAGCTAGATAGATTACAAATTATAATATTCATTACTTAAAACTATGGAACGTGTTTCTAATATCCAAGATTCAAATTTTAGTGTTTCTAAAATTGCAGTCTTCTAAATGGGTGAAGTATATACTTACATAGCCTTCTTCTTATCCAGTGATTAGTGGTTAACCTAGTGTCGGAATCAGTTCAGGTTACCCATAATTATGCTATTACACTAACCGTTTGTCACTGCAAAAATTAAAGTACTAGTAATTTTTTTACGATTAAAATTGTACTTAAATTATCATTATTATTTATTTAAATCTACATATTATGCGTTAAAACAGCTATAAGATTACGAAAAAATTAAGGCCAATTATTTTTAATCCTGGGCTCCTTATCATTCAGTGGGTCGTCTTAAAATAAGAATTTAATACAAACCGAATTGCACAAAATCTTTTTATACTAGGAGACACGACGACGACGTTATGATGATGAGTAGGTAATTTTGTAGTTGAGCTATGTAAAGTATCAGAAGGCCTAAACAACTGACATAGATTTTTATTCTATTTATAGTATAGATTAAAAATTTTTTGGAAGTGACCTAAGCTAACGACAATGTTGGCGTTGTCTTATGTCAATCCCATACATTTTTTAATCTATACTATGAATAGAATAGAAATCCACCACTTGTCTAGGGCCTCAGAAGCGTTTACTACTGTTTCACTGACAGTAGTGACGCTGCGTAGACCGTCTCGAGGTTCGGCAGCAACTGACGCTGAAACGCCTATTTCTCTCTAGTAGGACGTTAAGTCAAAGCATTTATTTCATTTTGATCATAAAGTATGATGCTTATGAAAAGTCAACATTACACTTTGTCAGCCAATTGACCTACAGCCAGTTCGCTGACGAGGTAGAGCTGTGAGAAGAACTGGCAAGAAACTCACGCCACTCTTTTCAATTGCCAGATAATTACAGTTATTTGAATGAGTTACAATTTAAAATTTAAACACTCAACGCAACCAAAGAACCATACAAAGTAATTATTACAAATTAAACAAATAATATAATACTAAGATTAAAGAAAGAAAAGAGAGGATTTCAATTATTTAGTTTCATCTAGTATGGTAATTTTTCTACGTATTTAATTAAACTGGTAAATGCACCTCCTGGTCACATTGCACGACAAGGTAATACTGGATTGAATATTAAATGTATGCCATGCCAAGATTGACCAGTCATCCCAAGTAGCACCCGTAAGCTAGTTAATACCATCTCGCACCAATATTTAGGTGTTAAAGTCAGCATCAACTTTTCTAATAACTTCAGATTTCTTTTGATCACATTAAACTGACTGTTTAACTAATTAAGTGGTAGGATAGCCAGTACCTTAAGAAATCTGACTCGTCATCTAGCTATTGAATATCGGTGCAGCCTATAATTGTGTTTTGAACGGGGTCAGATGGCAGTCAGCCGCAACCGGTTAGACTGGAGAGGAGACCGATCGTTGGAAAATGGCGTAAAAAACGATGACGTCGTATCGTAGTCGTGTCGTCGGCAATTAAAAAGATTTAAAGGCATACGAAACAAGTTTGTCATCAAAGGTAAGCATTTTGGCAATTATATTTAACATTAACTATACTTTCATTAAACAAGTGAAATTAAACCGTCGTTCATTAATTATCATCTTAATAACTGTTTAGTAAGAAATCGCATATTTGTCGTGGACAATATTTCTGAGATTATTTCATGCGGGATGTTTAAGTTTGAGAGTTAACGGTGATGAGTTTCGTTTTTATATACGTGTTATTAGGTCGGTGGAATACAGAAAAAGATTTTGGCAATAGATAAAATTAAATGTCCTCTCCAATTAATTTCAGATATTTTAAAATCTAACAGGTTCACACTTAAAAATATGTTGTGTATTTTGCTTCTCAATGAATAATGACAACGTTTTTGAAAATTAAATATTTCATATTGTTAATAATGTCAGGTTGGGCTCTATACGAATTTTCTCCCACTCTAACAAGAATTAAGCCTAAATAAAAAAGTAGAAAGCTAATAAAACTAGAACTTCTGTCGAGGTTATTAAGGTTGGCAGATTATGTTAGATATTTCATGCGAGATCGTGGCGATAAGTGATCCATAGCTAGCAGAGCTGATGGCCGTTAAGACAGAACAGTTCTGGAATGGTTACCGTGAACTGAAAAACATAGCTTGGGCAGGCTCTCCACAAAGTCTCTCATTCATTATCATCTCTCCTAGTAAAATGGATAAGGAGGACACTTGGCGACGACCTATGAATGTTCAACAGTGCCTGAAGAATACAGCAATTCTAGAAGGCTCATTTTTCTAGCAGCTAGCGCTTTGTAGGTATATATCAGATGGTCTTGTCATCTTATCCAGAGATCTGTGAAAATAATTGATGTAGTCAAAATATAAAATATTCTATTGCACCCAATAAGGAATTTTGTATTTTGACTGTTTTAGAGGTTTTTTCTGTGGTTAAGTTTATTAATGGCATAATATTGGTAATATTAAAACATTTTCCTGTTTAGGTATTTTTCTTTGGTTTTCATTCACAAGTAACGACAGGTGTTTGGATTCAAAACTTCAATCTGTTCTCTGTAGAAGCAACAGGTGGATTTCTAGATAAAGCCACTAGTAATGTAGGCATTATTAAATTTATTACACCATAACAGTAAAGCATCGCTTTTTAAATGCAGAACAAGCGACGTGTTTAATAATTTGAGCGTTACTAAGAATGAGGGAACAATTTGTTCGGCGATAACATTTAGGCGTTAATTTGTTGAGCGCCGTCGTCCATCGATAAAAATTACTGACAGCTTGATAATATAAAATGTGAGGGAATTTTTATTTATAATTTTAGGGTTTATAGGATTTTTGAGGCTGAGATTGTAGAATGTGATAAAGGTGTTGGCAGACACTCCCTTTAATAGGAAGACACACTGAAGCAAGTAGTCGTTTCAAAGCTTATACGAACCTACGTAGGAGAAATTATCCATGGAAACGAACCGTGCTAGGCGGGATCTTATCCAGGTTTTATAGATGAATTTTTTTGCGGTCCGATCCTTTAGATATTTGTAGTTAATTGATATTATTTGGTAGTTATATACTGCTGTAATACCACGTTGTAATTTATTTTATATTAGCTGACCCGGCGAACTTCGTGCCGCCTAACAGTCGATCAATATTACTTTATTTTTCTAAAATAAATTACATATTTCTAAAATAAACGTAGCCTAAGTTACTCCTTATTACATCAGCTACCTGCCAATAAAAGTCCCGTCAAAATCGGTCCAGCCATTTCAGAGATTAGCCGGAACAAACAGACAGACAGACAAAAGTTGTAAAAAATGTTATTTTGGTGTATGTACCTTATATACATATATATACATACATACATACATATTTATATACATGCAGTAAAAACGGTTATTTCAATATTACAAACAGACACTCCAATTTTATTATATGTATAGATATGCACATATTTGTTAAATAACTTTTCGTTACAAAATATATAAAATGCAACAATAGACTTGTAAGTAAATTATATTTTTATGCTGCGTACAAGAGAATTAAGCAATTATAATATTTGCATGAAAATGTTGTATCTTTTTACATTAGTCACCCAGTCCTTGTATTCCCATTGCAGGTTGAAGGTCTCCTAGCACGAGGCGGATCGACAATTTCAGACTTTTTCGCAAGTCAAGGTTTTCTCGTGATGTTTTCTTTGACCGTAAATTAAGGTAAACTTAAAAGAGCATATGACTGGCAAAAATTACGTGATTGAGACAGGTGCCTTAACCACTAATCAACCACGCAACAAGCAATACTTGGTCACCAGGGGATACTTTGGCCGAACGTATGTTTGCGTAAGAAGGTAGCTCGTTAAATATAAATTACTTTAAATTTATTCTGATGAGATTCTTGTATGACACAATTTCTTCAAGTATTTACATTATAATAATATTTTATGTGATGTATTCGCAATTAAAGACAAAATATTGTCAAAATAATAGTTCTACAGGTAACGAAGTTTTAATAGTTTTCAAAGTAACTATTTAGTAATTTTTTTAGATAAAAACTGCTTAAAACAGAAAGATGGACTGCGCCCTGATTCAGTAGGATGTAACAGCGTCATCAACCGGTGCTGTACATAGTCCAAGAATCTTCAACTCTGACTACGGTGTAAATTTTACCTGTAACGCCTGCAAATAAGTCGTTTAGCGCTATTAACATTTGACGTACGTTTTATTTAGGTACATATAGGTCTAGAATTAAGTATAATATCATTCTCATCACCATCATTTCACTGCTGCCAATAAGACGTTTTTGCAGATGACACTATTACCTATATATCTGCTATGCTTTTATGCAGCAACTAATGATGACTACAGCGTTAGTTGCTGAATCCTCAAAAGAAAGTAAACCTATATCATTGTTTATCCTAATAGGGCTTCAGAAGATATGACCACAGCTTATGCTTAAACTTGAGGACTCTTCAGGTTGAGTAGTTAATTTCTGTTGTTAAGAACTTAGTTACCCACAGGCACAAGTTAGAAGTGATGTAAGGAACTATGACTATATTTCTAACCTGACATCGTACTACTACCTGTGTTTATACGTAGGCATCCGTAAAAATTTGCAATCATTGCGGTGCTGAAACCTAAAACTTCTATCAAGCAGAGGTTATATCTCTCCTATTACTCTGGTTTTTACTTCTATGCCCCTGGTGCTTCTAAGTTACTTCAGCGGCTACTTACTATTAGGTAGATAAAGTAAAAAACGTAACAAAATATTCTTCACATATTTCCTGAGCTAATGTATGATATTTATCTGAGAAGGGTAGACACGTGACATGAAAGGAATACTTAGAAAGTGTGTCTTACGATGTTCTCACTTTACGGAAGTAAATAAAGGTAGTGAATTTAGGCGCGTTTCTTAGTACTCAATTAATTTAATGACAACAAGCGATTCATCCGCCGCGTTGATTGAATAATGCAAATTAGTTTATTTAATGCGCTCCGCGAGGCTGCCGTTCGGTGTGATATTCGAGCTACCTTTCTTCATTATATTCTCTTTGTTATGAAGATTTGTAGAAAATTTGTTTTGATAGAATAACGTCTTAATAATTAGAATAAGCAACTGGATTAAACCATTTTAAGCTTTGTAACGGTAATCAATTTTGAAATATCTGTTACTTATCACGTATACGTAAAAGTTTGTGTATATTACACAGTCGATGTGTATGTGTCACTACTATAAACAAGTCTAGTTCTAGTGTAAAACCAGCGTCAGGACTGTGTTTTGGCTAACGCTGACTTGGTGTTAGTCAGGACAGAGACCATGTTAAGCATGAGACAGCACTTCCATAATGATTTCTCATGTCTCATGCTTCTTTCTTCTTTTCTTTTTACTATTCTTACTTTTGAGAGCGCTGGCAGCTCGAATACCCTTCGGTTCTTTAACCTTTTCCTTCCTCATCCCCTTCTCCGTAGTCGGCAACGGCTTAGTTGTGTTTTCTAAGCATTATTATTTCTGCAATACTTGGAAAACACAGCCATCTCTATTAATCTATAGAGATGGCTGGGTTACCATTTACAATCAGATGGACCGGGCCGTATGCTTGTTTGCCACCAAAATTGTATAAAAAAAAACTTATTATGACTGGTCACTGACTCGTAACTGACACAGAATCATTTGTATTTTATAGACCAGAGTTTCCATCAGGCGAAAACCTAAACTATAAAAAAATTACGCAAATATTTCAAGCATAAACTGAGTGACCATCCAGGATACTTAAATAGTTCTTTAGGTAATAATAGTAATCTTCAATCATACCTACTTATAATACAGTAGAATAACTTTGTTACTATAGTGATACCAACAAAGTCGATTTTTGCAACAAAAATGTCACTACTAGCAATTATGTTGTCATCCATATTCAATTTTTTTTCTAACATCATTATATCGACCCATTATTATCTCACTGCAGGGAAAGGCCTCTTCCCATACAGAGAAGTTTTGAGCATTGATCGCCACGCTTGCTCCAGATGGATTGGCGGTTTCAGACTTCCTCAGATGTCTAGGTTTCCTCACGATGTTTTCCTTCACCGCCAGTCATTAAACTCCAGATAAACTTAGAAAGTACATATAATTTGAAAAATCACAGTGGCTATCGCCCGGATTCGAACTCCCGACCTCGTGTTTACGAAGCGACCCGCCCGATATTATATTTAGTAACAGCATTGCCCGTGCGAAGGAAAACAAATGCTGTGATCGTTGTATTTACACATTCTGTAGTATATTTAATTTTACTACAGAATGCCGGCCCCTGCATTTTTAATCTGTAATATCTTTGAAAATATTTATTTAAAATACATGCTCCAAAGGGCATTATTGATTTATATTAAATGCACAATGTATTTAAGGTACTTAATTTGATAAGGATAAATGCTGTATTGCTTAAAATCGCTTTGAAAATAAGCCATTATTTCTCATTAAATGTAAAGGATAAAAATGGTTATTGTGGGTTATCCCTTAGAGATAGACATGTACTATCGCGGACTCTTTTGTAGACCTTTTTAAGGTGTACAATCCTGTAGTACATTATTTTGATCTATCTTGTTGGGTTTAGCCAGCGTTGCAATGTAAGCGCAAAAAAATTGTTTATTTACGACATCACATTAAAAACATTTAAATTTATCAATGTTTCTCTACTATATTATGCATGTTTTATACATATACCTTCCTCTTGAATCACTCTATCTATTAAAAAAAACCCGCATCAAAATCCGTTGCGTAGTTTTAAAAATCTAAGCATACATAGGGACAGACAGCGGGAACCGAATTTGTTTTAAACTATGTAGTGATGTTATGGTGGTTAAGTATCTTAAACTTTCTAAATCACCGCGTAATTTTCTTAGTTTTCTTGCATAAGAACCTTCCCTTGACAATAAGAAACACAACAAAAAAAGAATTAACGAAATTGATCTAGCCGTTCACGCGTGATGCCATGACCAAGGGAAATAGGGATTCATTTTTATATTTATAGATATAAAGCGGAAGAGTTTGTTTGTTTGTTTGAAGGCGCTAATCTCTGAAACTACCAGTCTGATTTGAATAAATCTTTTTGTGTATGATAGGCTGATAGCCCAAACACCGCAAAGCGTAACCAAAGACGCGGGTGAAACCGCGCCACGAAAAACTAAATAATAAAACATCTTCTCACAACACCTATTAAAAACGAATCAAACCCACGTAATAGCCTGGTCGTGCGCTATAAACAATTATGGTATTTCGCTCATCAGACAACGTTTTGTATATTTATCATGTCCTCGCCAATCAACCTGTCTCCTGTCTTCATGATGTAGGGGACGGTCAACAGGTGCCGCTAGCTATCCAACCAAGTATCGATGTTTTTATCGATTATCACATCGATTGTTTTTAAATTTTATTTAATATAGATAAATCGTGCCATGTGATTAAAAAAAAATAAGTGTCAAGTGATTATAAAAAATACAGTATTTACGAAACTATCTATCTATATCTATATATGCACATGCATAGCATTTTAAGATACCTAAGCTTTAAAGTGCATAACAAATCATTGCTACTAAGTGATTAAAGTAATGGTCTTATTACAACCGCTAACTATAAAAAGTATGAAACTGATGAAACTATTTTTAATTACTCTTTAGCCATCATTATTCGAAGTATCAATTTACACATTATTATTATATTTATACATCATTTATACGTTATTATGGAATTGATGCTCACAATAATCGATGTGATTATCGATAATCGTGTCGATTCCATCATCATATTCATGCACATAACTATTACTTTCTTCAAATTTTTTTTTTTACACTTCGGAAAGCAACTTAAGAATTTTTATTGTAAACGATTATTCGCAGTGAAATCGGCACAATTAAATTTTTCTTTAAACGTTTGACATTTTACTTGGAGAATGTTTAATGTTGTATCGTTTTTTGTAACTCCCAATTTCATTAAAGTTGTCTTCTTTAGTAACTTCTGTTACGTAGTTACTTACACTTCGTTCTTGTATCTGTTTTTTTAAGATGGAGCTAATATTCAAGTTGCCAAGAGCCACTGGCATGTTGATCATACTTCACTGCGTTCATTTCATCAATCTGATTACTTGTGGCCTGCGGGCTTTATTACGAATCTGCTGCAGAATTAAAAGTCATTTCTTAATCAATTAGTTAAATCATGTAAATGACATTTACTGCCATGTTAATGATCTGAAACAGTCAGATTCACATGTCGTTTGTCACATGTGACTGTAAAGACGCAACTAGTTTAAAACTCAATCGTTTTAATCTGTCATATGACTGTTATTGCTTCATTTGTAAAATGACTAAAATGTAATGGGAATTTGAAATATAGAAAAAAGAAAAGAGAGGATTTTAAGTATTTAGCTTCATCTAGTATGGTAATTTGACTACGTATTTTAGTTAAAATGGTAAATACATCTGGTCATATTGAAGGACAAGGTAATGCTGAATTAAGTATTAAATGTATGCCATGCCAAGATTGACCAGTCATCCCAAGTAGCTATCTTTATACTTACTAGTTTTCCGCGCTGCGGTTTCACCCGCGTCTTTGCTTACTGCTCTGCACCCGTCGCCAATAGCGTAATGTTACATAGCCTATAACTTTCCTCAAGCCCGGGGCTATCATACGCAACATATTTAAATTGACTGCCATTGTGGTTCGGTGTCTATTTGCATTGATCTGGGTGTTTATATGTGTAATATGTATGTATTTACAAAAAAATAGTATTTAAGTATGTATAGCCGCATTCTAGAACCCATAACACAAGCATATAATATGCTTACTTTGGGTCTAGATGGCGTTGTGTGTAGTTGTTGAAATATTATTATTATATTCAAATCTAACTGATAATTTCAGAGATTAGCGTGTTCAGACAAACTTTTCTGCTTTATATAATATGCTTACATATCTTTAACTTTGTGTAGAAGGCTTTGGGATCAAGTGGTAAAACATTAATTAGGTGAGAGATCTTTGTACTGCACACACTGCTTTATTGATCTTCTCAATAAAGCAGTGTATGCAGTATGAAATTCGATAATATGATAACTAGGTATATACGCTGGTACAACCGGTTACAGTTATGGAAATATAGCTCGCGTCATATTCCATCACAGAATATTCAACAAGTGTAGGCCGATAGGCAAAGCTGTAACATTGACCCAAATACACACAATACATGCATCAGTGAGATATTGTGACACGTGGAAATTACCAAAAATCTGTCGATTGGTACTTTGTGGCCTTTAAAATCGTGTAGGTATGTAGTTTGACATATAACGTAATTTATAATGTATAATATAGAATATATCGACACGTCATATCGCGGATTTGGCGTAGGCGACACATTTAATTGACTGTTCACTTGGCTTGGTCCAAGTGATAAGGGAAATTCTTAACTACTTGATATGGTATTAAGCTAATGTGTTTAATTAATTCTTTAAGCATAAATTACATACAAATTTTTCAAATATCTTAGTCTATACCTAAATTTAAAAATAATAATTCTATAATTTTAATCAAATAACCCGCCCCTGGTTGCTCCCGGTGCAAAGGTGCCCATAACACTTGCCGCGTTCCCGCGCTGAATGGCAATGGGAAAACGTCTAAAGTTAAAGACCTACTTACTCTTTTAAAGTTTTATTGACGTGAAATTTCATTGGAAGATGTTCACTGCTAAACATAGGTCTACCTCAAGTTTCGCCACCTTTACCAACCGTAATCCCTCGGTTACCCGCTTCCGATATCTGGTCGTCGCTTCACCTTGTGAGGGATTAAATTTAACCTCATAATTATTTTTAATTCTAACTTAAAGTTAATTGGTGTTGCAGTCATTGGATTATATCTTGAAGCAAAATCTCTCTTATATTCTGTACCACGCTATCCTTGATGCCGCTTTTTGTAGTGGGCGATACAAAAACGAGCCGCACGACAAATATTGTAGTTCTAACAATTTCGCTAACACTACTATGGACATTTGTCATATACATAATTAACTCTATAATAAATTACTATTAGTTTTATGAGGAGTTTTCGATACATTTCACTGCTATATTGTTGTATAAGGTCATTCGTGTCGGTTCAGTTTTGAGTCATTCTTACATCATGAGGTTTTGCACACGGCGTTCGACCGTTAACCCTCTTTCTATGTAAACAACTAGCAAATGGACAATAAAACATATGTTACTGCTTAAGAAAATCTTGTATTACCATGTTGAGATTGATTTGTTATTGTTTTGAAGGATATCGTTTAATAAACTTTTTGGCCAATCTCATTTTAGTCAAAATACTACAAAACCATCAAATTGTTCTTATATTTCGGATATTACTCCTAGTGTGATTTTGCAGAGTTATGACTTATTACTTGATCGTTTCCTAAGGTAATGTAATGTCAATTATATTGTTAGTTACAATAAGATCTTTATCTTCATCCACTAATCTACGTAAGGATAATATACATTTTCAAAATTTATTCTTATTTTTAGCTTTTTTAAGAAAGTCAATAATTTGCGTATTACAATAAAACCAGTTATTTTTATGCTATGCTTGTTCATCGGTACATGGGATTTTTAATGTGCAAAGCAATGATCATCTGCATACATACATAAATGAAAGCTTTATAATTGTATCTTATGAGTACATACCTTTATATTATCGCAAAACGCTATTCTCGCAGACCATCGATGTTTTCCTATCTTATATAGATTTTACTGTTATATCCCATATATCCTTTTTTTTAAGAGAGAAAGGAAAACTTTGTAAGAATGTGGTGGAGCAATTTTTATACTATTGTAACACGCTTCTTCTTTATTTAAGACCTAAGCTGTCGATATAGCATTCGCCACAGTTGTCTTCTGCCTTCATTTGAATTTAAGAACTCTTATTTTACAAAGCTTCGCCTTACTTTTCCTTCCCTATTTCCCTCTATTTTTTGTTTCTTGTCTTAACTCACTTAAAGTAAGAATTTACTCACTGTAGAGACTGATCCTATTAAATCAATCGTTTTAATAAATCTACGCATACATCCATCATCAACTTATTTATGACCTACAGGATCCTTCATGAGATTTTCGCCGAAATCTTCTGAATATAATCTTATCTGATCGCCGATCGGATCGCTCCGTCACCAATAAACATGTCACTCTGTTGACATTGCGAATAAAGTGAGCAATGGACACAATGGCATAATTTGACGGCAAATCAAAATATGAACGCAGAAAATGAAATAGTGTGGTCACACTGGTGAGATTTTCTGAATACTACCTTTTAATATGTGCTACAGAATCCTTTAATGAAAATGAAAAACCATCCAAATGTTTCGTAGTCAGATTCTGACAGCCTTTTGGCAAGCAGCCAAATTGCTATTAAGATGTTCAATGTAAAAGCATAATACCTGTGCTGTTTTCTGTTGAGAATATCGTCGTTCCTGGCGTCATTAAAAATATTGTTTAAATGATCAAAAGTTAAAATTCAAAATCTGATAATTTTATCAAAAATTCAAGTCTGCTTAGTTTGTCTTAGATCTCTTATTAATATCCAATGCCAATGTTAGAATCAACCCAAAACAATAGCCAATTGTTACTGCGCTTTTAAACTATGTACGTATGTCTTGGCTTAAAACTGTTAACGTTAAAATCAATAACTGCATTAATTAACAGCAATTAAATTAATTAACCGTATACCTCGTGACAATCCAATAAGTCGTTTATTTGCCTATTAAAATACCTAAAGATATACAATGATGGTACATACAAATTACAAATGTATTGTTCGCGAATAAAACAAACATAAAAATATATCTTTATTGTTATTACAGAGCTCATTAGTACATGTTTGCAAACACTTTAATTGCCTATTAAAAAGCTTATGACCACTGACTACTGCGGTACTGGCCGCACTAAATAATATGCCGTTTTGTGTTTTATTTTGATTCATGATAACGTATATTAGCTTTTGTCGAGGCTAATTTATGTTAAACTGCTTTTATAATTACTGTAGTTGTTAACTATACCCGTTATACTACTTTGTAGGTTCTTGACTTGTTACTAGTAGCGTAGACTATTATATCGTCTAAAATTATTAACCCATTATTATTATGTTCTTTTTTATAGTGACCTAACAAAGTGAATTCCAATCTACCAATGATAAACAGTCAGTGGTATCTAGAAGTGGTGGCCATCATTTCAAAAGCCTCAAACTGCTGGCGTATCATGACTGAGAGAACTGTCGTGTCACTTTCCTTTTGATTTATCAATTGACAGCAATAGTTGAAAATGTCAAAAGCCTTATTCTTCTATTGTTGGTGTAGATTACGTCACTATTAGATGATAAGACGGTCGGACAAAAGAGTTGTTACATGTAACGCAATGAAATTTGATGATATGCCTTTGGGAATATTTCGACAGATTTGCGTATTTTTTTTCAGAGTCTTTTGACAAACAATAGAGAAATACATAGATGTCTAGTCAGTTTATATAAACTTTCCGTATTAGAATATTTTGTTTTTATTTTTAATTTGATTTGCCATTCTCACAAATTTTTTCTCTCCTGCTTTTTCTTGTCATAAGTAAAGTTAACCATAAACTAAAACGTTATCAGATCTTTTTCAATTTATATTTCGTGGTTTTGAGATCGTAATTTTTCGTAGTAAACAATAGTATCTCATGTAGTACTTTGACTGCTACCGAATGACCCATGTTTTCATTTAATATGTCCGCAACAATATCAAATTTCGATTGTAAGACCATTAGTAATCGGGCTGCGAGTTAAAATACCCATAAAATATTTAATTTATGCAAAGCTTTAATAAAATTGCTTATATCTTTTCAAAATCAAAATCGAATTTAGCCGATATCTCTAATTCCAATATTTATATCTCAATTAGAAGTTCTCTGACATTCAAAGAATTGTAATTGTTGCTCATTATTGCTCGATAAACATTGGAGTGTGTGGATGCACCTCGTGGCGCATGTAATAAAGATCTAAGAGACCCTCCCATGAGCCGATCCGGCCGAGATAACGCTCTTCAGATCATCACTAGAGATAAGCTCACAGATTTGAAAGTATAAAATGTTTGGACAGCTCTCGTATAAAATCTTTCACGTTCGTAGACGCACGAATATGACGTCAACGTACATTACTCAACAATCAACTTTATGTGCTCAACATAGAGTTAAAATTTCTTACGAGGTTGTTCTACATCGAGTAATGCCCATAACAGTACAACAATAAGAAGTATATCTTAAATGTTCATTGCGAGAGTTGATATTTCTTTGAAATGTGTTTATCAGGTCCCATCGCTTGACTTTCGCACGATTGATCGATAGTATTTTTTGCGGTCGCCTTTATTTATAAAACAATCGAACGTTCGATAAATGCTCGCCTGGGCCTCTACTAAGGGCGATGACACGACAATTAAGCTTTACTCATCTTTCTCACGACTTTGCTCGCCAATTTTATTTATTTCCAAATATAATCCTGTAAATTTCTTAAAATTAAAGAAGCTATTAATTACGAAAGTATTAACAAAGTCTTTCATATCATCATAAAATGACAATAGCTTGGGTTCTACGAGCTGAATCATAAACGGCGTCAGTGTTGATTACAAACTGCCTGCCTTTGTCTATATTGACCAGTACTGATGACGTTAAACGGAATAATAGTTTTTATACCATGACTAGTTCCCCGCTGCGCGGTTTCACCTGCGTCACATTACTTATTTGGTTACTGGTTTGCTCTAGTTGCCAGTAGCGTGATGTTATATAGCCTACATAACCTTCATCAAGAACTGGGCTATCAAACCCAAAAATAATAATTATTTAAAGTCAACTGCGACTGGTAGTTTCAGAGATTATCGCGTTCAAACAAACAAATGAACTCGTCCACTTTATATATTAGTATAGATGAAGCAAAGCCGAATCACAAGCCTTAATTCTACTAAAACGAGATGGATATGAGAAACCATGGTAGCGCTCATCAGGATTTCAATTCTCAGTTCAGTAAGGTCTCAAGGAATCCGTTGGTTCGTCGTCGTAGGTAATTGTCATTTCATTATAAAAGTATTCACTCGAGTTGTAACGCAGGTATTTGGGCCCACTTTTTGGTTCGAAATTACCGATAATCGGCACAATCGATTCGTGATTGATGTTGTATTGTATTGATTTTTGCGTACGATGTGACGAACTGGTTGTATTTGAAGACAGCTGATTGTTGTAGATAATTTGGTTGAAAAATTTCGTTTCTTTTTGTAGTTCGTTAATGAAAGTGAAAATGAAACAGTATTTATTCATATATGTTAATTAAATTAACACTTATGAACTTTTAACCTACAGCCAGTTCGCTGACGAGGTACAGCCATGAGAAGAACTGGCAAGAAACTCAGGCCACTGTTTTTAATCGCCAGGTTATTACAATTTTTGTAAGTTACAATTTCAAGTAGCATGCAAAGTGACACAGACAATACACTTAACTCTATAGGTAATTAATTACAGCTTTCTATGTTGTAAAGAAAAATAAAAAGTAAAATGTGTGTTCTACAGGCTGCTTCAATTTGCATATTGCTACAAAAAGGTAAAAGCACTGTGGTAAATGTTTCTATGTATTATATAAACTGTTAATATTTGCTATAGTTATAAAGTACGATTAAACTTAATTTACCCCAGGAGTTCACAATGTACCACTATTTTACAAATCCCAATGTATAATTTTAACAATACTATACAATATTAACAAAACAAAACAAAATGTGTACTTAACTGTTCAAATAAGGTTAACAATGAAACTAAGAAAATATATTGCGCGTGTTAGTTATTTAGCTGATAGTACGGTTTTTAATAGATAAGTAGGTAACATTTTTGATTAAAGTATACAAAGTAAATCATTGCATGTTAAATGGTATTTCTCCACTGGATAAACATTTTTATCCAATTTAATTCATTAAAATTGAACCATATATCCGCGTTTACTTATATCACTTTTTTAAAGTTTATACGAATGAGTAAGTCAATTTTATTGTACTATGCCCGAAATTTTTCATCATGGGTTTTCCCTTATGTGACCTTAACGTCACTGATTGTGCTAAGAGGATTTATGAGGTACAAAATTCTATATTTGAATATTATTAGTCAAACTTATGTCCTCGTAGTTTTCTGGTTTTCCATAAATTTGTTAAGTATGAGTTTCAGATAGCTTGTCGCAATCATCTACTTGGTTCTACTAGTTCAATCATTGTTTAACTTATAAGAATTTTTAATTGAGGACTTCATTTGTCTTTGGAGAAGAAGTGAACAATGCCCTCACTTCATAAAAACTATACTCGCAACAATTTTAATACTCACTCGCTTAAGTTATTTAACAAATAATTTAATGACATAGACCTCTTTAACAACTCTCTGAACACTCTAAAATCTAAACTACTACAGCAATCAAAACAAGAATGCTCCTAGTAGTATCTAATACCACTAATACTATGTATGTCTTACGAAATTTCTTTCTTATGTAAAATTAGAAGAAGCATATTTTGTTTTTTAGGTAGGATAATATAAGTTTTTCCGCTGCCATTTACCAATTACTGTTAAATTGATTTCTTTTGGGTACTCTTTGTCTTTATATTAAGTCTATATTTATGTTACTATGTATGCTGATGGCTGTTTGTACCAAAATAAAATAAAATAAATAAATAAAGATGTTGAAAAAAGATTTCTATTCTATATACAATACACTTAGGTTTAGGAAATCCTTGGTATCATCAGAACCTCGGCTTCTTCAATAGCGAAAATCTGAATTGAAAAGAAAAATAAATTAGAACATTGATTTTCATATAGCCGTAAACTTTAGTTACTTTCAAGTGGAATAATATGCCATCTTGAAATCATCTCGTTGATTAAAACTAAATTCATTGTCTCATACATTATGTATCTAAAATGCTATGTCCATGATCATAATTTCTCCTATTATTAAAACGATCGTAAGGATAAATAAATAAAGCCTTTGCCACTAATAGCTATAATTTACGTCTCATTATTCTATTTTTACTATAAATTAGTTCCATCTATAATTTGCAACAAGCTATAACATTTTTTAGCCTTTCTATTAAATATTGTAGCGTCAGCAATACAAGTTGTAGGCCTAGTCATTGCCTTGCTGAACACAGAATATCTTTGTTATGTTCAGTATTGGACCACCTTTACATACCGACTTTGCTGACAGAAATGAAGTTTATGATTAGATTTCGTTTCTTTTTCTTTCTTCAATCGGTCTCACTTTAATGTATTCGAACCTTATGTATTATGTTTGTTACCGAATGATTGGTAGTCAGTAGTCCTTCAAAGTTTTTGTAATTAGATTTGCTTTAATCAAGATTTACTTTAATCAAGATTTGCTTCAATCAACATTTGCTTCAATAAAAGTACATACACAATATATCATCAAAACATATTATGGTCTGATTTTAAAATTTATGTTTTTATAGATAAAAAATTTGCTTACTATTATGTAAACGACTACAATTAATCTATAAAAATAAGTCTTCTCACATAGAGTTTATCTCGTTACCACTGTTTTGCAGAGTTTTTGGTCTATTTAAAATTTTACCGACATAACTGCTGACCGTACACAGACAAAGTCATTCAATCATTCAACCAATAAATATTTCGCCTCATGTTTTCATAATAAACACACATTTTACTTGTAACATAACGTTATGACATGGCGGTAGCAGTAAAAAGTTTAAATAATGGTTGCCGACCACTAAGTATATGGAATCGATGCGGCGGTTATTCTTGCGGTCCGAAAGATACACGTGCCGAGTAGAATGTAGATATTGGGAATGTGAAAAAATGTCGTCTGTACTCGTATCAGTCAAAATGAAATATGTTCAGCTGGTATATTACGCTATCGTTTTTTTAAAAATAGTTGTTCTATAGAATGTAGACTGTTCTATTATGAAATAACTGCTTTGCCCCTAAATACCGAAACGTCACTCAACTGATCGGCTAGACCCTCTTAATTTGACTCTATCGAAAATTCCCTTTTAGCTAAGTTTTTAAATTCTTTATATCGTTTTATTTAAATACATTTAGAAATTTCGTGTTTAGTGCCCATATTGCAAAACAGCGTATAATCTCGACACTGAAAACATCTTTTAGCATACCAAAATATTATCTATAAAAACATCATCTCTTAGCTCAAAGTTTTATGTTTCGAGTATTTACGATACAACCATCAATCATCGCTTAAAACTTAGTAGGTATTAAATACAGGTAACTCCAAAAGTACTCTATTTACAAAGGTATAAAATTCTTCTATACGGTCTTTAACCGGCTTTGACTTCAAGGCGATTAACAATGTGAAATTTGAGTCGGAAATAGCTGTCAAATTGTTAGAAGCAAAATCCGTCGTTATTTCAAGAACGACGTATAAAGTTGTGACATAATCTGTGTGACAGACGTGCGAATGTTGGTCTTTTCTTTATCTAAATTGAATATTTTATTCAGAGCTATTCGTAAAGAACTTTTAGCCTTCGATACAGTTACAAAGAATTACTTATCTACATCTTTAGTTATTCCTAAAAATGATTTGTAGGTTATAATATATGTTGTAGTTGAAATGGTCCAGTGGATAGGGCATCCGCTTCGTAAAAACGAGGCAGTGGGTTTGAATTCGAGCAAGTATCAATGTGATTTTACAAATCATATGTACTTTCTAAGTTTATCTTGGACATTTCTGATGGTGAAGGAAAACATCGTAAGGAAACCTGGACTTAAAAATCTGAAATTGCCAATCCGTCGAGAAGTGGCCTTTGCCCTGCAGTGGGACAGGTATTATAATATATGTTACTACGATGTTTTCCTTCACCCTATGTCAAAAGTGTTCTTTAGAAGCAAAAAAAAAATGGCTGATATTTCACATTGACATTATAAGGTTTCGAAAACGAACATAAGAAGACGCAATTTTCTTTGACAAACTGTCTCGTGCGACATCCTTGTAGTAACTGATCCATTTGTCACTGACACAAGGTTATTATGTAAGCGGTCGGCAGACGAACAACTGACAAGCGACTGTCAGCACACACAAAACCATGCGCAGGCTCGCGACTTAGCCTGATGTCGTAAAACCTTCACCGTTTATTAGTTACGATAGAGCACTTTGATTAAGTACTGATTAAGTGGTCAGAGCAGTTTGAATGATTCATCTAAGAATGAATTCAATAGTATAGTTTTGATCGCGTGCGGTTGATTTAAATTTCATATTTTAAACTAGATGTAAAAACTAGATGTATTCTCTATTGACACTACACTACATATGATTAATAAATGCTAGGACGTTGAATTATATAACAGAAAACCTTAAATTATCCTTCGGCACAATACTCTATTACTGCGTCTACTACCTAGATACTGTCTTAAATTTATTTTACTTTATCTTAATCGTGTACTCACCATAATGGGTAACGGGATATTTTTTTTTCACGTGTCAACATTATAGATCCATAGATAATTCTTTAAACATCGATCAGTGCCATCCACACTATGTTTTAGAAAAATGATACCACTATGCAACGTACCATTAAAATCAAGAGTTTTAACCGCTCATGCAAATGCAATGTTGATGTCATTTGTAACGAGATTCAATTTAGTACGTTTATAAATATAGTTGTAATCCCCGAAGATATAATATAACTATTCGTCACACAGTTATTTAAGAATTTACAAGAAGAGATGTTACATTTTAGCATCTACTTGTATGTATATTAATTCTCATGTAATACCTAGGTGGCTTCCAAGCACAATCCCAAAAAATTGATGTTTTTTTTTAAATGCTATTATAATATTGTAATGCTCTGCCCAAGTGGGCGTTTGTAGGCGATTTGGCGATCGCAGCGATTTTCTTCAGGAGGTATTTTTCTTTGTGAGTCAGCTTGGTTCGCTCTCTTTCTAAGCTTATCCAATGCTTTGCTAATAAATTTATCGGATCACTATGCTGCCAATCTAAAGAACTCTGCTGCTGAAGCTGAACGTAAAGTTATTCTAATTAAAATAATAAAATAATTTTAAATTAATCAAACCTTTTTTAAAAATTTTTAAGTAATTTCTGTTACGTACTAAAACTTATTGGTTGAAACTGACTGGCCAACAGAAGCCGTTATCCGACACATAAAGTGCGTCAACCACGAACAGGAAAACATATCAAATCAAACATCGATACAGTGCCAATAAATCAATTTATGACTTAGAGTCCAATTTAGCCAAAGAAAGTTTAATCCAAGCGGCCGTAACTCAGCTTTCTAGGACTCACTTATTCAATTTACGTTCTACGCCAGACAAGAGTTGGAACAATAAGCGGGAGCTACATGGGCGAGCACTACCAACCATTACGTATTCCAACCACGATCCTATCTCAACTCGAACGTGTAAGCTTACACAAACGAGACCGTCCCCAGAACTACTTCCAACGACGCACAACTCGCCAACTAACTTAATATACTCGTAACAAACTTCGCAATGATTCGCATACAGTGGAATTTTCGCCTTTGCATTTTCTTGCGGCGAAAACGCACCGAGCAAACGTCATTGGCTGATAATTGTCGCTCCCCGGCGCGGCGCCCTTATCGCCCTAGATAACCACGCTTCCATCTTATTGTCCATTTGTTAAGATACCACAATGCACTCGGAATATTACTAATTAGGCTCTGTTTATGAGCCTACCGGCCATTGTTGAAAGAATGAGATAGTTATCGGTTTGTTGTCTGCAAATGAGATTTGCGATGCCGCTTTGTCGGTTGGCAAAATTGTATGAGCTTTGTTTCATCTGAAATATTATCTGTAAACCAGTGTGGTGGACATTGTTTTTGTGGCAGTTAGCAAGAGGTTGTTAGCTATCAGATGGATAATGTAAGGCTTCGTTATGTGAATGTGTAGTGCAGTTATGTTTCAAGTTTTTCGGGAATTGACCCATGCCCCGTGCATTGGGGTTTGTGACTGGGCGTATAGTGGAATGTGCAGTACGTATTGTGCAACTGCAGTGTAGTGCATAACGGTCATCATGGTTCGTATCTTGATGTTCACTAAAATATTTTAATTCTTGTCTCTGATTACACGTTTCAAGTTCGGTAATCACGAGTTTTATATAAAGTTCTACATACTATTAAATTTGTTTTATATTGTATCAATCAAAATTTAAAGTAGAAGTATTGAAGTAAACGAATGAGCTATTTACAAAACAAGTGGATATGAATGTACTCTCTGCATGTTTCACTCTTTGCTAATTGTTTACGAACGTCGCACGTCGTTGACTCGAAACTGCAAACATATTGACTGCAAAAATTTATACCTAGTATTACAGTAACGTTGCAAAAGATTTACTGTTTAACACGTCGTGTAATTTGAAATAAAAAGTAAGTACATAAAAATTCAATACGCGCGTAATGACCATTGAAATATTCACTGGAGCATCGTAAAATTCAGTTGTGGGGGTGTAAATGTACAATGAAGTTGGAAACTTTAAAATACGCTACGTTTTATTCGCCACTTGAAATACGGGCTTCTGATAGTAGCGTTTGTATGTGGCCAACATCGGCATTAATGGTTAAAGCAATTGAACATTTGTGTACTCTTCTTTATGTGTAACAAACTTTGGTGCAAATGTTTCGACCAAGTATTAAGGCGTGTAATGACATCGATCAGAAAATTGTATAGGTATTTTACTTTAAAGGATATTTTAAACTGTGTACTTTCATCTAAATAATGAGAGCTTATTAGTTTAATAATAGATAATGTTTTTATCACAGTTTTTTATTACCCAATCATTATACCTTCCGGAGAAAGTTGTAATAACTTTCGGCTGTATGACAGCCATGTCTTGTTGTCATTAGTTTATTGAATCCTGTTATAAAACGCAATCAATTGCAAAGTAAGTTATTCAATTATAGTTATATCTAATCTACGACAGAGTAGGTCCTTGCCGGTTTCATTATGAATGGGTTGGATAGACCGCACAAGTATCTATCCTCCCGTAGAAGCATTTCGTTCGATCAGTGAGTGTCGAAGATCTGATAACCACCTCGGTCTACTTACTTTTGCTTCTTCTTCAAGGCCAGCAGTGGCTTATGTCTGTTTCTTAGCACTACTTTTATAATAGGACTTTCACGAATTCATATAGTCGTTACCATTTAATTAACATTTATTTTAAACTGTGTTATTCGATTAGATAACATCATAAAACTATACGACAATCAGGATAATTTCTGAAAAGACATTAATGTGAAATACATAGCATAGAATTCAAAATCTATGCCGTATAAAAGACAAAGTCGTGAATGTAAAGACTTTGCAAACATTTGCCCAGGCCGCACCCCGCAGGGCTGACAAACAAACCAATATTGGTTTTGTCGAAAAAACCACGCTCCGCTGAATTTTACGTCGCCGTGTTGTCGCTAGATAAAATCGCATTTTGCGTTTATTGCACAATGAATTGTAGCGTTTTATGTTAATAACCTGAGCATGTGGGCCGAGAATGTCGAAATACTGACTAATCTGACCGTGGGTTGCCCACGGAAAAAAATGGCAATTTTAAATTATACACGCTACCCACATATCACATAAGTTCTTTATAAACACTCCTAGATTTTTAATTACTTAATTATTTATTTGCGAAAATGTCCTTTCGCCTACATTTTTAATTGTGTTGATTTTAAAAACTATTAGGTTATTGATGTTAATTTAGCTTATCGATTGCGTTTGTGTATGGTGATCACTAGTTAGCAGTTTTGTAGCTATATCTCATTTAGCTGTTTTAGATGTTTTTGGACTTCTGAACCATTAGTCAAATGTACGAGCGTTCTATATATGGATCGTTACAAGAATATCGATAGTTTAGTATAAAATATTACTATCATTTCTTATGAATGGTTACCCTTTGTCGTCTTTAAATTCTAATATGTATTCTTGCTTTTTTAAATGTTATCATCTTATGTTGAGATTAATTATATCCAACTATAATCGTAGTTTGACTTGAATATTACTCGATTTTATTCGACTTATTGAAGTGTTTTCAAAAGTGGCGAACGTCTTGTTGGAACTTAACAAGATAGATAGTGGCTTGGAAGTAATTGTAGAAATTAGAATTTTGATTCATGGTGGCAAGGGCAAGAGTAGGCTTTGGTACTTAAATGGTTTCTACAACGTTAGCCCGCGTGCCTTCGTAATAATGCCTAGATGAATTTATTGATATTAGATTTGGTCCTTAACAACATACTATACAGATTCGTATTTACAATAGTATTCACAAAATATTGATAATGCGGCAAGATTATACCCGTTAACAAATTAGATTATAAATATAATAATACCTAAAACTTTCTTATATTTTAAACAAACATTTATGTTTGTACAAAATATATTTATGTTAATACTAATTTTTTCGGAACAATTATTCGTAATTTTCCAATTAATATTGTTATTTTTTTTTAACATTGACCTTTAATTTAACTAGTGAATGTTTACATTAACCTTTATAAAAACAGAGTTCAAGGTTGCCAATTATAAAATCCGCCAATCTAAAAAGAAAATTAACCAATTTCGTTTCATTACACATCATTTCAATTGTTTGAATCGATAGTATCCAAAGTGAACCGAAATGCAATCGATTACATCGGTGAAACCACTAGTGTCGAAAGCCCATGGCCGCGTGGTCACCGCCCACGGTATTCGTCCTCTTATTAAGACGTTACGATGTTTTCTCTCAAATCGATCGATCGAAAGTTGTCCAATACAATATTATGTATTGTATGATTTTATTAAAGACGACGGTAGTAACCATATCAATATATCATTTTTGTGTGTTTTTTATTCAAAAGGGAAGTCAATGTAAACTCGATTTGAGACAGTGAGAGAATTTATAGACGCTAGAGGCACAACCAAATTTGAGCTTCCTTCTTTCAGTCCTCCGTTGACGGTTTATTCTCTGATTCCTAAAGTTTTTAATAATTATCATCATATCAGCCGAACGATGTCTACTGTTCCATAAGCCTCGTCTAAGTTTGGCTACCTTGACCGGTCTTGAGCCACTCTCGTCATCTCTCGCTTTTAATGCATTTTCTTAGAATTGACTCCGGTATGTAGCTGATACTTGTTCGCTTTAGTACGGAAGTAATCAAGAGGTGAGCGTATATAAACTATTTTATTGCTGTTTCCCTTAGCTATAAAACTGAGTACTATTGTGTTTGGCATTTATTTCATAAGTGACAACTTTATAATTGTATTTTACTTTCGATGTAATAGAAAGATAATTATGTTATTTTTCTTACATCCATAAAATTTAATAGAGGTAATTAAAAGATTACGCTTTAAGCTGTAAGGGTCGTTTCACACTGGAACGGCAGAGGTCGGCAGCGACAGGCAGGGTGGCCGGCAGCGACGCGACGAGCAGCCCCGAGGAGTATCGTTGACAAAAAGCGTGAGGCCAGGAGGCACGTGCTTCTCGTTTGCAAGTGATACTGGTCTTTTAATCATGTAAATAAAGTTTAAAATTATTTCACATTAAAAGTGCTCGCCGCGCCACTGCTATAGTCTGCCTTTCCAGTGTCAAACAGGTCTAAGTAATGGATAAGTATATTAAATAATATATCTATCTTCTGTATATATAATATAATATATAATATAAAATTCTACCACATGCACACAGCGCCATTTAGCCCCAAATAAAGCAATTATATTTGCTTGTGTTATGGGTACTAAACAACTGATATACTACTTATATACATTTTTTTTTTGTAAACACATACACATTATAGATAAATTACACTCAGACACAGAACAAACAATCATGCTCATCACACAAAGGTTTGTCCTGGGTGGGTATCGAACCCACGACCTCCGGCTTAGCAGTCAGGGTCACTAACCACTAGACCAACAGGCCAGTCATATATATATCTATCTAAATATATAAAATTGCTTGTCCTGGCTGATCTAGCGACGCACAGCTAAAACCGCTAAAGTCTAGATGTCTACATAGCTAAAAAGAGAGGGGTTTCAGGACCTAGAATGTAATGAACTGAATGAATGGTTTATTGAATTAAAACAGCTTGTATTGTCTAATCTTCTTCTGAAAAATCAAATTTTCCTAAAAAATAAAAAAATTGGCTCATTTAGCAATCTGGAAACTAAGATACCTTAAAATTAAAATAATGAACACATGGTCAACGCGAATTATTTTTATGTATGGATTTCAAAATATCGATAATTAAGTTAGGCTAAATTCAGTTATTTAGATCAATGTATTTTTTAAAATAGATCTTAGTAATTATTATGTATTTTTTATTATTTATACCACTACTGTGACATTTATGAATTTGACATTTTTATCTATTTTTAATTTATTTTCTTATTTATTTAATGTTTTTTGTTTATTTGACTAGCTTGTAATGTAAGTATTATTATTAACGTACTGTAATCTAAGTATTTTAAATGGAAATATGACATGTACGAGAATCGTAAGAATCCCTTACCAATAAATAACTATAACTATAACTATGACTGACTATAACTAGTATTTTTGTATTCTAGAATTGTTTAACCCTTAAATCATCCCTGTTACATTCAGTACCTGTATTTGTTCTATTTATAGTTTTATGAACTGCCTGCTCGAGCCTACTAATTCCAAGCACAGTAATGATGTAATTGCGTAGGTAGTTACTTCTAAGTTGTGTATTCAGCGATATCTAGATCAATGAGGTTAGACTCGTAAATGGCCGGTCTAGCTCCGAGCGGTACTCGCGAACCTCGTTTATAATGTTTATGATATTTATGCGAATGCTCATTGATAAAATTGTTGACTTGATACTGTTTAACTAAGTTCATTTTTAGAAACTGTATAGCTGCTATAAGATTTCTACTTGCATACGTTTACCGTATAATATAATTGCCTTTTATGGAGCTTGTCTCTGACTGCTAAACTAAGCACGCTTGTTGCGGTTAGTACTTGGATGGGAGAGCGTTTTTTTAATATTCGATCTTGATTGTTAGGTATTTTTTTTTTATTGTAGCCTACCAAAGTGACTCCACCCCGCCTGATGGTAAGCAGTCAGTGGAATCCAGAAGTGGCGGCCACTATACTAAAAGCCATCGTCTTAAACTGCTGGTATGGTGGTCTCCACTATGGCGGCTGGGAATGGGGTTAGGGGAAGGGAATGAGGGAGGTGAGGAAAGAGGAAAGAGAGGAAATTAGGCCTCCAGCGCTCTCACTCACCGAACGAAACGCAGTAGTATGGATACTACTACTCTTAAGTCGATCTTCTATGAGAGGGTAGTACTTCCCCGGACGATCCGGCTCATTCATGCTGAAATCAGCGTGGATCTACTACCTCCTTAGGTACTAACATGTTTGACAAAGGTAGTAGGTAGTACAGAAAGTGTGATAAGACTGCCTACTGGTGTATTAATATTAAATTGTAGTTAATACAATATACCATAAAATCCTGCTCTTTATTAGTAGGAAGTGTGACTACGAGCTAGCAAGTGAAATTCACGTCCATAAAATACTTAAAATCTAAAATTAAATCTTTTAACAAGATTTAAAACAAGAACTGTCTAATTGCTTACATGAAGCGGGCCTAACACAAAGAGATCTGTAATTATTTTGACCACATTATGTGCAGCTATTATGTGTGTCAAAAAATTTTATGACATCCGAAACATGTTAAGCCTCAATTCCTGTCATAAATTATTCTAGTAAAACGAAACCATAGTATTCAAAATATTGGTCATAATATAAACGAAATAAACAGTTGCTGATCAATAAAAATGTCATTAATTCGCGGTGTTTGTGAAAGCTACGCGTGCGCCGGACATTGTGTATAAATCGATCACCGTCCACACTGTTGTGTAGTTGTGTGTTGACAACTCGAGGCGGCTTTAATGATTGCTTAAAATTTAGTGGGTTAATAAAGAATATGTAGGCACATGATTTGTGTTCATATTCATTATTTTATTTTATGGCCGGGTCTGTCCCTACCGGTTCAAAGCACATTGATCCTCTAGAGTTATTTGTGCTACACTTCTCCATTTGATTTATCATCTAGGTCCATCAGCCTAAAGAAGTCCATATACATATATATCTCAAAGCATCAAGTATATCATAGTCAGTACCTATTTACTCTTGGTGGGTGGGTTGGTGATAGGACTAAATTGATATTTAAAAGAACCCTGATGTAATGTTGCTATAGACTTTTGAGAGGCAGTTCGAAGGAGTAGGCATGGTGCACCAAATTATTGATTGCGAAGAGTAACTTTTATAGAGGTATTTACTTAATTGTCAACTCAAGGTTTGATGATGAACTCTAAGCCAGTAGGCAATAGTAGACAGGTTTTAAATTTCCGAAATACCAATTTTTTTTCTAGATCTTAGCCGTAGATAGGTAAGGACAAATTTTAATCAATAGAATATAGGAAACGTGACATCAACTATGTCTTTTTAATTTTGTTAAGATCCAAATTGTGTTCAGCTTTTATTTACTGAAATTGTATTTATAATGTGCTTTTCACACATTTCAAGATTAGTTAGTTAGTTTAAGCTAACATTTACAACAGCTTTTTCAAATACTTAAAAGAATCCTTAGGTAATGCAATAGTAGGTAACTTATGAGCGTAGGTAAGCGCTTCATCAAATTAGCGACTATTGTATGATCCATTGCTTAATATTAAAATATTTATAGCAAAAGATATTTCAAGATGTACCTGATAGCAGGTGGTAATACATCTATAAAGACTCTCCAATAAAACACATCGTTCGTGGAATAATGAAATTCTCGTAAAAACTAGTTTCATCATCCATACTTTTAATTATGCGAAAGTAAATTGGGTCTGTCTGTCTGTTACGCTTTCACGTCTAAACCACTGAACCGATTGTAATTAAATTTAGTATAGTGATAGAATAGACCTTGGAGAACAGCATAAGATATATCTTTTATCGCGAAAATTAGCTTGGATGGGTTGAAATAGAGGATGAAATTTGGATAAAAATGCGATAACCGACATTCACGCGGGCAGAGCTGCAGGCAACAGCTAGTTACAAAATAAACTCTTTACACCGCAAAATTGCTGTGCAAATTATATGTTTATACATGAAATATACGAAAGTTGGGCAACATACCTGCATTAATCATCGCATCACCATCACAACCTGTTCTCTTATCTCAATCTGATGTGACGGAATCCATGTTATAGCCATGTTATGCTAGCCTTTACATATTAATGACCATGTATGAATCTATTTATGAATTTATTATTTCTAATTACTAGATTATGCGCACCTATCGTTCATTCATCACGCTACTGAATATTTGTAATTAATATACTCACTATGTACTTAAGTATCGTTTACACGCACCTGTTTTGATTGCGATCACTATAACACCGTTCACAATTTTGATTTGTCATTTTATGTGCAGTTATTTTCTTAAAGGCTAGACGACTGTGGACGGGCGTTACCTATTTGATAAAATATGCTTTTGTTTTAGGAATTCGGTTCAATCGGTAGATAGCTGAAGTAAGTCCTTCTTTAAAATCTTGTTTAAATAAAAGCCTTAATAATAAATAACCGACTATGACAAAAATATTGCTTAAAATTTTCATCATTACAACAAAATTACGCAAAAGCCACAAAAATTCGTAATGCTCATTTATCATAGTTAAAAACAACCTAGCTGCGCTTTGGTTATTATTTTTGAATTTCTGACTTTAGATTTAGAACTCAGAAGTTCAATATTAAACAAACAAAACTTTTTCAATTTGAATTGCTAAGTTATAATAAAATTAAGTAGGTAGCTTTATTTAGTCTTTAGTTTAAATCAATTAAATTAATTTATTTTGCTGAAATCACTGTTTACAAGATGTTGTTATTATGTTTTACAATGTGTCAACATTATAGTAGAAGTAGAATCAATTTAAGGAAATAAAATTAATATAAGTGAACATGTCAAAAAAATAATTATTAATAAAGTCACCAGAATAATAATCGAACAATATCAGTAAATAAATTAAATAAAAATTGTCTGTGTAAAATCAACTTTATACAGATGCGTAAAATATTTTCAAAACTGTGTGGTTGACCATTGCGTTAATCTTAATAATGTGTTAATCCGATGGTAATTAGTGATCATTCTCACTTATACCACCACATTTTATAAACTTATCTACCTATGACCAACGCTCATGCCTTCTCTATCAAGAGGAGAGGCCTTTTTCTGCAGGGGAATAATAACGGGTTTTTTTTTATATTATAGCCTACCAAAGTGACTCCACCCCGTCTGATGGTGAGCAGTCAGTGGAATCCAGAAGTGGCGGCCACTATACCAAAAGACATCGTCTTAAACTGCTGGTATGGTGGCCTCCACTATGGCGGCTGAAATGGGATTAGGGGAATGGAATGAGGGGGGTGAGGAAAGAGGAAAGGGGGGAAATCGGGCCTCCGGCGGTCTCACTCACCGAACGAAACCCAGTAGTACGGATACTACTACTCTTAAGTCGATCTTCTATGAGAGGGTAGTACTTCTTCGGACGATCCGGCCCATTTATGCTGAAATCAGCGTGGATCTACTACCGTTTAGTATAATGGTGTTGGTTAATGGGGTTGGTATAATGATGACAAATTTTGATAATAGGAATCAGTTGCCTTAAGTGTATGCCACATAGTTTATCTGAAGCTGTAGCGATTTTATTAAATTAGCATTATAAACAGAATTATTTATATTTACTTAATTAAGTCACGTTTTTTCGAAGATTAAAAGGTTACTTTTTACTAACAAATATATTTACGACGTTATAGGTTTTTCACCTTCGTAAACGTTGTTTTAAATACCTCAGTGTTACTACAGCTGTGCACCCTGCTGGTAAATGGCGGCGTTTTAGATAGATTGTCATGACGTTTTACATTTGCAATGGCTGACATTTTACTGGCGATTGAAATACAAATTGGCTTTACATTGTGTAATTAATTACCGGTATAAAAGGACTTTTATTGCTAAAAGGTGGTGGCAAAGATCCTTAATTAAATGTTAAGAGTATTCGAATGAGATCCATATTTATCAATCCTAATTAGCGATTGATGTACCGTCTTTTTACCGAACTGCGGAGAAGTCAAAGGGAAACTAATTAGGTACAAAAAGTGTACCTATATTCTACACCCGGTCACGCTGTATAAATAATACGAAAGGTTATTCCAAAGTTAGGCCGCTACACACATACAAACTTTCGCATTTATAATATTAGTAGATAAATGAAATGGTTTCATATTGGACCGCTTACTCCATTGCCATTGCCTCCCTAGCAATATAGCCATTAATTGCTACGATGTCGATGGATATCCAAGCTCCCGTTTACATAGTTACACAATAAACTTTCCAAGTTTCATGGAAATAAAATTTCACGGCTAATTATCACTTTTGTACGTAATATTTTTTTCGCCGACACTATACGTGTCAACGCCATAACTCACAGGTTTAATAATACACCGGCGGTCTGTCCACATTATTCTTGTGCGAAGATGCGCTGCGCTGCGATATTTTAGCGCTTGGTGTAAGTTTTGGGGGAAAGCGAGTGAAGTCGACCATAAAATAGCTTTACCACCCTTAGAGTAATTGTCGTTTGCATATCACAAAACAATAATGTCTATATTTGCTTGCAAATTATCTCAGTTCAATGACAGTTGTCATTGTCATAATGAGTCTTATTGAATTTTAATTTTGATGGAATTTTTTGTTCGAAGTGGTAAAGCAATTATGTCGACTATACATTCACAGTCAGAATTTACTACTTTATTTTATACTTATTAGTTGATGATAGATGGCTCGTAGCTAAGAGGAAGTATCTTTATGAAATCATTACCTATACCAATAACATACCTACCTAAAGTATACCCCACCACAGTGCTTTGCTCAGTGTGTGAAAAAGCCAGGGCCTATTACGCTTCGATTCCTGATTTATCTTTTTTCTGATTCTCTCCTTCATCATGATCGACAACAGCTAAATTGTGCCTTCTTATTTAAATTTACAAACTGTAGAATACTATTGCTTACTTATATTATTAAGTTTTTTTGTAATTAGTAGTGAAGCCAACGGAAGTCGTTTTTAATTTTTTTAATGTTACGCTTGCTAATATTTACTTAAGTATCTTTTCCTCTATAAATAATATTTTTATGTAGTATGAATTACCTGGCAGCAGCGAAGTGCGATAGACAAATGATGATGATTATAAACTGGTGCTATATACGTTTTTGTTACCGTAAAACTGCCAACAATTACACTATAATTGTGAATGGTCCACGCCTCCGGGCGTCGCTCACACCGCAGCGTAACACAACCGTTCATTAACTTACGCGTTTCGGATAATTACGTACTGATAAACCAAGCAAATTGTTCGCGAATTATCTTCTCTGGACGTGTGTGATGAATATCATCTTGTGTCCCAAAAAAACCCTTTTTTTACGTACAAACTGTCACTGTAATTGCACCGTGTTAATTATACTGTTATTTTGAAAGTTTTATGATGTATTAAATTTGTACATCATTAAGATTGGCTCTGCGAACATCATGACATTAAACATATAATTGGTAGAATTGAGCACTACACTTATACTCACCTTTTGTACTGATTGTTCTCACTTTAAACAACCCGCAAGCAACAAAACTCCTCTGTAATTTATTACATAAAACTTTATCTCATACGTCCGAGAATAAAACCTTTATTTATTTAAAATTTTGATTA
The DNA here is from genome assembly GCA_963082885.1 of Parascotia fuliginaria. Classification (NCBI taxonomy): domain Eukaryota; kingdom Metazoa; phylum Arthropoda; class Insecta; order Lepidoptera; family Erebidae; genus Parascotia; species Parascotia fuliginaria. Next base: position 2,488,267 of record OY720180.1, on the reverse strand, counting down.
ACGACAATGCCAGGACAATTTCAATCGTCCAGTTTATTTAACACAGCTGTTTTACATTAACTTTTATTACAGTGAACGACTTGTACGCGATAATAAATTCAATCATCGTAATAACCGTACAATGTGACCGTAACTAAATGAAATTTGTGATCAATACGCGTACCAATAAAACTTCTTTCGAGAAATCACAAGTAATAGCTGGTCCGCGTCAAAATTACACGTCAATCATCGGATACTCGTCTCGGAACCAATTATAGTGACACGTTCAAAATCAGGTCAAAAAATCTCCTAAGTAATTATCAACCTAATATATATCTTATAACTTTTATATAAAGTTGAGAATTATTTTACTCCGTACATAGCCTAAAGTTGTTTGCCCGAAAATCACGATCTGATGTTCTTTATGTCCTCTGTTTACTTTAAAACAGCCCATGTTAATTATCGCATCCAATTTAATTTTATGCACTTTGCTACAAGCGTCGCGTCGCCCTCTGTCTGTATTCTTTGGAGAGAAAGAGAGAGGGAGTGAGGCGATACATATAAATCGACAATTCAACGGACGGTGCTACGGTGTCACAAAGCGTGAACGATGCATTTGTGCCGTAGTTTTGGTTTTTATTGGAGAGTTTAATGCCGTTGAGATTGTTAATTGTATTTTATTTTAACACCCGATCACTTAGCATCGTGTTTTAATTTTAATTAGACTTATTTTATTAAATAGCGCCATATTTTCACAAAAGAGAGAAACAAAATTCTATATAAATTAATTCTAAGTTGAAATTAAAACAAACAGATTATGTTACAGAGTATCACGAGGTTTGATAGAATCTCAAGCCTTGTTTAATAGAACAAGTTAATAACATTCTTCGTATCTGAGATTGATAATATATAGTACACGTGGTGATAGCGATATACCAATTTGTATATTGACAGCGTTATACAGAGACACTGGCGATATAACTAGACCTTAGCTTTTTCAGGATACATGACACAAGACAGGGATTATCACTTACCATTATACGCATCGCTGGCCAGTCTGCCATTATAGTATGCAAAACGGGATTTTGAAAATAATAACCTCTTTAGATTATTCACATATATTTTTTTTTATTATATATTAGTCTACCAAAGTGTGTCCATCCCGCCTGATGGTAAACAGTCTGTGAAATCCAGAAGTTGTGGCCGCCATACTAAAAGGCATCGTCTTAAACTGCTGGTAGGGTTGCCTCCACTATGGCGGCTGGGAATGGGGTACGGGAAGGGAATGAGGGAAGTGTGGAAAGAGGAAAGGGTGAAATTGGGCCAACGGCGCACTCACTCACCGAACGAAATGCAGTACGGATGATTTTGTGGTCAACTGAACCCACGATACTACTACTCTACATCGATCTTTTATGAGAGGCTAGTACTTCTGCGGCCGATCCGTCCTTTTCATGGTGAAACCAGCGTGGATCTACTACCGTATAACATATTTTTTATATGTTTATGGTGGTAAATAATGTAGATTCCGACTGATGGTAAGCAGTTAGCTTCACGAGTGCTTGCAACACCATGAGTAAATAAATAAAAATCCCTATGTATTTAGTCTCTCGTGAAAGTTAAAATTGATTTATTTATAGCGCCTAAAGCTAAAATAGATCAAACATATTTGTATTTGTTGCTTACCACAACAATTATACAAAATCAAATAGAAATTACTGTCTATTATGTTCTGTATCCATTCAGGTCCAAACTATTATCCCGAAGAATTATACATGATGAAAATACTATTAAATCACCAGTACACAAGCGAATCCCTGTGAAATGGTAGTAATAAATAACAATACAATATTTAGGTGTATTACAAATGGCGTCGTAGTCCCGTGGACCAGCTTTGTCGTACGCGTGGTATTGTGTCCCGTGTATACCGGCACTTATGATGATAAATGTGGACGGACATTGTCCGTCGTGTCATAGTACCGTATGCAGACAAAGTGAGTTAGATTTTGTGATTTCGTAAGAGAGCTTTTATACGGTGTAACAGAAACCGTGTTGCTACCTTTCGAAAGGTTATTAAAATCAAACTATTAGCTGCTGTCTGGCCACGGGTTCAATCCATGAGTCGTGTAATAGTGAATAATATTTTACGGTCGCAAAATCACAGTACCTATAGCTTAGTCTGGTCTTGTAACGTTATAGACCTCTCCTTACCCCTTCTGCGCATTTTGGATAACCAGCTCAGGTCTCTCCAACCTGAGCTGGTTATCCAAAATAACTAGACGCAAAATGAACGAATAGGTATGGCAAAGAACCTATTAAGTAACAAGCTATGTTATATTATTACGTTATGAATTATGATAATAGCATTATCGATTAAAATGTATGCCTTACTTAGCTGCACTTATTAACTCATATATTTACATCTCCCTCTTCCGACGCAGGCGTTTCCTTGTTAAATTCCAATCATTTATTTTTATTGTATAAACTTTAAGTAACTAAAGGACATGTATGTATGAACATGTACGATTAGAACCATGTATTTGTCATGTAGCTATTTGTATGACAATAAATAATAATTATTAATAGTACTAGTCTATTACTGTTCCACTTACTGACGTAGTCCATACATCCTATTAATATTATAAATGAAAAAGTTTGCATGTATGTAGGTATGTGTGTTTGTTACCACTCAGCGCCTAAACGGCTGAACCGATTTTTATAAAAATTGTTATGTAGATAGATGGATAGATTCAGAGCAGGAGACGGACATAGGCTACTTTTTATCCCGAAAATTGGTCTCGTTTCGGCGGGAGACAAAACACATTTTAGGCGCGATCGAAACCTTGGCGCTCGGCTAGCTTAAAATAATATTTACTATAAACACATTGAAAGCTTTAAAAAACATAAATGCTTGAACAGATAAAAGTACTGTCGGTACTTGTGTGAATCGTTTTTTAAATAATAGTGGACGGTGACCACACTACAGCGCGTCCATCATTCTGCCTAAAGGATTACGTTATGTGATATTACACAAGTATTTAAAATAGAGTTATAATTCTGACAACTGTTAATTAATTAGGAATGATATTAGCTATGATCAGTTGAAAAATTAACGGGCAGATATTTTTCTGCTGATGGTCGGTAAATTAATAAATAATAATACGTATATACCTATATGTATTTCAGATATATAATACCGGTATTTTTTTTTATCAACAATATTATATTATATTCTTCAATTATTTTTATGGGTGAAATAACCAAAACATTCTTAGCCAAATAATCAAAAATCTTTACTCTGAATTTTGTTTCCTATCCAAATATAACACACATTAAATTTTTTATTAAATAATTATAAATGTTGAAACATAATCGTAAGGTACAATAAAATAGTAGTAAATACAAAAAAAGAAGAAAGAAATTTAAAGATGCCTGCTCTATTTTCCTATTATAAAACTAGTGCCTAATTCGCAAGCAATTTCAGTCTTATGTTTTCTAACGTTCGTTTCTTTATTATATCACTAATGAAATGACACAGTTAATGTGAACAAAAAAAATATGATTAGAAATAAGTCACCTAAGTGCTTACTCGGCTGAGGCCATCATAACTTATTTTTTTCATACAAGTATAATAAGAATCATTAAACAGTATCTAATTACAATTTAAACATTGCGATTGTCTATTTCAATAACAGTAATAATAAACTACTGTTAATCATATAAACACTGCCATGAACAGCTGTCGAGTAACTTTTGAACGTCGTAATACTCTCCATACTTTAATAGATTTTATGCAGAAATATTTAAATTAGACGCGAGCGACCGTTGCAGCGAAATTTGCCCGCGCACGCGCTTCGAAAGGTAACCACGCCCATTTCATTTTAAAAATATGATAGAAAATGGTGTTTGTAATGGATGTATCATTGTTTTAAGTGAATACATCGCTTTATACATTATAAAGAGGTATTTAGTGCTTATATTGGCATTTTAACGATATTTTTAATAAGTTCGGTGTAACTAAAGATAATTAGGTAGATATTGGATTACAATCAATTTATACTATGACATACGAGTTTAACACTTTATAATAATGTGTACTTTGTGTTATATATATAGCTCAGGTCTTATTAACCTTTGAGAACTTTTGAGATATCATTTTGTATTTTTTCCTTCGCATTTTGTCAGTGACGTCCAAACTACATGGAAGTTAAATAATTCAAGTTGATGTTGTCACATCTTATCTTAACAACTTACAACTGCTAGTGTACTACTGAACTTGCAGAATATTACGAGAATCGAGAGCTAATTATCATCTTATCGATTTTAGTAATCGATGCTAATTTAATCTAGAATCGGATCTATCAAGTATCGATTGGCTCAATAAAAGATCGCATTATGCAACATAAAGAAATTAAATAATTGAATCTACATACGTGATTTTATTGGGAAAATACCGTACTAGTTAGCATGCATTAAAGCATAATGTACTGTATGCATAAATAACAGTTATTATGTTATTAGAAAAAATATTCCAGTGATTTTATGCATTTTGCCTGTATCACGACGTGTTGGTATTTATTACTACTATTATAATCAACATATTAAATAACTGCATCGGTTGTTTTTAATTGATATTATGTGTTATGATACTCACTTTATCACCTTCCGTGTTTAATCGTATTGCCTGGCGTCAAAGCTTTTTTAAGATTTTATTATAATCTGTGAAAACAACAACCAGATTAGAACGATTTAAGGTATGAAATGGCTTTTGTCAAAGATTTATTTTTTGTAAATTAAGTTTTTTTAGTCATATACGGTGAAGGAAAGTGTTGTGAGATAATATACTAAACAATAAGCACAGAAATATTACTAGTTAAAGTGCATTAGTCTATAAATAACATCCTTAACTGTGCTTCGTAATAATTGTCCTAATATAAAATAACGAGTACATGGTGTAAGCAAAGCAATAATACAAAATAAGTACAAAAATTTTTGGCTCAATAATTGGCAATAATTTGACGCGTGTCCGCGTATTTAATTTGAGAGATTTTATAGATATAATTAATAGAAATAAATAAATTATCGACATTAATTTTACAGTTTCTAGTTTTATCGATCATTAATAATTAGCATAATAGTTTTTAATTTCAATTACCTTTTAATAGATGCAAAAAAATTCATTAACCGATTAATTGTTTTAGAATTTCAATCAAACTAAGCTATACTTAGATAACATTAAAATAAATGATATTACCATACTTGAGAATGGGGTATCGGGCTATTAAATACAATTTACACGGTGACACTGACGACTTAGGCTTCTTGATGGGCAGCTGGCATTCATACTTTATATCAATTATTTTTTATATAGATAACTTACTTTGTCTCAAGAAAAACTTATACTTTTAAAACTGGTTTTGTAGTCATAATATTCAGGATGTGCCTTAATTTAATAATGGATGCAGATATGCTCTATATGTAAACTTTTGAAGCAATTCTTGGACTTGCCCGGAGTGTTTGGACAGATGTGAGTGACTGACATGATGTTAGGGGTTGACATGAGAGAGTAAATTTGGGTTATGCGAGATCTGTGTTATAGTGCGATATTATTTTTGCAGGCATTTTTGCATTTTTATTATTTTTAATTTTTATTGCATGTACTAAATTAATACGCATAAATAGTTGTTTACCTACTAACGTTCAGTTTGCAAGCTCGCGAGCAACTTTTAATTTATTTTATTATTTATATTTCACCAAATTGTCTGATGTACTTTTTATACTTTTTGATCAATTATTTGATGTACTTTTTATACTTTCAGGTCAGTGAGCGTCTGTACCCACCGTAAAGGTCGGTTAGCATGAGTGTGTTGTGTGTTATTTTCGTAAATGGTTCTAAAAAAGATATTAGTTTTGACTTTTTAAATTAAGTACATGTGTACAGGTTGCAAATTCGTCGAGTGACTATATTAACAGAACATTTAAACAAATTCGTGAATCGAAATAGCTAGTATTACAAATAGAATTTTAGCTATAACGTTTATAAGTCAATTTAAACTTCTTCTATTCTACGTGTTTGTTTTATATATTTTCAAAGTGATGAAAGATCGCGGCTTTCTTTTACAATCAAGGCACTTTTATATTAATGTGTGGGACTGTGAGTATAACCATAGTAGTAAATTATGTGCTGTACCTATATTATTAATATGCTAACAAACTAAACATTAATTTTGTCTTTTAGTTTAAAATAATATAAATCTGTAAAAGCTTTAGGTACGCGCTAGGTTATCATTAGCGATATTGGGTACACCAGAGGCCTTAGACAAGTGGCAAAGGTTTCTATTCTATTCATAGAATAGATTATAAAATGTATTGGAAGCTTACGCCAAAGCTTATGTCAATCTCATACATTTTTTTATCTATTCTATGAATAGAATATAAATCTTTAACACTTGTCTAGGGCCTCAGGACAGATAAAAATCATCGAAAATTATTTTCAACGTGGTTCTTTACTGTTGACCACCGTTCGTTTGACACAATTTCATGGGCACGTTTCACGATTCGCCCGCTTTCCTCCCACACGTCCTGCCGACGTACTGTGTGGGAAATTTTTGGTCATTTTTGTATTCTTCATTACTGCTCTTCTGTTTGTTTTGCTAAGTTGTTCACTATAATTTTACTGACATTCATTTTTATAAAAATTTCCGAAGCGCTTTTTCGTATATAAAAGGTATTTTATACAGTGAAATAAGAATATCTTTGTAATGCGAACTAACATCATGTTCTTTGTTTTATCCCTGGAAACAAATTGACTATTTAAATATCTATTAGTTTTATAGGAAATGTTTATTCTTTATTTTTATAATATTCAACGATGTCGCCACGAACAGAATGACATAGAATGTTTGCTTTAGAACATAGGCTTCTGCTAAAGATTGGTATTTACCGTCACAACACTTAGCAGGTGAGATGGAGACGGCAGTAAGTTACCTCTTACGACACCCACAGGAGACGGAATGGTGCTTTATTCTAGACCGGTGGCTTCTCTTTTTGCCCGACTGCCGAGTTTTTCGAGCGTATGTCTCTATGTATGTGGGTATATATGTCTATTTCTTTGGCACGCTCTACAGCCTAAAAGGCTTGATGGATTTTAACATATGAAGTGTCATTACATTCGTATTGATTGTGGATGTGACATAGGGTATATAAAATTTGAACGTAGCGTCGGCACGAAAAAAAGTGAATTTCTTTCTTTTCAGTTTGTTTTAAACAGACAGGCTTTTTGTTTTAAATTAATATATTTTCTCGGGCAGAATGAATATTTCAGCAAATAAAATCGCATCCTTTAATAACCCTATTACCTATGCTGTCACTTATCAATCGCCCGTTTCTATAAAGTAGGTAATACATGGCTCGTGATTGTAATTATTTAGTATTACTTAGATTAGTATAATTTAAACATAACAACTCACCGGTTAGTTGATTCGTGTTGAGTTGCTCAGTCATATAATTTATGTACAAGCGCTAAGCAGGTTTTAATCGCTATTTGAACGGATTTCTTAAACGAGAATTATATTCTTAAAGTAATCTATGTCTAAACAGAGTCTTTAGCAATAAACTTAAGCGGGGTGTGAAAAATATTTATAATGTCGTTATAATAAGGGTCACTATATCAGTGGTTTGCCTCAATGGTAATTTATATGGTGTCTACCACTCTTAAAATTCTCTAATTGCTTATCAACAGACAGAGTGAAGTCATTTTCTTAGACTTATATAAAAATACTGAAATTTAGAGAAAAGTTAATTATTATGAAACTAAAACGTTATATTGACTTACTGCAGGCCAAAAAGATAAAGAGTTTCACTTAACTCATGATGTTTTTCCTATAACGTATCTCAATTCGAAAACCAGTAACTTAAATACGTACTAAAATAAATCAAATAAAAGAAATCCAAGATCCAACGTAAAATGACATAAATAAACACATATTAAAGCAATAATTAAAACAAGTGAATATCTACGTAGTCAATCAGTGTCCAACTGGTATATTCTCACATCTGTCCTATATCCCTCCAATTAGGATACAACTCGTAGTATTTAAAGTGCGCGGTAATGGCGGCGCTTGCGCAGATCAAGGCTTGCAATTACATCGTTATCTGGGTCGCCGTACTGGACCACCACAATGAGATTTAACAGCTTATGAGATTTTGTAATTATATGTGGCACTAAGAAACTTTTTTTATTTGGTTATTAAAAAAGTTTTGTGTTCAGTGGGTAGATTTACGTTGTTGTATTTGTAATGAGGTACCTACGTTTTTTATGGTTTAATGAGGTTTTGTGTTTAATTTTAACTACACATGTTTTCTGAAACAACTGCTGTATCACGATCGCGGGTGACTTACCAACGACACAATCAACGTACACAAAGTACCTACCACATATTTTACTACTTTTAGGAAAAAATACATTTAAATTCATTATGACAGTGACAACTGTCACTGTACTAAGGGCACTTGCAAGCAAAAATAGACATTATTGTTTCGTGATATATGCAAACGCCATTTACTCTAAGGCAATTTTATGGTCGATTATACACCTGTACTTACTACAAGCAATAATTGTCTTTTTTTATGTAGTAGGTACACCTGTACCTACTACAAGCAATAATTGTCTTTTTTTATGTAGTAGGTACCTAATCGAATTTAGAACCTCTTGCATTACAAGCGCACGCACTTTTACTGCTCTATTGAAATAGCCAAGATTTATAGAGATTACACTTTAGCTTCGCACCTTGCAAGATATCGTCCGCACGTATACTAGGTAACTATGCTACCTTATACCTTACTAAGCATTTTTATTTGTTCATCTTCGTTCGTCAACTTAATAGTTCATAATTCATGCGTAGTTCTTGGGTCTAATAAAGTTTTATTTACGCACATTTAAATGAAAAATATCGCATATAGAAATTGCGCGGGATAGCGCAGATAATGCTTAGATATGAATTGGTTTAATTGCATTTCAGTAGTATCCGTTGTCAATAATACTTCAACATTTATAATTACTACCATATTATCCTTTAGTTAGTAACATGTCTATAGGTGCCTAGGTGCTCGGACAGATCGCTGCGTGTCGGGTTGCCGTTTAACTATTAGAGTTCGTTAATATGACATACCTGTTCGCTTTCATATACACTAAGTAGCTAGTTAGTCTTTAAATTCTACATCGACAAATTTACTTGTGACGTGCATTCTGCTGATTGACCGTATTCTTATTTAGTCGACATATTTTATTTCATTAAATATATTTACAAACATTCAATTAAAAAAACTTACAAAATAATGTTTATCCATCACGTAAAGTTTTTGTGTAAGAATGAAAGCTGCAACCTCTAGCTCAGAAGACGCACGCACTTTCTTTGCACCATCAAGTCTGTTGACTAAACAAATAAAAAAAAGATAGATCAAAAAATCAAATATCGAGTGGCTAGTGTTCAACCTATAGTCAAGATTTGTTCAGGTCGCCCATAGAGGCATCCGACTTGACCTAACGACTGTTAACAACTTGATAACAACCGACACTTACTTTCAACGTGTCCTCCGAAGCACGGAGACGCTCATATAGGTGTCAAATGCAAAAAATCTACATTTAGTCAAAAACTTTCATAGCCATATCTGAACAAATGTGACTCAATGTCACCGTTTGTACATCTCCTAATACGCAAGGCTAACATCGCTACAATTGCTGAGTCAGCAGGCTGACACACTAAACACACATCAGAAATTTTATTTTGACACAAAAGATATTTCTCGTTGCAAAATAAGAAGCGTGTAGGTTCAAAATGTTCAAGTAAATCGACCCTAATTTGTTAACATGTCACAGTGTTTTGGATATTATTTTGTATTGTACAGTTTTGCAATAACCTACATTCACTTAGGTATCAAAACTTTGATTTTTTCTGTGATATCATTATTCGGTTAAATAAAGTGCCTTAATTTTTAAATTTTTATTGACTCAGTGTCATTTCAAAAATAATATTTTTGTTTTTATGTCTTTTATCGATTACGTCATTCAATAAAATTTCTGAATTGTTTTCTTCTGAACGAAAAAATGCCTAATTTTCTCTGTTCTCTAGATCAAAATTTGAAGAGAAGAAATAATTATTTTTGAATGTGTCAATATTAGACGTAGATATCGAAATTCATTCAAGAAGATATTGTGCAATCAGTCTTCTATTTTATAGAAAGCGTGTTGCACTTTATCAACATAATATGTATTGTCTTCCACTATTACGTTTGGTCTAGCTGTAAGTAATATGTGATACTAGTATTTATATCAATGAATAAATAAATAAATAAATAAACAGCATTACATTTATGCTCTTACAACAACATGCTAATATAGCTCATCCGATATATTCGTGACTGGAAATAATAAAACAAGCAATATACTGATTGAAGTTATTTTATTAACATTGTAGCCGATATTTATTGTCGAAGCATCAGATCAATTAATGGTATGGCCGAATTATACATGAAATGTATTACCTCTCATATAGCGTGTAAACTTTTATTGAAGTAATTTATATCGGATGTGATATATTAAAACATATTTTTGTTATAACGTTGCAATTTATTTATTGGGACTAGGTTATGCTTGTTCGTTATTCTAAAGCTATAGTAATTTAAAAAAAAATATTAGACTATTTCTTTATTTTATTCTTTATCTTAGAATTTACCAACTTTAAGTATACGGGACGTGAAAATCTCACTAAGCCGCCATAATGGAGGCCACCATACCAGCATTTTCAGGCGATGACTTTTGGAACGGTGGCCGCCAATTCTAAATTCCACTGACTGCTTACCATCAGGCAGAGTGGAGTTACTTTGATAGACCAATATAAAAAAGAATTGAACATTCGTGACTAAATCGGGATATAAAAAATCAAGTAGGTAATGACCAATCCGCCTTGAGCAAATGTGATGATTAATGCTCATGCCTTCTCTGTATGAGAAGAGGCCTGTAGAAGGACAATAATGAACTGGTACCAACAATCTTATTTATTTTATTATTGACTTGTCCTTAATCTGTCAGAGCAAGTGCTATATAGTCCAGATTTTCTCACGACATTTTTGCCGTATGCTAATAATAATAATATCACATCAACTACACACGACGCCATCTAGACCCAAAGTAAGCTTATATTATAGCTTGTGTTATGGGTACTAGAATGCGGATTTACACACTTAAATACTTTTTTTGTAAATACATACATATTAAACATAGGAACACCCAGACCAATGCAAATATTCATGCTCAAGCACACAAATATTTGCACTGAGCGGAAATCGAACACGTGACCTCTGCGTTGCAGTCCACCACCACCCTGTGGTTCGGTGGTACTGTGTACGGAATATCGAATAATGTCAAAGATAAACTTTACGACCGTGTTTGTTTGTAAGTATAACCTACATTTTAATTTGTTTTACGTAACTTGAGAAAAAATAACATTAAGATTTTTAAGTTCAAATTTTGAGACATTTTTAAATTTGATACATGCAATTTCACTTTGAAAATTTAAATGTAAAGATGCTCTCCTTTCTTTCACAAATTCAACGCAAATGGACCTTACTTTTATGACAAAGGTTTCTTCCCCAGTTTGGTCTGGTGTGGCACAATATGAATAAATTTATTTAAATCTATTGTCTTGTTTTTATTTCTACTCCTACAAACTATCCTGTAATTTTCGAATATTGCATGTAATGGTGGTGTTATAATATTATCAAAATAACTATTTACAACTAAATGTTCTATGCTTGTCTGTGAGCCAAGTCACAGCAATTTGGAGCAAGTAACATTAAAATGTGAAATGAGCATGCCTTTGGATACACACGCATAAATTATTAATTATTATCATAAAATAATTCAAAATAAAAGGCAAACTATAATCTATTAATTACTAATTCTATAATTTGTTAAAGAGTCGATTTTGGTATTACCATTTTTCAACAAGGCATAAAGATTACTGTTGCAATATCACCTTAACAGATTAGTGACAAATATTTGTATTTTTTTATTTTCTGTGAAATTAAACGAATGAAGTAGATCACCTGATGTTGAACATCATGATGAAGTGCATGCATGCTTAAGTATAATGTAAAGGATCCCGAATCTATTGTAGAAAACGTGTGAAATATAAATCTAGCATTCTTTGCCTATTGCTTTTGTAACAGAATCGACCAATTCTAATTCTTCTTCCTTGTTTAACTCTGATGGATCGCAGGCTAACAAACCTTTAAAACAATAATCTTTAACAGAACTTGATTTTCTTTGCTTGTCTAACATCTAACATACATTTCGTTTCTTTCCTACAGAATCTGGAATCTACGATCAAGAAGAAACTTTGCAAGGTATGTAATTTTATTTTTCTACCTTTTTATTTTTTATCTTTAAGAGGGAGGGAGAGATCCAAATAGGATAGGACACTTTGATCTCAAAGACCTTTTGTGCTAAATTTTCTTAAACCTCAGGTTTCCTGAGATGCTTTTCAACGAAATAGGTTTGTCAATAGTACCCAATGTATACATGTAATGTTATATATGGCTGATAAAGACTCATTTCTACTTTACCAAGTTTCGGGTAGGTACTGTAAACATTTAATATAGTCCTCCTTGACGTGTTCGTCAACGGCGAACCTGGCAAAACTTATTGTCTATTGTGGTAACGGACATGGCTTGCAAAACCAAACTTGGTTTTGAAGGTCCGGTTGCAAGGCGCACAGTACAACTGACCATCAGCATTATAAGTATAGGTATAGGAAGGCTTCAGTCGGGTCTTTTTGATAAGGCGTTTAGTATCTAGGTTTTGAAGACGCTTTTGTTCGAAAGTCATGCAAGCCTTATGAACAGAGTTGCGCCATTGCGGTCTCTGGTTTGCGAGCTCTTCCCAATCATCGCAAGAGATCTTGCATGCGGTGAGATGGCGTTTCCGGACGTCCCTGTAGCGCAGGTACTGACCACCAGGTTTGCGCTTTCCCTCCTTCAGCTGTGAATAGAAGACAGCTTTAGGCAACCTAGAATCATCCATACGCACCAAAACAATTAGTAAACATTTAGTAATATGACAAGAGAAAAAAACTGATGAAAGATAAGCATCAACACGTGGAGACACACTGTCTTCAATGTAACTACTTAATGCTATAAAATAATAATAAATGCAACGTGTGCCGCCGCGGGCAAATCTTGCGCGAAATGTGAGCTAAATAGCCTAAAATCATCATTACCAACATTAACTTATCTATGATACTGTAGACCTCCATCACGAAGCACCGAGGAGGTCTATAATTACATTGTTGGCAGGTGATATCGATATAATGTAATAAAAACCCAGGTGGACATTTATAGCACTTTACCGAATTTTGTAAATATTTTGATAGTGGTGATTATTGAACGCATCTGACTGTATTATCTCATATCTTTATTTGTTTAAGAATTTTGTTCTTTGCCGCATATATTACAGGGTTTAAAATTGCTAAGTGATAGTTCATCTAACGTCTTATTGACGTCGGGTACTAGTTGTGTAAATTATGTTTTGTTTTGTGCTAGATCAGCAAGGATCTACTACCGTAACAATATACTTAAAGTAATTATCCATAATAACACATAACATAGCAACAAAGGCCTGCCAATGTATAATTATATCGAGTGTGACCTAAAGTAACTTTTAGACGCAGTGAAGGGAGCATAAACAGTTTAAACGGGTATATAAATATCTTATCTTTTGCCAAGATTACTTAGAATAAACGCACCTACAAAATAAAATATCCGTCACAGTGTGACGTCACAGTTCACATCACGAACTTCAATGCGCGCGCTTTGATGTCGATAATTGAGAGTTATTGCTACAGTATAGCTTGCACAGCGCTCATTTTATCAATAACATGCGTGCAGCCACAAAGTGAGCGCTTTTACAGCATGGTACCTTACCGCGGCGTAACAACCGAAGTTACACTTCGGTTACTGCTCCGCTCCCGTCGCTTGTAGACTGGTGTTACATAGCCTATAACCTTCCTCCCCAAACACCAACATAAATTTTAAAATCTGTTCAGTAAATCCAGAGATTACCACCATCACCTCAAAAACTCACAAATTTTACCTCTTTTAATATTAGTATAGGTACATTACGTATCTATATGGCTTGTGATGCCAAAATACACTGAAGTAATTTGCTTTGAAGTTGTTAATTGAGTTATTGACGATCAACCCTGTATAATGTTTAGTGGACCTTTAACATACTAAGAGCAATAAAGTGAGTGATTTTACATTAGCTAGTGTGTAAAGTTGGGTTATGAAGTCATAATTCACATTAATAATCGTGCAGATTGATATCGATAATTCAGATAAAGATAAGTAATTTAAATGTTGTGAAACAACTGTTTCATCAATGATAAGAGCTATAAAACAGATGAATGACAGTTTATTACCAAATGCCAATGACGAATTGACTTATGAAGCTGAAACTGAGCATGTATCTAGTTTATATTTGCATCAGAGACGAATTAACACGATGACTAGACTATAGCATTACTCTGTTTCAGTGGCGTAGCGTAGTGGGGGCGGGGGGGGCGGCCCGCCCCGGGCGGCACTTTTTAGGGGGCGGCAAAATTTCACAGTAGATAATAGTAAATATTTAAACCATTTAATATTTTTAACGTAACTATAAATTCGGACCGATAGAAAAGTGCACGAAATTTTTATTACTTCTTCTGTGACGAATTCGGGGAATCCGCTTTCTCGAATGATATTTTGTAGCGAATGTCAACACCGCCTATACTGACTTGCGGGGATATCTCGTATTTGATTTTGTGCTTGGATTGTTTATGGCTTAAAATCGGCGAGAATGACTTATATTTTATTACTATTTATGTACTAGGTTCAATATTGTTTGTGATGCTTTGACAATTTCAAGAAATTTTAGTCATGGATCTTCAGTTGTTTAGTTCACGCTGTTTCGTAACTGTGATTTTTGTGCAAATAAGTACGTGTAGTGAATGAATGTTAAATGAATGAATAATGAAATTATTGGATAACTTTGTGAAAATTTGAATTTTCCGCTACGTGTGTTCAACTGTGTGAGTATTAAATATTTTATTTATTTAATTGCATGTTGGACAGTCTGATATGTTGTTCAAGCTTTAAATTAAGTATGAAAATCCGGCCATGTCCGAGTTTTACACTAGCGTACCCAGGATTCCGAACAAATATTTTTCAGTTTTCGGTTTTCAGATTTTTGCCTATGATAGATAGATGTGCTATAAAATATACCTAGTCTTTGGATTGTTCGATAGTTTATTTTGTAACTCTAACTTTTATCATACAATATTTATTTATTTTAGTATCAAAAATGAAAAGAGTAGGTACCTAATAAAGAAAGTGGGACAGCTTACCGTTATTAGAGAAAAACTTATTTGGAAAATATTAGAGCAAATGAAGGGGCTTTACTTAAATATGTGAAAAGTGTTGTTTCTGAGACGTCAGATTCTACATTTTTTTAACTCTAAAAAGTACCGACTTATATTACTTTTCAATAAAGATATAAATATTACTTAATAGTATCATCCTAATTCTAATTAAAAATTGATTTTCTTCTATTCGCTAATTATTTAATCATGTCAATGGTCGAGGTGAATCCTAATTTTAAGCAGAAGGTACAATTACCTACATAAAATTACGACGATCGACATGATAATACTTATGTACCTGTTATATTAATAGTTGAAGTAAGAACTTTGTATGTATTAATAAACATGATCGTAAAACAAATAAACTTTTTTATTTAAAATTTAACCTGTTTAATGCAAAATAATGATGACTGTTTTTGCCGAAAAGTTCTCTAGAATTAATGTATATAAAATGTATAGTACCTATAGGTACATTAAAGTGAAATACCTAATTAAGAGGGCGGCAAAATTGTCTTCCGCCCCGGGCAGCCGATACCCACGCTACGCCACTGCTCTGTTTCTTCCTGTGGGTGTCGTAAGAGGCTGAGCTAATATAAAAAATTAGCAATAGCGTTATCAGCATAACTAAATACTGCACCAATGAGGTCGCCAGCAAGCGTATGGCAAAACCAGATTCTTTATTGTTTTTCAGAAAGTTCTAGAAATTGCTTATGTTCTACAATTGCCGTTAAATCCGCTGTTTCTATAGCCTACCTCACGTAAGTTTCCCCGCTACTGTAGAAGGATACCGTTGTTACGTCACTCTCACAATTTATGACAATGTTATTGTTGTTTACGGCTGTTGATGGTACACTTTGCCGCACGCCGATTTTGACTTATTCACCCCTTATATTTGTGCAATCATTTCTAATATTTCTATTGTCATCATCATTTTATGAACCTTGTCGAGTCGACTTCCAGTATAATCGGTTACAACCAGTCGGATTTGGTATTTTTAACCGACTTCAAAAGAAGCAGAAGGTTTCTCATTTCGACCGTATATATACACATATATATATATTTTTTTTATATAAAGCCACTGTCATCTAACTTCCACAACCAAACTGCTATGGAACAGAGAACCTTAGTTTGAAAACTTGTAACTGTTCGTAGGACAACCGGGCCCGAAATATTGTCAGTGTTCTCTGAGGTACTAGACGATAAGTACGGTAGTAGATCCACACTTGTTTTAGCATGAATGGGCCGGATCTGCCGGGGAAGTTCTACCGTCACATAAAAGATCGACGTAAGAGTAGTAGTATCCATACTATTGCGTTTCGTTCGGTGAATCAGAGCGCCGTAGGCCTAATTTCTCCCCTTTTCTCTTTCCTCACCTCCCTCATTCCCTTCCCTTAACCCCAATCCCAGCCGCCATAGTGGAGTCCACCATACCAGCAGGTTAAGACGATGGCTTGTGGTATGTTGGCCGCCACTTCTGGATTCCACTGACTGATATAAAAAAAAAGATAAGACCTTGTTACTTTTGTCATAAAAGGCCGGATGAACTGTTATATCTTTTCTCTCGTAGAATACATTATGACCAATGTCAAGTAGTTTCCATACTTGAGCGTTTCGTTTATAAAGTTAGGCCTCCAGAAGCATACTTATTATATATTTCTTTTCTTACTTCATTCTGTTTGCTATCGTGATCTTCTTAGCATTGTTGCGTAATGCATAAAACGGCCACTTATTTTGCGTTTTTTTACGTAAGTAAAATGTAAAAGTACAAAACTTAAGATAATACTTTTACATTAATCGCTCGGTCCTTCAGGCTATTATAATTTTCTAAATTGCCATATATCTATAACAAACCAGCAGGTGTAGTAACCCACTCCGAAGGTAATAACTTACGCGTACAAGAAAGTAAATGCATGATATAGTAATTAAATTCTTAAGAGAGTAGCTACATCAATCAACTATTCGTCACACTGTCTGCTCTTCGTTTTAATCAAACTATCCGGTTAGCATGTGTTTTGCGACAAAATATTCTTTATTGGTTTACTCGTGAAAAGTAGGTAGTTTTGTCTTTACTACTGTACGGCTACGGCCAGCTTCAAGTAGCACTGCTATAACGGAAATGGATTCGATACTTTCACGAGACAACCCATTGGAATCCATAATATATTCGGCCGAGACTAGATGTACCTAATTGAGATTCATTAACAGCAAATTTGTCCAAATCTAATTAGGACTTGTTTTGTATAAAAATCGTTACCTGACTATTAAAATATAACCATATTTCGGTCACCGATCTGCCTGACAACCGCGGTGATTATATCAGTCACATCCCTTTTGGTAACAGTCTATATTATATTATTATTTCTTGCAGTTGACTTTTTCAGGGTAGTGATGTATCACCTAACCCTAAGTGATATGCTTTACAACTCAATTACCACTTTTTCGCGTCGCGTGTTACATTCATATCACATCGCTACAAGATTATCCTGTCTTTAAGGATATTACCAATTATCTTGTTGAGCTCTTAATGACGCGAACAATGTTGTAAAAAGCATACATTTTTTGTCGATTTTTTTACACCTGTGATAATAACATAGATTGTTAAATAAATTTGGTCTTTGAAAATCATTCAAAGATGTCGGGATAAGTTGGACTAAACAAATAAAATATGGTCCACACTTGCTTGTGCACTTGTCTATATTGCTACCTAAGATACATTTATTTCTGTGTAATTTGTGGCTAGTGTCAAATAAATGTGTTTTCTGTATTTTTTTCTTTCGTTTTTCCTTTGGACAAAAGAGAATGGAAGTCATTGAGGCCTTTGCCCAACAGTGGGATGATTCAGGCTAACAGTAACAGTAACTTTAGTTATAAAATTGCTTTATGTGATATTTCTATATGACGCGTATTTGACCTATACAAGCGCACGTTTTCTATACCTATACTTATGTAGATTTAAAGATTTTTGCAAAGCACCCGCCGGCGCCGCCATGTAAAATAATTAACATATTGTAAAAATGCAAATATAATTAATAGATAATCTATTAATTAGTATTAAAATTACAATATACAACGGTAGTTTGTAATCAAAATGTAAATTACAATTGCTAATTTGAGCGGTTTGCCTTACTATGCCATTTGATAGTGATTACCGTGAGAAATACCGTAAAAATGAATGTTTTATTTTATTAATATTATTGCTATATTAATTAGTGGCCGTGTGGTCACCGGGAAATAAGGCTGGCGGCCTTTTTCTAGTAGGTATTATTTTATTTGTACAATGATATGTTTCTATATTTTTAACCGAACTCCTAACCACTAATTACACGGTCTAGCCTTTCACATTATGTATCGATGGATGAATCCCATCGAGCCTTTCACCTATATTAAGTAAATAGAAACTGTACCTACTTACTTGCATGTATGTATGTAATATGGATTATTATTATGTATGGTCGGAATCAAACAAATACTATAATCAAAACAGGAAAGAGTTCAAGTTTTAATTGACCTACATTTCTACATGCCTATGTATGAAGTTCCAAAACCTTAGATTGCATTAGAAAGGGTTCTCTTCAAAGTTTTGCACATATCGTCAACACAAACAATTATATTTTGTTACTTCTTTTAAACTTATTCAAAGATTGTAGTGATATAAAATGAACATACCTATATGCTCTAAAATCATAATCTATTTTGGCTGTCGCCGTCGAGTAATACTCTGGTCATATCAATCTTAACGTTATTTTTTTATGTGTTCATAGAAATTAATTAGTGAGCGCATTTCCCACTAAGCGCATTATTTCGCCTGTCAACGTCCACCGTTATACGCGACCAGTCTGTGTAGATGCATCTTTATAATTAATCTCGTCACTTTGTATGCAACATTATCACACCTTTCGATAATGTAATATTAGATTAAACTCAACTTTAATGTCTAAGGAATAAGAGCGAAATTTTTGATCAAGTGAGCTTTTCGGGTGTCAGCTTAACTTTGGTAGCCAGTCAACAATTTTTTTCTTTGCATATCACGTCAATCTTAATATGAATGTTGTAAGGTCGAAAATTATAGTCGTTTTAAAGCGTTATTTTTGTTTAATTTTTATAGATTATTACGATAGAGCAGTCGTAAGGTAAATTGTCTGGCTTTAAATGTAGGTGTGTTGTAGTGATGTGTGTAAATTGTTGGTTGCGTGAATGTCTGGACGCAAGTTGTTTATTTTACAACTCAGTTGTCATGAAACCGCTCATGTAAAGCATATTTTTATGAATTGGCAGATAAAAAGGATAAATAGTAGTACTAATTTATTAATTGATTAGGTACATTTTTAAGTGTAAGCGTTGATCAACAGACTTGCTCGTGGAGGTTTAGTGATTTCAAACTTCTTAGTTTTGTTTACAAATTTTCATTTTTCTGCAAGTCTTCGATATCTTCGGTAAAAAACACGCTATGTCCAGCAGTAATGCCCCATACCAGAAAGAGATAAGGGATATCTTATATTGGTAGAAAAACGGTTCAGATGCTCTAAACAATTTTTACAGCGACACTACATGTAAGACATTTTAAACTATGCCCAAAATATCACACCTAAAACATCACGAAGTACCCCTAATTTCACACAAGACGAACCGATTTCATCATAACGATGTTATCGTTTAAAGTATGCATATACTTTCGCAGATACATAAGTTAAAAGATAAGGTGTTTGCGACGTACATGCGATGGTATCATTTGTGACCAATTGTCGCGTATTGTGTTACACTGTCGTAACAATCAATAATGATGACAGGTGATGGTTATGTCTGGTTGGTTATAGGTCTGGTTTCTTTTCGAAAAGCTGGTGTGAAAACTAAGTATTAGGTAATTAAATCGTGTTTAGTTTATAATTATAAAATATGTATGATAGCCTCTAAGATATATATATATATTAAAATTGTAATCCCGATGTGTCCAAGACACAAGCACTAGCTTAGTTTGGGACCAAAGGGAAAC
This sequence comes from Parascotia fuliginaria, assembly GCA_963082885.1. NCBI lineage: Eukaryota > Metazoa > Arthropoda > Insecta > Lepidoptera > Erebidae > Parascotia > Parascotia fuliginaria. Next base: position 2,467,843 of record OY720180.1, on the reverse strand, counting down.
TACCTATATTCTATATAATTTATGTTTATTATTAAATGTTTATTAAATTATTATTAAATTAAATTAAATACAATAAAGCTAATTACATCAAATTTTAAACTTATAAACTTATAGGTGGATGAGTTATCACTGGATCTTATACACTTTCTTCGAAATGTTCACACTCACTGTGTTTTCATTTATCGTATGCAGATAATGTTCATATATACATAGCTTGACATCTTTTATCCCCGAATGGCTAGACAGAGTTGTTTAACCACCACTTTGCCATTTTTTATTTCAGGTTCAATTTATCGGGTTATTCCTTGAAAATCCCAATCCAGGGGTCGAACCTGTTGCCATTTATCGGGCACAATTCTAGATAATGTTTAAGTATGATTTGCGAGAACTTAACCATAAGATTTAAATGTCAACAATATTATTGTAATTTCATTATACCTACCTATATCTATTGAATAGGTATAGGAATATAGGAATAGGTAGGAAACAGGTTTCATATATCGATAACGATAGCTTACCTTCGTATCGAGAAAGGAACAGTTTCTGGGGATGCCTAAACAAAACATTTTTTTACGGTAGTAGATCCACGCTGGTTTCAGCATGAATGGGCCAGACCGACCGCGGAAGTACTACCCTCTCATGGAAGATCGACGTAAGAGTAGTAGTATCCGTACTACTGCGTTTCGTTCGGTGAGTGAGAGCGCCGGAGGCTCAATTTTCTCACTTTCCCTGATTCCTCACCTCCCTCATTCCCTTCTCCTAACCCCATTCCTAGCCGCCATAGTGGAGGCCACCATACCATTAGTTTACGACCATGGCTTTTAATATGGTGGCCACCACTTCTGGATACCACTGACTGCTTACCATCAGGCGGGGTGAAGTCACTTTGGTAGGCTAATATACAAAAAAAAAACAAGGCTAAATGCACATCACGTCCTTCATAAAATTTATGCTCGTGCAGAAATGCTTCATAAAATATGTTTTGCTTTCCACGAGTCTTCTCAAGAATTGTTCCTTCTTTGTTTCGCTTGAATACCAAAGGGTAAAGACAAGCAATTCTGCATAATGAGGTGAACAAATGATATAAAATCGTCTATGTAGCCAACAATCAACAACTAGCTACTCGTACCTACTTAATATGCATCGAGTGCAAACAACAATGCATAATTAAAATACCGGTTTACCGTGTAATAGTACACATTTGTCATAATAAACTAAACAAATAGACATTTAACTGCCTATCAAGCTTTAATACATATTAAATAATTAATTTCTATTTATCATTATCATCATTTCTTATCAGTCGAAAGCTAATTTTCGCCACCTTGGCCGTAATGTCTAATATTTAGATCTATATTAAGATTTAAATTATTTATTTAGGTATCTAGGTATTAACATACTTTTCTTGGTGGCCTTGTAGCACTGAACTATACACGCTTGCAGCAAAAATCGGGCAAGATGGCGCGCTTGGGAAAGACGTAAAAAAATACACAATGAAATTTTTGTAGTGGTCTGCTGTATGCTAGAAGTTTACTGTGAACTTACGGTGAAGAAAAACTGCATAAGATTACCAGGGGGCCTACTACTACATCTTATAGCAGTATCATTGTATGGTTACTTTGTGTTTTGTCTTTGTCTTTTGTACCATTAAAAACAAGGATAGAGACAAAGTAAGTAAGTTATAATAAGATTGCTATAAGAGGTTGTGGTGGAACCCCTGAACTTATATCCTTTTAATATTATAAATGCGAAAGTTTGTGTGTATTTATGTATGTGTGTTTGTTACCACTCAGCGCCTAAACGGCTGAAACGATTTCGATGAAAATTGGTAGGATGTAGATAGATTCGGTGTCGGTGACGGACATAGGAATTGAAATATTTTTATCCTAAAAATCGATCTGGTTTACGAGGAAGACAAAACACATTTTAGGCGAAGGCGAAGCCGTAGGGCGCGGCTAGTGCACCTATAAGTCTCAAATCGCCCCTCATTGAGCAAGCGTGGTGATCAATGATCATAAAAGTGAGTACTAAGGTGTTACCCTAACAACACGCATAGATCACGTTAATTAAAAATCTATTAGGCGACACCTGTACTTTGTGTCTGTGTACTAAGTGTTTCACGCTATACCTTGAAGAAGCAGATGTTACATTGTCCACAACTTAAATTTAAACAGCTAGCTATATCAAAAACGATTTTTTTTAATAAATATGTAATACCAGCTGCGCTCCACGGCTTCGCCCGCGCGTAAAATATGTTTTGTTGTATCCCTTGGTAACCAGTCCGATTTTCATGGCATAGTAACCAGGCCGTTTAGGCGCCGAGTGGTAACAAACACAAACACACAAACTTTCGCATTTATAATATTAATAGGATTTGAAGTCTGAATCTAAATGTAAAACAATAACAATTAATTGGGATCATTTGCAAGCCATTGCACGCCCTTGATTTAAGGTTTGGTTTTGTTAATTGTATATTTAAAGAATTTTAATTTTAACTTTCCTGAAATCAAAATAAGTAAAATTAACAACGAAATCCATAGAAGAAGGCAAGCGACTGATATAACTCGCAGAATTGATAGTCGTTGAGACAGGACATTTCTCTAGAATAAAAAAATAAAATAAACAGCTCCTATTTGTTTAATGTAGGTATAGCTACATCAATTTTAATTATTTATTTATTTTATTAGGTTTATCAACAGTTGTTACAACATTTCATACTTAATTACAATTGCTGAGACTTAGCCTATCGTACAACTAATTATAGATAAACACAACATGCTTTTGAAATAACAATAATGAATTAAAATAGTTCTATGATTAGTTGGAATAATAGTAATGAAATACAATTGGAAAAACTTGAAAATACAAAATTTAATATTAACAACCAACTGTAAAGTCTAATAAACATTTTAAAATATGTGATACAGTTTTATTAGCAACATTGTATGAAGACTGTGCGCTACTCTAGAATTGAGTGCACTGGCTGTTATTTTCTTGAGCTGTACCGTTAGTATCTTTACTCATTTAGATTATTCTAGATCATTACACGAGTAAGCGTGTAAACTCTAATTCATTTACATGCAAAATACCCCTATTTCGAACTTTGTATCGGTTATTGCTTGTTTTTAAAACGCTGAAGCGATAAGATCGAATAGAAAGATGCCTTGTTAATGAAGCGTCTTCGATGTTTTCATTAATATTGTATCGATATGATCGAATTACTACAAAATGTAGAAGATAACAACGATTATTATCGATTACAACTATGTACACGATATAATTTTTCATCAGGCGCTTAAAAGCGCTGTTTATTTCGATTGATTGGAATATTATGTTAACTTAATATGTTTTCTTCGAAATATTGTTTTAATGTCATAACCTAAATTGTCTTGTAAACCACCATTTTAGGTTACAGGCGTCCATTGTAGGACATAGTCTTATCTTTCAATTCACAGGTTTAGAATATTTACTTACAATCTTTACTCCAGGAGCATTTATAATCTCGTCGGTGACAGTTAATTTGTTTGAAATATTTTACAGCGCTGCTCGGCGCTACTGGTGTTTACTCTGAGAACTAAATTCTTTCAAACATTTTATGCTGTCAGCTGTGAAAGGAGGTCAAGCTAATATCATTTATAACTTCCCTTTGACCTGAAATTTAATATACCTAACGATATTCAGGTGTTATATATACCTATTTTCACCTTCAGAGGACTTTTATTTTATTTTAATTTATTTTGTTAGGTTTTTGGATATTTTTAGCGTCATTAATTCATGTATCAGATTTTCATTTCTCAGGCTATAGCATTTTATTGTACTGATAGATAGGTAGATAATTCTTAAGTTTACACCACATAATACAACAAATAATTGAACTCACAAAAATAAGTAGTGAAAATGGGCGGTCTTGTTACTAAAAGTGCTCTCTTCCAGACAATCGTTGGATGGACTTTAGGCAAAACATTAATTGGTAGTTTATGGCATCATATAATAATATAAACCAGATGGTAGTCTAATATGTAATTGACTGCCTCCGTGGTGCAGTCTCAATAGTTCAGTAATATCAAAACAAAAAGGCACGACGAGCTATCAAAAAGTTCCACTTTTTAATAACACCAATGTAAGAAATGTCTTTATGAACAACAGCACTCTCATAAGAAGTTTTTTAACTATAATACAGTAGATACACACAACATTAATGCGATGGTAAAAACATACAGAAATATTTCCATTTATCTCGATAAGTAGCGATGAACACGCGCCCATTACGACGTGCGAAACCTCACGTTTATACCTTACTAGGATGAAAACAATTATTTCCCTTTCCACTGTTTAATCATTAATACCTTACCGTTTGCTTTACCTAAAGATGGATGCGATTACTTTTTTTTTTCGCCATCATAACCAGTGCGTGCGAGTCAGTTGCTAATTTGCGTCTATATCGTAAACTACACGGTGCGTTTTAACCCGCGCCGCGCGACTCGGCGACAGAAATGTCGACACATTACCAACAACCTAACGAGCTGACTTGAGCACAGTGACGGGACTTGTTATCGATAAAAAGTGCGCTATGAATATGAATTTATTTCGACGCTTCTGAAATATAATCGGCTGCTATCTTGATGTACAATGTGAATTATTTAACTGCGCAGCATGGTTCGCACGCTACATTTTTATGATTTGTAATCGATGTGTGTGATAAAGGTGTACTGGATTGCTGTTCAGTTTAAAATATACTTATTTATAATCATTATATTTGATTAATGGTCATGCGTATATTGTATTGTTTCGGTAACAGCGTCACTGCAAGTAAATTAAACTCTGACAATATAAGTAATAAAAAAAAACTAATAATTTGTTCTTGAATTCAGCTACATCATTAATGTCAACTGAGTTTTTACACAAATTATAAAGAAGGGAAGACAAATATTGTTTTGATTCTTAACAATATTTACTAATTAACAAAATATCTCTTGATAATCTTGTTTATTTCACCTTTGTCTACTAATTATTTCTCACCATAGATAACATCCATCTGTAGTTATTTAAACAAACAAAACTGTGAACGGTTGCTAACAAATCGGCTTGTTATCAACCGATCGGTGGCAATAAGTCTCGGCTTCGCATCGGTAAATATCGATATAAAGTATCGACAGTGCTAGCTGACGACACGCGAGGTCGCACAGCACTAATTCAACGGTGACACGCGACTGGCATCTCCCGTGTTCTGCTATTATACGTAGGGATAGGTCGGGAGCTGGTTTATATTAATATGGGATATTAAACGTTGTTAGCGCAGTTATTTTATGAATTCGTTGTCTATAATTCTGTCTGTATAAAAAAGTATTAAACTTTTATTGACGACTTTTTGTGTGGTTGCTGTTTGCCAGTGAAAATTGACAGTGAACATACACAATGAACAAAATACACAATGAACATAATATTTACTGAATTTGATTGATTTGCAATGCATGCAGGACAGGAAGCTTCTATTTGATAAACATATCGAAAATATTGTCAATAGGGCATCTAAGGCACTAGGTTTTATAATAAGAACGTCTTCCTGTTTTCGTACTCTAAAACCTCTAAAAGTATTGTACTGTTCAATTGTACGGAGTCATTTAGAATACGCGTCTCAAGTATGGAACCCTCAATATGAAGTATATAAATCGTAAAATATAGTGAGTATTTATAATTCGCTAAACACATATAATACGGATGGATTTAAAGTTCATTATTAGTTAATTAATATGTATTATAATGTAATACACGAATATTATCGACATACCTAGTACCTGTAACATTGTCTAAATAACGAAAAACGTGTAAACGTGTATTGTTTAGTTATTGCAACACCAATTGGTTAAATAATTGCGGAAGCTTCTCATTACCAACTTAAGTTATTTTATACTTACTACTATAAAATGTGTTATTAGTCTGTAAGCTTTCCAAAAAAAAAAAAAAAAATAAAATTAATGCTTAAAGTATTTGAGTCGAGAAAGTTAGTGAGAGGACCAATCTAGGCCCTCAGGAGCTCTTATACCGTCTCAGTTATTTTATTTCCCTCTTTCCCCTGTTTTTTACAGTTGGTAACACCCAGTATTATACGAAAATTTGTATCTATTACTTCAGAGTAAAATGCGTGATTCTGTCATTCATGAACGTTTTTATAAAGCAACATGCGAATATTACAGCTTGAAAGTTATTTGTACACTCGGTCACACATCAATAGAAAACTTTTCGTGTGTCATATTCATATCACAAGCCTTATTACTAAAGGTTTAAGATGATGCGTTGTTTTTGCAATTTTAGTTTTGTGTTTATTGGCTTATGGTTCAAAGTTGTTAAATGTTTTGATATCTTATACCTTCTTTAAGGTTTATTTATTTTAAATAAATATGACGACATCAGTACCGGACCATTCAAATCTTTTCTTTGTTAGTATTACGTTGAGTATTGATAATAATGTTTCCTTATTCAGAAAGTAGAGCATCATTCATTGACTCAATTCACGATGTCACCGAAGATACTGTGCATCCTACTCAACCTTGCTACAGATTTTTATAACCTAATATAAGATCACGCTTTTGTTGCTGAGGAGGAAGCAGAGGTGTTTATCACATTTCATTAGGTATGTTGGATTCCATGTGTAGGGCCTATTGATATTTATTCCGATTCCAGGCTGATATTAAGAATTTATCGACAGAAAAACCTAATCAAAGCGGATTCGGGACTGCTATATGCCTGGAACTGAGCCTTAAGTCTATTAATTATCGAGCAAAATCCTAGACTATACTTTTACGTGAGTAAACATGAATGTGATGTCTCTCCGCCATCTAATAAGAATTACGTTTCTTTTTAAAAGCCCTATTCATTAACTAGAATTAAAAGTACGTTTCTTTTAAAAAAAGACTTATTGAATTATGAATGACTCGCAAGTCTCAATAAACATTTTTCTGGAAATTTCTAAGTAAAAAAACCAGCAGTTATAATTTTTAATGAACTGGGAATGTTAAATGAGTTCTCTTGAATGTGCATCGTTTACAATAAACCTCAGCAATTAAAGACGTATCACATCAACTCTAAGGTGTCTCGAAGATCCGTAGAACTCTCAACTACCGTTCAGTGACGTCATCAGAACAAGACGAATATACAACTTGTTGATAAGTGAGAAAGGGACGGCGATAAGATAAAAACTACATACCAAATACGGTGGTCACATGTGACTAAATATGAGTATAAGTAAGGATATAATGCAGTTATAAGTACGAAATTTTCGCCGATTTGAAGATTTATACATAGAATTCAGTTTATATGAAAGTCGCGATTATTTTGTGTCACGTGTTAAGCAGTAGTGAATGTTTTCGACACATGTGGTGTGTCGCCGTGTGCGTACGAAGATGTACTCAGTATGAGGTTGCCCGTTAGAGGTTTTTTCGTGATAAAAAGCTGCTGATCAGGTTTATAGACGTGTGCAGTTATTGACGTAATAGTGATTAGTGTGCGACCTTTGTTGGGTAAGGTGCGTGTTGTGTTCTAGGGTTCGAACTGTGAGTTGGGTAAATTAACTTTAGATTTTCTCTTTTAAAGTAAGTCTTTTTTTAAGTAACGGTAGCTTGACTACCTGACAAGAAGATATTACTTTTTCATTATTACATATTATATGATTGTAAAAATTGTCTGCAATTTTGCCTACATCTGCGAGAGGAAATTTTTGATATTGTGTTAAATATAAAAATCCATTTTACATGGTACTTGGTTCAAGCTATAGGTTTATTGTAGATCTAGAATTTTTACTACTCTAAGGTTAAGTACACATAGCCTCTACTACTCTACATTAACAAGGGTCTTCAGTCTCAAACACGAAATCCCAAAAACTATTTTAGCAAGTAAGCTGAAAATTGGTAAGCAGGTAGTTTATAAATGACAGACGTATGAGATACTGCCGAAATTACTGGTATACAGGTTGAAACCGGCGACAACTAGTTTAAAATATAAGCACAACATAACGAAAGTAGTTGTAATTATGTATCTGGGTTGCCGTGACTAATTGTCATTAATCCCTATTGAACCCTGCCACTGGTTATGTCCAAACAGATCTGATATCTCATGTTCAACTCCATTTGCCATTATCTGATAAATTTCAAATTTATTATGCTTTCCTTTGTCAGCCGTTGATGATTTAAACGCACAGACTTGTTTCTTGCGTGCAAGGATTTACTAATAATGCTTGACCCATTTTACATTACTTATTTTTGGTATTAATTACTTGACCTGAACAAAATTCTTGACCCTGCTGACTTACAATTTGTGCTTTATCCTATTTTGTTTGTGTACTTAAATGTAAATAGGGAGCGTTCTATGATCTGGTTTAAAGGGTTAGAGACTGCTAAACAAGAACCATATGCAAGGCGAGAACTTAATGCAGCAACTTATAGGTATCTTAATCGCTTAACATCATGCACAATGGGTAAAAGCAGTCTAGTGGCTGTAGTTTCTTTTCGCACTTCGCATGATTGTAAACTTTTCTATCTATAATCTATACCTACTATTATAAAAGCTAAAGAGTTGGTTTGTTTATTTGTTTGAATGCGCTAATCCCTGAAAGTACCTGTCGTATTTTAATGTTTCTTTGTATCTGACGTTATGTAATATGCCTAGGCAGACAAAACCGAACAAAACAAAACTGAACGTCTTAATGAAATGATTTCTAATATAACTACATCGTTTGGGCAAACATCAGTTTATCTCTAACTTATATCTTGACTGTCTATAGTTATAAATTGTGATTTAAGTAGGGAGTAGAATACACTTGCGTGAAAATGATAACCAAGTAGTAAGCGGCTCACGACCGGCCAAGGTGTGGCAAATTGGGGTAAGCCTACGTCCAGCTTGCCGCGGAGCGGTTTTACCTTAGTCTTTGCTTACTGCGCTGCTGCCTTCGCCAGTAGCGTGATGTTAAATGGACTGACTGGTAGTTTCAGAGATTTGCCAGTTCAAACAAACAAACAAACTCTGTCGGTTTTTATTTTAAGATTTAAGATTTCAGTAGGTACTAGTATGTTCTTCAAATTTCACTGTAGACAGCGACTTCGCTGAGCCTATGAAATTTGTTTGTTAGTTCTCAAATTACACAGAATTTCTGCAGTAATGTATTGCAGAAATTGTAACAATAATATAAAAGAAAAAAGATAGATTTAAAATGATCATTGAAATTTAACGTAATAAATATATTAAATTAATATCACCTATTAACATTAGGTGTTGAAAGGTGCTGTACATTATACAAAAACCCAAATATTCTTCTCCACACCTATAACTTTCTGGTTTTATCGCTCATAAAAACTAATAATATAATGTTTGTGACTCAAAGCTGCATGTGTACACCCGGCTTTATACCTAGGCGCCGGTAAGTCCGTATCTTCAAGATCTACGAGCATGCGTAGCTAACATTAGCACTGTTTATTAGCTCACCGATATCATACTTAGATTTCACTTAACACTTCACACCTACACACAATAATAAACTTTATTTTTTACGTATTTAAGTATAAAATTACTATTCTCCGCATACACCATTTAAACATTCGGTTATCGACTTGAAGCTTATTGATTTAAGAGATAGGATAAAACTGTCTCTGTCTCTTTTAGTCATATTAATTAGTAATTATGCATTTTTTTCGATAGTTAGTAAACCTATTCACCTACAATGTTTGGTATCTGGACCGTGATCTTTGTGCACAAAATGTGATTTATTGATACAAATGTCTGATAGGCTGATTTTCTATAAAGATCTCGCGGTGTTTAACTGTGGGCTTATTATGAATAAATATTATTATTTTGACGATTTGCGGTAACAACTAAACGGACTGCATCACTTATATATTGTCGAGATACAGGAATTGTGTTCTGGTGTAGGTCTTTTTAAATAGTGTGAAGAGAACTAGAAAGATTTGAGCCTTTTACGTGATCACTACTTTTCTACAACTTTAATAATCATCATTCTATCAGCTTGAAGCTTCGACTGCAGGAGGCGTACCACCACCTATAACGCAGTATTATTGTACTGTTACTTTGTGTTTTGTCTTTTTCTTTCGTACCATTAAAAACAAGGATAGAGACAAAGTAAGTAAGTTATAATAAGGTTGCTTTATGAGGTTGTGGTAGGCTCCTAGATCATCATTGACTTTCCCAAAGTAGGATTGCCATCTCCAAAATTGATCGACCAGGATAAGACGTGTGAAAACTCCGGATTTTCGAGCTCTGAACCTGGATATTTCAACAGGTTTTTTAAACATAGAGTCTATTTGTTGGTTGATCGCAGCGTGCGGGCACAGTGCATATGTCACGGACGGCCCAATACTTTAAATTTTTAAGCCCGGACTACAAATTAAACCCCACCCAAACGCTCCCCAGACGCCCTCTAAAGTAGGACAAATCCGGAGAAACCCGGACAAATGGCAGCCCTATCCCAAAATCACTACGCACGTGGTTTGGTGACCGCAGTACTTTAAAACACAGGTATCTGATGCTGCTGCCCGTTGTCCGCTTTCCATCACATCCCTTACAACATTTATTTATGGGGTGGTTCAGTTCATAACATACATAATATGTTACTGAATTACTTTATTGTCAATCAAGTAGCAATTAATTGAAAGAGTACATGTTCGATATTTGTGTTAAAGTAACTTGGAGCAGATTGACAGCTGAACCTGTTGGGTGATCGATCAATCGACAAGTCGACAGGTTCGAAGACTCAAAGAGTAATCGGATAAGCTTGCTGTAATTAAGAAGCGATTTTGAAAGTGATTTTACTTGCGTGTTGAATTAGTACGTAATGTACTTGCCTGACGGTGACAAACAATCATACATAATGATGGCTACTGACCACTGTACCTAATTGATGGGTATAATAGTTAAAACAATGCTAATACAAGTAAGTCCCCTATCGAATGTTAGAGAAGGCGAAAGAAAGAAAAATATATCGAATTTGGCGTTCTTCTTTACCGAACGATACTATATCCCAAAACTACACACAACGCGATCTAGACCCAAAGTAAGTCTTTATTACAGCTTGGGTTATGGGTTCTTTATTGCGGTATACTTACTTACAATTTTTTTTTGTAAATACATTAAATACATAGAAACACCCTGCATACTAAAAAGTACGGATACTGTTACTTTACGTCGACATTTAATGAGGCTTTGGTTCATTTTTTTTTTTTTTTATTGCCTACCGTGGCAGACGAGCCAACAGCCCACCTGATGGTAAGTGGTAACTGTCGCTCATAGACTTCCGCAATGCCAGGGGCTCCGCGAAGCCGCTGCCTACCGTGATATTAATGCTCTCTTTAAACCTCGTTTGAAGAAGGACATGTCATAGCGCTCGGGAAACACCGCAGCTGGTAGTTCGTTCCAGAGCCTGCACGTACGTGGGAGAAATGAACGCTGAAAACGAACCGTGCTAGACGAGATCGTCGATCCTCTACGTCGAGTCGCGTTACATCGATCCGCTGCTACGTTTAAGCTTTGTTTTTGTTAGATGTAGCAGCGACTCGACGTAACGCGACTGGACGTGGTGAAACCAAGTGTCGGAGGCCTTCCTTTTTCTCACCTACCCCACTCCCTTCACAGTAGGCAGCGGCTTTACGGAGTCCCTGGTATTGTAGTAGCAATGCTAGGGACTCTTGAGTCGTCCATGAGCAACAGTTACCACTTACCATCACGTAGGCTGTTTGCTCGTCGGCCACTGTCGGCAATGAAAAAAATAACTAACTATAATAAGAGAGTAAAAGCGATAAAAGACGGCCATTGAGGCGATGTCTCACCGCAGTTGTAAAGGCACTAAATTTAATGGTCTCTTGACCACTAAAATGAAAATATCATTTGTTCAAAACAACAGAGGCCCTAGACAAGTGGCAAAGATATCTATTCTATTCATAGAATAGATAAAAAAATGTATTGGATTGACATAAGCTAACGCCAATGCTTATGTCAATCTCATACATTTTTTTATCTATTCTATGAATAGAATAGAAATCTTTGACACTTGTCTAGGGCCTCAGGGCTCAGGTTAGATATACAATAGTAATACAACCTACATTAATGTGGGCATTTTTTTAATTGATATGGCATTCTAAATAATCAAAAATTTTTTTAAACGATTCGACCTTAGACAAAAACCCACAATTATAATAAACTAGCTATTTGCGGCGCGGTTTCATCCGCGTCTTTGCTTAATGCTCTGCTCCCTTCGCCAGCAGCGTGATGTTACATAGCCTATAACCTTCCTCGAGAACTGGGCTATCATACACAAAAAGAATTTTCAAAGCCGACTGGTAGTTGCAGAGATTAGCGCGTTTAAACAAACAGACAAACTCTTCCGCTTTATATAAAAGTAAAGATATAAAAGGCTCTAACATATCTTTTCGTTTATTTTGTCGCAAATTGTGTGTGTAGATGTATTTTTTTACCTAAATAGTATAGGCTAGCTGCGCCCTGCGGCTTCGTCCGTGCAGAAATTGGTATGTGTTTAATTACTGTAACTCGGGGACCTGACCGATTTTCGGGATAAAAAGTAAATGTCCGTCTCCGGCACCAAATCTAAGTACATAACACTTTTTGTAGAAATCAGTTCAGCCGTTTAGGCGCTGAGTGATAAGAAACGCTCATACATAAACTTTAGCATGTATAATATTAGTAGAATTAACACAAATGGTTCAACACACGTATGTTTATGAAGTAAACCGTATGAAGGGTGGCCCGAAATTCTTGACAGTTTTCATGGCTGAACCTACCTACTTTTCCTTTTTCAAGAGGATAAATTGAAAGTAGCTTAGAGTCTACTGTAGAAACAGTTTCTACTAATTTGTTACTTATCGAATGCGAAAAAAAATCCTTCTTTTTTACCTGCGAATACTGAAACGTCCCTAATTTTGAGTCTCATGCTTTTGAATATTTTGGCATAACTTTCTTTTATTAAATGTATTTTTTCTGTTTTTGCTATTTCTTATACGTATTACATAAGTATTTGCTTTTCATCAAAACTAAGTTTTTACATGCTTTTCATTACTTATTAAAACTTTCCGTCAATTTTTCTATCTGGTAATAAGAGTCAGTCAAGTATTTCAATAGTTTTACAAAAAGGCTAGTGAGAAACTGTCCAGTGACCCCTGAGCGGAAAGGTATCGATAAATGGAGCACGCGCGGCCGAGATAACGCGGCGGACGGGGCGCGCCATGACATCACTTCCGTGTCGGCGCGTGCGCCGCTCTACTATGTGATATACACAACTTATAAGAAAATAGCGGATATATATCAATACAATATTTCTTTTCCTTACATATTTGTAATGACTGACGTCACTGTTGTAATTTGGTTGTATTGGTTTGGTATATTTTGGTATTAACACTTTTTTAATTATTATTGCTAATTATATAAATATCTTTGATAAGTTATTATTTAGGCCTACAAATGATTTTGAAACTACAGTTACTATGTAGACTATATAGGCGGGTTCTGGAGTTCAGAAGTGACAAACTCACTTCTCACTAGCGAACACACAAAGTGAAACAATAATAGAATTACTATAGTAGTACTTATACTGGTCTATTTTTTGGCGTTTTGCCATTGAAAGTACCAACAACTGCGAAAGATATTTGATTCTGCATTAGAAACTTTTCTTTAAAATTGCTATTTCAATAAAGCCTTATTTCTAAGTTACAACTTAGACCATACAATCAACACGAGGCCGCACCGCTTCCGCCAAGATACAAAGCTCTAATACACTTTTAATATACCTTATTTTTCTAAGCATAAGAACTAAATTCCAATGGCATTAATGTAATGGTATGGTTGTAGCAGTTTTTTAAGCGGCGACGTTTTAAAGAGTTCAACGGGGTGCTTAGAGGATGTCCGTTCTGATCTACGCTAGAATCTAAACGTATACGTTGAGTTGATAGCAAGTGTTGATATTTAACTTATTTATTTAAAAACTTCTTGTATATAGGCAGAATTAATGCCAATGGCATTCTCTACCAGTCTACCTTTTGAAGTGATGCAGAGAAAGAAACAAAGTAGGTAACTTATTATTAGCGGTTAGTTAAAATATAAGTAGAACTTGTCAGAGTAACTTGTCGATAATAAGCCATTTTATTTTTACTATCTTTGGCAAGTACTAATGCCAGAATGTCACAGTATTCTAAAAATATAGCTGTTATACAAATCAATACAGAAACTTTAATAATATTATAAATCTAGAATTGGTATATTTAGTTATATTTTTGACGACTATACGAACAAGCGCATGATTCGCTTGAAGATCAGGAGTTACTGTAGCGTGATAAGCAGTGCTTCGTATTTATATGACTGTCTGAATACGTAATGACAAACAAGGTTATTCTAACTACGAACCATTAAGGGGCTGTACGCCTATTTTTAATTCAAAATGTATAAAAATTTCAGTAGCACTAAGAAAAAAGTATAATGTTTAATTTTTTTTTTTCATAACATAAGGTTCCAGTTTCAAATAACTTACTTAACGCGATGGTACTTAATTCGGCACGTGCTTATATAGCGCATGGTCAGCCAAAGGTGTCGGATCACTCAGTTTCTCAGAATGTAGATGACATTACAGATTTTAGAGATATATCATCGGCTTAGGGGTACTCAACATTTTGCATTTAGTCCGAAATATTGTGTAAAATAAAAAAAATGCAAGTTTTTTAAGGTAGGAAAATTCGCGTTTTTTTTAAGGTTAATGCACTCTAAGACTTTGTTAGCTTAAATTAAATAATGTATTGTTAATAATACTGAAAAGAGCAGTCGAATAACTTTTAGAAGAGTTATATAAAATACCTGTTTTACGACTGGATGAACATGACTTTTTAATTATTTTGTTACTTAGCATTTCGTTGTATAATATTAATTTAATTATTTAATTTATTTTATTCTGCGCAACAAAATAAACAAACGCTAGTTTGGCTTAAAAGTATTTGTGTCGCTAAATTTCACGTCAAAATGACAGAAATAGAATTACAGAGCATTAATTTTTCAGATTTTTATCTTTTTAATTAATTATTAATTATTGAAATATTACACGAAATTTCTATGTTTAGGGGGTTAGTTGGTAAAGCAACAAATTTGTATAATAAACTCAAAATAATATTATTTATTGCCGAATAAAATGTTTATTTTTTCACACAGATAACTTTAAATTAATTTTGTAATCGACACCGAAACTATTTTTTTTAATTCCTTCCAAATTTTAATTGACACAGCCCAAAATCACGTCGTGTAAAACAAAACGCTACCAAATGTTATAAGCTTCTGATCATCGCAGATCTGTGCCGTATCCGATTGCATTACAATCAGCGATCATGATTTTAAACATTTATATTGTCAGGTCAAAGTACAGAGCCTTCGGTTCATGATGTCTTTAGTACCTACTTTCAGTGTATTGATATGCTATGAGGAAAAAACTTTGTATCCCTTTTCAAGCACATTGGACATATAGAGAAGCGAAAGATTTTAGTATAGAAAATGTAAAATTATTTAAAAATAAAAAAAATTATAAAAAATAGACAGCTGCGCTTTTTACACTGTAGTTCCCAAAGTAAAGACCAGAGGCGTAATATTTTAATACAAATATTTTGCGTTGTTATCGGCAAGATAAGCGCGGACTCATGGTAGAACTAAGACAATTTTTTGCTGGACTACACTACCCCTACCAACGTTCCATCATGAGATTTACAAATTGTTAATGATAAAAGCATTATAACTTTGTCTTATTATTTTAGCCAAATTATTACCTTGAATTAATTCGGGTATCTCACAGTCTAAGTAATCTAATCAACGCTACCTATGTAAATTTTATTTGCGCCGGAGACATTTAATTATATCGCATCGTTGTATAAAAAAATGATTCGTCAAATCAAGTTGTGTGAGTGCGGCCTTTTTGCCGGGCTCGATGTTAATTTTATGAAGTTTAATTAAAATTGTATTAACAATTCATGAGGCTGCGGGGAGCCGTTCGTTAAAGTGCGTTTAATTTATCCCCCCTCTCCCTCCTACTGTGGGACCTATACTCCGCGCCTTTAGATCAATTACACAGAAGATATGTGGACTATAAAACCTCGTGTGTACTGCAGTCTATTGCATTAGCTACTGCAACATAGTAATATAGATTGAGCTTATAATCATCCCACTTGGCAAGCGGTGCCGGTCTCTTTTAATCGCCTCTTACGACGCGCATGGTATGAAATGTAGTGGTTCCCATTTGTGTCATTCAAATATTTGTTTCAATTATCTACATTTATGTAAATTATATTTGCAAAGTCCCTAACGAGAAAGACACAGGGCTTATTTTCTAGTAGATACGTCATCGTTTTACATAAAAATATTGTGCTCGATGCGCATGTTAGCAATCATATTATATTATTTTGATCTTATTATTTAAGTATAACAGTTCTTACTTCTTAGTGTACTATGTTAATCAAATATGCATGCTGTGATTACCACTTTAATATGTAGATAAGAACATGTTAGTTAGTACAATATTAGTTGTTTTTCAAATGCACTAGAGTAATGATTAATGAATTGTATGAGGCATTTTAGGCATATATTATGTTAACAAATGAAGATTTAAATCAAAGTATCCCAAGGTCCACTGTCATGGCTGACTAATGAGTTCGTACGAAGGTAAGAATCTGTATTAAAACTTTTTTCAAATAAAGAACAATGATGTTTGCGGTAGGTGAAACCACTTAGCATTTCTTGATCGCTAAATTATCCCAACGATTATGGCTATTTAAATATGTATTTAATCTCAAAAATAATTGAATTTAATAAATTTTTTAACTTTACGACGCAGGTGTTTGAATGTTTATGATAATGATTATTTATTATTCGAAAGAATATTTATTTATGCGTGTAAAAAAAATGTAAAAACGAAATTAAATGCACTATTGTAAAAATGTTCATGATGATGTGGCTATTGTTTTGTTTTTTGGTACAAACATTCATTAATTATGTAAAATTTTAGAAAAATATATTACCTATTGTAATCAATAAATGACAACTTACTTTTATTATACGTAAGACTCACGTTACGTGAGTGTTTCATGTGTCTTTAATTCGAGTTCCACTTAGGCAATAATATGTAGAGAGTCTAGATATAGGTACGTTGTGTCCATTAAATATGATATTGTATGAACTAATTAATAGATTCATTATCACACCTTTTTCACTAAAAAGAAAGTAATTACAGTACCTAGCAGCAGAGTATTGAAAATGCCTAATGTGCAGGTGGGTGATTTCCCTTTGATGTAGAAGTACGTTTTGAAGATTTTGTACATCTGCTACAAATAAAATGAGATTAATTTATGCCAATTTACTAACAGTATTCCTGACAAACAAGTAAAAACACCTGTTAGTGAATAATGAAGCGTTTCAATCATGCTCGAGAACGTTTAAGCGCGTCGTACCTGACAATGATTTGTGATCAATGACAATATGGTATGATAAAAATAGTTATGTGCGGACGCAGGTGTGGGAACTGTTAATTTAGGGGCCCGTTTCAATGTAAATAATATATTTCAAAAGAAATACCTTTTATGAAAGTAAACAGCTAGGCTCTAGGCTTGTCTTTTTTAAATGCTTTGCTCTTGCTGGTGTTTCTGCTTTTTACCTCTCATTTCTTACGTTACAATCCTTAATCTCTTTTAAAGCACTGCCTCGGCCATCCTTATCCACTCTTTTCCATAGCTAGGCTCATATTTAGGAAAACTACTGATAGGTACAGATGTTCAGATGGACTACCTACAGAGGAAACGCTAACCTAGTAGTAGTTGTATACATATAATTTAATAGTACAATCAACTAGCGTAAAGTCGGTGACCAAACCAAACTTTTACACAAGAAGGCGGCAGGAAAATACCAATACCTAAATGTAATTTTTGAGAAAAGTCTGTATAGAAAGTCTTTTAGCAGAAATGGTGACGATTCTTCTCAATCTACTCCAATTTGAACGATAAGAATGAGACAAGAAAACTTGCTTGCCATTCCATTTCTCTCTTACTTTGGCAGAACTATAAATACTATAAGTACGTCTCACACTTATTTGCTTACCGCTAACAGCACTTTATTGGTACCTACATACCGTTTCTTACTATTACATTTTGATGCCCAACTCAACCCTTGTTATAAGCATGTGCAAAAATTAAGTGAATGTTTAATGTGTCAACAAAAAATACCCATTCATTGGCTTTTGTTTAATAGCATTAAAATTCAACATATTGTAGAAGTAAATGATTAAGTACTAGTTTAAGTTTTCAAGACAGTCCTTGACTATAAATTGGGTGTGATGAATAATGGTGTATTCTGTAATATGAGCGGCTCGATAAATATATGAAAAAACGCTTTGTCTCCTTTAGAACATTAGGTGCCCGGAGGTTTGTGAGTTCATGTAGGGATGGCCGCTATTACGTTCTAACTTATGATGAAAGTCGTAAATTATGGACAGATGACCAGTTTTATGTTATGCTTGTGTTTTATATGTAAAAGCGCTTCAGAGTACCTTAAATCCAACGATATTTTGTACCAGTAATGTTTGAAAGCACACATTATACTACACATAACAGTTTTGACATAGAACATAGGCAGTATCTATCACTGTCTTGACTACTGTTTTTTAAGGGTGAGAAACATTATCTAATAATACCCAATATTAGATACTTCTAAATACGTTACACTGTTTCTGTTTTCCATCGACATAACTCTATTGCAAAATATATATTGTCTTTAAATTATAAATAAAAATATTTTGTAAATTAAATATATTTTAAATATTACACCAAACCATCGTGTTGTTGGTTTACAAACCAAAGATGGTGACAACAAATTGTGCGGCAAGTGCATCGCCCGTGATAATGATTACTTTTTCTACCTTATCTTTTGATGTCTTTTATAAAATTTGTCGGCCTTATATCAGGCGAGGTTATCAGAGATCAACTTAATGAGGGAAAAGTTGTCGAAAGTCGGCCTATTATCGTTATACAATAATCTTATCGATTCAATTTCGGGAGAGCGGTGCGAATCTCTGTTACATCCGAAATTCTGAAGTATATGAATGGCCACAGACTGTAAATTGCAGTAAGGTATTGGAATATTCTTATTTATAACATTGACCTCTCGAAATCATAAAACATATGATTTATAAGGAAAGAACTGAATTGTCCGTAGGTAGGTACTAAAATATTTTTTGCACATTTATACTCTTAAAATAAAGTTAAAAATAAGTATCTTCAACTATATTTATACTTATATGTGTAAGAAAAGGAAATTTAAGTAATCTTTCAGTTAGGTACCTACATTCCTTCTCCGTTGTCATTCCTTTTTCCCTCAGAGCAACACAAAGTTTGCTCAACGTTTTATTTATGAAAGTAATTTATCAAAATATTTACCTTTACCAATTGAAAGTTTCATTAATTAATAGTAATTTAGGCTTTTGTATGAACTGAACGGATTCGGTCACCTAGGGCCACGGCCTTTTTCCTTTGAATATAAGATGTTTTTAATGCAAAAGTTAAATCTTTACACACCGATGTTTGTACCCTGTGTCACCGGTTAATAAAGTATGCTGTCAGTGGGTGAAAGTCCACAGATTTATACCGTTTATACTCATCCTTATGTAAGTACGTTCTTAATGGAATTTATTAAAATACATCGTGCCTATGGCAACTCAGGATATCATATTGGTCTCAGGTGAAGGTCTTAAGCTTTTATTCTTTTCTTTCAAAACTTTCTAGGTTCTCACTCCACCGCATAGGGATTGCCCGAGCCTTAAGATAATACGACTCTTATTTTGTATCTAATAATTTTTTTTTCAGCCATTACATTCAATTTAATGGTCTTATATACTCTAGACAATACCAGGTAACGGACGTTAGCGTTACATTTAATGCGATTACCAACCTGCCTTTCAAGCGTGGTACTTAAGACGATTCACACACTGCCCCACATCACGGAGCGTGGTGCGGGAGTGCGTGTTCTTGCGTTGTTTGTAAGTAGGTAATCTCTGTTTGTATATAAATCACGCGTGGTGCAACACATTGAAAAAGTATTCACGCACGGGGTAGATGTTTCTTCGCCCCGCACCCCGCAACTGTAGCAAATTATTCCTTTTGGGAGAGGCGTACATCCTGCAGTATTAGGGCTTTTGAAGAAATCTACAAACTATACCTATTCACGTAGAAATCACTTAAAACAACCAACTAATAACTTATATTTTTTATATTTTATATACAAATCCACAAAATCAATCATCCAAATATAGTCATCATAGATAACCGCTGACAGGACTGCACCAATACGTGACACCTTTGTAAACATGTCCTGAGTCATCACATTCCCGGTAGCTCCATGTTATTGTATGCACATCTGTTCCGAAGGTTCTTATTGTTACTAGTCCGGTTTCAAGGTAAAAATATAGCTTTGATTGTCCCGTTGGGTTGTGGTTTCTTAGAATTGGAAGAGTTCGATCTGACTTGGTTTACGCGTAAGCATCCTAGCGGTCACGTGGACGTAAATATTACCTACAATGTCGAGAACAAAAGTTCAGAGATACATTATGTTATAATACCAGACCAACAACAAAGGAACTATCCAGCCTACATTTAATTGAAACTATAGCACACAAACACATTTGACCTCTAACTTCAGTCAGTAATTCAATATTATTATATTAATCTAAAATCTAGCGAAGGTAGTCCAGTTGCGTAGGAAGCAAACAATTGATTTAGTGACATTGACCAGCAGTTCTGGACAACACGAACTAAGTTACTGAATGAAGTACAAATATGAGTAGCTTTACTAATGGTCCGCGTCGTGTTTCGCATGTGGGCACTTTTAAATGCTTATGCTAAAAATACTTTTTAACATATAGCTAAGATTAAATTATGAAAATTGAAAACCACGACATTTGACACTAAATTGCGACGTTACCACTCATGAGGCGTAAACGCTCCTAAATGATTTTCACGACATTATTACAAATCGTTGAAATCTCGGCTTTTCATTACTATATTATGCAGTACCTATTTTATTAGGTATACTTATAAATTTAGCGGAAAACATACACAAAAAAACAGTGAGTTTACTTTATACTATTTGGAGGTAAATTGAGAGCAACTTTAAACAGTTTTAAAAGTTTATTGTATTTTAATTTAAAATTAAGTATTTAAGTAATAAAGCTAATTACAGATAATAAATCAATATTAAGTTACAATACTGATCTTATACTGGAATGGTATTAAGTAAAAACAACAATGTCGATCAATTAAAATATAAATCATGTTATTATAAGTTTAATTTTATTCAAAAGCACGTTTGTTTCTCGTTCTGCGCTTACGCCGCGCCGCATGATTCATCGTGCGCTTGCGCTGCTGCGTTCGTCTCGGTCAAGGGTACATCTCAGAGTTAATTTAAAAAATTACTTGCTTTTACATAAGGTTGCGTAAAATATTTTTTGTTACAACCTTATTATTTTTGTGGGACATTGTCTGTTCTAGATCCTATGATACGGTTAATTAATTATATAAATATGACGCACTTTTGATGAAAAAGGTCATAAGACAAAATATGCTTTTGCCTTCGCATCTTTTGTATTTTGTGACAAAGCTTAAATTACTAAAGCTTAGTTAAATGTTAATGTTATATTCCACTGAAGGTTTAATAAACCATATAATATTTTGCAGTACAGTACAGTCAGCGTCAAATAGTATTACTACAGGGTATTCAAAAATAGACGGAACCAAAAAGTTAATACTTAATGTCATTACAAGATAAGTTTCCTTAGTGTTGTCAACAATATAGAATAGATCAAAAGTTCTAGACGTTTTAAATGTCATATAGGTTCAGTCAAAGCGAACAAATCTATAATTTAAAGACCTTTAGCATTCTTTGTAATAGCATTACGTATAAAATGACACTGCACTGCAGTCATCAACTCGCCAGCTATAGTCTTTTTCTAGTATTGGACGCTTTCAGCCTGAGAAATAGATACGTATGTCAAATTAAATAGCTAACAACAGTTGATATATAAGAATTTTCTTCCGTTAGGTTAGTATTCTACACTACTACATACATACATAACTTCAGGCCTGTAGCCCATTAACGGGGTAAACAGATACTATAGAACGCCATTTGCTGCGATCAAAACATACCTCCTTTGCCTCTTCATACACACGTCGGTTACGGGTGCTTGTAATTTTATGTGCCCTTTCAACACATGACCTATTTGGTCCGCGTGTGTTCATCTAGGGCAACCCCTACTAAATTTTCTTGTCATTTTTGCTCAATAAATCGCTTTAGTTCGCCCTTTAGGCTAACTAAGATAACCGATATGGCTCGCATAGTTGCTTTTCTGAAGTGGCAGTGGGCAGGACACATAGCTCGCAAAACTGACGGCCGTTGGGGCAGAAAGGTTCTAGAGTGGCGACCACGAACCGGAAGACGCAGCGTGGGCAGACCCTTCACAAGGTGGACCGACGACCTTATAAAGTTGGCGGGCAACCGATGGATGAGGGCGGAAATTAGGGCAGGCCTTTGTCCAGCAGTGGACGTCTTTAGGCTGATGTGATGATGATAAAATCTCTGTCGTTTATTACCATAATTGATAACAACAATAAAAGTTTAGAACAATTAAGGTAGTAAATACCTAACATAACATATCTAAACAAATTAAACCCGTTCTTTTATAGCCCGTTTAATCTAAAGCTTTTACAAAAAAACATTTAAACTAGGCATGTCGCCAATGCTTTGTCGGCGTCAGAAATGCTGAGGCAAAAGTCACTCCGTTTACTTTAAGAAATTTAACTGAGTTCTGACCTTGAACTGACATCACATAGCCATTTAAGACACGTGCTCCGACTACACATTAGTCGTCGATCACGTAGAGTATTCCAGAGTTTTGTTTGACAAAACAGAGGTCCTAGACAAGTGGTCTATTCTATTCACAGAATAGATTAAAAAAATATAGAATTGACATAAATAAGCGTTGGCGTTAGCATATGTCAATCCCATACATTTTTAATCTATTCTATGAATAGACTAAAAATCGATGCCACTTGTCTGGGGCCTCAGGTGTTACTAGATATACTCGTACACAAACAACACTTCCGAAGCAATTAATTCTTTGATCATTGTAACTTTGACAATAATAATTTGTTATTTAGGGTTAGGTTATTGCTGAATGTCCATTATGAGAAATAGATTTATTGCGACATAGTTGTAGCGCTAAATGTGCACTAAGAAAAATAGGTCTATTGCGACATGGACAAAAACGTATTTAGTCCTAACGCTTATTTTGAATGACATTTTTGCAAAACGAAAAATTGGCAGACTGCGTTTTAGGTACTTAGCGATTAAAGGTTCTAAAATAATTATGTAAAAATCCATTTTTCTCCATGAGTGTCGTAAAAGGTGTCTGAGAATACTACGTTAGGTAACGGGTAGCGACGTTACCTGTATCACGTTACTGCGGTCACCGATCCACCTGCCAAGGCAGTAAACATATTTTAGAAGAGACCTGTGTTCTGCAGTGGCAATATTTAAATTTATAAAATCAAGTATTTACGAGTATATCGTCAGAAATTGAATCCCATGACACTCGGCGAAATAAAATACTTATTAAGTTATAAGATTTCTAAATAAAAAATATACAAAATATGAATCGTTGTATATATTCACCTTCTTAAAGTACATGCCTTTCCTCTTCGTTTACCAATTATGCATGAAAAAGAGAATATAAGTTAAAGCTAATAGTTTGAACAATCCTGGAGGGCTTCAGACGTGTTTGTGAACCGTGAAGCAGTGTGTAAAACAATTACTCTTCTCGTTTGCCACTTAAAACGGTTTAACTTACAATTAGCGTTTAACACGCGGAGTGTGGTGCAAGTTGTACGAGTTACCCCTGATTTCTAAAAGTTCAATCAACGAAAAATTAACTTATCACTTGTTAAATCTCATGTGAAGTACCAATTGGGTTGCTAAAAGCATGAATAATTAGTTTAATTTGATCTAGTTAGTAACTAATTAGATTAAATTAAACTAATTATCCATGATTTTAGCATGCTTTTTTCACATGAGATTCAACAGATGATTAGTTAATTTTTCGTTGATCAGCCTTTCAGAAACTAAGGGTTAGTTTGCAATAGCACAAGATTTATAACGTCTGCCATATAAATTATCATGTCTAATTTTACTTTAAATCCTTTGAGAGCTCAGTTTGAATTTTTACGATCTTTATGTTATAACATAGACGTAGCATATTTTAGGAATTATTATGTCTATTGGAATTTACACCCAAGTTAAAATACCAAGTTTATTTCTGTGTAGGTATATTATTTGTTAATATTCAACATACACACGATTATTAAAATATTAAAATATTAATTTAATTTTTGTGTTACCCCATCTTTAATCGTGCGTGTCGTGTCATAAGGTCATAAGAATCGTTAGTGGCGTACTAAAACATGATTTTCGCAAATATCTTTTAGGCAAGGCCTAAAACAAGATTTGCTTATTTTAGTAGTCACAAGTCACAACCCGTCAATCAATGGGTCGTTGCTTAGCACTCTCTAGGGCTTCCCAGTTTAATAACTTAAAATTTGTATGAGTTTTCACAATTTCCTTTAATGAATGGTAGTACAAAATAAATAACAATATTTAAAGTAAGACTACATTAACTCCACCAAGCAAGACATATGCTTTTTTGAAACCTTGAATGTCTTTAATTTTGTACTAACGCTACATCTTTAAATTTAGGCCAGCCATTTAAATTCAGTAAGGTATATGTGTGCCGATGGTTCCCATGCCCCGCCCACCGCGTTAGTGCGATCTGCTTAATTAGTGATAAACGGGTAACAGCCAATCGGTACATGTTTGCTTATCACTTACAACTTATGTACGTTTTATGAGTTTTTCTTTTGTTTAGTTCGGGTGTGCTAGCGAAATTTTTGCTTGATTTTTGTGTATTTATGAAGGTAAAACTTATAATTAACAGGTAAATATACCTACAAGTTCTCGGTCATACTGTTACTACTAGCCTGCATCATGTCAATGCTAGGCGAAGCATATCTCATTTGTATTATTTGAGATGGATGCCCTCGCATACTGTAGTAGGATATAGTAAAAGTAAAGTAAGACTCGAAACTGCATGACCTATGTTTTATAAATAAACCCTTATGATTATATTTATTGTTTTGACGCTGAATTTTACCTGGAATAGTCTCATGAAATAAAAACAATAAAAACAGAAAAAACATATATATGAAATTAAATGATAACGATCTTCCAAAAACAGTGCAAAATTCCATTTATTGTCACACTAAACCTACAAACTGCCACCCACGAATGATGTCGTATCTAACAATTTACCGAAACATTTCACTGCCGCGAAGAAATAAAATAATATTGCACAACGGCAATAAAAATTGTACACACAAGACTATTACTGGCAAAAGTTCATGCAGACCATAAATCTTCAAAATGTTAAACCGGTCTTATCGTCGCTATCAAGATTGACAAATGTATGAACATACGAACAATTGTGCTTATGTATTAGGTACGATTGTGTTCGCCGAGTTTACAATACTCATTAGATCATATCATATTAAATTAATGTATGTCGTTCTGCTACTGGTGTTTGTATATTGTATTATTTTTTAAGATAATACTGAATCATTGGAAGTGCGTACGCCTGCTGTGCAAGTGCGGGTTCAATTCTCACAAGCTACATTTTTTTTATATATATATTTTACCGAGTTTTAGTGTAATTTGTGTCTGTCAATTATATGTTGGTAAAGTACCTTAAAGTAAGTAAAGTAAGTAGTTATTTCGTTTTTAGCTACTGAATCAGTGTGTTTTATGTCGATTTACTCTTTAACATTGCATCTAATTATGATCCTGGATCTTTTAAGCGGGGCGTGAAAAAGCATCTCACTAAACCGCCATAGTGGATACCACCATGCCAGTACTTAGGCTTTTGGAATGGTATCCACCACTTCTGGATTCCACTGACTGCTTACCATTAGGCGGGGTAGCTGATAAAATAAAAAAATGCCAATGCCTTTACACAATAGAAACATTTGTAATTGTTAAATAAAATATCATACTTTTATGCTCAAAAATCTAAATCAATTATAATGTTATTTTACGGAAGACCATTATAATGTTATTTTACGGAAGACCATCGTTAAATAGTAGTTTATTATACTCTCTTATTATGGAAACTGTTCTTGCAGTAGAAGGGATGTAACACTCACGTAATGCTCCAGGCAAAGTACTTTTTTGCTGAGCCAAAAACGAAACGTAACATATTATTTATTAAACGAAATACAAAATTGAACCTTTCATCTTATAAATAGGAGTGAATTTCGAGATGTACTAATGACAGTAGTACCAAAAATGTTCATTAGATAATATCACGCGTAAAATTAATTGAATTCATTCAACAGCTGCAATTCGTTTATTGAATGTCACGGTTTAAGAATATAAGTATAAGTATATATAATATATAAGTAATAAACAATAATTTAATTATTGTTTATTTATTTTATTATTTATTTTTTACTATTATAAAGCTTTGTAAATAGATTTGTTCTAGGAAGTATTTTGCTAAAATCTTGCCTACAGAAGAACTTTAAATTATACAATTTATGGTAAGTCCTACGTAAATACGACTAAGACGAATTTAATGATTTTCTATATATGTTACGATAAAAATTAATTCACTCTCAATACTAAAAACATGCTAATTAATAAGGCTAATAGTGCCATGCAACATGCATGCCATTTGATGGTCATAAAAGTTAAGCCATACGATGGTCATAAAAGTTAACTATCACATATGGAGGTACATCGGCGCGGCGGTGCTAAACGTTGTCTACAACTGTGACTCCTCAAAAAATGGCAAACGCTTAATTTTGCCTCAAAATACAATCTACCCTACGCCAACAGCAGCTTTACAGTAGCACAACATTATACATGTATTGTTTTGTCTGATTCCATTCAAATATGAGTAATATTTTCTGTCAGAAATGTACGCTACCTACCGTACCCTTCTTAGAAATTTGTTCTAATAGTTTGATCACATTGCTACTTAAAATACTGTTTCCAATCAGATAAAAAAACTATTTCAATAATTTTAACATATCAACAAACTTTCTACTACAAATGTAACAGCCAACAAAACCTTTGTTTTATATTACATTTACTGCCTTCTAAATCACACAACAGAACATAACCTAGTAAAACGGCACTAAAAACTAAAATAAAAAGTTTAATATGAGCTCACAACCGCCCACAACGCGAACCTTCTCTAATATACGGTTATTTATTAAAAGCCACAGTAGGCCCTTATCTGGCGCTTTGTATAAGTATGTATATCAGTGAATTAGTAAATGTGAAAAAGATAGATGGAGGTAAATGCAGGGTTGTTGACCGGACGAAATTAAGGGTCGTATTTATATTTTGTTTTACAGTAGTCCCGGTGTTCTTTATTGCTCTATTAACGTGAATGGCTAATTCAATCAAACTCTTATTTACTGAGGCAGAAGTGCTAATATATATTAATAGAATTTAAAACGAGAGTATAATTATGGCGATATCTATACAAAAAAAAATATTACAGCTCTGCTTGAAAAGAAGTTTAGGTAGAAGTAGTGTAAAAATAATAATAATAACAATGTTAGAGCACGATGAATTTAGAGATAAACCTAAAAATAATAACAGTAAATCGATTAAAAACAAAACAACACCTACTTTCTATAAATAAACTGCTAATCAATAAATCACAATTTTAGATTTACGTATAAAATGCAAACAAAAACAGTATTTTTTAATTCATATGCAGCCCCATTGTTATGTAAATAAGCAATTTTGTGGCCAAACAAGCAAACAAACGGTCTCGGGTCACAAGGTAGACGCAGTTTTGATTTATTATAAAAAGCGGCAATTTACTTATTTAAAATTGGAACCTTTTTGCGAAACACTCCTACGCCACTCCTACGCCACACTTTATGTTCTTATGAACTAGTGACATGCCCCTGCTTCGCATGTAAATAATTTTATGCTTTAGATGACATGATTATAAATAGTTGAAATTTAAGGGTAATGTCCATGTATTTATAATAAACCTTCCGAAAAATGCTATAAACATTAGTGAAAATTATATTAAAATCTGTTGTTAGAAGAAATTACCATACAAACCGACAGAAAAAAAGCAACTTTACTATATTTTTGATTACCTATGTAAAAAAACCAGTTTTGTGATTTAAATTTGTTTTGCAGTGTTTTTTTAACGTTTGTTTTATTTCCGGTGTGTGGTTTTTTTGATGGTAATTATGCCCACTTTTGTTTAGTTATATGGGTTATAGTTAATTATGTTTGACTTAGCTAGTACATATATTAGAGAAACAATTACTTTGTAATATGTTGTTCAGCTTATATTTTTTCTTATTTGAAGTGAAAATAAATACATGGTTGGGGTATACTAGGTTCAAAATACATCGACTCTTTCAATCGGGCATTGTTATCTTCCTGTCTGAAGCTTTATCTTTCTAGTTCTGTGTCCAAACACAGACCATCGTTTAAAACATGCTTTCCTTAACTAGTAATTAAGTATTGTTATTTTAACTTTGGCATTTCAGTACATTTTTCTTTTATATT
This sequence comes from Parascotia fuliginaria, assembly GCA_963082885.1. Taxonomy (NCBI): domain Eukaryota; kingdom Metazoa; phylum Arthropoda; class Insecta; order Lepidoptera; family Erebidae; genus Parascotia; species Parascotia fuliginaria. The sequence continues at coordinate 2,439,118 of OY720180.1, read as the reverse complement.
CTCATAATCCCGGACTAATAAACAAGATCTGAGTCGCGTGTCTCGGATGACTAAGCATGTTTGTGGATATTTTACGTTAATTCTCGTAGTATAAAATTTTTATAATTTAATAAAGTAGTCAACAACATTTGCTAAGACACACATAATAATAAAAAACAGCTAAAAAGTGAACAATGGTCGAGCAAGCAACAATAACAAAGTAGATTAATGCGATATTTATCCGATGGTATCTCACAGTTTTGTCTCACAACCATACCCGACATGTAAACAGCTGTCGGCGTGTCGTCGCCGCGCTGTCGCCGTGTTGTTGCGCATTGTGCTGTCATAATAATTATGTATCGCGAAGCGTTAAATATCGGATTTTGCAGTTGCTACTTTGTTCAGTAGCGCCGTATAGAGATAGTTTGCTTTGTTCGAACTTTGAACTTTTACCATATTCATGCGTTTTTAGGTTGATTTTTATGTGTCATGTCATGAGCAATATTACCTATTTTAGATATTCAAAGTTATTAATAACATCTCCAGAAACTGTACTAGAAGATTTCAAATATATTTCTAATTTATTATAAGTTTAGATAGGTCTATACTAACTCTTGCATGGAGCTAAATAACCTAGGGGATGAATAAAACGGGGTATACCGCGAAAAACTCCAAAGGGGTGCTCTGGTCCGGTAGAGTCAGCCTAATCTAAAGATTTCTAAAAAAAAGGTAAAGTATTGTTGAATTCTTACAACTTTTATTTTATTTTAAATGTTCCAATTAATGTGAAATTATACCAAACGTTACCATTTGCCTTGAAATCAAAACGGAAAAATATAAACGAAATCAATCTTATTAAGCTAACGGCTGGCTTTAAAACAAATCAATTAAGTAATTTATAGAGGCGAAGTTAATTAAGTAAATTTATTAAATGAGTGGGTGATTAACTGATCGAGTGTTTAAGTTCCATTAAGTCTACAGTACATAATGATAGTATCATATATTATACTAATAGTAGGTATGTAAAAGTGAAACTCTATTGATGATATTAGTTTTTGTAACCGCTTAGGTCTGGGGCCCTACCACAACTCTTATAGGAATCTTATTTTAACATTACTTTGTGTCTATCCTTGTTTTTAATGGTACAATAGAAAAAGACAAAACACAAAGTAATATTAAAATAACACTGCTATAATAGGTGGTAGTAGACCTCCTGTACGAGTAAAAGTTATGATATTCTGTATAAGTGTACGGGTTAGCACGGTTATATCTATAACATTACCGTGGCGTGGGTGATACTTCTGATATTACGTCCATAGGCTACGGTAAATGCTTACCATCAGGCTTGTATGCTTGTTTGCCACCTTAGTCGTACTTATTCTACTCCCTACTAATATTATAAATGCGAAAGTGTGTGTGTGAGTGTTTGTTACCACTCAGCGCCTAAACGGCTGAACTGATTTCGATGAAAATTGGTAGGTATGTAGATAGATTCGGTGCCGGAGACGGACATAGGTTACTTTTTATCCCGAAAATCGGTTCCCGAGGAAGATAAAACAATTTTTAGGCCCGGGCGATGCTGTGGGACGCTGCGCTAGTAAAATATAAGAATGTTTTTTAAATTTGTTGGCGGTAGAGTCAGCGTGACATTTTGAGTGTCTGTGTCTGTAATCTTTTGTTGCTCTTTACGTGAGGTTGAATAAATTTTAGCTAGGAATCTCTTAAAGGAACATAGCCATACCTAGTCAATATTTATATTCAGTTCATTCCTATCACGTACGTGTTATACTTTGAAATGTTACTTGTTGCGTTTTCCGAGTGCTGAGACTGAGACATGTCCTTCTTCTAATGAGGTTTAAAGCAAGTATTTACAGAGTGGGCACTACCACTTAATATAAGGTGCACATCTGTTTTAATACCTACACACACATCCACTAAATTACACCAATAAGTTTCTGCTACCGTAAGCAATAAAAATAATGGATAACATTTCATCACAAACACAAAATATAAAGAATTTTCTACTCTTCATGACATGTTGTCATGTAGAAAATGATAGAATAATAATCCTCTATGGACCCATATCAAAAATGTTTGACAAACATCTAACAAACATTAATATCTTTTTCAAACATCTCTTTTGTTTTCACGAAAGGTGGCTGTCATTCAATCTAGTTTACATTTTTTCTATACCTATCACTGCAAATTAATGTTAAAATCAACAAATAGTTTGACTTAGACTTGATGCTTCAAAATAAATTACTAACAAAATAAAGGATTTTGAATGCTTTGGGAACGCAGAGTGGGAGTGCGTGACATGGGACAAAACTTTGTTCCACGTCCACTTATACTTTGTGTCCGTTAATTGTATATATGTAGGCTTGAAGGGCTTGTATTCTAAATGCGGGTAATATTATAAATAAAATAATATTAGGTGTAAAAAAAATGTTGTCCTAATTTAAAAGTTGCAAATGGCGGTCCCTACAATGATATCGTCACAAGTCGCCGACACTACGGCTGTATGTACGATGTCGGTCAATATTTGACATCCGCGATGGTTTCCCTACACACATCCTTACTTACTCATAACTATGTTTCATTTTGACGGGGCCTTGAACTGCCTGACTGTGTAAGACTGACTAATTGACTACAATCGGCTACTTAGACAAAAAAATATAAATAAATCGAGTTATTCTGAGAGTTATTCTGGTCTGATCCGCCAGCTTCCCTCTGGTTATTATTCTTTAATTCCGTTGTGATCTCCAAATTAGTAACTTCGGTCTGATCCCTTTAGTCTTTCTGACAGGTAAGTACAGTGAAGAGAAAAGCTGTTTATGTAATAATTAACTAAAAATTTACTTACTCCATTAATGAGAGACAGGCTTAAAGTCGTAAACCTAGGTAATTCGGCGACTTTTACGGCGATAGCCGTCTACTACTGAACGTTGACCTTCCTCAAGTATTGCTTCTTTGCCAGTCGTGAGCTGTTCTTATCCATTCGTTACCTGCCAATTTTATCAGGTTATCGGTCCACCTTGTGAGGGCTCTGTCCACAATACTCCACAACATTTCTCCCCCTATGGGTAGGTACAAGTTTTACTAGTGCATGGATGGTAAATTTTTAAATTATATAAAATCGTTGTTCATATATCTATACTTATTATATAAAGATGAAGAGCTTGTTTGTTTAAACGCGCTAATCTCTGGAACTACCAGTCTGATTTGAATATTTCTTTTTTTGTATGATAGCACAGTTTTCGAGGAAGGTTATAGGTTATGTAACATCACGCTACTAGCAACGGAAGCAGAGCAGTAAGCAAAGACGCAGATGAAACCGCGCCCCGGAAAACTAGTTTCTCATATATTTTAACACTGACTGACGACAAACTCACATAAACAGGTAAAGCTACAGAATACAGGGTACTTCTAATTCGTAGTGTTCGTCAGCGATGTATCTCACAGCTATCTTTAGGGTGAAAGTCCCTGTTATCTGTCGTGCTCGTAATCGTGCGATCGTCGCCAAAGACACCGCGCGTTTGTTCTCTCCCGACTCACGAGGGACGCCGACGTAGCGCGTTGATAATGCCCAACGAGGAGATGAAATTGTTTGTTTGAAAATGTAATGAATAAACAAACAATTCTATATATCTTACTGGTATAATTTTAACAGATTGCATTAACAGACCACGTTTTTACGAGTTATTTAATGATGCAGTGTTCTGTTGTTAGTAGGTAAATAAGTAATTATATAAATCTTTTGGTTTTTTGAGCTCTACACCCTTTTGTTGTAGAGCATTGAATAGGCTTGATTTAATCTTTAAAAATAATATAAGTAATACAATATAGGGCAGCTAAACGGTTTGCGTATTGGGTAATTATTTTATTAGTCATTTGATGTTGGTAGTGGCTGATGAAGATACCAAGACAGCCATACTCTATGGAATACATTTCAACATATATCAGCCAAAAAACGTCCACTGCTGGACATAGGTCTCCTCAAATTTTCGCCACCGTGGCCGGTTATTCGCCGCCCTCATCCATCAGTTGCCCACCACCCATATATGGTCTTCCGGTCACGCTGCGTCTTCCGGTTCGTGGTCGCCACTCTAGAACCTTTCTGCCCCAACGGCCGTCAGTTCTGCGAGCTATGTGTCCTGGTCATTGCCACTTCAGAGAAGTAACTCTTCGAGCTACATAGGTTATTTGGTTCTCTTGCGAATTTCTTCGTTTCTTGAGACGATGGAATACGTTTATTCAGGTTAATTTATTATTCTTCTGCACCTATTATGTCAACTAAACCAAAGTGTGTCAGTTATTTTTGCCAGCGTTATGTGTAGGTAAATTAATGTTTTTTTTTGATAATTTTATAAACACTATAAAGTCTTATATATTCTGGTTTGTAATTAAAACGTGGCAGTTGAAATCACATATGTATGTTTCTGTGGCAGAATAGTCCTTAATTTTAATCAAAAATCAAATAATGTTGTTTACAATCACTTCATTTTTTAATCGTCTTAATTCTATCCTAATGATCTTAATCAACTAACGATAGCACTCAGGAAATACCCACGTATACCAACTGGTTTTAAAACAAATGCTAGCCAATACAAACATGAGATAGCTTACAAAATTGTATTGCAAATGGAAATAGTCATCGCATTATCTATAATTGTCTCCTATACGTAATACATGGTCATGTACCATTCGCCACCCATGCTGGCTACTGCGTGGACAATTTATAAATACAGCCACCGACCGCCCACCGATTCAACTGAGAATCGAACCCGCACCCCGCAATTAAACGACGCCTGAGGACCTCTCGGTCATCCGATACTATCTGTATGACCCGGCGCCGCCTGCGGAGATCTCCTTTACTTACCATTTAGTGGATAAAACATCGTTACTTCAAACCACCCCAATTGAATTACCACCTTATTCAGCAGTAGTCAAAACACAATATAAAATTGATTTTATTTACATTTATTTGTTAATCAAATATGAACTTTATGATATTGTAGTTAAAGTACTTTTTAGTTTGTATAATTATCAAATTGGTGGTTCTATATTTGTATATTATGTTTATTTAGTACCTCGAGTTCTGTGACCCTATCCTGCGGTCATAGTTGAGCCCACGTTGAAATATGGAACTTAGGAAATCCGTTCCGGCCCTATAAAGTTCGTATAGTTCTATGTTTTAATAAGATTTACGAGATTTGTCCAATCTGCGCTATTGTTATAAACATGAGTTATTTGATCACGATTATTAGGATTTATAATAATTGATATTGATACTACTGCGCTTTCGTTTTACTTACATATACGTATTATAATATCATGTATATGAGTTATAGTGGGTATACTTAATATAAATTTCTCTAGGTCTTATTTTTATCTTCATTAAGTGAAGTAAGTAATGATTCATAATTTGACTTGCAAATTATTGCAGAGAGGTAATATCACTTCAATCAATATACATCTCTTCTACTTGCTTTTGTTTTGTAATTTTGAAAATTCTAGAAAATTTTTGTGTAAGAAGCGGTTATATAGTAAAAAAATATAATATTAGTGATAACAGCATAGCGCCATGCATTTTTCCAAACAGGTGAACAGGTAATTGCGCATTTATTAAATCAACTTAAAATATTTCTTCGATAATAAATCTGCATTGTGACTGTACTTCTTAGAAACAGGGAACGTGACGAAAGACCTAATTAAGCAATACAAATGATACTACTCACATTACTAACAAGATGCCGCTAAATAGATATTCTCCATTCCAACTACAGATATGCAAATAAAGTTTTAATTTACAAAAACAAACAGCCAATAATCTTTCATTATACAATAGATAGGTTTTCATAAGCATCCCATTTCTTACACAAAATGACTCATCCACTCCAGACTTTGCATAAATATGTCCATTTAATTGTATACTATCCTTTAAACTCTAATAGCTAAACAAAAATAAACCTTAATACGTATTCAATTCAATAAAATTTACCTTGATAATGTAGTGTATTTAATAAATTTAACATAAAGTAGTATGCGCTAAATTATTACTAGAAATTTCAACTTTACGCTATTGTTATTAAAGTTGATATTGAAGTGGTGGTTAATGTCGTTTTTGTAAGTGCACTGGTTCAAACAGCTAGTTTTGACTCCCGGGGTGGCTTGTACATTGTACGAGCGCGTGACACTGCTCTATTTACGACGCGGTCGGTCGCACGGACCCATAAAGGTATTCCGCGGTTCATTAATGGTGGAGTTTAATATAAGAGATTTTAGAATAAATATTGTTGTTAAGTGCTGCTCAGGAACATTAAGATGCTTAAGGCTTTCTTCTGGTTAAAACAACATGTTGATGGTAGTAAAATGGTTGCTATAACACCGATGATGGTCTAGTCTTGCGTGCATCAATTTGAGCGTAAGATCTAAAAGCACATGGTTGGTTAATAATTACTATGATTCTTTTTATTGTGTTTGTTGTATTATTTTTTTTGCATAAAAGCTGTCTAATTTTATCTTAATAATTATTTATTGACGTATTCCTAGCCCGGATGCCACTCGGCAATATCGGACAGTACCCAAAATACGTTGTAAGTTTTCCCACTGCCAAATTTTCAGTAATAACCCGAAATCTGTCATTGTCTTTGTATCCCATCAGCTTTATGACAGCATTTCTCTTATTACCAAATATTTACTAAGTTTTTTTTTTGCCTGATATGGTTGCATTATTATACATAAATAAATAATTTGATTACGCAAATCAAAGGTGTCATTGCACCATTATACATGAATAATAACAAATAATAATTACGTTTGCAAAAATATCCAATGCATTGCGTAATAGTTGCTTTTATGCAAACTTATATCCTGAGTTAATAAAGTTAATTTAATTTAAGTACAACTTGGTACACTGAAAATGTGTTCAATATACGTATCTACATCGTATAGGTTACGGGAGTTTATAACACACTATCGTTTGGTTGGCTTGGTGACGTAGCACGTGCGACTACTGAGCACGATGTTGTTTGATCGATTCTTCTACATAATATAATATAAATTACTTACAAATAAAGCTTTTTTAACGAGGAAATAGTGCAGGCGACTAATTAAGAGACCTATTTAGATTTGGAGAATCTTATAACAAATCATAACATTGTCTAACACTTTTCTGGAACAAAGCTTTGTACTTCCGATAAGAAAAGTGTGGAATTAAACTTTAACACCCTTAAAATATCATCAGCTTAAAGGCTTCCTTTGTAAAAAATAGACCTTTCACAAAGATAGAAGTTTGACATAATTAAAAATACTTAGTACGTGCGCAATCGCGAAACTACACGACCAAGTATATTTTTATCCTTTTCAATACTAAGTGTAAGTAAGTAATTAATTCATTATTAAGTAAAGTAATAGCACATTACCTTGGCGCCAAATTAAGAAACTTTCCACAGCTAACTGACCACTTTCGTTTATTAATACTATTCCCAAGGTATCACCCACGTGTGTGCTTTCAATTCCATAATATAAAATAGCTTCGTATAACACAGGTTTTTGTGCTTTGTTGAGCCCCTATTCATCGGATACAATTCCAGAATCCAGGCTAATATAGACAATTTCTCGTTAGGAAAACATAATATCATTTTACACGAGATGTAAAAGAAAGAAAGAAAGAAAGTGCCAAATCACCGAGTCTTTTATTTCCTTCATAAATTAATTTTAGAATCCCAAAATATTCTAGATTTGAGGTTGTATGTGCGCAATTCTTGAACCGTATCACACCCAGCTTTAACTCATAGTAAGGCTATGGCCAGTAGTATTGTGTGCCATGTCCACACTATTAACGGCCGATTTATATGCCTTTACCGGTCGCCCGAGAAGATTTTGAATAATTACAAAAGAAGTGCGCGTGCGACTGCGATTTATGTCAGCGCCGTCTTATTGGCTAATTCAAATGTCCGTTATATGCGTTCGAATTTCGAATTGCATGTTTTGAAATTCGAAGTTTCTGATAGGTTGTAAATAAAGTTATCATCTTTGATTGTACAGGTGCATAGTATTAATTAGCAAGATTCTATAAATACAAATCCTTACTATTAGTTATTTAATAACTGGTTGTTGATGAATTTCAAGGAAATTAATAAATAAATAAATGTAGATAAAATGTAAATGCAATCTCAGGCCATAATATATTTATATACTATTAAAAACTCTGGAGTGCCGCAAGGCAGTATGTATTTTATACAAATTTATCTACATAATCATAGACGTATTTAATTCGCAGACACGATAAGTAATGACATTAACATGACTAATCATGGCTACGGTATGAGCAAGACAGGGGACTTTCACGCAAGTACATTAAATTCGGTCAAAAATAGAAATGTATTTTCTCCCTTCTATTCTACTGATTCTATCTTTAGGGTAAGTTTTTACAACAGCATTATTGTGTCAAAATGCCTCTTTTATATAAGTTCACATTTTGAAACTGAAACTATTCTGAATTATGATTTGTTCTATAATTGTTTTCCTGATTAGTTCATAGGTTTTGTCATCAGTGTCAATTTTAACCTTTCTACAACCTTCGCCTACTTTACCCAGTCATTACGCTCATTACGAATGTACCAAGCCTTCTGATAGACAGCTAAATTATATGCATTCAAAAAATTCACTTATGTCTTAATTTTCTTCAGAGGACGATAATACGATTTTAATTTCAAGTAAAATAGCCTATTAAATGCTCATCCATTTTAAACGTTTTCTTAGTGAGATCTGCTGCTTTATTCGTTTAATTAATACAAAGGAAATTGAATCTTATTGTCTTTGAGATAATGGTGGAATTATTTTTGTATTATGGGTATGTTTCGATGGTGGTCCCGCTTGTGACGCAACCAAAGAAAGTTACGTATTTGAGAATGCAATGATTTACTTAATTACTTCAACAAAAATATGATAAATTGTGTGTTTATAAACGAAATTACTTAAACACAGTGCCCTTAAATTATTCGCTGTTTTTAATTTTAATGACGTGGATTAATTCGTTCATATATGTTTTGGGTTATTGCAAAATTATATGTAATTTGGATATAACGGGACGTATGGCGACTCGGTCGTGATACACTTTTAAATTGTACGTTTGGTGATCGGTTAAAAAAGCCCGTATTTATTTTATAAACTGTAGCAAACATGGTTCCTTCCGATAAGGTAATGTGTGCTTTCGCCAGTTGATCTGGTAACCGAAATAACTAAATTAAATTACATTTAAGTACAAAGTTTTCACTTTGAAAGTATTAATTCCTAGCTGTTGCCCGCAGCTACGCCCGCGTGAATGTAGGTTATATCGCATTTCCTATAAAAACTTTTTCTCCTATTTCAACCCCTTCAAGCAATTTTTCGTCGATAAATAGCCTATATTGTTCTCCAAGGTCTATTCTATTTCATCAAAATCGGTTCAGTGGCTTAGGCGTGAAAGCGTATCAGACAGAAAGAGTTACCTTCGCATTTATAATATTAGTATGGATTAAAAAAGTATCGATAGGTACTGTCTGTATTGCTATATTGTAGATAATATCGCCTATAAGCAGGCAGTTATTATGAGGCACATTTTTAATACTTTGTGTATTACCAATATTGACGAGCAAGAAGTTAAATTTCGCACTTCTGTGACATCTTTCACAATATACGATCACACAAATTTTTGCTCCACCTATGTCCAAAGCCTACCTAAATCCTAATGTACGGTTTTCACTATCATTTAGATCATTTCATACGAAGCCGGTTAAGTGCGTTAAATTACAACAAACAAACTGTATTACATAACAAAATTTGCAATATACAAATAATTGTCACTCACAACAGTTTAGTAGAAGTATACCCACGCAAATGCCACTGGGTCCCCAATTTAAAACGTTAGTTGCCTATTTGACAGCACAGTTCGATCGACCACTTTACTACATCGTATCTAACCCGACAAAGAGATGCTGTAGTTCGGGTGACTAAGCGTCTCGCATGAACAGAAACAGACGCGATATTGACACTAAAACATGTACATTTTAAGATTATGTAAATGTCCATTATATTATATATATATATCTACTATACTGAAAATTTATCGACATTCGATTTTGTACTACCTATTCTCTACTACTCGACTAATATCATTTTAGTCGGCCCGAAAGCCGAATCCCTGACCTTTGCGCGGTTTTTTGTAGTACATTCATAGTGCTACGGAACTTTAATTTCATAATGTATATAGGGTGGCGCAAAAGTACTGGCACTAAAGAAAATACTTTTTTTTTTATATATGACATTTTCTGTCATTCTGTTGTTGAAAATTGTGTAGAGAACAAATGTAAAATACACTGAAAATAAACATGGACCGTTTTACTCCCCAAGAACGTGGAATAATTGTGTCAATGTTCTTACGGAATAATTCATCAGTGATAAGAACACAACGTGAATTTCGTCGACGATTTCCCCACCGTCCGGCACCGATTGGTCGCACAATTCGACGCTTTGCCACACGCCTTGAAGCAACTGGCTCAACATTGGATAGAACTAAGTCTGGGAGACCAAGAACAGGCCGTTCAGCTGAAAATATCGATGCTGTGCGCGAAGATGTGGAAGAGTGTCCAGAAACATCAACGAGGCGACGTGCCACGCAATTGGGCATTTCCAGACGGACCCTGCAGCGTATTTTGGTGAAAGACTTAAAGATGTTCCCGTATAAAACTCAAATGACTCATCAGCTGCTGCCTGCTGACCACCGAGCTCGTCTAGATTACTGCCAGCGCGTCATAAACCTCAACCTTGAAGAGGATGATTTTCCTTCAAAATTGGTTATGAGTGACGAAGCGCATTTCCATCTCTCAGGGCATGTCAATAAGCAGAATACTCGGTTCTGGGGCACTGATAATCCGCGCATTATTCAAGAAACACCTCTACACCCACTAAAAGTTACTGTATGGTGTGGCATCTGTGTTGACAGAGTGATCGGACCCTATTTTTTCGAAGACGCTGGAGGTAATGCGATTACTGTCACTGGAGAACGCTACAGAACCATGTTACGTGAGTTTTTGATACCCAGTTTGGACGAATTGGGGCTGGAGCACATCTGGTTTCAACAAGACGGCGCTACGGCACACACAGCGCGCGACACTATGGACTTAGTGAGGGACGCTTTTCCAGGCCGAGTTATCTCTCGTTTTGGCGATTTGCCTTGGCCTGCAAGATCACCCGATCTGACCAGTCCAGACTTCTTTCTTTGGGGTTTTTTGAAATCTCGGGTGTATGTGAACAAGCCACAGACTCTCGCAGCTCTAAAAGAAAACATTCGTCAAGAAATAACGAACATATCGCAGGAAGTGTTACGGCAAGTTATGCAAAATGTCATAAATAGGGCTCAAATGTGTATCAACTCTGGAGGTCACCATTTAAAAGACATCATCTTTAAATCCTAATGGTACGAAATTTAATGGCACAAATATACATTTAAAAAAATCTAAATCTAGTTTTCTAATTTAGAAAAAATGTTATAGCTGAACCAAATAGGGTCTTTACTTTTGCGCCACCCAGTATAAGTCTCTTTTTTTCAATGTTCTGTTAAAATTGACCATGAATGCCTGCTTTTAAACTCCGCTGATGTTGGCAGAAAAGATTTTGGCTTGTTAGTCACAACTGTTTTCAACATAAGAATATATTGACCTTAAAAAAAATATATACAGATACAGGTTTTATTTCAGTATAGGTCATGGAGACCCTAGTTATACTAATTTCGATTTAACGCGGGTTACTGAACGAATGAATGGCTTCCTCCATTCCACTTTTATTGCAATACGATTAGATTTGTGATCCTTCTACTGGATATCAACCAGTCGGTAATCTGTACAGGGTTCATTGCGATACTTAGGCGTATTTTGATGGCTTGATGCTTGCAGTTCGTAGCATTGGCAGCAACAGAAACGTGAGAACAAATGTTTAGTAACAAAATTTATTGTTATTAATATTTTGTTATGTGTTTGGGCTGTTTGGTCTCCGGACTATAGTATGGCAAATCCGGTTTAAAGAGGTGGTTATATAACAAACTGCTGCAGCGTTACCTGCATATTAAGTCTCTTACTACGGTCGTCATATCGATTCATGCTTCATGCGCAAACACTTTGCTTTACAAAATCTGTATGTTTTGTAGTAGACGCCTTCAGGTTACTGTATGCTAATGGTTTAATTAATTAATTAATTTCCATTAGAAAACATACTATGCGAGATATATCCAAGAAAGGACAAAGATATAGTTTTTTTTTCAGAATTTTATTTAATATTCTACCAGCGCCAACTTCAACATCGCTTTGTCAAGAACCAATTAAATTCAAAGACAATTAGTCAAGTGAAGTGGCTAGTTTTTACGATGGTCAGCCGTTAAAATTCGCACCTCGCTTATCGAGAGCTGTGGAAACTTAACGACCCATTGAGTGAGATAAAGTTGTTGTCCAAAAACCAAGTAAGTGGATCTCGGCACTATTGTGGAGCACAATGGGCTGTTACTTGTAAAGGGGAGTGTGCACTGTGATTTGGTTGACAGTTTAGTTTAGGATTTCAACACTAACTAACTTTTAATTTTCGTTCCCAAAAAGCAGTTTCGTTTCCGTGACAGGTTTCTTATTTATGATAGTCGACTCAAAAAGGTTTAATACCCGCTTGGCTCCCTTACTCTCTCCTCCCTCATTCCCTTCGCCTTCAATCAATTCAAAATATAAATGAAACAATCGAAAACGTTTACTGCTGGGTATCATAGGCATTCGTCGAGGCCAAGTCTCACTACCTTGTCCGGTCGTAAGCCACTCTCATTCATCAGTTACTCGCCTTTATCGGGTCGTCAGTATAATGTGTATCTACCATAAAACACAGTGTTAGACTTATGCATTTAACTACTCCTAAACTATTTTTTTTCTATCAGCATCGGTGTAAGTGATACTAAGAATAAATAGCTCAATACCGGCTACACGAGTGATGCCTCTAATGTAAGCAATCGCAACAATGTTGTCCGAAAGCAACACAAAAAAGCAAGCTCTTTTAAAACTCGAACATTCTTGACAAATAGTTTCAATCTATTTCAAAAATAGATTTCTATCCAGCGTGCACACCTCTCAACAAGCCCGTTGGTTCGAAAATTGATTAGCTGACAAAAAGCAGGCGACAATCGGCGTCCGCCGGCACGTGTATTGAGGCTTACGACAAAAAAACCGCAACGACACTACGCGCGGCTACTCGAGGATTTCCGAACCGAAATGCAAAAAAATCCAATGAAAAAATGAGCAATCGGAAAATTTGCCGTAGAATTTATAAGTGCAAAAAATTAGAATTGTTCTATTGTTGGTTTTGAAATATGTTTTGGTGTTATTATTCGCAAGCACATTGCTTGCGTTACCGTCATCTAAAGCTGTTATGATTTAGTATGTAGTCTGTGTTTTCTTTTTTAGTGAAAATGAAAAGTTAAACACGCTAACAAAACACGTATCGTAATGTATCTAGTTGAGATTAATGTAAATCGACCATTATGTTATTAATTTCAGCTGTTAACAATTTAATTTATTTAACTTTGAATAGTAATTGTATAAATGAAATTAAAATAGCAGAATTTTAACATTTCTGCACGTACATAAAATATATTAATATATTGTTATTGTCAAGAGCTTAATTAATATTTTCCACAGAGACGCCGCAGCATAAACCAACAATATTGCGCGGTGCGATGACTAAGCTTAGGCATTGTTCAAACTGACGTAAAAACCGCGGCATGTACACTTGAAAACAATTCATTTAAAAATAATTCGAATTTCGAATATGCGCGGTGCGCGGGCGGCGCGGGTTTGGTCAAAAAGCGCAATTGTGTGCACAATGCAGCGGGCGCGGCGCGGCGCGTCCGTGTCGCGCGCCGCATTCTAATGAGCACGGCTTTTTGTCGCGCGACAGCGTGGGAGCGTTGCTGTGATCGATATCGCAAGTGTGGACACGGCCTTACGTTACTATGGAGCTTTTTATGTTTTGATATTTAATACTTGTGGTATTGAGTGCGTTTATTCTAGTATTTAGTTATAGTAGCCTATGACAATACCTGAAAGTGTCAAATCGTAAGTGATATCTCTCTATATTAAACTTCACATACATGCGTTTAATAATAAATCAATAAGTAGATAAAATATGTAATATAGCATATGAACATGTTTTAGAATCAGCAAGGCACTAGAAATCTTTTGACCTGCCTCCAAAAACATCGCAGCATACAGTTCATTCCAAAATCAGTTACGTGAGAGAAATGAACAAGATATACGCATTCGAGAACTTTTCCAAACAATACGGAATCAAGTGGTCTTATAACAGAAAGATGACGACTCAAAGTTACCTAGAGTATTAAATTCAAGCCTATTTCTGTTGACTGCCACACCACTGAACTATCGTAGACATTATGTAGAGTGTTATTGCCGGAACAAGTTGGTAAGAGTTAGTCCTTATACAGTCACATACGTGTAGCAACGTCCTGTAAACGATGTTATGATGCTAACATACCTTCCTAGTACACTATCACAGGTTAATTTCTAGAATTAGATAACAAAAAGTATTGACATATACATTAGCGTAGTACCTACTGATGTTTGTTTAACGGGCCTCTTGAAAAAACAATTTTAAGTTTCACCATATCTTTTACTTTAATTGTCATAAGAAGCACTGAAGAAATATTAGGTAATTGCAGCACCGTTACTTGTGTACTAAAAATTATCTTTCTGTAGTCACCAAAAGGTTATGTTATCAACGGTGGTCACTGTCGCAAATTCTTGAAAACCTTTTGGAAGCTTATATTCTGCAGTGGACGTCATCATCTTGAAGTCTAGGTAGGCAATTGTTGAATTAAATAAAGGTATGATATAAGAAGTGTAATATCTTCGATATATCGAAGATATCACACAGATACAATTTACGGACCCAAAACACTCTTACTCGGAACATTTATTATTGACACACAATTAATGAAATCCTCGCACAGTTCGGTATTAGTACCTCCTTATTCATTTAAACCACAACACTATACGTAAAAATCTCAAGTAGTCGTATCTATTAAATTTTCAACTATTCAAAGCTCCAGTAAATTAAAAAAAAAACAATTTCCTATATCACATAAGGTCGTGATAGGTGAGTCCGGTACGTGTACTGGTATGTGTTGGTCCATCCGGCAGCGTAATGGCCCAGACCGAAGGGCGCCGTGCTTCCTAGAAACATACGGGAGACATCCTATTAGACATTATTATGGATGATTGTGCACCTACATGATTAATTAGTATTTTGCTGCTGGATAGTTATAAAAAGTTATTATAATTTGATGTGTCGGTTTCGGAGATTTTTTTTGATTTTTTTTATTTTTTAGTAGGTAGTACCTCTTTCGAAACTTTAAATGACAAACGTCACCGTACCCCATATTATTTGAATAATATTATAAACATCACATGAAAATGCGTTATGTTATGAGTATCATCCGAGCAACAGTTTTTTTTTTAAGACTGTCTCCATTTAGATCAGTGCCAAACGTGGTGATTATGGGAAGTACGCTCAATTATGTTTCACTTTGCAGAGACTTATCCAGCAGTAATCGAATTTCGACTAAAAGCGTCTATAGATCTACGTGTATCAATCACACTTGAGTTACGTTCTACTTTAACTGATACATTGTAATAGATATTTAGCTTAATGAAAGTTTCAGTATTCGATGTAAGCTGCAGCTTTATAGCGGTAGATCTACATTTACTACATTTTGAAGCAGGCCTACATTTCGTATTGTAAGATAACATTGCATTACTTCTCGCTATCACCCATCAATGTTTATTACTTATGTAAACAGTTTTAATTAGCTCAAGTGAATATAAATAGTTTGAGCTGTTTAATTATTGTGAGAACATCGGAGAGGTAAAACCATGCCTGATCAGCGATCAGTTATCGAGATAGAATGCTGTTGTTTAGATTCTCCTTAGACATGAACTAGTTCGATAGCTCTACTAAGAGTTAGAGTTCATTTGTCTCACTGAAAACAGCCTAAAATATTTGAGTCTATTTTTGGAAAGCGATATAGTGCCTCTAGTATTTGCTCTGAGAACTAAATATTGTTGCTGTCAGAACAATACGTTGTCCGTTGAAAAATTAAATTAAAGTCAAACTGTTAAATCTGGACATATCAACAAGTCTTAATAAAATCTAATAATTCATAGTTCTATTGACCTTATTAGACAAGTATAAGCACTGTTTAGGACAATATTATAAAAAAATCCGTTAATACTTTCGATGGAAACTAGTGAACTCAAACTAGCAAACTATCCCGTCAGTTAACCTTTCTTAATCCTTCACCTTCCAAGTATCCAGTAAAATCATTTAGCTATAAAAGAATTACCTACGGCATTACGGATAATAGCAAGTTTCGTAAAATAGTTACAAAAGATCTAGAATATTTTATCTCTTTTCTCTCTCATCATCATCTCAGCCACAAGACGATGACTGAAGTCCTTCCCGGTACATTTCCAAACGGGGCTTAATCAGGTCGTCTATCTATTTTGCTGGTGAAAAGCATCCTAACTACACTTTCCAGTCCGAATTACTAAATACCAGTTGAAAATTAAAAGTCCTTGCGATTGTCTTATTATTTGATAAAGATCGTGATTAAGCCACATTAACAATACCTATATCTGCTTTAATTCAATGAGTGCACAAACAAATAAGTAACAGCAAGTTAAACAATAAAATAATGTGACTGTGGTCCGTGGTCGCCGCCGTCGTGCCTTTGTTATGATCGCTTTTTATTCGACCACATCTTTTTGTTATCTCCGATGCACCTACTGTGTAATGATTATGTACAAGTACCGTTTGCAAAACTAGCTTTGGACGTTTGCGAATGGTATTACTAATAACTGTATTTGATATTAGTATTTACTGCCTTGTTGGTTTACTGTGTCCCCCTGACTGAACGAAAGAAAGAATGAAAGAAAAACATTTATTTGTTCTCATACCAAGTTCATCATAACAAGTTAGTTTAACCTAAGCACATTATAAAAGAAAACGTAACAAAAACATTAGTAAACAAAAAGGCTCTAACTCAGCTTCGTGCCACTTTGCGAACACAAAGCAGCGCTGATATTCTGTGCGAGCCAGAAAGTTATTCTGCTATGATAATAACACAGATTGATCAAAGAATACACTGACTGCCACTAAGTTAAATAAATAAATATTGGATTTTTCTTTCGAGAAATTATCAGTCAGGCTCATATATGGAGTTTTGCTTGCCAAAATCTATATTTTACTTTAGTAAAGAATATTAGATTTCAGTTTAAATTGAGGACAGCAATCAAATCCCGAGAAAACATTAATTTATTTTAGATGTTCGTCGTCTAATTTGTCAACATCAATAGACATTTTGGCACCATGCGTACATTACATGATGTAAAATAGCAGTTGATTGCAATGAGTTAATTAACATATTTTCAGATACATACATGTATATATTTCAGATGATTGCAGATTTATTTTAAATAGGCAACAAAATTAGAGAAAATATGCATAAAACAACCTTTACTAGGTCAACGGGCCAACTTGTGTTGAGCCTGCTAACGTCTTCCAATTTGTAATCACCAGTGCATTTTTTTCTGTCTTTGCATTATCTGCGAGCTATGTGTCTTATCTAAACCTGGTTAAAATATTTCTAGTATAAGTAACACTCCTACGTTTTTTGATTATATTCGTTACAGAATCCGAAACCAAAGGTTTAGCGATTGCCTGAACTCTCTGCTGTCATGACTTAAGGTGAAGAACTTTTGGAAATACTGAGCCTTGAGTCAAGACTCGGTGTTTTTAACAGTTCTTCACTGCTAATCCTGACTTACAGGAGTCAAAGTGTTAGTTTGATTGTGCCGTTAACTACTAACTAACATATATATTATAGAGCAGTCTTATATAAGACTCATTAGGTTAGCAAAATTTCCTGTAATCAAAAATGATATTCATTTAACTTTATAAAGGGTTCGTTAAGTAGGTAATTATTCATAAGCGGAGTCTCCAGCATCATTAATTTAGACTAAGTACTCATTACAAGAGGAAATGGTTCATGATGTAGACTTAATTGTCATATTTCGCCTAATTTGCACTTGTTATCGCTGAGGTTATGTTTAGATGGATGGCAATTTGTGTGTGCTTAGTATCGTGTTATCCTTGTTATGTGTCATGGGTGTCGTTACGAGCACTAATGAGAGTCTCTTCCATAAGATATTCTTACAAAGGTCAAAATGCGTAAAATGCCACAGTGTTGGGTATCTCATAAATTTTCTTACTTGAATTTTATATGTCAGTAGCTGGTGTTGGATGTTCACTGCTAACACCACCTCACCGTCCACTACTGGGCTAATGCTGGAAGACTGATTCGAGCCCCTTAAAGGGTGCGAGTTAGAGTTCAAGGTTGAAATTTTTACTCGTAATTCACAGATTACCATACGGCATATTCAGGCCATCTGTAAACTTTGATTTATGTATTTTTACCATAACCAATGTCTACATAGCTTTTATGTTATTGTTATTATTAGTTCTTTCCATATTCTTTATACTAGTTATTTTTATGGCGCTGCTCTAGTCAGTGAACTGACTTATGCAAATTTACCGGTTATATCAACGTTAATAAATATAAGTAATTTATCTTTTAATGCCCAAATACTGAAACTCTTAAATTTTATATGCCCTTAAGTCTTATGCTTTTTTTTGTTACTTTCTTATTAACTAGATGTCCGCTCTTGCTTCGCTTCGGTATCAAAAGTTTTATTCGGTTTCACAACAAACGCCTACGCAAAATATCATAGCAATAGTGAAGTATTGCATCATTCAGATTTATAAAGGCGCTTACATTTCTTTTAAAAGATTTTAAATATGTTAAACATAATAAAATTACCTATGTTACCCGTCCTATTTTTAGCTTTCTAAAGGTGAAAGAACTTTTAAATCGGTTACGTAAATTTTGAGTCATATCGGCACTAAGAAACAAACATACAAAAAAAAAATCTTTTCTCTTTATATTATTAGTTTAGATTTAATTTGAAGTCAACTGGCATTATAGTGTTTGGACATATACGAGTATGAGCGTTAGTTTAGTCTGAGTTCGTTTATTACTTTCGATGAATCTTCTTAATTAAACAATTGAATTTTAATTTATAAGATTAAAACCATTAATATGAAATTAATTTAAAATGGTATTACAAACGCAATATACCGTAAATCACAAATTCGATACAGATCTCGATATCAAAGCGAAATCTGTTTGTCTGTCGTTACAAATTAATTAATACAGTATTTACGTGAGTCCCCGTTGTCGTGTTTAAAGCGCCCGACCCGCCCCGCCGAACAGCCTTAAGGCTCTATATGTCGAAACATTGTTGAGAATAATAGCGGACCTTTTTGATCGAAGATATTTTGATTACATGAAGAGAAATTCTGAATGTAATATTATGATAAGTCAATAGAGAATAAAGAAGGATAGACATTCAAATATATTGTTTGAGAAAATGGCGTTTGACGGATGAACATAGATTAGAATCACAGAAAGAAGTAGAATTCAACGTAATATTCCTGTTTAATGAAACTACTTGACTGCAGAATTAAGGAGGCCCTTAATAAAAACACAGCTATATTAATAATCAATAGGTCTTGCTGATAACTAGTGATTAGTAAGAAAAGGCTGTAATGACAACAGTATAAATTCTAACCTAGGCTAAAAAGAATAAGACTTCGAAAATATGACACTTTAGCACTGGGCGAACTTGTGGCCAAGAAAATGAATTTTGAAAACGAAAAATTCTGCTACTAATTCACTCAATGCCGAATGGAACTTAACAGTTTTAGCAAATTTTGTTTTCACTTTTTCGTTTACTTTTCAGTTCTTGATATTCAAAAATAAATTAAGTGACAAATAATAAGTAACGGTTTTTACTTTCACCTGTTGAGGTTGCTACCAAATAGGTACACATGTAATTGTATGTAAACTATAAATCTTTGTTTGCAAATATGGATATATATTGCACAATTTCTGATAAAATATAAGTCAATGATATTTAATTATCGTTTGCTTTTATTGTTTTTTGTCACAATAAAGAAATAGAAAGTGGTAATGGTACAACCCGCCCTTTGCTATGCAGTTAATGTTTTATTAAAAAATAACTGATTCTCATATTACAGAATAAGACCTGTATCAATGTTTATAATCATAATAATACAAGCATTGTAAAAACAATGGTAAGAAAACATTCTTGTTGACTGTCAGGCAGTCGAAAGAAAAGTAGAAATAAGAAGATAAAATATATAAGTATTCCACAACCTCGCTTTCGAGACAAAACGCAAAACTACAATTACGTCGCAATTAGTACTGTTACTGATATACGCGAAGAAGCCTGGACTGTGACAAATTAAGTTAAAGATCTTAAGTACTTATCTAAGTTCAGCTTTTTAAACAGCCCAAATTGTAAGATGAGATAAACTTGTCCTTAACAAATATCAAAAAGTTTCCGCATACACGAGTTACATCTTACTGAATATTAATAATGAGTTTCATTGTATTATTCGTTTCTTTACGGTGCCTTCGATTACGTCGGTTATTGGAACGACAACTGTGTACATAAATCAATGGCCTCAGCTTCATGGTAGAATCGTATAAATCGCTTTGTGATGTTTATTCTTTAAATAATTAGCGTTGTGGTTTGACAATCCTAAAGCGCTGCAGCGAAATATATTTAAATTAGAGTTTATATGCTTAGTATAGCTGCCGCGGCTTCGCAGAGCCCCTGGCATTGCAGAAGTCTATGAGCGACAGTTACCACTTACCATCAGGTGGGCTGTTGGCTCGTCTGCCACTGTAGGCAATAAAAAAAAAAAAAAAAGTTAATACAGTCAGTCGAAAGATGGCTACCAAACATGAGAAGATAGTAGTAAATCAGGCGCCAACTCATACGTTGCGAATATGATAAAAACCCTCCCAAAAGTATTTCGACTAAAATCTTGTTACAAGTTACAACATCAACAATTGGAATATTTTCTTTTTGATATTGCTTTTTTTTTTAAATTGACAGCAACGAAGTGACTTTGATTAAATCCTAATTCTTATTGTACCAAGGCCTTGATCAACAATTCAAATACATGCAGATTTGTTCAAGTAAAAGTTATACTTAGTTGTACAAAACAAGAGAAATCAGAGAAATACACCTATTGACTAAGGGTCAGTGTTTATAAAGTACGTGTCATTAAGTAGAGCGAATAAATATCAATTACTGACTTTAATTCGGTTGTTTTTATGGCAGTTTAATGACCAAGTTACGAAAGAACAGCGATAAATGGTTCAAGTTATTTTCATTTTACTTTCTATATAATAAAATTTTACAATAACACTGTCATAATTATTTTTATTTACTGAAACATAACATTATATAGTACAGCTGTTGCTCGCAACTTCCTTTCGTAAGAAAATTCAGATGTGTGCCTGTATGAAAATATTGCTTGCCTGATCTTACGGCAATCGTACACATTGTATTAGTAATAAATATCAGTATAATCCGTCTCTATGGCGAAACCCATTGCCACCTCTTTATACCCCTTTAGGAGATAAATTTCGCAAAATCTTAGTGAGCACCTATTTCCTTACTGGAACCTCCATGCAAAGTTTGGGACTCCTAGCACCTGTAGATTCTGAGATTTCGTGATGAATGAGTGAGGGACCTTTCGCTTTTATATATTTAGACCAAAATTTTGCACTTTAAGTTGATTTATTATTATTTTATTGGATGCTGGACAACATTGGGAAGTTACCTCCACGAGTAAGGCTTTGAACTGAGTGTTAGGTTATGTCGGTGGAGTTAACGTCAACATGATCTACTTTTAGCTTTTCGTTTGAATTTTTTTATATAACATATTGATATTCTCCTTTGTCTGGTTTTTTTATTAGCCTACCAAAGTGACTTCACTCTGCCTGATGGTAAGCAGTTAGTGGAATCCAGAAGTGGCGGAAACCATTCCAAAAACCAAACTACTGGTATGGTGACCTCCAATATGGCGGCTTAGTAAGATGATTTTTCACGCCCCGCTTAGAAGAGCCAGGATCAAAGTTAGATGGGAACACATGCGCTGGCAAAGAGTTCCGGGCTTTAATTGAGCGACAAAAGTATGAAGTGCTTAACCGTTTGGTTCGAGACCCTTTAGATTCCACTGTGAAAGGTTGGCACTTTAGTCCCGCACGTGTCGTTCTGGATAAAAAAGGGAGAGGGTGGGATTAATTTTTGCAGCTGTAAAGGCTCAAGGGTCTCAGTGGCTTCCGGGCTGCCGGTGATACGGACTGCTTGCCGCTGCAACCTATCGAGTGTTTCTAGTAAATACTATGCGGAGTCATCCCAAAGAGGAGAGCAATACTCCACGCAGGAACGAACCTATGTCTTATAAAGAAGACAGAGCTGCTCGGGCGTGAAGTACCGCCTCACCCTGTTCACGACTCCGAGTTTATAGAATGAGGTCTTAAAGACGCACTTGATGTAATTTTTGGGGTTAAGATCTCTGCTGTTTCAAAATAAAAAAATATTTTACTAAAACTTTAGCTAGTTAAATTGTACGAACCGAACTTGATTACATAAATCCACTCGCTTGCTCTCATATTTTACGACAGCCCCAGATCAATGGTGGAAAGCAGTTTTGTTAACAATTAATGCACTTTAATTAACAAAAAGTGAACTGAAACTGTATCAAAATCTCAGCTAATGAATATTGAAGCGGTAGTGGCTACTGCACGCAAGTTATTGTGCCGGTACTTCAAAAAAGTACGTACATTGTTATTCGGATATGTGGATTTTTCTTTTTCAGGTAATCCCAAATTTAAAATGCAGAAAGCACAATAGTGGTAACGATGTTATTATTTAAGTGATACTAGCTGCGCTCCACGGCTTCGCCCGCGCGTATAATATGTTTTGTTGTATCCCTCGGGAACCAGGCTGATTCTCGGAATAAAAAGCCTATGTCCGTCTCTGGCACCAAATCTATCTACATACCAATTTAGGCGCTGAGTGGTAACAAACACACACACACACACAAACACACACAAACACACACACGCACACGCACACGCACACGCACACGCGCACACACACACACACACACACACACACACACACACACACACACACACACACACACACACATACACACACACACAACTTTCGCATAAAAACAAATGAGTCTGAAAATACTAATCCACCCTGAGTAAGTGTGGCTTCCAATGCATATACCGTCTATAAAAAAAGAGGTCTTTAACAAGCAGTAGGCATATAATGCACTAAAACGAAAGGTTTTAAAACCAATACTGACTAGAGGAAACTAATGGTTCTGTCAATAAATAGCCAAAGTTGTTCAAGTTAGCCGTGAGAAGTACCTTATCAATACTTTTGCGTTGTACCGTTGTACTGGTCAATTGACAAATAGTTCAAGATGTATATCTTTAGGTCCGTGCTGAATCAGAGCGGGAATCAAATCCGCTATCTGTAAGTTAGGACCGAGAATAATTTGGTTAGTGTCGGAGGTCACGGTGCATTTTTAGTGGTGCGATAACGCGCGTGGTTGCCGACGGCGGCCTAGTGTTGGGATGTTTCGATATTTGATATCGATATAATAAGAAAAAGAAAAGGTTAGAATATTTATTTTTATTTTTGAAGTGTTTCTGTCTAAAAGTCATGGAGTATATCTACAATGAACTTTCTTCTTGACTAGCGGATTGGTGACTGCAGTAATACATGCATATATTTAGTACGCGGACAACATTTCTGCTCGTTAACTACTTCCTTAGTTGCCTCTTATGATCCACTTGGCGAGAATAGTGGTTCTAAATCTAAAGACCACGCTTTTAGACCCACCGAGTATTTACTGAAAGTGTTATTTTTCATATTTTTGATATCGATTCTTATTCACTCGCTAACAAGACAATTCGTTTTCCAAATCGTAGTACTATTTAACAGTTATCGATACCACAGTGCATCACTGGGTCGGATATGACGCGCGTAAATCGGTGCGCGTGCGCGCCTTGGGCCGAGCGTTGCGCTGGTCGTAATTCGCGCCGTCTCCTCCTACAGAGAGTTCATACTAGTTATCTCTAGTACTTGTGTACTAGAAAAAAATAGGTAAAAAATAAGTAGGTTCGTCTACTGTGTTATGTAATGACAGATAGTTTTCCTCTTTTTAATTTTTAAAAAAGTTAATAAATCGTGTAAAAAAAATAAAATGTTATACAAATTCCAGGCGAAATTTTGTGCTTTATTTCTCTTTAAATTATTTTTAGAGCTATGTAATCAGAAACAAATATTATTTTATAAGTAATGAAAAACATTGGATTTATAAGCCAGTACCTAACCGTAACAAGTAATCTCCAAATTTCAAAAACCAACCAAGAAATGTAAATCGAAAGTAAAACGGTTTTAATCGGCATACTCCTTAAGTTAGCTTAAGCACAATATAGCATTATATTTTCAACCACGTCTCATTGTCCGGCACGCTTCGAGTACGCTCTTCAGAAAAAAAGGAAAATAAAAAAGTTCGCATATGATTATAGCGAGCAATATCCGAAAAGATTACGATCTTATCTTGAGATCGCGACATGAGGCGCATCTTGAGACCTTTTCATGTTACGACTTTTACACAAATTCTTTTTTTTTTCATGTTCAAAAAACTGAAATGAAATTTAGTCATCATTATAATATTATATTTTAAACGGCTTGATAAAGTGTTCCAATTATAAAATAATAATTTATTCGAATAAAAAATAAATTGCTAGCAACAATAATATTGCTGGTAGTTGATTTGGTACTTGTTGATTTTCTCACCTGCCCGTTCTTCGTTTAACAGATGGGATAATTACCATTTATGAAATATGTATACAAAATGTATTTTTTATTTGTAAATTAACTAACTCGTTACTTAAGTTAAAAAAAAAACAACCATATATTAGAATAACTTTGAACTTAACCTTATAGAATAACTTTGTTGAAGTCAAAGTCATCTGTTAATCAGGTTTAGTTACATTTGGTTTCTGTAGCAGGTATTATATCTCTATTTCGGGCATTCTCCTGAGTCGATTACCGACTGAGTGGACGTATGATAGAGCAATAATATGAAATTCTTATGTTTGCGGACACACTTTTATATAATGTTTTCTCTCACACAGCTATGTAATCTTGTTATTGTTAGTAGCCCTAATATTTAAGTATAGTTAAATTGATAAATATTAATTTGACTATTTATTTTTATTATAAAATAAAAGCAATTTGTAGAAATAACTCACACAAAAGAACACCTTAATATTACATACCCAGATGAAACGCTTTTCCGTAACATGAGTCGGGAAGTTGCTTTTATCTTTGTTAGTAGAATACCTAGTAAAGAATAATATGCACATAAATTGCTTTCAAGTTGATTCGTACCAGTACAATTAACAGTTTAATATCTGTTGCGATCGAGTCCCACCCTAGACCGTTCTCTTAGTAGGTCTATTTTAGTTAAATTATCGTAAACGATGATAGTCATAAATGTATCTCTAGAATATAAAATTTTATTGTCTTAAAAAAGTAGTCATTGTCTAATTGCATGTGAATTTAATCGTGTCGTGCTCATATCGTACCCGAATATGTAAAAGTCACCTTATTAATGCGCTTCTCTGTAATCTGTCTTGTGAAATCCCGCATTGTGTCCACTTTCTTCTGGCCGTTTGCGAAACACACTCAACTCAGTGGTCAAGTACAATTTCGTCAAATTACCTTTAAAAAACTGGGTGCAAAAATATTTTAACGTTCATTTCTTTGAAACTTTGAATTGCAAAAAATAGATCTTAGAGTTTTTGAATAAAATAACAAAGTATATTGTCTACGTTAAAGGCTGCATAAAAACTTTAACAATATTGTCTCCGGCGTTCAATTAAAGCGGTTTCAAAAGCTACTGTGGAAGAATTTCGCGCGAGCCGCTGCGTCGCGTTCAGTCCTCCGTCTTGTCAATAAACTCCTTATAAATTGCCTTCCGAAGTGAATTTGAATATAATAGCCCTATCCTACGGGTCCTTTTTACCCCCCTTTTCTTGAAGTCGCAATCTTTGTACGATTATATTGTAAGCAAATTATCTGCTCGGATCTGGCAAGCGGATTGAAGTTGAAAAAAGTTTTTCGAAGATATTTTATTTCGTTTATTAATATTTCAAGTTTGAGATATTTTATTAGACGTTTGTTTGCACAATGCATGTTGGCTTTTTACATTTTGTAAGTATCTTGTTACGTCATTGTTTTTTTTATAAATAATCAACATATTAAATATGGGTCCTGTTTTTTTGTCATTGTCAGAGTTGTATGAGTATTCTCGGCTACGATTTCTAATATGTAAGAACATTTGTTTTCATATTTCATGGTTACGGTAGTAGATCCACGCTGGTTTCAGCATGAATGGGCTGGATCGTCCGGGGAGGTACTACCCTCTCATAGAAGATTGACGTAAGAGTAGCAGTATCCGTACTACTGCGTTTCGTTCGGTGAGTGAGAGCCCCGGAGGCACAATTATTCCCATTTCCTCTTTCCTCACCTCCCTCATTCCTTTCCCCTAACCCCATTCCCAGCAGCCATAGTGGAGCCATACCAGCAGTTTAAGACGATGGCTTTTGGAATAGTGGCCACCACTTCTGGATTCCACTACTGACTGTTTACCATCAGGCGGGGTAGAGTCACTTAGGTGGGCTAATATATAAAAAAAAGTTTATATAAGCAACAAGTATATATGCTTACATTTTATTTGAAACTTCTAAATAATTTCATATTGAGTTGTAGCTATGTAAAAACGAAGATTACTCACATAACCGTCGGTTAACACAAACATGAACTTTAAACTGAGTTTAAATTAGTTTTGATTACCGTTGCAAACAATTTTCATGTTTCCATTCTATCGATTAAGTTGTCAAATCGCTGGGATTCTCAACGTCTATACACGTTAGGCATTCAGGATGATCCCATACCTACAATTACTATAAGCTGCTGCGATGTCGAAAGTTAAGAATGTTATAAGTTTGACGCCTTTATCAGTCTGGGTGTTTCTATGTCTAATATGTAAATAATTAAAAAAAAAGTATTTAAGTATGTATATCCGCATTCTAGAACCCATAACACAAGCTATATAAATATGCTTACTTTGGGTCTAGATGGCGTTGTGTGTAGTTGTTGTGATATTATATTATAGTCTGTTTGTCAGTGTGTTTGTGTCTGTGATTTTAGCTCACATAAATGGTTTAATCTCAATAGTTGCGAATTTGTACAGTTGCTCGTCTTTGTCGTATGGTAGTGATAGTATGAATGGGTTGTTTTTCGCATCTCCACGACGATCGATGGATCATGGCTCATAGCCTACGATGGGTGGGCGGCGATCACTCGATCCATCCCAGCTCAAAAGTCTCTGCCGTATCTTCACGAAGCTTTGGGTTAAAAAAGACAGAAGAAGTTAGACGATATTTATAAAATGGAGAGGGCATAGAAGCTTAGGAATAGAAAAACTATAATTATCTGAAATAACTGAAATAAAAAACAATTTAAATTCTTAACTAGACTGCAGTGCATAATTTATAGTTTCAAATACATATTACGAGTAATACCAAACTGCGGAGACAAATCTCTAAATAATGATATAAAAAATGCTACTTGAAAATAAACTAAAACATCTTACTAAAACTTTTCATCACGATGATTAAACTTATATGTAATAAGAACTCCTTACTTAGTTCTGCATCTCCAAGTTTCATTTCAATGCATTAAATAATTTAGCACTTTTCTTTTTTTAATTATAATTTAGCGTACTTACCAGATAAGTACGCTAAACTTACTAAAAAAAAAGTATAAATTGCTGATTTATTTATTTATATCATAACATTAACATGCTTAAATAAGAAACTATTTTGACCATCAAAATCCTTTAAATTTTGTGTTTGTGTTTTTATTCAATTACCAGGTCTATCTTCGTTCTATCGTTCGCCGCGAGTGACTATCTGCTCTTAGCTTAGACAAATGTTAGAAGTCTAGTAGTTTCTAATTACAGTTTAAGTATAATCATAAATACATAACTTGCCTCCTAATAATGGGGTAAGCAGAGGCTATGGAACGCCATTTGCTACTTTCCAAACTTTATAATCATACAAACATAGCTACGGAAATATAAGGCTTGAAACTCATTGCATAATTTTGTGTTCATAATATTATTACTCTACTCTAAATCTCACACTCTTTGTGCACGCAATGTGCCTAGAAATGTATAAAGATTTTTACGCAAACTATTATAAATAAATTGAAGCTTTAATAATAAAAGAACGAACTTGTAAACCACACTTTACGCTAAATGCCCAACACTTTTAGTTAACATGTCGAACTGATGGTAAAAAAAATATTATCACGAGTTTCTACGCGTAGTCCAAGCCTACAATCCACCACGGATTGTACAAACAGTTATTTAAAACGTGCAAAATATTTGCGAAATGCACGGTATGTGTATCACTTACTAAGTTACCAGACAACATGCAACATACCGACTGTCCCCCTCGCATTTCTCGTCTTATCGCAACGTAACCGCCACCAGTTTCCAAATCGAAATGAAATTGCTTCGCCCAACGAAATGAAATTAAAAGAAAATTAAATTAAAACGCGCGAGTAAACATTTAATTTCAGTATTGACGTTGATAGATTGGTGTATTCGGAAATTATTCGACCTATTTTTGGTAGGTCAGTAGAAACGGACTTGTCCCTTGCTGTTCTTGAATTTTGGAAGGTAAAATATCGTGTAACGGTAGTAGATCCACGCTGATTTCAGCATGAATGGGCCGGACCGTCCGGGGAAGTACTACCCTCTCATAGAAGATCGACTTAAGAGTAGTAGTATCCGTACTACTGCGTTTCGTTCGGTGAGTGAGAGCGCCGGAGGCCCAATTTCCTCCCTTTCCTCTTTCCTCACGTTCCTCATTTCCTTCCCCTAACCCCATTCCCAGCCGCTATAGTGGAGGCCACCATACCAGCAGTTTAAAACGATAGCTTTTGGTATAGTGGCCGCCACTTCTGGATTCCACTGACTGCTTACCATCAGGCGGGGTGGAGTCACTTTGGTAGGCTATACTATAAAAAAAAAAAAAAAAAAATTGGGCAAGTTAAGAACGGATTGAGAAATTTTGTTAGATAGTCGGCAAATAGGGAATGTTTATTTTTCTGTATTTGCTACTATACTTTTGTGTAAGACAAATGATTGGATTGAGGGCAGAAATTGAAAGAAACAATGATTAAATTTATTTTTGAAATAACTAGGCGCAAATAAATAAAATTGTAGTGCCGCGTGCGTGCCCGTTTATCAAATTAAACGAGATAACCATCAAATCGAATTACGACCGCAAACCTTGTATTGATAGAAGTAATATCAAACATGTGATTACTAAAAATATTTTTTGATAAATGTAATATCTTATTGATGTTTAAAGATACTGAGTTTCGGTTAAGATACAGAATAGATTTAACCAACCTAAGATTCGCAATTACTTATTTTACGTATCAAAAATCGTACAAGTATGTTTTTTTATAAATATATATAAGTTGATATCTGGAGGACAATCTTTGCATATCAAAACAGCAAGAGAAATAACAAAATGATATGAAGGAAAGGGCAAACTGTATAGAATATAGTATATTATTGTCACATACAGACATCATTCATTAACCTAATATAAGTTAGGCGGTGATCTCAATAAACAGTGTTCTAATCAAATACTAGTAGAAATTGTAGAACTACAACTATACAGTAGGTACCCTATTATTACAACTAAGCGCTGCATATTGATTGCATTCGGTGAAAGTGTCAACGTGTTGGAAATTTTGCTCAACTGACCAACTCAAAAGACACACTAATTGACAAGTTTTCCTTCTTTTGCACTTTTATACGAATATTTTTGTATATTTTTGTGTATTTTTTACCCCCGACGTAAAACGACGGGGTGTTATAAGTTTGACGAGTCTGTGTGTGTGTGTGTGTGCCTGTCTGTGGCATCGTAGCTTTCGAACGGATGAACCGATTTTGATTTTATTGTTTTTCTTCTAATGCCAACATTTGTCTAAGTTAAGAGCAGATAGTCACTCGAGCGAAGCCGAGATAGACCTGGTAATTGAATAAAAACATATTACTTTTAAATAGTGCATATAATAATTATATTGTGAAACCCACTTTATTTTGGGTCCGAATTCCCGGGACGAATACCCGCTTTCGCCGCGTCACCGATTTTCCTCGCGCACCTTGTCTGGCATAGCTGAACTCCTGCGACGTAATCAGAGAAGTGCTTGGGCTGATTACTTAAGAGAAGTGTTCTTTTATTGAGAGACCTTGGTGTAAAACCATCAATTAAATGTTTGTAGCTGAATAGTTTGATTTTTATTTTCTTTGTAGGAGGGTAGACTCAGGTCATCCATCCTCACAAACTAATTACGTTACACTGGCTTGCACTGGCGCTTGGTACTAAAACAAAATCCGCAACTAATAGACTAAGTAACAGTTAATTGTACGTAGGTACGTACGTAACTACAACTATACAGTAGGTACCCTATTATTACAACTAAGCGCTGCATATTGATTGCATTCGGTGAAAGTGTGAACGTGTTGGAAATTTTGCTCAACTGACCAATTCAAAAGACACACTAATTGACAAATTTTCCTTCTTTTGCACTTTTATACGAATATTTTTGTATATTATTGTGTATTTTTAACCCCCAATGTAAAACGACGGGGTGTTATAAGTTTGACGAGTCTGTGTGTGTGTGTGTGTGTGCCTGTCTGTGGCATCGTAGCTTCCGAACGGATGAACCGATTTTGATTTTATTTTTTTGTTTGAAAGATGATTTGGTAGGTAAATCAATTAAATCCACCTGTCACTAGCTTAATCTCAAGCTCAATCAATTCGGTACTATGTCAAAATTAAAAGCAATCAAAAGTCAAAAATGTATGTATCGCTTATTATATGTGAGCACAGACTAGCGCAGGCGGCATAGATCATGTCAAAATGGAGATGCTTCGGCAAAACCCACCAACGACATCATTGATCATTAACTTCAAACGTTAAAAGAACCTAATTGTTATAAATAATATGGACTTAGTAAAATTGTTACTTTGGTACAATCCAAAGGAAACTTTATGAGATTTTATACTCGCATGGTTCGTTCATTGCAAAGGATTATGACCGTGGATGCAATTTCTGTGTTTCATTTAATTGCCATCCCAACTACCAATAATATTTAATAATAATATTTAACAGTGTCGCGGTATACGTTCTCATTAATAACATTAGTCAATTAAATTTTTAACGTTCATTAAAATAAATTTTTTAATGTCAAATAAACTTTTCACATATTTTCAATGCTGTAAATAAAGTTTATGGTTAACTCTAAATTGCAAATTTTAAAGCAACCAATTGCATTATGATTGCGTATTTTGTTGGTTGGTAAAACCTAACTGTTCACCGATCTTACTCGAGTGGTTATTAGCGGATAATTACTATATTATCGGCACTTTCAAAAGAATAATTTTGTACATACCGGCACTGGATCCGCTTTTGTTTATAAACAAGAAAAATAATGTTTTAAATGTCATTATAAGTTTATAATTTTTAAAACAGCCATGTATACTTAATAAGGGTTTATATTAAGAATATGTTGGTAATATTAGTTATTAATATTCTCGAGCATTAAAGTAATTAGTGTTGGTACTTAGTGTTGCACAAATATATGTATCAGTTTGTTGCCGACTAACCAGACACTCTTACATATTTTAATATAAACTTATCGATTTTTAAAAACATAATAAAATTACCGATTTACGATAAACGAAAGTAACTATAGCCTGACTTACGCTCGCCGTAAGAAAAATTTAATTTGCGCCGATAATTAAAAGTTTTTAAGTACAATTAAAACGGTAGCATTTTAGTGTTACACAAGACGATATTGTGAAATTAACCGACAAATTTACGCAATAAGATCGCGCCTGATAACAAATCAGCTTGAAAGTGTAAGGGTTAAGATTTAAGCGAACAGAACGGACTTAAGCCAGTTTTATACTACATTTAATTTATCAGAAACTCTTTCAAGCTATAATTAAGTACCTATATCAATACGAATCAAATTAAAACCTAATATGTGTTATTATTAACCGAAACCACTGTGCTGATATTTAGTCCATTTCCAACGTATTTAATCAGAGTACTGTTCTTCTAATTAAGAAAATTTTAACTATATAGCATTGAGTTAAGTTTTGCGGCAATTAATCAAAAATTAAGCAACTGCGATCTATATCAGTTACTTTAGTTCTATTTTTTTTTTTTTTTTTTTATATTATATCCTACCAAAGTGACTCCACCCCGCCTGATGGTAAGCAGTCAGTGGAATCCAGACGTGGCGGCCACCATACCAAAAGCCATCGTCTTAAACTGGTATGGTGGTCTTCACTATGGCGGCTGGGAATGGGGTTAGGGGAAGGGAATGAGGGAAGTGAGGAAAGAGGAAAGAGGGGAAATTGGGCCTTCGACGCTCTCACTCACCGAACGAAACGCAGTAGTACGATCCGGCCCATTCATGCTGAAATCAGCGTGGATCTACTACCGTTCTCCAGTTGATTTCTTCGTTTTTACACGATCGCATGTTTGACGATAAAGGAATTTGATAAAATCGCTACGTCTCATGAATTTTAAATTTCTACGCAAAAAAATTAATAAAAATGAATTATCGTCTGAATTAATCTTACTTTCTTATACCTCTTGGCGCTTTAAATATAAAGTACAATATTAAAGTGCTATGAATTTAAAATGGTTATATTGGGTCTTTTTCGTCGACAAATTTTCAGTAGGTATTAGTCGTGGTCTGAAATATTGTCCGGTATAAGGCACAGACTCGCCTCTGATATATGAGACCTATATAGCTGATGAAACGTAGATGTTATATACAACTCAGTATACACCTTCGAGGAAAAAAAAGGCGTGATGTTATTTTGTGTTAGTAATACTAATACTCGATAATTCTCACGGCAAATCACATTATGTGGTGTATTAGCAGTAATATCTGAAATACAAGCAACGAAAGCGTAAACTCACAGAAGTTCTTTATATCAAGAGTTCACTATCTAACCTTAATACCCTCTGTTCTCATCGATACAGAATCGTGATAAAAGCACAGATACATCGATTAAGCGAGCCCGGGTGTCCTAGATGTGTGGTCTGTGCGCCCCGTGGCGAACCATTCATCCGTACTCACTAGCATTTAATCTTTGGAACCCACCCCGTTGTATCAAATCATTTCAAATGTTTTAGTCTAGACTAAATTGTTGCAAGAAATTTGATTATTATTATTATTATTATTTGAGAATTAAACTGAATGCTGTGCTAATTATAAATTGGGTCAACTTGTTTTATTTTTTTTATATTACATACGCTCACTGGCATTGGTTGCCTTGATTACTCAGTGGCAGGTTGTAAGTTTAATTTACAAACGCGACAAAGTTTTCGGTGATCTTTAAATATCACCGAAAACTTTGTCGCGTTAATTGCATGGTTTACCTCGCAACACAGATAGAGTTGTCTTTTTAAATACAAACGAAAATACAAACCCACGTAGTTTATCCGGAAAGAAAAGAAGTGGATCATGTTATATCATTAGATCTAATGTAATAAGGGCTTTATTATATGTCGGGTATAATTCCAAAGGATTTCCAATAATACTAATAATAGTTACCTTAACGTCTTAAATTATACCTATGAAATACATTTTTGTTTGTTTTAACGCGCTAATTTCTAGTACGTACTACCAGTCGAATTTAATATTTTTTTTTGTATTTGAAAGCTGTACTCTTGAGAATGGCTTACAGGCTATCACGCTCGAAGCCACGGGAATGGAGCAGTTATGAAAGACTTATATTATGCGGGTGTAACCGCGCTCGGACAGCTAGTTATATATAAAAGCTCTTGACATTGTGAATGTTGTCGTAGAAGTGAAACTTTATTATAATAAGCATTACGTCACAGTATTTACCTAAGTTTGTAATTAATACAATTTGGTTACCATGCAATAAATGTCCGACTTGAATTTACGACTCGACACGTATATGGAAACGTGTGTCCGAAAATAAAACAAGAAATTAAACTTTCTTTGTTTCTGGAAGTAGGTCCCATGATTAAGTACATGACATACATTAAATTGAAAAACAATAAAATAGTGCAGGCAGTCTAATAAAAATATCTCTTAGTTTCAGAACTGCAACAAATCCTCTACATTTTTGATACCCACTAACAAATAAATAAATTACCGATATCTACTCTAATAAGGATAAGATTTTCAATCAGTAACATTCGAAGAACTTTCTCGCCTTAGATGCTCAACCAGGGGCACCTTAACCTACACTACTGCTGTTAATTAAAAAAACAATTAACTTGCTTTCATCAAACACAGAACATTAATTTAAACTGATATATAGTTGCCCCGTGCGGTTTATTCAGGCATGCACATTATATAATATCTCAGCTTATGAAAGTTCAAGATAGCGTTTAGATCAAAAGCATACTTTAAGCAATCATCATCGGTAACAACTTTATAATAAAAAAAATACTTAAGCGTTAAGAGATCCTCTTGAATAGATTTAAAATTTCTCTCCCCGGTAACACATCGTATAAATTTAGTTTAGTTTAAGTTTTATAAGAAAAATCCCGCAAACAAACTGTGTAACGCGGGGGACTTGTCAAACATAAATTTAACGGACACAAAGATCACCCAGACTCGGTACACATATTTATGGGTTACACAAAATGGTTAAAAAATACAACCTCGTGCATAGCAGTCTATGCACGAGGCTTGCGCTCCAAATGCTTCACAGAGGCAGTATTAACTATTTCAATAAGAATATCATTTGCTAAAAAAATCAGCATTCAACAAAAGTCAGATTAACTTGTACCTCATAAAACCAGTGTAAATGTATATACAGTCAATTCTTTCATAAATCAATGATTAAATTATCTTTAGTCAAAAGTTGTTGACGTTTGAGACAAAATTTATTCATAGCGTTCCTCAACACGTGGATGTGACGATAGCAACACGACTCAAGTCGCCGGCAACTTTTAATTTCACCACACAATCGATGTTCGAGAAAATTGACCGATAAATAACACGATGCGCTGACGAGTAATTGGTTATTTAAATTTAAATTTGCCTTAAGGCAATTGCAGTTTTTGGTCTTATATGTATTGTTGATTTTCAGTTGTGAAAGTCTTGTATTACAGGTGAAACTTGCAGGTTGGTTTTGACCATGACATAGTATAAGGGTAGAGACCTTCTTCCCTGAAAAGGTAGACGTGTATAAATATAGACACCCACGTTTCGCCTGATGAAGGAGGCGAGCTGGTTGTCATTCACCGCGTACAATCCAGACTCCAGGTTAAAACTGAGGATTTGGATTCGAACGCCTCGAAATCGAAATCAAATCTAAAATTTTAGCGTGGGAGTCCGTCACAGCTGTAAACCACTTACCTCCAGTTTCTGAAAGGCTGATCAACAAAAAATTAACTAATCAACTGTTAAATCTCATGTGAAGTACCTAAAAGCATGGATAATTAGTTTAATTTGATCTAATTCGTTATTAACTAGATCAAATTAAACTAATTGTTCATGCTTTTAGCAACCTAATTGGTACTTCACATAAGACTTAACAGATGATTATTAAATTTATTGTTGATCAGTCTTTCAGAAACTGGGGGTAAGTTTCGTGAGATGCGTTCAGTTATACTTAGATATAAATGTCTGATGTATCTTAGACAATAATAACATGTCGCACTTCCAATAAAAAAGTCATAAGATAAAATTCGCTTATTCGGCAATATTTATCTTCTATACATTGCCACAAAAGTTAGAATTGCAAAATTACTTATCCTTATTTTAAATCAGTCTTCCAATAAAAGATATATGTATCATCAAAGATTGAGTACAGCTTAGATTTAGATAAAAAGCATTCATACCTAAATTAGAGTACAATTGCTCCAGTAATTAGATAGGCGTATCACAATAATTGCAGGTCTTTCTGCAATCTGGATCGTTTAAATGACGTCACTCTTCGCATGCGCATTCGGTTACCAACGTGTGTCACAATACGCTTAGTCATATAATTGTGCTTTCAGGCTGTGCGGTGTAATGTTTGTATAGTGAACACCTGTGTCTTTGTTTAAAATAGGGCAGTTTTGGAGTATCGTACCTCAGATTTAAAAATAGCATCTTATGCCTTTGTATCTATTAACATAACTTGAATAAGAAAGCATAGAGACATTAACACAAGATTTCTTCAAAAAGATGAGTTACAGTAGTTTTAAATACTTATAAGACAAAATCACTTAGACAAAGGTCAACGTGATGAAAAACAAAGAAAACCACCATTATCATCGTCATTTTAGCCGAATAAAGTTCAGTGGTAGACCATAGGCCTCATCCAATCTATACTGTCTCCGGCCGCGAGATGCCCATATCCAAACCTGGAAACCAAACACCTATGATAAAACAACATAGTCAAAAGTTCAAATCAAAAGTTTTTAGTCACCAACTACAATGGTAATGAGGCCCGAATATTAACTACTACAAAATATTGACTACAAATTAATCTATAAACCAATTCCTATATCTTAACAAACATACACACAGATAAACAAAGTGCATGTATGTCGTTTTGTTTCAACAGACAGTAATTTTATTTATCATTCGAGTCAAAATGATAGTAATCTAGGCTGCGTGGGCAGTGCTTACCCGTTGATTTATCAATATGGAAGGCTGACGGATAAGTAGGTGACCTTTCAATTTAATCTTGTATGACGATTAGGCTGGTCGTTTTGTTTTTACTAAAACAAGTAACATGTTGTGTATTAAAGAAACATTATTTTCTTTTTACAGTAATTCCTTACTGATTTTTGCATGAATCCTCCGACAGCGAATGGTTTAATTATGTTTTTTGTAAAACATATCGGTTTAAACTCCAATATTCTTCTCTCAATTTTGTTATATCCCACTTGATTAAACCTGTAATTCCACAAACTTTATAAGAGCAAGTCATGAGGTCATTTGGTTTAATATTTTGCATTTGTGAAACCATAAAAGCCTCTAACAAACCTTACATTTATCGAATAATTCCTAATTCTTGAAATAGCCATCCTCGTTGTTGGTTTGCGGCAAATCTGAGGAATCCTTGTGTTATTCTGCTTTAGGAAGTCATTTGTGACATAGTTCATGTTATTGCAACGGCTATGGCACACGCTTGCAGAATTCTGTCCGAGACCACCAAGGGAGCTAAGTTTTATTCTGGTATCTTAAAACCTATTCTCTAGAGAAGAAGCTATATAGCTAGAAGTTATAAAGTCTGAAGAAAATAGTAGATTTTTGGCAAGCGGACTACATAGCATTTGGATAAAATAAAGAATAGAATACAGCCCAACATGCACGATCTTTTTAAAAGAAGTCGAGACAATGCTCTTACTGCTTTTTTGTCCTATACAACTTGGTGGCAAACAAGCATACAGCCCACCTGATGGTAAGTGGCAGCCGTAACTTATAGCAATGGCTGTGTTTTCCAAGTATAAAAAAAACACAACCAAGTCGTTGCCGACCACGGAGAAGGGGATGAGAAAGTAAAAGAAAAAAGGGAAGGAAAGCTTCGAGTCACTACTAAGTACCCTAATAAGTACAGTAAAATAAGTTTCAAACCCGCAAATCTTGATCTCTATTTAAGATTTTGGTTGCTGTCACGATATCTCTGGTGAGATCAGTATCCTGCATTCTGAAGGACGCGGGTTTAGATTTACCGATTCCTAAGGTAGAAATTTTAATAGTGCAGTGACAAGTAAGGCTTTTTACTACTGTTATCTGCATCCTTCACCATCGGTACGCCACAAAAGGGAGTACTTCTGTGGTTATCGTAACTTATGGACGTTCTCTCCCTTGACGAATGAACGTTTGTTTTTGCAGTCGATTCATCCCATTCATGCTGCAGCAAGGGTCTATTACGATGGTCATGACAGACCACTGTATCTGTTCATCATTATACGCATCTTAAGTTTGTCGTCCCTCAAAATGTCGTAAAAAGCAATATCGCAACTGCCTAGCTATATCACAACAGAATACTGCACCAAAGACATGCATCCCACAGCGGGGCACCCAAGCAACGCTATGCGTAATTCATTCGATATTTTTTACTACAAAATATGGTATTATACATGAGACGGTACTTTTTTAGCGCATTTTCATTATCTACTGACGTTATGCTTGTATAATGGACGTATTATTGAAAGGTGGTGTCTGTTTGTATTGCTAATACGTTGGTTTAAAAAAGTCTAATGAGATGATAAATAACGCCGCTTAGTGCGTTGTGTAATATTTTTTAGAAATAAATGATTAAATATATGGTTAACAATCACGTTTTATTAATCCGTATTGTACGAGAAAATCAATTCGGTTTAAAGATATTTATTTCCTCAAAAAAGAACAATATTACAGTTCACTTATATTGAGAAAGACTACATTATTTTAATAAGAATGCATCTATAACAATTGACAATAATGATATGTAAAAATATATTGTGCCAGATTAAAAACATAATCATTATCAACATCATTATTCTAACCAACAGTCTACTGGCTACACATTGTAATAATATATTATGCTCCCTTTAATTCATTTAAATTAAGTATCTAACCTTCCCATTCTTTTGCCGTGAGTGTCGTAATGGCTACCAGCGATTTCAGTGTCTTAAAACATCCTTACTCACCATTCTTTTGTCCCTTAAAAGATTAATAAGCATAAAACACTTTTATTTAACCTAACCTAACCTAACTGTAATAAAATATAATCCACAGATTAACAATTTAACATTAAAATAGCGTAACGTGGTAGCGTGAAATCGATAACACACACATAATCGATTAATTTCAATCGATAGAATCGGATCGAGTTAGCGAGATGCTCGGTTAATCTGATTCAATTAATCTGGACATTGCGTTGCTCTGGCTAGAACTTAATCGCTATAATTATTAACTGTTTTATAATAGATAGCACGGCTATGTTACGGAATCTCGTTGTTAGCTCATGTTTCAAATCAAGTGCATTCGAGAATTATGTTGCTTTAAATATTTCTTCAGTTATATTAATTAGCCAGGTGCTAGCAACTATTTCAGTTTTTATATCACTTCTGTCATTAACTATAACGGTTAGATTTTCGTAGTTTTGTTATTTGTACGGCTCGCGTTATACTGCTGCTACGTAGGGGTCCCGGGTTTGATACCAGCAGATATGCTTACTAGCGAAGTCAATGGCGCCGAAATATTAGGAAAGCCGACCCCGCGTAACGGGAAAAGGCGAGGGCAAAGAAGAAGAAGAAGCTGTAAGTGTACCCGGTTGTAACAGGGTGATTGCCAAAGGAAAGGCGTGATTCTGTGTGAAAGGGGGCTTGCCATCACAGCGCTGCGCACCTCATTGAAGTGTCAAGTTTCTTCTTATGACCTATTGCTCAGAGACTGGTTGTACTGGAAAATACCATGTTTGCCAGTATTGCGCCCTCCATAAATGAGATAGGTAACAAATATTAAGAAAATGGAAATATGAATTTATAAATAATTAATAAAACGAAAATCCGTGTGTATGCAGCAGAATAGCCGATGTCATTTTTTTTCAAATATCTTTGCTTGTTTGCCGAGGCAATTTAAAATATTATCAATTTATG
Organism: Parascotia fuliginaria; assembly: GCA_963082885.1. Lineage (NCBI taxonomy): Eukaryota > Metazoa > Arthropoda > Insecta > Lepidoptera > Erebidae > Parascotia > Parascotia fuliginaria. Next base: position 2,399,283 of record OY720180.1, on the reverse strand, counting down.
AGAATTTGAATTTTGTGGCGATTAAAATAAAACTAAAATTGGCATACAACAGTATAACGTAATACGTCTTTTAGCCACTGAAGATAGGATGTTTTTCCGGATATTAATATTTTGTTGAAGGAATTTACAATGGACGTGGTAGTCAGTAGTCTTGATGTGTTTTTATTAAATAATTCACGATCGAGTGTGAAGTAATAAACGATTTGCGCTTCTTCACAAATTCTTTATAGAAAATGTGTGGCCACGAAGTCGTAGTGTAAACCTGTGTTAAAGAAATTTAAAACGAAATACCTAAATTTGCTTATTTTCATCTATGTAGTGTTTTTAACATAATATGGATAATAGCATAAGAGTTTGTTAATTTGCGTCCTTTTTTGGGACATAATGTAGATAATTATTATAATACTTGGTCTGCACGAAAGTGAAACATGCTTCTAATATGCTATCATTCAAGAATTTTTGAAAACATCTCCTTTTTTAAACATTTTAAGATTTGGTTATATTTTGGTATAAAATTAATCGCAACTTCTTATCATGTAAAAAATTTAAAAACGTTTTTTTTTTGTTTATGATATTTTTTTTCATAAAACAATTGTATTATCCTGCTCCTTAACAAATAATTTGTTTGTTATAAAAAAGATAAAGCCTATACTTGATAAACTAGTTTACTCCTAAAAAAATCGCTAACTTCATAACCATACACAATGTTAAACACTCATTACCTCGTCAAAAAGCGAGTGCGTGACGTGAAAATGACAGGATTTACGAGCTTTAACACGGGCCGATATAAAAAATGTACGTACACGTACAATGTGACAGACGGCCACTCTATATGTATTGGCGTACGAGATGAATTATGCACTACAATTTATATATGACGTAATAATTATTGTAAAATAATTTTGGCAAATAGAGAAATATGTGGAGTCGATATTTTTTTTTATTGCCGACAGTGGCAGACGAGCACACAGTCCACGAGGTAACTGTCGCTCATGGACGACTCAGAGTCTCTGGCATTGCTCCCGCATTGCCAGGACTCTGCGATGCCGCTGTCTACCGTGAAGGGAGTGGGGTAGAGAAAGGGATTGAGCGCAGTGAGGAAAAAGGAGAGGGGGATAACTGTGCCTCCGGTGCTCTCACTCACCGAACGAAACGCAATAGTACGGATACTACTACTCTTACGTCAAAGTCAAAGTCAAAGCATTTATTTCATTTTGATCATAAAGTATGATGCATATGAAAAGTCAAAATTACATGAAGTCAGCTAATTAAACTACAGCCAGTTCGCTGACGAGGTAGAGCTGTGAAAAGAACTGGCAAGAAACTCACGCCACTCTTTTCAATCGCCAGATAATTACAGTTTTGTATGAGTTAACAATTTTAACACATCAACGCAACCAAAGAACCATACAAAGTAATTATTACAAAACAACCAATTAATTTAATAACTAAGATTAAAAAAAAGAAAAGAAAAGAAAATAGGATTTCAATTATTTAGTTTTGACTACGTATTTTAATTAAAATTAAAAAAAAGTAAATGCATTGCCCGGTCATATTGAACGACAAGGTAATACTGGATTAAGTATTAAATGTATGCCATGCCAAGATTGACCAGTCATTCCAGGTAGCACTCGTCGACCTTTTATGAGAGGGTAGTACTTCCCCGGTAGATCCGGCCCGTTCATACTGAAACCAGCGTGGATCTATTACCGTACGGTGTGCTGGTAGGGTATTGGTCTCTTCAACGGAGTAAGGTCAGATGCAATAATTCTACTAAACTTGTCGCGCAATGGACTATAAAACTAGAATGACAATAATGCACTCAGTTGACTGTTTCAATCTAAATATGGAGACGTCTAAAATTTCATGCGCTTTTTCGTAATGTTTTGCTTAAAAGATCTAAAGAACCCAGAAGCCTAGCTGTTCACTCGAGTTCTCAGTTGAAGAGAATTTTAGTAGCAGCGGTTATCAGTAACCATTAAGTAAGCCGATAGCTTGCTCGTCTGCTACCGTAGGCTAGGCAATTACTATGTAGTCTGCTAGTGACCGTTGGCTTATCTTGAACTGTAGACAATGTTAGCATGTTAAATTTTACCTTTGACGGGCACCAATTTTTGGATAGTTTTCATTCAGTGCTGTTGGATTCTGTGCGACCTTGTGAACAATAGATAGAGATAGATAGAATATTCTTTATTGTACAGCAATATAATGTTTTCAAAACATTATAACTAACAGTACATTCCGAACCACAGAGACTGCCTCTGTGGTTCGGTGGTACTGTGTATGGACTGCCACGCAGAGGTCGCGGGTTCGATTCCCACTCAGTGCAAATATTTGTGTGCATGAACATGTCTATTTGCATTGGTCTGGGTGTTTCTATGTATAATATGTATGTACTTACAAAAAGTGTTTAAGTATGTACATCCGCATACTATAACCCATAACACAAGCATATAATATGCTTACTTTGGGTCTAAATGGCGTTGTGTGTAGTTATTGAAATATTATTATATTATTATTTACATAGTAGCTGGTCTTATCGCTAAAAGTGATCACTTCCAGACAGCCTTTGGATGGACTTCAGGAATGGCAACCTGTATCTGATCCACTAGTTAAAAGTGATTGCCATTTTTTGCATAGATTCGATAGATATCACATCACCATGTTTTACTTTTAATAATTATTAGTTTTTAAAAGTATAAAGTACAACGCCATCATCTAAGCTAATAACATTTTAAAAACCGGCCACATTTTATTTTTCATTCATCCCATCACTCAATGAAGTATCTATTTTTAAATATCTCACATAGCGATTAATCGAACAAATAAAATGGAATCGATAATTACGCGAGATAGAGGCGCGTTACTAATAGTTCGGATCGATGAATAGTTCGAATCAATTACTTATTAATGATCGGATGATCGGACAGTGTGCAATCATCGATTCTTATTTGTCATTCAACGAAATTATTGTGTGCGGTACAATATGTAGGACTATGGTGGTAGCGGTAGAAGAAGACCCTTAGAACATAGCCACCTGTGTTACTGATGCCGCTGATGTCTACTCATAAGGGGCGGCAATGGATAGTTAGATAGCCTACCGTGAAGGAAGTGGGGTAGGTAAAAGGATTGAGGGAGGTGAGGAAAAATTAAAGGGGGGTAATTGGGCGTTTACGACTATGTACCCACTCTCCCTCTCTTCCTGGCTATTCATACTAATTCATTCCACATGGTGGTGGCGTCAGCCTTCCTACTTTTTTCCTCCACTTCACTATATCTGTATCATTCTCTCTTCGTTTGATGTGTCGACCCACTTGAGAATCAACAAAGCTGGCGAAATGTGGATGTTACAGACCTCTGCCTACCCCTTCAGGAAAAAATGACTCGAAGCTGTTATGTTACTAAGTTACTAAAATTTTGGCAAAAGTTCTTTAACGTGTACTTTACTTCAGGTTGATAATCTTATTACTACTAGCTAGCGGCGCGGTTTCATCCGCGTCTATGCTTACTGCTCAGCTCCCGTCGCCAGTAGCGTGATGTTACATAGCCTTTAACCTTCCTCAAGATCTGGGCTATCATACGCAAAAATAATTATTTAAATCTGACTGGTAGTTCCATAGATTAGCGCGTGTGATGTGTTTTTTTTATTCAATTAATAAATATATACGCGCTTCTATCACTTGCACCACATCCCTGATATTCTATTCGTAATAGATTTAAACAAACATTCGTATTACAAGCCGGTGAGTGGGAATCAACAAAAAATATCATTACACTCTAAGTAAGATAAGCAGGTGATAATTTTAATAATAACTATGTTTAGCGCCGCCGGTGATGATAGGTGCTGCATAATCGATGTTTTAGGGGTCACGTAAAATCGGTAAATATGTATCGATTATAGAAGACACCTCTTTTTTCAACTCACATTTCTAAATATGTCTTACTAGCTTTCTTGCTTACTGCTCTGCTCTCGTCGCCAGTAGCGTAATGTGACATAGCCTATAACCTTCTTCGAAAACTGGGCTATCATTCGCAAAATAATTTTTCAAATTTGACTGGTAGTTCCTGAGATTAGCGCGTTTAAACCAACAAACTCTTCCGCTTTATTATTGGTATAGATGACACAAAGTGGCCGTTTTCTTCTGCTTTTTTTTCTTGTTTCCCCTAATTTCTTCGAAAACATGTAACGGATTTTTATACATTTTTCACTATCATTCAAAGAGTTTTTTTCGGTAGGAATGCTCTTGTAAGAAATAGCAATTCATACATTTACGTGCAAAACTGGGCCGAGTTGGTAGTCTGTTTTCTCTTCTTGTCTCTAATGTAGAGACAAGAAGAGAAAAAATCGATTCTTGTCGAAATCGAAACATGAGTTTTGGTATGTACCAAAACTCATGTTTCGATTTCGACAAGAATCGATTTTTTTTATATATTAACCTACCAAAGTGACTCCACCCCGCCTGATGGTAAGCATTCAGTGGAATCCAGAAGTGGTGGCCACCATACCAAAAGCCATGCACTTAAACTGCTGTTATGGTGCCCTCCACTATGGCGGCTGGGAATGGGGTTAGGGGAAGGGAACGAAGGAGCTGAGGAAAGAGAAAAAGGGGGAAATTGTGCCTCCAGCGCTCTCACTCACCGAACGAAACGCAGTAGTACGAATACTACTACTCTTACGTCAATCTTCTATGAGAGGGTACTACTTCCCCGTACGATCAATCCATTCATGCTGAAATCAGCGTAGATCTACTACCGACAATTTAACATTTATAAATCTTTAAAGTTAGTAAGGAACCCAAAGCTGAGCCCACCACCGTTCTTGGACAGGCAATACTTTCAAGAGGACGATCCTAAAAAGAAAGTATAGCCACATGAAAAAAAAAAATCAAGAATTATGGGTTATGCCGCGGGCAGTGTGCGACTCGGAAACAAAATGTTTCCATTCATAATTATCGGCCGCTGTTCTAGTGATGTTATTATATCGAGAATGGAGATTTTAATACTATTATCATTTCATTTGTTGTATTAGTTTAGAATTATATTGGTTTCATTTAATTACTAGCATAATTTTAACATTTTATGTTGATAAATTTTGGTATAAAAAAGTAATTCATACTTTTGTCGCTCAATTATAGCCTGGAACTCTTTATCAACGCATGTGTTCCCATCTAACTTTGATATGATTTGATATAACTAGACTAATTTAAAAAAAAAAACAAAAATAAAGTGATTCAATTAAAATATATCATTATGTATTTTTAAGTCGCTATAGTAGTGGCATCTATATATCAACAATTAGCATAGTGTCTACTGCTCCTGGACACTACTAAATGCTTAACACCTGCACCATTAAGTAAAGTGGCGTAATTTTATTTGGCAAATATAAAAAGATATCCAAATGTCTCTCTAATATATTATTATTACATTAGTTGACTTGACAAATGCGATTAATGGATATAAAATACATCCAGACTCCAAACAATGAGTATTTGTAATTGATGAATTTTAAAACTAATTAATTACTCAATAAAATAAATAATAATTATTTTAATAACTAATTTTAGAATTCTTTAAGTATATAGGCATTTAAAATATTACTGCTGCCCGGCAAAGTATTCAGCACTGTTATCGACACATTCACATCCCTATCGACAATTAAAGTCGTCGAGCGTGACGTTTACTTTGCGCGTACATCAAAAGGGCCGCGGTCGCTGTAGCCCGCCAACACTTGCCAAATTTACTTAATCGAACACAATTTTGGCGCACTTTGCACGCAAGTTCCGTAGTGGTGGTTTTACGAAGAAATTTTGATTACTCTTGGTGTAAAATAATCATCTTTAATATTCATGATTATGTTTTAAAATACTTATCATCAACGTTAAGTCAATGTTACCAAGTGAATATATTTTATAAAGCTTAAATTTCATGAGTTTTTGGGTTTAAATGATTTTATTTAAAAAAAGTCAATGATTTGTTATTGGCAATGTAAATATTACGGAAATGAAAATAAAAAAAACATTGCTAAAAACCTGCGCTGTATTATTCTGAAATTCTTTTTAGATACTTATAAATCTCAACTTAACACTAGTGCCTTAAAGCACTGTATTGAAAAGATTGATAATTTTCTTTATTAAAATTATACTAACATTTATTTTTCAGGTAAGATGCAAGTCGTCGCCAGCACCGGTAAGGCAATATTTTTATTCATACAAACAATTATCGTAACTTGTACGTAAAAGTCATTAATTTCGCATACAAAGCGAAATGTAATCGAAACGGTTTAATGAAAGACTCGTGCGCAGTTCGTTAGTACGCGGCGTCGACATCCCGCGATTTATCGACGCTCCGCGCGCCGCGACAAAGTAATCGATATCGACATGCTAAATCATAATCGTATGGTGCGCATCACTAGTTATTTTATCATTTGAAATATTATTTTATTAATACTATTATTATTTTTTACTTTTCTTTAGGTTAATAGAGTTCGCAATACAAATGGACGTTTGGGCAAAGGTTAATAATTTAGGTGTAAATATTATGATTGATAATTAGTTGCTTGATTTCTATTTTGCTTGTTGTTGCGTAATAATTAAGTAACGGTTAATAGAAATTGCTCTTTGTTTTTTATAAGATTATGATTTAATTTTAGTGTTGGACCAATGCGTATTTATTTAGTTATAAAATAAATGATCAATCAATTCGCTTTACTGGTACTTACTTATCTCTAACCCAATAATATTAGTATTAAATACAACAATTACAAATACGAAAAACCAACAATGTTTTACAGACCGTACTTTTGATCTTTATGATTGTCTTTCAATACATGCGTAGGCGCCGGCAATACTCTCTCTATTTAAAATATAACTTTAACTCTCTCGCAAAGAGTCCATTTTTGCATAAATTACACATATGACATGAGTAAGTTTTTAATACGTTTATGTATTGTAATGATATGTTTACATTGATATAGATATCAATATATAAGGATATAGACTTTTATTTTTCTCGAATTTAATACGTGTGTCAGACAACGCTGCGGAAAATAGCAATGTATATTTTGCTATGAAAACATCCAACTGTTCTCATTTAAAGAAAAGAGTATTTTCTTGTGTGTTTTTGTATCTATAATTTTATATACTTATATTTCTAATGGAACGAGTGGGAATCCAACAAGATAGCTTAAACATCCTTTGAATCGACAAAGCTAAAGGAAGGAAAAAAAAATTTTAATTAAGATACTTTTGTTATTTGAATATGATTAGGATAAAAAAAAATAGTACGAAATCATTAAACATGTCTTTATAGTACTTATATATCTTTCTTCTTGATAGAGATACTTTTAGTACCTACATCTATACTAATATTATAAATGCGAAAGTAACTCTGTCTGTCTGTTACGCTTTCACGCCTAAACCACTAAACCGATTTTGATGAAATTTGGTATAGTGACAGATTAGACCTTGGAGAACAACATATCTTTTATCGCGAAAAAATGACTTCAAGGGGTTAAAATATGGGATGAAAGTTTGTATGAAAAATCGACAATGTAAACAGAGATATAACCGACATTCACGCGGGCTGAGCTGCGGGCAACAGCTAGTAATAATATATACAAGAATTTGTTATCAATACAATAACTTATCAGATTTAGTATGAAACTCGCTGCGTACACACAACTCGGCTGATAATACTCAACACAACCCGATCGGTAGATAGTTACTTTACTAATCTGCGCTGTTCTTTACCGACCGTGACTCAGCCACTTAACTCTACAATTAAAACGCACTATATTATCACCCTAGCACTAACAGAGATAACGTGAAATAGAAAGCAAATAGAAATATTGCATTGCTTTTAATCTGCGCGAGCGGCGGGCTTCTGCATCTTGTTTCGCAAAGGTGCCGCTAGATGCCGCCACCAGTGCTGATTAGATGCGCGCGCGCAGGATTTACTGCCGGGGTGTGTACTATCGCGCACAATAAATTAGAAATTCGTTAGATAGAGACGTTCTGCGTTGCGAATTCCAATTATTCTGTGCGTTTAACTATGTCTGCAGTGAGGTTTTTAAAATTCTTCGGCTTGTTAGCTCATGAGTATATTTTGTTTATGATTGTTTTCAGATTAGAACGAGAAGTACATGTTTAGAATTCTATGTGTTATTGTCAATTTATCTAAAATATCTTTGAGATGAATTACATATTACATGAATACAATACTTACAAGCAATAATTCACGAATTTTCAATACGAGTACAATAAAACAAAATGTACCTACCTATAGAATTTATAAAACCCATTACATTCAGCTCTATTTAACTTTTTTTGACGATATCAATTTATTCCTGAGGGCCTAGACAAGTGGCATAAATGCTAATAGAATAGATTGAAAAATGTATGGGATTGTCGTAAGCTAATGATAAAAATATTGGCGTCTGAATCTTTATGTCAGAGATTGAAAATAAACTCATAGTTCATATTCTTTATTGATATTACACAGGACTAATTGCTCTCTCACAATCGTCTTAAGTTGTAAAAGTTGTAAACAAAGAAAGAAAAACATTTATTTTGAATTCACACAAAGATAATTCTAATACATGCGTACTTAAATCTAATAGGTACTTAAAGATAAGTCGTTTGAAGTGAATTGGATTTTTTTTTGCTGACAGTGGCAGTGACGCTGCCTACCGTAAAGGTGGTGGGGTAGGTAAAAGGATTGAGGGTGATAAGGGAAAGGAAAGAGGGAAAATAATAATAATAATAATAATATAATAATAATATTTCAACAACTACACACAACGCCATCTAGACCCAAAGTAAGCATATTATATGCTTGTGTTATGGGTTCTAGAAATGCGGATATACATACTTAAATACTTTTTTTTTTGTAAATACATACATATTATACATAGAAACACCCAGACCAATGCAAATAGACATGTTCATGCACACAAATATTTGCACTGAGCGGGAATCGAACCCGCCACCTCTGCGTGGCAGTCCATACACAGTACCACCGAACCACAGAGGCAGTCAGAAAATTGGGCCGCCGCCGGCACTCGCACTCACCTAACGATACGCAATAGTACGGATACTATTACTCTTTGTCAATCTTCTATAATAGGGTAGTACTGCCCCGGTCGATCCGTCCTATTCATGCTGAATCCAGCGTGGATCTACTACCGTGAAATTGAGAAACTTTGGTTAGTTTGTGACCTCTATTGAATGTGCCAAGATGACTGTGCGTTTATATTTTTGTTTGTATTTTTAAAGTATCGTTGGAAACTGGGAATCTACTGATTTCAATAATTCGACACAATGATTATTATTTTTACTTACCCCCAGTTTATTAAAGGCTGATCAACGAAAAATTAACTAATCACCTGTTAAATCTCATGTGAAGTACCTACCTGAAAGCATTCTAAAACTATGGATAATTAATTTAATTTGATCTAATTAGTTACTAATTAGATCAAAGTAAACTAATTATTCATGCTTTTAGCAACCCAATTGGTACTTCACATGAGAATTAACAGGTGATTAGTTAATTTTTCATTTATCAGCCTTTCAGAAACTATTACTTTTTATACGATAGTAGGTCTTTGTTGGTTCCATCCTTAACCTGATTTTAGGCGTATAATATTAGTTTCCATACTAATCCGATTCGTTCGGTGAGTAAGAGCGGAGGCCTAATTACTTTTCCTTTCGGTTTCCTTCCGTTTCCTTTACTATCCCTTTACCCATACGTTCAGCAATGGCTTTGTTGTGTTTGCCACTGAAGTTGTATAAAATAATCCTACAATCCTACTAAGATTATAAATGCGAAAGTTTGTATGTGTGTGTTTTATTACCACATAGCTCCTAAAGGGCTGAACCGATTTCGATGAAAATTGGTATATATATTGGTATATAGATGGATTCGGTGCTGGAGACGGACATTTTTATTCGGAAAAACGGGCTGGTTCCCGAGGGAGACAAAGTTCATTTTACGCGCGGGCGAAGCCGCAAGACTCAGTTAGTATTAAAAATAAATAAGTAAGTACATTACTACAACTAGTATAAATAGATGAAATTTAAATAACAAAGTTGACCCTCTTGCTCATCATACTTGAATCATAATGTACCTATATCATAGCTGTTTATAAGTTCGCAGAGCCGACGGCTTGATGTTGTTATATAAGTTTATGAGACAACGTGATAAAGTGTTCCAAACTTACATTATATAAACAAAAATAACGCCTTACTATCTTCTAAAGAAAATAATTTATAACTCACACACACATAATTTAGATTCTACTTTTAATTAACAGTTTTACCGTTAAAATCTGAGTGCCTACATAGTTTTTCTTAGTATCTCATTTTTTTTAATTTATATTATTGAACAAAATAAATTGCTTAGAGGTATACGTTACAAATATATACCATAACACCTTGAGCATTGTCATGAAAATTTCCGAAAAGACCTATATTTCATACTCCTAATGACACCACCTCTCAGATGAACTTTGGGACTAAAATATAAAACGGTACACATAGTACACCTCTGAGGTGTACCAAGGGTCAGAACAAGTGCCCGTAGCTCAACCAGTTTTTTTTCTTCAATACTAGCCTACCAAAGTGACTCCACTCTGCCTGATGGTAAGCAGTCAGTGGAATCCAGAAGTGGTGGACTCCATTCGAAAAGCCAAACTACTGGTATGGTAGCCTCCATTAGATGGGAACACATGCGCTGTTAAAGAGTTCCAGGCTTTAATTGAGCGACCAAAGTATGAAGTGCTGAACCGTTTGGTTCGAGACCCTTTAGATAGATAGAACCACGAGAAAATACTGCTTTTCTTCGTCTGTTAATAGGCATTTAAGCGTAACTTAAAGTTAAAAAGTTTTTATGTAGTTGGGTATGAGTCCTACACAATAGTTTCATAGCGTTACAAATCATGTGATACTGGGAGTTGTCACAACAAGTAAGAAATAATCCTTAACTATTGAAACACATGTTGCCTTTACCTTTTGTAGCAATATGCAAATTGAGGCAGCCTGTAAAGCACACATTTTACTTTTGAATTTTCTTTACAACATAGAAAGCTGTAAGTAATTAAGTTTCTATAGAGTTAAGTGTATTGCCTGCGTCACTTTGCATGCTACTTGAAACTGTAACTTACAAAAATTGTAATAACCTGGCGATTAAAAAGAGTGGCCTGAGTTTCTTGCCAGTTCTTCTCATGGCTCTACTTCGTCAGCGAACTGGCTGTAGGTTGATTTGCTGACATTTTGTAAACTTTGACGTTCATAAGTGTTAATTTAATTAACTTAAATGAATAAACATATATTTCATTTCATTTCATTTCGAAACGACATTTTTTGTTAACCAAATTAAATGTCGATATTATTTAAGTTAAATATCTAGTTTAACTTTAAATTAGACTTTTAAGTCTAAACTTACCGATAGTTGAGTTTGATTGAACCAAAAATTTAAATAAGTTTGCGAAACTTTAAACAAACCTAGGTAAGTGATTGGCATTACACATGTATTTAATGTATCGGTTGACATTCATGTGCCTGTACCTATTGCGTACAATCTGATAAGGGAAACAAATAAATTGGTTGCGATAACGTTACAATAATTTGTAACAAATAATACCTTATATAGGTTTTACTGTCTATACTGAATTTTGAGATTAAATCATACCATAGAGTTCTTTGTCAGATCTGTTGAATTTATTTTCAATGCTTTTGTTTTTTTTTGCTAATAGTTACTTGCCAGTGGCCCTGGACAAGTGGCATAAAAGCTTGGATTGACATTAGCAAACGATAACGTTGGCGGTAGCTTTTGTCAATCCCAAACATTTTTAAATCTATTCTATTCAATTCTACTATTCCCAAAAATCTATCCATCGGCTAAAATACAATATTAGAGGAGAAGAATTTATCATTTGAGCCCTTCTTCGTATGAGCACATCGTAGTATCAAATATTCTTATATCAACTTCTTGGTTATGAGAACTATCAAAGACTTATAACTAAAACGTCGCCGACCTAGGTATAGATATTTCTTCTTACCTCATCGCATTTTAATGTCTGTTTTAATAACAATATTAATTATAGAAAATAACTCTAATCACATCTTAGGAGTGTCACGTATAAAAGAAATAGTTATTTATTTTTAAGTGGCTGTCTATTATTTACGTTGATTATGTGATAATTTATACGAGCTTTCAATATAACCAACGAATCAAAAGTGATTATGGCAAGCGCAAAATTAATTTCAAATAAAAAGCTGAGTGAGTATCATTTATCAAAGTGGCTTGAATCTCAAACAATCGGAGTGTGGAAGCTCAAAAACACAGTTCATCATTATCCCTAATTGACGTCTGCTCGAACAATGTCGCTGGGACTAGTGAGGTGACCGGCAAAAACTGTAATCTATCGATTCTTTCGTCGCACGTATCCGCTTTTTATTTCCAAACGCATGCCGATCTCCGTCGAGCTCAAATTGCGTACCAATTATAATATCGATCTTATGTACACCACTCAAAACTATAAAAAATATATTTTTCCCCAGTTGTATGCAATACGGTCGCATATATGACGCACTTTACAATGTATGTACGCATTTTACTGTAAAAAAACTATACAGGGGTTCATGAATTAATCATGAAGTGCGACAAATAGTGTAGACAAGGGTCAGTATTTTTATTAAACATTTGCGTACCGTTTTACTAGTCATATTAAATAGCAACATAAAAATTACATCTGACATTCGAAAGTTTAAAATTCGAAGTTAGTTTGAAGTTTTTGAAAGTAGAACGTTGTCGAGAAATAGTAGTTTAGAGGCTCGCGGTAGTAGAGCGCGCGGCGGAATGACACGGAGTCATTGCGGGCTTGCCGCGCAATGAGCGACACCCCGCCCCGCCTTTGCCCCGCCCACTGCTTCGCAACCAACTTCACATCGGTCTGGGAAAGTGGGAAACTCGAGGCTAGAGGGGCTAAAGAGACTATGGTGGTCAGCCATCGTGGTGGGGTGCCGACGTGTTATCGCTATTTGTCAATACTCAACATTTTGATCGATCACGTCTCAACAACGTGCTTCACTTAGCAGTTTTTCTGTTTAACGTTAATGATATGTACTTACTTTTACGCGTGACTGCTAATATATGAGGGATGTATATTTTAATAATATTAATATTAAAACAAGCGATTTATTACTATTATTTATATATAACTTGTACTTAAGAGATTGAGAGGTTGCAGGCTGAAACTTAACCAATTATCCACAAGCGTAAAATGTAGTCATTAAGAAAACTTTATTACTTCTCAATACTTAAAGAAAATACCACTTAACTTGCTATGTGCACTAAGAATAAAATATGAAAACACAAGTCAGTATTTATAAGCAGTCAGTTACAATATAATAATACAGTACTCGTCGTAACCGTGGAATTAGATGAAGAAAGGGTTAGGGAATGCAGTGGAAAAGGTAAAAAAAAAATACTTTATTGTAATAATAATTGTAGTAATAATACGGTAGTAGATCCACGCTGATTTCAGCATGAATGGGCCGGATCGTCCGGGGAAGTACTACCCTCTCATAGAAGATCGACTTAAGAGTAGTAGTATCCGTACTACTGCGTTTCGTTCGGTGAGTGAGAGCGCCGGAGTCCCAATTTCCCCCCTTTCCTCTTTCCTCACCTCCCTCATTCCCTTCCTCTAATCCCATTCCCAGCCGCCATAGTGGAGACCACCATACCAGCAGTTTAAGACGATGGCTTTTAGTATAGTGGCCGCCACTTCTGGATTCCACTGACTGCTTACCATCAGGCGGGGTGGAGTCACTTTGGTAGGCTGTAATATAAAAAAAAAATGAGTTTCTGGCACTCCCGAAATGCAAGTTGAACAACGAGTGATGTCTCTAATTCCCAAGTTTCGTTACCCATCTGGTCAGGTATGGCAATGAAGTACTTCACTCAAACACTCTGTGAGCGGGTTGTACCTACAGTCTGAATTTAGCCCATTTTATACTGAAACCAACAAGAATCTAATACCATTTAAAATATCAATTGTGTTCTAAATTTGAAATAGAAAATTTTATGGAATTCTCGACGTGAGTACAATATGATCGATGTGCGATCATATCCCGCAATATCTTAGATGCACGAGCTGAATTTACATATTTTACTTGACATGAATATATTGAGACGGATTTCAATGTAAAATCTATTTGATATGCTTAGGGACTTCCAACTTACGTTAGATAGTACAATATTTGTTAGTAGGTAGTTTTCAGAAGTTCCGTAATAAGTACCTGACGATGCGATTTCGACAACCAAATATGATTAGCTTAGGTACTTCTTTTACTGAAGAAGCACAATTACTTAGTGAACAAAATTTTTTTTCTACTTACATTGTGATGCAAAACATCTAACACTGAGCTAATACAATAAAGTTGTTTAAGTATTTATTTTTAATTAATATAAATGTTTCAGTACCTCCACCATAGTGGGATACTTACAGTGGTTTACTACGATGGGTTTTACAATGAAGACGTTGTTCACTAACTGCTTACCATCAGTTTATTCCTATCTTCCCCGTATGTCTGCCCCCGAATGGGGGAAAATGGGAATTGTCGTGTCATCTACCCCCAAACTTGTAATCGGTAGAAGATAGGACGTTCTATTCCCATATTCCTCCATCAGGCAAATGTAGCCACTAGGGCACAAAAAAATGGTATTCTAAGTATAATAACCTCCTTCACACTTCTATTATTATGTGTAATGCACAATGCATATGAAATTAGCACAATGAGAGCGGCCACCCACGTGCCTTTATACTAAGCCGAGGAAGTCCGGTGTGTAAGTATAGAATAATTAGCCGAAGTGATTGTTTATTGTACTTATAATGCACTATAATACTTTTGTTTGTCAATTGTCGGTGTTACACGCTACTAAAGTTATTGCGAAGTGCTACGTTTAATTTATATGGAGGCTTAGGTGCCTGTCACACCGCTATTTAGTATGCGTGCGGTATATTTGAGTAATATTGTATAGATTTTCGATGAGACAACTGCACAAGCAGAACAAAAATTATTTACAGTGCGAGTGTTTTAGATTTGAACAAATCTTTTGCCATATTTTGAGCAGTGTCTAAGGTTGGTCTAGCTATATTTTCGTATTTTGATTTCCCTAAATGTCGTGGCGTGTTTTTGCTAAAGGCAACAGGCGAGCAAACTTCGTCAACTCGTTTCTAAGCATTTTGTCAAACTTAGAAAAGATAGAGCGCCTGAGGCTCAATTTCCTCCCATTCCTTTTTCCTCACTTCCCTCAATCCCTTCACCTACCTCACTCCCTTCATGGCAGGCAGCAGCTTCACAGAGTCTCTAGCATTGCGGGAGCACGGCCAGAGACTCTGAGTCGTTCATGAGCGACAGTTACCACTTACCATCACGTGGGCTGTTTGCCGTCTGCCTCTGTCGGCAATATTTTTTTTACTAACTCTAGTATTAAGCGCGAGTCCTTGAAAAGCAGTCGACCACACCACTGTGACGTGGCTTCTTCTTCTTTTCGTGTCAATTGACTCTTCAACATTAACCACTCAGTACGTCTATCTGGACAGGTTCAGTTTGCTCAGGTCCTCGAAGATGTGTTATTATTATTATTTACATGCTATGTTCCATTTATAAATACCTTTTATTACCTACTTATGTATACAAGTTTCTAGTTGTTGTAAAATATTAATATTATAAAATTGTCAGTGATATTTCGTTCCAGGCTTTACACGAGGTCAACCTGGAATATCTCCCGGGAAATCTTGGAAATGTGGAGCTTACATAATAATATCTATATGAGTTATAGTTTTATGATTTAGAAGACAATTTTCATTTTAGTAAGTTCGTAGTTGGTTCTGGCGATTCTTTATCGAATACGTAAGCAAGTAATTTACGAAGAACGTTCGAACTCTTTTTGCATTTGTTTGTTCTCATGCTTAAGAGGTAGTCGTTTACTCTTAGCTTATCTTGACTTTTATTCAAAGTAGAAAAATATCGTAAGGAATCCTATTAATATTATAATAGCGAAAGTTTGTGTGTATGTATGTGATTGTTACCACTCAGCGCGTAAGCGGCTAAACCGATTTCGATGAAAATTGGTATGTAAATTGATTCGGTCCTGGAGACGGACATAGGCTACATTTTATCCAGAAAATCGGTCTGGTTCCTAAGGTAAACATTTACAGAAAAATAACTAAAATTGTTAATCCGCCTTGATTAAGGATGGTGATCAGTGCTCGTGCCTTCTCTTAAAAATAAACCTTCAACCTACTGTAGAAAAAATGGGTACTCGTATTATGCTTCAACAAATAGCTACACAAAAAACATCACAACAGATAAAAAACCGATATCAAAACAACGTGGGCGTCTGACTCAGTAACCATAAAAGGACATTTTGACTCCTTAACCAAAAACAGTGAGCACGAACAATTAAATAGACGTTTTGTCCACAACCACGACGATAACCTTTTTAGGGAGGCTACCGTGTCTATGTGAACTACTTAAACTGACAATAAATGATGTGAGATTAATTGTTAGCCTGTTTTGGAAAACTTTCTCTAATAGGTGGTTGCTTACCACTTGAATTATGATGTTATTACTTCTGTTGGACTGATAGCCATAAAGGTCTTATCCGTCTTAAACATTTGACTAATATTTAAAATTGGATAATTTTTGAAGACATTCTAAAGGTTTTCGGTAATAAACTGGATATTCCAAGGTTGCCTGAACGAAATTGCTTTTTGATATGTATTGAGTTTGTTTGTTTATCGCGCTAATCTCTGGAATTACCAGTCGGATTTGAATTATTATTTTTGAGTATGATAGACCAGTTCTTAAAGAAGGTTATAGGCTATAAAACTTTGCGCTACTGGCAACGGGAGCAGAGCAGTCAGCAAAGATTCGCGTGAAACTGCGTCGCAGGATGCTGTACTAGGTGTACCTAAGTGTACAGTTAAATCGACGAGATTAATATATTTATGTCAATATAGAAAGAAGCAGATATGAAGCATTGCACTGCACAATTTCAATTTATTTCATAAATAAAAATTATATTTTATTACTAATAGGCAGTTTTCCTTTGGTCCCAAACTAAGCTAGTGCTTGTATCTTGGGTACCATCGGGATTACAATTTTCAATATATATCTTACAGACAATAATCAATAGTAGTTAACGGCATTATAGTCTTCGAATATATTAAATTAGTTTTTCGACTCATTATGCTATCGTTAACGTTGTTGTACAAAATAAGTAAGTTAAAAAGGCCGAAGTCCTCAACTACATCTGTTCTGTGATGTATTTACATATTCAATACACCTGCTATATCAATTCACTTAAATAACAGCCACGTGTCAATTTAACGTGTTTTTAATTCTTCATTAATACCATGTTTAGACATCGAAACTAAATCACTTAAAATTCAAATGAACACGACATTCAATTTCCAATTCTCATTTGTTTATAATAAAGATTATAATCGTTTGTTTTATTATTTAACTCACACTCAAAAAGGCAATTTCGGAATAAAATCAGCTTATATGGTCCTAAGGTTGGTTTACGACGCAGTGTAGAAACAGTGGATTAAATTGACTTTGTCTTTTATAGATTTGTAGCAAAACTCTCTGAGTTTTCCGGATCCCCCAAATCCACTCTGGAGTATCTCTTTAGAAAACCTGGATTAACACAAAAGATCATGATTATAGATTAAAGATCTTAGATTAACAGAAAGAACAAATAAAACACAATCTCAAGGTTTAGTTTTGAAATGGAAACAACAAAAAGCTTTTGCTAAAAGTCAAATATAGGTGCTAGAAGCCTACGAATCTAAGTCTAAATCCTTAGTTATCTCTTTGCAGGAAAGCATGATCATAAGCTTATAACAACTATAAAAGTTACTGGATACCCGCGGCGTGGTTTCACCCGCGTCTTTGCTTACTGCTCTGCTCCCGTCGCAAGTAGCGTGATGTTACATAGCCTATAACCTTCCTCAAGAACTGGGCTATCATACGCGACGTTCTAGAGATTAATGCGTTTAAACAAACAAAGACAAACAAACTCTTCCACTTTATATAATAGTATAAATAGAACTAAAGCACGCAACAGACTTCTTTCGACTGTGATCTATTAAAAAAATATTGTTACCAACTGGAAAACGAACCCACAACATCCAATGACCACTTTAACGATTTACCTATTAAGCATTACCTATTAGTAGTACTACGGTTTGTCTACTGGCTATACTGTAGTTCGGTGTGTGGTGACGCAACCGGCGCCCGCGCATCTTAAACAGATCTCATTCACAATCTGTGAGCACAGATGATTTATTCATCACGACATGTAATAACAGTCGTGATCCAGATTGTTCAATGTGCTCTTTGATTTGCAATTGGATTTTTCTATTAATAGGTTTCAGTGTAGCACTTGTTTTGATTATTATTATTTCGCTTGGTTATAAGAGAATTACGTGATACCTATGTAGTAAACACGTGTTAGAGCTAAAACAAAATTTTAAAGACTAAACTTTTTTGCTAGTTCTTCTCTTGACTCTGCCATTGTAATATGGTATTACTTGTAAATCGATGGCCTAATCATTGTGCTTGTAATAATGTTGCCCCAATGACGTGTAACATACGTAATAGTTGCCTAGCAACACATCCATATCTACCTTTTCTTAAGCCTAGCTTCCACTTTGATCACTTAGTGCGAGTGCAGGTGATTAGCTATTAGTGATTAATGATGAGATGTGTAGTGCGAGAAGATGTCCAATTCTGTTTAGTCAAAACAAGCAAGCGTCCATAAAAACACGTGATTATTGCAAGCACGCTGCGAGTAAAGGGAAAGGAGGCGTGGCTATTTGCAAAGCAATAGAACATGCTTCTATATCCTTTACTTCGCTGATTACGAATCACTCGCACTAACCAATTGCTGTCCACGCGTGTTGTTCTAAACACTACGCATCTGCACTAATAACCTGCACTCGCACTAATCAAAGTGGATACTAGGATTTAGAAATACTACGATGTTGAAAAAGAAAAAAAATCTCTATGCGTCATCACCATACTTAATAATTTTACTCGATATTTTAATACAAATACTTAAAACACGCGACCTAAATAAATAATTAAAATAACTGCTACGTTTTATAGCGGCGCTAACCCATTAAATCACAGTACAGCACATAGAGTCAACGCACTCGCCGAAAAGCCCGATATCCTACGAATCGAAAAAGATATAAAAAAAAAATGCACAATGAGTACTTCCCGGTTTCCGCGCAGACGTCGCTTCCGCCTCCGAACGGCCATTGACATGACAATGAAAAAAAATTAGAAATGCAAGACTTACGCCGAATTACGATTTTCAAATGACAGCACGTGTAGAATGTGTATTATTTTGTAGTTTGAGGGATAAACATATTTACAAAAAAAATAATTAAAAAGACAACCTTGCGGTAGAAAACAACCTTAGTGTCTTAAAGTACTTTACAAGTGTTTTAATTACATATTATAAAACGCAAAATATTCTAGCATTAAAACTATTTTTTGACTGATCACACAAAATATTGTTTCTTGTGCTTACTTAATGCTTAATGTTAATTGTTTGCTTAATCATTGCATTCAGAACTAGAACTTGGAACGAAAATCGATCAAAATAAATCTTCTCGTATCCAATCTCTAAAATATTTCAATTTATTGCGGCTAAATTATGTACACACATATCCCGCATTACTGTATAGTATGGACAATGAAAAGTCACCGAAATCAAACGGAAACGACAGACGTGGTCCAAACGCTTCGGAACACACGTGTCCTGGACAGTACTTATATAATTTGTATTGTGGCCACCGTTTCATGTAGATTGTTTGTAATCGACGATAGCCATCGGAGTACTAATTTGTCCGTAAAATTGATAGATAGCTTATAATAATATAATGACATGAAAAAAAAAAAGTCGAAATGGTCCAGTGGATAAGGCACCCGCTTCGTAAACACGAGGTAGTGGGTTCGAATCTGGGCAAGTACCAATGTGATTTTTCAAATCATAATGTACTTTTTAAGTTTATCTTGGATATTTCTGACTGACGGTGAAGGAAAACATCGTGAGGAAACCTGGACTTATAAGTCTGAAATTGCCAATCCGCCTTGAGCAAGCGTGGTGATTAATGCTCATACATACATATGAGAAGAGGCCTTTGCCCTGCAGTGGGACAGTAAACAGGCTGGTATTATTATATAATGACAGGAGACGTATCAAAACAGTTCGGTAATAACATTTTGAATGGGCAATTTAGTAGGTTTAAAACATCTAACATACCTCCACGCCTGTCTCCCATTAATAGGGTAAGCAGACTATAGAACGCCATTTGCTGCAATCCAAACATACCTCTTTTGCCTCTCCAACATTCATTCGTGTGTATGAAAAGACGTCGGTGACTTTTAGTAGCTTTGTATTGTTTTAGTAGAAGTAGACTTAGTTGGATGTCATTTAATACCTTTCATATCTTAGCTTATCTACATGACTTCACCCTGCCTAATGGTAAACAGTTAGCAGAGTTCAGGAACAGTAAACACCATTCCAAAAACCAGTAGCAAACTGCTGGCAATGTTAACCCTAATTAAAAAAAACTGTTTGTCTTTCTTTTAATTCAATCACTTTATGTGGCAAAAATTTTATCGATGAAGATACAATTTTTAACAACAATAACTAAAAAATTGTAGACGAATCGTCATCATCACCATATCAACCGAAAGTCGACTTTTTATGAACATAGGCTGCTTAATATTTTCAAATATTTCTCTTTGATTGTCTACACGCAGTCATTTGACATTTTCCTTCCATTCGTACCGATAATTTCCTATGTGTTACTTATATCATCCGTCTCGTCAACGGTTCTGTTTATGGCGATACCACAAAACCGTTATATTTCTTTGTAGGGTGTAGAAATAGTAGATCATACAATATATGATTACGGTATTTATATACTGCCTGCATATATGATAGAAGTTGAATTCATCCTTTTATTTTTTTACCACGCAGAGGTCTCGGGTTCGATCTCCGGTTCTTGTAAAGTGATATTCCGTTTTTCTGTAGACAAATTGTCATTATTAGCCCCGAGTCTGGAATTGTGCCCGATATGTGACAACAGGCTCGCTCTCTGTTACATGGGACTCAAAATGATAAAATGGCGAAACGTGTGTGGTTTAACACCGCTGCCTACCCCTTCGAAGATAAAAGGCGTGAAGCTGTGTATGTTACTTGTCAATTTACGGTCGGTTATACAGGACAGGTCTAGTTAGACAAGACACTAGTGGCAGTAATAATGTAACATTATCACCTCTGTTTGCAACTTGACCGTCAATAAGTTTTGGTACTAAAAATAATGTTTTCTTTTTTATACATAAGTAGCATTGGATCGTTCTCACCTTCACCTTAAGCATTAAAATCAAAACAAAAGACATGTTCTTCGAGAAACTAAGTAGGATGAATACGGTCACTTATCAACTGACCCCGCAGTACCTGTACTTAGTTACTGTCAAACAAATAAATTTAATGCCCTAACAGGCGCCAGGAAATGACGATATTTAGGAGTGCATTGGCTATGCACTGTGCAGTGTAACAATTAGGAAGGTCCCTGTACGTGACGGGGTTCGATTCCTACGTGACGTGAAAACTCATTGCTGTTTATAGTATAATAACGTCTACTGCTGATATAAATATGATGCCTCTGTGGCACAGTGATGGTGCTTACGGCTGCTGCACGTTCGATTCCCCTAAAAGACAAAAAAATGTGCAATTCTTAAAATATACTCTGTATTTAAGGCTATTTTATGCTTGCAGCTTGTAAAATTTTTATAATATTTACAAATATTATTGTCGACTTAAACAGAGTAATCTGAAATACAGGCTTAACTTAGGTAGTAGTTAAATATTCGGGCCTATACTTTTCATTTCATTTATGTAAATAGTATTCCATTTTAATATTCTTACAATAATTTTATGTTCATTAAATTTTTATGTATTAAGTTTTAATTTTGAACATTGTAATAACTGTACTTATTTGTAAAGTTAATAAATAAATTATTCTATTCTAATTATTATTATTATTCTAGAGAAAAAGATACTGGATTGTTTTTAAACAACCCCCCCCTCCCCTAATTTCTGAAAGGCTGATCAACTGTTAAATCTTATCTGAAGTACCTTAAATCATGCTAAAAGCATAGATAATTAGTTTAATTTAATCTAAGTAGTGACTAACTAGATCAAATTTAACTAATTATTCATGTTTTTACCAACCTAATTCGCACTTCACATGAGATTTAACAGTTGATCAGCCTTTCAGAAACTGGGGGTTACTCGATTTACACACAAAAACAAAGATTACGTATCTGAAAGTATTTTTTGTATAAACCTTGGCTTTTTCCTGAATCCCCTTTTACTTAGTTGTTTTCTTCATTACTTTCTGTCTTATCGAACAATCACTGCTCGTAAGATTATTACTGAGAAACATTTCGCATTATTACTCTATCACGAAAATAAGGAAAACAATCACACTTATTGTGTAACAAAGAAAAGCTTAACGAAACCTGTAATCTATCTACCTGTTAGCTTGAAGATAGCGCCTTCCAAAAGAAAGAGTTTGCTGTAGTCCCTATGTTCGACAGGCGAAATGATGATCTAGAGGTGTGAGTTCATATTTTAGAGCCAGCTAGGCAAAATTAAAGTTATCATTTGGTAGAAGGTTTGTAGTGTGTGAATTGTGTTTGAATTGTATATTTGTAAAGTACAGCGGAAAATACGGCTTGCTTCCATTTATAAGATGTCCCGACCTTCAAATTTTTATGTTAACTCATAATATTTATTCCAGGAACTTTGTCTAGACATCTATTTTTTATATTAGCAATGCAGAATTTAATATCCATACATGAATCATGCCGACTCGTAAAACAATATTTTGCACACTTTAGCCCTATTGTATATACAAGCTCATTAACTATTCAGTACTCGTACATATCTATTACAAGTACCGAAATTCTGTTCGGCATAAAAGACACGTCTCACAACTATTATGTCATCGATGTACTCCTTCCTTTACATGCAAACTTGCAAAACTTAAAGCTTTACCCTCAACCGAATATGAACCTTAAAGTAGTAATTGTAAAGATGAAAATTCGGTTTGGTATGTGCGACGTATAATATTGCTATTAGGAAAGTTCACACTGGACGTCCGGTATATTTCGTATGCTGTAGACATTGGCGATCAGGAAGTAAAAGGTGCCTGCACTTTTGAAAACTTTGTTTCGTAGGTGGATTTTCTTTATGGATTTTTTATACCAAAAATGTTAAATGAGGATACGCTCTGTCTGGTGGTAAGCAAATATTACGATATCTATTTATCACCAGTTTACGGTTGCTTACGTGAACGGGACTTCTTAACGGTTTGACCTACGGTTTTGCATTGTCATTGAAAATTTGTCTTTGGGTTTCATCTCCCTCTACTTAAATGTAAGTCATTTACCCTGACTTTCTTCGTTACATGCATGTCATCCTTCCCCATCACATAACCTTACCAAGACATTGTTTTACCTTTTTGATGCCACTTTTATATTTAAGGTTTCATTTTAACGGCCCGGTATTATCTCACAGCAGGGAAAGGCCTCTTCTCTTATACAAAAGGTATGGACATTGATTGCCACGCTTGCTATTGGTGATTTCAGACTGTCAATGTATAATGAAGTAAAATGTAAAAATATAGTAAAATGGATCAATATTCGGTACATGTTTATTACTTCCGCAGGTAATGGCCGACTCGGATGTCGCGTGCAGATTAACGTCACTCGAATTTACTTTACAAAGTTCAATAACATCCATTGTATTATAACATCGCATTTTGAAAAAGGTCATAAGACGCAATACACTTTTAAAAAAGTTTTATTTATGTTCAGTCGCACAAAGTTCAAAATTTCTTTATCACAGTTTTGGGTTGTAGTTTTCCGATTAAGTTCTCTTTATCTTTCATTCATATGGCAGTATACGCTAACTCGTAAGTTACCCAATTGTTAACATCAAGGAACCTAAACTAGTACAAACAGTGGTGAATTGAATCGTACACTTATTTGTTAGTAAAGTATTTTGAATTAAAATTATAACAATATAAATAAATGAAACCGACTGTGGTCTTTAAACGGAATGATTTGTACTGACATTTTAAGATGTCTGATGAAACTGTGCGCTAGAGTGTTCTAGTATCCTTTGTAAATATTATATGAAACTGTAAGTTTGTTATATTTTATAATATACACATAATTTATTCTTTGCTACTGAATGTTAAACTATTTAATGGAACTATAACTCTAAATAAATATCTTTTTGTATGGCCAATACGGCATTTGCATAATTAATGCTTAATGATATGACATTTATAGAAAAACTGCCGGTGCATTGTTAGTACATTCTTGCTGGTATATAACACACGAAATAACCTACTTCATATTTCATGGAAAAATAAAAACACCTTTTTGAAAGCCGACATCCATGGGCGTTCCAAAATGTCACGTTAATAAAAAAGTTTAATTGACAATAATTGCCCATTTACTAATTAAAATATAAATAAGTACTTGCTTTTAGTCTACTGTCGTTCCCAATAAGCTTAATAATGGTATCCCAAAACTGAGTTATATTAAAAACAGCTGTAGATACTTGCCATTCTTTTATAATTAGCCAAATAAAAACCTAAGTAACACAACACAATACCTCCAGGCTTCGGAACTATCACAGAAAATGTTGGTCCTGTGTACAAATCGAATCCGTGAATTCCTAACCTTTTGCACCGTTGTACTGCTCTAGGCAGTCGAATATCAACGTAGTTACTTTATAATGAGCTACTTTCACGTGAAAGTTACAAAAGGGCGTTAAAACAATACTCCACATGTTTGTCTGAAAGAATACGTCATATCTTAAACACCATAATACGATTGTATCTCAGCTTAATTGCTGATCGTAAACTTGCCTTTAATTGTTCAATGAATTTATGGAACATTCAGTAATGGGAATAAAATATTTATTATATAACTTTATTTGACGGTTATTGTGATGATTTTATCTTTGTAGGTTGACGTGTTTATTGAAGATATCGCACTACAATGCGATGTAAAATCAGAAATGGAATTTAGCAATTATGAATTATATCACAAGTAACATAACATACACATTTCCGAATAGTTGAATTATGTCTTATGTCTCTTTATCACGGAACATTGATAATTAAACTTGAAATAAATAACTTAAGTTTTTAGAGGTAGGTGGCATGACCATAGGCTGCCTCATATAACAGCAAAGATACTGCTGGTTTACTGCTTAAATTGTATAAAAATTGTTTTCAATTGCTAAAATCAAGTTACCATTAGTTCGTGGTATTTTCTGCAAAAAAAGTCAATAAGCCGTTATAGTGGAGGCCACCATGTTAAATGGTTTTTGGGTTGGCGTTCATAGTTCCTGGACATTGCGAAGTACAAAAGTAAGTAGTCAGTGGGTACCATAGTGCTGGAAACCATTCCAAAAGTCAAACTCCACTATAGCGACATTATGAGATACTTTTTTACCCTCACTTAAAAGATACAGGATCAAAATTTATGGAAACACAGAAATTTCAATACGGTATTACTTTGGAATAAAATCCGGGTTTTTTGTAACCGGATACCGGTATCCTTAGCAAGGTAAACTTTACGACTGTAACATCAAGTTAAAGAAGTAATTGAGCTGGTAATAAACAATAATCATTACTGAATACGTTACAATGTAACGTATTTTCGCAGTAAACAGTCATTAAAATGACAAACGTCCAAATTTACCGTCAAATTTAATTATATCACCATTTAAATCCAAAATAAACTGTTTGGTTGTCTCTTTTTCTTATTTATTATCTTGATTAAGTAATTAAACCCTCCATTCTTACAATATATACCCAGTTTGACATAAGCCGCTGTCAATTATTTTATTTTGGTGAATTCCCCAAATTCTTCCCTGCGATTTCGTTTGGAAAACTTTGCGTTATCCGTTTAATTGTTGATTAAAATAACTCAGTAAATTTATAACTGTGTTTTACTGTCTATCTCGGCTTGTATGGATATACTGGGTGGCGCAAAAGTACTGGCACTAAAGAAAATACTTTTTTTTTTTATATATGACATTTTCTGTCATTCTGTTGTTGAAAATTGTGTAGAGAACAAATGTAAAATACACTGAAAATAAACATGGACCGTTTTACTCCCCAAGAACGTGGAATAATTGTGTCAATGTTCTTACGGAATAATTCATCAGTGATAAGAACACAACGTGAATTTCGTCGACGATTTCCCCACCGTCCGGCACCGATTGGTCGCACAATTCGACGCTTTGCCACACGCCTTGAAGCAACTGGCTCAACATTGGATAGACCTAAGTCTGGGAGACCAAGAACAGGCCGTTCAGCTGAAAATATCGATGCTGTGCGCGAAGATGTGGAAGAGTGTCCAGAAACATCAACGAGGCGACGTGCCACGCAATTGGGCATTTCCAGACGGACCCTGCAGCGTATTTTGGTGAAAGACTTAAAGATGTTCCCGTATAAAACTCAAATGACTCATCAGCTGCTGCCTGCTGACCACCGAGCTCGTCTAGATTACTGCCAGCGCGTCATAAACCTCAACCTTGAAGAGGATGATTTTCCTTCAAAATTGGTTATGAGTGACGAAGCGCATTTCCATCTCTCAGGGCATGTCAATAAGCAGAATACTCGGTTCTGGGGCACTGATAATCCGCGCATTATTCAAGAAACACCTCTACACCCACTAAAAGTTACTGTATGGTGTGGCATCTGTGTTGACAGAGTGATCGGACCCTATTTTTTCGAAGACGCTGGAGGCAATGCGATTACTGTCACTGGAGAACGCTACAGAACCATGTTACGTGAGTTTTTGATACCCAGTTTGGACGAATTGGGGCTGGAGCACATCTGGTTTCAACAAGACGGCGCTACGGCACACACAGCGCGCGACACTATGGACTTAGTGAGGGACGCTTTTCCAGGCCGAGTTATCTCTCGTTTTGGCGATTTGCCTTGGCCTGCAAGATCACCCGATCTGACCAGTCCAGACTTCTTTCTTTGGGGTTTTTTGAAATCTCGGGTGTATGTGAACAAGCCACAGACTCTCGCAGCTCTAAAAGAAAACATTCGTCAAGAAATAACGAACATATCGCAGGAAGTGTTACGGCAAGTTATGCAAAATGTCATAAATAGGGCTCAAATGTATATCAACTCTGGAGGTCACCATTTAAAAGACATCATCTTTAAATCCTAATGGTACGAAATTTAATGGCACAAATATACATTTAAAAAAATCTAAATCTAGTTTTCTAATTTAGAAAAAATGTTATAGCTGAACCAAATAGGGTCTTTACTTTTGCGCCACCCGTTATAAACTGTGCATTCAAAATTTTGAGATTTTGCTGGTTCGAAAACAGTTCATTTATATTGCGAGTTACGAAAATAAAAGCTTGAAATTGTTTATAAATATTGCCGATACAAAATACATAAAGAGGCTAAAGGAGATAAAATACATTGAGATGAAGAGGCTTCTAAAAATCCTTTTTCATTATTCCTGACACCCCAACCAACATTCAAAACTGTAGTTTCATTTAATCTTTAGCAGCACCAAGAAAGCTATTTATCAGAATGATGTTTATGAAAGTAATAATTATCACACTTAACTGCCATATTTAATTTTATAATTGCCATTATCCACCATTACCTATTGATAATAACTTATTTAATACCTCATGAGATACCCATGTTAATTTTACTAACTGCTTACAATTTACCTACACTTAAATGACATGATTACTAATTTTATCATAATTATCATTTATCATTATAGTCCTGCTGCACTCTTCAATAAGGAGCCATTGGCCATAATCGTCACGCTTGGCAAGCGGATTGACGAGAATATTAGCGTCTGCTTTAATACACGACTGTTTCTGTATTGGTTAATTTTTCTACCATTGTGGTCTGATGCCACTAGATAAGTCCATACGATGTTTCAGTGCCTTCTAGTGCCATCAGGTGGGTTGTCATATACCAAGATCAATTTACCATCTTTTTCTTGTACCACATTTCAAGCAAATACTATTCTATTAAATCAAAATGGTCCAGTGGATTAGGCACCCGCTTCGTAAACACGAGGTAATGGGTTCGAATCCGGGCAAGTACCAATGTGATTTTTCAAATCATATGTACTTTCTAAGTTTATCATGGACATTTCTGACTGACGGTGAAGGTAAACATCGTGAGGAAACCTGGACTTAAATGTCTGAAATTGCCAATCCGCCTTGAGCAAACGTGGTGATTAATGCTCATACCTTCTCTATATGAGAAGAGGCCTTTGCCCTGCAGTGGGACAGTAAATAGGCTGATATTATTAATATTATTACTATTCTATTAAATTTTAATATCACATTTAACAAAGTCAGAATAGCATATATACGTTAATAGAATCATTAAAGCAAATTTGAAAAAAAAAGGAAAATTGAAAAAGTCCAAGATCTAGGCTCTCCTTTTTTCCTTTATCCTCACCTCCCTCATTCTCTTCACCTACCCCTCTTCCTTCACAGTACACAGCGGCTTCGTAGAGTCCCTGGCATTGAAGAAGTCCACAGTTACCACTTACCATGGTGGGCTGTAGTCTCGTCTACCACTGTCGGCAATAAAAAAAAATCTTGGATGTAGCTGAACTTCGCAAAAATCGATGCCATAGCAACACAACCTGTCAAAAGTCTATAGTAGGCTGTAGGCTGGCATAATGATTAATGATTACCAATCGCCAAAACTAACCGGAAACTTGTCAAGCGCCATTTATATAGACCTACGTCATACGGTCATTATTCTTCGTTTGATTAGTAGGATAATGCAACATAAATGTCATTGTTCGAAGCACATTGTCACTAATATTACGTGATTGTAATGCAAATCCTCGCAAAAATATATTATTCATTATGAAGGTTGAATGTGAGGTGTAGGTAGATTTGCATTAGCGGAACGGATACTATTATATAAAGCGGAAGAGTTTGTTTGTTTGAACGCGCTAATCTCTGGAACTACTCTTCAGATTTGAAAATTCTTTGTGCGTATGATAGCCCAGTTCTCGAGGAAGGTTATAGGCTATGTAACATCACGCTACTGGCGACGGGAGCAGAGCAGTAAGTAAAGACGCGGTTGAAACCGCGCCGCAGGAAGCTAGTTGGAGATAAGCTTAGCGTTGAACTGTAACATTTAATTTTTTCGTCTCCCGAAAGACTACAATAAAGGATTCCTTTGACGTAGTCTCTAGCGACTAGATCCAAATAGTAATAAACCGTTAGGAGTGATAAGACTGGGAAGTCTTTGCCTCGTAACAGCGCAGTACAGAAATAGAGATAAGAAAAAAATACATTAGGCATGCCTCAGACAAAGCTCCGAGCTGATACCGAGAGTATTACTATAAAATCCATGATTGGGATAATAAATCCAGGAATCCCTTACGGCATTGTGCACTCTTCTACAATTACTAACGCATTACTCCAGGCTCTTTCTTACAATAATGATATCCTTGAAGTAGGACAAAGATATCATATACATGCGTCGCAGCCAACTAGTAAACAAGGTAATTTTGAAGCCCACACGATAATTAATTATTGAAATGAAGTGGTCTGTGGTACGTGGACGTAAATTACTAGTTATCAGGCGAATGTCAAACATGATAACTATAAAAAATAATTCGTTTTTTTTTATATAGTTTATCTTTTATTAATTTGTAAGTAAACTCGAAAAAAGGTTATAGGTGCATTTTATTTAAAATATTTTATGAACATTACTAACTTATACAAAAGAAAACCTGGACTGTAAAAAAGTAGAAAAATGGTTATTTCCTCTCGTATTTAATAAACTTTATATGCACTTAATGCTTTACACATTATCTTTTTAGTCATTATATTAATATTAGTCAACATGCAGTCAATAAAGCAAATTATATAAATAAAATGCAGTCTGTAAAACTTAAAAAAAAAATATTATTATATAATTACATAATACATTATATTATCCAAATGCATAAACACAATAAAACAATTAACGTGATAAATCCAAAAATTTTTTAAAGAGAGGCCGATCTTTCAACTCAACGCAGAATGATAAAATATAATTATCAATATCTATATTTGATACCCATCAACACATACAAGAGTTAAAGTATCATAATATCTTAACTAACTTGAAAGCCTTAAAAACCCATTTTAACCATTTCAAACGGCTTCATTACTATAATTTACTTGTCATAATCAGAGTCAGCGGTTGCACACGGTACGATTGTTACAACACCAATAAATTTTCAACCATATTACCTACCCGATAAATATCAAAATTCATTAAAATATTCTAGAATAAAATCATTTCTGTCCACTCCTTTGGCTACAATAAAATTGAGGTTACATTTTACCTCTATTTTCCGTTTCGTTCTATCATTAATTAAATAATATTGCTGTCTCGTTTGTAGTTATTATGTATTTGTTTGTTAGTGTGTGTTCATTGAAAAATAATATCTAGTGTTGTTCTTTTTGTCTGGATTTTTAATGTTTAAGATAGTAATGTTGTCTGTAGGATTGTCATACTCCTTTTCTTTTGTACTATAAACACTTTCTTAAGTTTTTTTTTGTTTTGAAAAGCTGCTCTTGTACTAACAAGTTATAAGGGGAACTGGACTAAATAAAAAAACAGACACATCTTTCTTTTTCATGGCAAATCTCGCACTAAGGTTCATATCCTGTATCTTAAGGAAATTTACAAACTCACAAGCGGACTCATATTAATATTATTGAATAAGTATTATTAAAACGGTTTAAGCTTTTTCAGTTTATAACGAAAAAACGAATTTATGTAGATACTTTTTCTCTTTAAACAGAGCCAACTATGTTAAAAGTAGCAAGTTCCTCTCGAGTCAGAACTTGTTAATAATTCGCCACATTTGAAAGCAAGAAAATAATTCTCTAGTTTCCTTCTTTTCAAATACATGGACAAAGCCATAGGTTTAGCTAGTAATAGATAAATATAAGTTACTGTATTGGTTTTTTGTTGAAAGAAGGCCGAATTTATAATTTTGTATATATTATTGCGGTCACGAACAGGTGGGTGAACTTAACGACACCAATTGTAACTTAGTAAGTTATCTTTATGAATCATTATATTTATTATGTTTACTATCATTAAGATATGATTTTTATCTGTATCTACAATATATATCATATTTAATGCTAAAGTGTTGTAAAGTGAGACATGTCACTTCGTAGACTCTGTAGTCATTTTTTTATTTTAGGAATTAGTTTTCATATTTTTATAGTTATTATTTAAATACTGTTTTTATACCTGTTAAAATTTTGTTATTCAGATTTTATCTTTCTGCACTTCTCGCACTTCGTTCGCGTAATGCGCTTAAAAGTTTTCTTCTCATTTTAACACATAACTAAATTTTATAGATTGTGACTCTCTACTCATTTGAAACTTCTCTAAACATCAAATTTACTAGTAGTCTTAAACACACATTCACTAATAGCATCTATAATCATCATATCAACACATATAATTTGTAACAAAAACTTTTAACAATGAGTGCAAACAAGAACAAAATATTAGGTTACGGCAGCTTTTATTATAATTACTACGAGTGTGAACAGGACGTGTGAAATTATTATAATGAGAAGACTAACTCGTTCACTATAGAGTGTAGGGTGACCATTTACAAACGTATAATATAGAACGTCTCTGTCTCCATTCTTCTTCTTAGGGTGTCGTTCCACTGACTTCTTACCATCAGCCAAAGTGGAGTAACTTTGATAGGCAGTTTTCTCTCTTTACTTTTTCTTCACCTTCCCCAATCCTTTCATTTACCCCACTCCCTTCATGGTAGGCAGCGGCTTTGCAGAGTCTCTGAGTCGTCCATGATAGACAGTTACCACTTACCATCACGTAGGCTGTGAACATCGATCGCAATTAAATTTTGTCAGATTAAAACTTAGCTACAAATACTGCGCTATCCTGCAAGGTGCAAGTGTTTTTGCACTCAGGACACGACACGTAGTTAATAATTAAGAATAGATAATATATAACTGTTTTAACCCGAGGCCGTAAGGCGCGTATAAGAAAACAATCTCGAGCAGACAATAATAATATACATTAACATGGTCTGGCCATCGTAGTATAGTGTGCCCATGTCGCTCCACTACCGTCATTACAGCTGATATATCCGACACTACTAATAAAACTAAACTCATATCAATTTCACATACATGTTTAAGCGTTAAACTTAAATTTGGTTTTAACAAACTGACTAATGTTGCTTGAGTAAACGAGTCCAAGAGTAAATACCGCGACTCGGTAAACGTAAAACGGTTTCCAGTCAGGTGGACAAACGACATGATACAAGTATGGAAGGCGGATGACCCAGTTTAATTGTGTGAATTGGAAGAGTGCTATGTGTAGCATAAGACTGCGATAGCCCATAACTTTAATTTAAACTAAAAAAAATATACTGTTTTTTAAACAGGGTTATCTCTTTAAAGTCCAACCTCATAGTCTCCCGAACATTACCCATTTATTCGCTTATTAACTCACTCACTAATGAACGGTTTAGTAAGAGCGAATTATACCGCTTTATTTGTTTCATATGGGAGAAGGTTTTATAGTTTTTGTTGCTACTGCCGTTGATTTTATGTGTAATGGATTTTTGATTAATTTGGTGTAGATAGGTATAATGGTATGCTGTTTTATTGTTTGAATGTAGGAAATATAGTACTAGATTTTCAAGTTCACGTTTTTGAAGTGAATACCTTTTTTATACGACTAAGGTATAAGGTATATGTGCATACGGCTAACCTGCTGATAAATGGTTATCATAACCTATAATATGTCTTACTTCTGCAACGACTTTGTTTTGCGTCCTTACATGCTTGTGACCTATCACATTTCCTCTGACAGAAACGTTAACATGTACCAAACCGTAAAGTTATTGCCTCTTGTTTATTATTTAAGAATCCGTGAATTTGCAACCAAAATTTTGATTAAATATTCCAAAAAATAAAAGGATTCTGGATATGAGATTATTCGACATTAATACATGAATACATCCATTGTCAAATGGTAACAAAGAGAACATTTACGAGAGCACATTATACAAACATTATAATGGAAAGTCCCAAACTTGAGACAAGCCTGCATTAATTCAATTTAAAGGGACCCATTGATGAATTATCTGATATTTTGAATCTTAAGTCTTTGCCGTACGTAAACATTTGTGAACTAGAAGACATTAGGTTCTTTAAGTCTTTTTGTAATAATTTGTTCACTGAAAATATTGCAATGACTTAAATCTGTTCGTTAGCTCATAATGAAGCTACTAATTAGAGTATGCCAACTTAATAATGGAGTCTAATGAAAGAGCTGTTACATCGTTTAACACAACTACTATGACACAGAAAAGGTTCTAGAAGTGGTAGTTTAATAAAAATAAAGCCTATAAGAACAATTAAAAACTTATACTATATTATTTGTATATTATTTCAACATTTGAATAATTAAAAAGTAAACACAGTATCTTACACACACACACGCGCGCACGCACACACACACGCGCGCACGCACACACACACACACACACAAACACACACACACACACACACACACACACACACACACATACACACACACACGCATACGTACACACACACACACACACACACACACACACACTAATGCATACCACATATTATTATTATTTTTTTATTATTTTAAATACATACTTACCTACTTACGGTCCACGTTGACGATCTGTACAATATTATTGTGATGGGGAGCCTGGAGTTCTGAGATACAGGCTTTATAGCTTAGTTTAGACTCCAGATCTCCCACAAATTACGTTGTCAAACTAACTGTCAACCGAAGTTTACTGTACCTACTGTAATTTGTTATTGGTGGAGATTAATAAACGTTATTATTATTATTATTATTATTTACTAAACGCCAATGGTTTTAATGTTGGCATTAAGCGTCATATCCTTTAGGTAGTATGATACTTAGTTTGGTACTTAACATTTGTATTGTAAATGTTACAAATAAAATACACACAATGAATATTGCAAGTGCGTATAGTTTGCTGTTTTTAAAATTTGAATGATAAAATTTATCTAATTTTAAAAACGTTAACGACCGTACGTAATTACGTATTTTGGAATTTCTTATTAATTTTCTTTTGTTGATATTAACTAATTTATAGAATGGAACAAATCATGAATTGAAAAGAATAATAATTGGCTTTAAGCACCACAATATTTTAAAACGCAATTTAAAATATATTGAAAGAAAAAACCAGATGAACCCTCTTCGGGAAACTCATAAGATGCGTACTCTTCTTATTTAACAAATTTATATGGTTTGGCAACAAACCAGAAAAATTCTAAATCCTTCTACTTCTTTTAGTTTTAAATAACTTTACAGACATCCATTTTACATCACACATCGTCTTTCCGCTCCCGTTTGAAGAATCGGCCATCATTACGGATTCGTGCATAAACAGACAAGCTCGGAGTTGTCCACAAAAACTTTGGACATGTCCTGCACCGTGTTAGAACCGTGTTCGTAGCATTTGCTGAACGTTTTTGTGCATAATGTTAACCCGTGTTTCGCTTGTTAGATCTACTGCGGCATTTTTGGGGTATTTTGTCGCGAGTTGCATTTAATTACCCATTTTTACTCGGATATCGGAGCTGAGAAGCTTGCGAATGGTATCATTATCGCTTGCAAACGTATAATGTTATTCTTAACTTCATACCGATGGTAGTATGTTCGGTTTTTAGCCGAGGAAACAAAGGTGAAAGTTACCTTTTGGACCATTTTGTATGGGCATTGATTAATTTTACGTGCAGTCTTTAAATTATTTGGTAAGGAAAAACAAACAGAAGTTTCAAGTAACCGCCATAAATTATACAGCAGAGAAATCGAGCGTAAGTTTTTATTAGATTATGTGCAGTGGAAGTTTCGTATGTATGCAATCACAAATCACAATTCACACTAAACTCATTATTAAAAACATTGTAGTGTTTCAAACGATGAGTAATAAAAGAAGCAGCTGCTTCGGTAACCTGAATATGATTGGATTTTCAAAGGAAAAAGGTGAGCAAAAAAAAAATTTTGTAGAGAAGAAGACTGGACATAAATATAAAAACTAAGGAATTCAAAAGAAATGGACTCGACAGGACAAAGTTGTAACTCTATTTAATTCTAATTATTGTACCAAGCACAGTTAATTACTAGTTTATTTGCCATGGTAGCCACTGGGATGATAACTTGGATCTGGTAACTTTTTGTCATAGTCCAGGTTTCTTTATAGTGTTTAACTAGCACAAAGTTTGATATTTTTTGCCCTGTAACTATATTTCCATAGACTTTCAATAATCTAATCTCTGTATCTATACCAAATTAATTAACAAAATCCAATGATCTGTCACAATTAACTTCTTGTAATCGTGAACATCAGTTGTCTATTTATCTAAAAGAAAATACAGTTATTATACTCATTTATCACCTGCAAACTATCCTCCGCAATGGGTAGTTAATAAGTATCGGTACGTGCTTCTCTACACGACGATGGCAAGCTTGTAGCCTACCTTATAAAGATTGTAATTAAGGGTTACTAATTTTTTTATATACCTTACAGTAGGATTTAAACGAATAATGATTATTACTAAAATGGTATGCTTGATTAATATGGTAATGTACAGGATGGTAATATTGTATAGAAAGTAATAGGTGGACTTACGCCCTGATAAAAGTGGCGGACAATCGATGGATGTGGACGGGCTGGAGGAATCACAATTAGTCAAAGTGCCGATATTTTGAAAAGGCCTATCAGTTGATATGTTTCGGTTAAAATGGTGATAATGATGATAGAAAGTATTGCACTTTTAGAAAACGTCACTTTTGTCAAAGTCATTAATGCAGTATTATGCGTTACTAAGTAAAAACAACGTAATAATACATGTAGAAATTTCTGTGTCTTCAATTTACTGTGATCTTTCTAACCAATGTAACATTATATGATATAGACATTTTTCTTAGAAGATTGCTGACATAAATTGGTGTAATTGTAAAAAAGCGGTATTGGAAAACTTCAATACCGCTCAGTAAACTGTATAAACTAAGATTTTTTTAAGTACACTTCGTAAATTTGACTTATATTTTGGCACTTATTCTGAACTTATCAATAAACACAGTTTTCTTAAATAATATTTAAAAAAAATAATTACCATAATTCACCTTACTGATGGATGGGTTCACCAGAGGTCAAAGGACATGGTTTTGGGGAGGTATACGTTCAGTAGTAGAAGTCTTTTGGATAAAATGATGAATGATGATAGGTTTACATAATTAATTTTGTACTATTTTTCAAGTTGAGGCGGCTCATTACATTTTAATTGTTGTTCATAATTTTTACACAATTTCTGCTCTAATAATGATGATGGCAATGATTTTTACAATATATTATTATAAAGTAGCAATGTATTATGATATTTAGTGCCACCAATTATCAATGGAGTTTAAAGACTCTCGAACCAACGGTTTACTACTTCATACGTCTGTCGCATAAGTAAAACCTGTAACCTGTATCTGTTTAATAAAAAATACTTGTATAATATAATATATATTTCTTGCTATTTATTCTAAAATGGTAGATTATGTTTTTTCTTAAACATAAGTAAAACTTCAACATACAGTTTAATGATCCGATTTGCGAAGACCACCAAGATTTTCCGTAAATCGTCTCTTTTTAAATTTCCGCACAAAAACAGATTAAAGTCGCCTATAACTTATAGCTGGTTCATTGAAAATTGATGAAACAATACAAAACTTTGTCTCCATTTGCCGTCACCGCGTCACCCCCACTGTGATCGACGAGGGAGGTCGGACAATAAAAAAAACCAAAATTTATTTATCCGAAATCCTCTTATTTTCAACAATTAATTGGAGATATCGGTCGCGACGAAATCATTTCGCTTTGACAGGTCCTAAGCCAATTATTTGTATGTTCTTTTTTTACACATAATTTGTTAAATTTGGACTATCCTTATTACGTTGTATTAAGGTCGATTTTGCGTAATGACTCTTGATGGGTAACGCAGTTGTAGTTTTGTTATATAAAAAGCGAATCGGTAGGTTTTTGTGGTGAAATGAGTAGGACGCAGACCACACAAGACGAGTACGAAATGTCCGGTGGATCTGTCATGCGTTTCAACTTTCGAACTAAAAGTACGACACAAAATAAAAGTGTCACTTGACCTGAATGCGTTTTCAATTACGATAAAAAAATTGTTTCATTTATGCACTTGGTTTTATAATCGCTTTTTGTTTGGGGTCAACAGAAGAGGTCAGCAAGCATTTTATACATGCATTAATTTTATTATTTTGAATAAAATATTGAGCTGCGTTTTTCGTAAGCCCTTCGTTTAAGTTGTATTTTATGATAAACTAGCTACTAGCTAACCAATTTTCATCTGAATTGGTTCAGCCGGTTAGGCGCTGAGTGGTAACAATCATACACACATACACACACACACACACACACACACGCACACAATAACTGTTTGTTAAACATTATAAAATATATAAATCATTATTTAAAAAAATTAAAACAATTAAATACTCTCTCACATATTGTAAGTTACATCAGCAAACTTGCGTGTAACCTCTACCTCGTGTCGTGCTGCAAGATTGTCGAAACGTATGTATAATTAATATTTTTTGTGTCGACGGCAATCATGAAAGCTCGATGAAAATACAAGTTACGTCAGTCGAAAGTAATACGTCTAGCTTTTTCTTTTGTCCGTGCCAAAATGTGCTACAAAAAGTATATTTATAATACCGATTAATTGTGAAGAACGAGCTTCTTTACGTTAACTGCAGATGTTGCCATCATGTTATTGTCTTAATATACAATGTATGCTATCTTTATCGTTAATGTTATACGAGCCACTTAAGTAATGAAAGTTAGATGCTGAAATTTTTATGTTCTTGACACTTCTATTTGCAGTTGGATATAGACCAAGATATAATATTATATTTTGTAGCCATTACCACTTAGCGAAACTATTCGTCATCAGCATTCGAAATTAAATGCTGAAAAGTACCTCTCCTAAACGTTACATTACATTTGCTTTAGCGATAAACGCTACGCTTGGCTGGATGATTGGTGATTGCAATGGTAAAACTTTCGTTTGATTTATCTGACTCGTGTGGTAGTTTTTGGATGATGGATTGCGCTAGTTGATACGACAATGTTGGCGTTAGCTTGTGTCAGTCCCATACATTTTTTAATCTATTCTATAAATAGAATAGAATAGAAAGCTATGCCACTTGTCTAGGCCCTCTGTATTGTTATGCCATAATATAAAAAACGCTTTAATTCTGCCAAAGAATATACGATCAAGTGATGAATATTGCCAACTAAAATGAAAAAAAAATACAATCAGCACGTTCTGCAAGGAACTGAGCTATACAATGATCGCAAGTCATTTATTTTTCAACCGAAAGTCAGTATGCGTTTAACATGAGTGCTATTTAAATTGTAAATGTTGCTAATACGTTACGTGCTTACATTGATTGACTAACGTAATTAGCTGGTAGGAAGTCTTGGAGCTTCTACTAGTTCGGTATGCGGGTGATGAGACGTTTGGAATAAATCACGGGTATAGCTAGTGTGTAATGTTTTAGATAGTTTGAGTATACGCACCAGCGTAAAGAAGATATATTCGTCTTGTTTTTACTTACGTCTTTTCACCAGAGTAAATTTAATTAGTTATAATATGTTCTAAAATGTAATAAAATAATTAATTTACTTTGCCTGGATGCAAAATATTTGAACTTTCTACAAAAATCCGACGTAGTAAAGAGCACTTGCCCATAGAGCACCTGCGCGATGTGAACCTGGCCTAGTCCACGTTGAGCACCTATATCATATATTTTTGGCGGAGAGAGCACCTGCAAAAAATATTGTTACGATGGGTGCTCTGGGTGGACTACGTCAAAAAAACAATTTCCTAATTCCCTATTAGGTATATTTATTAATTTTACCCTTGAGTAGACAATTGCAGTAGTGACAGTCTTATAACGGAACGGAATTTAACACAGAACTAGCAACAGTGCTCGTTTTCTGTTAAATAATTTTCCTGTTGCCAGCTGGTGAAAAACGGTAATCGAATGATGTGCAAGTGAAATTTATACGTCAGGTATATTGTACATATTTTAATAGGACAATAGAGTTGATACTTTTGAATCTAAATACAATATCTGTATCATAAGTTCAGTTACAAAACTGTCAGCAGTTCTGTATCATCTATACATATAATAAAAATGTAACCGATCGCTGTCTGTACATGGAAGATATATGAGAAAAAATACTATTGGGACCTATATCAACGCAAATAGAACCCAAAACAATGATTTTTAAAATTTTTGTCTGTTTGTCTGTTTGTCTGTTTGTCTGTTTGTCTGTGCGTTTGTGCACGCTAATCTCAGAAACGGCTTATCCGATTTAAATATGGTTTTCACTAATATATTGTGGTAAGCTTCACTTAACATTTAGTGTTTGTTTCATGTCAATCGGTTCATAAATAAAAAAGTTATGCCAATTTAAAGAATCACATCGAACATTCGTTAATTTACTACGAAATCTTATAGAAGCAGATATTTTAACAGGTTGCGGAATAGCTGATAGTGTTTTTATTTCTCGGATTCCTGTCATTCTAAACAGTCTTTCATTTAGTTTTAAACGAGTCCAGTTTCCAGTGAGCCTATGTTTTGCGATGACTAATTAAAGTAATCAATTAATTAAGTAATTAAAGTAAAGGTAAGACACTAAAAGTTGTGGGTGTGGATCTAAGTATTAGCTGTTTTTCAGTCAGCTTTATGTGGCTCTATCACGTGTTAGCATTACTAGCAGCATGTATGCTTTGATCCCTGATGGCTATACGTCTAATCCATACATCCATACATATTATAAAAGGCTTTGTCCTGACTGAGTGACTGACTGACAGACAACGTAAAGCCTAAACCGCTGGTCGTAGCGACCAGCGGTTTAGGCTTTACGTTGTCTGAAATTTGTTACGTTGTTTGAAATTTGGAGGGTGTGTTTGTCTTAATGTCTAGAAGTGTACAAAGAAAGGGTTATTAAAAATTCAACCCTTAAGTGTATGAATAAGGATGAAATCGATTGTATGAAACGTCTTCATTTTTTAAGTTATAGCTTTGAAATTTTGTTTTGGAATACTTTTATTTAAATAAAAAATACGCTCAAATTTTTTTTTTTACTGGGGTGGATTTATAGGAGTGAAATAAGGGATGAAATATTGTATGGAAAGATCTTTGCTTTTGAAGTTGGCGACTTGAAATTTGGAGGGAGGGGGAAGGGAGGGGGAGGAAGAGGAAAGGAAGGGAGAAGTGAGGGGAAAGTGCGGGGGTAGTGAGGGAGAAGTCAGGGGAAAGGGAGGGGAAAGTCAGGGGGAAATCGAGTTTCAAATTCACGCTAATCTCAAAAACGGCTTATCCGATTTAAATATGGTTTTCACTGATACATTGTGGTAAGCTTCACTTAACATTTAGTGTTAGTTTCATGTCAATCGGTTCATAAATAAAAAAGTTATGCCAATTTAAATAATCGCGTCATACATGTGGTATGTATTTAGCTTAGGTTAGTGTTTTTAAGTTAGGTTAACACGTCTTATTTCTTTATTAAAATGTAAATACTTTATCAGTTAAAATGTAAATAAAAGTTAGATTTATATTTTTCTGGACTTATTTTATTTTTTATGATAAAAACATGTTAACACGTCTCATTACGGAATAGGTGGAATTAAAGTGAATTGCGAAATAGTAGTAGTTGATTTACGCTGATTTCAGCATGAATGGGTCGGATCGACCAGGGAAGTACTACCCTCTCATAGAAGATCGTTGTAAGAGTAATAGTATCCATATTATTGCGTTTCGTTCGGTAAGTGCGAGAGCCGGAGGCCCAACTGATGCAGAGATGACAATCCTCGCAGCATGTGTGGGACCAGCTGAGTATCCGTGGAGTCATTGTGTGGGTGGTGTGGGTCAACCCGCTGGCCAGTAAGACCCGTATAAATGGTGGTGTCGCTGGACGCCCGCGGCATTGTACAGGGGCCCAATCAGACCTAACCGTAGTATTACGGTAGTAGATCCACGCTGGTTTCAGCATGAATGGGCCGGATCGTCCGGGGAAGTACTACCCTCTCATAAAAGATTGACGTAAGAGTAGCAGTATTCATACTACTGCGTTTCGTTCGGTGAGTGAGAGTGCCAGGAGCCCAATATCCCCCTTTCCTTTTTCCTCACTTCCCTCACTCCCCTCACTCCCCTAATCCCATTCCCAGCCACCATAGTGGAGGCCACCATACCAGCAGTTTAAAACGATGGCTTTTTGTATGTTGGCCACCACTTCTGGATTCCACTGACTGCTTACCATCAGGCGGGATGGAGTCACTTTGGCAGGCTAATATATTTTAAAAAACCTTATAGCGTTTTTATTCCTCGGATTCCTCTCATTCCAAACCATTTCCCGTTTAGTTTTAAACGAGTTCAGTTTCCAGTGAGCCTATGTTTCGCGATGACAATTAATAAAGCCTAAGGTCAGACACTAAATGTTGTGACTGTGGATCTAAATATTAGCTGTTTTTTGCATGGTCAGCTTTATGTGGATTTGTCACGTGTAAGTAATCCTAGCAACCTGTATGGCTTTGATCCCCGATGGCTATACGTCTAAAATCGTATATAGAGAAGCATTTACTGTAAAGATTTTTCTTATTCACCTAAACGAAGATGTTTATAATTCAAAACAAACAAAAAGATATATCCAAAAAATGCTGTCCAAAATCACTATTCCACGCGGACGAAGTCGCGGGCACAGCTAGTACACAATATAATTCAATTAAAATCATTTTTATTCTGCGGTTTTTCGTAACTCATACTCATACACAATGATCGGTGACGTACCATAAATTACGTGAAAAAGTCTATACCGGACAGTACAATGAGGCTTTCCCTCATAAGTTTTTTAGTTACCAAATAATGTCTTAATGAGACAGAATGATGGGTTACCAAGGCTTACCTTATGATTGAATTCGTACACAAGTGAGAAAAAATATATAATACATACAGCTATAAATCAAAATGTTTTGGTCAGATCTGCTATGATTCATTTCGTGTGTATTTAATGGCGGGTTCGAGGCAGTGGAAAATTGAGTGGTATTCGTTATATTATGGTGTTAAAATGAAACGAATCGTATTTATTAACACTTGATAAAACTTATTCATTAAATACAGTACAAAAATGATGGTTATCATATTATCAACGCAAAGTGGTACACTGGTCTTTAAGATGGCGGTCCTGTGAGATTATTTTTTACGCCTTGCATTAAAGAGTTCACTCCGCAATTTATTTAGTTAGTAGTAACTCAAAATAAGAAATTACATATCCTCAAGCCTTGGAAAAGGATTTCTAAAATGTGAGTAACAAACAAGTGCATACAGATTCCACCCGTGACAGCATGAGAAAAATTCGACTGCACGATTATATTGAATAAATTTGTAAGGTTCAACATCCCTTGAACTTTTTGTTAATCATTGTTCAAATCAAGTTCGATGTATAAGCAGCAATGGATATGTTACAAAGCGATAAACGTGGGTGGACGTTTGAACCTATGTTTATGACTTTAGTTTTGCTCTGCAGGACGCAAAAGTTGGCATTCGAAAAACAAGAGCTACTTGTAATGGCACCATATTTTTTGTGGGACATATAATTTAGTTTTCTTTTAATAGTCATGATTTGCATGATTTTAGCTCTACCACGACTCAACGCAGGTTATTATATTATTAATCACTTAAAATAATTATATGAAAAACTATTAGCACCTTTGTTATTTACCTAACATTGTTGATTTTAAATAAAGACATGACTTACACGTATAATTTGCTACTAAAATTTCAATAAATCTGTATATCTCTATGACGTGAAGTCAATGACCTCTTTTCATGATTTTCGGTATTTTATTTAAGTTACGTAGAGAATGAAAAACCTGATGCAGGTTTCCGAATTTGATATAATAGCAGTGCATATCCATAAAGCACCTGTAAGTTCAACCAAATCAATTTGATGGTGGAAAATCTATCGACCAAGCGAAACTAGAGAAGTTATTAATTACGTTGTCATGTATTGTATATTAAAAGTGAAGTAAGGTGATATTTACGTTAATATAACGCGACGATGAGTGTATCCTTTTATGCATTTAGTTGCGTGTTATGGTCCTCGCGAACAGAGAAAAGTTTAATTTAATAAACCAGTTTTGCTGTCCTGAAACTGACATATATCCTGCTAAATCCCTAACGAACATTCACCCTACAGGTCAAAAGGTGAAATCGGTAGCAAAGATGATACGATACGATACGTCGTGGTAAAGGTCGCGGCTCCC
The DNA here is from genome assembly GCA_963082885.1 of Parascotia fuliginaria. NCBI lineage: Eukaryota > Metazoa > Arthropoda > Insecta > Lepidoptera > Erebidae > Parascotia > Parascotia fuliginaria. The sequence continues at coordinate 2,355,660 of OY720180.1, read as the reverse complement.
GTATTGAAGCCCATTGTCTGATATCTGGTGTCCCGCGCTATACAGTGCTGTTTATAAAGCTTTATAGGGTGTTTGAAGGATTGTGTGTTCAAATTGTAATATTGTAAACGTAGATAAAGTTGTTACTGTCTATGAATTGTTAATTTATTACCAACTAGCTGCGACCCACGGCTTCGCCCGCGCGTGATATATGTTTTATATCTCTCAGGAACCATAAAAAGTAGTCTATGTCTTACTTACATGTCGCTTTTTTTTAGCAAAGTGACTCCACCCCGCCTGGTGGTAAGCAGTCAGTGGAATCCAGAAGTGGCGGCCACTATACTAAAAGCCATCGTCTTAAACTGCTAGTATGGTGGTCTCCACTATGGCGGCTGGGAAAGGGGTTAGGGGAAGGGAATGAGGGAGGTGAGGAAAGAGGAAAGGGGGGAAGTTGGGCCTCCGGCGCTCTTGCTCACCGAACGAAACGCAGTAGTACGGATACTACTACTCTTGAGTCGATCTTCTATGAGAGGGCAGTACTTCCCCGGACGATCCGACCCATTCATGCTGAAATCAGCGTGGATCTACTACCGTATAAACAGGACACCCTGATACGAAGCCTCCGTCTTTGGCACCGTATCTATCTAGACACCAATTTTCATCGAAATCAGTTCTACCGTGCAGTTTAGGCGCTGAGTGGTAACAAACACACACACTTACACACACACAAACTTTCGCATTTATAATATTATTAGGATGGGGCATGGGCTTGTCATCTCCACACTAGGGTATGGAGTTAACTTATCTCTTTCCGTGAGTGACGTAAAAAGTGACTAATAAAATGAAATACTATGTAACAGATAGCAGTATTAGTTGTGTACTTGATGTGTATCACTTAACTGCGGTCACCATCAACGTGCAAACGCAAAAGTGGTGATTATGGAAAATTTTCTCTTAGGGAAGTATGTAATAATATGTCCTGCCATTAGTCACTTTATCACTTTATCTTCAAAGGCTTCGGTCACATATGTGTGTGGTATTTAATAAGAGGTTGAAGGAATGAGTAAATGCAGGGAATAATATAAAAAAAATATTACAAGGTTCTTAATATGTGTGGAAAATGCCGATTCTAAATTCTCTCATTAAAAAATTCTAAAATCTTTAATTATTATATCAACTAAAAAACGCCCACTGCTAACTAAAAGCAATTCAATAAGATTCCTTTGATGTATAGATATTGAAAAATTTAACTCAAAATTCAGATTTTCGTTTGAGATATAAAGCAAGAGGTATGAAGAAAAACTTCATAATGTTAGAAACATTAAAATTCAAAACAAATGGTAGGTTATCGTAACTAAATCACGAATCGGCAAACCTTTGAAATAGAACGATGAAATGTTATCTCATATCAGTATATTTGTAGGCGCTTGAATGATCACATTGATCACTAATGAAATACTGCGACATTTATGTCTGTTCGTAGTCAGACTTATATTCATTCATAGTTTTTTTTGTCATAAGTACCATTATTGCCTACATGAAACTTAAGGAATTTTGAAATCTGAAGTATGAGCTGATACAAAAAATTTGCTGTCGAAAAAAGACCCACCTTTGTTTGTTAAACATTTACCACAGCGTATACATACTGAGCTCTCCTAATTCATTAGATTAGTGAATATCTTAACGTTTTTTTTTTATTTTATTGCCTACAGTGACAGACGAGCCAACAGCCCACCCGATGGTAAGTGGTAACTGTCGCTCATAGACTTCTGCAATGCCAGGGGCTCCGCGAAGCCGCTGCCTACCGTGATATTAATGCTCTCTTTAAAGAGAGCATTAATATATATTTAAAACGTGATTTTTGCGTTTGATTCCAAAATGTATATACCAAAGCAAACCAACGTGATACATATAGTTCAAAATTATCTTTAGTCTATATCCCAGAAATGTATCAAACAAAAATGATATCGGTCAACAAATATTTCAAAAGGCTTTTTCATACAAAAATAAATTATTTATCGAATCGATCGATTCACGTATTAATTCGAATATATAATATCGATCATCAATCATAACTTTCATGCTCAGGGAACATTATCACAAAAGTGCATCGCCGAAGCACCGAACCCCATACCTTTGTTTCTTGTCAACTTGGAACAACAATTAACTATTGTTTATTGTATTTCAATACGAATTGTATTGAATTGGAATCGCAAAGGATATTTTATTTGATACTTAAATAAATTTATATTGGTAGCAGTACGTATATTTTGTTTTATCTGAAATTTATGTTCAATGTGACTATTATAAATATTGTTTATTAAAATTGTCTTTGTTTTTAGTTTAGATGTGTTGTATATTTATATTTACAAATACAAAAGTATAAGATTGAAAAACACAAATGTTCTTTAAGAAATTAACCGACTTGTTACCTACTGTCTTCGAAACTGACACCACTCTGATAAAAAAAGAACCACCCGATTCTTAGGTTAATTTAAATAATGATCACATAACTTCGCCTCTAAAACTTGTCGATACCATGAATAACATCTTACTTATAAAGTCGGTATCGTAAAAAGTTCCTTGTCTCCCAAGTAATTACAACTGGAAGTCTTAATTACAAAGTTCACCCAGCGTAATCATAATTCACTTATACAACCTTTGATGTTCGAGCATTCACTATCTTTATGTCTTCTGCTATCTTTTAACGTGCGTCTACTTGATACGAAACAACAACTTTTTCATGGCTATTTGAGTAAGGTAAGGAGGTAACTTTTGCAGGGGTGACGAGTATAATTTAATCTGTTTAAAATTTCCATTTCATTCAATTCTCAACGAGAGAATCTGAAATGAACAAAAAACAAAAGTATACATTCACCCTGTCACATTAAGGACTATTATACACACAAAGCAAACAATCAAATGCCACCGACACAAAACCTTATAACTAATACATCCTTCTATCCATCGAGTGTATAATGTATACATATTGTTTATAGTTATACAATTCTGGTATGTCGTTTAGAATCATATTCAGTTTTTCGTTCACCAAATATTTGTTATATCTTTTGGTGATCTGTTTACTGATTACAGTATATGATTGATGTTCAGACAAATAAGTGATATATATTATATTTTTTCTTATAATTTGGGACAGTGGAACTGCAGAACAAGAACATGTAACTAAATACATTGTAGTGCAAGAAGCTCTTTAAAAATTAAATAAATGATCTCAAAAGTCACGGCAATCCACTCAGACAGATCATACAGAACTGTCCAAAATACATGACTGCTTCCGTAGCTTAAAAAAAGTGTATGCAAGTGGTATGCCAGAGCTTAAAGTTCCATTCCCCACACCGGACAAAATTTTGTGTGATCCATAAATTTTGCAGGTTTAGGCTGTGTTTGTTTCAAGAGTCATATACTACACAGAGCTAGGTGCCGAGTGAGGCATTTATCTTTAAAAAACGTTTTTACGTCTTTATAATCTACAATATCTACTAGTTAACCAATCATTATGCATGGCCGAAGAACCATGGAAAACCATTTTTATGAAGCTGGACATTCACGACCTTCAACAATGAAGACTGGCTACAACGCACAATATACGCTTAATCACATTCTGTAGAACTAAAATATACTATACAAAAATTCTTGCAGTCCGCAGTATCTAAGCTGCATTTATGATATAAGTTTTTGTCGTTACACGGGCACAGGCGCCGGCTGTTATGGACCGTGATATGAACCCGCTAGTTCAATAACAATTTATTAATTTAACCTTTTTTGCTCCTCTATCCTCAAACATAAATATGTCATTATTCGCACTGCTCAATTAGGGACCTTAAATTTTTTTTTGGTATTTTTTTCTGAATCTGAAATTTATATGAATTTTACATTAATCGCGAAGTTAGGTTTGATTTTTGATATGATTTGTGTGGTGTATAATTTTGAGAGCGATTGTGAAGGTTGGGGACTTTTGTTGTTCGTTATATCTTTTGTTATTGTGTGTATATTTATCTAGTTATCAAATATGTTCGCAAAAAATGGTATGAATTGTTTTTGCAATTATGAGTAATTAAATTTGCTAAGGAAAGTCATGCAAAGTGAAATAATTCATTATTTGTCCAGCAAATAGTGTTTTTTAAAAATAACACTGAGATAATATTGAGCTGATACTTTGGTGTATCGATATCGGTTTATTTTATGTTTCGTTTTTATAACTAACTAATGTATGTTTTGTTACATTATAAAATCTAATAACAACGAAAAAAAGTTGTAAGTACAATGTATAGTTTGAATACCATTCTTATTGTCGAAGATAGCTACTGAACATAGGTGTTCGGGTAACTGTAACCAAACACCTTATATTGTATGCATGCGCACATCAGCAATACCTAATGCTAATAAATTAACTAAAATTAATATCTAAATCAGTACTGCTTTAACTCGCGCGTGCACCGGGTGCCTACCGCGGCAAACTGTCATACTCATCGTTAACATTAACATTATTTTGTAACATTCTTTATAACATTTAACTAACCTAATTTAAAATTAACATAACTTGTGTGTGGAGTAAATATTTTCTTTGCATTTCAAATAAACTTATTATCATTTCTCAACCCCGCTACACTCCGCCACAATAGGCCTTCTCAAAAAGTTGTTTACCACAGTCACTACCCTGGCGAGCAGGTTGGCGCAGCTAGGTGATATCCCCCTTTTCCCTTCTTGATAATAAATAGGGTGGTTCATAATATAGACCGGACACACATAAATATATGAATTAAAATCCTGAAAGCTCTAAATCTGTTATCTGTTTTGCAACATTGACAGCATTACACAAGCCACACATTACACCGAAGTGAACATTAAGAAAAAAATACGGAAAAAATATCATTCGTGATAACACGAGACAGGCTCTCTTAATAGCTGCAAGCGAACCAGCTATTTTTTAAAAGGCTGAGATGCTTATAAGTCATTCTTAAGGCGTTATTTTTCGTCCGTTTATCAGTGAATCTCCCCAACAAGCGTGATTAATTCCCGGTGCGATCTTTACCATGGAGCCATCTGCCTTGAGGCAGGCCATTTAAAATTTACCGTTTCCCTTTGCGAATGTTTATTTGCCGCAGTTTGGAAAGGTTTAAGGTGTAACAGTTTTACGCTTAATGGTTACAATTATTATCGAAGTTCGCGACAAATTATGTTAGGTTAAAACTTTTAAGAATGCAATATGTTTTAGCAATTGATATACTTATATGTGTTGGCTAAACTTTTTCTTCAGGCGAATTTTGTCCTACTTGCATTTAGACGAAATGAGCTTATAACAATTAATTTGTACTTAATTACCTATAAAAAAAAATCGTAATGAGAATCTGTCACTTAGGGGTTTCGTTAGATTTTCAGGTTTAAACGTAACAATATTATTATTTTATAATTACTTACATTATCAAGTTGTTTCCGCCATTTAATTATTAGGTACATGCAATAACTCATCTACTTATTAAATTATGTCTAAAATAAAATAAAAACAGATAATAGCTTGATGAATTAGATAATCTATTGTCTCTTAACTTCTATCTAGAATTTACTGTAAAATAATATATATACGGAAAATTTAAATAGGGTGAAAACCTGTATGTGTTTTCGTATGTATTAATAATTTGTGTTATTTGTTTAAGTTTTCATCTATTTATTAATCCTTTAAAAGTAAGACCTTTTCCTTAAGAAAAAATAACTTGATAAATTAAGAATATAGGTCTGTCTATTTAATACAACTCCACCAATATAAATATCGAAGAAGAAAAGTAACGAAGTAACTTCAATATCATAGTCGCTAGTATAGACTCGGTTTAAAATAAAACTCACCGAAAAAGTACTTTTATTTCACTTAAAATGTATTTTTATATGTTTTATTTGAGGTTCTCGCCTTAGGGCAAAATCGTATTAATGTATGTAATCATTGCATGTTGCGTGTTTAAAAGAATTACACATTTATATACGTATGTACATGTGTATTTAATATGACAGTACTAATTTTTTGAAGTAAATTTCTTTAATAACGTAAAAACTGTAATCTTGATTTTCATTTCGTGATAATTTTCACAGATTTTTTTTTATTAATATTATTTATTACTCATAAACTTCCATCTATCTTTACAGGCCTTGGCCAAGCCTAATGCGACAGAAAAGTTGAGCTTATTATCTAGTTTATAACTATATTTGTATACCAAGTATTCCTAAAGTTACTATATTTATTTCTACATCCTAATACATGATTAAAACTAACCTAAGTACTGCAGATGCAATAAGCAGTCTTAGTAAATTCGTTCAGTGCACATGAAAACAGATCTATCCGGTCAGACAGCGTGTTGAGCACACGCAACGCCCGCACGAGCGGCGCGCGCTGCAGCAGGTTGGTGCGTGCGCAAGGCACAACCAGCAGCGGCGGGCGTCGGCGACGCCCTCTGCACAGCTGAACCGTCTCTAAGATACTCGGATTGTGTATTTTACCGCGTATTACACTAAATATGTAGGTGGCGAGAGCTACCACCCTTCTTACTTCGAGTCTGTAATAACCCACCATTCCCATAACAAATAAAGTAGGATACAGTAGTGGGTAACCTGGGAACACGCCATACTGCTTCAGATTTAACAACCTAAAAAAATTGTTTTGTATGCGTTCTATCATTGATTTGTACTTTTCTTCGTGTAATAATAGACATTAGAATTTTAATAGACCAGGCCCACATTACGGTATAATTTTTATGTATGCAATGGATACAAAATATCTACAGCTAGACTCGGAACGAAATAAAGAGTTGGGTAAACATATTTTCATCTAAAATTATCAAATTTGTCGTTAAATGTACCATCAGACTTGCCTGCAATTGATTGCAATGTTTACATTTTTGCAAATTTAAATCAGATTTACCCATGGTGGCCTCAACCCTTTCAGTCAGTGGATGTGGGTATTGTACAAGCCGTAGATAACGACTTGTAGAAAAAAACACTACTATATATTAATTTCACTTATTTTCGCCCAAAGCCATTTTACTACAACTGCAGATTCATCAAACAAAATAAGGGATGAACATTGATCACAACGATTACAAAGTTTTATGTCCAAAGGGTCTAGACAAGTGACATAGATGTCTTTTCTATTCATAGAATGATTAAAAAATGCATGGTATTGAAATAAGCTAACGCCAACATTGTAGTTAGCTTATTATGTCACTCCCATACATTTTATGAATAGAATAGAAAGACAGAATCCTATGCCACTTGTTTAGGCTCTCTGGTTTCCTTTCAATGTTTTCATTGATCGTAAGTCAGTAAGGTCTATCGTAATTATCAGTGGCGTGCACTCCACATAGGGAGAAGGGCACTGCCTACCTTAATAATTGCCTGAAATCACAATTTTAGCAACATAATTAAATAATGCCTACCCTGTCATAAACCTCTGTGCACGCCACTGGTAATTATCCAGTATACGACACCTATGGAGAAGTAAGTTTCATATTCTAGTTCTGCTTTCAAACGGTATATTTTAGTTAAAATATTGTCTTTATTCGATAAATTGGCTGTGATAAAACAACTTTACCATTGGCAATAACTGTAAATCACTAATAAAACGCACGTATCGATTAATTTGTAAATTCCCTTATCGCATCATCTACGTATACAAATCAGAACGTCGTAAATGCAATTTCTCAATTGCACTAACAAGTGCCTGGTATGCAAATCGCTCGATAACCCAACCGTCAACAATAATTAAGCCGGCAAACCGCCTCGATACATATAATCGATTAAACACACACGATTATAATCGTCGAATCGATCATCGGAGTTTCGGTGCGATTTGAGGTCGGCGCGAGTAGGCTGTCAGGGAATTGCACCTTCATTACTGATACAGGAGCGGGTAGCAAATCAACCGGACAGACAGACGGACAGACGAGCGGTGGATACAATAAGATATTTACAAGCGAGCGACGAGTATCGATATACGAGTGTGCATTGTTGTGTGCTGATCGAAATGTGTTCAGGATTGTAGGGTAATTTTTGTTTTGACAATACAAATGCGATCGTTTGTTTATGTTTGTATATCTGCGGTTTGTTTCATAATTTTTGATTGCTGTTTGCTCTTTTTGTGATATTTGAATACTATTGTACACATATAAGTTATGCATTTGCGACCTTTTCCTTTTCTGAAGACAAATGATTTTTTTTTGGAAATACTTGTTATGCCCATGTTGATAAATGAAAAAAATAATAAGGCTTTAGGTAAAAAACTGCGATAGTTAAAGTGATTAAGGCTTAAACACGAGATTAGGGGTCGAACCGCCAACTGACAGTTTGAAAATTCGCAATTACTGGCATACGGTAAACAAATATACCTCTAAATCAAAATTGCCAGTTATCTACTTAGCACAGAAGGAGTCAGTGAACCATTGTATCAGACACCATATATCCATCCAGTATCCAGTCGCATTTCTCTCCTATATATTCAGTATAAGTGATGCAAACTAATATAAATAATTCATACGTATTCGGTATTTATTGTTATTGATATTTATAACAGTGTACGCCCTTGTGAATACCGGTTGCATGTGTGGTAGTTAGAGGTACCAAATGATTAGGTTGTTTGATTGCTTTGTGGTATGACATATTAAGAAATGTTGTCAAGATATTGTCAACTGTGAGGGAGAAGGAAAAAGAAGATAAACAAAGGCATATGCAAATATACTTTGCTTTCTTTTCATCAGTTGACGTCTTCTTAATGATGATAAATTATTAAGTTTTATTGGTTTTAGTTTTTGATAGACATTATTTTGATATCTATTAATATTCGCGTATACAAATAATTAAAACTATAGGAAAACGTTATAAAATATATTTCTAACACATACCACCATAATTGTAGACAAAAGACGTACACTTTAAACTCACTCAAACATGTATTTATTTATTGAACAATCATTTGCAATATCATTACAGATATATACCTAACCCAATACGATTTTATAATAATCTAAAATTAAAAATAATGTAACTATTAACTAATTTAAATATACCTACTTCTCAGTACTATATTATTACATGTATATATTTACACTTCGTAGTATATTTAATGACAAAATGTACAACAAAATAATATACGTGACGCGCCAGTGACATACGCCACAGTAAATTACTCCAATTCTACGCGCTGACCATACCAACCCAAAAATATATCAAATGTCAAAGATTACTCACCATTGACGGAACATTGTCGTACATTAACAACTGTCTGTCGAACTATCATTACTACTCATTAAAACCGATTCATGTGCTATGAACCACTTTTTTTGAGTCACGACAATTTTAATGAAGCGCTATTTTCAAATAAATCGTGCAAGGCTTGATTCACATGTAACACTGTTCGGCGAATGCTCGCTGACAGATCTGTCTCTGTTTCTTTTATGATAATTCAGCTAAGACAACTGTTGTAATAGGAAATATGTGTTTCTATGACACGGTCACTTCATTAAAAGTGTCATTACATAATCCAAAAGACGTGTACCTATTACTGGAAAATGCCCAACTGAGGCTATTTTGCTACAATCGATATACTTTGCAAATGGATTTATGATCGCAGTGACGATAATTTTGTTACAGTAAACTGCTGACCGTTCATGATTTATCTGGATTTTCTTCAACGCCATCATTTAGTTGTACTGATAAAGTATATGAATATACAATCACTAGATTGTACTTTAGCGGTGATATAGTCTCTTCTCGTTTCGTCTCCCTCAAAACATTAGATGGTACGTGTGATTCAAGGCAGTGCCGTTAGGAATCCGCCGGCCTCCCGTGTTGTCCAGCCCTTTTATAAACTAAACACACATTGAATATATATCTCAGTTAGAAGTATTTTTATATCGTTGTCTTTGCCTGTTTTCGACCGATCGACCAACCAGATTGATTAGACGAACATAGAAATGCATACTGCAGTGAAGTTCAGGTTATTTTCTGATTTTTTTTAAAGATTTAGTTGCGAACGTGTTCTATCTTCAAGTTTCTGTGGATTTCATACAAAAGTAGTGATGATGATGATGATGAAAATATATATCAATTCTTTGAAATGACAGAAATGAAAATTGTCATGTTTGATCTATTATTGCTTGCTCTCTGCTGAAAAGTGGATATCACACACTTTGCTTACGCTTTGCCTAATTTTATTACTATCATGTTTTGTTCATATCATAATTATTTTTTGAATTACTGCAATTCTTTTCCATACGAATTTTGACTCTACCAAATCTTACACCCCTTAACTAATATAAACTATTATTTATAGCGTAAGAGTTTGTTTGTTTGTTTAAACGTGCTTTTCTCTAGATCTATCAGTCGGCTTTGAATAATTTTACGTTTGATAGCCCAGTTTTCGAGGAAGGTTATAGACTATGTAACATCACGCTACTGGCGACGGAAGCGGAGCAGTAACCAAAGATGTAACTTAACGCGGGTAAAATCGCGCTGCGGAATCTAGGTAATTATAGTATACCCCGTAATTATATTACAACTATGAGTTACCTACCCATCGCGATATTTTATGTGAAACACGTAACAGTGTCAACCTATTTAGTGGCTGTAATAAAGCAGCTGATTACACAAAAAAAACTAATAGCAATCATTATTTAAATTGTACAAAAACACATAATCAATACGACTCAAACCGGGTTAAAAATGTCCTGTAATATTTTATGCTTAATGTCAATATTAATATGAAATAAATTGATATCGGCAATTATAAGCGATACAGTAAATATGAAAACATTAATTACCCTATCACTATTATTTGCTGACAACGTTCAACTTACCGACGACGCCGCCGCTTTAAAGGTGAACAATATTACAATTGAATTTATATCATTAAGATTCTCAATGCTTGCAATAATCGACTCTGTATCTTTGATATTGAGTTAAGAATCAATTGGGGTATTTGTAGGTTTGTTACGTTCTGATATTGATTAACAAAGCACCGTAGCATAGCAGGGTGATTCGAAGTGCGGTGCCCATTTAGGGTAGTCGCGCGCTGAACGCGTGGCGACCGAACTTCTTCAAACTTTTTAAAAGGTTAATTGCACGCGAAAAACTCACTGCGCCACTGTTGGAATTTCACTGTGTAAGGCCACCATCAAGGTTTTCTGTATAGCTATGAATATTGATAAGAGCCAAAATTGTTTAGATTCTTATGTTTTTAAAACGAAATCTGGTTAGTTTGTGGGTGTTCGCGTTTTTTAATGCGATGTGTTTATTGGAGTAAAAACTGGTAGAATTACTTGGACTTTTGCTCCGAATGCTATTGTTCTGTGCGGTAATTGAATTATATAGCTTTCGGGAAAAGATTTTGACTCTTAATTTATTTTTATGTAGAAGAGTTTCTGCGTAATGTTATTGGAGAGCTTTGGCAATGGTCTTTTTTATTTAATTCTCACTTTGAGTTTAGTTTTGATTGCGTCGAGAGTTAAATCCATTTTTCCTGTTTGTTTCTTTGAAAACTTCTTCTAAAGTAAGCTACGGATGGATACGGTTTTATTTTATTTAATTACCGGGATAGGCTTAGAAGCATATTATATTAGAGAAAAAAACATGAAAGGGACCGCTATTACTTACTTGTGATGCTATTGATTCGAATTTACGTGAGAGTAATTTCGAATCAATAGCATCCATTTACCGAAGCTACATTGTATCAAAACACTTGATGACTCAGTCACAAATACCTACAACAAAGAATAAGTTCCTGATTTTTTCCAACCTCAACACGATTACCATAATACCAGACAATTAAGAACTAAACTAACTAGCGTATGTACAAGTACTAGTTTTTTATGCATCACCACCATATCTGACAAGGAAGGTGTAGACACTACTAGTTACTTTTAATAATATAGTATGATCTGTTGGAAAAATCTGTTGTAAAGCCTTAGGTACACTGTCAAAATGTATTTTTGAAGAAGAAAACAATTTAATCTGCGTAAACATCTTACTTCGGTCAATGCTGCCAATCGAGGTGACTTTATCAAACTTCTTTGGAACAGGCTTAAGTTCAGCAGTAAAAAAGGAAAACAATGACTGGCGAAGTATTTACCTTCTCATAAATACATAAAGTCCAATTTTGCTTGATTATAGAAAGATATTCGACCTCCTGAATGTTTATATCTTCAATCATGTATTGAATTCAGTTTTGGACTTCGGACTGATAGCAAATATTATCTAATAATATTGCACCTAGGGAATAGAACTAAAGCATTTCTTTGCATTACGACTGAGAGGTATAAAGTACTTCATAAAGCGGTCTCAAACTATTCCATGCAAGAGCAGAATGGAATCAAAACAATAAGCATTTTTGAATATTAATGATTTAGTAGAGTAATTTGGGAATTGATGTATGAGATTCTTATTTTTTTAGAGCAAAAGAATGTAGTACTTTGGGAATAACTCGACTCGAGAACGCTGTAGTCAACAATTTCAAAGCTAGTGTAACCCAACCATAAGTCTATTTTCAGTCATAATTACCTATACTTTATCCATAGTTAGTGGTTAGTGCCTAACCAATCATATTTAGCCTTTAACTTTATAGTACTGGCTTGACAGCTGGCAGGTGTGAGATTGATTGAGGATGTCAATTGAACCTGAAGAGTAGTTTAATCTGTTGAACAATATAAATCATCTATCTCCATATGGTTTAAAAAAAAAACACCACATCTCTTACTTACTTGTTACTAACAAGTAACAAGTATGTAAGAGAAAAGAGACAGATAAGTAAGGTGGGCTCGTTTTCCGTATTTAGACCGATTAGATAGATTATTTCATCCAGCCTAACTCCGCCCAGAAGCGCAGAAGCTTCCTGGGATCGTCGCAGGCTTCGCGGAGAGACCGCGGGCTGCCGAGGATTTGTGCCCGATGTGTCATCACTCCCTCGCATTCCAGGACTACGTGGGCGACGGTTTCATCGTGCTCTATGCATGCTCAGGTCCTCTCCTCTCTTTCACCACCTTACTCTTTTCAGGCGTTTCATAAGAGGCGAGTAAAGAAATAAGTACCCATATTTTCTAGTAATTTGGAAATCCTTCTATAAAAGCGTTCTATAAAAAGAAGTTTCACACAAACTTTGTCATCCCTTGAATATGACTTAGTAAGCACTTATGTCCTAAAAGAAAATGTGCAAAATGTGAGACTCGTAGCACTTGTAGTTTCTGAGATTTCGTGATGAGTGAGTGAGTGACTTTTCGCTTTTATATAATGTCGCAGGTTTTTCATAAAATTAGGTTTTTGATCAAAAACCTATGTTTTTAATAAAAAACCGGCAGATGACACATTTCAGTTTCCAAACTAGTTCAGGCTTTTGATCAAAAACCTAATATTATGAAAAACCTACGACATATATACGTATAGATTAAAGCAAGTACCATTATAAAAGCCTTTTAAATACAGGCCAAATTCTTGTTTAAATATTAATATTTTGCATTTTCAACTAGTAAAATATGTAAATTATAGTCTGGAATACGATATTTCCACGAATATTTGCGACTAACAAATATCCCACCCATAATTCAATTATTAAATGGCGGTTGGTGATGAAACTATTGTTAACCTTTCAAAATTTACACGAGCTTCCAATAAATGGAAATACACAAATGTTTAAGTTAATTTAACTATTTAATTGGTCATAATTCATTTATTAAATAAACGGCGAACTACATTACGATATATTTGCCTTTAAATTCTGTCTAAAATATAATTATTATGTATGGTAATAAATATACGATACTAGCACAGTTATGCTCTTTTCCATATAAAAAAACCTTTTCAATAGAACGATTTATTACGACAAGGAAAGACAAACAAAAGCGCAAATACTTTCACATTAAATATAATTCAATTGTTAATAATTTGTTTGTCATTCCTTGTCGTAACAAATAGTTCTATAGATTTTTTTTTATATGGAGAAGAGCTCTATAGAGTAATACAGACAGTGATGAGAGAAAATATCTTATTCCAAACAGACGCGTAATTCGTTTAAATTAAGCTAGATAGCACTGCACTCATCATCTCAATTTCGTAGAAAGGCGTCCACCACTGAACATATTTTTCACCGCTTGCAACTTTGATCGATCATAAGTTATTCTTATTCATCGGTTGCCCTTCATGTTTATCATGTCGTTTATTGAGTAACAGCGGTACTTAAAAATACAAAATTAATTTTGAAAAGTTTTTATCTAAAGTTTAAATAAGTGTTACCTCGTTAAAAAATACTGATTTTAATTACCAACGCCTAGCTTAACTGCACACACTGCAACACCATATATTATATACTAAATACTTACTTTTTATTGAAGTCTCGACGGGGTGCATCCACACTACCGGTTAACACCATTGAATTGTAGATCGGTAGTAGCCGGTAATTAGTTATGTTTGTTTTTATATGTCTACAGTCAGGACAAAGGAGTATGGAATTCTTTAGATAAGTATTTTATTGGTTGCTCAAGTTAATTGTCAGTATTATTGACATCACAGGTCTAAAGACGTCTATTGCTACTCGTAAATATAGACCTCTCCTAACAAAGAGTATGACCATTTCATACTTTAAGTTAAACCTAAAACCCTTTACTAGTTCATTGGCTTCCCTTTAAGCGACTCATGTTAGGCGCGAGATCTCTATAAGGCCACTATACAAATTTGACCAAATAAAAATGTGCTAAGTAGGCACTTCTTCTGCCGGTATGAGATACCTTCTTCTACTGTAGTCGCAGATTCATATAGTTGACGAGTGCATGTCGAGCTCCGTAAGTACGTAAGTCCGTAAGTTAGAATATATTTTTTATAAATAAATAAAAATATAAATAATATGTGGAGCAAGCTAAGCAGAGCTTGTGTTATGGGTACTAGATAATTGAAATATAATACATATACCATACCACCATTAGAATACATAAGAAACACCCAGACTAAAGACAAATACAAATATTAATCACATAAATATTTGCCTTCTGCGGAAATCGAACCCATGACACCCGGCGTCGCAGTCAGACACTAACCACTAAACCAACAGTGCAGTCACTATATTCCAATGAACATTTTCATTATCATACATCTAAGCTCAAAGAAAAATTAAGCCTATTTTGAAATCATAACTACCTTTAATTTTACTTAACTACTGTTTAACTTTAATTAATATAAAAACTATAGTAGTGCAATCGGTTGAACTTCTTATAGCCCACGGCTAGTCATTCAACTGTACATTTGGCTTCTAAGTGTATATTTAAAAATTAAAAATCGCTCCGACTTAAAGGTATTTTTAGTATAGACATCAATAAGGTTCCAATAAAATGTCAAAATTGCATCCACATTATTTTTCAAAACTTCAAAGAAAGAGACATCAAAGAAAATCTATTGTTAGGGGTCATTGACAAACGTAGCGACTAAATGCTTAAGTATATTACTTTTAATAATAAAGTATGTTTGGCTACCACGATGACTTCGTAAGTGATGGAAGGAGTCAGTTCATAGTTAGTGGTCATTGGTGATTGACCATCTCAATTGGTATTACAGCAAATTGCTAAGATGGCCTTCGATGATGTGCCTTTAATGTACGACGAAGACGACATTGTCGATTAAAGGCATGTTCATTTCGCTCGTGAGTATACATGACTAGCGGAACCGAATTTAGCCTTGAAGACTGTTACATACACCGCAGTGCAGTTCATCTAGTGCATCTTTTGCCATTGTTAGTAGTGAAAAAGAACCAATGGAATCCAGAAGTGGTGGCCACCATTCCAAAAGCTAACGTGTTGAACTGTTAGCATGGTGGCCTGCACTAAGGTGGCTTTGTAAGGTGATTTTTAACGCTTTGCATAAATATCTTCTTACCCCCAGTATTTGAAAGGCTGAACAACGAAAAATTAACTAATCACCTGTTAAATCTCATGTGAAGTACCAATTGGATTGCTAAAAGCATGAATAATTAGTTTAATTTGATCTAATTACTAACTGCTACTAGCTGTAGGTTAATTGGCTGACATTTTGTACATTTTGACGTTCATGTGTCAATTTAATTAACCTATTATGAATAAATATATTTTAATTTTTTTTTTTCAACTAATTAGATCAAATTAAACTGATTATCCATGCTTGTAGGTACTTTACATGAGATTTAACAGATGACTAGTTAATTTTTTCGTTAATCAGCCTTGCAGAACCTGGGGGTTAGTCTTTTTTCATCAGAAGGAAACACATGCATTATTAAAGTAAGGTATCTAAGTCTCTCGTAACTACACTATATATCGTAATCTCCAGAATAAGTCCGTCTTGATTGGTCTACAAACATTTGATCGGACATTTTTGTGTCTCAAACGAGACAATTTGTTGTTTTTAGTTCAAGTGGAATTGTTTGCACAACTTGTCAAAAGTACAGAAGAGAACCGATTTTTTATCGAGAACCACCCAGTATCAAATAAATAGCTTACTTTAAATGGCTATTGTTATTTACGTGTGTTGTTAAAACTGCATTTGTATTGCTCACATCGACTTAGTTTATGAAACAAACTTTAAACCAAGGTAGTTTTACTTTTACTTTATGACAACTCTCTTACTAAAGAACAAAGTCATGTGACGCATACTTTACAAAAATTACAGGCAGACAAACATAGATCTAACAAAATTTTGCTCGTGTGTAAGTCGAACCCGCACGCGCTCGCATTGCACCACCGCGCGGTAATCTACAGTGTACAAATAACTGTTATCTAGCATATTGTTATATTTGATATTATGTACATGCTTATTAAAAATATATCAAATCATGTGACGCTTTTATAAACTGTTAGTTTTCGCCTAAAAGTCAAAATTTAAAACCTGATATTTAACAAAAATATTTTGCTATACTTTAAGTTTCGTTACGATATTTTCCTTCACCATATTGTACAAGACCAAAGGTAGCAAGTAGATTAAAATACTTGAGTCAAAATATATTTGTAGATGTCCTATTTTAAACTTTGAACCTCATGCACAAGTAGATACCATAGCCATCATGACAAAAAGTATTTTAGATGCTTTGACTACAAGAATTAAAATGACATCAACCCAAAGCATTCTGAAAACGTGTGCAGCAGCCCTGTGCGCACGCGACAGCCCTATCCGTTGGTATCCCCGTACGATCGCGTACGCACTCGTAGCGTAGATTTTTTGCTGCACCCGCGATGCGCATGGAATACAAAACCAATGCGAACTCCCCCGCCATTTAAGGCCAGGCCCTTAGTCCGGATTCCGTCCCCGGACGTGTCCACACAATAAAAAGATTTATATTTATTTATCGGATAAATAAGAGACGATCGAGCCGCGTTCTTCGAAAGTGTTTTAAATTAGTATTTCTTCCGTGCGCGTGCTATCGAGTAAATTGGGGATTGTTTTGGCTGTCATACAAATTGGCACCTATACTTACTAGTAGTACAAATAGTGTTGTTATGATCCTTTGTGATGTCACAATGTTATACGTAAAATAACTAGATACTATAGAACATTTTTTTTACTTTTTCTGGCAGTTCGACTCTTGGAATCTCATGTATAGTCGACCATATACTTGCTTTACGACTTTTAGAGCAAATTCCATCAAAATTAAAATTTAATAAGACTTATTATGACAGTGATAACTTTCACTGTACTAAGGGCACTTGCAAGCAAAAATAGACATTATTGCTTTGTGATATGCAAATGTACTATAAGGGTTGTAACGCAATTTTATAATCAACATACTTTAATGTTTAAGATAAGCTTACGATTAATTACGAAAAAATCGCCTGGCATCGAACACTCAACCTCGTACAAAAGGTAGGTATCGTAACCATTGTGCTACGACGTATACAGCAATTACCTTTAGGTTAAATCTTACATAGGTTCTAAAACACATCTACGTCTAAGCGTCTGAAAGCGTCTGTATAGTGTATATAGTTACTATAGGACATGATCATATTCTCAAGAAATATGTGCTCAACATAGGCATGTAAAATTACTTATCAACAAAGTAACATAACGAGTTCATTTCTCATATTCATCCTTATTTGGGTACTAAACGTTACATGGAAATATCATAAAAACTAGTCACAAATATCACTATAGATCATACCGATAACAATAATAATGAAAAACGATTATCGATTATGTATCGATTATTATTACACGGTGTTCATAATTTAATATCGATTAGACGCATCCACGTTATATGTATACAAGTGCACGTAGCTGTAACATACCTCTGTTTTATAGTATCCTAGTAGTGAAATAAGGATGTGCTGTTTATCGTTATGTGTGAAATTGTCGATAATTTCATTAAACATAATTTAGACTCTTCTTTTCTCACCTCTATTAATACTTTGTAGCTACTGGTTTACAGTCAACAAGGATGTAAAATTTTTAACTTTGACTAAAATTACTTTTACCTTTTTCGACATACCGACTTATATACAATGTAACACTTTTTTACAAATAATACAAAACAGTTATAGACTTGGTCTAGTAGATAGATATTTGAATTTACACTCGGCACCCAAAGAGGTTGTTAATAGTTTGGTTTAGGAGGATAATATGACCTCCTTCATCGTACAATTCTTGAAAACGCTCGCATCCCTACGAATCCAAGAAAAACTCCCAGCAGCTCGTAGTGTATAGTTCCCACTGAGTGTTCCGGGTTTTATTCCTAGTAGCACGTGGGAAAATCGTGTCTATAAATCAACGCCTACAATTTTTTACAAGGATCTCCTTTAAAATCATCTACTGGACACGAGGAGTTATTTGTTGACGTTTTTTTTGTTTGCTATCTTGGTTTGTACGTGATAGTATTAATTACTATTTACTATAACTAATGCATTGTTTGCAGTTACGATAAACAAGTATTACTTTTTTTCAAAGTTAAATTATCGCATGGTGTTCCATGCGATAATTTCCTCTGAAACAAATGACAAACACATTTTTTTTTAAATGGCAGGGCCTCTTCTTACTGCTGGATGATAACTGGCTGGTACATACTACAATGATTGATTATTGATTTTCGAAGCAATATTTTATCACACAAATTTTTGTGTCTCTGAGGACTTAGATAAGTGGCATAAATACTAAAACAACAGAATAGATTAAAAAATATAGGATTGACATAAAAGCTAACGCTAACACTGTCGTTAGCTTATGTCAATCGCATACATTTTTTAATCTATTCTACTATATTAGCATTTATGGCACTTGTTTAGGTCCTTTGGCAATCGAACGCTACCGAAATATGTCTAATGCTGCGATGGCGATCACCCCTAAAGTGCATAGGTAAGTGTCGAAAGTTTGAGCACCGTTATTGACGTTGTAGTGCTAAATGTGGGCTGCATTATCGCTATAATAGTTGTTATTTTTTATGTTACCATTCCATTTTGTAGCTGTTTGTTATCCTTAATAAATAAAATAAAAAATAAGTCAGTAAAATTGCAATTTAAAACTCCAATAACATTACTTAGGATTACTTACGCAACGCATCTTCTTTGTCTCTTATGTTAACAAATCACACGTCATACTCGAATCGAATAAACATGAGTGACCAGTCTAACCCGAGCAAAGGTTACGGCGACATTTTTTTTAATTACCGCTGCTTTGACGTGTCGTTTGACAGATGCCACAACTGTCAAACTGATTTATTAGAACATCATCCGAAGTAAAATCAACCCTATGATATGTAATATAAAGTTTGAAATAAGAATTAAGCGTAACAGTGTCCAGTCAGCCAGTATTGATGCAGTGATCCATTTTTGAACGTGAATACATCGTTCTGTACTATTTTGGAAATGTTTGGAAACCGTCAATGTTAAGATTGCTAGCATTCAAGTTGGAATGATAGACATGAATTTTTAAATAGAATCAAATATCAATTTTTGAACTTAGACCTTTCTCATAACTTGTCAATTATAGTAAGTTAAGGGACACGTCTATACTAAAAAGGAAGTACTTAATGCATGCTCGAACTAAAAAAAAATCAGTTTGTATTGTTTTCAATATTATTCACGAGTGTAAAAACTTTAGCTACTTGCGAAGTAGTAGCCCGAACTTAATAGTGGTCTCCTCTTCTCATTTTTTAAGTAATTAAAATAATTTGATTATAAGAAAACTTTATTTTTTTTTACAAAGATGACGATGACAAAATTTAAGAGAAAGATTTATGTAGTGTTTACATTACTATATTTAAATATTAATTGCATCAATTATATAATTATTACAAGAGTTACCTAAGTGCTACTGTTACTAGTAGTAACAGTAGTAAGTAGTACTGTTTTAATTAACTAACTAATAAATATACGTAAAGACAATCTGATAGTTCATGAAACTGGTATTATAAACACCGAAGTACAGTAATGATCATCATAATCCACAGACTCAATCTATCTACTGCTCGGCATAGGCCTCTCTCAGTTTGTGCCAAACTCTACGCTCTTGTGCTAGTCTCATCCATGTTCGATCGAGTACATTTAAAAAGAGAGAATCCAAATTTATTCAAGAAAATCTCGAAGAAATTCAACCAATAAAAACCGTTTAAACCGACCACCTGCTTCAAGTAGCTACTCAACCATCCTATCTATTCAAACAATGACATTCAAAATCTATAAACCGGTACTCCTAACATTCCGATCGTTTCTTGTATAATCTTTCATGAATCATCGTTAATGTTTGCACAGGGGTGGATCAGGACCTCCCTTCATCTATATGCAAATTTGCAATAACCATTGCAGCCTTGATGACGCCTTGCGGACAATTAACGTATCGATTTAATTCTATAAAGATACTTTGTAACTATAAAACTGCTGCTACCTTGATTTTGTGGTAATACGCAAATTTTATGCACGAACGTTACAAATTATTATAATTCTTTCCAAGTTTATCTCGAGTATGAAAGAAAATGTTGAATGCAAATTGGAGACTTATTGATCAACTCGATCAGCTGTGGCTAAAATATAACAAACGATCCCAAAGATCTAACACAAAGATCAAAAATATAAAGTTTTATTTATCTATTTGAAGATATTGCTTACACTAAAGAAGGACTGAGTCGAAGGGTATTTGTTTTATTCAAAAATAATACAAAGAATTATGTCACAATACAGAAGTCGCATTTTGACTTCATAATTAAATATTTAAATACATGCTCTTATTTATTTATCTGTATTTTATAATGGTTTAAGAATCCATAAGCCATCTGTAATATAAAATAAACATTTTTATCTAAATATGGTTAATAAAGTCCTAATCTGCTGAAACATTATAAATTAACTTTCATCGGAACAAACTTAAAAGGATATTTGAGTATATTTTAATTGCTCATAATTCGATAACTTAAGCCTAATCAAGTGACATTTAAGTAATATTTTAAAGTATCAAGACTACTTAAGTTAATGTTTATTTATGAGTAAGTAGGTGGATTTTATATCTGTATCCTATTAAAGTAAGTAGTTTACTTATTTACATGGATTTTTACTAAATTAGTGGATTAATTTTAAGTTGTTTATTAGAAATTTGTAAAAATGTAAATGATATGGTATTTTAATTGATATTACTATTATTAAGTAGTATAATATTTGATTGCTTCGAAAACACAGCGGGAATGCGTGCGACTACAGATTGCGCGTTCGATGCCACGAAATAAATCGATGTGTGATCCAAAAATATCTGTTGCGAGATTTGATATAGGTAAAGTGCTTATTTTTCGGAAAAGAATATTCACCTGTAGGCACTAATAAGTTTACCTTGGTAATTTGGGCTTACTGGCTTACGGTAAAGGAAAAATATCTGTAATTGACAATCTGCTCTTAGTAAGCGCGACGATCAATGTTCATGCCTTCTGTGTATGAGTAATAATCTTTACCTACAGTGTGATAATAACGTGTAAATATTATTAATATTAGTTGATCTCATTAATATTCACCCTACATTGTACAAATATTGTGCTCACAAAATCCAGTTAAACAAATACTCTATCTAATAATAATAACTGTAACAGTATTACCGCATTAAACATTATTTCATACACAACGGTACAGAGTAACACGGTACATATTACAGTAGCTCAAGTAAAATGCCTATTATCTGTGGTACATGCTACTAGCGCCACGCCCTCGTGGAAATTATATGATCAGTGCGACGGGCGAGCGTACTAACTTAGTAGCAATGAGGTTTATTAGCAACTAGTGTAATATCGCGGCTCGAGGTAACTTTGGCTTATTATTTTCTTAACGTCTACGTTTAGTTCGTTATAAAAGTTTTAAGTACCTACCTATGAAGATGAAGAAGGTTTAGAAAAAAGAATAAAAGAAACTAAAACAAATAAGGCTTGCATCATCATTATTATTATCAATCTGATGACGGCTTCTGAAAGACTTATAAAAGATATATCTGCCATAACCGAAATTTTGTTCGCAAGCAATGCTGCTGTCGGTTATCTAGCCTTTAACCAGTATACCCACGGGAAGGATGGGGTGGATCCATAATGTAGTAACCACATGGAAATAAGTAAAAATTAGTAGCAGTAGTTACACACACAGAAGGACATGGTGTGGTCCTAACACGGGACGTAATAGTTATATTAACATATTTTTGTGACATATCCCACAAAGTATCAAAACAGACAGACATTTATAATATTTTCAATTTGCATAATTCTAACACTATCAACATTGATGGTACACATAGGATAATGCAGTCCATTAACACAACACGCGTCTACTGGTTCTTTCTGATTTACATCAACACTATAGATAATTTATGAGATAGTTTCAATATCTTTGCTAGTTATTTTATAATTTATTTATTTTACGCCTAGATTATGATCGGTAGTTGGTGATTCAAGATTTGCAGCTTGCAAATTATTATATGAGAGTTGACCTGAATATGTTGACATCGCGCAGCTGACGTATGCCCTTAACATTCAACGGACACAAAGTAGATACACCCAGTCGAACAATTTATAGTTTTACATGTTATACACATTGTTGTAGCACGGAGAAGATGATCACCATGTCAGATCAAGACAAATTAGCTATTTAGTCCTGGTATTCTCACTTTATTCTACTGAATCATTTCAAGTTTATTCAATATTATGCAATGAAAACTTAACTTATTAAGTTTTTGGGGACTGAATTTAAAACTGTTTTTTGTATTCCTCGCTACAAAATAGATGCGTTAACCATTAAGCTATTTCGACGTTGTACGTAAGTGTTAACTCGTCTAATCATTTCTCAGTTCCCTCCAATGATTTATCATTACTGTGGTTGTAGACGAGCCTGCGGGCTGCCGGCCTATCACGACACCGTGCTTATCTACTACGCTGAAACACGACATCCGTAGTGCAAACGTCTTGTATTTAAAAAGCAATTTGTTTACAATACGCCTGATGTGATTTATTGGAGTAATTTTTAGCATTTTCACGTAATATTGTTAAACTACAAAGGTCTAAATTAAAGCGAGTAGTTTTTCAATTTACGGGTGTTTTTGTCACATTAGAAAAATATATTATTAGTTATTTAATCGAGCAAGAAAATTCTTAGTTTACCTTGGATATGAATGACGGTGAAAGAAAACCATCGTGAGGAAACCTTGACTTTCGAACCGCCTTTATAGAGAAGGCATGAGCATTA
The DNA here is from genome assembly GCA_963082885.1 of Parascotia fuliginaria. Lineage (NCBI taxonomy): Eukaryota > Metazoa > Arthropoda > Insecta > Lepidoptera > Erebidae > Parascotia > Parascotia fuliginaria. The sequence continues at coordinate 2,331,991 of OY720180.1, read as the reverse complement.
ATCACCACGCTTGCTCAATGCGCATTGGCAATTTCAAACTTTTAACCTGAGAGAGAACCTTCGAAAATACATATGATTGGAAAAATCACATTAAGTACTTGCTCGGATTCATAGCCACTACCTCGTGTTTACGAAGCGAGTGCCTTCACCACTTCACTGTTCACTGGGCCAATCCGACATTTTTATCAGTATGTAAATTAAATTACCTATGAACATGGACGTGCTTTCAAAGTTTTGCTAAAACAATGTTATAAAAAATAAAACAAGTTGCAGCCAATTGGTTAACAAACTGAGGGGGCTCTGCGGTAGTGTAACTCACCGAACGAAACGCATTTATGAATCATACTACTAATACCCGTTCATCTATACTATTACATCAAGCGAAAGAGTCTTGTTTCTTTGTTTGTTTGAACGCGTTAATCTCTGAAACCACCAGTCGCATTTCAATAGTTATTTTTTGCATTTGATAGCCCAGTTCTTGAGGTAGGTTATAACATCACGCTACAGGCAATGGGAGCAGAGCAGTAAGCAGAGACGCAGGTAAAACCGCGCCGTGGAAAGCAAGTATTTTATATGACAGTAGATACTTTTCCAGTCAATCCGTTCCATTTTGGATCTAACAAGGATCTACTACTTACTTCTTCTTTTTTTCTGTCTGTCAATTGCCTCATTTCGCCAGTTGTATTTGTTGTTCAAACCATTTTATACTTTTCACTAGATGGCGCTGTGTGAATGTGGTAGAATATTATTATTATTATTATTATTATTATTTCTACATATAGGCCTCTTAACATACAGAGAAATCATGATCACCACGCTTGCGTAATGTGGATTGGCGATTTTGTTATATATTTTTTTAATCAAGATTTTCTTACGTCTTTTCCTACACCCTCAGTCAGTAACTTAGAATCGGGCTTCAAACCAGTAATTTTGCATAGAGAGAGCGGCAACCTTAACCACTAGTCATCATCTTTCAAAAGCGATCAAATCATCAACAACATTTCTTTACAAAAGCTATACATCAAAAATAAAAACTAAAAACTCTTTGAAAACAGTTGAACACAAACAGATGTATACAAAACAGCTGGTCCACAATCCACAAGATTAATTAGCCCTCAGTGGTCCCGTTATCTGTTGGCGACACGTGACCGGGATCTTAAACTGTGACCCGGTCGTGTGTGGTCCAATCGGTGATCTGGACTGATTCCCGATTGTTTTGTAATGTGTCCCCGACATGCGATGACTGTTACTTTTGTGACTGTGAAACACTTTGTTGTGAAAGTTCTTATATAATGAACAGCGCACGGCACTAATTAAGGTAACTTAATACGTGTAAACCTAAAAGTTTTTCTGTCACTAAATCTCATTTATATACCAAAGATAGCATGGAATTCAACCACTTCAAATTAAGGGATTAAATATATTACGTTTATGATACCTATAGGATAATTTTTGAATAATCGATTTTTTTGTACAATTTCCGTAGTGAACAAGCATACGGGCTTCCTAATAAAGAGTAGTTACCATGATCATCATTTCCTAACACAGGCATTTTGTTGCTTAAAAGGAAATTCCAATCACTAGATATTAAAAAAACTTGTTAAACCAATAAATTAAAACCATTTTTCATTTTCTTTTCCTTTTTTTATCATAACCCATGTTTATACCATTGCAGAAACAATGTAAACAATGTTGTCAATCGTGCAGAAAAGCGGAAAAAGAGGGAGGAGGAAAAGGAAGAGGAATGAAAATTTATATATTATTAAAAGTTTATTCACAGCTTTTTCTAAAATTCATTTGTGGTATGGATCACAATAAATTAGCCTCAGAGTTCATACCGAAGATTTCGGTTTTTAAAATATCAGAAATTTTGAGCTCGCTTTGAGTAAATGCGGTTATCAACACTCATGCATACTGTATGCGACGTATATTACAGTTAAACGCATGCTTATGCAATGCCTAGTAAAGAGATGGGATAATAGTAACTTGAAAAGTATTGCTTGTAAAACATTTTACAAAGACAATTATTACATTTTACTTAGGTCAATAAATTAATAAATAAAATATATGAATTTATTTTTTCTTACTGCTTAGACAAAATAGTAATTTAAATTACCAAACAAGAAAGTGAATTCAATTTTATAAATGTTGCCTGTTTTTTCATAAAGCATGCTTCGTTTACGTACCGAGTCATTAGATGCGCCAATGCGCGCGATGTAAATAGAGAATTTATTGTCCTTCTTTTTAAACGCAAAAATGTACCAAATAGTGATCAATGAGAGCATTGATTTCCATTCGGTACATTAATTGTGTTCAGGCATAAAACAAATAACAGGTTTAGGCAATATCTAAACATCTATTCTCGTGAAACAGTTACTATTTGTCTGGGAGTAATTTACACGGTAGTAGATCCACGCTGGTTTTAGCATGAATGGGCCGGATCGACCGGGGAAGTACTATCCCCTCATAGAAGATCGACGTAAGAGTAGCAGTATCCGTACTGCTGAGTTTCGTATGGTGAGTGAGTGCGCCGGAGGCTCAACTTCCCCCTTTCTTCTTTCCTCACATCCCTCATTCTCTTCCTCTACTCCATACCGAGCCGCCATAGTGGAGGCCACCATACCAGCAGATAAGACGATGGCTTTTGGTATGTTGACCACCACTTCTGGATTCCACTGACTGCTTACCATCCACCAGGCAGGGTGGAGTCTCTTTGGTAGATTAATATAAAAAAAATATCGTAGTCCTCGACAAGGTTATGGTATAAATACCTACCTATATAACATTAAATACTCCTGCTTCTACGGCATACGTAGTGCTCTTAATACTGGCATACGCTTTGTACCATTTAGTTTGCATCCTATTGGCATAAAACACATAAACTGGCCTGATTGACGCAGTGTGATCGCTTGGAATGCGGCTGTGCAAGAGGTTGTCGATTTGATTTTCATAGGAAACAAAACTGATATGATAAGATTTTGCATGTTTGTAAGGTCCCCTGCGACACATGTTTCCTAGTCCAGAAATTTTTGCAAAAACATATTCGTAATCCAGAATAATGTACTCAAATAAACTACATACTTTGATGTTCTATAATAACACACACACTACAAACAATTGCACTGAAAAACAACTAAATCCAAATCCAAATGCCCATGTAGACGTCCAGTACCATCAGCAAACGGTATCAACGCCCCCGGCCGGCACGACAGCGCGATCTGATCGCGTCCGCCTGTGATTTGCGTTAGAACGACGTTGCATCGATTTGAATTCGTCACGTTCGACGCAATACCGATGCGGTGCAAATTTTCGAGGCGGAGTTATGAACGTTCCGGTGTGAAACCTGTGAACTGTGTGTTGGGGATTTTATGTACAGCGTGCTTTGTTTGCTGCTGATAATTTAACTATGGCTCGTAAATAGCTAAGAAAAACTAAAAGGATACCGCCGTGTGATATGAAGCAGCAGTATTACCTGTGCCCTCATGTTCGTGAATGGACGTCACATTAGTGTGCAGACGTCCCTTACAAGACATTTGTGTCTCCCATATATAAATGTGTATGACATAATCACCACACTTGACAGCTTAAGCTGCTGCCCTTTATCTCGTAATCTCTAGGCGCCTCTTCAGACATCCACGATTTGATATAAGGTACACACACAGAAACATTGCCGTGTAGTGTTTTTTCTTCAATATGATATTATGTGTTTACTGACACTAGCTACGAGTTTCAATAAAACAACAAAGTAGCTGCTGAAAATTGTCCAATATCTGAAAACTGCAGTAATTTTAGATATTTGTGAGTTTATTTGCTACGTGCTTTGTAAACATGGTTTCAAATTTCACTGACAAGTTTGTATAACACAAACTTGTCAGAGAAATTAAAAATTTAAGACAGCTGTAAACTAGGTTAACTTTAAATTTTCCAATTACGAAAATAGGCGTAATTGAAAAATTTTGGGAGAGGTCTTTGCCTGGCAGTGGGACACCACATACAGGCAAATAAAAAAATCGTGATGGATTTAAGCACCAGAGATCCTAAATATAAGGTTCTAGCACCAGGCAAGTACAAATCCAACTTTCTCTGATTCTAAAATAGAGTATTATAATGTGGCTACCAATTGATAGATGAGGGAAAACGCCGTCCTGTCAAAAAGAGACGTTTGATGGAGACCTTTATTGGAACCATTACATTGATATATTTGTAAACAATATACTTCGACGAAAAAATACACCGTGTATCAAGGTGTGTGGGCGTTAATACTCGTCTAAAAGAACCGCCATGGATAAATATCGCTTTGTGGAAACATACATTATTCTAATCGAGAAGTCTATGTATGACGAAAACTAATACGAGTGCTGCATAAATGTGTTGGTAACCGCCGAATAGGATGAAACGATACTAACAGAAGCCTTTAAGTCACTTTAATAGGAATTTTAACTACATATATACGGTTTAAATATTTGGAAAATAGTTATTCAAGAATAATTATAGTTTATAATTCTATTCAAATAAATTTTTCATTTCATTCTATTTAAAATTATCCTATTTTCACCGTGTCTGAAGGAATACGCACGTAACCCAGTATTGAAAACTCGTATTACCTTTCTGCAATCACCAACACTTTGCCAAGCCTGGTGACTACGCCAATTTTTGAGTGTGGACATCTAACAGTAACCGGTTTTTGACTGATATTATATAGACTGACATGTTTTATCTGAATCTAAACTATACTCTTGATTTCCCTAAATTAAATAATGTTAAAAATTATAAATAAATTTTATAATTTTAACATTATTTTGTCAGTCATGTTCAAAATTTCAATATTTTAAGCGCCTTGGTAAATCTGAATGATGCAATACGTCACTATTGCTATAATATTTTCCGTAGGCGTTTGTTGTAAGACCGAATGAAACTTTTGAACCGAAACAAACGAAGCCTGACATCTACAATATAATGAAATGTATTAATTTTATACTCGTAAAATTCAATATCGCAAACCCAAATAGATAATATCAAAAATAACAAAAAAATATGAATAAATGTTACGATCCTGATCAGACAACAATGACTACCTCAGTTAGCTTACATAACGTATATTAAGTGGCTTTCATCTCGCCGACCATTGTGCACTGTGACCGTCCTGGACTTCCGTATGCCTTGTAAGATATGCGTCTATCGGAGAAATGGGATAACTTGCAATTTGCGAAATTGTAATTAAAATTATGCATCGAGCGACGATTTTGCTACTTACCAGCAAAGTATACACATGCAATCGGTATTGTGAAGATATTATTTAATTTAGGGAAATCAAGAGTTTCTCAATTTGTATATTCAACAGTCTCAATGTTACAGAATGTAATTGCGTAGCTCACAAAATTGTTCAGATCTTATAAATGATGGCAGTTAAAACATAGCATATATAAAGATGGTAGTAAAATCAATCAATACAAAATGGACAGCTGTTTCCTGTAATAAGACTGCCGCCACTGCGCGTAGAAGGAAATAAAAATTCTTTGTTTGTAACCTAATTTACGCAGGCAAACAAAACCATCAAAATTTAATTATTCATTCGTAGCCTGGTTACAAACCAAGAAAAAATCCTAGTAGTAAGCTAGTTACGAAACTTAGTTACGTACGCGGATGAAGGAGTGGTTACTAAGCGTGTCAATTATGACACATATTTTCAATGATGATAATAGCCTATGCCCAGCGGTGGACGGAGTACCGTTTCTAGTTTGTTTGCCAATAGACTGTCTTATCATTCTTCATTCTTAACAATGACGCCTTAATACTTCTCTTGTGAAATGAATCAATATAGATTACCCATTAAAAAAAACAAAATTACGACCATTCTCAATAAAATAAGAACGAACCGCACTTACGTCAATGTACTGTACCTCCCTTAAGTAGTGCCGGTAACCTAAGTGACGGTTACGTAAGTAACGTGAAGTAATAACGGTAATAAGGTGTTAAATTTACGAAGTGTTAAATACGGTTTTGTCAATTACTCCCAAGGGGATGGGAATGGTAATTGGAGTAGATTTTGTTGCTCTACTAAGATACTTTTTACGGTAACGTGATAATGTAGTCTGTTTATTTTTATCTTACGTTCAAACCGCTTATTTTTTTCTGTTACGCTTTGAATTGCAGTGGAGCTGTAGTTAAGTTTATTAACGGTGGCTTTCTTTAAACGATCTTTATTTGAAAACCCGATTTTATGCAATAGATTGTTCCGCACTGAATAGCTTTTACAAAATGTCAATATGTCTATTATTGACAGCTCTTCAGCGCTGAACGTAAAACCTTGATTTTCAAGAATCTTGTATTTAAGTTTGTATAAATAAAGCCACTGTTATACAACATAAAGAATAGATAGGAATACATTTGTTCTCTGAATGGAAAAGGACGTAAGAAATTATTAAATTCGTGATTTACAATTAGGTAACGATTGGTCTAATGTAAATCATTGTTTAATGATATTTCCTAGCTTTTGCTACAAAACGCGATTATTCATTTCAATCAATGCAACGAAGTGAGTACAATTAGACAAACCTACGCCAAAAAGGGAGTCATTCTAAATCCTATACATTTAAATAGCATGAGCAAATCTCCAAATTGTCGCTTATGTTCTTTCGCCACTAGGTGCTTGCTCCCGTTCTGTTACAAATTCAATCCTAAATAGGTTCTGGCTCGTTATTATGTTATTAACATTAGAAATTACGACATCTCATTGTACTGTAATCGGTATAGATACTGCCTTTGTGCGCTTACACGGGCTGTTACTTCAACTTGTTAAGTTATTGCATAGCTTAAACGAGCGAGATTTTGTGCAATACGTTTGTTTTTATACATGTGACAAATAAACAACGGCCCGCTTGATAAGCAGTTAGACGATTTACGTGCCCCGCATCACGTTTTGGGGTGCGTGGCGAAGGAAAATCTACACCGTGCGTGAATTCGTGTTCAGTGTGTTGTACCACTCGTTTATACTTTCAAACATAGCAATAACACGCAAGGTTCTGCAAGCGTTCATAGGCTACAGTAAGACGATTCGCACACTGCCCCGCGTCACGGAGCGTAGTGTGGGCGTGCGTAGTGCGAGACAAGTGGCATATGCTAATAGAATATAATAGTATAAAAAATATATGGGATTGACATATTAATAAGTTTAATTGACAATATTGGCGTCAGCTTATGTCTATTCCATACATTTATTATTAATCTATTATTTATTTATGCTACTTGTCTAGGCCCTATGTAGAGACAACACTCACACTTATAACCACTAAGCCACTGATTTATACTAAATATAGCGCTTTAAAAGACATCCAAGTAGGTAATTGGCACCTCAACTCGTTTAAAATTCAGGCGTCGCGTCAGACGGTTATCTGTGTCGCGCTGGATCGAACTCGCACCACAATGGACATACGTCAACACTCAACACGATCCACAGTCGGTTTGCTCCTATTTGTCCTTTAGTTTTATAGTGGTTAAATAATATTTGCATAGGATGTTTTAGATGGAACTTTTGTATAGGCTTTGAAGTTTTATCTGAAAACTAGAAGTGTTGGTTTGAAGTTTTTTTGTCCGTATGTGACGATATAATACATTTTAGTCGTTCTTTAAATTTGTACGACGTTCGGTTCGTACTTTAGAATGCTCTGTCTACTTAAAATTTTACAATAGGTTTGACTCCAATTTAGTCAGTTTCTAGCGCGGCCTGATATATGCTAGACAGAGAACATTTAGCTGTCTAATGTCTCTGTCTTCAAATATGTATTTTACAGTACCTTATTTTAGGGTTGCAAGTTCGTAAGCAAGAATCATTCTTGCTTACTACTCATACGAAAACTAATATTCTGTATACACAAGGACGCATTAGTTTTATTAAAAGCATTTAGTGAGTGAACTAAAACTTTAGAACATCCTACCAATACTATAGTTTGACCGATATCGTTCGGTTGACTCATACGCGACACGATCTAAACACTGCGCTAGTAGATGGTAGAATCGAAAGGGACTCTTCCACACCACACACGTATCAACTTATTCTGCCGCCGTGCTTTCTATAAGCCTAACAGTTAAATGCTACAGCCTGACTAATTGCGCAAAAAGCAATTAAAACCTATCAATTTCAAAATGTTAATAAAGAAAGCCTACCTCAAAACAAACTACACTCCAGTGCTTCAACGTCCACCCACGCTTGCCCATCCACTATCGTCGTATAGATATTACGCATACAGGCTGTGTTCGGCGGCGTAACATTAGCCCGATTGACACGAACATGGCCCTTGTTACTGCTATCCAGATGCGTATCAAACGCCTTTGGGCTACTGTTTTCGTATCTTGCGTTCAGACTTAAATTTAAACTAGAAGGGGTATGCAAATGTAGGGAAATTTCCAGAACATTCTATTCTGTCCATAGTCTCTATTTACCTAGTCTCGCTGTCAGTGATAATTTGGTTTAGGCGCATTAGGGCTAATTCTCATTTTGGCAACCGACTCGCTAATGGACTACTACTCATTATGGCCACTTCTCATTTTAGCTACTTCTGATTAGGGCTACTTCTCACTTGGGCTACTTCTCACTTGGGCTACTTCTCACTTGGGCTACTTCTCACTTGGGCTACTTCTCACTTGGGCTACTTCTCACTTGGGCTACTTCTCACTTGGGCTACTTCTCATTAGGGCTATTACTCATTAGGGCTACTTCTCAAAATTTGGGAATGGTTATTGAAATAAGTATTATTTTATTATTTATTCCTGTACTATAAACTAATTTTGATCGTTTCGACGACGATTCGATGTATGATATTGAAAATTATATTTTTTTATTTGCATAAAATGTTATCACATTAACTAGAAGATTTTTCTGGCCTCAACATTTTAGAATTTAGGATTTTTATCTAGCTTCGTCTTACGTTATAAAGTTTTTCTGATTGCAATTGTCTTTTCACAAGTCACTGCTGCCTGTCCTGTATTAGATAATTTATTTAAAGCGTGATGATTTGACCCATAATTCAATTGATTGATTTCGCTTGCAACTATTATTTCACGAATATGCCAAACTGCAAGAGCAAACAACTGGCAAGCCTCTGTGATCCCATCTTTACCAGGGTAATAAATCAACTAGAGTCCTGTTCTTTCCAGCACAGCTATATCCTCGTGTTTGCTTCTCGGGTGTAAATGGGTGCATAATAAGCGACCATTCAAAATCAAGCAGACGCATTCCGAGCGGTATAATAGGAATTCTTCAGGTATACACATGTTTGTTGGTCAGTGTGTATGTTCGGACATTTGTATGGGACTCCTTGAATAATGATTTACAATGTATTCGGTATAGCTTTTCGTTGTTACAAAACTGATTTTTATCAACCGTTTGTGTAGTGAAATTTTCTTGTTTTTAGTACGAGATAAAAGGGTATTTTTACTCTGGATGTTAATCATGTTAGTTGTGCCTATATTTTGTTGCGACGCTACTAAATCAATTTAAGAGGTTGCTCGACTTGTTTTGATCTACAATGTCTTATGAGTTGTATCCTTTAAAATCTAGTATTGTAGTCATAATTTTGCGCTTTTAGCTCTGCGTCACAGTATAGTGAAGATTACGCTTTTTCCACGCGGTACTCAGCGCTAGTACAATCTTTAGAAGTAGAATCTTTTTTACTTCATAATTCTTTGGTAATATTTGTTACAATATGATTAATTATCAGCCAGAAGACGGCTATGGCTACATAGCTTTACCCAAGCATCGCCATTTCGACTAATTCTGACCCGCCTTCATCTATCACTTTGTCCGCCTTCTATAAGTTACTAGCTTCCCGTAGTGCGGTTTCACCCGGGTCTTTGGTTACTGCTCTGCTCCCGTCGCCAGTAGCGTGATGTTACATAGCTTATAACCTTCCTCATGAACTAGGCTATCATACACAAAAATAACTATTTAAATCTGACTGGTAGTTCCAGAGATTAGCGCGTTCAAACAAATTCTTTCGCTTTATATAATAGTTTAGAAGATATATACCACAATATTAATAGAATTGAAATGTTATAATACAAAAGTCCTGTAAAAAAATAAAGCAAAATGGTCGGAAATCATAACTTTTGTAACTACATATATTAATCAAAGTGCAGAACAAATTCAGTGTTATTACGGTACCACATCGCTCGTTAAATGATATCGAACAGGATCGGTGGCGAATCGATCGATCGATTGTCTTTAACTAAGGTTTACTCTTATTTCGACATTTACTTACTTAAACTCAAACTCAAAGAGTTTCTTTTATTTTGATCATAACATATGCTGCTTATGAATGTTAAAATTACCTAATGTCAGCCAATTAACCTACAGCCAGTTCGCTGACGAGGTAGGGCCGTGAGAAAAAGTGGCAAGAAACTCAGGCCACTCTTTTCAATCGCCAGATAATTACAGTTTTTTGTATGAGTTACAATGTTAACACTCAACGTAACCAAAGAACCATACAAAGTAATTATTACAAATCAACCAACTGATATAATCACTAAGATTGAAAAAAAGAAGAGTCCTCTCTTCTTTTCTTTTTTTAATCTTCTTTTAATTATTTAGTCAGTTAATCTTAATCAAACCTCTCAGCCATACTAAATGAAAAATATGTTTATTAGTAGAGGTCACCATACCAGCAGTTTTAGAAGATGGATTTCACTGACTGCTTACCATCAGACAGAGTGGAGTCACATTAGTGCGCTCATATCAAAACGGCAAATATTTATTTAGAAATTTATAAAATATCATAACATGCTTCTTACTCCCGATACGATAGATATTACACACTTACAACTAATATAGTTCACTAATAATTTTAATTCTCTTATGATTATTATCTAAATACCTGTACATAATTATGTATGAAATAATATTTATTGCATTAAAACTATAAATACACAACCTAATATATCTGGGCATAGAGTAAACGCCGTGATACTACTAAAAGAAGTTAGCAATCACTGTAAAGTCAATCACTGTAAACTTTAAACATTTCATACTACTTGTTACAGCCATATAGTATGCATGGGGAGTTTGCTTTTAATTTGTTGAACATTTGTCTATAATACCATAAAATTTTAATCAACAACTGTATCAATGTGTCAACTGATAGCAAACCAAATAAATAAATAAATTATAACATAAGTACAACATTTTGCATTTTGATGAAACAATAAATAATGTTTCCCAAATCAAAATAGCTCCACAGTGGACCAGTGTTTGCGTGCGCACCTGTATTCAATATATCGCAGTAACATTTGTAATAAATGATGTGCCGCCCCCTACACCGATTTTTTGACGAGATCTATATAATAGAGCGCTATCCGATTACTAAAGATTGAGAATGTTGCAATGCAGGTTTTCAATTAAATAATAAGATATAGAATAATAATAAAAATAAAATAAATAAGAGCCTTTACTTTTAATATTGTTCTACAAATAAGAATTTAAATTTTATATCTTTTTAAACACACAAAGCTTAATGAACACTGAACATATTGCCCAAGTTGCTTAAAACACACCAGAAAAGGCAAAAATTATACATCACCAAATGCAACACCCACTCGTATTTTAATACCAAAAACAATTGTAAGAGAGCTAAACGCTAAGTACAGTTAGCACAATAATGAGGTAACTGTAGCATTGTGACGTCACAGTAGTACAAAATAAACTGTAACGTCCAAAAATGGAGTACCGACCGATTGTAGACTCGCGGACACTTAATGCCTTCACGACGTACCGCTAGCAAAATAAACGAAAGAAAATAACGACTAAATTGATAATATTAAAATCACTTTTACAGCCAACTATTAGATTTTAGTGATATTAGAAGTGTAGAACAGCAACTATTCAGACTTCTGACTACATATGATGTTCAGGAAATCGAGCTTATTGTCGTATATCAGCTAAAATTTTTGACTCAAATAATATTTTATAATATCTTGATAGAAAAAACCCAATGTTACTTCATTTGAACCGGGTAACAAACCTTGGCGTGGTCCGTACACAGTACTTTTGAAGAAAATTAGTAGGTATGTACATAGATTTGGTGCCGAAGACTTTTTGTGCCGAAAATCGGTCTGGTTCTCGAGTTATGTTAAATAAAATACATATCATTTTTCGCGGGTGGACCCGCGGGGCGCAGCTAGTAGCAAATACTGCACGAAAGTTTCTTGCTTAAATTGTAAGCACAAAGCTTAGGCCTACAACTCACTTTGCCTTTGTCAAAATTACATATCTGCCCTTTAAGCGAAAGAAGCGTTATTTCCTACTTTCGGGTAAGTTCCCTTACTATTAACAATAATAAATTAAACAATAACAAGACTATGTTGTTGCTGACTGTACCAGCAAACTTATCAGATGTACAGAAGAAAGCTGAATGCGTTAAACGGTAGTTAGTTAACCACAATTATTATTATTTAGTGCGTCGGCGAATAAAGGCGACGCCCACGCCAGTTAACCGCGTTAGGATAATGTGGACACGGCTTTTTATTTATTAGATAATCTTTTAATGTTTATAATATGATGAGTGAAAGCATTATCATATACGTTACATAGGACATAAATACGACCTATGAAAATGAGAAACACATGGTATCTACTATATTACAACCTAAATTTAATTTATTAGACGGAGTTTAGCATTTAGCATTTTAAAGCATTTACGGAGAGGCTTTTGCTCTTTTGTCCAAGTTATATTGTTGAAAATCTCTTATCATATTAACGTACCGTAGTGCAGATTTACGTTTGTCTACGATTTAAAATTACCTAAAAATTTATTTCATTGTTCTGCTTTTGCGGCGTGTTACAAATAGAGCCGCTTAATTTTTTCCCGTAGAACAGAATTATTTGCGTACAAAATTTTACCTTATTACAGTTACTTGTTAAGCGTTGGTCATTGTGATATACGCGTTTTCAGGTTAGTGGCTTATGTAGTGTGTCGTTTTTCCTTAAGTATATTTCAACGATCAGAACTATAATATTGTATAGAGAAAAGATTTGTTTTTTTTTTGTATGTTAGTTTGTTTGTTTGCAATGATTTCACTAAAAATTTACGTTACCGATTTAAAAAGTTCTTTCATCATTAGTAATCAATAAATGAAGCTGAAGAAGAACATAGGCTATATTTCATTATGTTAAACATATTTTTCAGTTATTTTTCGAATTTCAATCCTTAAAGCGCTTTTCTAAAAATGAATGATGTATTACGACACTATTGCAATGATATTTGTCGTAGGCGTTTGTTGTGAAACCGAATGAAACTTTTGATACCGACGTATATTTATTTAATATAAATTAATACGTTATATCCATACTAAACTAACAGTAACAGTATCCGATGGTATCGAGCGGCGCGCGCGCAGTCGCGTCCCTGGAAATCATCCTTTGTAGGTATTTATTAACAATTGTACTGCCTTGATCTGATACCAACTAATTACCTACTTGTGATTTATACACGTGATGTAACAATGTCATGTTTGTATGTGTGGACAATAGGGATTCTCCATTGTGTGTTTACATGTGACCTTAATAGTTTTAGATTTGTGAATGAAATAGTTTGGTAATGAATTGTGTTTGGTCTGATGTTTAATCGATATACTAGTATATAAAAGTTTGAGTTGATCTATAGATCAAAATGAATAACAAAAAGTAACTATTTTTTACTTAACTAGCTTTCCGCGGCGCGTTTTTGCATACTGCTCTGCTCCCGTCGCCAGTAGCGTGATGTTACATAGCCTATAACCTTCCTCAAGAACTGGGCTATCATACACAAAATACTTATACCAATCCGTCTGGTAGTTCCAGAGGTTAGCGCGTTCAAACAAACAAACTCTTCCGCTTTATATAATAGTATAGATATAAAGTTTAGGAGATAATGTCGTGATGACATCATTACTTAATAAGTTAAGATGTTTTCACTAAACTAAAGGGTAAGAAACCAGATGATTTCGTACTCCATAATTACATCTGTCATTTAATACTTGGAAGTATATTTAGTGCTTGTGTTCTCATCTAATACGTTGCCGGCTCTTTTATAGGTACGGGCTTGAAAAAACATCTTACAATCGCCATCTCATCTCATGCCAGCAGATTTTCAAAACGTGTATATTTCTTAATTTTCTACGTTCACCTTGTTTACTACCTCACAATAAAGAAAAACATTTAAGGAAATTATTGTCTTATAAAAAGCGAAGTTTCAAATAACGTGACTGTTAGTTAGGCACGAGCACTCAGCCACTAAAGAATTATAAAATTAAAACTTGTAACTTGGATAAGTACTCTAAACATTTTCAAAGTTACAAACTTTCAACTTAAGTTTACTCCCAAAAGGACTTAGTAAGGCACGGCTGTAACATAAACCTGCTTATAACTTGCTTCAGTAATAAGTAGTAAAAGCATATTAGATACTTTTTTAGTACCAAATATATCTACATACTTAGTATACTTTAGGTACTTCACATAAGATTTAACAGTTAATTAGTTATGTTTTCGTTGATCAGCATTTTAGAAACTAGGGGGTAACTCAAGTTGCGACAGTCAAATGAACATGTGATTTGGTTAGAGACCTATTTCAGTCCTATTATAGTATTAGTACCTTTATTAATTTAAAAGGAGGAGTTTTTTTAATTTTTCCATCAGCCTTTTTTATAACAGTCAAATGAAGCTATGGATTCATTCAAAGCTATTCTTAAAAAAAACATCTCAAATCGTAAACCCAAAATCTGTTTCTGGAATTATATTAAACGAAGTTAATTTTGTCTCGAATATAACCACAAAATCTACTTCGTTCTACCACTTAAAGTTCACCAGTTAAGTGTTGTACGGTAAGTAGATAGGAACCACGTACCTATATTGTTTTTACTCGTCGCGCGTCGCGTCGAACTAAGATGTTTGTAAGTGTTTCATGAACACCTGCCGCCTAAGTGCGCAGAAACTAACCTAGACTAGGATTAAGTGTTTAGAATATTGTGGATGACGTAATATAGGATGCCATCTTTTTTCTCGATGGGATGAGCAGGAACACTTTTATCTAACACAATCTTTTCGTCAGCTATGTTAGAACGGGAAACAAAAGCTTCTGTTACTACGAATTTCTTGATACTTATTTTTTTATTTGCTCACATAACGATATACATTAAACAAAGTAAATTTACATTTTATAATAGAAAAGCAGATTATACCTTTCATGCTCATTAGACAATAGGGTAATTATATAAACATAAACCGATACTCACTTTACCCCGTCAACACGAAAATCAAACCTGAAGCAATTATAAAATATCAGTCGTACGGACTGATTTTTTGCTTGGTTGACATACGACACAACCTAGCGACTTGCCATCATGGTGGACTGTGTTCTTGTTTACAATCCAAGTTGTATAATATGTGCTATCATTGAAACTCACTTAAACCATGTTTTCTTTGTCATTAGGATGAACCTGCAACATCAGGTGAGAGCGGTGACGAGAGCGGCAGTGAACCAGAGTCTCCGAGCGAGAAGCTCATGAACGTTCACAAACAAGAATGGCTGCAGAACGAAAATATGGAAAGGGAAAATATTAAAAGGTTAGTAATTTATAAATTTATTTTACAAATTGTCGTCAGGATCGTGCTTAGATAAAAGTATTTTACCTGTAGTCGATCGTTATTGCTAAAGCATAAATCGGATCGAATGGAGAAGTATTACCCTCACACAAAATATCGTCTTGGAGTATATTTACTATAATTACGTTTCGCGCGGCGAGTGCAAGCGTCGAAGGGCCTATACTATACTGTTGACAACGACCTTATTATTATAATATGTATACTTAGCATTGTATTTGTAATTTCTAAAGAACATAGCCATATCCATACGGTGATCCTTTACCACAAATAAAAAAAAAACTGCAATAAGAGTCACTTTTATTCACGTGTATTTCAAAAATCACATCGATAGTGAATTATGTTTATTCGCCATAAAGACATACACATCAATGTTGTATAACCCACTACGGTAGCTTGTTCACGACCACGGCTAAAAACGTATCTCGGCGCCGTCGTGTAAACACATAACAAGAACTGCATGTCATGTATGGTAGTCAATGCTATAATGATAATATAATTACATTAGCTTGAAAGTCTAAAGTTAAAAGTCCTCTAAATCTTTGTATACTCGAAAGGCTAGCTCTCTCTCTGTCACTGTCAAATATGACAGCTGTCATTACTGTCATCTATCTCTAACTGTGATTACAGTCCATCTTTTGTTTTCACGGAAGATGGTTGTCATTTAATTTCATCCACATTTTTTCTATTTTTATCGTTGTAATATACCATTAATATCATCAACAAGAATATTATTCTAAACTTGACGCTGGCAGAAATAGCTGACACAATCGTCGGCTCTGTTGCCAAAAAAAAAGGAGAAGAAGAAGAACTGTGATTACTGTCAAATATCACACGGCGTGTTATATATTTTTTAACTAGCTTTCCACTTTTGCTTACTGCTCGGCTGCCGTCGTCAGTAGCGTTATGTTACAGCCTTATTATAACCTTCCTCAAGAACAGGGCTATCATACGCAAAAATTATTCCAATTCGACTGGTAGTTCCAGAGATTAGCGCGTTCAAACAAACTGTTCCGCTTTAAATAAAAGTATAGGTAGATAAGGTCGCTGGATTGCGGCAGGCTTCACCCAAGTATAAGCCATATAAAACTCATTATATATGTTTATTTATTTATTTATTTATGGAATAACAACAGCTATTACAAATAAATTAGGTAACATAGTTCAAATAACGTAGTATAGCCAATTACAGTTATCCGCTAAATGTCTAACTAGTGGAACATGTGAAGGTACAAAAAAAAGAAATGTAGGCACAATATTAATATTAATATGAAACTTCCCTTACAGTTAAAAAAAGGTAAATAAAAGAGTATAGGTATGTAATGTACATGCAAATGTTAATAATAGAAGGTAGCTTGATTACTTCATAAAGTTAAGTTGACGGTAACAGTGAAAACTTGTGTATCAAAGTATCTTTAATGTGCTCGAAGACACGGGAGTGTCATTCTGCAATAGCAAAGCCTCAACAATTTTATAAATAATTTTATCTAATGTTTAGTAATGTAATGTTTTAATATTTATTTGTTTTTTTCTTAGTGTTCAAAAACATGTGTTGTATTGTTACACGTTTTATTGGCTTTTTGCTACTAAAAATACTTTATATCCTAACTCCTTTAAATCCTAACATAAGAGACAATTTAGTATAAAATAAACCATTTTTAATAAACCAATTCATAATTTTCATACGAACCCATTTTAATGTTTCAGAGAACATCATAGCGAACCGTCTGCCTCTACATCATTAACAACCCAAGAAGCCGACAGCAGCAAACTTTCTCAATCTTTGCCCAAAATCTTGCCCAAACCAGTAGACCTTCCCGGCGGTGCAATGTTGTACCATTCAGGAGTTCTGGCTGGAGTTGGACTGGAGGGCATAGGAAGCAATATCGGACTGGGGAACTTAGCCATGGGATATCCTCATAGTTTTATTCTTGGATTGGCTAATCAAGGACAGGATGGTGGTGAGTACTAAATATTATTATACTGTTACGATTATGGAATAACTTTTATAAACGTACCATATTTCTGTAGTCTCTTGAAAACGTGCGGGTCTTCATCAATACTCATAGGATATTAGGTTTCTTCTATATGAAAAGTCAGTTATTATAAAGACATAAATAGGTTTAAGCTGAATGCCTCTGCCTTTTCACTATTAATTCTAAAGGCCTTCGCGATGACTGTCATAAATATCTGTTTTAATGAGCATGTCGACAGAGTTATTCGACTATTATTAGTGAACTACGAATGCTGACAGCATACGCGACTATGAGAACGATATCGTTAACGCTCTTATGTCTTACACATAAAGCTTTTTCTTAGCAGATTCCACGTCATTTAATGTTGTGAACCCTTTCATCATCATCATATCAGCTAAAAGACGTCTAGTGCTTGACATAGGCCTTCCCCAATTTTGCCACCTTAGCCGGTCATGAGCCACCCTCATATATCGGTTGCTTCTTCTTATTTTTCATTAGAATTGAATTGCCTTTAAATCAATTTAATACTAATAATAATACTTCTACCACATTCACACAGCGCCATCTAGTCCCAAATTAAGCAATTATATTTGCTTGTGTTATGGGTACTAAACAACTGATATACTACTTATGTACAATTTTTTTTGTAAATACATACATATTATAGATAAATTACACCCAGACATAGAACAAACAGTCGTGCTCATCACACAAAGGTTTGTCCTGGGTGGGAATCGAACACCCACGACCTACAGCCTAGCAGTCAGAGTCACTAAACACTAGGCCAACAGGCCAGTCAATTTGAACCTTTAAACCTTGTATGTATAACGTGCTTTTTCATCACCAGCGTCTTCATCAACCCAGCCCCAATACATCACGATCCCGCTATCTATGGCGATGGCGGCCGCTGCAGGTGCACCATCAGCCACTGCGACTAACGGTTGTCCCAGCGCTAGCAGCGATGACAGCAGCGAGCTACAAGACTTGAGCACGGGCAGGAAGTGACGCAGAATTTAGTAAGACAGTTTTAGTTTTAGGTGGCGATTATCACTAATCATAATGTTTAGTGATTACTGTTGCTGAAAGACTACCACCAAAGATACTGTTGGAGTTTTAAAAAGGCAAAACATTTACCGTTAATGTATATTACTAGCAGATGTCCAACATAACCTAAATAGTAATAATATCACAACAACGCTATCTAGACCCAAAATAAGCATGTATTATAAAGCTTGTGTTATGATTTCTAGAATGCGGATATACATACGTAAATACTTTTTTTTGTATATAAATGCATTATACATAGAAACACCCAGACCAATTCAAACAGACATGTTCATGCTCACAAATATTTGCACAGAGCGGGAATCGTGATGTGTTGTAAGACTAAAATATTTAATAATTAGTTCATTATTATTGTGTATTAAGTACTTGTAGATTGCTAAAAGATTTAGATGATCTTAATTTAATTATGATGCTATTTTATAAATTCACTTTTAATTACACTCTCCGTGCATAAAATAACGATGTAATTTTTTTTTTGTTGCAGATTCAACGCGTAAGGGCTGGAATAACGTTATTAACAATATTTAATCTTATGAAAAATATTAAAGTTATTTAAAAATCATATGTACCAAAGTTTTATATTTGGACTTTTAGCAATCAAGTTATATAGATTTGTTGGTAGATAGGTATTTATATGTAATAAAGGGAGTTGTAACTTGTAACCATTTTAAAATTATGTCATCGTTATTGTTCCGTTAAAGGCACTGTCCTGTATTCGTACTGCGAGCGAGTAGCGAGTTCAATCAACTAATAACTCATGTTATATTTTGTGATTTTAATAAATAGATAAAACTGCCAAAAGTAAAACCTGCGGGTAACTCTAAAGTTTATAAATTTAGTTCTCACAAGTAAACACTAAGACGGGCGAGGCACTGTTAATATGCAATATATTTTACAGTTAGTACTTAGTGAGAAAAATGTACATTAAATGTTGGAATTCATATATTTTCTTAAAAAAAGCATTTTATAGAAGAAAGTAAACCTAGCTGCTCTATAACACAAAACCACTAAGACATTTAAAAACACAAGTTATAGTAGTAAACAAACATCTATTATTTAGACATCTGCAAGAGCACTTTTCAAAATGACATTATCAGTGCGCTTTCGACTCCAGCGAAGTGAGCTTTTACTGTTATAAATATTCAGTGTCCATGAACCGCACCGAACAATATTCTAAGTGCACTTTTATTTATATCTTTCTACAGTAAAGCTCTTGCTTAGTTTGAAAACCAACTCACATAAAAATATCATTGGCTTGCTTTTGAGATAATTGTATTATTTCTTCTTAAATATTGAAATATCTTACTAGTTTTTCCTTCACTGAGGTCTTCTATTGCAATTTGTGGCGTGAATAATTTAAAAAACAAAAGATATCATTATTTCCACTTTACTTATATCGAATTAAAATCAGGCAAAACTAGTATATTGTTAGGGAAACAGATTGCTAACGTGCAGATGTTTAAATAGAAAAAAATAATAATAAGACAAGAACTACACAGAACGCCATCTAGACCCAAATTAAGCATATATTATAACTTGTGTTATGGATTCTGGAATGCGGATCTTACTATTATAAAGCATCTCGCTACTTGATCTCTGTACAACCAGCAATGATAGAAACCTCATACCTTATAAGTAACTTATTATTCACAACTCAAGCAATTATCACGAAATTAATAAACATTTTGATATTTTAAAACTCTTAATTTATTGTATTTAAGTAAGTAGTTATTAATACTGTTTGTATAACAAAATACCTGTATTTTTGTACCAAACATTAATACTTCTTAACTGAGTTACGATACACTTGTTTATAAAACGCATTTTGTACGTATTGTGAGTTAATGACTTAGGGTTTTAGTTTATTTTCCTTTAGTACTTTGTATAACTTTTAGTTTTAGTTGATTCGGGAGTGGGCTGGTATGTGGGGCACCCAACGCTACAACTATTACATTATAGTGCAAACAAAAATGTTTTATAAGTTGGGAATATTTTTTTTATCAGACAGATGGTCTGTTGTTTAAATATCATTGAAACATAATTAAAAAAAACATAATATTTGACTGATACGTCATAGTGAAAAGAATATAGTGCCAACTTATTTGTCTGCAGCTAATTTGCTGACTTAAGCCATACCATGAGAAGAACTAGCAAGAAACTCAGGCTACTAATTTTGATCATATAATGATTTAAGTACTTCGAAAAGCTTGTAATTATTTTCAATGTAAGAGAAAATATGACTTTTCCAAATTAAAATTATTAAATCATGTTTAATTTTATATCACTTTTTTACTATATTAATACTTTGCACATTGCCCGCTTCCGCTATTTCGTCCGCTAGTGAGACCGCGGCTTTATATTATAATTCTTGTCATTATCATTGAAAGCATTTACTACAATTTTGTTATTTTGTCAGTATTTTTAGTTTTGTTTGTCATATAGACCACAGGCATTCTTTAATTTAAATTAAATTTCTTTCGATATTACTTAACCTTTTGAGTTTCGTATAATAACTATTAAAAATGATGGAATTTAAAGAATTTTTTGTACTTTATCATTGGCAAAGAGATTATTTAAAGTATTCTTTGAGTATTAAAAATATTATTTAAGTTTGTCTAGTCCCGAGATTCTTACGTGACTATTTTCTGTGCCTGTGGTCTATAAATACGCATTGAAAAAACTGTATAACATCGCTGTAATGATTTTTCTTACTATAATAATGTTCCTTTTGTTTCAATTTTTTATAATAAAAGTATTAAAAATAATACGACTTATTTTATACCTACGATACCTAGGATAGTTAGGGAGTGCGAAAAAAGTTAATGACGGAAAACAACGTACCTAAATACCTTTGCCTGAAATCACCAATCGATTTTGAACAGACGTAAAGATTCTTCTTCCTTCCTTCGCCTTCTCTGTATGATAAGAGACCTTCACCCAGCAGTGGTAATATAATACACTGTGACCATTCTATCTTTAGACAGAGCAGAAACACCTCTATTTTTGTCAACGAATTTCTTTTTAGGGTGCTGTACCCAATGGGTAAAACGGGATCCTATTACTAAGACTCCGCTGTCCGTCCGTCTGTACGGACGATGTACTCATGACCCGTGATAGTTAGACAATTAAAATTTTCACAGATGATGTATTAATTTAACCGCTATAACAACAAATACTAAATAAGGGAATAAAATAAATATTTTAGAGGCTCCCATACAACAGATATGATTTTTATGCAGTGTTATAGATAATGATAGTTCAACTCGCACTTGGCCTCTAAAAAGAACACTGTGTTTTTGCAGACTTTCAAACATACAATAATAATTAACAGACATGGACCCAAAGATTTGACCCGTATACAAATACAACGCACAACCTCTTAAACTCCTATTGTTACAAAAGGGTAATCACTGATTCGTCATACAAAAAATACTAAACATATTACACACAAAAAATCAAAGCTTTACCATAAAAATACCATCACCCATTATAGATAGACCCTTGAATCACAAGCGCTCAAAAAAATTCCACACCAATTACAAAATAGTATTCATAGCAAGAGGTCTTTGGAAACTGGTGGCGATATTTGGCATAGTTATATACCATCATTATTATTCGGTATTTAATAATATATAAAGATTCGTGATTGGTCGAGAGCTGACCAATGAACGTGTGTGTTGTAATGAGTTTAAAGACTATGAAACCATTGAGTAGCAAAAACACTAAAGCTATTAAATACCTCTTATTGTTCAACTGGTTCTGAAATGGACGTTCCATCTATAAAAAGAGTATATTAATAACGCTAGACTTTTATAAGCTCTAGAATATTAATTTAATACTTGGTCTTGTTTTATTATTATTAGTGTTTATACTATTGACATAGGTATTTGAGGTATGAGCTAACGGAATAAGAATTGCAGCTATCTAAACTTACTTATTAATATTTCTTACTACCTGTGTCGTAAATTACGCAACTTACACAAATTACATGAAGACCTAAATACAGCAAAAAAAGTATGTATTCCCAAGACATGCTTTGATCATTACAAGTAAATATGCTAACTAGGCACTGCTAAGCATCTAAAACTATTCGTGGTCAACATTACTAAATTGTACTGCTCCAATAATCATCATATTCCCCTCATGAGCAGTTTACCAGATTCTCAATTAACCAGATTTTGTACTATCAAACAGAAAATGCGTATTAATATGATAAACAACAATATTATGTATATTTTGCCGTCTATTTTCAACCGTTCTGTTACTTAGTACTGACAATGGAAAGTCAAGTAACAAAAAAAAATGGTTTTATTACGGGAACAAATAAGTAATACCTAACGCAGTTATGAAAAAACAAATAAACATCGGTCATAAAACAAAAGTAAATCAGAAAAACAAAAGACATGTATGTATATCTTATAAACATATTTTTTTTTTCATATTTTCTAACATATTTCTAACCAGTACACTCCACGGCACTTATATTCACATTTGACAAGGTCCCAATATGGCGTACATTACATATTCAAGCCTATGCCATGATAGGCAGCCTAGTAATCATGTACTTGTTAATCACCATAGCTCTGTGTACCACCAGTGCGACTTATTATTTAGTATTGCTTAATATATTTTTTATACACAACTAATGCCTGAATAGTTGAACACTACGGTGATAATTAAAGCATTAGATTTAAGGGTCACTGCCACTGCAATTAGAGAGTGTATTTGGTAGGAGAGATGTTCGTGAAAATATGACATCCTCTATTTAAAACATAAGTACGCTTTTATTATCATAAAAGTTTCTAAATTACCTACGCTACTTTCAACGATATACTTTAACAGATTACCAACTAAAAGAGTGCGATGAGTAAAATTAATTTTTTATACACAATTTTTTTTTGAAATTATGATCTAAGTAGATATAAAAAAGAACTATTTATTCTTCGGACTACAAGTGAATCATTAAGAAAATGAAAACTAGCATTTAAAAATAGTAAAAAAGGTAAAATACCAAAAGATAAAATATTAAAAGGTAAATAATATAATTTGACTGCGTACCTAGTACGTGGTACAGTGGGAGCGTCAGCGACTGCTGTGCACGAGGTTGTAGGTTGATCCCCACACGGAAGAAAACTTTACGTAATTCATAAATAATTGCACCGAGTCTTGGTGTACTTTGTGTCCGTTAGATGTATGTTTATAAAGTCCCTCGCGACACAGGGCTTGTTCCCTGGTGCGAGAGTTGTATTTTTTTATTAATTATTCATATTCTGATGACCACTCAAATAATTAAAATAATATAATAATTAAAGTTTTACATATTATACTAACAAAACATACTAACTTAGTTGGCATACAATAAGACCACTAACTTTATTTATGACCAGGTATTAGCATAAAGCAATAATTTAGCAAGGACCTTTACGTTAATAAGGCTGTTCATTTGTTACCATCTACCGACGTGTCGTTGTGTCAAACAATGACAAAAGACTTAACAAAGAAAATACTAATTAATGTACTAATTAAATTCAGTAAAGGACACCCGTCTCGTTTGTTATTCGTACATTACTTTAAACTGTTACCAATAAAAGTAAAATAGATAAGAATTAGCTATTACCTGCCTCTTTCTATATCTGTCGTTTTTACCCGACTGCCGAAGTCAATGTATATATGTATGTATGTGTATATGAATGTATGTATGTAGGTATGTATGTCTGTTTCTTTGACACGCTCTACAGCCTAAATGGCTTGATGGATTTTAACATGTATGACGTATTGATTGTGGGAAGGACATAGGATATTCAAAATTTCAATCTAGCTTAAGCACGAAAACAAATTGTTTTTTTTCTTTTCAGTTTGTTATAGGCAGATGGGCTTTTTATTTTGAAATAATATATTTTGCTTGTTAAACTTAAAAAAAGAGCTAAAATACTGACTAGTTAGTTATTTTCCGTCGCTACTTTATGTTTAGTGTTTGAATTAATTTTATAAATAAGATCTCGAGAGTGCTCGAGATCTTATTTAAAAAATCGCTTCACCGGTAAATAAAACGGAGTTGAAGAGATCGTCGTGTATCGCTGGATGTTTAAATCATACACCTACCAAAGATTCATGGGTCAGTTAAGGTCTTATCACTTGTAGGAATCGAATAATAATGCGTCAGAATGATCTCTTTCAAACAGCTCGACATGGATGACATGTGAGTATAAAACTATGGGCTCAAATGAGCTTTTTAGTTCTCATATTTTTCTCATATTTTCTCATATTTATCAGTATTAACCCCTTCATGGACACTACTGTAGACACAATAGATGTTTTATTGTCGTCACGGTTATATAAGTTTACTGTCCCGGAAAGTACCGATTCCTAATAAGAACATATTTTAAAATGTAATGCTAAAGAGCTTAGAGGATAAGAAAACGAAAGCAATCTGGATAATAAAGAGAGTTTCCCCTCAGCAAGACAGTTTCCATAGAATGAAACAGCACACGCTTGCACTCATATAAACAAATTATTTAAAATTGTATTTACACATTACAATTTCTTCAGTTATAATCTGTCCTGCATTTGTACCAAATAATTAAATACGTTTTTTTAAGTAATGTAAAAAATGTAGTATTATAATATTTCACAAATCTCACTTGCATACCCATTTGCCAAACATACGTCGTGTTGTAAAAGTTTGCATTACACATGCATGACAACCAGTCGACAAGTGACTGCATACGGCTATCTAGTATCATACACTTTGCAAACCTAATCTCCGTATGTAATACATACAAATAAGTACGTTTTATTTTATGAGTAGGGAAAGGTGGAGACAGATGCCATGTGCTTTGATTATTTCAAGAGAAACTGAAATAAATTCTTATAAAATAAATAAATAATACCACAAAAACCATAGCTTGTGTTATGGGTTCTAGAATGCGGATAAACATATTTTATTTTTTTTTGTAAATGCATACATATTATAATTGCATAGAAACACCCAGACCAATTAAAATAGCCATGTTCATGTACACAAATATTTTCACTGAGCGGGAATCGGACCTCTGCGTGGCAGTCCGTACACAGTAACACCGAACCGCAGAGGATGATATATTATAAAGATGTATTATCACACGCGTCCATTATAATTTCAGCCGAAAAACGTCCATTGCTGTACTTAAGTAGCAAACGCTACTAACATTCTTCCATCTTTAATATTAGTTTTGAAACCGGGTGTAGATACTTAGTGTCAGTTAATTGCAAGATTGTAAAGTTTTCGCGATAAGGGACTCATATAAATCAACCGGGAATACCCTATGACAGAATATTGATGTATAGTTTGGTGCTTCAACTATCCTCTCGGTCCTTCTTTTTCTTCTTTTCCGCCATTCCTAGTCCCTGTTTTTTTATTGCAGATAGTGGCAGACGAGCCACCTGATGGTAAGTGGTAACTGTGGAAGACTCAGAGTCTCTGGCATTGTTCCTCCAATGCCAGGGACTCTGCGAGGCTGATGCCTACCGTGAAGGGAAAAGAGGGGTAGGTGAAAAGATTAAAGGAAAGGGGGGAATCTGGGTCTCCGGCGCTCTCACTCACCGAAAGAGACGCAATAATATAGATACTTCTACTCTTACGTCGATCTTATAGGAGAGGGTAGTGCTTCCCCTTTCGATCCGGCCCATTCGTGCTGAAAACAGCATGGATCTACTACCGGAAGAAAATATTTAGCAAAGATTTGTATTGTATTGTAGTGCTTTCCTAGTATTGTAGTAGTATTGTTTCTGCTATATTTACAGAACACAACCATTTAGTTAAGGTAAAACACTGCTTTTTTACTATCTAAACTGGACATAACAAGGAAATCAAGCAAGGTTTGTTCAAATTAAAATATTTTTCCTGCATCTTAAATAATTTCCTACAAGTCTTTGTTTACGGAAAATTATTATAAATCTTTTATTTGTATCATAGACACTGAATACGATAATTAGATACTGACCATATTAGAGTTTTTTATTCTGTTTATTGTATATATGTAATAAGTAGTCGACAAACGATTAAATAATAAGAAATATGTATATTATAACGACGACTATCTAATGGAGGTAAAGAAAAAAAGTGTTACTTGTGGAGGTCATCTTCATCTTCACTGCGAACACTTTATTATTATTATTATTATTTTTATATTAGCCTACCAAAGTGACTCCACCCCGCCTGATGGTAAGCAGTCAGTGGAATCCAGAAGTGGTGGCCACCATACCAAAAGCCATAGTCTTAAACTGCTGGTATGGTGGCCTCCACTATGGCGGCTGGGAAAGGGGGTTAGGGGAAGGGAATGAGGGAGGTAAGAAAAGGGGAAAGGGGGAAAGTTGGGCCTCCGGCGCTCTCACTCACCGAGCGAAACGCAGTAGTACGGATACTACTACTCTTACGTCGATCTTCTATGAGAGGGTAGTACTTCCCCGGACGATCCGACCCATTCATGTTGAAACCAGCGTGGATCTACTACCATATCTATTTGGGACTGGCTGCGCCCTGCGTCTTCGCCCGCACGGAAAATGGTATGTGTTTAATTAATGTAACTCGGGAATTAGACCTTTCTTATGACGTACCAATTTTCATCGAAATCGGTAAGTCTGTTTAGGCGCTAAGTGGTAACAAACACACACACACACACAATTATTTATAATATTATTAGAATGTAACTCTATTTTGTGTCTGTAGTGGACGAGAAGAACAGCTAGTAGGTGTTATGTAAACTAATATTATAAAGAGAAGAGATTTGATTTTTTGTATGTTTGTTTTGTGTTTGTGTTGAAACGATTTACTTAACTAAAAATCTACGCTACCGATTTGAAAATTTTTTCAACTTTAGAAATCAATAAATTCAGCGAGTAACATAGGCTAACTGTACAGGCAACGTATTATTTTCACTCATTGTTAGAATTTCAATATTTTAAGCGCCTTTTTTTTTTTTTTTATTCTTAATTTATTATTTGGGAGTTTTGTACAAACGACAATGTCACTCCCATCGTACCTTATACAAAAAATGACATCCTAAATTATTATAGTGTTCACTGCGGAATACTTGGAATCATGCTACACAGCTTCTTGGCACTTTCTGATTTTGGATTAGCCAACACAGTCTGGATTAGTCCAACATCCATTGCATTTAAGTTTAGTTCCTTCAGCAGTGAATCCCTTACATCCTTATTTCTGACGCAATCCATCAGCAAATGTTGCACATCTTCAATTTTATCGCATAAATGACAGTTAGGCGAAATAGATTTTTTCATTAAGAATGCGAACTTTGCCGATGGATAGTGTCCGGATCTGACTCTTAGAGCTAATTTAATGTAATTTCTACTTAGTGCATAATCATCAAACCAGGGCACACGAGGAGGCTCTCTCTGTATGGTTCTATACCAAATGCCTTTATCCTTGCTCTTTATTTCAAAATGCTTAACCCAGTCGTTAAAGCATTTGGTTTTAAATTCACTAATCCATTCCCAATAATCCGGTACATAATTAATAATTTCACCCTCTACCGCTGCCAATCTAGCTACACGATCCGCCTCCTCGTTGCCTTTTAAACCAATATGAGCTGGAACCCATTGCAATATTATCTCTTTACCGCTTTTATTTAGAATAATAATAGCTTTTAGGATGTCATAGGCTATCGTTGCACCTCTGCGACCAGAGGCACATCGAGCCACATGTTGCAAGGCACTCTTACTATCTGACATAATTACTGTTTTATTAAAACTTCGACTCATTGCGTAAGATAAAGCCTGATATATTGCAATGAGTTCCAGTGTCATAATAGAAACATTACAATTAATTTTGAAGCCAACTCGAAGTTGTAACGTTTGGTCATAAAATCCTGCTCCTAGACGATGATCACCTTTAGAGCCATCTGTATATATTTTGTGAAATTTATCGTAGGTATTGTTTAATTCAATAATTACATTATTCAGTATAGTGTTAGGTTCATGAAGGGCTTTAGCAAGTTTAATACATTCTAAGTTTTGTAAATCTAAATGATGCAATACGACACTTTTGCTATGATATTTTCCGTTGGAGTTTGTTGTGGAATCGAATGAAACTTTTGATACCGAAGCAAAGCGAGGGCGAGGGACCTCTCATTTAAAATAAAGAAACAAAGTCTGAAAACATGGCATCTATTCAAAGGCGAGTCTTCATGTTTCATAATTAATAAGCTCAAAGAATTTCTCTTTCATTCAATTAAAGAAAACGACATATTTGCAATTAACTTAATTAAAATAAATATTTTATTCGTTAAAAGATTTTCAGAATTTTATTACCCATTATTATAATTACATGAAATTTTTCCTGTTGACAACACACAAAAAGTACCTACTTTAAATTAAATATTCAATGTTGCCAGCACATGAATATTTTGCTAATGCTTATTATTATAATTATGGACTTCTTAATTGGTTTCGCGCGTCATTTTTTCATAGGGTAACCATGAATATTTACTATAGTTAAAAAGATGACCGAGGAACAGGTGAATGAAAAGTTTAAGGTCATGTTAAGCAAGTCAAATATAATGGAATTTAGAGCAAGTAGGAGCTTACCTACTGCAGTAGGTATGTTAATGGCAGTTGAAATAACAAGTGTTAACTTCATATAAGAATGTAACTGACTTACTTTAATAATTACCGAATCTGTATACCAATTTGTTGGTTAGCAGATATCTTAAGTCTTAAGAATAGGAGGAATAGGAATGTCTTATATTAGGATCGTTGGCCCAAAATATGTTTAAGTAGGTCTTATATACTAAATGTATCTTAAATTACCTACAAATAAAAATAATATTTGCAACAACCGATGTTTTTCTCGATTGTAATTTACTTTTCTACATTCTTTATATTGTTCTTTACATAAAACAATCGATCTGAATGCTACTTTATTCAACATCAAGTGTTACAAATAGTGCACTGATTAACTCTAATTTAGTGAGGTTATGTTTGAAAATGAAAAATTCTATTGTTAATGGTCTTTGAAATTATAGCCCTATATTAATATTTACCTATAATGCAGAATAGTTGGTAGTTTATATAATTATACTACTTCTAATTTATAATATCGCATCTTTAGTGTAGACTGTACAACTACAAAAATTGATCGGCGCATTACAGAGTTCGTAGCTGAATCTGATAAAGTCCAAGTAATTGCCGTCGACACGCTAAGAAGACATAGAAAAGTTATGTAAATGAGAAATGCGATTTGCCAATATAATAGATATAAATAATAGTTTTCAGCAGGTGTATTCTGTTATACAGTTTTTCCACTATTTATGAGATACATCTAAGTAAAATTTATTTTAGCTTTGAAAGATTTTAGATTTTTAGAGCAGCCAACACGTCGTCATTCTTTAAGACTTTTTTTAAATATCCTAAAAATGTCCAATAACTGGTGACAGCAGACATTGATCGTTATGACTGCGCACGCGCCCGCCTAAATCGTCCGTCCGGTCTGAATATGGCGGGCCGCATCAAGGTGCGTATCACGCGCAGACTGAAGGACGGAACGATTTTAAAGTGGAAATATATTGAACAAAGGATCGTTTCTACGATAGGGTAATTACAGAAATTGTATCTAGGTTAGATACTGACTTTTATATTAGCGTTCCTCTCTGTCTAATGGCAAGCAGTCAGTCCAGGAGTGGTGGACAAAAAACCTATCGTCAATGTGCTAGCATAGTTATAGAACCACCAGGCTCTCACTATGGTGACTTTTAAGGATGCTTTATTTTCGCTAGAACATGCTAGGAATCAAAATTGTAAAATTTCTAAAAAGTTATTGTTTTAAATAGAGTGCATGAGTATGAAGAATTTGCATTGAGATTGCACTGTCTGACGGTCTGTCTGTTACTGATTGGTAATAGTACCTAGCTTAACTTCAGGTGGGATAATTCAAAACAATTAAGTACATAAGATATGAAGAAAGAAGTAATAAATGTTTTTTTTTCAGAATGATAAAGTGAACATCCCTTTTGGACCACTACAGAATGTACTGAGCAGAATAAAGCCAGTTTTTTGCACAAAAATAATCCCCGTAGAAGATTCTATTCGGTTAGCAAACTTAATTATAAGTTTGTCGCGATTTTATTTTAGCGCAGCGGCTGAAAATGAGTGCCTTTGCTATCCGTTGGCTTTACGTACAAAGTAAACTTTGCTGTACTTTATTCCATACGTTCAGCCTTAAATCCTTACATGTGTCATGTTACATACATGACAACCTAAGGATTAAAAAGAAAGAAAGAAAAATAATTCATTTACAGAAATTAAATAAATGTTTTTTTTTATATGTATAATGTGTTTAGTAATTTTTTATGTAGAATATATTAAACGCATCAAATTAAAAAAAAAACAGTTTATTATTTACGAACACAAAATCCAAATTTTCATATGCTTACTTTAAGTTGAATCACAGATCACAGAAAGCGGAACAGTTTGTTCGTTTGTTAGAACGCGTTAATCTCTGGAACTACCTAATCTGTATTTGTAAAATTCTTTTTACGTATGATAGCCCAGTTCTCGAAGAAAGTTATAGGATATGTAACATCACGCTACTGGCAACGGGAGCAGAGCAGGAAAGCTAGTCACAGATAAAATTGAATCAACATACTTTCTGTTGCTAACATTCTTTAAGTTTTTCATGAGGTGGCAGATAAATACATAAGATTTAAGATTCACATAAATTGAGTGCCACTCCGGTATCTAAGTAAAGTTTGTGTAGTGTCAGAACACTATAGCTAATAACAGCTTAACATATTAGGACATTATTTATCTACTCTACTGAACACTCCACCCCAGATTGTATAGTTTCACAAAGCCGCAATCCGTTTACACTTACCACGAACATTATTATAGCTGTATTGTACGCAATGATATTGAATATCATTGATTGTACGGAATGGATGTGACATAACTGTGGTAACTGTGTCTATAATTGACAAAGAATCTTGAATCTATTTTGCATCCAAATATTATATTCTAATTGTCGGAGCATTTTTGGTATTATACTTTAAATTGAAATGTCATAGCCCTAATCTTAGTTTCAGTTCAGTTACAATTATAACAAACAGCGCTATCAAATCAACATTCAAAATATTTATATTTAATCAGTCATGTACATTTTTTTTATATTTTAGCCTACCAAAATGACTCCACCCTGCTTGATGGTAAGCAGTCAGTGGATTTCAGAAGGGTAGGGCATGAGGGAGGTTAGGAAAGAGGAAAGGGGGGAAATTGGCACCGGTGCTCTCACTCACCGAACGAAACGCAGTAGTACGGTTACTACTTCTCTTACGTCGATCTTCTATGAGAGGGTGGTACTTCGCTGGAAGCTCCGACTCATTCATGCTGAAACCAGCTTGGATCTATTACCTAAGCAAAATCTGTATCAAAATAATATATTAAATTTAAGTTATTAAGTTTCTCATACTACGGCAATGTAGATTCGTCACTTTGTTTAAATAGTAACAAGTTGCGTAATTTTGATCTTCAAATTATCCAAGAGCT
The DNA here is from genome assembly GCA_963082885.1 of Parascotia fuliginaria. Taxonomy (NCBI): domain Eukaryota; kingdom Metazoa; phylum Arthropoda; class Insecta; order Lepidoptera; family Erebidae; genus Parascotia; species Parascotia fuliginaria. The sequence continues at coordinate 2,299,789 of OY720180.1, read as the reverse complement.
TCACACATTATTAGAACCTAAACACAACCAATTAATTGTCCTAAACCAGGTCCTCTGTAACATAAAAATGCCCACTTAGTTACATATCAAGCGAGCAATTTCAGAGATAGTTGTAAATAATTTACAATTATTTCAAAAATCGTTAAATCCGACTTTATAAAGCTGATCTGTCAAACATATTTCAGACTCGGATTTTGTGATCCGACTTAACATATCCGATTTTTCAGTATTCTAAACCAAAACTTCTATAAAATAAAAATCGTTCTTGGATTAATATCAGATAAGCAATTCCTGAGATAGTTGCGAACAATTTAAAACACTTAATTCCTATATTATTCTATAGTCGTCCTGTCTCAGACCTTGCATCGTCGTTACATCTATGCGTAGTATGTTGACGAGAGCCTGCGACTGTTATGACGGGTAGTACCGCTAACTAATGCGCTTAGATATCTATCTATCGTTGTATTAAGTGTAGCGATATCATTGTTAAGTAATTTTTTATTATTTTGTAAAGTAAATATTGTTTAATAATTATCCAAATTTAAAATAGGCGTGATTTTAGGGTCGGGTCTTATGATTTGATTTTAACGTACTCGTAGCTCTGACTTTGAAATAGGTCTGACTTTTAGTAAATTTTGAAGTCGGATCTTTAGGTCTGTATTTAAAAAATGTGTGGATGCTTTTGGTTAGTTTTTGGATTTTAATTGTCGTAAATAAACCTTAAGTTACATTGGACTGTAAATTTTATTTATTTTTCTATCAAATTTATTATCTATAATATATTTTTTCAAACAGTTCCTATGATAGCAATAGCAACTGTCAATCAACGGGTTCTATCGAACATAATCGGGGAGTCGCTTAATAAGGGCTGCGCAGGAGTCGATATAAAAACGTCTAAAATTATGAGATGGGACGATCGTGTTACGAGACTGCGCAAAAACGCTGAGCGGCACACACGCAACGTAACGTAAGGTTCGAGTTGTACGCAATACAGTATTTAACTGTTACGACTTCAGACATTTTTCGAAGTCGGATCGTAGTCGTCACGCTTTAATAACAAAAAAAAATTATATTTTGTTTTTTTACTGCGTGTAAAGCAATTTTTACATATTATTTATAATTTGCTTTTATTTTATAGGTATAAATATAATTATAGTCCATTAACCGCTGTTGTTACTTGAAATGATAAATGAAAGCATCTACCATTCTAAACAAAATAAAAATTGATTATAATTTTAATTGAAGAAAAAATGTTTTATAATTTTTTTCATTATCACACTCGGATATTTTGTAAATAAAATGTATTACATAGATAATTATTGTAGTATGAAATCGTACGAACAAAGTAAGCTTTTCAATTGTCGATAAGTAGTCAGTTGTTGGTATAGAGGGCGTAGCACTGTCTCCCGTCGACACGCACTGAACCACACGGAGTGATTGTATCAGGTTATTTTAAAATAATATCTCTATTATTTGAGGATAATCTGCAGAGTCATAGTCGTATTTTAGATTATAGGACTAATAATAACAACACTACATATTTTTACTTTAATATTTATAAGTAATAATAAATGCTGAAATTAAAAAAATATATATATCTACGTATAAATAACTATGCTAGCAGACAAGAGAAAATCGATTGTTTTGGGGTACAGTTGACCGTGGCAGCGTGCAATGGCTTAAACAATGTCCCAAAGCAATTTCGTAATTAAAATGCCTTTATAACTAAGTTCTTGTCCTAATTCTCTTTCAAACACTAATGTCAAAAATCTGTACGTGCATTAATTTATGTGTACTATGTGCTTGTAAGATATGTAAGTAAAAATGCCCCCGTGGGCTTGCGCGCACGCACGTAGCCTATGATATTCAGCGTACGCTCGCCGCGCAAAAAGCGGCCGCGGCCATTTCGGTCGCGCGCGAGCACAACGCGGTTATTACGGGAAATCTTATGTTAATTACAATTATGTACTTGCTTGTGCACCCTCACATACGATAGTGTACAAAAACTAAGATCCTATACAATTTTAATGCGCTCTGTGGAATTTACGGGAGATTCCACGTGGTGGGGAGAAAAACCATGTGTTGATGCGTGTGCTTCGAATTTTGATTGTGTTTGCTCCTAGTACGATGCGACGATGCGCATGCGGCGTGGGGTACTATGTTGCTCACCAATTTGCGAATATTTGGGATGTATGAAAATTAAGATGTTCGATTGGAATTGGATTTTTTTTGTTTTGTGTACTAATTGGTGGATAAACAAAATAATTAAGTTTGATGATTTTAGTAGCATCATGCCTCACATATTTCTTTGTAAAGAGGTAGGCAAAAGTGTAAATACACTCATGTTTTAGCTATATTATAATATTTAACATTTATAAATAAAGTGTTTACGACATAAATTAAATCCCTGATTTGTGTGATAGTATGGTATACCTACTTGTGTTGGGTACAGCTGATATTTTATTTTATTAAAATATGTATTGTTATCACAAAACCATTCGAATATAAATCATTTCATGCGATGATAATTGACTTTAATATGCTTGTAAAATTATTCAAATTTGTTGGCGTATTTTATTGCAAATTAGCGGCATATTTGTATCTTTACAAATAACTTAGTATTTCTCATCGATAATAGTAATACGCAACGCCCTTAGTAGTTACTCTGAGAACTCAATTTTCTCATAATTACTTTTGTTGTCACAGTGAGAAAACGAAACGGTAGAGCGCACTTGTACCAGTGGCGGTAGTAGAGTTACTGACGGAAAGATCATGGATCTCGGCAGCTGCTATCGCCATGCTGTCTCTTTATAACAGTTTATAATTTTCAGCTTTTCTGGAAAGCACTGAACTTGCTTAACAGTAGGAGCACTAAACTACATTATTTAATATAGCTTGCCTTGGCGCGGTTTCATCGGCGTCTTTGGTTACTGTTCTGCTCCTGTCGCCAGTAGCGTGATGTTACATAGCCTTTAACCTTCCTCAAGAACTAGGCTATCATAGCATAAAGAATTATTCAAATCCGATGGTAGTTCCAGCGATTAGCGCGTTCAAGAAAAATAATAATAATAATAATAAATCATTTAATCTCATGTTGCATAGACCCATAGATAAATACCTTATAGACTAGCATACATAATTATAATATAATCTTATAAACTACACTTCACATATTGCACTACGTTGTTGTGCGTTCGTGTGGCACTTGTCCGCGGAAGCGACGGAACACGACACCTTGCGGCCAAAAGGTTTCTTCCATGACGAGGTGCAGATAGCACGTTGGTACTCGCACCACAAACGCCCTAAAATTGACGTTGCGACGCGACTCCAACAGCTGCACTCTCGGCCTGTTATTTATCTTTTGGTGTGCGTACTCCTCGATATCTTCTGCCTTTGTGGTGTAGTGTAGGCGAGAGATATATACCGGAGTGTTCGGCGCGGCTGCACGCAGCTTTATGTTGGTCTCCGCTGGTGCTGTACCGCAACAGTTCTTATTAACTCGCTGGCGGTGCTTCTTCTTTTGCACCGTCACGAAACCTTCCTCAGCCGCCTGGGTCATTGCCTTTTCAACAAACTCGTTGGCTTTATATAAAGTATAAATTATTATTTAATTATGCTTGGGTTGTTTTTAGTTCTATAGATAGTATTTTTTTTCAGAAGTTCATAGCACAGAGTATCGTAGTTTGGGTTCTTGTCTCTCACATCCACTGATATTAATATTTATATTGCTAATTTCTTTTCACTGTGTAAGATATAAATCAATGAAATGTGCCATAATTCGTATTGTGTGTAGGTGTCCTTCAGGTTGCGAGATTTTTGTTTTCGTTTTTTTAGATAGAATAGATCTCCTTGCTGATATCAACATCAATGAGCCCTGATCATTAAAAGAAGAATACATATACTTTCTTTTTATTGCCCTAAATGAAATAGTAAAGTTAGTATCTAAATTTAAATAGTATTTATATTTGTGTTTCGTTTTGTGATTGGTACGAAAGACTCAATTACCCTTCTTTTATTTTCTTTCACTACTTTTTTTAAGAATTTTCTTAGCCGTATTTCTGCTAGGTTTAGAGATCCCATCAATCCCATGTCTGTTGATTAAGCTGCCTTCTTTCTGACAGTCAGATACGTCGTGTAACAAAATCCGTACTAATCTGGCATTTAATACTCATAAATATAATAATCTATATACATATAATGAAATTGGAGTGTCTGTTTGTAATATTGAAGGAACCGTTTTTTACTACATGTATATGAATATATATGCGGTACATACACCAAAATATTTTTTTTTACAATTTTTGTCTGTCTGTCTGTTTGTTCCGACTAATTTCTGAAATGGCTGGACCGATTTTGACGGGGCTTTTATTGGCAGGTAGCTGATGTAATAAGGAGTAACTTAGGATACGTTTATTTTAGAAAAAATATTTTATTTTAGAAAAATAAAGTAATGTTGATCGACTGTTAGGCGGAACGAAGTTCGCCGGGTCAGCTAGTAAAAATATATAAATACTGTCTCTGTGGTTCGGTTGTACTGTGCACTGATTACCACGCAGAGTCTCGGGTTAGATCCCCGCTACCTATTGAGTTTTTCTGTTGAGAAATTCTCAGTATTAGCCCGCAATCTGGAATTGTGCCCGGTAAATGGCAACAGGCTCAACTCCTGTTACATTGGGCCCAAAAAAGAAATGGCAAAACGTGGGTGGTTAAATACCTTTGCCTACCCTTTCGGAGATAATAGGCGTGAAGCTGTGTATGTATGTAAAAATATAAATTAGCGATCTAATAGATGTCCCAGACAAATGTTAGCTTTAAAAGTCATAGTTTATCTAGTCAAATCGTTTCGCTAGTAAATAATTATAACTATAGGTACTTAAACTTGTTTCTCATCAGGCTTAATTATGCTAAAAGGGTGGTACTTGCCTCAGTCCCTCCTTCTTTTACATCGCTTATATACCTAGTTATATAGTTATATAAAAACTTAACATTCCTTCACGTTGTATACTTATCATTAATTATACTGTCATAAAATAAATTGTTTGTATGTAGTTGACAGCTTAACATATTAAACTTAAAGCTTACAAAATGTTAATCGTGTATTTTTTTATTGTTGACTGTGACAAACGAGCAAACAGCCTATGTGATGGTAATTGGTAACTGTCGCTCATGGACGACTCAGTTTCTAGCATTGAGAGAAGAGAGGTAAAAGGAATGGGGGAAAATTGGGCCTTTGGACTTATTTCCAACTGTGGCCATCTACGGCCTGAAATATTTGCCTTGCTACGATGTTATGGATTCGAAATCGGGTAAGTATCAATGTGTTTTAAATTATCATGTACTTTTCTAGGTAAGTAACAATATTACCCAGTCGTTTGTATATTGTGGGGAAATGTATTACTGCCTGTTGCGAAGGTTCAGTTGTATTGTGTGTTGATGGATTATCACAGTGGTATTTGATTTTAGTGGTATTGCCACCAATTCTGCGTAAATAACGACAAATTATTCGCGACTCTTATCGGACACAATGATGCCACATAGTCTGGTACTTCCTACAGCTGGTATAATTAGCTTGCACACGACGCTACCTGTACGAGGACTCCCTTTATGGAGAAAGGGGCGATCAGCTTAGTTTACTTTCGTCACCAACGTCCGGCGGATATGTACCGTTTGAAGCACATTATGGGTTTGTTATTCATTTGGTGTGCTTTTTATTTGGGAAAGTGGGTGGCTGCAACTTTTGCATTAGATAAAATTATTTATTAGTATTTATGCTTTAATGGCTTTACTAAAATGGCATGACATACAGCGCGCAGAACTAATGGTCGTTGTAGCAGAAAAGATCCGCGACGACGCCGAACCGGAGGACTCAACAGAAGGCTATGTTTAACAGTGAACGTCTTTCACTTGAATTGATAATGATGATGATTGTACTAATATTGAAAGTTCATCAAACAAAAAGAACAATTTTCAGTTGACGACAGACAAAAATAGCCTAATATTCCTCAGTCACAGCTTTAGAAAAGTAAAAGTAGTAATTTCAAGAAATACAATACCTATCAGCTCTATTTCAAAAGATCTTTCAATGATAGCAATTGTTTTTTACTTAGCAAAGCCAAAATAAAATATTTCCCAACTACAATACAGCCGAACTGAAACGCTATGATAGCGCGTGCGCATCAAGATGGCGATATTGTTATGCAATTGGCGCGAAAGTAACTGTCAACTACCTTCCTGTGGCACCGGATATTGAAATAAATAAATGTTAGTTGTATTACAGTGCTGCACACGTACGCACGTCGCCACTTGAATTTATGATTGACATTGAAAATTATTTGGTATGAAAGCACATTTTATTGTTAGTAATGGGTTTATTGAGTTCTGAATGCGTCGGTTGCATTTCAAATTTAAAGTACTTTGTTTATTTTATATATATGGAAGAGAAGTACATGCAAGTGGTAATTGAAGTTCACTGTACCAGAACATTGTATACTCCAAACGTCTATCGGCCATATCAGTAAATAAATCAATTTTGAGATACCACAGGTCTAAGAGATTTGAGTGTGTGTGTTGATGTGTTAAAATTGTTAACTCACACAAAAAACTGTAATCGTCTGATCGTTGAAAAGAGTGGCGTGAGTTTCTTGCCATTTCTTCTCACAGCTCTACCTCGTCAGCGAACTGGCTATAGGTTAATTAGCTCACTTCATGTAATTTTGACTTTTCATAAGCGTCATACTTTATGATTAAAATGAAATAAATGTTTTGACTTTGACTTTATTCTTCGTCACCAGTAAAGTAGTAAATAAAATTTGTCGAAGACCTATCAGTTAGATTATACATACCGTTAAACTCCAAAATGAGTATAAATTCTATTTTATTGTTGTAATTGGCATGCATTTTTTAAATTTATGTAGTACAGTAAGTATATGACGAAATACGCCGCCGAAGATATCTGTCTTGTGATTATAGCTACAAAGTTTAAAATTCCTGTTTTAATCTCTTTTCTAGCAAATGTGCAAATTATGTTAAATAAATAGTGCACAGTTTAAACAATAGGTACGTATACGTATTATATAAATAAAATTTGTCGAAGACCTATCAGTTAGATTATACATACCGTTAAACTACAAAATGAGTATAAATTCTATTTTATTGTTGTAATTGGCATGCATTTTTTAAATTTATGAAAACGTTTTGTGTTTTATTTCTTAAGTTAGGTAATCGAAGACATCTCTGTCTGGACGCTAAGTTTGATACAAGATTGATGCTTGTAATAACGAAACGTTCTAAATATAACTAAGACAGTGTTTCTTCCAAAAGTTCAGAAGATTCTGTCATCAATATATTATATTCTGACTTTACTTACTACTGGGCATATACTTCCTTACTTACTAACTTTATTTTAAGGAAACTTATGGGATGCAAGAATTTATGAACTCTGGAGAAAACTTTGCCCGAAGCTTAATAAGAGTAAAGAAAATTTTGTTTTCACAGTTAACACTAGAGGCGCTATTTATTTCTCGCACAACCATTCTTTAGCTTTAAACTAAAAGGTTTTATGTGAAGATTTAAATATATCACATATTTATATTAACAGTCTGTGAATGACCTTTAAATTGTACACAAGAAAAACTATATCAGCTGCCTTCTCGTCTTTTTGCTAGCTAGTTATAACCGATAAAATGTACGTAAAAGGCATGGCATGTTAGCTAGGGTTCATATCCTGGCTTTACAACCAATTACTATATATTACAAATTACTTTATATATATATATATATATATATATATATATATATATATATATATATATATATATATATATAATTTAATATTAATATATACATAATTTTAATGTGTACAACAAAAAGTTCTATTGCAAATACCTTAGTACTTTGAAAAAAGATAGCTCTCTCTGTTAGTTAGCATACACTAGTGTTTATAGTTTTAATTTCTTGTTTAATACAATCCATACTTACTTAATATTATAAATGAGAAAGTAACTCTGTCTGTCTATTACGCTTTCAGGCTTAACCACTGAACTGATTTTAATGAAATTTGGTATAGAGATAAACTAGACCTTGGGGAATAACATAGGCTATGTTTTATTCTGAAAAAATGCTTGAAGGGGTTGAAGAAGATAAAAATAAAAATTATAAAACTTTGTATTCAGCGGCAATAAATTTTTATGCGATAACCGATTTCCATGCGGGTGGAGCTGCAGGCAACACCTAGTATTTTATAACACCAAAAAAGTCTGTAATCGCCAATCTGCATTGGGCAAGCTCGTGGCGATCAATGCTCATGCCTTCTCTTAAAGTCTTCCCCTGTAGTGGGATAAAATAGGCTGGTATAGATAACCAATATTTTACAATAGAAATGCACAAGTGTATAAATTTCAATAAAGATTTTTAATTCTAATTTTGACTCCGGGTGTCTTAAGAGAGGTGTGAAAAGTGTCTCATATGGGTTTGCGTGTGGACAATCTATATTGATTTAAACTTTTTCAGCAGCATTCTTGCCGCTCATCTACAATGTTAATCATTTATTGCTAAACAAATGTTTACCATGAATACGAGGCTTGATATTGCTGCCTTTTGGTAGTAACGCCTCGTACGACCTGAAACAATGAAAATAAAAAGTATGACTGCAGAATTTACAAAACAATATGAGTATTATATAAATGGTTACAAAATGTATCCCGAAAACTATCTAAATATTTATAGATGATGCTTTAATTTGTTTGAATTTTTTTTTATTTAATAAACGAAATTAAATTTTTGTCTAAATTTATCTATTTCATAAATGATTTTAAAGACCTTTTAATTCATATTAATTGAATAAATTCCAGCGAAACACCAGTAAGTAGGTACTCAGTTGATTATATGAGTAAGTAGGCCTGCTTACGTGTGTCACCGACGGACAGTGCCATCATTAGGCCTAAGTCAACTTTGTATACAGCCTACTTCATTATCATGTATTGCAACTCTTTGGTCCGAGCTTAGTTTACGCGTGTATTCTTATAGTAACGTCATATTTGTATGAGAAAATTTGCTATTTCTAGTTCATTATTTAAATGTCTGAAAAACGTGAAGCTTCCTAAATTTTATTTATTTATTTATTGAGATAGTATTTACAATACCATGACAGATAAAAAATCCAATTCGATTTAATAAAAACCTAAAATTAAAAACAATATAGCTAATTTAAATATGCCTATAGGTATCGGGACAATACCACCCACATGCCCATTACTGTGACTCCTGTAAGCCATGATTAACAGTGATATCCAAGAAGAAACACCGAGCTTTGACACTCGGCTGTCCCGGGGACTGCTAAACATACTGTCTTGGACCCCGCAACGAATTTAATCAGAAGTAAAAGGAGGAGTTGGAAATAAAATGTCCACTTCATATATTTATGGACATTTTGTAAGGTATAAAAAATGTCTATACATATATGCATTAAGACCATAATTTCTTCAAAAGCTTGATAACGTCTAATCTAATGCAGGATACTGTTTAGTCTGATCAGAGGGTTCGCCATAGTTCCACTATGCTTGACAATACCCCCCAACGGGGTTCTCGCCTTGTCGCGGCGGGGGGGCTTAATAGCCGTGGTTACCAAGGACCACGGTGAACCAAGAGGAACCCCAAGGAGGCGCTGCTCCTCTGGGCTTTGCCGGTAAGCCCACGATGGAGCGGCTCAGGTGGGTTGTGGTGCTGTTTGGGCGGCACCGCAACTGGGTCGGGCTGCAGTGTTGCTTTGGCGACACTGCGGCTAAAGGAGTGGCGGGGCCGCGGCGGGAGAGGAGTGCCGGTATAACGGTGCGCCGCTCTCCCTACCTTCCGCGGCCTCGGTGGGGCCGCAACCGCCAGATTGCGGACGCGGTGGGGCCGCAGGGGAAGAGGAGTGTCGGTATTGCGATGCGCCGTTCTCCCTATCCTCTGCGGCCGAGTTGGCCTGCGGGCGTCGATCGGGCAGTCGCCGCCCGAACAGCACGGGACCGAGACGGCAGTGCGCGTGTTCCGCACGCGCCTCTCGAAGGAGGGGGGGCTAGGCCCCTAAATCGGACGGGACCCGCTCGCGGTGAGCGGGCCATGGGCCGTCGGGGTCGCGGATGAATGCGCAAGCGGCTCCCGTGACCCCGACACTCTGGCCGTCTGGAGGAACACCGTGGGTTTTAGTCGGTATGCTGGCCGCGCTTTGAGTGCGGTCGGAGAGTCCGACATAACCCCCGCCTTGCCCGGGCGAGTGCGTATGCGTAATGCATTTCCCACGTAAAAAAAAAAAAAAAAAAAATGCATGACAATCGAGTTCGTGACCGCAGCAAGGTGATAGTAAGTAGGTATACATACAACACTGCCGTTCGTTGCTTCTTATATTATATCCTTAGTCACCCTCTTACGAGCCGGGAAGAGACAGGGTTATTTCATATTCGAAAACTGAAGAGCTCACAGTCATGCTAGCCTTTCTCAATTTTTTACTTTGCAGAAAGACACACCACAATGTAGCATTCCCCGAAATCTGTTATAAAACAGTTCTTAAAAAAAATTTTTTGTGTGGCGAAGTTTTTTCAACGCCATCACATAATACCTACAGTAAGTATATGACGAAATACGCCGCCGAAAATATCTGTCTTGTGATTATAGCTACAAAGTTTAAAATTCCTGTTTTAATCTCTTCTAGCAAATGTGCAAATTATGTTAAATAAATAGTGCACAGTTTAAACAATAGTTACGTATACGTATTATGTGCTAGAATTCTTATTAATGAATTATAATAATATTGTACATAGTAGTTAGAGAGAATACTTAGATTAATATTTACTTAAGTATTTATCCATTATGTCGTTGTTCTAGAAAGTAGTATAGTTAAATAGTAAATAATTAACAAGTGCAATTAGTCTGCCGATTTATTTTAAAATTATACTATAAAGCGGCAGAAAAACCCTACAACACAGGACGGACAGCAGCATCATGCGAAAAGACTGCCACATCGATCTACAATCCGCCTTCTTACCGCGCTTCTAAACTGTAAGATAGGTAATAGTTTTTTTTTTATTCTCTTATTTTAAGGTATGACATGAGAAATGTATGGCGGTCCCATATTAACCTAATCCTTATATTAAATACATTACAAGACATCTAGAAGCCAGAAATATAGATAAACCTTTCGCTTCCTCGCTGTTAGGTTTAGATAAAATACTGTGAAATATACTTATATCAAATTTGTTTAGATTTAACGCTTTCATATAGTTATTACATAAAGCTTGAAATCGGGCACATTCTATTAATAAATGGTCGAAGATCTTCTATTACTCCACATGTCTCACGGTACAGAAACCAAATTTATTGCATAGAATGTGTCCAGATCGTAATCTCTAAGCTACAACAGTCAATTTTCTGAATTAATAGTAAACGTCACGGGTAACAGACTTGCTATTCAGAAAATGTAGGTATTTAAAAATAGAATCGATCTTGTCCTTAAGCAATATAACATTTAAACATACCCCATAATCAACCGTACGGCTAATTCAAACACAAAAGAAGAAAAACACTATTCCATTTACAAATAAAAACAAATAAACTTTCACACTAACCTATTTGGTGTACCATTGGTTACGCAATTAACACTGGCCATAAAACATCTAAAGACAAAAAGGTACGTAAACAGTTCATTCACGTTATATAACTGGCAACATTGAACTCACCATTTGGGGAACGCTCCAAAAAGAAATGACCGGTGTGCTAAAAAGAGCATCTTTACTTACCTCTTTAGGTACCCGCCTTATGAGATGGACGCGGCTTAATATGTAGTTGATAGTGATGGGCACTGACCATACAATTATATTATCACTATTATTTTTATTCAATTGATTGTACTTATACAAAATAGTTAGGCTTGTATTTATTCATCTAATTTTCCATTGAAAACAGATGCCCATTCCAAGTTTCGAAGCCAGTATTGCAAAGAGAAGAATATTTTTCGACCAAACTGTCGAAGCTTCGAAATTTTCTGAAACGCACATTACCATAGTTTAATACCTCGAACAACTAACTGCTAAAATTTGATATAATATTAGTCATGAGAGAATGATTAATTTTAAGAGAATAAGACCAATAATAATAAATGTTGCAGGCAATGTCACAAGCGTACATAAACATAAAAACTGAGGTATACTTTGTGATATACTATAAGTACTTCTGTGTAATCTAGGTTAAATTGGTTTCTTCTTTACTTTTCTCTGCTATTTTTCTTTCTTAATTGTACACTTCATATACTCTCACTAATGTTACTTCCTCTTCCACTCTTAAGGTACGCTGATTAGAGACCTCAGTTCTGAGTTAAGCTCGCCTTTGTACATAATTTTTATTTATTATATTTTCCTTGATATGTATCTTTTTGTGTGCAATAAATAAATAAATAAAATAAAATAAATAAATAAAAACCAAATTTTTAAATCTCATACTTTTCGTCTTTATTGGATATCGTACCTACAACTTCTTGCACACACAGCTTCCAAGCAGTAACAAGTATCCCAGACAACTTGTAATCAATCGAGTATCAATCAAGTAGCACATCACTAGCAGTAAGTGAAGTGAAGCCAGCGTCCCTTGGTTATGGATTGAATCCAAAATTATGGTCTGCTACCTCTATGGTAATGCACGTGGTGTCTCACAAGTTCGTCTGGTTCTGCATTGTTCATAGTACTATAACTGAGTCATGTGCTAGAAGCGAAAATAAAAGTGCCTCCCTATCCGTCTCAGCGCTAACCAATCGAGATTTCCTTTAGTGTTCGTTTGTATTTAGATTTCCTTTAACGTTGTGTAGTAGCGTAGTTTTTATTAGGATTGTAGTTTGTAGTTTTGACGGTAGTAGATCCGCGCTGGTTTCAGCTTGAATGGGCCGGATCGACTGGGGAAGCACATAGAAGATCGACATTAGAGTAATAGTATCCGTATTATCGCGTTTCGTTCGGTGAGTGAGAGTGTCGAAGGCCCAATTTCCTCCTTTCCTTTTTTCTTACCTCCCTCAATCCTTTCACCTTCTTCACTCCTTTCACGGTAGGCAGCGGCTTCGCAGAGTCCTTGGCATTGTTAGAGCAATGCTAGGGACTCTGAGTGACGTCTATGAGCGACAGTTACCACTTACCGTCACGTGGGCTGTTTGCTCGTCTGCCACTGTCGACAATAAAAAAATAAATAGAATCAAGATCTTATACCAGCTTTGTATGTTTAAAAACTAAGATGATGATTGAGATTTTTATTTTTATTATTATTTTTACCCCTACGACTTAAGCCTCTCCCAATGGGCGTTGTTTGCATTGTATCATGCTTGGCAGATCTTAGTGTTTCTTTAGTCACCTCTAAGACACCAAGAAAGAGATTGGGTGGTTAATGGGCTCTAGCGCATATAAGTGAGACCACACAACCATACATTTATTGAAATTCGCTAAAAAACAGTGAAACATGCTGTAACAATAATAGGGCATAAAATAAGTAAAGCTTTCACGTATTGTGGTATTTTTGTTTACAGATTTAAATATTGTAGTCTTTGGCGATATACTATTTCGTATGTAGCATCCAAACCCGGCTGCATTCGAAAATTTACCATTTCGGAGGGCTAGGGACTTGTTTTCCAATATTGGCAATAAAAAAAAACATTTTGATATAATGATGCTTCAAAAACGATGGAGTGTGCAGCGTAATGGAAATAAAGTGCAAGTTATTATAATTATGTTGCATGTCATGACTGATACAATTTCTTTGTAGAATAAATAAATAATAATAATAATAATAATATGTGGACACTATCACACACCGTCATCTAGTCCTAAGCTAAGCAGAGCTTGTGTTATGGGTACTAGATAACTGAAATATAATACATATACATACTTTTTTTTTTGTAAATACTTAGAATACAAAGGAAACACCCAGACTGAAGACAAATACAAATGTTCATCACAAATGACTTGCTTGAGGCTTTACCCCGAAGGGGTGAGAAAACTTTTCTTTAACTTCTCAAGAATTTACGTCTTTGTGAAACAATTTTGCAATTTTGATTAATGAATTGACAACTAAAACGAAACAGGAATGGAAGACGCAGAATGCAACCTTTTTTCATACTTCTCCTTCTTTACCAATGAGCGATGTTCAGTAGAGGACAGTCCCTTGATAGATATAGTTAGTAACTTAGAACAGAAATATTATTTATTGCACACCAAACCAATATTAAATTTACAATGTACAATGGGCGGTGTTATCGCTAAAAGCGATCTTCTTCAGACAACCATTGGATGAACTTTGTGGTTGGAAAGTGGTAGTTTGTAGTTTAATAATAGAATTATTAAAACATATGGTCGTAAAACAGTATATTTAAAAATTAATTATGAGTATGCCTGTATAACTTTTATACGGTTTGATGTTTTTTTTTTATTTTTATATAGTCTATTGCTTGATTTAACCCTCTCCCAAACTTTAGAGCGTTTCGCCATAATTGCCAATGTTTGTAGTCAGATTGGCAAACATATTAATAGCAGTTTTATCACAGAACAATCGTCCTTTGTTAGAGCGGTATTAAATTATCATATAAATAAGATTTCATATCTGTCAAATTCTATGATCATAGTTCGACGACCCTCAAACTATGATCATAAATGAAATGAAATGAAATGAACCTTTATTGTTTGTTACAGGTAGGTTATGAAATACAGGTGGTAGTAGACAAATGTTTCACTGTAACATACCCACAGGGTGTACAATAATTAAAATTTACTTAGGTATGACACACAACATGCAAAAATAGTGAGACACATTAAAGTAATACCTACTAAAATAAAAATATTATGTATTTAACAATTAACACAAGAATAATACATAAAAAAAAAAACAAAAAAAGAATATTGAAAACACAAGACATTTTAAACAGAATACATTACAATTATTATATACCAAAAGTTAAATAATACATTTATTCATATTTATGTGTTAGAAAGTCCGAAACCCTATAGAAACATTTGCTTACTAAATATGCTTTAAGCCGTTTTTTGAAAAGATTGAGTTCTAGGTCCCTGACAGATTTCGGGATTTTATTAAAGATTTTTGGCGCCATACAAAAGACACTTTTGTGTAGTAGAGCGGTATTTGAGCTTTTTATACATAGTCTGTCATTGTCCCGTCTATTACGATGACTTATTTCGTTAATCTTTTGGTATAAATTTAAATTTGTTTTAACAAAAACGGCAACTTCAAAAATGTAAATACAAGGCAGAGTTAAAATTTGGTATTTAATGAAATATGGCTGGCATGAATCAGTGCATTGTATTCCAAGCATTGATCTCATGCATCTTTTTTGCATCTTAAATACGGTTTCTCTATTAGTTGAAACTCCCCAAAAGCTAACGCCGTATCGTATAAATGAATCAACAATACCATGGTAGGCAGTGATCAAAGCATCAGTACTTAAAACCTGAGATAGTTTAAAAAGTAGATAAGCCGATTTACTTAGTTTCTTGCTAAGTTCCTCTGTATGAGCTTTCCAGTCTAACCTTTGGTCTATGATCACGCCCAGAAATTTGGACGTATCTACACGACAAACACTGTTGTTTTGATAATTTATATTTAAGTTAGGAGGAGTACAACGTTGATTGAATAACATTATTTTAGTTTTTGTGATATTTATTTTCAAATTATTATTATTCATCCATGTAATAATAGAACTTAGTGTATTATTGACCTCATCGTCGTAGTCATTTTTATTTATACATTCTATAGTTACAGAACTATCATCGGCGAACAGTGACATGGGATAAATAGTAGCTTTCGGCAAGTCATTTATGTACAGCAGAAATAACAGCGGCCCAAGTACACTGCCCTGAGGTACACCGAATAAATTTGTGCGTTGGTCTGACTTGTGAATAATTTCATTACGTGATTTAAAATCAATCCTTGTAATCTCTGTGTATTGCCTTCTGTTCTGCGAGTAGGATTTTATTAATGCCAATATATTACCTCGTATGCCATACGCGTCAAGTTTACTAAACAGTATACCATGATCGACATAGTCGAAGGCCTGAGTCATGTCACAATAAATAGCACAGACGGGGACCTTTTTATCGACGCTAGTGATGACCCTGTTCAGGAAATCGTATATAGCCATGTTGATGGTTTTGTTTTTACGAAATCCCTTTTGGTTTTCGGTTAATATGTTCCTATATTCTAGATATTGGTATATTTCGCCGTAAATATACTTTTCAAAGATTTTCGAGAACACTGATAAAAGGGCAATAGGTCTATATGACTCCAGCAGTTCTGCATTGTCTTTTTTTAAAAGTGGTTTTATCACAGATATTTTAAGTTCTTCTGGATAGGTGCCAGACGTTATACATAGATTGATAATGTGACATAAATGTTGACTTATTTCGTCAGCCACATACTTAATTACTCTAGTTGAAATACCATAGATAATCACATGTAGTTATTATACCGTCATATGTTCTTCATTTAAAAATGACTTACACATCTTTGATCATATTTCTATGATAGTCTAATAGCGGCCTTAGATAATTTTAAGGCCACCTTCTCACGTGATAATTTTGACTGCCACCATACGATTGACTGATTGCGTTAAGTTCAAGCGATCGTTAGCTTATAACTTACTTCATATTTAGTATATATATGATAATATTTCATTAATAACTAGGTCTTTTTCGAGGTCATATAAAATCGTCACCAAACATGAAGCCTTGGAATGATATAACAGTGTTCGTCTAAGTTATCACCTAGCTGCCAATTTTGAGTACCATATACACAATATATTTGTGTCCCCAATTTGTATCACCCATATATAGCCCGCCCCTTTTCGAGCCGCACCACTAATTTCACTCGTTCTAATTATGCCCCGTTTAGGTGTGTGTTTGTTTGAATGCGTGTTATGTGACGTCGTTGATAAAATGGGTAAATATATTTATTTTTCTTATTGTAGTATAGTTTAAGTTAATAAACACTTGCTTGTAAACAACGCGGCCTCTAATAGGAGTGAGGTTTGATCGGTGACAGCGTACTTGTTCAAAATTTAGTTCTTAGAATGTATTATAGAGGCGCTGTTTATTTTGTATCAACTACATACGATGTAATCAATTGTAAGACATAGGAATTTGCCATAGTTAGTTGGTGACAGCAGTAAGGTGTAATTTAGTGCGAAGATGCTGCTGCCCACTGCCTGGCATTCCCTTATTCTCTTACGATGCCCATGGGCGGTACATGGTAGAAGTGCAGATTGAATAACAGATAACAATTTGATATTCAGTCACCGTTCTTGAGAACTCTTAAAAAAAACAAATATATTTGTAAAAATATAAACAAAAGCCACAAATAGACACAATACCGCTAGCCTGATCTCACCTTATTCGCAAAAACTGATATCGAATCATTAACCGTTACTTATCGATCTAATTTCCCTAAAAAAACGGTTTTCTCCTGCCACGCATTGTAGAAAACAATCGTAAATTACCGAAAAAGGGTATCGGTGACCATTGTTGGCGGTCCAATCAGAAAATGACTACATAGTGATACTGTTTTGGTTATTTTAACGGTTTCTATAAGAAAGCTCTTTGTGGTAAACAATACAGTTGTCGAAAATAAAACTTTTGATAATTATATTTTATAAATTTTGTTAATTTGATTCGTGACATTTAATGACAAGTTTTACTAAATATATAGAAATATAGAGAAACACAATCATGGTATATTAAAATAAACAATATGTACAAAGGCGAGCTTATCTCAAAATTTAATTCTCTTACAGCAAAAACATTTTCCTTACTAGAGAGCTATATCAGTTGGATAATTTATTTGTCTTTACCAAAGTAGTACCACTCTGATGGTGATGATGATAAGTAGTCTATGGAATCCAGAAGTAGTGGATACCATTCTAAAGTAAAACTGATGGCAGCTTAGTGAGATGATTTTTCATGCCTCGCTATATTTTCAGAAAGGAATCGTAAATTATAAATGGTAGTCGCAGGACAAAATGTGACCTTTATTTGACTAGACTAGAGTACGACCTCGAAAAGAAAAGACGCGCTATTTGAAAAGCGAGAACCATAATGTGTAGGTACTTATTATGTCCTTACAAGTACGCACATAGCTTTTGAAAAATATACATTTGCAAGTATATATATATACTGTGCATATACTGTTTAATCTTTGCTTATGACAAAAGACGTATTTGAAAGACAAGAAAAATAATGTAAAGATATTATGAGTTACCTTTACAAGAGTATTCCTTATCGCAGTAATGTCATCACATTTAGACATTCATATTTACGAATATTACCGACATTACTTTTGCGGTTGCGTCATAAGCGGAACAAATTCAATTTTCTTACGTCTATCTCGGAAACGATCATCCATCTGCGAATAATCGTCATTTAAGGAGAATATCTTGGGGTTTTTTTATATTTATGTATATCCATTTTCACAAACTCTTATTTACGAGTTTGAGTATTTATCTTACTGACATGAATTCTTAAAAATATATGTTGAAAATATAGTTTTTAACGGTTCGTGTAAGGCTATAGCTGTAGTTATTTGTTTTTCTTTAATATCATCTTACTATGGTGACTACTCCACTTGCCAAGCTTGGTGAGTATGGTAGACATTAGGCGATTGGAGAATAGACATACAATTACAAATATGCCAATATATCAATGCGATTATTCCATCTTAACCTAATTGGTATAAAGTTCAAATATACTTCGTGTCATCTGTTTTAAGAATGGTTTCCACTAAATATACTGTGCCAGTTTAATGTATAGGAGTGACGTGGTATACCTTTACCAGTTTCATTATTAATGGGCAAAATAATAGACTTGATTTCAGTAATTATATTCTTTAGTAACGGCTAACAAAATATTGTGTGTCGAGGTTACACAATTATAACATCAATATGTAGGAGACAGACTTGTATTATAGGTTTATAATATGTACAATGTTTATACAAGGTTAAAGTATCTTCAGAGAGCTATATGATATTTTTTGTGAAGTCCGAACGATAGCGCCAGGTAATTCTTTGAGTCGGTGTCAAACAAGGTGATTCAGGATGTTGGAATAATATTGGTGGTCTTTCCTCAACACATTTTTTCAGATAGAAAAGTGCCCCACGGCTTGTAAAAGAGGAACTGCGTGGGTAAGGCGGATGTTTAGCGTTGGTTATGTTTTCGCTAAAAATATAATGATGATTATATTATATTATATTACTTGCCATACACCACACTTGTATATATCATGCAAAGAATTGGTATCCTAATAATAGTAATAACTTAGAATTCTATTGTGCTATTATTGAATTACCATATATCTAGTCAAAACTGATTTGGGCATATTGTATGCAATTCAGCGAGTGAATGTAGACGTGACACATCTCTATACGATGCAGGTAAATCAAATACTTAATTAGATATACATATACTCAAAAACAAAAAAAAAAACATCTACTTGCTTGTCTAGTTTCCAAACTTTAACATAATCTTAAATATAAAAATATTTTGCACGAACCATCAGGTGACCACGTGTAACTGATAATGTGGCTATAATTACGATTCATATCAATAAGTCAACAGATATAATCACAAAAGTTAAACTACTAAAATATTAAAAGGCAATGTGTTCGTGAGTTCACCCTATTATTGTCGCCATTCACCGTTTTACATCAGTATTAATAGTACATTGACTTCTCGTTTGAACCCACAACCGGGTGCTTTACCCCAATCTCTTCCTTTTTCGAATTCGCGTGGTACGTTGTTTGCGGATCCGATTTAGCAAAACGAATAACCGAGTTTGGATTGGAATCGATTAGATCGAATTGAGTGCCATATCGATTTGCGTTATCCAAGCTTTAGTTTTGGAACCCTATTTGGGATAGTTTTTCACTAATAACTGTGGACTATCTTAATCCTCGGGTTTTTGGATTAACTCAAAAATGTTGAGGACGATGAGCATTCGAATTGGATTTCTGATTAATTTGGCAGCAGTTTTTGTAAAAGAAAATGTTTATTATAATGTCCAGTATATCATTAGGGTTTTACGTAGATGACACTCTGACATTAGCTCACTATGAATGCAGTGTTAAGCCTTATTTGGGATTGGCTCACCAATATAACCTATAAGATGTACCAACCAAAAAAAAAGAGCAATATTAAGCCGACGTTCATATCAAATTTTCATAGAGTAGATACATGTTGCCTACATACTTACACTTGTTAAACCTGTGTAGTCAATCTAAACTATGACCAAAAACTGTCCAATCCTAATCAAAGCCCGCTGTTTTTCCTGTCTTCTTCTTCTGTGATTGTTGCCCACCAACATTTGGTTGGTTGATTGCGCTAGTAAAGCGTTTTTTTTTTATTGCCTATAGTGGCTGACGAGCCAACAGCCTGCCTGATGGCAAGTAGCAACTGTCGGTCGTGGGCTCCTGCAATGCTACAGGCTCTACGAAGCCGCTGCCTATCGTGATAATATTGCTCTCTTTAAACCTTGTTTTAAGTATACGGCCATTTGGTCTATTATGTACTTACTACGAGTAAGTAAGTAATATTAATATTTTTTTTTCTCTATATATAAAATGTAAGTTTTTTAGACTACTGTGTAAAACAATGACATTTAAATGTTAATAAATTAATATTACATTTTATATATTTTCAATAGAGGTTAAATCGTTTAGTTGTTAAAAATCTCTTAAAAATATAATTTTATACCTAGCGCTATATTTTTTTATTTTAAAGTAATTGCCATAAACCTAACCTTATTTGTTTTAGGTAATAAATTTTATGTTGTCTGTGTCTGTGTACAGATAACAATTACAACCGTACATACATACCGTACTTATGTTTAATCGCCTAAAAGCCTTTTAATTTAATTGTAAAACATAACATAACATCACGTCTTTTAACCTGAAGGGTTATGCAGTTGTTGCCACCGTGTACAATTCGACCGTATTTTTTTTTTGTGTTTTCACGATTCTTTTTTGAATTTTGATGATTCTTTTTTTGTTGGAAAGGAGATATCCCAAGGGTGGTATAATGATAAGGAAACCAGAATCTGATGATGGCATCCCAGAGAAATCGAAGGAAACTTTCGAAAATCGTACTGACGACTAGTGCATTTGTTATGTTTTTCATTAAGTAGTTTATGGCATTGCTTGGTTTGGAGTCGATCTGATGATGGAGCACAAAGGCAATCGAAGGAACTCCTCATCGATTTATAGCAATTTCTTGGTGTTTGGACTTAATTCATTTCTAATAATGAGAACTTTGCTCCCATATGGGTTATAAATGCCATTACAGGTGACCATAGACAGTCGAGGGAATTTCTCAACAGCAATCATGTCGGGCTTACTTCATACAGTTTAATTCGCCAAAATGTTTAGTGTGTACAAAAATAATACCCAAGTAAGATTTAGGTCTACCCATCACTAAAAATTGTAAAATAAATTTTAACAAAAAGAAAACCGACTTCAAACACGAATAAAACTAAAAAGAAAAAAGAAATTTACATAGCACAAAGTAATTTGTATTTTGATTTAGTTAATCAGAAATAATTAAATATGTATTTTATAATTTTGAAGTTGGTGCCAAGTAAATATTAAATAACTAAATACTATATGAACCTTATTACAATAGCAAATTAAGCTTGATATTGCCTATAGGTACCTAGTTATTGTTTTAAATACTATATGAACCTTACTACAATAGCAAATTAAGATTAATAATACCTATAGGTACCTTCCCCAGGGAGACAAAACAGATTTTAGGCGCGGACGAAGGCGTGGTGCGCAGCTAGTCATTTATAATAGTTAAGTATCATCAACATCACTATCATCGTACAACTGGAAGACGAAGTGTGGGTGAACCCGAAGATGGACCCTAATAAGGGTGGCGGACAACCAGTGGCAAAACTTGGGGAGGTCAATGTCTAGCAGTGGATGTCTTTGGCTGAATGAAGTATTACATAAGTTTTTTTTAATAAATGAAAGAAAGAAAGTATTTTATTTTGCCCAGAGGCAATAATTTACTGATAAGTACAGAAAATATCTAACATACCTATGTAGGAAAATTTAAAACTAAAAAGTAAACTTTAACAAAATATTTTTTAATTTCTAAAACATAATTAAAAACACTTACCTATTTGCTCGTCATAATATCTGTGCAGGAATTGGACCCCACAAATAAGGTTCATCAAAAATATATTAGGATTATAATTATCACGACTTTGATCTAAAATCCTACCTGGCTACAATCAAAACAAGTAACGCCATCTTTCAACAAATTACAAGTTCTAAAATATAATATCGATCAATGCATTCTATGGCCACAAGCGTTACAAACAGGCTTTGTCAATAACTGGTGTATAGCAGTTCGTTACTGACACGATAGATGGCAGTGTTTTACATTTATAATTTTAAACCTTAGTTATATAATGTTGATGATGAATTTAATATCTGGCCTAATAACCTTTTAAAATGCACCGGCGCGGCGTATCCTTCACGCAAAGCCACAAATTCAATCTTTTTTTTTGTATTCAAATTTTCCAATATCTATGGTACCTACAGCCTATTTATTTACATTTCGATTTGTTTAATGCAGAATTACGCACAGGAGTTTACTCCAGTGGGTGCACGGGTACGAACCCAAAAAGTAGATAATGGTTTAATTTTATATTTCTGGTCATACAATCATGCAAAATTTTTTGGTCACGTATTCGTATCTATCTTTGGCATTCAGGATCAGCTTTCATTTAATTTTTGTCTAACTAACCAACCTACTGACTATTATAGTGCTCAAAAGGTTAAGAAACAACCAAAATAATTATAAACATTAGACATAACAATAACAACCAACAACCGCAACATTGTCCGTGTCCCAATATTGATCAGTCTAGACTCTAAAGGCCGCTATTAGACTATCATAGAAATATGATCAAAGATGTAGTCATTTTTAAATGAAGAACATATGACGGTAAAATAACTACATGTGATTATCTATGATCATAGTTTGAGGGTCGTCGAACTATGATCGTAGAATTTGACAGATATGAAATCATATTTATAATAATGTAATACCGCTCTAATAGAATAGTAATAAAGAAAATAAAAATTATTTATTTCAGCTTTTATCAATGTTGGATTAAAAGCAAATAAAGTAATATTGCGTTGACTTGGTTACTAAAATATCATTATCATCATTATGTCGTCCAAGCCGTGTCCGGCGATGGCGACTCGAGTATCGCTTGCATGGCATACAATAACGCTGGCCGAGTTCAGTGTATTATTGAATCGACTAAAGCCCTCTTACAATAGGTAATTAATATTATTGTAAGAGGGCTTTGGTCGAGTCTTCCGTATTTGGCGCTTTGCATCGAGATCTTCTACGCACTTGCTTTCGTATGAGTCCACTCTTTTGTGTATTAAAATATTACATTACTGCGGATATCAATCCGTCTCTCAAGCGTGATGGCTATTACTAACGTTTTCTTTGACAGTTGCCCGTATCCTGCAATATTTTTTTTCAGTCTGATGATGACAATCCATGGTAATCCATAGATACTAATATTATAAATGCGAACTCTGTCTGTCTGTTACGCCTTCACGCCAAAACCACTAAACTGATTTTGATGAAATTTGGCACCTATACCTAGGAGATAGACTAGATCTTGGAGAATAACTAAGGCTACCTTTTATTGAGAAAAATGGCATGAAGAGGTTGAAATAGGGTTGAAAACTTGCATGAAAAATCGACAATGTTAAAATTAAAAGATTAAAATTTTATGCGATAACCGCGTGAATTTTCACGCTGCGGTCAACAGCTAGTGATAAATAAACTAAATACTTATTACAAGCATAGAAATCGTAATAACTACTACTTATTAAGATTACAAGAAACTAAACATCAAACAAATATAGATTCTTTTTTTACACAACATTTCAGTACGGATAAAACAAAAACAAAGCTGTTTGTCCAATTGCCGGCCACCTACAGTAGCGCGCACCGCAGCAGCGCGGCAGCGGTTACGTTCACATTTAATCGCTTTAGGCTTTCTAGTGACACTCACTGTTTGATTTGTGAAGGATATTTCATGTTAAATCTGCAAGCAGATCTGCAGCAAATTGTAACTTACAAAAATTTTAATAACCTGGCGATTAAAAACAGTGGTCATTGTAGTACCTAGTAGATAATATTTATTTATTCTTTTTTTTCTCGCTTCATGTTGCCTCTGACCTGTGAATTATAGTATACTAGCTGCGCCCACGGCTTCGCCCGCACGTAAAATTTGTTGTATCCCTCGGGAACCTGACGATTTTCGAGATAAAAAGTAGCCTATAAAAATAAAGATAAAAATAGTCTCTGGCAGCGAATCTGTCTACATATAAATTTTCATCGAAATTGGTTCACCCGTTAAGGCAGTAAGTGGTAACAAACATGCACACACACACACGCACACGCACACGCACACGCACACGCACACGCACACGCACACGCACACTCACACGCACACGCACACGCACACGCACACGCACACGCACACGCACACGCACACGCACACGCACACGCACACGCACACGCACACGCACACGCACGCGCGCACGCATGCACGCACGCACGCACGCACGCACGCACGCACACACACACACACACACACACACACACACACACACAAACGAGCGAATTTTTTGGGCTTCATGTTGCCTCTGACCTGCGAATTATAGTATACTAGCTGCGCCCACGGCTTCGCCCGCACGTAAAATTTGTTGTATCCCTCGGGAACCTGACGATTTTCGAGATAAAAAGTAGCCTATAAAAATAAAGATAAAAATAGTCTCTGGCAGCGAATCTGTCTACATATAAATTTTCATCGAAATTGGTTCACCCGTTAAGGCAGTAAGTGGTAACAAACATGCACACACACACACGCACACGCACACGCACACGCACACGCACACGCACACGCACACTCACACGCACACGCACACGCACACGCACACGCACACGCACACGCACACGCACACGCACACGCACACGCACACGCACGCGCGCACGCACGCACGCACGCACGCACGCACGCACGCACGCACGCACACACACACACACACACACACACACACACACACACACACAAACGAGCGAATTTTTTGGGCTTCAGCCGAGGGCCTAGTGAATTCCCCAGTTTTTATTGTCTTATTTTTACCTATACTTTGAGTAATTAGGTGGGCCCCTAAGTAGTATTAGCCCAGGCACGTCTAATTAACGGTCCCGCCCTGTTGAAACTAATGCTTTTATGCTGATATTTTATATATTTTTTCTTGGGTACTGACCCTTAAGCAACAAGTCTCAAATTATATACAGCAAGCATGGTTTCTGTAACACAAACATTGTATCTCCAATCGAACATACGTTAAGACATAGATTATACCTGAAGCTTAAAACCGCATGGAATGACGAATTGCGATTGTGGGCCACATAATTAAGTTATCCGTATTTATCGTACATGCACGTCACGACGTTATGAAAAGGTGTAGGCAGAGATGTCTTAGAACGTGTAGTCACCTATCTATGTATTCATTGTATAAATGGAAGCGTCTGTATGTATAAAATCATTAATTACTTACGAGAACCGCTTAATGGATTTTGGTACAGTTTTCACCGATATAGAAATATGTTATATGTATACTAAGTCTTACTCTAGTCTTGGTATAATACTTGAACCTATCACTTAAATGAGTCGGGCAGCAACGATATAGTAAATAAAGTTTTGAAACTGCAACTTTTGATGGTGATGCTAAGCGATTTATATAAGAAAGAGCTATTGTATAAGAAAGGTCCAATGAAGTGACATAGTCAAGTTTGACTAAACTCCTAGGTATGCTTTCAATGTATTTATGTGCTTGTGATTTTTTTAATTTACCTGATCAAGATTTAAAAGATTAGAATTAACAAAAAGTTTAAAGTAGTGTCAGTAAAGTAGAACCTAGCTCTTTTCAGCATGAATAGATCGGATCGATAAAAAGTAAGTAGGTATCTATCTACTCTTTACAACTACGTCGTAGAATTGTAGATAGTTTCCATACTGCGTTCTTCCAAGCGCGCCGCTCTGGAGCCCTATTACTTACCACATTGTCACTGGAAGAAGAAAGCATTTTCTTTTCTTCATTCGTTGCTTTTTCAAACTTCAACTGCTAACAAACAGACCATTTGCTTGCCATTAAAAGAGTTAAAAATATAAACTCGAATTCACACGTTAAACTTCCAACATCAGATCCATAAATACGCTTGTTATTTTTACACATAAAGCACGTTTTCGCGCTAAACATTCATATTCATACGGTTAGTGTCAACCATTTTGGACTGAACTGGGTCAGGCCTAACTAAATCTGAATAAACTGACACAATATAAGTTGCCAATGAAAAAACGAAACTACAGTAAAAAGTTTTTAATTATAGTGTTCTTATTATTATCGAGTTATGTCTCGAAAGGGATAGGTACATATATTACACCTACTTACCTAGGTTTTCTATTATTTACTAATGATTGTAGCAGTTTATTTGCGTAGGTAAGTGGCGTAAAGCGTTCAATAATATTATTAATAATATTTCAACAACTACACACAACGCCATCTAGACCCAAAGTAAGCATATTATATGCTTGTGTTATGGGTTCTAGAATGCGGATATACATACTTAAATACTTTTTTTTTTGTAAATACATTCATATTATACATAGAAACACCCAGACCAATGCAAATAGACATGTGTTCATGCACACAAATATTTGCACTGAGCGGGAATCGAACCCGCGACCTCTGCGTGGCAGTCCATACATAGTACCACCGAACCACAGAGGCAATTCAATATTACGAGCTAAGTCTTTGTGATTCGATTGAAGCGGATAAAATAAGCATTTTAGGAATTTTACGATTACAATTTTAGCCTCATGTTATTTTGACGTGAAATTTAAAAGCTAAGTGGCGTTTGATGTTTATTTACGTTTTACTCGTAAAGCTCCAGCCTGATACCTACTGAAAACAAAAAACCCAAGAACTTTCCTTCATTGAATTTGAACTCGAAGTCACAAACTTATAAGTTCTAGAACTTTGCCTTGTAGCTATATAATACCTAAGTTTACACAAAAACCTAACCCTTTCAATGGATCAAAAAACCAAAACACAAAACCTGAATTGCGACAGACATATAATTATTAAAATCGATTGGGAAGTTATCGACGTGCAACAACACCAGCGTAACTTGACTCCTAGCAGTACCAATGATTGTTCGGTTATAGAATTAACTGAGGGGTCGGAGTAATTGGTCGTTACAATAATTTGAGGCAAGGTATGTGAAGGGTGTAATGGGGTGGTGGGTGTGTATGCATTATGTATCGGCAATCAATGGTAGGTGTTGGTGATTGTGACTGACGAGCTGTCTGAGGTGCTGTGGAGTCGTGATTGACGCTACATGTTTTGGATTAGGTTGCTTTGTTATTAAACTAGATATTCATGGAAATATATAGTAGAACTACAGGGTATAACAGTGACAGCATTTAAATTTTTCTAGGAGCGCCTGTAGCTGCGTAAATTCTTTTTGTTTTATAGTGATTTGCTATTCTATTTTGGCAGGCGTTGTAGAAAGTTTACAAATAAAATTAACGTTAATAATTAAGATCGTACAAATTTTACCGAAATTTTACAAAATCATTTAATGTTGTGATTTATAATTATAAATACACCTACCTGCATATTTTAAAGAAATATTTGAATATTGTTTATACCAATAAAAAAACTGTTAATTATGTTTGATATATTTTAAGTTATGCACTCTACTAAATAACGATATACCTACCAACGCACTCATTTCCACAAATTATTTTAATTACCATAAATTATTTTTTGCACCGTTTCTATTTCATCTTTAAATATCATGCATTCAAATTAGTAATACAATTAAAATCCATTTTTTTCTTCTTCTTTAACTTCCTTCCCATACTTAATTATTAAATAAACACTCGGCTTACATTTACACTTTCGTCGTTTTCAACAACAACACCACCTATAAAATGCTTTAGTTAAAATTATAGATATTTTAAAAGCTATTGAAATTATTTTAGCAAACAATTTCAACAGAATATTAAATAGATAAGTAAGCACAGAACTTTGTCAATTTTAAATCTAATATTTGTTTCGTACCAGTGTTGAACCACCAACTACAATCATGAGTTCATGACAGATGGGTTGGCCCGTATTGGCACCTTAGTCGTATATCTTACGGCATCCGTGTGAAGATGGGGTGGTTATATTATATTCTAATTTTTCAATATTTAGATACATTGAAATTATATCGTATTATTGGTCAAGGTAGACCATAAGTCCATCATGATAAATTACTTAGACCGCTAAACAATTAAGTAAATAGGCAATAAATTAGTTGGCACCTACCTGTACCACGAGTGAGTTGTTAACTAAGTTAGTAATTTTACTTGACGACGGTTTAAGTAGCTAGTCTAGTACATACATAATAAATACTAAGTCTAACAGTTGGTCATACCCACAGATCTAGGACGGCTCAGGCATATCGGCGATTCTAGGTTGATTTAAATATTTAGTAGACAATTGCTGTTATATACGTGCGTTTGAAACCTTTGACATTTGCAAGTGTCCGTACTTCATTATCATAATTATAGCTTACGTCCACTGAAAAGGCCTTTTCACGTTAGTAGATTCACGCTGGTTTAGCTGGACCGGAGAAGTACTACCCTCTCATAAAAGATCGACGTAAGAGTAATAGTATCCACGTACCTACTATTGCGTTTTGTTCGGTGAGTGAGAGTGCCGAAGACCCAATTTCCCCCTTTTCTTTTTCCTTACCTACGGCAAACTTTTCACTTACCCGACTCCCTTCGCGGTAGGCAGCGGCTTCGCAGAGTGCCTAATATTGCAGGAGCAATGCTAGGGTCTCTGATTCGCCCATGAGCGACAGTTACCACTTACCACCATGCGGGCTGTTGGCTCGTCTGCCACTGTAGGCAATAAAAAAAAAAAAAAATGACGCGCTTTGTGAAAGCCCTAATGTCTTTAATGCGTCTTATTGTTGAAGGTAAGAAAAGTTTATTAACTTTTCTTACCTTCCTAAAGATCAAGCATGTCAAGGAAAATAAAAAGGTACATAATAATCATTGACGATCGACGTCTTCCATGAATTATTATTTTTAAGATACTTAACCTATGTAATTTGGTTATTAAAATTTGTATGAGCACCTTTTTTTTATTTACTTACCTACCTATATTTATTAGTATTATTTTTTATTGAGAAACAAGATAAACTAACTGTAAGACGAACCCTATTTGTTATACTAATACAAAGTTAATATAAATTGTAAAAATAAAATATTTTGTTGTTCTTCTTGAGTTTAAGGAAGCTGTTTGTATTTTTAGTTCGTGTTCTTTTGTTAATATTATGTTTTTGTGTTTAGTAAAATTTTATTTTTTCTATCTAAAAAACACGGTAGTAGATCCACGCTGGTTTCAGCATGAATGGGCCGGATCGTCCGGAGAAGTACTACCTTCTCATAGAAGATCGACGTAAGAGTAGTAGTATCAGTACTATTGCGTTTCGTTCGGTGAGTGAGAGCGCCGGAGGCCCGATTTCCTCCCCTTTCCTCTTTCCTCACCTCCCTCATTCCCTTCCCCTAACCCCATTCCCAGCCGCCATAGTGGAGGCCACCATACCAGCAGTTTAAGACGATGGCTTTTGGTATAGTGGCCACCACATCTGGATTCCACTGACTGCTTACCATCAGGCGGGGTGGAGTCACTTTGGTAGGCTAATATATTAAAAGAAACAACAAAGGATATTTAAAACACATCGTACGTATTTCTGATAATTAATTTGTTATAAAATCTTTGCAGTTGTGAAAATAACACTTTCGCTCATTCTACACAAAACAATCGTGAATATACAAGTTGTATCGACTCGTTAGTTTCCTATAGTTTAAACGTAAAGGGGTTCAGCGCGAGCTTACTAGGCGATGGTAATTTCTATGTAAGCATTGTTATAGTCCTGTGTGTGCGCGGAAATGTAGTGTTTGATACTTGTACTTTATTATATGAAAATATTACATCATCATTATCAGCGATACTCTACTGTTAGACTTATAGGGAAAATGTAGGTATAAAAAAAGAGAAAATGAATTTATTTGAATTTATTTTATTACCAATAATGGCAAAAGAGCAAGTGGCTTATATAATGGTAAGTGGTAACGAATGCGAATCTGAGAAATATTACAGTTACAATACGATAGACACTCTAATACAATAAAATAGAAAAGATAATCAATGTATGGGATTGACATACACTAAAGCATTGATAAATCTATTCTAATTAGTTTAATAAGAGTCCTTTTTGTTTTTTTTTTGCTCAAAAATACACTTTAACATCTTAGTAGATGCTTCAACTATCAATCTATACTAATATTATAAATGCAAAAGTAACTGTGTCCGTCTGTTTGTTTGTCTGTTACGTTTTCACGCCTAAATTACTGAACCGATTTTGTAGATATTTGGTATAGAGATAGGCTATCTTTTAGCGCGAAAAATGACCCAAAGGGGTTGAAATGGCAATGAAAGTTTGTATGAAAAATCATCAATGACTGCACCGTTGGTCTAGTGGTTAGTGTAACTGACTGCGACGCCGGGTGTCGTGGGTTCGATTCCCGCGGAAGGCAAATATTTGTGTGATGAACATTTGTATTTGTCTTTAGTCTGGGTGTTTCCTATGTATTATAAGTATGTATTTACAAAAAAAAAGTATGTATATGTATTATATTTCAGTTATCTAGTACCCATAACACAAGCTCTGCTTAGCTTGGGACTAGACGACAGTGTGTGATAGTGTCCACATATTATAAAAAAATATATTATAAATGTAAAAAGAGATATAACCGACATTCACGCGGGCGGAGTTCCGGGCAACAGGTAGTATTTAATAAAGTAAATGTATTGATAGTAAAAGTGTAGTTAAAGCATAGGTACCTACTTTTAAATTTAGTTTAGAAAATCTTCACTTTTTCGATAGAGCTAACTTTTGGTACGTTCCACTGTTGGGCAACGTCCTCAGACATCTAAATTTTAAAACTATTATCTAAAGGTAGCCTTACTTTATTAAAACTTTGTATACAATTATTATACCACAAGTATCAAGACTATTTAACCGCTGTATCTACATACGATTGGAAAAAGTGTAGTGAAAAATAAAATTGTATTAATCGTAGAGGATAGTAGTGTCTATGATGCGGTCGCGGCCGCACGAGTCGCCCGTTCTATACCCGGTTAATGACATATTCGTGTTGTGAAATATATGGCTTGATTATGCAGTTATGTAGTCATCGAGGTATAGGACTTCTGTTTGTATTTGGGTTTTGAAGTGGGATTTAGAGTATTAAAACGTGAGTAATTAAATAAATCAGTTTTTAGTTTTTATTGGGCTGCGTCATTTGAGTGGCTAAAAATGCTTTTAGCCACTACTTATGCCTATGGTTTACTTCTTTGATTTGATCTGACGTCCATCTTTTGTTTTCATTTACATTATTGTAAATATTATTATCAGTATTAGGACATTCACTGCATGCAAGTCGTTTGCAGTAGCCACACTTGGCGGCATGGTTGACCGCAGTAAGGTATTTCATGCAGATAATGTTGTTGTCTGCCTGTGTTCCCTTATTCGCAACTTGCGTTACCCGCGGGGGTATTGTTGATCCTGTAAAACCAAGTAAAAAAACTTGTTTTAATAAGAAAGGCAATTAGACGTCTTGTAGTCTCCGTTCTAGAATGTGGAACCACTGCAGAAAAGCTGCTAATCTTTCTGTCAGTGTCTTAAGAGGCCATTGAGGATATTAGGCAGGATATTAGATTCCTACATAATATATTTGTTAAACGTAAAACTTGGTGACTAACCCGGGTTCGATTTCCGCTCAGTGCAAATATTTATGTGCATGAAAATGTCTATTTGCATTGATCTGGGTGTTTCTATGGATATTATGTAGGTATAAATTAACAAAAAAAAAATTAAGTATGAATATCCGCATTCTAGAACCCTAACACAAACTATAAAACATGCTTACTTTGGGTCTAGATAGCTTTGTGTATAGCTGTTGTGATATTATTATTATTACTGTATTATCAGAAAAGAACGTGTTTAGGCCAATAGAAGAAAAACTGATTAGCAACATATACTTACGAAACTAAATGATGAAAACGTGGTAATTATTATTTTAAAGTAGTCTATTTTTCATTAACAAATTGAGTGAAAGCGCATTTTGCCAGGTACGAACAACATATTAATAAATAACAATAATCTCAAGAGTCCAAAACAAATCATTATGAAAAACGAACATGTTATAATCAACTTTCTGCGTCAACCTCTTTGCAAAAGCAATATTTTATCCGAGCAATAAAAAATAAAAACAAACTCCCCACAGATTAAAAAATCTGAAATTAAAAAAGAGTCTGTGATAGATTTTTTTAATGTAAAGGTAACGAGGGCGTACAGCCAGTTTACCCCACTCGGGTTGGATGTAATCAGGAAATATTGCTGGCAATTCATCCCATTTCCCCTTCATCCCTGTTTACGAGATCGGAGTAACGGAAGCAGGCACAAACATTGAAAAATAGCTTAGCATCTGTCAAAGTCCATGTTGTTTTTGTTTTATTTTCTCTGTTAACAGGAATGCCTTGTGGTTGGGAGAAATGCAAGTAGTACTTAAACAGTTTTGTAAAGTGTTAAAGAGAGTGTTTTATAAAGGTGTTGTTAGGGTAAAAATTTAGCTGATATTTAAATTAAATTGAATTTTGTACCTCGCTTTGGGGAGTTTTCAATTTAGTGATGAAATGACTGTAAGGAGAATTGAAATTGGCAATTTTAGACTTCTTTCTATCAATATAGTGTATTTGAAAACTTTATCTTGTTCTCAAAAGTTTAAATTTAGAAACAAAAATTTATTTTTATTATTTTCTCAATTTGATTTTTCTCTACAAATCTCAAATTAGTAAAATTTAAGCATTTGCTTACATGGCGTTAAAAGTTATTAATGTGTCGTGGGACTACACAGTAACACTCCAAGCTCTTATCATCAAGGACCTATCCTCCTGACGCTCCTTCCAACCTAAGCCCGAAGCCTATTCTAAAACTTCCAAGTCGCCCAAGGCAAGTGTTCAAAGTGTTAACAATGTTTAGCCTAGAAAACGAAATTGCTTTGTCATCCACCCCTTATATTGAGGTCGTCTGCAACTCAGAATGAGTAGATATTTTAAATTAAGCGACTGTCATGTGACCTCAATTGTCTAAATTCGGGTCAAAACCCACTGGTCCCTTCATATTCGTCCACGATCGATGTCTATAAAAGTAGTCAGGCTTTAGACCGAATACCAGAAGCTTCTAAATCCTAATCTACCGAGTTTAATTATCTCTAAGCTCGGTCCGAAACTTTTTAAAGTTTGCTCAAACTTGAGGACATAATTAAACTCACGGGCCATTGATGTGCTTAGGGTAAAAGTATCAGTTTCAATGTAAGTAATAAGTACCTATGGGTATCTTGATTTTTTCGCTCGAATTAAAAATGTGCTGCAGGCCGAATTAAAAGTTTTAGTGAGCCGTATCTAGCCCTCGGGCCTCGGCATATATGGTTTAGCTAGATGCTAGTATGATGATGAAGAACAGCGTAAACACACAATGCATTACCATTATCAGTTTGATGACTTCTACCGTTGGCGTTGGACATAGACCTCTAGATGAGTTTGCTATATTCAAGCTTTGCTGGCCGTTAATTGGTATTTTGCCTAGCTTTTGGATTTTCACGTTAAAAATGGTTGGGTTTAGTTTTTAGGGTTCCGTATCCAAAGGACAAGACTCTATTACTAAGACTCCGCTGTTCGCCCACCTGAGGCCCTAGACAAGTGTCAAACATTTCTATTCTATTCATAGAATAGATAAAAAAATGTATGAGATTGACATAAGCTCTGGCGTTAGCTTATGTCAATCCAATACATTTTTTTATCTATTCTATGAATAGAATAGAAATGTTTGACACTTGTCTCGGGCCTCTGGTCTCTCTATCCGTCTGTCATCAGACTGTATGCCATGAACAGTGATAGTTTGATTGTTGAAATTTTCACAGTTGATTTCTGTTGCCGATTTAACGACAAATACGAAAAACAGAATAAAATTAATATTTAAGGGGGCTCACACACAACAGACATGATATTTTTACCAGTTTTATAGATAATGGTACTTCGCTACGCAAGTCCGACTTGCACTTGGCCGGTTTTATTTAGACCGCCGATCTTAAGTCAAAAACTGATGGCACGGCTTTTTAGTTTTCAAAAGATTGTTTCTATTAGCTAATTTATTTTATATATTTGTCGAGTCCCTCATGAGGATAAGACAAGTTAGTTAACTGTCTTATTAGGTAACTTATGTAGTGTCCTCTAACACTACATAAGTTAATGGGCCTCTGCCCATTTATTCACACAGTTCTTACTACTTTCCTTTTTACCTAGAAGGCAAAGCATCATCTTGCTTACATTAAAAGGCATTAATTGGTGTCTGAAATAAGGGGCAAGGACCGAGAATTCTCTTTCACGGTTGTCAACAGTAATTGCTTGGATTTTTACCTTAAGATTATTTCTTCAATAGCTTAACATAGCTCATATCCATAGGCTTCGAACAATACCTACCATTTACCAAGTGAACTATGTTTGTTAGCTTAAATGATATAAGAAAGACCTTATATTTCTTCAACAAGAATATTTTTTTAATTTATTTATTTATTACACAATATACAACTATCTTTACAGGTTCGTACCTAATACAATAGTGTATAAACTTATCTAAATCTACTTAAAAATAAATTAATCCAAAAACACTGAACTATAATTTTTATATTCTAAACTACATAACTATATAAACACTAACTAAATGATACTTTTTTTTTTTTTTTTTTTATATTAGCCTACCAAAGTGACTCTACTCTGCCTGATGGTAAGCAGTAAGTGGAATCCAGAAGTGGCGGACACCATTCCAAAAGCCAAACTACTGGTATGGTGGCCTCCACTATGGCGGCTTAGTGAGATGCTTTTTCACGCCCCGCTTAAAAGACCCAGGATCAAAATTAGATGGGAACACATGCGCTGGCAAAGAGTTCCAGGCTTTAATTGAGCGACAAAAGTATGAAGTGCTGAACCGTTTGGTTCGAGACCCTTTAGATTCCACTGTGAAAGGGTGGCACTTTAGTCCCGCACGTGTTGTTCTGGACGAAAAGGGAGAGGGTGGGATTAATTCAAAGAGCTCTTCAGAACACTCTCCATGGTAAAGGCGATAGAAGACGGCCATTGAGGCGATGTCTCTTCGCAGCTGTAAAGGCTCAAGGGTCTTAGTAGCCTCCGGGCTTCCGATGATACGGACTGCTCGCCGCTGCAACCTATCGAGTGCATCCAGTAAGTACTGTGCGGAGCCATCCCAAAGATGAGAGCAGTACTCCACGCAGGAACGAACCTGTGTCTTATAAAGAAGACAGAGCTGCTCGGGCGTGAAGTACCGCCTCACCCTGTTCAGGACACCGAGTTTACAGGAGGCGGTTTTAATGACGCACTCGATGTAGTTCTTGGGGTTGAGATCTCGGCTGATGTCCATACCCAGGATACTTAGGCTATCCTGTAGTGGTAACGCTGTGTTCTGAAGATAGGGAAGGGGAAGGAACGGAGATTTTTTTGCAGAGAACGCGCACACCTGTGTTTTCTTGGCATTGAACTCGACCAAATTCTCACAACCCCATTTAGAAATGCGGTATAATACTTGGTCGAGCTCAGCGACAAGTTCTAGGCGTTTTGCCTCGATGTCAGTCTGTTTAGCCGCAGGATGTCCGAGATATCGCCCATGCACTGTACTATCATCTGCATAGCAATGAATGTTGCCAAGGGACAACATGTCATTGACTTGCAGAAGATACAGAGTGGGCGACAGGACGGACCCCTGAGGCACCCCAGCGTTGACCTGCAAATAATTGGAGGCCGATCCGTCACAAAGGACTCTAATGCGGCGCTCACGCAGGAATGCGGCAATCCAGTTGCACAGCTGGGGTGGCAGACCATATGCTGGAAGCTTGGACAGAAGCGAACGGTGCCAGACTCTATCGAAGGCTTTGGTTATGTCAAGGCCGATGGCCAAGGACTCGCCATGCCTGTCCATAGCTTCACCCCATTGGTGCGTGATATACGCTAGAAGGTCACCCGTAGACCGTTTTGACCTAAAGCCATATTGTCGGTCACTAATTAACGAGTGACCCTCTAGGTAGCGGACTAGTTGGGAGTTTATTATCCGCTCAAGCACCTTGCAGAGAACTGAGGTGACAGCTATGGGTCGATAGTTGCCTGGCTCGGACCTATCCCCTTTTTTGGGAATGGGTTGAACATTCGCCTCTCTCCAAGCCTCCGGCACAATTCCCGAGGAATAAGATAGGCGGAATAGGCGCGTCAATGCAGGAGACAACTCCGCTGCGCATTTCTTAAGAACCACCGCTGGAATACCAACCGGTCCGCTGGCTTTCCGAACATCGAGCGACCTTAGTTCCGCACGGACATCACGATGCCTAATACGAATATTAGGCATAACGGAGTCGCAGCCAGATATAGTCGGCGGGTGCAAGCCACGGTCGTCGATTCGGGAGTTAGCCGCAAAGAGTTCTACAAGCAAGTTTGCTTTCTCTTGCGGCTCGTGGGCCAGCGATCCATCAGGACATTTCAAGGGGGGCAGCGAAGGCTTGCAGAAGTTGGATTGCACGGCCTTGGCTAGTCGCCAGTAGCTACGGCTACCCGTAGGATGCGAAATGAGTTCTTGCCCAATCCGTGCAATGCGCTGGGCATCCGCTCTGATGTAAGCCCTCTTGCATTCCCTAGTGGCTTTGTTGAACGCTGCTATTAGGCGATCCAAGCTAGGGTCGCGCCGTGCTCGGGCCCTGATCCAAGCGCGGTACGCCGATTCTTTTTGTTTAACAGTGTCGGCGCACTCACGGTTGAACCAGGGACGCGTTTTGCCGGCACTGGTGACATCTGAGGATGGAATGTAATACACACACAACACAGTAAGCGGCCCTTGTGAATTCATTCAACGTACAGTTAATCAAATCAACATGCTGAGACAGTGTGTTGAGCGCACGCAGCATACCCAGATCACGCAGATATTATTATAAGTACAGATAATGAGCAGGTCAGTAGGTCAGTCTCATGACGTGAACTCCTTGTTGTGACCGTGGATACACCAGGTGTTTAATATTATCGCCTGTAGCACCTGTTATTGACAGTGAGTTGCAATATCGAGCTTTATGCAAATTAAAGGTCGTTTATTGGTTCTGTGTGTGTGATAGAGAAAGTATGCACGCGTGTGTGTAAATAGATCATTTATTTTCATAATGTGCATTGTAGGATTAGGTTAAATTGATATCTTGGATACTGTTTACAAAAATATTGATAGACACAAAAGTGTCTACTAAAATAACACGATGTTATACCGATTACATATTAAAACTACTTCAATCCTCAAAGCTCTTTATTAAAAATATTACTAACACTAAAATTTACAGTGATAGCACTAAAGATATACTTAAAATTTGATTACGTTTCATTATATTTAGGCAAGAATTCGATGATATAGGTAGTTATAAGTTGTAGTCGGTAAAACACAGATAAAAAACTATTTTATGATTACAAAATTTCTTTCAAAAGATATAAAACAAACATTATTCTTACTGTGCTAGTTTATCGCCGACCAGTTAACTTAAAAATGGATATTTGTTTAGCTAAAGGCAAAAATAAAGCTTTGAACATAGGAATGCCTGGAAACTGACATATAATAATAATAATAATAATAATAATATATCATTTATTTCAGGCATTACATTACATTAAATACATAACGTAGACCTATAGACAAATAAATAAATAAAAACCTTATAAAATAACACATAGCTAAGTACTACTTTTGTATCGGCGTCGTCGCTGCGCTGTGTTGCCTAATCTACCACGAAAACGACGATAAAGAACGCCTTTCGACCAAAACTCTTCATAGCCTGGCAAATAAAATTAACCACTTAAGTATGCTATATTACTTGTGAACAAGTTGTAGTAACACTACAATTGTTGGATGGTTTTCTTGTCGTTTTCCTTTGATGGTTTGATTGCCAACATATATTATTATTATTGAGCTATCAAAATATATACCTACACCCATTGTATGATGTACGTCACTTGTGGTCGATGAACTCGATCATTTACCGATGCCTATACGTATTATACGTACGTAATAATAATTATAGTTAATGTGGTCACAAAGGTTCGTAACCTTCGTGATACATAATAATAATTAATTAGACAGTAAATCGAAATGTCTTTAGGCCTACTTACTTCATAGATAATTCATTTAATGAACTTCACCGATGAACTGACCTTATGTTTAATTTATATTGGTAAATAATATAGCTTCTGCCCAAATGTAATTATTGTGTATTACATTCATCTACGTACCCGCTATTTACGTCTTGTGACAAATATTAATAAAAAGAAACAAGCAATATATATTATTAAAACAAAAGCTCGCCTGCCTAAAACAAAGTAAAAAGATAGAAACCCGTTTTTTTGCTGACGCTACATTGACATTTTATATATATGGTGACATATCCCACAATCAATACGAATCTAATGACACCTTCTACGTAAAAATCCATTAAGCAATTTAGGCTGTAGAGCGTGCCAAAGAAATAGACATACATACTCACAAACATACATACATATATACATACATACATACCTACATGCCTATGCTCAAAAAACATTACCCTCCTTCACTGCGTCAGTCGGTCAAAAATAAAATATTTGGAATGTTCAAAGAATTCAAATGTTTCTTACAACTTTCTTTTCAAAACTTATAAATAAATGAGTGTAAAAGAGATTAAACTATTCATTACTTTTTGAGAAAACTCTCTCTCTCTCCCTCCCTCATTTTATCATTACTTATTTCTTCTTCACTAACGTCTTCAATTAATTTGATCTTTGCCTATCAACTACCAAATTGACACGATTCTCCATTCATCTACAAAATTACAACACTTAATATCTCAAAAACGAAAAATTGTCCAATCTTAAAACAAATGCTTTTGTGTGTAATGAGGGCGTTTAATTCTGAGGGTGAATCGGCTTAGTCTAAAGTTTCGACCACACTCTAGCAAACAAGCAACTTACTCTACGCGACTTTGTTTTATTTCCAACATTGTAGGCAAGGGATAGTGTAGATTAATTTGACAGTTACATATGATACCATATATTGTGGTGAAAATGGCGAATATTTTGTAAAAAGATGTGTTTAAGGCTCCAATTCAATGTAAATAAATAAACTTAATTAGGTACTAACAATTGCAATATCAAAGGTTTTTCAACAACATTTTACTAAAATTTCGACTAATTATAATCGAAACTAAACCTTGACGAATTTTTAATGTCTATCATGACTGTTCATTAGTTAGCAAAACCTTTTTTATTCCACCAAGTTATTGTCAGCTGTGATTTACGCTTTTTATACGCCATCAAAATTACTATTTATGTCGCTTCGCTTCGGCTTCAAAAGTTTCATTAACTCTCACAACAAATGGCTACGGAACATATCATAGCAATAGTGTCGTATTGCATCATTCATATTTACAAAGGCGCTTAAAATATTAACATTTTGAAAATGACTTAAAAATTATAAGCTTATGTTACCCGCTTCATTTATTAATTTCTAAAGATGAAATAATGTTTTAAATCGGTTACGTAAATCTTGAGTTAAATCGCAAAAAAAAACATTGTTGTTTTCTTTTATTATTAGTTTTAGATTTAATTTCACGGCCAGTGGTTAAAACAATCGTTGATGTATGACATTTATTATTTATTTCTTTGATTCTCTTGCATAGCGCTTGAACAAAACAGCAACAAGTAGTTTATTTGTTTATTCTAGTGCCTATACATAGCTACTGATATATGTGAAATGATGCCTGGGAGTAAGCATATATTATAACAGATTGTGGTGATCTTTAAGTGAAGAAACAGTGTTGCAAAGATAAGAAGGTTGAATTAGTTACTATAACAGACGGATTCAACTAAAAGTCTAAAACCTTAACATTATTAACATTCAGAACACTATACTAGCAGACAAAATAACAAATGTATTGATTAGGGGCGATCATTGACCACCGCGGCGTAAAAACTTGGCGTTCAAAATCTTCAATAATAGACTAAACTAAGAAGGATTTTACGATATTTTCACGAGTAGCACAGATATCCTTGCGAGCGAAATTGTAAATCAAGTTTGTTTAAAAGGACTGATGTATAAACAAATGCAGCAAACTTTTTATCATGTAAACAATTTATGTTCATCAAATATTTTTTTAAGTTATTTGGTAGCTTTCTTAGCAATTGTATGGTAGAGGTCTTAAGTAGTTGCAAATGATAAATGGTGTCCCTTTTATTACAACAGACAGTGCGGCATCAAAAACTCCGCGGAAAGTAGGACGGGGATAATTTGATTACTTCCACAAATTAATGGTATCGATTTATTCAATAAGGTTACGTTTTATATTAAATATTGTTATGTGAACTAGTTTTTATTGATTAAAAGTAGACGACAATTTACGCGTTACAGGCCATAATAGGTACCTATAGGTATTTCATAAAATACTAGTAACGCTTGCCCTTTAAAATAAGTAGGTAACGCTTTGGCATACCTGATATTTTCTTTGCTTAGGGAACAAACCCTATGTCGCGGGGTATTTTAGAAACATACCACGGAACAAATAAGTAATTATGAATGTTACGGACTACATATAATTATTATTTTGATAGTCAATTTAAGATAAAATGAACTAAATTATTTTTGATCTACGTCACTTCTTTTCATACACAATGACAAAGTAAACAATGCTGAATTATTATACCGTTGGTCTAGTGGTTGGTGTAACTGATTGCGACGCCGGGTACGACACCCGGGTTCGATTCCCGAGGAAGGAAAATATTTGTGTGATAAACATTTGTATTTGTCTTCAGTCTGGGTGTTTCCTATAATATTATAATATAATAATATTCTACCACATTCACACAGCGCCATTTAGCCCCAAATTAAGCAATTATATTTGCTTGTGTTATGGGTACTAAACAACTGATATACTACTTATATACTTTTTTTTTTTTGTAAATACATACATATTATAGATACATGTATTCTAAGTATGTATTTACAAAAAAAAAGTATGTATGTATTATATTTCAGTTATCTAGTACCCATAACACAAGCTCTGCTTAGCTTGCGACTAGATGACGGTAAATTAAGAAATTAATATTTATTATTTTATTTATTCTATTTTACAGTGAGCCTACGGTCTAATTAAAAACTAACATTATACATTGTACATTAACAAATTGCCACACGCTTTTATGAATAAACAGTTGACATTTCTTTGAAAAATATAGGTACCTACGTACGATGTGAGGCGTTGCGTCTTTATTTTCTTCACAATACTTTTTTTTTGTCTTTAGCAATAGTATCGATTTTAATGACTTTTAGAAAACAAACAAAGTTTTGTTACTCGACTTACAGACAAAGAAAGTTTTGTTAATGCTATTCGTATCATGACACACTATAATGACTCATTTGGCATTTATAAATTATAGACTAGACTTGTTTTTGTTAGGTTTATAGGGTCGGCATTATTTGCAACAATTGATTAAAGTTATTAAGGTTCATTATAACCATTAAACTAACAAATATCATTATCATAATCATACGTTTAGAGATCTCTATCTCTCCAAAGTAAACGGTTCGTTTTTGTTTGGTAATCTAACGCAATGCCTGGTAAGCGGAATTTTGAATTGTTACTTGTATGTTCGTACATCCCTCGCGACACAGGGCTTGCTATCTAGTTCCTGCCATTCTCTTAACAGCTTCTCTTTCCGTTGATGTTGTAGCTCCACGTTGGGCGCCATACATAACGTTGTAAGTATATAGAAGAAAAAACAAGTGATTTAACAGTATCAAAGTTATTATATTTAAATAAGAAAGAGAATTTACAAGCAAAGATAGGAAAGAAAAAGAGATCTCAGGGCGAGGTTGAGACACGATCCGTAGCTGGGCTGCGAAGCGAGACTCGCGGTGGGGACTTTCGCCCTATATATTATTATTTATTATATGGGCGCGCTGACGTCGCGAGACGACGCGCTACGTGGTAGGTGGCTAGCACTTAACAACGAAAAAAGATATGTAAGTCTAGTGTTCTAAACTGCAGACCGCGCTGTTAAGTATCCAATTATGTATTTACTGTATTCTGTTTTAATACAGGCTGTAAGTAAAACAATTTAATAATGTAAAACATTGTAAAACATTGTAAAACAGATCGATGTCAAACTCCATTATAATAATTATATCTTTAACCATGAAAAGTGACAGAAACTATTTACAATAAAGTAATGGATGTTGTTATAGGAATCCATTATAATATAGGTAATGAAAAATTGATTATTAAATGAAATAAATTTGCTTTTAAGGTTGTTATGACCCAGTCATCAATATTATTTATCTGTTTTGATACATATTACAGGTACA
Source organism: Parascotia fuliginaria (assembly GCA_963082885.1). Classification (NCBI taxonomy): domain Eukaryota; kingdom Metazoa; phylum Arthropoda; class Insecta; order Lepidoptera; family Erebidae; genus Parascotia; species Parascotia fuliginaria. The sequence continues at coordinate 2,257,073 of OY720180.1, read as the reverse complement.
TATATCACAGGTATTTTTGTTGTATAAAATGATGTGTTTTTTTATCAGTAAAGTTGTTGCACGCTGGTTGCTAGTAAATAGCTGACATTTTATTCTATTTATTTTTACATTGTCACTTATCCAAATATTTACGAGTTTGCAATCTTTAGAATCCTAGTGTTTACCATCAGGGGATCCTACGTTTGTAAACCACCAAAGTGAAATATAAGGAAAAATATTATATGTGGATTTGAATACATTAGAATACATAGATAAAAATCTTTTGAAAACCTACAACCGTAGAGCGGTTTGTGTAATTCATAAGTAGTTAATTTTATTATTATAATTTATTTAATTTAAATTCCCAAGGGTTTATTTGTGTATGTAAAATTTCTATAATTATGAAGCCGTAATAAAAAGATTGTTCTCCATCACTTACAAAAATGGTTAGTCTCTGGCATACACTTTAAGAACAAAATTTTATCGCAGTAATCGCTGTCAATTTCTAGTAACTGACTACATAATTGTCAGATTTTAGGCAATCCATGTCATGACAGGCTCACCTCCGGTATTGTAAAAGTTTATAAGTGATGATTACGCTTACTATAAAGTAGGCTGATGGCTCATCTAAAAAATTCAAAAATGTTTTTCGCGTGGGCTTGGCGTACATCTGCACACGAGCTTGTGTGCAAGTCCATTTATTGTTTGTTGCTTTGTCAGTTATCTGTTTCCGTTTATATTATTATTGTAACTGTGGTTAAATGTTTTTTTTTTACTCTGTTTGTGTGCGTTACCTGTATGTAAGAAATGAACTGTTTTCTTTTTTTTCTTTCTTTCTTGTAACGTGTAACTGATGCCTATCATATTGTTAAGCACTAGGCCTAATAGTAAATATTTACAATTCAAGGTTTAAAAATGGGTTGCGGATCATCAGGCAGTGCAATGGCAGTTCCTGAAGAAACTGCTAACGGTGCTGCTAAAGCTACCAACGGAACTGGAATGAATGGTCATCATCACGGTGATGGTGATGATTTACCCACTGTGGTACTGCCTGAAACACCAGTCAAACCTAAGCCACGTAAGTTGAGCCGTTGTAAGTATACAGAGGAATAAATTTTAGTACTAATATGTTATATCATTACGCTTTTAGCTTTCAAAAGGTGATCAGAGCAATTCGCACCCAATGTCTGGCGAAAGTAACTTTAAGTAATTGAAATAGCTGCTTAACTTTTGATTTTAATCTACTAAAAGACAATTAGCTAACTACCAATACGTCTGTATCTACCCTAAATGACGATAAGCAGTAGATTCAGAAATGATAGATACCATCTATCATGTTTCTATAGTTCCGCGGCACTATACAGAAAAATGTTTCAGTAGTTCCACTACGGAATTCTTCCATTGCATCACTAAAAATAACCCCATCTCAATTGGTAGCAACTGATAGCACAATATTTTTGTTTAGATATTGGTCACGGCAATTCAGATTTCTTTTTATTATTAGAAAAATATACTAAGACTTATTACCAAATCCATAATTCCACAGCTAGTGATCGAACGAAGGTTCAAAAGCAGCAATTAAACGACCCTGGAAATATAAAAAAAAATAAGTATATAATATCGGTACGTGATTTGTCCATAGCTGTAGCCTTCGAGATCCCTTTAGAAGAGTTCGATGGTGTTAAATCGCCGAGCACCCCTCCGCCACATCTACAGAGGTTGATGCAGCCGTTGCAACCTGACATCAGTCTACCTGATATCGAGGGGAAGTTAGCTGAGGCAGAGCAAAGGAGACAATCTGTAAGAACTTTTATTTTTACATTGAGAGAATTTATATAGTCTGATTTAAACATTTTATACAACAGAAGTCGAAATAGCCCTGTGAATTAGGCATCCGATTCGTAAACACGAGGTAGTGGGTTCGAATCCTATCATATGCACTTTCTAAGTTTATCTTGGACATTTCTGACTGACGGTGAACGAAAACATCGTGAGGAAACCTGGACTTTAAAGTCTGAAATTGCCAATCCGCCTTGAGCAAGCGTGGTGATTAATGCTCATTCCTTCTCTATGTGAGAAGAGGCCTTTGCCGTAAGACAGTAAACAGGCTGGTATTATTATACAACAGACTAAAAAAATTCTAGGAAAGAATATTTTAGACCTGTGCCATATTTGCTTCAAATAAACTTTGGAAAGAAAAACTAGGCAGGTACTACTTTTTACAAAATAAGTTGAGTCATCAGTGCAGTTATATTATTGTCTATGTCGTCGTCGACCTAAAGCAATAATTAAAACACAGATAAAAGATTCACGAATCAATGAATTTTACTCATTTCGTTTCTACTCGTTTTGTTTTCCTACCTAATATAACAAAATTAAACTCTTATGAATGTGTTTCACAGAATTTACCAATCAACTATTTACACCCAATTACAGATACTACAAGCAAGAGCTGCGTCTGCGCAGAAGAGAGCACAGAAGATGACGAGATCGGTTCACGAGATGGACAGACTTGAATCAGAACATGTTGGTACTTAAATCATTATGAGTATTATAGTTAGTGGGTGCTGAGATTTTAAGCCTTAGGGTTTTTTTTGAGAAATGTTCAAAACAAGCCTAAAATTTTAAGCAGTTTTATTTTTATTTTATTTTATTTTATTTTGTTCTGTGATGAGTTTAATGTAACAGAATATACAATTCTTTTTTTGCGTTAAGATTAAATTTTCCAAACAGAATAAAAAGTTTTGTTATTGCCTGTTTGTACAAAAGCCGTAAATATTAAAATTGTTTTTCATACATTTTTCCATGTAAATGGCAATTTATTCAACAGTTTCAAGATTATAAAATTCATGATTCTTAAATCTTAATTGTTTTCTTTCTAGGAACTGCCGGAGACGAAGCACGTGATGAATACGTTAACGATTCCTCCCGAGCCAGGAGTGTGCGAGGATAAGAATATTTGATATAATATAGAATTATAAATAATTATCATCTTCTAAACATAAGAGCCATTAAGTTTACTACTAGTCATGACACGTGCAAGTAGATAAGTTATTAGAAATTGTGATTAAACTAATTTGTACTGAAAAACAATGTAATAACGTTGTTCATTTAACGGAATGCAGGCTAGGATTACGTTACTTATAAGCAAACGATGGATGGGGGCTTCGCAAAACAGGTCACACAAGAGGATGACGTTTATTTAATAAGCTAAGCTAACTAAATAAATTGTCAAATTTTAGTTTGGTGATTTGTCCAAGAAATATAATTGCATAGAAAACCCTAAAATAATTGTGTTACTAAACTTTATTAATTACTTTGAACAACGTGGCATAATATAAAATATTATTTAGTTGTCATCACAGCAAAAGGCTTAACTCGAGTACTTTTAACCTCCGAAATTGGGAAACCTGTGTCAGTATAATAAAATTTTTTAGTCTCATTCTTTACATGCACGTGTTGTTCAAAATTTGCCTAATATGATTACAATTTAGGAACGCTTTTGTATTATGGAAGTTAAGTTTCTATTGCCCAATACTTAAACGCAAATTTGAAATTGAAGAATAGTATTTCTGTAGCTATGATGCAGGACTGTAAGACTGCAGGAAAAGGCCTCTTTTCATACAGTTACATTACTTACACTTAGTCTTAATAGTAAGTGACGATGACGCTTCTATAAATATGTTTATGTTATAATTAAAAACGAACACAATCAAAATTAAAATTAATGCATACAGCATCCACATTTCCGTGACGTAGGTCTTTGCGATAAAAGCAAAGAGAAGAAAACTCATTGCAAACTGCTGACTGCAAAATACAAGTGAATAATCAAAATTGTCATCATTTAAAATTTAGTTACATATATGGAACTTTAAGTCTATATTTAATACTCATTTTGTAATAATTATTGTATAATGACTGTTTGTTTCCTAAATAAAATAAAATAAAATAAAACTATGAATGTATTTGAAGTACTCGTATTTATGCCATGTATAGAAATGTCTCTATAGGTGTAAGCACATATTTTATGAGAATCATATAAAATCTACTTTGTAAACTATAGTAAAATTATAATATAATTTTAGCTTCATTCAACCAAAGAGAGAATTCGGTAAAACGATTCTGCATTTTGAATTCACGAAAGTTTAGCATCATCATTTAGCAGTTCAAAATTCACGTTAAGTAATTGAGTTATTAAATTTAGCTTTATATTGTTAAACAAGTAGTAAAACTGCATTCATTTTTGTATCATCTACGAGTATTTTTAAAATAAACTGATACAAATGTGAAATATTCTGTACGCTTGTAGCATTAAAGCGGCCTCTTGTGATAAATTTAAATCTTTGTATATTTAACAAGTGGGTTTTAGTTTAAAATGCAAAGAACCAAATACAGAGAATTATTAGGTGTTAATGTTGAGTAGATATTTAGTAAGTATCGAGTACGTATCTTAAATGGTGTGTGTGAAATCGGTAATAAATACTCAAATTAGAAAAAATACTCGAAAGTTTTTTGACAACAGTATACACTATCACCATATAATAATAATTAAAGACTATTATAACAGTGGTAGTAATATTTTACTATAGGTCGAAATGGTCCAGTGAATAAGGCACCCGCTTCGTAAACACGAGGTAGTGGGTTCAAATCCGGGCAAGTACCAATGTGATTTTTCAAATCATATGTACTTTTTAAGTTTATCTTGGACATTTCTGACTGACGGTGAAGGAAAACATCGTGAGGAAACCTGGATTTAAAAAGTCTGAAATTGCCAATACGCCTTGAGCAAGCGTGGTGATTAATGCTCATACCTTCTCTAGAGAAGAGGCCTTTGCCCTGGAGTGGGATAGTAAGCAGGCTGTTATTATTATAACAGTGGAAGAAATAGTATCTTCTGGCGTCAAGATAAAGCATTTTAACTAAAAAGTATCTACTGTTCGCATATACGTACATGAAGCATGTTCCAGAGGCATAGTGCTGGCATGTTGTGAAAGTTTTTATTAGACCCTTTGCCCGACGAAATCGTTTTGTAAACACTCAAACTCGTGCACAAGAGGGCCTTAAATGTTAAATTGAAATATAAACATGTAAAGACAATGTATGTAAATCATATTTTTACATTCCAATTTTAAGATAAAATATTACCGTCCTGTTATATTACTTCAGAAAGCTATAAAAAACATTTATAAAGAAATTTTAATGATAAGTAAAGTCAGTGTAGACTTTTACGAGCCATTTCGTTCTGATAACCTAATAAACTTCATAAAATCGTACGTGAGTGCAAACACAGCTTAGGATAAAACAGCTGGGTCACTCTATAGATGCATATGCTTTCTTTTGGGTCTAGATGGCGTTGTGTGTGTAGTAGTTGCAATATTATAATAAAAAGAAATTGTAATTTTGGAGTGTTCATTAATAAAATAGTAGGTATGTAATAATTACATACAATATTGCTTGGCCGCTAAGCACACATAACAGCATGTTACCAAAATCGATATTTCTTATCAATCATTTCTTTATTTTTATCGCATTATATTTTTAACCTTAGCAAGAATTATGGGTTTTTAAGTACATAAATCTTATATGTATATTGGTCTTAAATCTGCATGTAATTTCTTTTTCTCTGCATAAATAAATATTCTTAATATTATGCTCCATAAAAATAAAACGAATATTTGACGCTTCTTAAAGTCCGAATGTAGTTGTAGAAATTTATTGTTAGTCTACCGCAACTAGCTGGTTATTTCTTCAACTGTAACGAACTCTCGACTATAATTCCGTGAAGTGCAAAGTGCAGAGTCCCATCAATCGTTGAATACTACATTAAGAACTAGTTAAGTTTCAACTTAAATAATATTAAGTTTTCTCAATGTGCAATATGTCTTTTCACGTGATATCTTTGTGATTTTTCAAATAATAAATGTTTTTGCATTGAAATGTTATGCCTTTTTGTTCGTAGATATTTTTATTGTCTATAGTGGTATACGGTAACAGCTATAGCATGAGTTTTTACTTCAGCTTTACACTAGTGACAGAAATTAAAAATGAGCAGCGCTTCTAGTGTTTACTCTGAAAACTAAATTATCTCATACATCTGTCATCATTGCTGAGACGTTTATTTAGGCTGAAATAATGAAAACACGCAAATAAAATTAAAATTTAATAAAGTTTTACTTTTGAGCGAAACGTGTATTGTACAATTATACTACCATAGCGACGACAACTATTGTCATTCTAATTTCAAATCTCATAACTAATTTGTCAATATAGCAATTAGCATAGGGTTTGCTACACTCGGCCCCATTGAGTGTTTGCCATCAAATAAATTAAAGTCATGGTAAACATAAATTTAAATAGTATTAGATTCAACACAAGCATCAACATTACTAACATAATATTACCAACACTACTATCTCTGCTTTAAAATAAATCAACAATTTAAATAAAAGCAACAAAATTAAACCTAGCAATTTAATAATTCATTGAAACTTGACCTGTTTCTTTTTCAGCTAATATTTAATACCCGGACACGTGCTAGACAGTGAAATGAATAATATATCATTTGGGTAACATTTTACCTCGGCATAAGTACTAGAGTACGGGCTTGTTAAATTTTACTGTGAAACGTGAATGTTTTAAGTTAAAACGATTTCGTGTTAGCTGTATTTTAGAATTGAGAGGAATGTGAAAAATTCGGCCAAAAAAATGTTGTTTTGCACAGCACTCTGAATAGAACGAGTATCTGAAATCACCCTAAAATAGAGGCAGACAAAATTAAATGACAATATTTTTGTTTTTAAGGATACATGGCATTCATAAAAGAAATAGAAAATTACTATATCTAGTAGTTCGTTAAATAAACAGAAGAATGAATGAAAATAAATGAAATGTATACAAGGAAAACAAAACTACGTACAATTTTGTATAGCTTCACACGCAAACAACACGAAAACAATGGAGACTACTGACCGTAATACTTACAAACACTTTTCAACATTCATTTTCTCCGACCACTTCATTCGATTTTGACGTGTCGTCGGACATCTAAGAATAATCCGTAGATATTTTCTTTTTCAAAACATTGAGAGATTTGGATAAAACTGGACAATTACAGGCCTTATCTTGTAGTCCATGTAAAGGCTTGATGACTTGCCTACGTACCATTAAGTATAGTATAGGTCTGTATAGCCACAGTTTCTTCGAATCAGGAAATTCAGTATTTAGGATAATTTTATTTTTATTTGATTTTATTTTATAGGAATGGAGCACAGTTATACACTAAACATGTACATAATAAATATAATGGCATATGTAAAATTTGTAAGAGTGTAATCACACCAATGTCCGCGAAATAATATCAGCAATGATAAAAAACTAAAATCCACGCATAAATAGAAAGCGATATCGGGACTATGCCACCCACATGCCCATCACTGTGACTTCTGTAAACCAGGATTAACAGTGACTGGTAACCAATACATAACACCGAGCTTTGATTCTCAGGAGTCTCGGGGACTGCTAAACCTACTGTCTTGGACCCCGCAACGGATTTATGATAGAAAACAATAACTGATTACTCTAATAATTAGACAGATTCTGTAAGTAAAAATAATTTGAAGAGATAAACATTATTTATTAACTATTATACCCCTAAAACAAATAGGCGTAAAGAATTTTTAATTCTGATCTTAACAGATAACGCTTTTGAGGTTAACTGCCGTCCGATCAGTGGCTGTTACAAAAATAAAAGTATTTACTTATTTCATCATCAACATTCAGTCAAAACTACATTATAAGTTCTAGATCACGTTTATAAGTTTTATATACTTACCAACACACAGTAGAAGAAATGGAAAAGATAAAATAAATACAAAACAAACATTTAACAATTTTGTAAAATTTTAGTATATTTTATAAACTCAAATCTACAATATATCATAGTATTTGACTAGGTGCAGCAATAGTATGTCACTGTAATGTTTTCAGCATATCTGATTTCAAAAAGAGGTTGCGCTCGAATAAATACGGTTGAGACATATTGATTTAATTATTTAAATTTTGTTGGATTAATATTGGTGAAATTGATGAATGATACTTACAACATGTTGCAATAACCTGTTTGCGGATTAAAAGGTATTAAGAGCCTTACAGTTGGCTAACTTATAAAGTAACCAGCTGCGCCATACGGCTTCGCCCGCTCCGATTTTCGAGATAAAAAGTATCCTATGTCCATCTCTGGCACCGAATTTATCTACTTAATACCATTTTTTATCAAAATTGGTTCAGCTGTTTACTCCCTGAATGGTAACAAACACACAGAAACACACGCACACACACACACAAACTTTCGCATTAATAATATTAATAGGATATGTCTAACAAAAAAACCTTGATAGTGACATGAAGCCGAATATAATAAAAGTTGTCGATTGACCGTTAACTAAGCATTCGTTAATTATATGTAATTTTAATTAACATAATCTTGCCGGCCTTAGAGAAAGGAAATGAGGCAAGGGAAGGGACCGTAAGAAAATCGAGGACATAATTGGGTCTCTCACTCAACAGACCAAATGCAGTAATAATATGAATGCTAAAATTTTACACAGATTTTTTTCAATGAGACAGTTATATATCATAGCGGTCGATCAAGATCGTAAAACCCACATAGTTAAACTAGCTAATGTGGATGTTTGTCTTTTAGCAGGTTAACTGTAATCTATGAACGATCTTGCAGTTTATTATTTGGTAATAATACCAAAATTATATTCCGATTAATTTTAAAATTTTCCAAAGATAGATTCTGTTTACAATCTCTTTTCACTAAGGTAAGCATGTTTTATTTATAGATTTAAATCGGCACACAATAATTCACATGTGTAATAATAATGGCATTTTCTAAAATTTCACAGTCGACATCATTTAAATACAGGGAATACGGCAAAGGGAGAGAATTTTAGCGACGCCTAGCATAATTGAGAATTTTCCCGGACTTACCTAAATTAATCATGAAATGAAAGAACAACATTATACCATTTTATTTTCCGTTTTGTAAAAACACTTTTGTAAGGGGAAGATAATAATTAGAGTGGCTTACAGGTACCGTGCCTCGGTTTTGACAAAATAATTGACAAATATAATATGAAAAACGAAAGAAAACGACTTTTATAAGAACCTATTTCTATTTAGAATAAATTAAAATAAATGAGGGTTTAGTTGACGTCAAATTGCGAAATAATGAGGTTATTAAACGATCACGTTTTTTTCAAACGTAAGTTAGATCTTAAAGTCTTTATACTGTTTTTTTTAACTAAAATTGATTGCATGCGGGATAAATGATGTTGATGGAATGGAAAAACATGGAATGTTGTAAAAATTATTGACTAGATTCGCCTCACGGCTTCACCCGCACGTATTTTTTTTATCCTTCGGGAACCAGAGGCTAAAAAGTAGCACCGAACCTATCTACATACCAATTTTCATCGAAATCGGTACAGCGGATTAGGTGCTGAGTAGTAACAAACACACACACAGACTTTCGCATTTATATATTAGGAGGATTATTATCAGCTACAATATTGTGGTTCTGTGGTTGCTTTGCTCGCTGCCTCCAAAAACTGTAATTAGTTATCCGACATTTAATTATATATAGGTATTTATGATGAAATTTCAATTAAATTGTCTTAACATTTGACGTCACAAAGTCAAAGAAAGTTCAAGATTTCATGAATACGCAATGAACCCTCTAATTACTTTTCACGTTAAAGCTACGAACTGTTTAATACGAATAATACTGGTATGAAACAACAGTAAAAAAAAATTGGAAAATATAAAAAGAACGCGTGAGAAGAATAAAAAATAAAAAAGCAATGGATGGAGAAGTCATTTGTGAAAACAAAGGGTTGTAGCTCTTGGTACCTACTCGCCAACTACACAGCAATGTTTTAGACGATATGAAACCGATACGACACAGGTTTGGCTAGGCTAGTTACTTTTAGAGTCTAGTAAAGCTTCTGAATGCTGTAAACTAGTGTCAGAGTATAAAAACACGAAAATGCTCTTTTTTTATTAAGTACATATCTGTACATATTTATATACAAACGTCAACCGATTGATGATGGTCAATCAAAATCTTATGAACTCATACTGTAAGGTTTGAGACATTGTTTCCATTGTTGAATAAAGTTTGACCAAAACAATAAGTAAATATAGGATTAATTTTGTCGTGTCGTTGAAACTAAATATGTCTAAACATTGAATATTTCAGTGAAGCAACTGCTGCTCGATTCGCTTCCAACAGAACATAACCAGAAAATACCGAATGCAGCAATGCGATTACATTCGCAGGACGTCAGAAATTGAACAATTTTTACACAGAAATTTAACATGAAACTACAAGCTTTGGATTTATTTAAAAAGTATTCAGTATTTAACTTGATTTTTTGGCGTGAATTAAACCATACAAATTTAAAAGCCAGTAGAAAGTCTATTGTTTGAAGATCACCGGTGATGAATGTGTCAGAATAATAATATAAGAAAGATTAATATAAGAAAAGATTTATGATAAATGGATACAAGTGCGTTTATTGGCCTGCATTAACAACTTTATCACGTGTAATTAAAATGGTCGCTTTAGAACTGCCGTTAGTCTGATGCTTACCTGCAATAAATATTATGAAAGAAATTAGATATTGTTTGATTCACAAAAAACAGAGTCTGTGTTATTTTGTCTATTAAGTATGTTCGTAACGTTAACGTTTCTTGCGTCATTGAGTTTGTTACTGAGTACGGCAGTAGTTATACAAAAAAATATTTCATTTATTTATTTTACTGTACAATAGTACATTTCCACATGTTACAATAAAAGCACAGTGATTTTAATATAAGAATAATGATTATAAAAAATACTGCAAGTTTAACTTAGGTTTTAAGAATGGACATCACAAGATTTTTAAAAACGTTACGAGTAAATTATAATTAACTAATTATGGTTTGTTTTAGATGGTTTTTGCCCTCCAAGTGATGATTTTCTTATTTTTAGTTGATACAATCGTTAAGTTGCTTAAAAGTACTCTGTACTTGTAAGTAAGTAATTGGTAGATACCATTTTGATTATTGTTAATAATCTTTACAAATGACCAAACTATCGATGATCGTCGATGCGTATAAGTAATACTTAGTTCGTGAAATATTTTGTGTTAGCAAATTGTAATTGGATGATTGGCCCGCTGTTGTTGTTCGTATGTTTGGTTCATAAATTTACATGTAGACTCTTTGTTTAATAACCTGCATTAACAAGACAGGTTTGATTTCTCTTCCGAGATTTCTATTACGAATTGGGGTATCGTTCCCGGTAATTGCTTCGGCAAATATATTTGAATCTCTATAAATGTCAGTTACCAAACTACTATTATTTAGTGTATGATGCTTTGAATTCAACGTATAAGTCACCTCGAATTTTTTACTTCTTACCTTCGGTAATCTCTAAAGGAATTATTAGAATAATAACACGTTAACACAAAATTTTGAAACTTGATTGTGGGTGATTATTCGCAGGTCTCCTTGCTCTTTTCCATTTCTCTCCTTATAACTCTCTTCTCATATTCATTATGATAACAACATAACATAATTTTTGGGTGAAGCTCATATGCTAGTCGAAATGGTCCAGTGGATATTGCACTAGTTTTGTAAACACGAGATCGGTGGGTTCAAATACGAGCAAGTACCAATGTAACTTTTAAATCATATGTAATTTCTTGGCCATTTCAGACTAACGGTGAAGGAAAACATCATGAGGAAACCTGGACTTCTAAAACTTAGGAAGTCTGAAATCACCAATCCTCCTTGAGGAAGCGTGGCGATCAATGCTCATACCTTCTCTGTATGAAAAGAGGCCTTTCTCTGCAGTGGGATAATATCGGGACCGATAAGACGCTAGTTTATTTCATTGTTATTATTCTAATGTGTTTTGAAGGTTTTTGCTGATGCGATCATGTGTTTAATTGCGCAAGATTCCGTGCATTATGTTCAATCTTTGAATCAATTATTACGCTTTTAATTCCGATATTCCTTGTTTATAATCAGAACATATCCTAAATATTGGTAAACAAAACGTTTACGGGTAGACAGAAAGAAGACAGAATAGATTTGACGTCACGCCGTTATTCTGCAAAGGATAGGCAGTGGTATCCTTACGTTCACGTTTTGTCATGTAGATAAGGCAATGGTAAAAACAAAAGTAGAAATACAAACTAGCTGTTTTAAAGCAAGTGGCAGTCCTGAAAATATCAATGACTAGCTTTCCGCAGCGTAGTTTCACCCGCGTCTTTGCTTACTGCTCCGCTCCCGTCGCCAGTAGCGTGATGTTACATAGCTTATAACCTTCCTCGAGAACTGGGCTATTATACGCAAAAATATTTTTCTAATCCGACCGATAGTTCCAGAGATCAGCGTGTTCAAACAAACAAACAAACTCTTCCGCTTTATTTAATAGTATAGATTTCAAGATGTGAGAAAAACAACAATACAAAACTAACAAAACCGACACAAACGTATAATTAGTAAACAATTTTCCGGCGGTCGATAAACGTATCAGCAGATACAACATGTATGATATACTAAAGTTGATTACAATTGTTGGAATGCTTAAGAAGAGAATGAAGGAGGCCAAAGAAAAGATGAATGGATAGCGAAAAAGATAACATGAATGATGTGTGAGAAGGTTGAAGACAATGGGACAAAAAACATTTTTGGGTACAATGAGACCAGAGCTGGCAGCCCTTCAGCTGTTGTGGCCATGAATTATGAAACAATTTTTATTTAATTTTATTTTCTCGCTTTTATTTGAAGATGAATTTCAAAATGGGCAACGCTTATCTTTATTACCAATAATTTTACTCGTTTTAAAATAAGAATAAATGAAAGGAAGAAAAAATAAGTCAGGCACTGTTAATAGCCTGTATGTATGTAGTATGACACTATCCATGGACATGGACTGTATGAAGTATGTCACTATCCATACATGTATGAATAACAACATCCCTGATATTTATTCATTTTTATTCATGATAGATCTACTAAATGTTAAATTGTACACGAATGCTCTGAAAACCTGAAACAAACAAAACAAGATTGTTGAACAATTTAAAACCTTCAATATTATCAGATTGAACACAAAAAATATAGCAGCATTAAACAAGCTTCAGAAAATTGAGCCTTAAAGTATAAATTTTTAAGCTGTTATTACTGTAACGTATTTAATACTCTTAGGTCGTTTTAAGATAAAAACAAAATAGTAAACACATAATAGTATAATTGTTCTTAATAAGTATTCCAAGCATGTGTTGATTATTAATTGCTTGTTAAGATCAATAAGCGAATTAGTAATTGTAATATCGTTGTTAATATGCAAAACAAGCGAATGTAATACCTATGTTTGTATTGTAATTAGTTCTATAATTGCGTATTAATTAAATAGTTTCAAACTTCGTTAGAGAAACTTGTGAAATTCAATTTGCTTGTGATCCTGCGATGTTACTGCAGCGTTAATTAAGCTGGAAGTGCTGATGTATCAAATTCGATTCCAATGTAGAGTAAAAATAATAGTAATAACTATCACAATAGTTATAGACGCCTCAGAAGTGTAACTATTGGTTTAACCATCTTAAATCGGTTCTATTTTGTTGTAAAATGGATATGCCATAACAGATTCATGTCGAGGACTTAAATACTAGAGCAATGCCTCAATTTCAGTCCCGTCGCCAATAGTGTGATGTTACATAGAAAGAAGTATTCAAAGACCACTAATAGTTTCTGAGATTAGCGCATTCAAACAAACAAACAAACGTCGCGTCATCTCTCTAATATTGATACCTAGATCATTATTATCTTAACAAATCATACAGATAAGGCGTAAAAGGAGTTGATTACCACGCTTGATAAAGAATGCAATCTCAGAACAATTGTATTTTTAATAAGATCAGGTTCACCGTTTTCAAAAAAATTGCATTTATAATATGAGTATGACAATACTTAATTTCGGGTAAATTTTCAGTCATTTCAAGTTTCTACAGCGATTTTATAGCTCAATCGTGAGTTAACGTACATTTATTTTTCTAAAGAGCGTAAAATATTTTTAATATATGTTTAGTTTTTAATGTAAATTCTAGGGAGCTGTTCATATTCACATTCTCATCTTTTAACCAGTCACCGGTAACTCATAGGCTTGCGCAATGTTTATATCACTCCCGTACCACATTGACTGCTTATTCTCAGGCAGACGAGTCATTTTCTTAATGTCTCTTGTCTCATATTACTAATATCTACTACGTATATAAATATCATGGTTTGGCTCAAGGCCGCTGTCCTGCTACAATCCGTTACGTTCGTAGCGACAGACTCTCTGCTACGGATGATGTTTCTTTACTTAGACTTTTTATTAAGCATGCATTTTATACCATGGATTCTATGCCAATACCAAAACTCAATTTTATTCAACTTGTTCTTATTTACAAGTCTTTTGAATATATAAAAGAGCTCTTCAGTCCTCTACGAAACCCATGCTACGTAACCAGTATCTAAATTTTAGGTATTTGTTACGTGATCATACACAGCTGTTTAAACAATGTACCACTTTCAGTCCTCGAGGATAATGATAATGAATTCACTGTTCCACTGCATCAAGGATGTTCAATGCTAATATTTAACGCAACTGTCCGTCGTGTGCGTGCGCATCCGTTCAGGTTTCAGTTGTTGGCAAGGATTTAGACACTACTATATAATGGTTCGTTCTTCAACCAAATAATACACTTCGTCTAGTACCCAACTACGATGAACACCTACATCACTGTAAGTTACGTTTTATTTTTACTATCCAACAAAAAGTGTGTTTGTGTGTTTTGTATTTCATTGGTCTTGATTTATCTGTGTCGTTAGAATTCTTTAATCATCATGCATTAGATGAAGATAATAAAATCAATAATGATTAAAAATAAAAACACGAACCACAATGGTAGGCTTTAAAGATGGTGTTCAGCACTCCACTGAAGGCTTACTAATAGACTCACCAAAGCCATTTTGGTAGACTAAAATGCAAAATACCTACGCTAATAGCATCAAATAGATATAAAAAGCTTCTTTTTAGTTGTGCACTCTTGACAGATTGGTCGTGGTTATGGGTGGGTTCTCACGAATGACGCTCCTTGTTAAGCGTCTCCATTCCACTCTATTTGAGGCGTTGTGAGAGCAGTCGAACATGGTGTTGTTTGTGAGGGACATTAGGTCAGCCCATCTGGTTGGCGAGCGACCACGAAATCTCTTGCCCTCTACTCTGCCTTGGACTACAAGTCGCTCCATCGAGTCTTCATTTCGGGTTATATGGCCAAAGAACTTGAACTATATAAGAAGCTATAAAAGTATTTTAACTATTAAAACTCTATATCTCTTTAAAGTGATGCATCTAATTTTCGAATTCTGTGTATAATATTCCTTAACTCCCATAGTCCGAGGACACGACTTTAAAACATCTAAAATAAATGATAAATTAGTAGGACTAATAGGAGTAATAGTTTTAGATGCTTTTATAGACGTAGGAGTTACTAACATTTAAGTTTTATTGATTGTACACAAAGAATCAAATTTCCAACCATAATCTTAAAGTTATTATGCTTCTATAAAATTCTGAAAATATAAGAATGACCATTCTCTTTTATTGCTTAAACAAAAAATAATGATGACAAATGACAATTTGTTTTTATCTGCCAATCAAAACATATTTGTCATTTCACAATTTATATAAATATTGAAAGAATATGACACGTAAATTTTAATCTAGCTGAAAAATTAGATTGCTGATGATTTTTGAAATGTTAAATATTTGAAAAGCCTGATCAGACGAAATAATAAATCACTCAATCCACGGTTTCGCTTCATAACGTTAATATTGCTGCATTATCTTTGCCATTTCATTTAATTCTAATTTGTGTCAGCATGTTTTGCCGCTTAAAAAACTATCTAGTTCGCATGAGGACTCCATACCTTCCTTATTATTTTCTTTTATAAACTTAACGATAATAACACTATTGCTTCTATTTCGTACCGTTAATTCAATTAGGTGTATTTGGGCTCCCGATTTGCTGCGATACTACGTTCCAAGAGATTTAATTGAATTTGGTTTCCATTTGCTTAAATTTACTTAGTATTGTACAAAACAATTGTACTAATTTCCGATTTCAGAACATCAAAGTATTTAAATATTTCTCTAATACCTAAAATAATTAAAATACCTCTTAGACGTGTATAACGAGTAGTACAATGCCTAGCAACATGCACAATGTTAACAATTGCGTTAATTTCCGATATCAGAACATTAAATTAATTAAATATCTCTCTATAAAAAAAAAAAATGTTAAATGTTCAATATGTTTATGCTTTATAGTAATAGTGTGACTTCAAGAAGCGATGATCCCATTAACAATGTATATACAGCCTAGCGTCGAATATATTTTCTAGCAAAATAAATTGAACGAAGGTATTCAAACAGTCTTATCACAGTGACTGTAACTGGACTAATCCCACTATAAATACTAAATGGCCATAATTACATACTTGGTGATTAATACATAAATACATATTATACATAGAAACACTTAGACCAGACAAATTTGACATGCACTTGACTATAAATTAAAAAAAAAAAAATTGCTGTAGAGACTCCATATAACCTATTTTTATAGTTATCAGGCATTTTCTTATTGGTGACAGAACAAAATATTTGTACAACTAACAGCACCACTGGTATTTCCCTGTGAACAAAATTTTTACTCGGGGAAATGTCACTGTTGGGTCAAACTCTCGTAATTCAGATCAAAGCTTTTAAAAACTTCATAACATGTACTACAGAGCAGCAGAATATTAACCAAAGCCAACCTTATTTTACACTAATACTACATTTCTCTTTTCAGTTGGCTTGCCTGTTGGCAGTCCTTGGGCTCAGCCAAGGAAACCCCGTTGGTTATGGTAAGTTAAGTGTCTAAAAAAAATAAAGAAGGAAAAGAAAGACTATTATAAACAACTTTATATTACCCTGCATACTCGTACTACAAAGTATTTTACCTACTAATTTCAATTGTCTATATCTAGACTAAAAATATTTGAGAAATCCAGATTGATTAACCTTGATATAATTGTTACAGGTATTGGTGCCCCATGGATCGGCCATGCCCTTCCTGCGATCTCTACCGCTAACCTTGTGAAAGCTGCCCCCATTCCCGTAGTCCGCACCCATTACGCCCCCATTGTCACCGCTCCTGTAGTCACCGCTCCCGTAATCCGCACCGTCGGTCTTGGCTATGGTGGACTCGGATTAGGCGGTCTTGGGTACGGATGGGGCGGTCATGGTCTCGGATGGGGCGGCCATGGTCTTGGATGGGGTGGTTATGGCCTAGGTTGGGGTGATCATGGACTCGGCTGGGGCGGTTATGGAGCATGGGGCAAACATTAAGCCAAATGATGTAACAAAAGACGAAGTACTCATACAATTTCTTTTAAATTATTCCTTTTCTTTAATTGGCTGAGCACAATAATAAAGCATTTCACAATACTTTGGTTTTTTATCATATTAGCCAGAGTTGTTCTCAGCTATCCTATTACTTTGATAAAAAAGACTACTGGATGTACTTATCAAACAAATTCATGACTGAATAAATAATTTATTTTTCCTAATCTATCTCTAATAGAAGCATTATTTATTTTAAACTAGCATCTCCCTCTCCCATCAATTTTGATATTTAAGACAATAGATTCCTGCTAGTCTTAGCATGTCGGGGAAATGACATCGATGTAAAGTACTTAGTACAGTAATAGTATTCATACTGCTGAATTTTGTTCGATGAGTGAGACCACCAGCGTCAATTATCAATAAGGCCCTTTCGTTTTTCTTCTGCTAGCTTCTTCAATTCACACCGTATTTTCATCTTCTTCTCACAAACCAGCGACGGTTGTTTGTGTTCTGCAATTTCTTTACACAGAATACGGTAAGTAACCAAGTACCTTTAGGTATACTTATTTGCCAAAGAAATTGAATGGAAAATAATGAATTGTGTTTCATACACATGTTTAATAGATGCGATAATTTCATAACACGTAGTCCGTCAATACTCGTAAATCAGTATATTGGTAACGTGTAATTATTGTGTTCAACTAAGCGCGGTATTTATAGCATATCTTTTGTAAACTGTATAGTATAATAGCTGTGCTAGTTATTTGTGCTAAAATAAGCATATTGCTTACGTGATTGGGTAGGGTGATATAAAATAGTTCCATATTATAAATAAGTGGTTATTACAAATACGTTAATGCATAAAAAACAAGGGGATGGTAAGCAATTATCTTATAATTATTACCATATAGGTAGTTGCTGTTTTTACAAAAAAGAATATAACTACAATTCTAAAAATTAGATTTCTTACTACACTTTTTAATTTTGTCTCAAAAAAAACTGAAATATCCGCTCGAGAATCGAATACAAAATCTTAATGTTGCAGTCAGCAACAAAAACAAATCTTTTTCAAGAGCATTAAAGCATTCAAAATAAAAAAAAGAAGCAAAAGAGAAATAAATAGAAAAATTCCACCCTATTTTCCCTATGAGTGTAGAATCACCGCTGCAAAGTCTTTTAAGTCCTTAGAGTAGATCGGGCCGGTCGAGAGCAGTGTCAGATGTACTCGCAACTCACTAGCAAATGGAATTACGAACGTCTGAGTGTCGCTGCACGACTTGAGGGAGATTAGGTTAGGCACAGACGTATAATTAGGTAGTAAAGTAAGTCCACTGCCTATTTTGTCCGGTGTACGAATTGCTTATTAGTATTATCTTTGCGCAGTTGTTCCTTAGGCCGCTATTAGACTATCATAGAAATATGATCAAAGATGTGTAAGTCATTTTTAAATGAAGAACATATGACGGTATAATAACTACATGTGATTATCTATGATGATAGTTTAAGAGTTAGTGACCCCGACTGCTAAGCCGGAGGTCGTGGGTTCGATTCCCACCCAGGACAAACCTTTTTGTGATGAGCATGATTGTTTGTTCTGTGTCTGGGTGTAATTTATCTATAATATGTATGTATTTACAAAAAAAAAAAGTTTAGTACCCATAACACAAGCAAATATAATTGCTTAATTTGGGGCTAAATGGCGCTGTGTGCATATGGTAGAATATTATAATACTGGCCTTAGAACCGCGCAAGGATATAAGTATTATTATGCTGGGAGAAAAATCATAGGCCACCATAAAGAACGATTTCACAGACAATTTACTAACTGGTTACAATTGTGGGACATAACCATTTATACAAGAGCAAGCGAGACTGATACACAACTTGCAAGAGTCGCTAAAAGCAAACTACATTTTATACTTATTTTGGTATACTTACTTATCGTATTTTTGTTTTCTATATTCCTTTGAATCTTCGGATCGACCTATTACCAATGCTTAGGTAGGAACAATCACTACTCAAAATAGTGCCCTATCTGTTCCGGCGTCTTTGAACAGTCCATTACGCCTTCACGAATAGGATCGCAAGAGGCCCCCTCTCGACGTTAATTGAAAAAGCAATTAAAACCCTCTCCCTACTTGACAGACATCGGCAACTTTCCGCAAGTTATTCGCCAATCATATTCCAACACTTGATGAAATTCTAAAATTTCACCTGAAGATTTTTCTGTTCATATTTATACGACCCTTTGACATCAATTTAGGTGCCACATTTCCCCGATTTATATTAAAACTAGCTTCTCGGGACGCGGTTTTACCCACGTCTTTGCTTACTGATCTGCTCCTGTCACCAGTAGCGTAATTTTATAGCCTATAAAGATCTTCAAAAACTGGGCTATCATAAGCAAAAATATTTATTCAAATCCAACTGGTAGTTCCAGAGACTGGGGCGTTCAAACAAAGAAAGAAATTTCTGCTTTATATAATCTAGGCAACTCTTTTCAATGCTTTTCTAAACCTTTAGTTTCACAACATTTACTCTTACGGTAGATATGGGATCTTTTCCACTACAAAAAGGCGAACGATGTTAAATTAAGTTGAAATTAAAATTTAGACAAATTCGCAAAAGATCGCAGTTTATTCACTGTATTCAAATTTGCAGGACAACAGAAAAGCCACTGACGCTTACATTGATTACTCGAAATAGATACAGAAACAAATCCTTCCACTATGTCTCACAATATCTAAAACTTTCCGAAAGTATCATAATTATTAGACATAACAAACAAGATCTCACAATATCATACATAGTACAATGGGCGGCCTTATCGCTAAGCGCAATTTCTTTCAGGCAACCTTTAAATGGAAATATGTGTACAGGATTATAGCGGTAGTTGTTGGCGTACCTTAATAAATAATTATTCATCAGCGAATAAGTCCAGTTTATGACTTGATTATTATCACTGTTGTCTATTTTATAATACATGTTTTAATATTCCGCGAGCGACGCGACAGAGCGTACGCTCTAGCAGAAATGTGGAATTTTCTAAGTTACAAGAATGTATTTTTACAAAGGTAGCGCAAACTTGCCATTTTATGAAAGAGATGTAAAATAATTTAATATATATTTCATAAGCACTTAGAGCAGTTTGTTACAAAATTGATCATTATCTGACGTCTTCTACCGACGACGAAATAAGTAGTTCACAAGGTGCTAGTTTTCCTGATTTCATGTTGAGCTGATGAGTGAATGACTATTTAATAGAAGAAACTATCGAGTGATGATTCATTACCCTCATTGACTTCTTAAGGACCTTAAAAAGGTGGCCGCCAACCGATATATGAGGTCGGATTAGGATCGGTTAAGGTGGCGCAACTTAAGGAAAGGTCTAAGCTGAGGTCTTGTCGATGATGGTGACGAATAAAACTCAATTTCAAACTACATGTCATCAATCAAACACTTGTAAAGTTTAAGGTATACGTCCCAATTATCGTCAGTGACAAATTGTAGCAGATTGCAATCGGCGATGAGGTAGTAACTTAATTACCGACCCGCAACAGAAACCGTAGCGAAAAAGAGAATCTGTTGCGGATTTGTCGTAACTTACTAAGTTTCATAACTGTGATAGCTCAGTTAGCTGCATAAGCGAAACAAGCGTTTTATTGCCAACGATTAAGTAACAACTTTTGCCTAAATCAGCGATTAATTAATAATAATAATAATAATAATAATATTCTACCACATTCACACAGCGCCATTTAGCCCCAAATTAAGCAATTATATTTGCTTGTGTTATGGGTACTAAACAACTGATATAGGTACTACTTATATACATTTTTTTTTGTAAATACATACATATTATAGATAAATTACACCCAGACACAGAACAAACAATAATGCTCATCACACAAAGGTTTGTCCTGGGTGGGAAACGAACCCACGACCTCCGGCTTAGCAGTCAGGGTCACTAACCACTAGACCAACAGGCCAGTCGAAATTATGTTAATTAGTAATGTTCACTGACTGTAGGTGCAGTTCATATTATATTACATACTTTTAGCGACAAGAATTTCAATCGCCAATTCTCCGAATCCACCTTACTATTAAACAGCTATCTGACAAATATTTGAATAAATATAAGACGCGTTATGACTCAAATGAGGGAAGTGGACTGGGAGTAGCTCTTCGTAGCAGCTGCCTTAGATGACGAGAATTGTGGTTTACACCTCACGAATTCGAATTTTTTTAGTTTTTAAATATGTATAAGTTAACATGCCAGTAGTAATGTGTAAGCAGTACTCAGAATGGAAACAATGTCCTTGTTCCTTGACAAATCAAAATTATTGATTTATATAAGGACCCAAAATTTATTGTAAATAATTATATTTTCCTTGCTTCCACTCGTCAGTACAATTTTGATTATACATAAGTATATTTTATGCATAAAAAATAATCATAAGATTTTCATTGTTTTTTTTTTCATACTATTTCAATAGTTTAACTTACTATTGTCATTTTAAAATGATACCTGTTTCCCGGTTACCTGTAGCCTATTCAATATTATTTTAAACCTTCTCCTAAAAACAAACATTAGTAACAGAATCGTACCTATCTACTAAAAATTATTTTTAGAAAAAAAATGAAAACCGACTTCAAACAACACCTACATGTTCAATCCATAACTAAAAAGTAGAAAATAATATTTTAATTACTTCATAGCAAAGAACATTAAAGGGGAATCAACGCAATCCTTGATACCTATAATACTTTACTATTTATAGTTTTTAATCAGTTATTTTGGAGTCGGTGCCAGCCAAGAAGGATCTTTAATTCTGTCTTTGCAACCAACTTTTGTAGTGCACGGGGCGGTAATTGCACGCGTGGGGGATATGCCTGAGTGCACTACCCGAACGCGGTCATACTCGTGAACGCAGACGTCATTGATAGTTGTGTTCAGATATACATAAAAAATTTGACGCGCACTTATCAGATTCCGTTCGATTTCTTGTATTAAATCTATATTTTTCATTCATGTATTAATAGATTAATCAAGAAGGTTTTTTTTGCTAGTAGGTAGGGTATTTTTATGAAGGTCATTATGAACCTTCTTGGCTGGCACCGACTCCAAAATAACTGATTAAAAACTATAAATAGTAAAGTATTATAGGTATCAAGGATTGCGTTGATTCCCCTTTAATGTTCTTTGCTATGAAGTAATTAAAATATTATTTTCTACTTTTTAGTTATGGATTGAACATGTAGGTGTTGTTTGAAGTCGGTTTTCATTTTTTTTCTAAAAATAATTTTATTTTTAAACTTTTAGTGGGAATTAATTGTGTATAAATATATTCAATATGGGTAGACCTACTAAACGTGCTGCGCAAATGAGACAGCGCCGCGCCGTTTGAAAGAAAGTAGAGACGAGAGGTAAGATTGTAAATAGAAATATAAGGTCCTTGTCAACACTTTCTCGATCGCTAAACCCTGAATCCCAGAAACCACAAATCAAAACAAAAAAGTGATGATCTACCAACAATAAATCATAATTTAACTGACCGAGCAATCGCTCAGATATACAAAAAATGCATATGGTCACTCATCCAGGGCTACTTCGTTTCTAACAAAAAATGAATTTTGAAAATCACTTCGCACTTGTAGCATGGACATGTCAATGTCAGATAATTCGTCGCAAAAGACATCGACGTGTTGCTTTACACGTCTTCACTTCTTGCAAACGATTTGTTACAAAATATTAAATTATTCTTTATAAAAAAAACATGGGACCCCATTTCGGAGTATACCCTTTCAAATAAAAGAAGAATTTTCCAAATTAGTTTATAAATGACGGAGTTAAGTTGTAACAAACATACAACCACTGAACCATTTCTTATAATAAAAAAATGGGACCAATTTCAGAGTATACCCTCTCAAATAAAAAAAAAATTTTTCAAATCGGTTCATAAATGACCGAGATATGAGGTAACAAACATACAAAAAAAAAAAAAAAAAAAACATACGACCCGAATTGATAACCTCCTCCTTTTTGAAGTCGGTTAAAAATTGATTCAAATCTTAATATCTATCTCTTTACATAATAATATGGCGTACTTTAAACATTTGACATTCAGCTCAATATCGAAAGGACGCAACGGAAGCAGGTGTTTTAAGTAAAGCGTTTGAGTGCCTCTCCCGTTGCTTTTACGGAATTATCTTAAAACAAAATGGAAGACAATGTGGGTGAAAATTTCGTAGCAAGTATAAACGGGCTTATGTTGACAAAAGACGTTTATTTTCCGGTTACGAAATTGCACTTTAACTCTGAGAAGATTATTGTGAAAGGCTGTAGAATAAATACTTTTTTGATTGTTTTATGTGGTTTTAAAGTTTTGCGTTTGTTATCTATTTGAATGTTTAAAAGGATAATATGAATACTATTAATCTTTTTAAGAACGTTTTTTGAGAGTGTGTAACTACGACTATGTATGTATGTCTCTTTCTTTGTCACGCTTTACAGCCTAAATGGCTTAATAGATTTTAACATAAGAGGTGTTATTATATTCGTATTCATTGCGGGAGTGACATAGGGTATATTATAATACTGTAATGTAGCGTCGACACAAGAAGATTGGATTTTTCTTTTGTTGAATGTTATAGGCAGGCGGAATTTTCGTGTTTTAATAATTAATTTTGCTTGTTTACTAGAATGTTTGTTGTTGAATGGAATGCCATAGACAAATAATTTTTACTTCTCCTGAATGTTCTATCAGCTGTCATTTGGGTACATAATCCCGTTTCTTTCATGAATGAAGAATATTATCACGCAATTCACCCATCTTTATTTTGGTCTCTTCTGCCAACTCCATCTCTCTACACATATAAACAAAACAATCCTATTAATCCTAATTTTAATTATTAATATTAATAATATTATGAGTTCAAGTAATTTAATTTTATTAATTTAATTTGATATTTTAATTTAATAGCTTAATTTCATGTTTCTATTCTATATAATCTTCAAATACAATGTAAATTGTTGTTGAATAAATGACTATGACTATGACTATGACTATCCGAAAGTTTGTGTGTGTGTATGTATGTGTGTGTGTGTATGTATGTATGTGAGTGTGTGTATGTGCGTACGTGCGTGCGTGCGTGCGTGCGTGCGTGCGTGCGTGTGTGTGTGTGTGTGGGTGTTTGTTACTACTCAGAGCCTAAACGAATGAACCGATTTTGATGAAAATTGGTATGTAGATAGATTCGCTGGACACGGACGTAGGCTACTTTTTATCCCGAAAATCGGTTTGGTTACCGAGGAATACAACAAAGATATTTTACGCGCCGGTAAAGCCAGCTAGTTTACTGTATCATACCATAATATTGTTTCATTTCAATCGGCAATAAAATGGTAAACTATATTTATAAAAAATATCAATTATACAAAACTAGCATGCAATCTATTCAATACAAAGCCTACGAAAATATAAATTTATTTATAAATTTAACGGGTTTTCTACGTGCCTCTTGTACAAAATATACAATAAAAGAAGATATATTTTCATCGTTTTACGCCATGTGTGTATGCTTTATTTAAAATAATATAACTGTGTCGAATAATATTGCTTTAATTCTCTCTCGATTTAAATTAAAAAAACCACTTTTTTCAAGATTGACGTTGCATTTTCATTTACGTCTAATTTATTCAATTACATTCTAAACGATATTTTTTTTTTAATTTTTTTATTTTATGGAAATAGTTTATTATAATTCTTTCTCTCTTCTAGTGTATAGTTCAGTTAGTTTAAACTCAAACTCAAACTCAAAGCATTTATTTTATTTGGATCATAAAGTATGATGCTTATGAAAAGTCAACATTACATGAAGTCAACCAATTGACCTACAGCCAGTTCGCTGACGAGGTAGAAATGTGAGAAGAACTGGCAAGAAACTCACGCCACTCTTTTCAATCGCCAGATAATTACAGTTATTTGTATGAGTTACAATTTAAACACTGAACGCAACTAAAGAACCATACAAAGTAATTATTACAAATTAACCAATTAATATAATTACTAAGATTAAAGAAAGAAAAGAGAGGATTTCAATTATTTAGTTTCATCTAGTATGGTAATTTGACTACGTATTTTAATTCAAATGGTAAATGCACCTCCTGGTCACATTGAACGACAAGGTAATACTGGATTAAATATTAAATGTATGCCATGCCAAGATTGACCAGTCATCCCAAGTAGCACCCGTTCACGGGCATTAACGCACGGGCCAGCTATCATCACCCTTGCCATATTAGAGGGAAGGTGATGACCCGGCCAATACGACAGCCCAAAGTTTAAAACTCTTTCTTTTTTCTTTGTGTACTGTCGCAAATTGTCTCATAAGAAGTACATCATTTACTCATTCCATATTGTCTGTAGCTTGTTCCACTCATAGTTCAAATTATGTAACTGAGCAAACAAAATTTTTGTCCTATTCAAATCAAATCATTTATTCAATTTGCATGTGGTAAAATAAATACATAGGTAAAT
Organism: Parascotia fuliginaria; assembly: GCA_963082885.1. Taxonomy (NCBI): domain Eukaryota; kingdom Metazoa; phylum Arthropoda; class Insecta; order Lepidoptera; family Erebidae; genus Parascotia; species Parascotia fuliginaria. Next base: position 2,231,060 of record OY720180.1, on the reverse strand, counting down.
CTTAACAAAATACAATGCTAGAATGTTGTGTGCCTGTACTAAGAAAATCTTTTGCCATACTAAATTGGCGAAAGGCGAGACATTCCATCGTTATCTGTTATTTAATAGATTGTTTTCAATACATATATTTAAATCTATTCATTGCTAACATGTCATTAACTGCGACTTTGTAAAAAAGCGGTTTATACAAAAATTCGATAAGTGAAAGTCTACTGAAACAACCATCTTAGAACAAAAAGCCATCTTTTGAAACATGTTTGCCATAATATATATTCGACAAACACAGTTACCGTAAATGTTCTTCCGAATCCTTCCAAAGACGTACCAAGTTGAAGCTTTAACTACGTAAAGCACAAGTTGCGTCGTAAATATCCCCACTCCGCAGATTTATGGGGTAAACACCTCTGGAGACCTATTCCGAGGTACAGAGAAAATTAACTTTTAAAAGGAATTCTTTTTTACATGTAAGGGATTGGATTTTGGGAAAGTTGGCTTGCAGTTAAGGAATTAGGGTTGATCTTCTTCGGGGAAATGGGTTTTGTTATTGATGTATGTAAATAAAGGGTTCTGATAATTTAACAGTTAAAAATGTTACAATATTCTACCTAAAAGACGTAAAAAAAGCTGCAACAGTATCACCGGCTCGGGCGTTGAAATGGTTTTCGTATTCACATAAGTACCCGTATTTGAGATCGTCACTTGCTCGTGATTCGAAATTTTGGATTACTTAATACAATAGAAAATATTACTATTTTCAGTACCTAATTAATAACTTTTAAACTTTAACGATATTGAAATTTTATCTTTCGGAATTTTATTATTTTTAAACTCACCTACGTCAAAAATATGATCAGATATGTGTGTCTTATTTCATATACTGAAACCATGGAAATTAGTATAATATGCATAATTATTCTCAGTTATAACATTATAACGGGGGCAACCGGCTCGCCTCCTATTACATAGGACTAAAAAAGCGAAGTATTGCGGCTTAAAAAGAAAGAAGAAAGAAAAAAACTTATTCAAGACAGGCACAAGGTTTACTTGGGATGGATGTACCTCTGTGTCTTTCATTTCGTAATTGCCACAGTCATAATGGTACATCCTTGGTAGAACCGCTCATTCATGCTGAAACCAGCTAGCATATTCTGCGATGAAAATATTCATTTGTATGCATAGACAATCTTTCTGCTTTTTTAGACCCCTACCGTACCACTACTGTCAATAATACTTAACCATGAATTTTTAATGCTTTTCTGTCCAAAACTCACCATTTCTTCACTACTCCTTACTACATGGTTATATATTAGTTGTAGTTGTGTGTAGTGGTTGTGATATATATCTTTCATACAAAAGTTCATAAACCCACTAATATCAAGTTATATCCTAGTTAAAATCTCGCATTAACAGTTTAAGCACGTTGTTAGCTACCCACGCGTTTGTCGACAACGCTCACAATCTTGATAATACCACCCCGCGGTCACATTCTCGTGTACGATCCTACGATCCAATACCTTGACGATTAAATGTTCATGTGATGTAATTTAGAGCTGGGGTATACCTATACTTATGTGTAAACAGATTATGTCGATAAGGTATTTAGGTACAAGATCTTAAATTATATTTCTAAGTAGGCAACTGTTTGATCGAACTTCTATAAATGCGAAAGTTAGTGTATGTATGTGTTTGTTACCACTCTGCGCCTAAACGGCTGAACCGATTTCGATGAAAATTGTAATGTTCATTAGTTTTATTCCGAAAATTGGGCTGGTTTCCGAGTTACATTAATTAAACACATACCATTTTACGCGCGGGCAAAGGCGCAGGACGCAGCTAGTTTCTATTATATGATATTTTTGATGACTAGCAAAAGAGTGTTGCAGATGCGATCACACTGAGAACAATTACAGCTCACCAGTATGGTATTACATGTAAGTAATTGCAAAATATTTTTCAGTGTTGAAAGTTAATACTAGCATATCAACACGGTATATAAATTCGTAGATGAATCTCGTATTTTAATTTAATATATTACTGTATCTAATACCTTGATGACATGTAGGTACGTTTGCCTGATTTAGCGAGATCTCTCGCCAAATTGCATACTAATGTACTTACCCCATACCAATTTGATTCATCAATATCAATATTTGATGTACTTATAAGATGTAATGCGATCTTATGAAGTAGAGAGAAGTCGACAGTTAAGTTTATTGATTTTGAACTTGTAATAAAAATCAAAAAACACCAAAGTGATTTTTTGACCACATATTATTATACTTAACTTATGGTTAAGGAAAACATCGTTAAAAATCTAACCGTAATAAGTCCGAAATTGTAAATGGGCAAGAATAAATAGCTTTCTCTGTATGAGAGGGCTATGCTCTATATTATATAGTCCAAGATCTTAGACCCTCCAGACGTTACTTATTTTCTCACAAATAATACAAGTGGGATAAAGTAGTGTTAGTAAGTAAGTACTTTGAGTAATTTCGGATCCCAGGCCCCTCCCTAAGAAATTACTTTACTACTATAGTGGGACATTATATATCAAGAATGAATATAAAAAATAAATTAAACAAAATAATAAATTGGGTTTTAAATTTTAGAACGTAAAATATTAGAGTACTTTTTATTTTTTAAATAATAAATGGAAACGAACAAAAATAATAAACACAATGTTTTAGTTAAATTTTTATTGTCTTTGGTTATACAAAAACATTGATTAATTTTAAAATAACTTACAAAAAACCACATTTATTTATTTCTTTATTAATAAATACATCGTGAATGACTAAACTTGTACATTGATAATAATAAATCCTAATTTTTTAAATTTCAAGACTGACACTTCGTTCACTCACACACAATCTGTCAAAAATTTGTCACCTCATCGAATAAATTAAAGTTTAAAGTATTTTGGTCGGGTTTTAAAAACAACATGTCTTAAAGACAAAATAACACTTAAATTACTAAAAATAACAATAAACGAGAGAACAATCTTTGAAATATTATTTATCGGCAGGTCAAATGGGATGATGACAACTCCATCACACAGTCGTTCAAGAACTGTCAAAACGCTATAATCGTTTCTGATTTGTATGAAAATACAAAATTATGACGTCATCGTTTTTAGAGTCAAATTACACTTATTCGCGATAAACTCTTTATTAAAATGGTTTTCAAATTCTGTGCGATTTTTTAACAAATGGTATACAAGCATTTTTAACCATGCCAACCATTTTTCCATGCATGCGAATGTTGTTTCGTGTCAATAATAACACTGTTTTGCTACAGATCCAAAGTCAATAAACAGTGCTAGTTTATTTCAAACTATATTTACGCTACTAAAATACAAAATATAAACTTGTTTTATGTATGCAGCAAGCTAATTTTAAATTATTAAACTGTAAATGAATGTTATTTGAATTGAAAATTGAATCAGTTTAAATGATTGAATATGATTCGAGTTAATGCTATTCGTTATAACGTTCGTGCTTGAAATGGTATTGACTTATTATCATTAAAATGTTTAGTAATAATCTGGACTTTTATATTGCAGCATGCATATAGAAATAGCCTTGAGAGCTGGGTCTGAAATATATTTGTCTATCCTTTCTGGAAACAGTTATGTGATTATGATAACTAATTAATGTAATTTATATTGCAAATTTGGATAACAACCGGTTCAAGGTATTTTGGTAAGTTGCAAGTCATTTTATTTATCCAAAGACAGTTATTTTTAAAGTGTAGCTCGTTAAAATGTTCGTGAATTTAATATTCATCATAGATTTATAAGGAAAAATATTTAATTGAAATTAATGTATGCATTATTTTCTCGTTAGCACAATTCCACAGACCTTAATCACATAGAATTGCATTATACTAGTCTACATTCGTGTAGGAACAGAACAATCATCAAAAAACTTTTAAACCTTAAGGTGATTACAAAAACGTTATAATTTAAATAACATTTCAAAGCTGTAGCTCGTTTCATTGATAATTTTTAAATGATCACATGACGGTACATATTTGTTTAATAAATAATTAATGTAACCAACAACTGGTATAATAAATTATACTATTTTGACTGTATTTTCTTCAATATCTCAACACTGTGCTAAACTTATTTCACGCAATTTTCCACCCAATACCTATTATACTTATTTTCTGAGTTTAGTTTTCATTATTTTTATTTATTTTACGACACCACTAATACACGTCAATACTTTTTAATTAAATAGTTCAGTTCGTTTTACTCCCTTGTCATTAGTTTAATGATTTTAAAAAATCGACATCTAAAAATGTTCAACACCGGATTCGTTAAAATATAAATAACTCAAATATTTTTGTAATTCATTTAATAATTTGGCACAAATTTAGTATTAATTCAAATTAAATAAACTGTTAAGTTGTTTTATTTTGGCACTTTAAATGTTTCATTTAATCGGTCTTTGGATTACAAACCTAGATTTTTAAATCCAAAAACATTTAGCACGTCGTTAAGTTCTTGTAAATTTTAATAATATTTGTCATACGATAATAACGTTTGCCAAATATTACTATATAACAAAAATATTTGAGTTACCTATAACTTACATTATAAAAAATTATGATGAATATTATGTTAAAATACGATTTACATGGCAATAATTTAAATAAACAAATCACAAAATAAAGTTTATATTCATGTATTCACAGCGGGCGACAGAGGCGTACATTGGAAAATTATTTGCTGGTATTGCACTTAATTAAACTATGAATTTTGCTAGCTATGCACTCTTATTTGCGTAAAATTGAAAATGTCATAAATTTAAATAAAACTCACTACGCATAATTATATTAAATACATTGTCACTTGAGCTGCACACATAATAATTTAATAGATTATTTAAATAGGTAATACTGTACTGGCACATGAGTTACATTTTCATTTTAAATCACATTAGATTTCACATTTTATATTTATGACATTAATGAGCTTTTTGGAATACAAAATGGGCAAAATTTTTAGAATATTGTTAATCACTACCTATTTAGGTTACTGAGGTAAAGCCCCAAAAGCGTTGTGCTTATTTTATAGGGCTGTCAATGACACCAATACTTAAATAAAGTGATTGCAACCCATTGCAATATATGGCATTACGGTAGCCTATTACGATATAAAATGTAAAAATTGTTAACATCGAGATGTATGTACTTAAATGTCTATAATGTCAAGAAGTCTTCAAGACTCTCCTATGATAGCTGAATACGAATTATATAATATAAATGCAACGAAATTATTATATTAAAGCGACCATTTACAATAAAGAAGTGCCCGTAATAAGTATGTAAAGGGATACCTAATTTAAAAATAAATTAAAAGTTAAAATTTAATTAAAATGCAACAAAAATATTTTAAAAGGCATTTCAATATAGTTGTGTCGCTTGCAGGAATGTTTACATAACAGGGTAACATGGAGAAGACGATGCAGTGGAATGTATACGGGCGATGAGAAGCCCAACTTTGTACTGTCAACTATCATTATTTACAGTGGGAATAAAATTTAAAATGCGCAACATTAAAATTGTTTATAAAATTACTAATTAATTTACGCAAACATAACTAATATACTTATAAAGGGAAAGAGTTTGTTTGTTTGTTTATTTAAACGCGCTAATCTCCGGAACTACCAGTCGGCATTGAATAATTCTTTTTGCGTTTGATAGCCCAGTTCTTGAGGAAGGTTATTTGGCAACGGGAGCTGGGCAGTAACCAAAAATGTAACTTAACGCCGGTGAACCCGCACCGCGGCAAGCTTGTACTATAATAGGCTAAACAGTATTGTTCGAAGAACACCTGTGGTCGAGCGACGCAGCGCTTGATCTTAAAAAATGGCATATGATAAAATTTAAGACTTCTTAACCACAAATTTAATATTGCGCATTATTCAATACTTCAAAGAGTTTATCTACTAGTTAAACTACCCTACAAAACAATTCGGTCTAGAAATCTAAGAATAGGGACACCCACAAAAAATACGTTAACTAATTTACTGTGCGCATTGACAATACGTTTAGGAATTAGAAATATTACCTACCACAATATCATTACAAATACAATATTACAACAGTTTTAACGCAACAATAAAAAAGATTACACATCATTTAAATTTTATTAACTTTAAAAACAATGTGTAAAAATAAATAAAGTCAACCATTGCATTAATTTTAAAACGTAAACAAATGAAATTAATCAACGCATTTACTTTGCACTCATATAAATTATTACGTAAGTACTTAAAATAAATACAAAAATAAAAATATTTTTATTGCGGTTAAATAATGCGTTTTATACCAAACACTTACGTGACAAACTGGACATTATATGAACGGTCTCCGTTCATTGTCTCTGTTGACGTTATGATTAAATTAACCCAAATGCAGCGTTAATTCAGTTTACATTTTCAACTTTATTGTTACTGTATATTAACATAGCTAATTTGTGCTTCAGGTTTAGATTTTACCAACAATGTAATAAAACTATTTTATTAATTCATTTAATGCATTTTTCATGGCTAATGGAGGCAAACAAGTTAGTTTCTCACGTGGCGGTAAGTAGTAACAGTAGCTGTGAGCTCCAGGAACATACCAAGTAGACCCAGTAATCAGCTACCTCAAAGTAAATTATTGATATTACGAAGAGTACAAGAGCGTTCAGAACTCACCAACAATAACCAACTTTTACCTCTGTGCCGACATTCTTCTAATTTAGTCTTGATAATATTGCCTTAGTTTTTACAATTAATAAAAAAAAATTGTGAATTCATATATCTGGGTAGATAGAGTAGTAGGGTTAGTATAACCCAAATACTGAAACTCTACTAATTAATATAATAAAATATGTAATACTCGTTAAATTTAAGCGGCTTTTAAATCTCATGCTATCTCTGTTACTGTATTGTGAATTTTGACGACAGTTTATGCTTTTGAGTTTGATTCAAAGATAGCTAGAATTTTAGCATTTGGACATGAGTTTCAAAATGTGCAAAATTTTTTACCAATAATTTTCGTAATTAATAACTTCGTAGATTTGATGTTTAATATTTACGGATACATAATTTTAATAACAATAATTACCGAATAAATAATGTTCATTTATTTAACATCATCACGATACACAGTAAATTAAATAATAATTATACTGTGTTGAAACTGTATTTGTAATTAAATTAGGTTAGACAGGCATTAAGGTAGAATTACGCATTCCAAAAAGGGATATTTCAATGCAATATCACCGTTTTATATGAGCTTGGTTCAATAACAATAGGTACTGTGATAGGCACCGGGCTTAGGCAGTATCATGGCACTTACACGTCTTTAGTAATAGGGTAATTACTAATTATTCTGAACATACTAAATGTTCTGTAAATGAATTAAATGAATGATATTATTACACTTTTATTCATTTACAAAACAAATGAATTCATACTTGATTAATGTCAATGTTATATTATCCTATTTAGAATTTATTTGTGTGCTATTTTAAATGGTATTTTTATGTATTCGAGTTGTTGATTAATATAAATAAGTTCTTAAGTTTCAGTAATAAGGCGTGGTTGTAATACATGTGCTCTGATATAAAATGCGTAATTCTCCGTTGTATCTTGTATAAAATTTGGTATTATTCAAATCTTAGGATTTAATGTAAATTGCATTATGATATATAATAGATTTTCTATTTCTACACATACATATATTGTAATAAATAGGTTAATAAAACCTCATTCACAACAAAGGAACGTTGTACGACATTAATAGATTGATGTATATGTTACACATATCTTATAATTACTTACACACACATTAATTAATTGTATAATACATATAATATTACTATTTATAATAATTTATAACGTCGATACAAATATCGTAGACTTAATATATCGAATTAAATGTTTTATTTACATTTATATATTTTAAAATACATACATATATTTAGAATTCAATGAATATCCACTTGATCTACTTTCGACACATATTTATATTAGTTAAGTAAACGTTGTCGGGTAACATTAGCGAGGAATTACAATTGGATTATATCATTTTAACTCACCATTCATTTGTCACAACGGTATCACAATAGTGATAGTAATTTACGATATTAAAAGGAATAATAGATTCCATAATATCCATAAAATTGTTGGAAGAGTGAGATAAAACAATGTGATTAAGTAGGTCGTATATGAATACAGATCGTTGTATGAGTTAAAGTAGTTATTATAACAAGATATGAACATCACGTTTACTCAGAATGAACAATCACAGAGAACGTACATAAAAGGAAAAAAATACTATTAAAATGGTCAACTTTGAAATCTTAAAATTATCATTAAGTATAAATATTATTTCGAGTAATATTTTGAGTATTGCTTAGAATTTCTATAATTTATTATAAAACTTACTTTAATAAAGTATACAAAGAAATACATTTATTTCTATACACGAAAAAAGGCTGAGAGCTTCTCTTTCTATCGTTCGTCCAACAAACACAGATGCGTTCTACTGTATAGGTACGCAAACACTTTACATTATAAACAAAAGGAACACTTTTAACCAATATCTGAAGGATTGTGTTCCTAACAATTCATATAAAAAAAACACATTTATTTATAACATCTAATGTAAACAAATTTCTTCAGCAAAAGAAAATTTATCGATTGCCAAGCATTTTATAACTACAAAAATAATGACGACGATAAAAGTAAAAATTCAAAGTATATTGAAAATATTGGTGATCTAAATTCGTCGATATTAATCCTAGAAGCTCAAACCTTATCCAGAACACCGTAGAGAAATGTCTGACTAGAGTCCATACGACGGCGACGATCCGACACTAAAATACGATGTATGAAACTTTATACATTTACCAATTCACTGGTTTTACAGACACATTCTTTACAAAAAAAAACAAATTAAAATTCGAATTTCATACGTACGTATAAAACCGCGCATTCCGCCGCCATATTGAATCAAATATTTGAAAAAGGAAGCATATTCATACTTTCGTAACGGCCGCCTGACTAGATTGTTTGACAACTAAAGTGGCCACTACACAATCTGTAACATCCAAATTATTAAGTCCAGCAAATCAGTGCTGACTTTTGGATCTGACAGACTAGGTAATGCAAAATTTTAGTTTATTTTACCGCTAGACCAGCTTCGTAGCTCTAACACTAATCACACTTAATTATTTCGGCATTCATCTTTATGCAATTAAATTTTGATTTAATTATCTTCTTTTTATAACAGGAGAAGATGGACGTTTTTTGTATAATGCGTAATTATAAGTCAGTACGAATTTCAATTAAATTAAAGATCTGGAGTTAAGGATCTAATCATTATTAAATTAAGAGTCAATTAAATAACATTTATAAGTCCCATTCATGATAACAATCAGCCTTGACATAACCTAAGCCTTGAATAGAGTCTGTCCAAGCTTCCAGCATGTACTCTAGCACCCCAGCTGTGCAACTGGATTGCCGCATTCCTGCATGAGTCCTTTGTGACGGCTCGGCCTCCAAATATTTGCAGGTCCCCAGTGTGCCGTTCAGCCGCCCGCCCTGTATCTTCTGCATCTTAATGACGTGTTGTCTCTTGGCAACATTAATTGCTATGCAGATGAGAGTACGGTGCATTGGTGACAACCTGCGGCTAAACAGACCGACATCCAGGCAAAACGCCTAAAACTTGTTGCTGAGCGCTCGACCAGGTTTTATATCGCATTACTAAATAGGGTTATGAAAACATGGTCGAGTTCAATGCCAAGTAAACACAGGCGCGCGCGTCTCTGCCAAAAAATCTACGTTCCTTTCCACTCCCTCTCTTAAGAATACAGCGTTATCACTACAGTAAAACCGCCTCCTGTAAACTTGGAGTACTGAACGCCCGAGCAGCTCTTTCTCCTTTATAAGACACAGATCGGTTCCTGCGTGGAGTTCTACTCTCATCTTTGGGATGGCTTCGTACAGTACTTACTGGATGCAATCGATAGGTTGCAGCGGCGAGCAGTCCATATCATCGAAAGCCCAGAGGCCACTGAGACTCTATTATGATTCTGGGTCTTTTAAGCGTGGCGTGAAAAAACTTCTTACTAAGCCACCATGGTGGAGGCCACCATACCAGTAGTTTTGCTATTGGAATGGTGTACAAACAAAAAAAACATAAAATCACGTTAGTTTGTACTCTCGGTTATTCAATAAGTTTCGATTTAAGTACTCGATGTTTTAACGTATCATGCATTATACAAAGAGCGTCTAAAAATTGCAATAAAACAAACAAACAAACTGAAATATAATACTACGTAACTACAAATAATACGACTACATGGACGGGTCGGTCAACTCACTACTCAAAATGAAAAACTCACAACTAATCGTTTCAATAGATAAAACAAATTAATGTTTACGCCAATATGGATTATACCATTAACGGTTCATTTTAGTTAATTTTTTATCAATGTTGTTTTATTTTAAACGTTTTAAGTTAATATGTGGAAACGTAGCGTAATCATACGCTTAAATATTCTGAATCTTTTTAGAATTCTTTAAGGCCTCATACGCAGCAACATGTCTAAAACCGCAGTTTAAATTAGCCCTGCGTTTTCATAGGTCTAAAGCTTTTTGGCCAGCGTTCCAGCTAGCTGCAAAGCTACCACATCAATGCGTAGGCACTCTAATTAGAGAATCTACAAGCTAAACAAATGTTATCTTAATTTCAAACAACCATTTCACATATCAACTTAAACCAAACAGGTACCAAAATTGGGCAATTCAGATTTTGGCACCGTGAAGTCGAAGAATTTAAGTACCAAAGCTCATCACAACTTAGTTGTACACTCCTCTAGTCATCGCTTCTCTATTCCTATTATGCCATTTGCATGTTAGAATCCGTACATACGTTCTCCTAAACGTAGCATTGCATAGAGCGTAACACATAGGATTTATCGTCGAATTTATGTAACAAAGTGCGTAGAAGAACGACCACAGTTCTTCTGGAATACACTTGGTGCACGAAGTCAAGGGTTTTAATAACACCAAGACGTTGTATGGTGTCCAAGTGATAATAAAAGATAGTAGAATAGCCGACAACGTTTTTGCAGCTTTCGTCTCTTGTTTTTTCTCTTGCGTTTTTTTCTTCTTTGCCGGTTTTGCTGCTATTCCTTTTCCGGCCAACTGTTTTGGAATGATCTTAGCGTTTAAAGGGATTCTCACATCTTGTATGTGAGAAGTCCTTCTTGTCAATGCTTGATGCCCAGCGGGATGAAGATTTAATTCTGAATCTCCTCTTGTCGGTCTAAAGTGCGGTCTAGGAGTATTGTTAGAAGGTGGAGATTCTTCTGTAATCATTTTTATCGTTGGTCTTTCTGTATCGGCATCTGGCAGTCTAATAAGAATGGTGTATACTGAGTCTGCGGAAGCAGATTTTGGTGCTGGTGAGGAGTTAGCATTGATCCTCGTGTTCGGTGGCAAAGATCGGCTGTCACGAGCCGCGGGGATGTTGGATGGTGGATCGTAGTTGCGACGGAGAGGAGAAGTGCCTCCATCGCCTCCAGACCCGCTGGAGCCACCTCGTGCAGCATATGGGTCTCTGATGACATTCAGTGACGTGCATCTGTTAAAAAGAAGAATATTACTATAGACAGAGAAAACTCTTTATTGCAAACTATTATTTATGGACTTACATATATTGCATGTATAATAAACGACCTTATCGCTAAAATGGAACACTAAAAATCGGTATGCATGTCTGTAGCGATCTCAGCCCCTTATTTTGAGCTTACTTTTAGAGAGCTTCCTTTAACTTCACCATTTTAGCTGTGTTGTCTGTCTATTACTTGATTACGGAACAGAGTACCGTATTCTTTGCAAAAGCCAATCGAATGGGCTTATCGTATTGAAATCACATATCTACGTATTTAAGTTGAAAGGGACAAAATTTAGAATGCATAACAGGTATTATTCCGTTTTATATTTGTTAAAGACAATACCCTTGTATGTGCGTTTTAAAATCAGGCCCAGTAATGTAAAAGCTATGCATAATTATATATAAATTTACTTGTAATTTTAATTTAAAAAAAAGGTATTTTCCATTTGTATAATATTTCTATTTGCGTATTTTTTTCAGTCTTTTTTAATATTAAGACATCTAGCGCCTTTTGGAATACTGTAATAATAATGGTAAATGAAATTATACACCCGTCTTTTTCTGGAAATGTTTTAGCGACGTATAGTTCACTTTTAGTTTTAAATTTCAACACGCTTGATTGAAGCAATGAAAAATTTAAACGTACACGTCATATACTTTACAACCTTAGAGTATGAATAACTAGTTATTTATACTCTAAGTTTACAACACACTACGCGGTAGTACTTTAAAGCAGTGTTTCGCCGATTTTTTAGAGACCCGATTTTAAATATTCAATGCTCTTTGCAAGTTTATCGACTACGTGCCTATAATACTGAATTTTGTAAACAAAATGAAGCCACTCAATATTATTAGTAAACATGAACTCTTATCAGTTTTCTGTTTAGCACAGATGTTTAAACGAATATAAAATTTTGTCATCAATTCCTTTATTGAAAGAATATTTTCTATCGAAGAATATCTGTTTTCGGTATATCGTTAATTCGATTTAAATAATGTTACATAAATTTGGATCTCCTTAAATATAGTGTTGAGTCCGAGAACTCAGAACAAACAAATAGATAGTTTAGTCCATTAAATTTTTAGTAAAATAACATTTTCTCACCTAGAAACGGAGCTCTGCAGAGGCGTCTCGACGGATACAGGTGTAGCATACCCTGGGTCCGAAGGCTCTTCCTCTGGCTCCGTATCCTCAAGGTCCTCACGTCCCGAATGCCACCAAGCGACGCACCACGCTGTAACAGCACCCCATCCACGTTTTGGACGTCGAGCGTTTGAAGTCTGCAGGAAAATATATTCATAAATTTTAGTATTGTCTGAAACTATGCAAATAAATGCAAAAATATTTGATTTCGCAAGAAAATAAATAACAAAATACGTTTTTGAGCACAAAATATTGAGAAAAAATGGTTCCTATAATAAATTCCCGAGAATTTGTTCACATTACGCTGTCACCATGATACAAAAGCGCTTGAACGCGTGGCTGAACTACAACACCATGAATACATGAATCAGCTAAAAGGATCAACGAGAGCAGGCTGCGACGTTCAAAGAATATTTATTTGCTCTTGCTCACAGAAGATCTCTTAAGCCCTCTTTGAATAATTGTATCAGCTCTTTGCAACCGCAAAGCTTTGAAGTAATCCAAAGCAAGAATATTAACAATATTTCTCATGCTTTAATGAAAGAATTTAAAGTTAAAGAACAAATAAGGTATTTTTCCTGGTCAGCAACAGACAAAAGGAAAAAACGGTTTTTAAACTCTTTCTTTACTTAATTTTTTAGCTAGATCTCAAAAATTGTTCTTTCAAGGGAATAATTCATTTTGATGAAAGAGTAAACTTCTGTAATAGAATAAAATAAATATATTATTTTGTGATGTAAATTGTTAAGTGAAGTCAAAATTGAAAACGTTTTCCTGTAGTGCCTTATTCATTTTTTCTATCTTCATTTATTATATTTTGGATTCATACAAAATACATCTCATACACGTTAATTTCTTTTCTGCATCTACTAGTCATTATTTCAGGTAACTGCAATAGCTTAAATAATATTTCCTTAGGGAAATGCTTAGATGATTTCTTCACTTAGACGGAGACGTGACCAGAAGTTCTACTATAAATTAACGTATTACTCCCAATCGACATGAAAAATTAAAAACCTGATATTATTTATTTTTAAAATCATACTTTAATTCACTGAACGTTTGTAATACAAATATTATATTATTTTATTCACGGATAAGAACATACGTACTCATGTTAGAACTACAAAATTTTTTTGGTTATAAGTCTGACAAACTTAAAATTACTCCACACCGCCTGATGGTCAGCAGTCAGAGGGATCACCATTCCAAAAGTCATCGTTTCAAACTGCTGGCATGGTGGCCTTCACTATCGTTGCTTTATGATATGCTATTCTTCACACATCCATTTTATGGCTAGGATTTGCGATAGTAAGTAAACTGTAACTTGTAAAGTAAGAAGCTGTTATAAAGCAAGAATTTGATGACACACAAACCCAAAACCGCATTCCACATTGGCAAAAATCGATTGTGACGTAACGTGCCAAAATACAGCCTTGCAACGTTGCACTTGGCGTAGACCCAACATTACAAACCCAAACTATACTATCTTCGTTCTAAAACCGGCCGTACTACTTAGGCATAAGGATTAAAATAACTGAATTTAAAGTCAAAATGGTCCTACGTTTTGGCCTGTGCGTTTGGAGTATGGTAGAGGTTTAGTTAATTCGAATAATATTGTTGTTGCGGGTTCATTTTTTTGAAAATGTATCTTTTAATAATTTAACAACGTACAAAATTGTACCTGTCACAATGTTTTATTTGTCATATTATCTCATACTTATTTTATATCCCGAAAATTTTGTCATATTACTAAACAACTTTACTAAAAAAATCTTAAGCGATTCAATGTAGTCTGTTCGTTTTGAGAAAACCACGTCCTTTATAATTGACCTACTTAAAGGGCTGACGCCCAGTCGAGATTCAATCATCAACTCTTATTAGGATGTTACTACACCAATCGATCGATCGTCGATTGACGGCATCGATCAACGTCAATCGAAGTTGATCGACTGGTCTAGTAGCTTTAATTGATCGACGGAGATCACTCGATTAACCAATTGATCGATTGTTGGTCGATGGCGTCAGCCGACGTTGATCGATTTATCGTGTCGGGTGACGGCGTAGATTAATCCATTTTACCATCGATGGATGCCGTAGATCGACGATCGATCGACAGGTGTAGTAACACCCTTATAAAATTTAAAACTTTGTACATAATGCAATCCTGTTGGCAAGTCCCCGGTGTATTTTTAAAACGCTAACTTTTTATTCATGTTGTTAGTAAACACAACGTATATTAAATTTACTTGAAATTATTCTGAATGTGAAGGTTAATTTTAATTAATGTGTCAATCGCGAAGACGCGAAAATATCATCCAGTTTTCTAATTACTAGACACAAACAAGTGAATTGAAACGAAACCTTCTAATGAGGCTGTGGATGCACTCTCTGCGGTACTCCATGTCTGTGGTGTGGTAATACGTTCGTTAGTTCGAATGTCCCTAGTGCTGACTTCAAATGATTATTGATATTATTACATAAATAGTTTGGTTTGATTTAGCTAAATATATGTACGAGTTTTTTTTGTGTCGCCTCTGGGCAGAAAACAGATGCTTTTTCTTTCAATTTAACTATGTAAGATACATCGATAATAGGTTGGCTATTAAGTTCATCATTCATGCGTTCTTAATTCTGGCAAATTGCTATTGCTATAGCTTGAGTTTGATTAATTTGTACTAAACACATTGTTTAAGTTACCATATATATAAAGCCTTACATAAAATTCTTTTTACTAATCTTTTATGCTTAAACTATACCAATGTAACAATACCATAACTACAGCATATAAAAATAATAACTAGTTTTTTTTTAGGCAATAAAGAGTTCACAGTAGAACTATGAGACAGTTGTGTCGAAACACAACTACACCACTAGGCACAAAAACCGCTTAACAAATGTAGCCCACAAACTAACTAAATCTAGTCGTACATCTCGCGTAGCGGGACCAGCTATATACAAACGGCTACCAGGCATATAAGAAATGCAGCTTCCACCGCGAGTTTTAAACATAGGCTGAAGGTGTGGCTATAACACTACCAATAGTTTACGACCTTGCCTCTTATGTATAATTCTATTGTATTATTTTTTCTTTTTAAAATCACTAATTAAATTATATTATATTTAATATTAACTTATAAAATTAACAATTTAATTTTAGATACAATGTTATTCAATATTTAGACAACTTAATGGCTATAAAAACATGACATGTCAAAATATGTATATTATTGGACTAAATTGTGTATTGATGACCTGTAACTTATATTATTAAATAAATGAATATGAATATGACTATGAACTTCAAGACTGTATATTCAAGGTATTTTCTCTCATATCCGTTTCACAAAATACTTTGCTAAACTCTCCCTTCCGAAGCTCAACGTAAAATAACCGTTCATAAATAAGCCAGGATGTTTATTACACCGTTTTAGTGCAGCGAAATCAGTGAACTTCTCTGCTAAATGGGAATATAAAATGACTCTTGTAAAGTTGGCGCGTTGAAAAAAGACTCAAGTTTTTGTGCCGTTTATTATTGCTACAGATAATCTAGGTTGCTATTTCCGACGTCGAATAATTCTTTTTGCACTTTACAGTTCTCGTAAATACGTGTCTTTTGAGCCTTTTTTGAATATTATATCTTCACAACTATCTGAGAAAGGTTATATAGAAATGTGTTACAGAAAACGTAAGAGTGTAGAACGCATTTTTGAAAATCGACCATTTTTTGAAGCTCATAGCTAAGCTAAGATAAAAATGTGAAAGCCAAAGGTGTAGAGAATTTTGAATTTAGAAAAATGGCACCTTCTTTCTGCCCCCCCCCCCCTCCCCTCTACCTCTCTAACTCACCTTGGAGGGGTGAGTTCTTAGTATTTTTATCTACTAGTTAACTAGTCCAAACAAAGTTCTGAATTCAAGATTTATGCTTTCGACTTTTCCATCAACAATTATTCGTTGACTGGACTAATAAGAATTATTATAATAATATGTTTTAATAAAGTTTGGATGTCATTTCAAATATTGTTGAAAAAAGGAAAATTAATTGAAATACGAACAGCATTCGGTACTACAAACATAACAGCCATTCCAAAATTTGCAAAATACAGATTGAGTTAGTCACAGATATAGGTAAGGTAAAATTATTTTGAATAGCAAACTTTGCGTCAATGAAAGGAATCCGATTAAGCCAATTCATAAATGGCAGAACTTGAAATGAGATACAGTTTAAACTAGTTCAGGAGATACGGAACTATACTGTTAAACTTACAAGCGAAATGAGAGTAATTTACCGTAGATAACTTTAAACATAGATTTGCAAACTATTGTATACCAAATTGGATTTCATTATCCGTTTGCTCATTTATTTATTTATTTCATCCTGTTAGAGAGTAAAATGAAGAACATTATCATTCTACCAACAATACGAGAAATTTTTTATATTGTGGAGTAAGTATTTGATTTAAGGTAGGTATAGGCCGTACCTTAATAAATGCTCGAAATTAAATAATTTTATTTATCAAGCCAGAATACTTTGATATTTATGATTTTTTGAGATATATTTTTGTTTTAGTTCTTAGTTAACGATGCTACATGTAAAAATGAAACAAAGAGTGTAACAAAAATTCTTTCTCATTTAAAGAAGAATTTTTTAATGAAATTAACACAAGTTTTTTAAGCATAGGGTAATATACCTCAAATTTATCCAGAAACTAGGTAACTCTGTTGTATCTACATTATATTTTCTAACATTTGAACCGGAAAGTTTAGTACATTAATTAAAAAAAAGTTTAGCCATATTTATTGAAGTAAGCTTTGTAAAATAACTAACTGAAGTATAGGGTTCACTTAAAGCTATTACTGTAGCTCAAAGACGCATGCAAACTAAGTTCTACTACGTTCACATAATCCCTTTAACATGCAATGGCCGTGCAGGCAGCCGAAGTAACAAAGACTCGCTTACGCTAGTGCATCCTAAACACAAAGTGAGACAACACTAGACAAATAGATTTGTTCAGATACAGGCTTCTGTAAAGCCACTGCCAAAATTAAAGTAAAATATTCCGTTTGTCATAATTACTGATGGTTTAGTGGTTAATGTAACTGACTGCGACGCCAGGTGTCGTTGGTTCGATTCCCGCGGTAGGCAAATATTTGTGTTATGAACATTTGTATTTGTCTTTAGTTTGGGTGTTTCCTATGTATTCCAAGAATGTATTTACAAAAAAAAATATGTATATGTATTATATTTCAGTTCTCCAGTACCCATTACACAAGCTCTGCTTAGCTTGGGACTAGATGACGATGTGTGATAGTGTCCACATATTATTATTATAATATTATTATTCTCTTTATTCACATTATTTCATATTATTTACATTTTTAAATAGGTTAAACAACAAAAATACACATTTAAAAATATAAAAATAGATTACCACCGGCAACGAGACTAGAGTCCAAGTCACTGGCGGTTAGGGTTCCAGAGAGAGGAACCTCCTAACAATACGTGCCGTGTCGAGCAATACTGCCTTCTGGATCTGGCCCTTGACCCATCCACCTAATGCGAGCCTCTTTAGGTGTTGATAGAGACTCTTAGCTATTAAACCATTTACGGTAATGACTATCGGCACAATGACAGCAGAATCCACATCCCACATGTCAACAATCTCATGGGCTAAATCAAGATATTTTATTTGCTTGTCTTTTTCAGCCTTCATGAGATTCTCGTCATGAGGGACGGTAATATCAACTATCATTGCAAGGCGTTCGGATCGATCCACTACCACAATATCAGGCTTGTTAGCTATAATAGTCCTGTCTGTGATAATGGAGCGATCCCAGTACAATGTCGCGCGACCATTCTCGAGAACCGGCTCAGGGTTGTATCTGTAGTACGGTACTTCAATATCCAGAAGATTGTATCGCAGAGCAATTTGCTGGTGGATGATCCTGGCTACTTGGTTATGTCTGTGCAAGAACTCTCCGTTAGCAAGACGCGAACACCCGGAAACAATATGCCTGAGGGATTCACCAGGGCGATGACATGCCCGACATATGTCAGTAGTGCCATCCCTCAAGATATATTTCCGGTAGTTGTTCGTCATGATAACTTCGTCAGCAATTGCACAAACAAACCCTTCGGTTTCACGAAAGAAATCGCCGAATCGTAGCCAGGCAACGGAGGCAATATAGTCTATATCGGGCCCATGTAAGGTCCGATAGAACCTTCCGTGAAGCTCCTTGCTCTGCCATACCATTCTACGGTCCATCCACACTGAGTACTACAGGCCTTCGCCAGTTCTCTTTAGCCAGGGCAAGCGGAGTAAGTCCACTATCTACTGCAACCATATCACGATGTACACCCTCGCCCATCTTGTGAAAATAGTCTCTAAGGTTGCATATCTCGCGTTTGTGGAGGGTTTTGGCATTTAGAGATCGCCGGCTCCCACATTTTCGCGGGACATACAACCTCATGACGGATGAACGCGGATGGTGCATACGGAATGCTGTTAACAATGTGCGGACTCGCCTATCCAGGGCATCTAATTCAGTCTGTGTCCACTTGAGTATGCCGAAGGAGTATGCAAGAAGAGGCATGACCCAACCATTACAGGCGCGCACCTTGTTGCCGCCTGATAAGTGACTTTTTAATACTTTTTTTAGGCGGCTGAAAAAGCGCTCCTGTAATGATTGTTTCATATCTGTCTCTTTAATGCCCAACGACTGCAACATACCCAAGTATTTATAGGTGTCAGCGATTAGAAGTGATCTAAGATGAGTAGAATCAGATAGTTGAATTCCATCAGATTCCACTACCCTGCCTCGCTTTACATGCATGACTGCACACTTGTCCACTCCGAAAGCCATGTTGATAGAATTACTGAAGTTTTGAGTTATCTTCAGTAACTCTTTCAGCTGGGGTTCAGTTGGTGCAAATAATTTAAGATCATCCATGTATAGCAGGTGGGATATTATCTGACCACCTCTACGCAGCCTATAACCTAACCCTGAACTCTCCAGCATTGAGCTAAGAGGGTTCAGGGCCAGGCAAAACCAAAAGGGACTCAGACTGTCACCCTGGAAGATACCCCGCCTAATCCATAGTGGTTCGCTAATGCCTGGGGTTTGTCGACACTCTGGATATTAATATTATTTGTAAAATTGTTCTCAGTATAAACACTAGGGGCGCTATTTTCTTTGTAACTCTTGACGCGAGCAAGATATTTATTGATTACACAAAGTTTTGTACCGTGTGGCGATCGAACCCACAACTACGTGCACAGTAGTTGCTTGCGCTCCCACTGCACCACAGAAGCAATCTATTTCATTTCATCTGATAGTTTCACAAACAATATTCGGTCTTTTGATTACTCTGAAGTGTAATTATGTGTATACTAGCTGCGCTCCACGGCTTCACCCACTCATAAAAATGTTTTGTTGTATCCCTCGGGAACCAGACCGATTTTCGGGATAAAAAGTAGCCTATGTCCGTCGCCGGCACCGAATCTATGTACATCCCAATTTTCATTCATTTAGAAATTAGTTCGGCCGTTTAGGTGCTGAGTGGTAACAAACACACAAACACACACATGCACACACACACACACGCACACGCACACACACGCACACGCACACGCGCACACACACACATGCACACGCACACGCACACACACACACTGATACAAACTTTCGCTCTTTTCTCATTCCTTTTCGAATTAAATATATTAATAGGATTAATAGGAATACGGCCGCTATATTGTAATAGCTGTCACTTTCCGACACTAGAATTTATCACTAGGCAATACTATTTCTAACACAAAAAAAACTAATTAAATAAAAACAACCTCACAACAATCAATTGGAACAGAATTAGTGAGAAAACGTTTTTAGAATACGAAGTGAAAGGAGAAAGGAACGGAGGAAGAAAACTCATGTTTTCTTAATGAACTGAACCAACTAGTGCGACGAACGTAATTCATTAGTATTCAAGCAAGGACCAGCGTACAATGTTTACTTCGTCAGGGTTAATGTACGATGCCGTGTCACTAACAGCTGATGCTGAACAACAAAATCAAATTGAACGTTCTCATTAAATCATAAACATATCTATACATATAATAAAATTTGACTGTCTGTTTGTAATATTGAAATAACCGTTTTTTACTACATGTATATGAATATATATACGGTACATACACCAAAATATTTTTTTTTCCAATTTTTGTCTGTCTGTCTGTTTGTTCCGGCTAATCTCTGAAATGACTGGACCGATTTTAACGGGACTTTTATTGGCGGGTAGCTGATGTAATAAGGAGTAATTTAGGCTACGATTATTTTAGAAAAGTTCTTTTATTTTAGAAAAATAAATCAATGTTGATCGACTGTTAGGCGGAACGAAGTTCGCCGGGTCAGCTAGTTATATATATTTATATAAAGCGAAAGAGTTTGTTTGTTTGTTTATTTGAACGCACTAATATCTGGAACTACTAGTCGGATTTGAAAAAATCTTTTTACGTATGATAGCCTAGTTCTCGAGAATGGTTATTAGCTATGTAACATCACGCTACTGGCGATGGAAGCAGAGCAGTAAGCAAGGACGCGGGTGAAACTAAGCCGTGGAAGTTTATTTAAAACTAGCGACTCGCCCCGGCTTCGCACAAGTATTATGCTGATACTAAATATACTACAGAATGTTTCTTAAACAACGTTCACAGCTTTTTTGTCTTTAGACAATACAAACATGTTTTCTTTAGAGGCCGGCGGCTCCCAGCCGGTATATACCGCCGCAACCGTTATGTCCCTGCATTACATTAGAAACCTCTAAAATTACCGGTGTTTCTCTACTATATTTTGCACGTATTATACATATAAAACTTTCTCTTGAATCACTATATCTATTAAAAAAACCGCATCAAAATCCGTTGCGTAGTTTTAAAGATCTAAGCATACATAGGGACAGACAGCGAGAAGCGACTTTGTTTTATACTTTGTAGTGATAATGATAATTTCATTCAGCAAAATTATTGCAGGCGTTGAGTGGACAGAGAAGAAAATTAGGAGTATCAATAATGACAGTAGACTTAAACTATTATCATGATTATTGTCCAGTTGAGGGTCTTTCTTTAGTCAGGCTGATAAATGAGATGCTGATGAACGAGAATCATGAAGGCAAATCTCGCTTGTTATTTTTTTGTTCATTACACTGTCATGCAAAGACCTTCACAAAATCCTGTCAGTAGTGCTCGCTTTGTTCCAGTAGTTCTATTCAGAAGCATAAATACAAAATGTGACGAATAAACAACTTTCACTAATAACAGTATAGTTACAATAGAATTAAGACCATCAACAACCAACGCCATTATGTCGGCAAAGTTTTCGTTTAAAATGCAGTAGTGTACGCTAATTTCACCAAGTGCTATATTCGCTTGAAATTCAATTCATTTCGTGTGAACTCCACGTTTCATACACGTCCTATTATTTTAGCTTCAAATCTTTAAACATTTCGCTTATTAAACTGTATTGTTCCGGCGCATTGTTTGTTGCTTGCAGTTTCGTATTATTTGGGTAGTTGATTGATAATGAAATGTGTTTTGTTAATGTTTAAACTGATGTATGTAGTTATGAAGTTAGATATTTTACAAGTTGATGATAATATAAAAGGCGTAAGTGACATAGGAGTATAATTATAAAGTCTTTCAGACAACGTTTTCTTTGATTGTTTCTACGTCTGGATTTTATACAAACAGCTAATGATTTCTTTGACGGGCTATAGTTTTGTTCACAAAAACAAAACTGGGCAAGTTTCAATGTGACATAAGTCTTTTAAAACAAATTCACAGGTTTTCAGTTGTCTTAAACATTACAGAGGCCCTAGACAAGTGTCAAAGATTTCTATTATATTCATAGAATAGATAAAAAAATGTATAGGGTTGACATAAACTAACGCCAACGCTTATGTCAATCTCATACATTTTTTTATCTATTCTATGAATAGAATAAAAATCTTTGACGCTTTTCTCGGGCCTCTGATATACACTGAAAGAAAAACGGTAAGAAAAGTGAGCTGTAAGAAATATCTAAGCACGAAACATTTTAAATACCAAAATACTGACTGTGTTGTAATACACTAATAATTTCACAATAACTACACACAACGCCATCTAGACCCAAAGTAAGCATATATTATAGCTTGTGTTATGGGTTCTAGAATACGGATATACATACTTAAATAAGTACTTTTTTGTAAATATTATACATAATATTTACTGGACTGGCCTGTTGGTCTAGTGGTTAGTGACCCTGACTGCTAAGCCGGAGGTCGTGGGTTCGATTCCCACCCAGGACAAACCTTTGTGTGATGAGCATGATTGTTTGTTCTGTGTCTGGGTGTAATTTATCTATAATATGTATGTATTTACAAAAAAAAAATGTATATAAGTAGTATATCAGTTGTTTAGTACCCATAACACAAGCAAATATAATTGCTTAATTTGGGGCTAGATGGCGCTGTGTGAATGTGGTAGAATATTATTATTATATTATTATTATTATACATAGAAACACCCAGACCAATGCAAATAGACATGTTCATGCACACAAATATTTGCACTGAGCAGGCATCGAACTCGCGATCTTCGCGATTACAATACTACCAAACCACAAAGGCAGTCAGTACAGTCATATCTAGAACAATAGCCTCGACACTATTAAAGGCTTTCCTGGGCCGTAAAAACAAATAATATTATATCACACATAACATTTTCAAATAAATCACAATTAAGAGGGAGTCAGTTCTACAATTATTTCTCACCTGATTATCTCTCCACCTCTGATCGTGTATAGCGCCTCTCACGTGGTACACCGAGTCTGCATCACCAGATTCTGAGCGCGTTCTCCCATCTACCTCCCTTGTTTCGTCGCTGTAACAAACAATTTAAAAACGTTATACTTATGCGCTCTAATTTAAGCAATATATAATTCGAATTGTAAAATATTCTGACGATTTTTGGTATGGTGGCTACCACTTCTGGATTCCACTGACTGCTTACCATAAGGCGGAATGTATTCACTTTGGTAGGCTAATATAAAAAAAATATATATTTATATAAAATGAGAGGTTTTTTAGTAATCTAACACGAAATCTCAAACATCAACGCCGCTGGCTCAGAATTTTGTGAGAGAATCGAGTTGAAAGTTTGATGTAGGTTAATGTAATGATCATATTATATATTTTTCGTGGTTTATGTTAGCCTAAGAACTGTTACTGCCGGATACAAGCGAAATGTCTGTCTAAATATCACAAAGCACTTTTGTTATCCGCTAGCTTGACTACCATTGCCAATCAAACTACAATAATCTTAAACCTCTCTCATCCTAAACTTAAGCGACAGTATTTTATGTGTTTTAAATCAAAAGTTGGTCTAAAATTTCAACTGTATCATTATCAATAAACAGCCAGTTCTCTTTAAGCTCCCTTAAAGTTAATTCACTAAAACACAAGACGCCACTACGTGCGAGTGAACAACGCCAATAAATAACAGCCTACAGAAACGGTAAGTCTTTAAATTTACTACCTACATAACATAAATACGGCCTACTAAACTAAACTGTATTGTAGTGTTTTCTTAATAAATAACATCTTGTTTATGTAGTTGAGAAAGTAGGGTTTAAAGTATAAAGAATACTTTAAGAAAATAGGTTTTAGAGACACAGATTTTTTATTTGCTTTTGTTATAGATATTATCTTACCGATCTGGTCGATTCATACTACAACTAAGAATTTATTATCGAACATTTTAGTACCAGTATAATAATAAAACAAAAACACATTAACTCAGAAATGTATGCATACATAGCTGACAAACCGCACACTCAACAAAATATCAACATCAACATTCGTATAACAATACCATAAAACAAAACTACCTATAATAATACTTAAGCCTTAATATATAAGATTTGTAATCATTTGTCCAGCTTATATATAGCATTTTTTATTCTAGCGTAAACATAAGTACGGTAATAAGTAGCGATTATTGTCAAAGTCCATGATAATATGTTGTGCAAAGTGAGTTAATGCCTCTCTATATGTAAGGTTAATCAAAACCACATAAATGTCGTGGTGAAGTTAGTATTATTTGGCGTTAAGCCAGGGTGCAATATCATGTGTTGAAGGGTATAGTGTAATTTTCATACCTCTGTGGTTCGGTGGGGTACTGTGTATGGACTGACACGCAGAGGTCGCGGGTTTGATACCCGCTCAGTGCAACAATTTGTGTGTATGAACATAGCTATTTACATTGGTCTAGGTGTTTCTATGTATAATATCTATGTATTTACTAAACTATTAACTATTAACAAAAAGTATAGTATGTTTATCTGCATTCTAAAACCTTTTTTTTTTTCGTGACAAATGATGAAATTTTAACAGTAAATAGGTACATTATACCTTTTGGAAATAGGCTGTTATTTATTGTTGAGATATAAAAGATATCTATTTACCTAATGGATAAGATTGAACAAATTGATATAATCTGAAAATTAGTAGGCTACCAATAATACAAAACTTAACACATACAAGGCTTCTTACTGCGTATGCAATTTATTAATTACAAAATAAATTAAAGGACGATGTCTACTGCTGAAGGTAAGGCTCTCCTAGAAAAATCTTGTTTTATGCTTGCCACGCCGTATGCGTGTTGACGATCGCAGTAAGATGTCATTCAGTACGCAAGACTTTTATAGACATACATAATTAAGTAACCTACCGTTTAAAAATAACGTACGATGTATAAATGTCAGAAAAAGCCACTTTAAACCCTCCCCAAACTTATCAAGCCAATATCTACCGCTTGCAAAGGAACAAAGCGAACTTAAATTTAAGTTAGCTACCTACTTGCAACAAAGTGCCAAACTCTGTGCAAATTAGCATTAAATCGTGTGCAGATTGTGCCTCTGCGTAACTTTCATTTGTAGCTTAATTTATTTACTGACGTAATAAAACTGTCTCTTACTTATAAGAGTAGAAATTATTAGATTGTGTCAGGTCATTGAGCTCTAGTTAAGAAACCGTGTGAACCGTGAAATGCATTTTAAACATAATAAAGGAATATTAGTCAAATAAAGTATAACATATGTCAAGAGCCGAAGTGCTAACTTTAAGAGTAGTAGATAATTTTCTTATGTAACCTATCAGAAATTTGATTAATTATAAATGATTAAATCAAGACCGGGCTCACGTAATGTATTACTAATATGAACAAAAAGAACTTCTTAACAAAACAACGTGATATTTGTAAAACTAATTTAAGAATTCGCAGTTGTTCATATTCATAATTACATTGTTTAACACAACCCTAGAGAAAAACCGACTGTAATCTAACCGTCATTATAAAACATTCAGTCCTTATTGAATACTCGCTTTTATTCAAAAATAAGTCACTAAAAAGGCAAAAGAGTTTACAAAGCTTCAGATTTCAACAATACAAACCAAAACAATAGAAAACAAAGATACAAAAAACCTTTAAATGAATCGTCTTACCCGAAAAACGATTTCAGTTTCTAAATATACTGCAATTCATACCAAACAGACTTAAATACCTGAACTCGATCACGTTAAAATAACTCCAAATGCTTCAGTAATATGAATGCAATTCTTTTATTTAAGAAACAAACCGATCGCACCGAATATAGGTCGCGTAATAAGTGCCCTCGCTGATTTATTTCGAAAGGCACGATTCAAAACGTTAACACTACACGCAGTATGCCAAACGATTATGAATCCTCCCTCGTTAGCACCAAGTTGGTAGTTGATTGTTGAAAAGGTACATGAACGAGCTACATTTCTAAAAGATAGCAAGTGGCACTTGGTTGTATAGGATTTTGAAACGTATTGTAGTTGAATACAATAGAAAATTGGATGGTGTAGTTAAAGTTAACTTATTGTGAAAGAAAGTCATAAATAGTACGGTAGGAACTTGTACATTTTCCGGGTGGGGTGGTTCGTTGGGTGAGGTTCGAGGTGGGTAACATATGTCAGTCGGGGCCGGGTAATGGGCACGGCACTGTACTGAGATAAATTGATAAAGTTGACATGCTTTAACCTAATTCAATATTAAGATTTTTTGCAGTAAATGCAAGTATGATGTAATTAGAGCCTTGCCGTTGTGTAGTATACTAATTGTGTAATAGCTAACTGTATTTGCGCGCTATATATTAGCAACAGTATTAAATTGTTACGGCTATTAAGTACGTATTTCACTTTGTGTTCTTATAAGTTCTATATATGTATTGGAAGTATAAATTGGTTTGTAATTTATGGTGATTAGTTCGTGTGATGTAGTTAGTGTTTATTTTGCAATTCGGTTAATCATATATCATCATCATCAATTAATTATATATTACAGTATTATTACATCATTATTTAAATTTGGGTTTAAGAAATTGAAACAAAAGAAGAAGAAGATCATCTGCAATTGACTATGGTGATGTATGCTATTTTGATCTGAATGCAGATTTAGTCTTCTCAATAACTGCTTTTTAACCTTCGTAAGTATGATCATGTGTCTACTTATCGTTCTGAACTCCATTGGTTACCTATTCGTCAACGCAGTAGCTTGCGTGCTCTCACTACGCTTTATTCTATTCTTAAATCGCCTTCTCCTCCTACTTACCTAACTCCTTTCTTCCAGTATTTGTGCTCCACTCACGCCAGAAACCTTCGTTCTATAAATAATCTTCTCCTTGCGTGTCCTTCCCATTCAACTGAATTTATTCATTCCTTATTTGTAATCCAGGCTGTTCTTCTCTGGAATGACCTACCTTTAGAAATCAGGATGGCCACTAACCGGTTAACATTTAAGCTGAAAGCACGGGCTCTACTCTTCGAGAAACTGTTGGAATTATCACGTTAATTGTCTTGTTTTTGTACACATTTAGTGTATGTAGTAGTATTTATATATTATATGTTATGTATGTATAATAATTGTTAATCAGTGTATATATTTATGTATTTTATTATGTTTTTATGTTGTTTTACAACCTATACATTTCTTTTTTTATATATTTTCATATCATGATTTATTTACTGCATCTACTTCGTTTATCTCTGCACCACCTAAGGTTGACTGGTAGCGAATGCTTATAACTATGTACCTGTGTGCATTAAGTTTAAATAAATAAATAAAGATCATCATCAATGCTGGCCTTCAAACATCTTTACGTTGACCGGCCCAGAGCCCTTAATCATCAATTGTCCACCTTAACTACAAGTTCGTCGGTTTACTTTATAGAGCACCGACCCATACGTTATTCGATACATGCTATTTTAGTAGGTATCACATTACATGTAGAGTAAATATTTGCTGCATACCAAGGATCGATCGCCATGATATGGTATGTTAGAAGGGCCTATTTTCCGCAACTTCGAGACTCAGCGCGTATTTTGCGTGAATTGATCACGATAACGAGGCAATTACACCGATTAATGTGATCCAGTAATCTTCCTTTTCTTAATTGGACGATTAATCAACTTAATACGCATGAAAGTCAACAATAAATTAAGGAAATACGAGTATATTCAGTCTTTGCTTACTTAAAAGTTAATATTAAACACTCAGTAGCAAAATATATCACTAAAAACGGCTAAAATGTTCACTTTATATTTTATTATCGGCTCATTGCACTACACACTGCACGCGCGTCCGTTTCACAGCTCCTTTTTGTCAATGTTGCCAACTGTTGTTCACACTTTCTCATAGCTATCTATGAGTTATCTGAAATAAATGAATTTTGAATTTTGAATTTGAATAGCGCGCGGCGTGTAAAACTATATTGAATGGTATGCAATATTAAATGTGTAACAACACTACGTATCATAATTTTTAAAGACATATTACTGTAAATCAGCTTGTATAAAATAAAAAATATCATTATTTGCTTTTAAGGACTAGCTTTAATCAAAACGGTTTTTTATACTATCGCCAAATCAAATCCTATATACAGAATGACAATATAATCTGCGATATAACATACCATTAATTCTACTTCAACACAGAATGCGCGACCCTTATCAATCATTCCTGCTGTAGGTACTACTGGGTATTGATCACCGGTAACTAGCTTATTAAACCAAAAATGGAAGTAACTTACGTTAGCTTTATAAGCTTTATATCAGCAAATATTCTCGTAATACTCTCAAAATAGTGTAATTTTACCATCGAAAATATTCTTTCGTCGCATATATAATAGTCATAGTCATAGTATTCTTTATTGTGAATCATAGGTAGGTACATAATACAGATGTTAAGGTTACATTATTTACTTCAGCTATGTCCCGCCCATTGGGCATACAATTTAACTATTCTCAAAACCGAAAATCTAAAACTTTTGACAGGTCTAAACGAAACGAGGTTCTTATGAGTTACTATATATTAAAACTAGCGACCCGCCCCGGCTTCGCACGGGTTCAATGCTTATATTATATTTAGTATCAGCATTGGCCGTGCGATGAAAAACAAATGCTGTGAACGTTGTATTCACACATTCTGTAGTATATTTAATTTTACTACAGAATGCCGGCCCCCTGCCGCTATATCCCTCCCTGCATTTTTAATCTGTAATATCTTTGAAAATATTTATTTAAATTACATGCTGCAAAGGGCATTATTGATTTATTTTAAATGCACACTGTATTTAAGGTACTCAATTTGATAAGGATTAATGCTGTATTGTTTAAAATTGCTTCGAAAATAAGCCATTATTTCTCATAAAAAGTAAAGGATAAAAAAATTATTATTGTGGGTTATCCCTTAGAGATAGACATATACTATTGCGGACTTTTTTGTACACCTTTTTAAGGTATACAATATTGCAGTACATTATTTTGATCTATCTTGTAGGGTTTAGCCAGCGTTACAATGTAAGAGCAAAAATCTAAATTTATCAGTGTTTCTCTACTATATAATGCATGTCATATACATGCAAACGTTCCTCTTGAATCACTCTAACTATTAAAAATACCCGCATCAAAATCCGTTGCTTAGTTTTAAAGATCTAAGCATACATAGGGACAGACAGCGGGAAGCGACTTTGTTTTATACTATGTAGTGCGTTTCTGCAGGATTGAAAATCAGCGAATAAGTTATTAAACACGACACGGCCACTTGACCAGTTGAATAATGAAGTAGATCAGCAAATAAAATCGCTTAAAGTAAATAAACCTTTTATTAAAGTTCGTCATTAACAGCTTTTTACTTCCAAAAGGTTAAATTACTTCGCTCTTCTACGTTAGTTAAGATACTCCAGTTACGAACACATACGTAGCATTATTCGATTTTCTCAAGCTTCGAAGGCTGCGGGCATTGGGAAACACTCGTGCCTAATTTAAACTCAAACCTTAAGTTAGTTAAAAGTTTTCTAATTGGGAAATGTAATTATAAATGAGCTGGATTGGTTTGTGTTTGAAATTGAAAGCTGGTGGAATTATGTGCGTAATAAAATATTTAGGCGCCTCGCTTCGATTACATGGCAATTTATTAAACTTAGGTGTTACACTTTTGCGTAAGCCTTCGGAAAATATCTTTTCTTCGCCTTACTTAGTATTTATGTTGATTACAAGAAAATATTTACTACACATGACATATGTTATTATCAAGTCTCTATTGGTTGTTGAATCAAAGTAGAGTGAGTTTATTATCTATGTTTTCCTTTCCTTGGACAATATTGACATATGACTAATGGAAGCACCCTAAACTTAATTTAACAAATATAAGTTTGTTAATACTATTCATATAAGTCAGAAACTACATTTCGAGCATCTGTAGTGATCAATGCTGTCTTTGTATTGTAGAAGCACAATAAATGACCAGTACCACGTACTATTAATATGTGCCAGTACGAAAGAACTACACTTGGCAATCATTACAGGTAATTTGAAGTCTGAGAAGTGTAATTACTGACCTAGTAATTCATAAGACAGTCATTTTCCATAGTCAATCGTCACTACTAAAAAAAAACCGGCTTAGGTCGAACCCCGTCTCTTTTTTTTTTAATATATCAAAGTACATTCATATTTAAAAAAAAAGTTTATACTGCGCTAATATGTAAGAAAATTATAAGTAACACAAAGTTTTGTCCCAGTGACAAACGCAGACAAAGACCTTTTCGAAAAGACCTTTAGCTTACCTAACCCTTTTAGTAACATTTTTGGAATAATAAAACATCTAACTAAATGAAGACACGTAACATAAAGTCTAGAGAACTGAGTAACTAAATAAAACTACAACGGACCTAAACTAACACGATGTAAGCTAACTTCGTCAACATAGGCTTTACAACTAACAATCTATTCATGCCAATAAGTACATGTAAATAAGTAGCTGGCGTGTTCTGCAATTGTATTGAGTTATGTGTTTGAGTTTTAAAACTATTGGTATCTTATACTGAAGTTATTTTGATACTGGACAATTCCACCTACATGCCCATCACTGTGACTCCTGTAAGCCAGGATTGACAGTGATATCCAATACGAAACGACGAGCTTTGACACTCTAAGAGTCCCAGGGACTGCTAAACCTACTGTCTTTGACCCTGCAACAAATTTAATCAGAAATAAAAAGGAAGAGTTGGAAATAATGTCCACTTACCTCCATTGCAAAGCGGGAGACAAATTTAATCTGTAGGTATAGGATCTTTTTGTACCGTTGATAATGATAATGACAAAAAAGCAAACTGCTCTGATGTGAGGTAGTAACAGTAGTGGATTTTAGGACTGCCAGAAATACAGTTAGCTGTCATATAAATCAAAGAAAGCTCTATTTTAACTTTTTGTGCAACCAATACAATGCTTTTTAGAATCGCATTTTTTTTTTTACTTACTCACTTACGGTGGCAGACGAGCCTGTTGGCTCGTCTGCCACCGTAAGTGAGCCCACCTGATGGTGAGTGGTAGCTGTCGCTGACTTCTTCAATGCCTATACAATCGTACAACATATATTTTTTTTTTATATTATAGCCCACCAAAGTTACTCCGCCTCGCCTGATGGTAAGCAGTCAGTGGAATCCAGAAGTGGCGGCCACTATACCAAAAGCCATCGTCTTAAGCTGCTGGAATGGTGGCCTCCACTATGGTGGCTAGGAATGGGGTTAGGGGAAGGGAATGAGGTAGGTGAAGAAAGGGGGGAAATTGGGCCACCGGCGCTCTCACTCACCGAACGAAACGCAGTAGTACGGATACTACTACTCTTACGTCGATCTTCTATGAGAGGGTCGTACTTCCCCGGTTGATCCGAGCGATTCATGCTGAAATCAGCGTGGATCTACTACCGTAAAATTATAGCTTGTAAGGCCAGAAACGTGGTCCGTAACAACAACCGCAAGGCTGACCACCAAAGAAATAAAACTCTCTACTACCGCTACATTATAAAATGAAATCCATAGTCAAGCTACTGAATTTGAACAGATATCAGGTCGAGCAGTTGAGTATGAGGTATACAATAATAATAATAATATCTCAACAACTACACACAACGTCATCTAGACCTAAAGTAAGCATATTATAGCTTGTGTTATGAGTTCTAGACTGCGGATATACATACTTAAATTCTTATTTTGTAAATACATACTTATTATAGATAGAAACACCCAGACCAATGCAAATAGACATGTTTATGCACGCAAATATTTGCACTGAGCAGGAATCGGACAACATCGTACAATCAACCTTTCTATCTATAAAATAAATTCCAGTATTTCACAAAAGCTAATTGAAATTACTAAATTGATTGCGATTCCCAAAACAACAAAAAAGGTATACAAAGCCGAACGTTTTCTATCAAACCTCGGCGGCAAAATCTTTGCATAATAAATGAACAAACTTCAAACAAGGGCCTCGTGTAACCGTCAATAAAACAATCTTTTAAATTATTACTAAGAAAAATCTTTTGAGGATCGCCTGTTATGTTTGCTGATAGACAACTTACTATGTGGCTTTATAGCGATACATTCTTCTTGAGACTAGTGTTAACAGCTTATTGCAACTCATAGCAAGGAGATTGGGCATTGAGTGTTTGCTTAAGGAGTAAAAGACTCAAGTTGATGTACTCCTGAACCAGTGTCCGTTCAACGTAATATTTTCTATATTTTTTTATACGTATGTTTCCTAATCAACGTATGCACAATTAATTAATTATATTTCAACCAGATACATATTTGAGTACCTACTAATATTTTCCACGACATCTGAAATTCTTAACTCTATTATAATATTATAGGTTTAAAATCTTATCAAAATCTGTTGCGTAGTTTAAAAACAGACAGATAAAATCAGCGGATTTTCCTTACATAATAAAAAAATTATAGACATCAGAAATACAAGCAATGTATCCACTAAATAAAAAAATGAATAATATTGTTTATCAGAAAAAACAAAGTGAAATAGTACGTCATAAAACCGGCTCGGTGTACTAGGCGCGCAGACATAAAAGGAGTTTCCTTTCTGCATACAAAGTTATAACAATCGAGACGCAACACAATGATACGTGTCTCTCCCTTACAATCGTTAGACACGGGTATAATGCTGTCTCGCTCACTGACACATCCTTCCTGAGACTATAATGGACATAGCGAGGGACGGTGAAACTGATAGTATCGGATCTGAGGGTTGTCAAAGCTATTCTATGCTTTTTGAATGGCTTGGTGTCAATGAATATCTCTTTATTGTATTCAGCTAAAGCGATATGGTATGAAAAGACACTGAAAATGTCATTAAGACAAGGAGTACCGTGCCGAGCAATATTATAACAGATAGTGTATGCTATTGTATCTATATTAGCTTCACATAAAGTTTTTAGCAAAAGATAAAACATTGATATTTTTAAATTTTTGACTAAGAGTGGCTTTTTTAGCCTTTTAGAAACTAGGGGTAAGAGTAAAGTACTGAACCATTTCGATTGAGACCTTTTAGAATTAATACTAATTAATACGATGATGTACACACTTTGTTTTAAGGAAACTGAGTAAGTAGGTAGGTATACCTAGTTTCTCAGTTTCCTATACGACTATTTCAAATTATTTATTTATTTATATTTAAGGTTAATAATAAGTAGGCAATATCTAATTTTCAATACATTACTGGACTTTACTGACATAGTCGTACTTAAAGAAAACCTGAAGTAGGTATCGTTAATTATTTTCCTTTTGAAAAGTAAAGTATAAAAGCATTAATTGGTATAAAAGATACGAATTTGAATTATATCTTTATAAAACAGCGTTCAAGCTTTTGATTACTTAATTCATCTTATTTATACAAATGGTTAAATAAAAAAAATGTTGAAATAAAATGTATTTTTTTTACCCATTTATAAACTGAAATGTCAATGAGCTATTGATGGCTTTAGATGCTGATAAAAATATGTCATTATGACAGTACCTTAAACCTAAATCTAACAATATAATTAAATACGAATCTATTAACAAACAACATACCTAATACATATGTCGTGGGCAATGAGTATATAACCACCATGGATCTATCGTCTTTGGTCGTGGGGGTTATGGGTTAAGGCACTCCCTTCGTTTACTCGGTCGTTGGTTCGAAACCAGGCAAGTACATAAGTGATTATCAAAGTTATTTATGTAGTTACTTTTAAACGACTTTAAAAAGGAGGAGGTTCTCAATTCGTCCCCCGATTACTCGAAGATGGCTAGACCGGCAATTTTGGTTTTTTTTTTTGTTTCGAAGGGTATACTTCCCAGGTAGTCCCATGATCATCAAGTCAGGATCTGATGATGCGACCCTGGATAAATAGGGAGAACTCTTCAAATTCTATAGGCACACTTGAAGCGTATTAGGTAGTTTTTGAAAGAGTACTTTCTCGGAATGTTCGCATTTCAATTTGGTGAAGGTCTAGAAAAGAAATTTCTATTTTACGTACATTTTTGTTTGCGATAAATAGCTTTGATGTGAACAATGTTATAGGGGATGTGAGTAGATACAGTGTTATGATTTCTTCATCGTAGTTTTGTATTGTATTTTCC
The DNA here is from genome assembly GCA_963082885.1 of Parascotia fuliginaria. NCBI lineage: Eukaryota > Metazoa > Arthropoda > Insecta > Lepidoptera > Erebidae > Parascotia > Parascotia fuliginaria. Next base: position 2,196,196 of record OY720180.1, on the reverse strand, counting down.
GTGTCTTCTTTTAGATTTTAATTCGTAAATAACATAATACATTTTTATCTTCCTCATTTTAGCCCGAGCTACTATCTCGAGCTACCCAGAATATATTTACGTTTGACTTTATACTTGATGACCAATAGAACTATTTTTTAGGTAAATATTGTTTTCTAAAGACTGACATTTTATCCAAATAATATGAAAAATATGACCCTTTTTATCTTCACACTTCACATGCTTTATTGTATTAATATGCTGATAAATATACATAGAGAACATACGAGAACAAAAACAACGTCGAAACGTTATTCTAATTTGAAAACTGTCATATCCTTATATACACACAACCGAAAATTTGCAAGGTATAATAAACTTTATGCAATGTTAATAAGACTCACAATAAACAGTAGTGTAGCTATAGGAAATGATGTGACGGTCAGTATAGAGTTGTCAAGCCTAAACCCATGTCAACACCTGTCTGTTGTGACGTTTCTAGGTAAATACGAAATGGAATTGTTTGTTTATTTGTTATATATTTTGTAGACATAAATAACTTATATAGATTTGTGATAGTAGGTACTTAAAGTGGTTGCATTTAGCATGGAGACTAATTTTAATTAAATAAACATTACCACTTAAAACTCCGTTTAAAAGCGTTTTTATTACTGACTGTAGCTCATCAATATCATAGCGTTTACCTTATTTTAGGATTGGTTTCTTCGGAATAGATCGCAGTGAGTGCTACGAGTTCAAAATATAATAAAATATAATGTTTTTTTGTACACCACCTGAAACTTACATTAGATATTAAATTTATGTAACAATAAATAGTGACTGACAATGAGCGGTCTCTTCAGACAAATTAATTCACAAATTAGAATTGGTAGTACGTAAAAAAAACACAGTCGTCGTATGAAGGGACTGGCTTTCCGCGGCGCGATTTCACCCACGTCTTTTCTTACTGCTTTGCTCCCGTCGCCAGTAGCGTGATGTTAGCCTATAATCTTCCTTGAGAACTGGGCTATCATTCGCAAAAAGAATTTTTCAAATCCGATTGTTTGTTCCAGAGATTAGCGCGTACAAACAAACTCTTCCACTTTATAAAATAGTATAGATAACTCATGTGTGAGGATCTACAAATACAAATAAATTACTAAGACGTCTAGATTTACCAGACTGGGTAATTATATATATGTACGCAATAATAACGTTCCAAGGTTGGAATCATATAAGTACTGTGGCAAATCGAGTTAGTAACCGCCACCAAATATTTTGTCTGTACTATGTACTTGTACTAGCATTTAATACTGTCTGGGATTCAATACCAACAATAATATATCCTCTATCTCACGTAAAATTACCAATAAGCAATGTCGTCTTGAGTTAGACAAAGTTTACCAATAAATACAACTGTTCGACATCTCTTACTGCTCCCAGCTGCTTTAATAACGATGGCAAAGACCGCTGTAATTTTTACAAAGTCTACAAATTATGTTCTCTATAATTGCTATTTGCGATTCTACCGAGATGTGTATAAGCTCGCCAAACAAGTCTTTGAACAATTAGTTCAGATGGCGAGCTCTTTGTAAAACTTTGTAAATTTTCTAAACCCAGCACATACTTTTGGAAGGCAACTACAAACTAAAGACTTATTTATTTAGGGAGGGCTATTTATTGATATGACGCAGCGTGGGTAGACTCCTCACAACGGGAGTTGTCTTTACGAAATGAAGAAAAGAAAATAGAAAACTGATGACGGTCAAGAAATGCATGAGCGATATTACCACATACTCTTACCGGTAGGCTGCTCATATTCTCACAATTGAGAACAAAAAATATGTAAGTAAACCATTCAAATGCTTAAATGCTTAAATAAAAACCAAAACGTTACGTCAAGAGATTCTTTGAAGGAAAATATATTAAACCGAATTACGTTCCTACTCACATTTTATGTATATTTTTTCACTCCTTATCGAAATTGATCTCTTTCTGTTTACCCAAAATACGAGATATGTTCGTGCTTCGAATACGTGCTTGCAAATTATATGGGTATGATCATTTCTTTCAATGTTTTTATAATGTAAATATGTAATATATAATTTAGTATCAATTGGTAGCGTTTGTATAAATAAGAAACTTTAAATAACATAATATGTAATGTTATTACTCGTAATTATAATAAAAATAGGGGTTTTCAGTATATTCTATAAAGCTGCTTGTGGTTTAGCGATATTGTACGGACCGAATTGAACTCAAGGCCTTTGTTTGGTAGTCCAAGCAGAGCATACCACTGTGTCGTATGAAACTTTACAAACATATAATTAACGAACAATGCAACAACGAATGCAGTTGTACAAATGCGCCACATTTTATGGTCACATAGGTTTTTTGTTTTGTTTAAAAGTTAAAGTCATAACCTCGTCCACAGCAGTCGGACGCACACCCAATGCGCCACTGAACTAATAATAATAATAATAATAATAATATGTGGACACTATCACACACTGTCGTCTAGTCCCAAGCTAAGCAGAGCTTGTGTTATGGGTACTAGATAACTGAAATATAATACATATACATACTTTTTTTTTTTTGTAAATACATACTTATAATACATAGAAAACACCCAGACTAAAGACAAATACAAATGTTCATCACACAAATATTTGCCTTCCGCGGGAATCGAACCCACGACACCCGGCGTCGCAGTCAGTTACACTAACCACTAGACCAACGGTGCAGTCTTGTAAACTACTAACTTGTAGAAAAAGACTTGAGAATTCACTTATTCTGACTAAACATCGAGCAAAACATTCGAAATGTTTTTTAAAATAGCTCGAAGGTTACACAAACCCTTCTGACGGATATTATCTCCTTGAATGGAGAACCTCTCGATTTATCGAGTGCGCTTAAAAATCGTAATCTCGAGTTGTCGAGTTCTCGAGTAGCGTGCTCGATGATGCATCAGCTCTTTTGCAGCCAAGTTTCGAAGCTACGCCTATTTCTATTTGGTTTTTAAACACGAATTTTACTAATAATCTATACTGTTATATATAGCAGAAGGATTTGTTTGTTTGAAAGCGGATTTGAAAAATTATTTTTGCGTATGATAGCCCAGTTCTCGAGAAAGGTTATAGGCTATGTAACATCACGCTACTGGCGACGAGAGCAGAGCAGTAAGCAAAGGCCCGTGTGAAACCGCGCCGCGGCAAGCTAGTGTTTGATAGAATTGAAAATATATCAGCATTTTATGTTTACAACTTGGTGTTAACAGATTACCTATTAAAGTTCAAAACTAGTAGTAGTTTCTTGAATTAAATACTACTTAGCAGTGGCGAAGGGTCCATATAACCCGATTCCTACCGGCTTCCCTTTGAGAAAAATCACAAAGACTATAATATCTAATAAAGTGTAGAAATAGACCATACGTCGTGCTTCAAGGTAACCACTTTTTGCACCGGCTTCCCTCTTACAAAACGTCACTCTTCGTCACTGCTACTTAGCTTATGTTAGCAGTTTAGACATAGAGCTAAGAGCTGCAGTTTGCCTAGTTTATTTTATTACATAAAGGCAGAGTCAGCTGATATAACTACCTATGCCACTGAGACTTACGGGACAATCCTACCCACATGCCCATCATTGTGATTCTGTAAGCCAGGATTAACAGTGATAACCAATACTAAACACCGAGCTTTGACACTCGGCAGTCCCGGAGACTGCTAAACTTATTGTCTTGGACCCCGCAACGAATTTAATCAGAAGTAAAAAAGAGGAGTTGGAAATAAAAATGTCTACTTCCTTCCATTGCAAAGCGGCCTTAATCGGCTTTAATCGGATTAAACGGTTTTAATCTGTATAGGATATTAAAAGAGAACACCACGGACAAGTAATATTAAGGGACCTAGGTGAGCTAACTCTGATTCCAGTAATTTGTATGTCAGAAACGCTTAAACGCACGGAAATTCACCCTAGATGACACAAGAGCCTCATAATAAACTGGTCCTGATTTAACTTGTAAACTATTTAAAACTATGTCGCGGTCTCTACGCCAAAACCTACCCAAAGAATGTGATGAGCAGACTTCTTGATTGGAACACTGACAGCTCGGAGAATTAACTAGCTTAAACGAAAATAGTTTGCTCTTGAAGTTACCATTACTCATAAGAAATGATTCATTGCGAGTACTACTTACCATTAGGTGACATAAGTACTAAATTTCCCACCGCCTTTATTAACTCTTCTTCGAAAATCTAACCTAAAATTTCAATACCACAATACTATGCCAGTAAAGTAGACAATGTTTATTATTACCTTATCGATCCTCCTTATCACATCAATGTGATGAGTATTGATATGATTATTGACACTAACACAACAAATATTAGCCATGCGTATGTAGAAAGTGCCACATTGCAGGTAAACAAAAGCATTTACAACATCATAGGGATTAGTGTGTGACGTGAGAATAGGTTACATAGGATTATTACGGTATCAGTATCTGCTCCTATGAAATAATTGTGTAAGAATAAATATTGAGGTTAACAATAAATGTGTTCACGGGTCAGAAACCGTTTGTTTATTAAGAAACTAGCTTCCAGCGCAGCGGCGCCATTTTAACCGCGTCTTTGGTTACTGTTCTTCTCTCGTTGCCAATACCGTTATGTTACATAGCCTATATCCTTTCTCAAGGGCTAGGTTATTACACGCAATTCTGACTGGTAGTTCTGGAGATTAGCGCGTTCAAACAAACAGACAGACAAACTCTTCCGCTTTATATAATTTACTAGCTTTCCACGACGCGGTTTCACCCGCGTCTTTGCTTACTGCTTTTCTCCTATCGCCAGTAGCGTGATGTTAAATAGCCTATAACCTTCCTCGAGAACTGGGCAATCATCAAGTTATCAAAGCGGAAGAGTTTTTTTGTTTATTTGAACGCGCTAATCTCTGGAACTACCAGTCAGATTTGTAAAAATATTTTTGCGTATGATAGCCCAGTTTACGAGGAAGGTCATAAGCTATATAACATCACGCTACTGGCGACGGGAGAAAAGCACTAAGCAAATATGCAGTTGCCACGGAAATCTAATACTCTTGTATGATGAGAATTAAATACTGAGTTTTAAATTGGTGGATTATGGGGGATATTTATTTAAATTCTTGCGATGACACTGATACGAATTGCACTGTCAGCAGCGCCCTGTAATAAAATTACCGTTTCAAATAAATAAGTAAGTGATGATTATATACGCCCTTTAATTATTTAGCCACAAGCAATATAGTTTTAAAAACAATATATTCATAAGCACAAGGTAAAAGAAGAATCGTCTATCAAAAATTAACGAAATTCAATATTAAAATTTATGTAATCCAAGTAGCAGTTTTACTAGAATAGCGTAAATTAAATAAATTGTCATCCTATTGAAGTGATCTAAAACTTAAATATAATAAGAAAGAAAATAAAATTTAGTAATCAAACGTTAAATTTCTATACTTGCCATTCAGTAGTAAACAACAAACAATGGATACAAGAAAACCCGCTGAGTGTCACGGTCACCGTCACTCATAGTGATTAGTGTTTGCCCACCTTAACAATGTACACCGTATACCGGTTAATTTCCTGCAGACGATTATAATACAATGAACGTACCATAATATCCTAGTTTGTAACATATAAGTGAGGTTCTATTATAAGGATTGGATTATACAAATTTGGTGGCAAACATAATTGCTGTATATGAACATGAGTACGTTTTCTAAGCATTACAAATTAATCCTTAAAACATACAGAGCAGCTGTTACCGATCTTGAAGGAAGAAAGGAATTAAAGAGGTCAGTGGAATCCGGCGGCTGGGAATGGGGTAAGGAAAGAGAATGAGGAAGGTGAGGAAACTCTCACTCACCAAACAAAACGTACGGATACTACTACTCTTACGTCGATCTTCTATGAGAGGGTAGTACTTCCCCGATCGATTCGACCCATTTATGCTGAAACCAGTATGGATCTACTAACGGTAGTATATCTGCTGTTACCGATCTTGAAGAAAAAGGGAATTAAAGAAAAAACAGGAAGATGATCAAGGGGCGTTTAAGCCTTCGATGCTCTCACTCATCAACCGAAATGCAATAATATTTCAACTTATACTTTATCATGTGCTTCATGAAAAAGAATAAAAAAGAATATTTTTTATTGCACACCACAGAAAAAAAAAACAAAAAAAATATATATACAGTCGAATTGAGAAACGTACTCCTTTTTTAAAGTCGGTTATTAACAGGAAAGTACAACATTAGGTAGATACAATGAAATACAGACCACTAAGAGATAAACCAGACAGGCAGCGAAGTCTTAAGGCCTTCCTTGAATCTTAAATAAAAAGCATTTAACTGGCAGCACGTGTATTCAGCACTGACTTTCAAATCAAATTGGTTAATAACTTAGTACTTTTATAGGGCAGTGGGTTAAAAAGAAACATTTTCAACACAAAAGCGCGTGTAGTGTTTCAACCGTGAAACATTTTTGGATACATCGCTGGCGGTGAAACAACCTCGTCATATGCCGAGCGTGCGAAAAATATGGGGATAAAGTCTATATTGTTAGACACTGACATCAACATTGTAAATACACGCATTTATTTCAGTATATAGATGTTTTTTATATACTGCATGTTTTTTTTATATACCACTAAGGTGAGATACAAGCATACGGCCCTTCAATGGTAAGCAGTTAACATAGCCTATGGACGCTAAGATGAGTGATGGCATTACCTCTGTGATATAAATGCGATTTTAGAAACACCCACTGTTTTTAAAGTAATTAGTAGCTTTACTGACTTAAATTTAATTTACTCAACGGTTGTAACACTTTAAAATCTATACTATCATATTAAGTGGAAGAGTATGTTTGTTAGTTTGTTTGAACGCGCTAATCTATAGAACTACCTGTCGGATTTGAAAAATTCTTTTGAGTATGATAGCCCAGTTCTCGAGGAAGGTTATAGGTATCATCACGCTACTGGCGACGGGAGCAGAGCGGTAAGCAAAGACGGGTGAATCCGCACCGCGGAAAGCTAGTTTCTTATAAAAATTAACAGCGCTACTAGTATTCACTCTGAGAAATAATTTTTCCCAGCTATTCAAGAAAAACTTTCCATTTTTTAACAGACGTTACTCCACAGCTACTGATCGCAAATTGGCCGAAAACTTAGCTTCAATGTAATCAACTTAAGAAATCAGTGAGCTTGTTAATGACGCTTTTCAATGATTGATTTCATTTAATCATATCAGCGGTGTCAGATGTTACAAATTTAGGGTGCTTTATTAAATTTTGATCGAACTTACAAAGTGTGCCTAGAGGGTGTTATGGTGCGAAAATTGAAATATTGGGGGAAGGAAAAATGGGTCACGAATTTGATCCTACATTTTGTGATGTAATTACTTAATGAAAAGTAGTCGAAGGGAAACCGTTACTACATTACTGTACATTTTTTATGATACCTTTTTAATAGACAATATTAATTAAACGACTACAAAATACATCCAGAGAGATCTTAATAGGTATAATATTTTGCTTGCTTTGTACGAAACTTTTAATAATAATCAGGCAAGTGTAAATTTGATTCAAATTATCAGATTTTTATTGATTAGTGATTTTAATTCACATGATATGACAGTAGGAAAATAATCTAACCCAAACATCAGCGACCTGTTAAAACACTATTGCAACTGCTATCGTAAATCCGCTTACTGAGCATAGTGATTCTGCAAAACCTTAGAAGAGGTTCTATCTAGTAGTGAACGGGAAATTACAAACTACTTTAGTCTAACATAATTCTGCATCAATACCTGAATTTTAAACTTTTATATTGCCAATCCGCCTTGAGCAAGCGTGGTGATCAATACCTTGTCTTCTCTGTATGAGAAGAGGCATTTCCTTGCATTAGGGCAGTAAAGGTGCGTTTTCATTGATGCGGAGCTGAACGTAGTGGACACGAGCGGACCGTGAATTGACCAATCACAGCATTTCCACTGATGTGGAGTAGAGATTTTCTGTGATTAATTTGCTGACATTTTGTAAACTTTGACGTTCATAAGTGTTAATTTAATTAACCTATGTGAATAAATAAATTTTCATTTTCATTTTCATTTTTTTCATTGACCAATTCACGATCCGCTTCTTTTCACTCCGCCCATCTCCGCGTCAGTAGAAACGCAACCTAACAGTCTTGTATTATTATTGTTATTACAATACTGCATACAAAGACAGAACTGCAGCAATGTCCAGTTTTCATAGATATTCGGTCATATTTCATAGCAGCGATATTTCATGATTTGCTTTGCAAAACGATAGATTGAAATATGGGTTGTGGAGCTGAATGGCTGGCTGTCGAGTATATATCAATCCGTCTATTGATGCATTGTTAATCCGTTTTTCTATGTTGTTACAATCGAATAAATATGGTAGTAAATTTTCTAGATTTAAAATAATTATTAATTGTATTCGGTAGTTCTGCTATACGGTAATGTGCATGCTTATGTTAAAATGAACACGCTGACTGCGGCATAAGTGTGCGTGCAATGTGCATGAAATTTTGGGTACGGTTCCTACACGATATAAAGTTTTGTGTGATCCTGCAATATTTTATTCTGAATATTTGTGTACATTAATATCCTAGGTCCACCATTGTACATTTGCAAAGCTTCTTTATTCAAAAATTGTTTTTGAAAGTCGTCTTTTGCAAAAGAAAAATGAAAAAAAGGACAATTAAAGAACAGCATCTCTGGATTCTGGTATTTACTTTGAGAACTAACTTTTTCGTGCAAATATTCTAATAAAGTTATGACAAACGTATTTTAACTCATGGTAGAGTTTTAAATATCATGGTAGATGCCTATTAAAACAACGTATCACATTTACATATTGCAGCCTCGGTAGCTTCGCATAAATGTTTCAAATCCTGTCACAGTGTTTTGTATTTTCATAGCGTTTGCAGCCACGCTGAAAAAGTATGACATGAAATATCTATTGCTTATTAATTTTTAAACATATTATACTAAGGGGAAGGGAATAAGGGATGTGAAGAAAGAAGAAAGGGGAAAATTGGGCCTCCGGCGCCCTCACTCACCGAACAAACCGCAGTAGTACGGATACTACTACTCTTAAGTCGATCTTCTATGAGAAGGTAGTACCTCCCCGGACGATCCGGCCCATTCATGCTGAAACCAGCGTGGATCTATCGCCGTAATAAGTTTAAGGTGTAAGTAACTAAACCTTTATGTAAGCCAAATTTAAAATTACTTATTTTACCACCTATTGGTAGTAGTTTACCGTTAGTATCTACTTGATCATTCAAGTTAATATTTTGGGGAAAATAAACATAAAACTAAATAAACATTTATAATTATATCGCCTATCTATAACGTTTATAAATGTTTTGCTTTGAAACTTATTTTAGATTTTGTTATTTCTAAAGGCGACTACACTATTTAATTTGATTTTCATTTCTATCAAACTACAACAATAAATAAACCACCAATTAAAAAAAGCATAATAGCAATATCTGATAATTATCCACAATATTTTCTTCAATTGTGAACTACAAGGCACAAACACAAAAATAACCCATCTCTCTATTTATTACGGGTAATTTGGCGAATATGTGTGTAATACAGCCTCTGACATTAATATAATCACGCCTCTACTGAATTGGCACGAACTTTATGATGCGACAGTATAAGGCAAGCTGTGAAATTGCTTTCCATGAAATATCTTCGCTGAAAAACTGTTACTTAGGTGTTCGAATATTTGAAAGCTAGGCATAGACAGGTATTCCGTTTTATCAGGAATAAGGTTCAATGTAATAGTGGGCGAGGCTTTTCGTAATACAGATCCAATTTTAAGGGGTTAATTTATTTTTCTAAACGTAATTATCCCTTGTCGCCTTGTACGGGTCTACGGACAGAAAGTCTGATTTTTTTGACTCGCCTGACACTTATGTATATAATAATACCTAACACTATTCATGTCATATGTAAGTATATAATTAAAACTCATACAATAGCATAATGAGTTTCAAGAAGAAAAATATGGTAACCTCCTTCGCTAGTTAAAGGAATGAACTGACAGCTGCGGTGTTTTCCGAGCGCTATGACATCATGTCCTTCAAACGAGGTATAACGAGAGCAGTAATATCACGTTAGGCAGCGGCTCCCTGGCATTGCAGAAGTCCATAAGCGACAGTTACCACTTACCATCAGGTGGGCTGTTAGCTTGTTTGCCACAGTAGGCAATAAAAAATGGGTTCTATGTAAAAAATTTAGACGCCGGGCTAATACTGAAATTTTAGTCTTTCGACGGAATAAATACTTGCCTTTTGAAATACACACACACACACACTGGACACCCGTTTGGTGCAAAAACAAGGTATCAGTTGTTTTGTATAATGTGTGATGAATATACCTAAATAAAACTTCCTGTTTATATACATAATTATCTATAAACTTAGTTTTTCAAATGTATTACGTTGCACCAAATAAATGTTTCTTTCTTTCTTTCTTTCTTTTGCGATCTCGTCGTCTTAGGTTAGGTACTGTAATAGTTTCCACTTTGCCAATATCTAGCCTAAGTTTAATTGTTCTAATGGCGCATTAGGTGTTAGAACTTGTGCTATTATAACTTAGCCTAAGTTAAGGTTATTAAAGAGAATTTTGAACTTTAATAGATACATCTTACAATTCAGTCTGTTTTCATAGTGGGCAATAAACTGTTTTAGTATGCTATCTACATTAATTAGGTACAGCTATCAATAAAGTTTTAGATTTGTAAGCTATGATGTGTTTGTTCAGAATTCTCTTTTACTCACTTTATGAATGAATCAACATCAGATTTTTTCATGTACAATTATTATATTTTTATTATATTAGCCTACCAAAGTGATAGTGTGTAGTAGCACTGAATCCGGCAAAATAGAGGTGTTAGGAGTGGCCTACTTTAGCCATGGATTTAGAATCTTTCACCTAAATTAACGAGTAACGGTTAATCCATTTTAACTGATTTTATAAATTTTGACTATATGCGCTTCTTGCCATCTACATAATGTACGAGTATTATTTATGTGGCGAACAACCAATGAATATGGATAGTTGACAGTGGCGTGGAGTTTTTCACTTATGTAGGCTCACTTTTGTGCGTGTCCGTAAAATCTTAAATCTTCTGTTGATGTAACATACTCACATATGCATAGACAGGAGACTGTCTACGGAGGGTGAAAGTAAAGTGCTTGCATACGTTTTTCGGTCGGCTGAAATTCCGCCTGGGTGCATCCATATTTGTTCATACTGTCTGCTGTTTGACAATGCGTGAGGGAAATGACGTTTTCAGTACTAACTTCATAGCTACATTGAACTGGATTATAGGTTCTATACCCAGCAGATAGATTTCAAATTCGATTAACGTTATTCTTTACAGTGAGTACAAACACGTTTGTTTTATCAGTGACAGCGTAAAATGTATTATGACAAATGAACTACTAGCTTCAATGATACTGTGTACAAGCCGCAAAGGTCTTGAGTTTGATCGCCAGATCGGATAGGAATTTTGAATTTGTCTCTCGAAAATTTGTCGCTGTCAACTCGAATCTAGTAGTACGTAAATGACAACAGACTCTATTAATTGGGACCCAACATAGCGGGTAAAACGTGGATAATACACATCCGGGGAGTGAACACGATAATTTTAAAGTTGTTTTTTTATCTGATCTTTGATAATACAGCATAAATTGGCTAAAATTACTGGACCAAAATAGATGTTTAAAAGTACGACTGTTTATAAATCATCGACATATAGTTTTAGTTTCGATACCAGCTTTTCATTTGATGATTCAGAGCACTGTAGGCTCATTTACCAATAAATGTAGATTTTATTACTACAATATATCTTCAGTAAGCTACCACAATCGAGCTGACGGTTATGGCCTGCATGTAATGTAATAATGTCATATCTCGTAACCTACTGGTAGAAAACAAGAACATTTCACTTGATCCTACCGAGATAAAATGTTTTTTGTTGTCATATTTATTTGAGATTATTCGCGAAAGATTGTGTTGACCCTGATAATAAATGTTCAGGTCTTTTTATTATTATCATATTTTACTTAAACAAAGAAACTCCCGTGCTAGGGCACAAGCTTTGTTGTAGAGACTTTTGCAAACCACCTTTTTGATAGAGTTACTCTAAGGTATATTTATGTAGCAAATAAGAAGTAAAATATTAAAATATTAATTGTTATTCTGAGTATTATCACTAGTCATGCATCTAGTACTTGGCGTAGACTAAACAACATTTTTTAAACTAGTCCTGACATAAAAATACGTTGATAAAAATATTAAAATCTCCTTTGGAGATTTTAATATTTTTATCAACACATTAGCTTGAGCTTACGTTCAAAATTAATATTCCCATTTTTCATTTTCATTCTCATGTATAAGATGTTTTTCACAAGGGACAAAATATTGTCGTCCATAAATATAGTGTAGTATGTCTTGAAAACAGTTAAATACGCTTCATAATTTAAAATTTAAAACATTCCTACTTCATGTCATCCACAATCAATACTACGCATATACATTGCGTTCCATTGCACTCATATTTTGCTCCTCCAAGAGCCAATAAAAATACCTATTGTATCAAAGCCTTTAAAAATTTCACCGTCCGTACACCTCTGGCACCCATTTGCCCTCCGTGTGGAGGAGAGGCAACTCCCCTCACCCCTTTTTACGACAAAACTTGAGACATTATTCTCGAATACATCTAGATTTATACCTGCTCTGACATATCTATATGTATACTATATAAAGCGAGAGAGTTTGTTTGTTTAAACACGCTAATCTCAAATCTCAAATTTAATTTTTTTTGCGTATGATAACCCAGTTCTTGATGAAGGTTATAGGCTATCTAACATAACGCTACTGACGACGGCAGCAAAGCAGTAAGCAAAGATGTGGGTGAAACCGCGCCGCGGGAAGGTAGTACTATTATATAAAGCGGAAAAGTTTGTTTGTTTGAACTCGCTAATCTCTCGAAATAACAGTCGGATTTGAATAATCCTCTTTGGGTATGATAGCCCAGTTCTTGAGGAAGGATATAGGCTATGTAATATTATGCTATGGGAACAGAGCAGTAACCAAAGACGCGGGAAAACCGCACTGCGGGAAGCAATTTAAATTTAATTCTTCATTTATATTATTTAGCGGACTATTGAGATTTTAAGAATAATTTGTTTTCAAGAGTAAATTGGCGTATACAAGGTCTATTTTGGGTTGATTTAAATTTGGTGTTTGTGACTCATTGCATTTAGGAATAATCTAATATTACAATGTAGAACTAATGAAGATTAAGAGGTTGACGACAGTGATAAATATGTTGACCTAATTAACCGATGTGGTGCCTTTGATGAATGAAAACGAGCAAAATACATTGATGACTTACATATTACAGCAGTTTTTAAAGCCAATGGACATTCTGCTGTGATTGCATAAAATATGACTGATTGTAAAAATAAAAAAACTAACTATTTGTGTGATATGTCCACCATAAAATTTTGAAAAACCCCTAACTTTTGCTATAAACGCGACACTATTCATGAATGTCTTCGAAAAGGAGGACATTCCAAAGAAATGAATCAGAGAAAGAAAATATAAGGTTCACGAAAAGTTTCATACTCATTTAACAGCTAGTACTCTCACACTACAATACTGACCTAGTTAAACTACTAACTATATTATATGCAAAACTGACAGAACATTATGTAAGTTTATAGTCTGCGGAACGGTTCCGTCGGACCCTTAATAGTCCTGAACTAGCAACTGTCATTTTGTGAGTGAGGACGAAAAGGTACAGATAAAGTACGTCTTCGAAGTGTCTTGTGCAGTTTGTTTGCAAGTTCTGTTCTCGTGTGTGTAATGTTTAAGGTTTAATGTGGGTAGAATTAAATTATTGTTAGGTCTCCGTAATATAATCATAAAGTTATAGTTAAGTACACATAAGGTTGACGCCGTAATAGTTAAAGCACCCGTCTCATATAGGTACATTTGGTTTTGGGTTCAAACAGGCAATATACCAATGACCTTAAAAAAGTATTGTCGGTAAAAGAAAACATTGTGAGGAAACCTGAGCTACATTTCCGAAATGGACAATCTGATTTCATTTGATTTGCAAGGTGGAGGGCACTAGACCGCGCGGGAGTTTATCTACGCGATGGACCGACCAAATTAAAGCTGCAGTGGGTAGTTCGGTTAATGAGTGCAGCAAGATGACTTCCAACAGAGAGAACTGGTGAAACGACGTGTAGCACATCATCTCATCAAACACTACATAACGACCACGACCGCTCTGCCAAGAGCAAAACAACTGAAAAAACGAAATGACCATGTCTTTTTTGCATTAGAGAAGATATTTTCCCTGCAGTGAGAATAATAATAGGCTAAGACACAACGAATCACATGACAAAGACGTCGATCGTAATTTTCATCTGATGCCAGTAATTAAGCTACAACTATTAGTTAGCCGGCATGACAATGAGGAAAAAAAGAACTTGTAATTTATAGAGATTCGAGATTTTGGAAAATACTCCACTTCTTGTTAAAACAAAGTAATCTGAATTTATTAAAATGAAATTATAATAGCTACAAAGTCCAAAAATTAAAGCAAATAAACAATTTTGATGTCTCACTGCGAAACTAGAATAACTTAATCAGGATGAAATAATTTCCTTATGACTTTTTAGTTCAGATATAATAATTATTTACCTCTTAAAGGCACAAAGTCACTTAATTATTATCATCATTTCATTAAAGATGTCTTAAGTAAACTGCTGGACATTGGCCTTCCCAAAGCGTCTCATCACAAACTAGAAGAAACAGCGATAGGCCTCTCACAAAGTGGAACGTCCATCTGATTAAAGAAGCTTAACATATTTTCTGAAATAAATCTCACAGTTCTCGAAAAGCGTACATTCCTCACATATCAGGGACTATCTTCAAAGAACAAGAATCTGTCGATATTAGATATTTGTTCTTTAAGAACCGATCCCTTGGCGAAAATAAAAATACACCTTCAATAGACATGGTATTTATATTTGGTAGGAAACAGGGAAAGTTTGGAAAACTTAGGGGTTAGATCTTACATATTGCTGCTATGATAGAGACGAACATTTGTATAGTAAGAACCTAAAACTATAGCAATGAACTTGGCCACTGACGCATATTTCTTCAAGATTATTTTAGATGTAGCTGTTATGAAAGGGAAAATTAACGGCTGAGACGAAGCACGTAAGATGTAAAGAAGAAAAAACCTGTGGCACTCGGCTCTTTTTATCAACTTATGCAATTATAATTATTTATTAGTATTTTTTTTTCTTTGATATTAATTCAAGTTACATTTTTTGAGCGTGGTGACCAATAAAAGAAAACAGTTTTTTTTTTCTTTTATTTAATAAATGAGAAGTTAATATCGTTTAAAATATTTTTATTATCTTACAATACATGTAGGTTATTCAGGAATTTTTATCATCCTACTAAGTATTTTTACTCCGAAAAAGAATGAAACTGGGACATTACATTACATTGTTACACGTTATTAAAATCTTAGTTTTATTTCTATAGTTCTACCAGATAAAATTTATCGCAAATGTGACAAATTTGGTTTAAGTGTGGTAAAAATTAGCGCCACTAGTGTTTATCCTGAGAAATAAATTTTATGGTAGGCGGAGTGAGGTGTTAGGATTTATTTTCGTTACGGAATTTCTTGATTCGGTCGCCGCGCTCAAAGCCCGTGATAAAAGCTATGCAATAGCTTAATAAAAATATTTATATATTATACTATATTATTTTTTTATTAAAAACCATCTCATTGATCTAACAATAAGGCACACATTCTGGTTTTCAAAAACAATATCATAGAAGCAAGACTTAATATAAATCTTATTCCATTTAAAGCTTAACCAAATTCTGAAACAAAGACCTCACCAAAAGTAACTTTTATCGCAAAAGGCTTTTTAAATTTAATAAAGTTTCTAAAATATGGCCCAAGTCTGAAATTTACACCGCGATTGTATTACGAGTTATTCGATTTAAGCGCGCCCTACTTTCAGAATATTGGGGCGTGAATTTTAGGCTTCTACAACTTTGGAGGTTTTAGTTATTTCGAAATTAAGCAATCCAAAAGTAAAGGAACTAATGTAGTTACGGATTAGCATGCTTGGATAGACTGGATAACTCATCTATTGCTACTTAAGTATTTTAATCCGAAATACGAATTTGCCGCTGAATCACTTTAAGCAGAAGTTGAACAGTCTTCGGCGCTAAGTGGGGGTAAGGTCTGAGACAGCAACTGAAAAATTAGACTGTGTGCTACAATACAAGAACCCCTTAATAGTAAATGCATTATGAATTCTTCTATTTCTGTTAGTTTGAACACGTTCGCTTCTAGACATAAGTTTCTAAGTATCAAACCCTTGGCTTTGCTTGGTTTAGTGACCGCAGTAAACAGATTTTTAACATGCAAGTAACTATGCTTTCTAATTACTTGTATGAAAAGTAAACAGCGCCCTTGGTATTTACTTTAAGAATTAAATCATCTATCGATCACTATTCCCAATAGATAAAACTAATTAAAGTATTAGATAAAACACATGTCATAATAATCAAGTAATTGATTGCCTGTAGATTAATAATTGTTATAAAAGATAATGATACAAATAAAAATCTTACAACAAATTATTACGTGACTTAGCTTCTGAGAACATGACTCATAGACTACACAGTTTTGTATACAGCGAGAAATTTTAGTAGTTTTACAAACTTTTTCCAGGTAATAGTAATCAATTAAATTACACATAATATTATGTCCAGGTTAAACAGTAAAAAAGAAATGGAAAGAAATTGAAATTGGGCCAATTCTCGCAATAAAACTACAAGAAGTGAGAATTCGTAGTATGAACCTGGTACGCACACACCAGTACATCGATGATGTGACGTGCGACATAACAAAAGCGATTAATAGGCACACAAGCCGGCCGCTCGACCGCTCGCCCGACGTGGTCATTGCCCTGACAAGTACTGTACCTACTGCAACACCTCGATAATACACGATGTTTATTCGAGTTTGGTCTAGTTCTCTAATTTCAGGTTTTGCAGATCTAGGATATTGATATATACTTAGTAATACCCTGATATAAGTAAAGTACGAAGTTTGTAAAACCACTAAAAATTCAGCCAGTATACATAATTATAAACAATGATAAATTACTGCCTTTGTGGTTCGGTGGTACTGTGTACGATTTACCACGCAGAGGTCTCGGGTTCGATCCCCGGGTCGGTTAAAGGTTTTTCTGTTGAGAAATTCTCATTATTAGTCCGGAGTCTGGAATTGTGTCCGATTTTTTTTTTTTTGTTTTTTATATTAGCCTACCAAAGTGACTCCACTCTGCCTTATGGTAAGCAGTACGTGGAATCTAGAAGTGGCGGACACCATTCCAAAAGCCAAACTACTGGTATGGTGGCCTCCACTATGGCGGCTTAGTGAGATGCTTTTTCACACCCCGCTTAAAAGACCCAGGATCAAAATTAGATGGGAACACATGCGCTGGCAAAGAGTTAATAGCAATGTAATAGCAACAGGCTCGCCCCCGTTACATGGGACCCAAAAATAAAATGGCGAAACGTAGGTGGTTAAACATCTCTGCCTACCTCTTAGGGGATAAAAAGTCGAGAAGCTATGTACTTATGTATGTAAACAATGATAATGATTTATATCTTTTAGGGTCACACAATTAATACATTATTATATATTTTTATCTAATCTGTTCTTGTCTACTCACTGTTAATTTTATTATATTTCTATAAAATTCATCATAATTTTCTTAATAATCGTATTTTCTTATTATCATATTCTGCATATATCATCGTGATATCACATATTTTCGGATTTAGTGCTTTTATTACGAACTAGCATTCCGCGGCGCAGTTTCACCCGCGTTATGTTATATCTTTGGTTACTGCTCTGTTCCCGTCGCCAATAGCGTGATATTATATAGCCGTCCTCAAGAACTGGGTTATGAAACGCAAATTGAATACATCCAACTGGTAGTACCGGAGATTAGCCCGTTCAAATAAAATGAAAAATGTCTTTATTCATAGAGGTTAATTAAATTAACACTTATGAACGTTAAAATTTACAAAATGTCAGCCAATAATTAACCTACAGCCAGTTAGCTGACGAAGTAGAGTCATGAGAAGAACTGGTAATAAACTCAGGCCACGCTTTTTAATCGCCTGGTTATTACAATTTTTGTAAGTTACAATTTCAAGTAACATGCAAAGTGACACAGGCAATACACTTAACTCTATAGGTAGCTTTCTATGTTGTAAAGAAAAAATTTAAAGTAAAATGTGTGCTTTAAAAAAAATACTATTTCGCTTTATATAAAAGTATAGATAGTCAGACTAGCCAGCAACCCATTGGTAACCAGAACCCGTTTGTCTTCATTGATGGAAATAGCTATGATGATGGAATCGGTTTGACAAGATTCAATTTAAGATTGCGTTTCATAGCAGAAAGATCATTGTGTCTATTTTCTGAATAATACATTGTGAAAATATATATTTTGAGCTTAAGGTACACTATACGTGGATTACGAATACAGAGAAATTTTATTCAGTATGTATGCAACGGACTTGCCATCTTCTGTAGCTGCTCTACCATGACGTACTGTGATGCGTGCATTTATTCCAATAATGACAGCGTAAAATATTTCCATGACAATTTTTTTTAAGTATATTTCAGGGACACAGTATCTCTATTATTAGATATATGAATCAATGGATAAAAAAATAAAAATTGTAATATGGTGGAGTAAACACTGAAGGCGCTGTCCTTTTATCATATAAATCCTTTTTCACTGTTACTAAGCCAAACGCACGTTATGAGGGTGTTTAGAATTTTTTTTCCCACCAGTTGGCGCCACTTCAACTGTCACATTGGCCCAATATGGGGACAACTTTCAAAAAGCGCTTGACAGCTAGACCTGACGCATCGATGCTGCCCCGTCGTGGGCGCCATTTTAGAAAACCCTCTCAATTTTCTTTTGTCCTTATGCACGTGCATTATCCATTTTGTAAATTAAACATTAAAATTGCCGAAATGAACACTGAAAAATATTTGTTTTGATAGCACTGTCAAAATGGAAGACCTTTTACCAAAGTGGCGCCTACTGGTGGCGAAAATTTTCATAAACACTTATTCACGATAAAGCTATATGAATGCGAGCTATCACCATGCTGGACGGCCAAGGGGAAAATGTAAGGGGAATGTTGTTTGTAACGTGTTTTTTCCTCTTCTATCGTTTATGAGCAAATTGCAGAACGTGGAAATAACTAGTAACCTAAAGCATAACTATTATTTTTATTATAATTTGCTTTTCTAAATACTGCAGTTTCAAGTATCGGCTAAATCCGATACGAGGTATTATTAGATTTTATCAGTATGGATGATAAACAGAATGACACTCATAATAACAAAAAATACGTGCTAAATGCGTAAAATGCGTCATCTAATTGTAGTATTAATCTCTCAATATATAGTCTCTGCGTCATCTAAGTGTAACTTACTAAAATTGTAATAATCTCGCAATTATGAGTGGCCTGAGTTTCTTGCCAGTTCATCTTATGGCCCTGCCCTAACGTCAGCGAACTGGTTGTAGGTTAATTGGCTGACATTTTGTAATTTTTAACGTTCATAAGTGTTAATGTAATGAAACTAAATGAATAAATATATTTTGATTTGATTTGAATAAGTCAAAGATAAAATTACATGTATTTATAAATGCAAATAACTCAATGTATGATGGTAGCTGGAAAGCGGTTAAAGTAGGAAAATTTAGTACCTATAGGCATAAGTCCGGTCGTGAAGATCTTTGAACAAATGATAATCAGCGCAGATAGATATCAACCCTACATCAAACCACAGTCGCAGCAATACTGGACAGTACTTTGAGCCTGCTGCAGCAGAGGAAATTTTTTTTTTTTTTTTTATATTTAATATGTATATTTATCAGTATACATTTATCTAATCATATTAATGTTAATAATAACATTAAATTTACATTAATTAAACACATATTAATTACCGCGCGGGCGAAGCCGCAGGGTGCAGCTAGTTATCCATAAAGGTTTACGGATGCCATAGTTAACTGTATTTCTTCACTCTACATTTCGCATCTGAGGTCCGTAAACCACGGTTACCACAAATCATCAATGAGACCGATTGCTCGTCTGCCTACACAAGAAAATATCTGAGAAACAAACAAATTTGAATAAGAATTAACAAATCCACCAATAAACCTTTTATATATTTAGTAGTATAATAGTTTTTTTTTTTTTTTATATTATAGCCTACCAAAGTGACTCCACCCCACCTGATGGTAAGCAGTCAGTGGAATCCAGAAGTGGCAGCCACTATACCAAAAGATATCGTCTTAAACTGCTGGTATGGTGGCCTCCACTATGGCGGATGGGAATGGCGTTAGGGGAAGGGAATGAGGGAGGTGAGGAAAAAGGTAAGGGGGAAAAAATACCCCTCGGGCGCTCTCACTCACCGAACGAAACGCAGTAGTACGGATACTACTACTCTTAAGTCGATCGTCTATGAGAGGTTAGTACTTCCCCGGACGATCCGGCCCATTCATGCTGAAATCAGCGTGGATCTACTACCAAATAGTTTAATCACAAATCAAGACAACTAACTTTTTACATATTATGTACAAGTAAAAGCTTTTAAAGTTTAAGCTGTTAATCTATGTTACGTCGACAGCTGCAGGTTTGCCCTTGCCTACGATCCATTAATATCAATATTGTGCCCGAAATTGATACTTGTGGCCTCGGCTCAGTTTCTTAGAGAATAGAGGAACAAATGTATGTAGACTAAAGACGAGGATTTTATACGGTAACGGGTTTTTATTAAAAATAAAGAAAAGCGCCTCTAGTATATTCCCTGAAAATTAAACTTTCTTCTTTAATTAGTAAATGTCATCAGAAAGCGTCTGAATGTTTAAAATCATTAATCTCATAAACTACTCAATGAATTTGGTTACATTCTTCACTGTTATATTGTGCTTTTTTCGTGGAAAGTTTTAGTATTTCATACATTAACCCATGTCCTATAAAAGTCGAGCAGCAACGATAATAGTGAACGAAACCGGAAAATCGCAACTTTTAATACCGATGCCAAGCGAGGTCAAGCCGCTAGTAACGGGTGGCGCAAAAGTAAAGACCCTATTTGGTTCAGCTATAACATTTTTTCTAAATTAGAAAACTAGATTTAGATTTTTTTAAATGTATATTTGTGCCATTAAATTTCGTACCATTAGGATTTAAAGATGATATCTTTTAAATGGTGACCTCCAGAGTTGATACACATTTGAGCCCTATTTATGACATTTTGCATAACTTGCCGTAACACTTCCTGCGTTTCCATTTCCATCTCTCAGGGCATGTCAATAAGCAGAATACTCGGTTCTGGGGCACTGATAATCCGCGCATTATTCAAGAAACACCTCTACACCCACTAAAAGTTACTGTATGGTGTGGCATCTGTGTTGACAGAGTGATCGGACCCTATTTTTTCGAAGACGCTGGAGGCAATGCGATTACTGTCACTGGAGAACGCTACAGAACCATGTTACGTGAGTTTTTGATACCCAGTTTGGACGAATTGGGGCTGGAGCACATCTGGTTTCAACAAGACGGCGCTACGGCACACACAGCGCGCGTCACTATGGACTTAGTGAGGGACGCTTTTCCAGGCCGAGTTATCTCTCGTTTTGGCGATTTGCCTTGGCCTGCAAGATCACCCGATCTGACCAGTCCAGACTTCTTTCTTTGGGGTTTTTTGAAATCTCGGGTGTATGTGAACAAGCCACAGACTCTCGCAGCTCTAAAAGAAAACATTCGTCAAGAAATAACGAACATATCGCAGGAAGTGTTACGGCAAGTTATGCAAAATGTCATAAATAGGGCTCAAATGTGTATCAACTCTGGAGGTCACCATTTAAAAATATCATCTTTAAATCCTAATGGTACGAAATTTAATGGCACAAATATACATTTAAAAAAATCTAAATCTAGTTTTCTAATTTAGAAAAAATGTTATAGCTGAACCAAATAGGGTCTTTACTTTTGCGCCACCCGATATATAAATAAATCAATTGAATCAAGAAATAAACAAGGAAAAATAAGGAATAAGATTTTAGATTGTAAGAACAAGGAGTGCATTAAGATTATAATTATCATAAAAATAACATTAAAAATATATACAAAGTTATAATAATATGCTGTTTGAAACTTTTTGGCATACCGTGGAAGATTTACAGTTCGTCACAGCCATTTTTCGTCTTATATTTCTCTTCTACTGAAAATACGATGTATTAAAAATCAGACAAAAAATCTTGTAAAAGATTCCCCGTTATCAATAAAAGAAGGCGAACATGTCACTCGATCAATTAATCAGAATCAAATGCCCACATGGCCGTAAACGAACGATCTGGGAAGATTTGACCGAATTAGGGACGTAATCACCGCAATATTTACTTTTAAACTTTCGCGTTGCATGATATAATTTATAAACATACGGGAATTTACGCGATCATGCATTACATATTTACATACCTTGTTTTGCTTGACGTTTCGACCAGCTTAGACAGGCCGTCGTCACAAGCAGACTGGTGAGGCGATGTCACGGCTCCTTTGAAGTAGACTCTAGATTTTCCCTCACATTTTTGTCTTTCCACGTATCATCACAAAACACACTGACAGTATCCGTATGCCGTTCGTATCGTGGGTCGAAACGTCAAGCAAATTATGGTATGTAAATACCTTATGCATGATCGCGTAAATTCCCGTATGTTTATAAATTGTAATCACACCGCGGTTGATGAGCAACGGCAACAACGGCGATAAAGTGATAATGAAAAAATCGATAATATTATCATCTTTAGTTTTATAGCAAAAATCTGTATATAAAAACACTTACAGTGTATAGCTTCAACAAAGTCGAACACACTAGGTTAATTTTTGTAAATTATGTTGTGGCGGTGACTTAAAACTTGGACGTTATATCTTATTAAACTTAATAAGCCGTCAGTGTTTTAGCAATATATTCTTAAAGTAACAGTGAAGTTAAACTGCACGTAAGTTTAGAAATCGCAGAGAATAAAAGCAACAGATATATTAATAATAATTAATATATAACAAAACCTCTATACTACTAATATATAAAGCGGAATAGTTTCTTTGAACAAGCTAATCTCTGGAATTATCAGTAAATTCAAAAATATTTTAATCTGACTGCGTTTAAAAGCCCGATCTTGGGAAGATTATATGCTATGTAACATCACGCTACTGGCAATGGGGACAAACCAGTTACCAAAGATGTAACTTAACGCGGATGATCCTCGCTGCGGGAATCTAGTAAAATAATATATGAGTATGGTATCTAATTAAGGTCTCACTACTGCCCAAGTAACAATAGGACTATTTCAAGGACTTAATTAATTTTAAACATTCTAACCTATGATAGAAGTAAAGAAACCTGAAATATAACAAATAACGCACAAAAATTCCAAGGATCGTCAAAAAGATATAAGAACCGCAAAATTATTTGAGAGAATAAGCTGTTACGGTAATCCTATATACAACCCTCTGAGCAATATAACATAATTAAACCTCTGCTTTTATGACTATCATAAAAACAGGGAATGTTATAATATATCGGTATGACGATTTTTGACGGTAGTAGATCCACGCTGGTTTCAGCATGAATGGGCGGGATCGTCCGGGGAAGTACTACCCTCTCATAGAAGATCGACTTAAGAGTAGTAGTATCCTTACTACTGCGTTTCGTTCGGTGAGTGAGAGTGCTGGAGGCCCAATTTCCCCCCTTTCCTCTTTCCTCACCTCCCTCATTCCCTTCCTCTAACCCCATTCCCAGCCGCCATAGTGGAGGCCACCATACCAGCAGTTTAATACGGTAGCTTTTGGTATGGTGGCCACCACTTCTGGATTCCACTGACTGCTTACCATCAGGCGGGGTGGAGTCACTTTGGTAGGCTAATAAATATATAAAAAAAAAAAAAAAAAAACATTGACAGGTCGGTATAGTCTTATACCCCGCATTGCTGTCTAACACTACCCTTTCAAATCGTATGGCTGGAGAAAACCGTAAAGCGAGCTTTCGGTGTCGCTTTACGTTTATCCCTTTTGAGGATAACTCTTATATGTAGGTAGAAATGTTTTATCGATCTTCTTATGTTTCTTAAAGATTCCTAGTTCCCATTTAGAAAGGAATGAAAATACTAAATGCATACTCGAACGTTTTTTTATTTTCTTTACATTTTATGCCATAGATGTAAGGTAATGCTGGCTGGATAAGGTATTCGTTCAGACGAATTGTTTTTATTGTTTGTTATACACACCGTATCTATAACTTCAAGACGTTTACTGTACAACTTTCCCAAAAGTGGGTATCAAACTATACTGAATGAGAACGCAAATAGAGTAAATACATCTCCACTACTTTATAGACTCCATTTTATGCCTCATAAAAAAGTAATGGCCTAAATAAGGAAGAATATTTACGTCATTATAGTCAGTCCTAAATTTAATTTACATAATGATTAATATTTAAATATTATATTAATAAAAAACTCACCTAGAATTAGATCTCTTGGACGAGTCGTGTTTCTTCCCACCTTGTAAATTCGGCAGATCCTTCTGCCGTTTTTTAGTCTCTCTCCATATTCTATAATACAGTATACACATGACAGTCACAGGCACATAAAACGCCGCTATAGCTGTCCCAAACGTAATGAACTGATTTGTCTCTATAAACTGAATGTAGCACTCATGTGGCGGCACTTTCCGTTCACCGTCGATGTACGGCCACGCGTAAATCCACGGCGGCCACAACAACAGACTGAACCCCCACGCACCTCCTATCATCATGGTCGCACGACGTGTAGTCCTCTTAGCACGGTACGTCAACGGTCTAGTCACACTGAAGTATCTATCGAAACTAATGATGAGTAAGTTGAGCACTGAAGCGTTCGACGCGAGGTAGTCGAGCGCCAGCCACGTGTCGCAGATGTGCGGCCCCAGCGGCCAGTACCCGTAGATCGTGAACAGCGTGAACAGCGGCATCGATATCAGCCCGATGGCGAAGTCCGCCACCGCCAACGAGAACAGGAAATAGTTGCTAATGGTTTGTAGTTGCTTGTCGATTTTAAAACTGATCATCACCATGGAATTGCCGACAACAGTTGTCAGTGAGAGGCATGTGGCAATGATGAGGATGACAACCTTCTGTGCGACGCTAAAGGGGCTTGTGGGGAGGTCGGAGTCGAGCGCCAGGTCGGTGAGGTTGGTGTCGTTAGACGCGTTTAGCATGCTGTCAACTGGGCGAGCCGCCACCTGCTACGCCCGCGCCTCCCCGGCTCGCGCGCCGACCGAGCGAGCACTCGCCTGCAACAAACAACACGCGTTACATTGATGGTCATGACTTTAATTACACAATAGTTATATCGACGAGCCAACCGTGAATAAGCAAGCTCATAATTTGTTTGTTACAAGCAATAATTGGAGCTGCGTCGAGTTATATAAATTCTCAAATATGCAAAAAAATAACCACTAACACGTTGTCTCTCAGAGCTCATGTGTTAACTATGATATGTTTACGAACAATAAAGCTATATAATAATGGTAATAAAATACAGACATCAAGGCTGACCGCAGTAAACATAATCTCACCGTGTTAATATCATTCGAGCTAATGTTTGTTTTTAATATTAAAACGAATTTTATTATTTATTTTTTAAGTTATCATTGCGCTGCAGGGCAAAGGCCTCCGTACGACGTAGAGTACCCGTCCAAAGAGCACCTAGCCTAGTCCACGTTGAGCACCTATCAATATTTTGCCAGGAATTTGAAAGGTGCTGACCGTGGTAAAAATATTGATAGGTGCTCAAAGTGGATTAGGCTAGGTGCTAAACGCGCAGGTGCTCTTCGGAAGGGTGCTATGGATGAACTACGTCCTCCCTAATTTCTTCCCACTTCTTTCTGTGATCAATCCTTCCAGTAAGTTAATAAATACGCTTCAAGGCGATTTCTTACCACTTAAAATATAATGCTCTGCTTGCCCATTTTACACTGTACTCAAACAATACAATGCAATTTTCAACTAAGACTTTCTTAGTCGCATTGCCATACAATATAATTTGAACTGTAACTTGTATATAGTAAGGTATATTTTGCTTAAGATGTTGACTTGTACAAACACTGTTGACAGATGAGAGAAATGATTCCCATGAGGGATGCAGATCCATCAAATGCTGACAGGCCGGGGCAGGCTACGTGACACTGGCGACCTAGTTTGTGAAATAGAACAATAAACATTCGTAAACTAAAAATTCGTATTAAATCTATACTATTATATAAAGCAGAAGAATTTGTTTGTTTGTTTGAGCGCGCTAATCTCTGGAACTACCAGTCGGATTTGAAAAAATCTTTTTGTGTATGATAGCCTAGTTCTCGAGAAAGGTTATAGGCTATGTAACATCACGCTACTGCGACGGAAGCAGAGCAGATAGCAAAGTCGGGGGTGAAACCCGCCGCGGGAAGCTAGTATATGTTATCACTCGTTCTATGTTCAGGAACTTTGGAGAAAGATTTCACTCAAGTTGTTTTTTATTCTATTTATTACGTAACGAAAATTTTGTTATTTATCAGAAATATTTTAGAATGCAATAAAATTTTACAATAATACGCATCAAAAAGGAACAAAACGACATAGAATTGTACTCAGCAGCTCAACACATTTACTTAACCACAATTGCAATGAAACAAAGTACGAACTCCCTAATTTATTTGTTGTCACCATTTGTATGGAGGCGAAACCGCCGTACAATGTATTAAGTAATGAAACAAAGCTTCACGGTTTTAAACTAGCTTTAAATCTGCTTATTAACTAAGTTGGAAGCTGTAGAAGACAAAGTCATTTATTTTTAAACTGCCTTACATTGGTGAAGAGTGACTGAAAGTGCTGCTGAGATGGGGGTTTGAAAACATAACAAATGTTAACCGTATAAGTACTTCATAATTGTTTTATTGACTATTATAGTATGTTTCTAAGTATATAGTAACAGTGGTACGGTGGTATTCGTGTACCACAGCTGTAACCACGAAAGGGCCTAGGTTTGTACCCACTCCCTTTGATACTAAACGCAACTACATATATTACCTCGTGCGGTCACCATTTGTAATCAAACAGACGCTGAATTATTTATACTGGCTAAATAATTCATAGCAGCTAACTTTAAATATATGTATATTACACCCTTTATATCACATAGCTGTGATTGTAAGAATGCATATATTTCGCTTAATATAAAATAAATAGTATAATATCTTTAATACCAGTCTGTTACTGTCTTTATGCAGGGCAAAGAACTCTTCTCGTACAATATACATGAGCACTGATCGCCACGCTTGCTCAAGGCGGATTGGCAATTTCACTTTCAAGGTCAGGTTTTCTCACGATGTTTTTCTTTCTGTACTTTCGGTGGACAACAAACTACTGATCTATAACTCAGTAATTAAACCAATTTGGACCTACGGAATTGAGATATGGGGTATTGCATGCAAAACCAACATTCTCAGTCTCCAGCGGGCACAAAACAACATATTGAGGGCAATCAGCAACGCACCTTGGTTCATTAAGAACGACGAAGTACACAATTATCTCGGAATACCGACTGTTGCGACAGTAATAGAACACTACAAGAAACGACATAAAGAGCGATTAAAGCAGCATCCCAACCCACTCATTGCTGAGATGTTAAACTCAACAACCGTGGTCAGAAGACTGAAAAGAGACCACATACTTTAATTGGGACGGAGCGGCGATGGTCGCTCCTCCATAACGTTACTACTAACCCTGCAATAACTTGCTTATGGTCTGCCGACCGATCGCAAATGGCAATAAAAAAAAAATGTTTTTCTTTAGTAATGTCTAAGGTAAATTTTTATCATATATTATTATTCACTAACTGTTAAACATAAAGAGAAAACCAGATACATAAGTAAGGTGTATAATGATAAGTTGATGTAATGAATAGTGGCAGAGATGGAATGTTAGTTAATATCGTGTTGAGCGCTGGGATTGTCCTAAATATCTTGAACATTGCCAACTATGCAGTTCTGCTGTTGATAACTTGTGGAGTTTCAGTTTAAATAGATAGCTTATTGAATTGTAGTATTTGCAGTAAATAATAAAATTCACTTTGTTGCTGTGTTTATGGAGGACAAACTACGTGTAATCCATAAATATTTTTAGTCTGACTTTTAATAAATAAACTAATTATACAAAAGGCTGCATACCTACAAAAACTTTTCTAAATCGCGAGTAATGAATCACCACGTTCAAGCAATACTCCTAAGCATTTATCATTAATAGAGTTATATTTAAGGAGGTTGAAGCTGCTTTTCATTCCCTAATAAAATTTGTAGTTATTATACGCAGACTCTGATCAGCGTCCCCAATTTTGCCATCTTGGTGGGTCATGAGCCCCCTCCATACATAGTTGCCCAGTGTAAGTGTAAAGTACACCTTGCAATTACCAACTTTTACGTAAAAAATCTTAGCACCTGACCTCTATCACGCAGTGATTTGTCTCAAAGGCTACGTTCAATTAATTATCTTTTAATTAAAACTTTTATCCGTTCTGTAAAATTTCTTTCTTTTCCTGTTAGAAAGGGGTATTGATAAAGTGTAATAGGCAAAGGCTTTTTTAATATTTACTTAATTTTATTTTAAATTATTTAGAAACACTGGCAAAAAAATAAAATTGGTTCGTGTGACCAATCTAGAATAAAGAAAGACTTCATCTTTAAATCTTTCGTACGGTATTAGATCCACGATGGTTTCAGCATGAATGGGTCGGATCGACCGGAGAAGTACTACCTACCCTCTTATAGAAGATCGACGTAAGAGTTATAGTATCCATACTATGATACTATTGCGTTTCGTTTGGTGAGTGAGAACGGAATTCCTTTCCTCTTCTCTCAACTCCCTCAGTCCCTTCACCTACCCCATTCCCATCCGTCATAGTGTAGGCCACCGTACTAGCATCAGTTTGGGACTACGGCTTTTGGTGTGGTGGCCTCGACTTCTGGATTCCACATTCCACAAATGTCACTTTATTTCACTGTATTATATACCTATGCCACTATTTTTATTTTCCACGCTTTATGACGATTACCAATCAGTCTACTAAGTCAGTTTCCATAGGATAAACTCGTCATGCTTAACATATATTCGTTCAAAGGCTCGTAGACAGAATTTATATCTAATATATTTTCGAAATAACTTATTTAGGTATAATTAATTTTGCCAGACAACAAAATCCTCAAAGAGCTTATCGGTAAACACTAATACCTAAAATTCTATCATTACTTAAGGCAACAAAAATTGTCTGAAATAATCCTGAGCTAATACTTCTAACGACCTGTATTGCCAACATTAGTTAAATTACTTATCTAACTTCAATCAATTTTCAACTACATAGCACTAGACATACGGCCCATGTTCTGCTGCAGAAGTTATGATAATAGTTCGTGCAGGTTGTGTACAACGAAATGAAGAAAATAAAAGCACGTGAGTTCAATCCCACAACAAAGACTTTTTTAAAGCTAGTTTTATGAACAGTGCTTATAATGCTCTAACTAGACTATTTTTTATATTGTATATTAGCCTACCAAAGTTACCCCACTCTGCCTGATGGTAAGCTGTCAGTGGAATCCAGAAGTGGTGGACACCATTCCAAAAGCCAGACTACTGGTATGGTAGCGTCCACTATGGCGGCTTAGTGAGATGCTTTTTCACCTACCTAATTACTCATTGTAAGTTTTTATTTATTACTTTGGTGCCGTTTTAAATTTAATTATGCAGTTTCTTCAATATTTTTATTTTATTTTTTTATTTTTTCGCATTTCAGCAGTTGTGGATACCATCCCAAGCCATCGCAAGCTGCTGTTATATGACTTCCCACTATGGCAGCTGTGTGAGATGCTCAGTTTAAAACCTTTAGATTTATTATTACAACTTCGGTAAGAAATAATCTTAAGGGTGCGTTTTCACTAACGCGGAACTGGGTGGAGTGTGAGTTCAAGTGTTCTCTTAGCATTGCTAAGAAAGCAGATTACAATTTAGTTGTTTCAGGAAGCGTAGATGGATAAAGCATAGGTTGGTATACTCCACTAGTGGATACTGTAGGCACTAATGAAATTTATTGCCTGTTGTTAAGTGCATCCCCTGCGTCACATTGCAAGCTATTTGAAAATGTAATTCACAAAAAAAATGTCATAACCTGGCAAATGAAAAGAGTGGCCTTAGATTCTTGCTAGTTTTCTCATGGCCTTACCCTACTACAGCGAACGTAGATATTATAGGCTAGTTTTAGTCGATAATAAATTAGTTACACTTAGGTAAGTGTAACTAATTTATTATTTAAATTAATTTTAATTTCCAATTTCCCTCCTTTCCTTTTTCCTCACCTCCCTCAATCCTTTCATCTACCCCACTCGCTGTATGGTAGACAGCGGCTTTGCAGAGTCCCTGGCATTGCACGAACAATGGTAGAGACTCTAGTCTTGAACGACAGTTAACCTTACCATCACGTGGGCTTTTTGCTAGTCTACCACTGTCAGCAATTAAGAAAAAAAAGTTATAACTAACTACTAACGGCTGCATCTAGTTTTAACCGGTTAAAACCAGGACTTTTACAAGTAACATACATTTCACTCGTGGGCGATAGGATTGATAACAAGATAAATTTTATCATCACAAAGTCTAAATAAAATATCACGATGAATTGTATATAATTAAGTGATGATTGATTTATATTTTTGCCTCAAGCACCTGCTATTTTGTTTGTTCATATACCTATACTAGCTTGCCGCGGCGCGGTTTCATTCGCGTCTTTGCTTATTACTTTGCTCTCGTCGCCAGTAATGAGATGTTACATAGCCTCCGTGTATTGCCTGTGTCACTTTGCATGCTACTTAAAATTATAACTTACAAAAATTGTAATAACCTGGCGATTAAAAAGAGTGGCCTGAGTTTCTTGCCAGTTCTTCTCATGGCTCTACTTCGTCAGCGAACTGGCTGTAGGTTAATTTGCTGATATTTTGTAAACTTTGACGTTCATAAGTGTTAATTTAATTAACCTATATGAATAAACATATTTTCATTTTAATTTTCAACCTTCCTCGAGAACGGGCTATCATACGCAAAAAGATTTTCCAAATCCGACTGGTAGTTCTAAAGATTAGCGCTTTCAAACAAACAAACTCTTCCGCTTTATATAATAGTACACAGATAGTATAGATACACAAACAAAATATTAAAATATATTGTCAGAGTGACTTGGAATTGATGTTTATCAAAATTAATTACTATACAAATATTTGGACGCTTCCTTTGCATCGGATTCTTTACGAAGGCTGTTAGATTATTATATACATATGATTTCATATCTGTCAAATTCTATGATCATAGTTCGACGACTCTCAAACTATGATCATAGATAATCACATGTAGTTATTATACCGTCATATGTTCTTCATTTAAAAATAACTTTACACATCTTTGATCATATTTCTATGATAGTCTAATAGCGGCCTAAGTGCGATTTGAGAACACCTTAAGACAATTTTGTTGGACATTTTTGAAAAATTTTAAAGCATGTAAAATTCTCACTAAGTAAGTATTGACTAGATTTTAATTGCCGATATCAATGGCACTTGAATTCGAAAAAAAACTCGGTCATTTCATAAATGAATGATTCTATGTTTTAAATAAAAACACATTTATAACCTTTGTCGGTTGTCCATCCACTGAATGACCACTACAAGCCTCGATCGGTAGTTAAGGTCAATATTGAAGAAACTACATAACTAAATTTAAAACGGCACAACGGCAATTCTTACAATGAGTAATTAGGTAGGTACTTTGCAGATAGCATCTACAAGCGTAGGTATACGTAATAGTGAGAAGGTACCTACTTATTTTGTAATACTTACTACTTAATTTGTGCATGTTGTTAATACGATAATAATAACATTGTTATGATTAGTTTTCAATACCCAAGTTATTAGTCATAATTTCGTTTCTTATATTTTGCATAAATATATAATAATAATAATAATAATAAACATATAATAATAATAAACGTATCTCAGATGATAAATGCCGCAAATGCCACAGATAACCAGAGACCATACAACACATAACAGGAGCATGTATCACACTTACACAAACTGATTATACCCATCGACATAACCAAATAGTAAATATAATCCACCAAAAACTAGCTATTAAATACAAACTCATTCCAGACACGCATACAGCCTACTATAAATACACACCCAATTCAGTTCTAGAAGATAGTGAATATAAGATATATTATGACCGAGCTATACTTACAGATAAAACCATACACTTCAATAGACCTGAGGCCCGAGACAAGTGTCAAAGATTTCTATTCTATTCATAGAATAGATAAAAAAATGTATGAGATTGACATAAGCGTTGGCGTTAGCTTATGTCAATCCAATACATTTTGTAATCTATTCTATGAATAGAATAAAAATCTTTGACACTTGTCTCGGGCCTCTGATATCACAATCCACAACAAAATAGATAAAATAGCATATATAGTTTATATCGCTGTTCCGAATACACACAACTTAGTAAAAACAATTACAGAAGAACATAGCAAATATACTGATCTACAGGAAGAAATATGAAGAATATGGAAAATAAATAAAGTTTATATTGTACCAATAGTTATGTCCACCACAGGAGTTATCCCTAAATATTTGCATCATAGCCTCAAAATACTTGATTTGTCACCAAATACTTACATTAACATACAAAAAGCTGCCATTTTAAACACATGCAGAACAGTTAGGAAATTCATACAAATCAATGAGAACGAAATAACACAAATAACTACAGACAATACTTAATCATTAGACACTACACGCAACATTTACTTGATAACAACCCGTAAATGTAGTTTTTACCAGCCTAGTAGCTGAGAAAAGAAACATGTTTAAAATAATAATAATAATATTCTACCACACACACACAGCGCCACTTAGCCCCAAATTAAGCAATTATATTTGCTTGTGTTATGGGTACTAAAGAACTGATTATACTACATATATACATTTTTTTTTTGTAAATACATACATATTATAGATAAATTACACCCAGGCACAGAACAAACAATCATGCTCATCACACAAAGGTTTGTCCTGGGTGGGAATCGAACCCACGACCTCCGGCTTAGCAGTCAGGGTCACTAACCACTAGACCAACAGGCCAGTCAATATATCGACGGTACAAAGGAAAAACTTCTAAAGTGGCATTTTGGCCAAAATGTGTTATATATTGATGGATAGGGTATTTTTTTCTGCGTCGACTGGTACAACTTGCGTAACGATCGGAGCATATTTTTGGTGTTTTAGAAGTTTTTCCTTTCCACCGTCGATATTATGTCACCTCAAAATAGATCTTTATTTTAATAAAAATCTCTTTACTCTTTCAGAGCTTGTGCTTCCTTCCAATTTTAGGCCCGGTTCTTTTAAATGAGGTTATAAAAAACACCTCATAAAGCCGCCATAGTAAGCGCAACGGAAAAGCAGCAGTTTTAAAACAATAGTTTTTGGAATGGTATCCACCACTTTTGGACACCACTCACGTTTAGCAACAGGCAGAGTGGTAATTTTGTAGGCATATAAAAAAGGGCATCTTCCCCATTTTCGGCTTGCCATTTTGGTTTCCTAACCTAGACTAGATGCACAGATTATTTTTTTTTTTAAAAGAACAATCAGAAGTTAAATAATAATAGCTCAATATTTCACTATTCAAAAATATTTTTCTCCAAATAATGCATAGTAGAATCGCCGCAGGGTTGCTTACCGGGGTACCGGTGCGTTCACCCGCTACCCTACCCGGTAGACGCTCTATCGATCAAAGGCACTTTTAGATACAGTATAATGTAAATAGCATTATTAAAATATACAGGATAAAAATGGTTTTTAAAATAAGAATTTTTAGTCTCTTATATTAGCCTGTTAAAATATCTCCACCCTGCTATTGCGTGCCAGGTTTTTTTTACCATCTGGTAACCAGACATTAATGTCCAGGAATGGTAAACACCATCCCAAAGTCATCGTGATAAACTGCTCCCATGATTTATTTCGTTATGGCGGCTTTTTACTATAGAAACAAACGATTGGTTCGCATGATAATTACATACCTGCCATATTATTATGCCTGTGGTAGGTACATACGCTTTTCCCAAGAAGAGGTTGATGAAGTAGTATAGTCGACCATAAAATTGCTTTAGATTAATTAAATGTCGTATTATTTTAAAGTAATTAAATGTCGTTAACATATTATTACAAAACAATAATGTCTATTTTTGCTTGCAAGCTAACTCAGTACAGTGACTGTTGTCACTGTCATATTGAGTCTAGAATTTTAATTTTAATAGAATTTTTATCAAACGTGGTAAAGCAAATATGTAGTCGACTATACATAGTATTATATAATACTTTTGGCATTTTAACATCGTCTGCAATATTTGCTATTTTATTTATCTGCACGCTTTGAGATAGGCGAATCGCACACTGCCACGCACCACGCTGCATGTTGCGTGTCGTGGATTCACGCACGCAAGCATTTCATTAAAAGCATAAGCTGTGGTGATAGTGCAGTGCAGAGCGTCGCGTCAGCTTTGATATTCAAATGTTTGTTAGTGTGGAACTCATTTAGGATGCTGCAGTTATACTAACTGATCGATATTGAGATCCATTTTTATTTAATCCAGGTAATACATATAGGTCAGTAGGATTATCTGGGGTGGATTACCCCAGATAATCCTACTGTCTTTTTGTATAGTGTCTACAGAAGGCATAAATTATTACGGCGATTTCTTACAATTCCAAATTCGTCATTTGTGTTCTATGTTTCAAAAGATTTCGATAAAATAATTATTTGAGAGACCAAGTTTTAATTCTTTTACTTAATATATATTTTATATAAAATGGTCGAGCAGACTTTATTTAATTATATACTTAATTCAAGTCACATTGTCCTCGTATTACGAATACGTTACAATCTGCAATTAAACACTGAAGTACACCCCGATGTACTACGTTGAAACAATTGCGTCTGATTGGTTAACGCGCGTGACATGAAAGCTGTAACAAGTTGATGACATTCCACGTTTGAATAATATTGAATATGGTCTCTCAAGCTATAAAAACAGCATTTATTTTTATTTCTGTTTAATTTGGTAATGTTTTTATTACATCAACCCTTTCAGTTTGTGGCTGTCGTACGTGGGAAACAAGGATAATTATATATATTCAAAAAAAAACACACCAAGCATTTGTAATTGTGTTCGTAATATGGCTCTCCTTCTGTTGTGTAAGAACCCTTTATAGTTAACGAAACGTAAGCCTGCCGCTATAATAGCATGAAGCTATGTACCTATGTCTATTTTAAGAATGCTACAGCGGGTGCAATATAATAGGAGCAGTCCGCCTGAAGAAATTTCCCAGCTCTCAGAACAGCACATTCGTTTTAATGCTACATATATAGAATTTCCTGATGAGTAGTTAAAGCTCTCAGCTATTATTAGCAGTAGTAGATATTATATTTTGGGCTGCAAATATTGTGTTTTTTTAATAGATGTATTTGCTAGCTTTACTTTAACAAGTTATTATGAGATCTGTAGACGGAGATTAAACTTATTTTTAGGTAGACGGATTAAAAACAATTAAAAAAACACAATAAACCATTTTAAGATTTGGGGACTAACGTTACTTGCATCTACCAAAACAAAATACTCCAGCCACATTAATCAGCTAAAGGATGGAATGAAAAATGACTGTTCAAGGTTCAGCACAGCCCTACGTAGTGACGCGACTGCGCGCTCGTTCGTGACCTCGATGACCTACTTGCCGTAGGGTCGCCACCGAACGAATAAACTGCTTTATGATAGGGAAACAGTGATCGGAAACAAATGGGAATTGTTTTTGTAATGATCTGGAAAGATGTATGCGGTAAGATTATTTTATTTTAACAAGAATATTGTTAGAAAACAATATTTCTAGATGTGTTTAAATCTTTCTGTGTATAAAATTATATAATAGCAACAATTATTGTAACTACGAGTAATATTAAAAGAAAGAAAAAAAGAAAAAAAAAATTTATTTAATTCGTCACAGGGGCACAGGAGATGATTTATAAAATTACCTACAGTTTATACAAAACAAAACATACACAGTAAGAATAAAAAATAAAAAACAAAAAACAAAGCGAATAATGCTGTCCTGTACGCCTATGCCGAAAGGGTCGCCGACTCATATTAAGGCATATTTTTATTTTGTTTCGGTTGATTGCCGTGCAAAGTTTTCGGATTTAATGTCAAATGGGGTAAATGACACTGGGTTATTCTGTCAAGACATGAAATTATAAATGTTATTAACCCGGAGTCTGGTATTGTGCCCGGTATTTGACAACTCTGATATAAAATGAACCCCGACGAAGCTGCCGAAACATGATTGTTAAATATCTCTTCACACACTATGTTGTTATGTTGCCTTTTTTTTAAATATATATTAGCCTACCGAAGTGACTTCACCCCGCCTGATGGTAAGCAGTCAGTGGAATCCAGAAGTGGTGGCCACCACACCATAAGCCATCGTCTTAAACTGCTGGTGTGATGGCCTCGACTATGGCGGCTGGGATTTATGAGAGGGTAGTACCTACTTCCAGCGTGGATCTACTACCGTTAGAGTCTTGTATTGTCGAGGGTTTTACGGACTTACGAGTACAATTAACGAACACAAAAAACATCCAGACTTGGAACAAATATTCATGGATCACACAAAGTTTCAGGTATTCCTGTGTTAGTGTTTAAGTTTTACTCTGGTGCTTAATTTGGAACAGTCAGTCGCTTACTGAACCATCATGCACTTATTTGTCATCATAACAAACACTGCTAATAATTTACTTACTTCATCGTCTTAAATCGATATTTTTCGATATATTGGTTGAACCATGAGAATTAAATTATACAAGTTATATAGTATCTAATCGAGTTAGATAATGCAAGTTTTGATTAGATACGATTTTACATAATAATATATCAAGTGAAAGTCAGTTTAAGTACAGACAGTGTAAATTGTTTTCCTGTGTGTACTGGTGTATTAATAGAGCCGTCGTATTGTAAGTATAATGTCTACCTATACTATTATATAAAGCGAAAACAGTTTATTTGTTTTTGTTTGAACGCGCTTATAACTGGAACTACCAGTCGGATTTGAAAATTCTTTTTGCGTATTTCGCGAGGAAGAGGCTATGTAACATCACGCTACCGGCGACGAGAGCAGAGCAATAAGCAAAGACGCGGGTGAAACCGCGCCGCGAAAAGCTAGTTCGAAATAAACAGTGATGAATAAACAAAATATATTTTCTAAAACATAAATTAAAATATGTACTAAAGTGTTACTTTTTATAAACGGTAATAAACTAGCAAGCGCTCCCAGTATTTACTTTTAAATCTAAATTTAGTTACATATATAGTTAATATGTTTATTACGGTAGTGTCTATTACTCAAAATAATCTGTTCCTTTATTTTTTTTTTCTTTCTAGTGAACTACCAGCTCATCTGCTACAATTGACAAATGAAAAAATAAATAATCCAAATAAAAAACAAGATTTTACAATTAGTCAAACTAAGAAAGACTTCAAGTAAACATCTATATTTAGACCAAATCGTAAGCAGATTATAAACCTCTCATTAAATCCTATTTAAATATACCTACTATTGTTGGTGTTACAGGCAATTCAGTAACGATGGTGCGTGTAACTGTAACCGAAGGTATTTTGGAGGGAGAGGTGCATCATAATAAATATACGGGAAAATTGTACAATAGCTTCAAAGGTATTCCATACGCCCAACCGCCTACTGGAGACCTCCGATTTAAGGTAATAAACCTTTTACTTTTTATTCAGAACAAATACAGGCAACGTCGTATGTACTTCTAAACTGTGGGATAAATACTGCGAAGTGACATATTGAAAATTAGGGCAGCGTAGCTGGCGAAATATCTTGGTCCTAGAGAAGTGACTACTCCTACAGTGATACTTGTTCCTACTCGTCATTCGTCAAACAGACACAGCGCTGTGTTTTTATGTAATAATGACACAACAACAATGCTACCTAGAGTAGTAGCGTATTGTTACGTGTCAGGAAGGGGATCGACGTAAAATGCCAGTTACGCGATAATGAGTTTATTCAAGACTCACGCAATACACTAACAGTAACAAAATAACGCAATAAACACTTATACTGCACTATAACGCTTCTTAGATCGCTCTTCGTAGACTGCCGTATCACTAAGATGTTCGCTGGATATCGCTGTATTCACAACTGAACGAAGTGCCGACGTTCGAATCCTTTTTATAGTCCTTCAATAGATTTCTAGAACCTTCCTGTTATTACCACAAAGTTGCCGACAATTCTCGATAACAAAACAATGAAGGTAGGTACTTGCGAACGTTCTAGCGTAGGTAATCGTCGTAACTTTCCCCTGCTCTTAATCATGCTCGTCCCGAGCAGCGTTAGAACCGTGATAGGGTGCTAGTCGATCGATGTGGATGATCTTCGGCTTCTTTCTATCGCCCTGTCTTATGCGATAGGTCACGTCATTAATCCTTGTGATCACTTTATAGGGACCCTCCCAGCGGGCCTGTAGCTTCGGTGACTTGCCGATTTCCTGAGAGGATTATGTAACCACACGAGCGTACCTTCCTCGAAGCCATGATTACTTGCCTTCCTGTCATAACGAGTTTTCATTTTCTCACTAGACTTAAGATTGTTATCTCGTACTAGATCATGCATTCTATCCAGCTGTGTCTGCAAGTTTGCGACGTATTCTACTGTCGGCTTTGGCGTATCAGGAGGTGTTCCGGTAATCAAGTCTACTGGTAGGCGTATCTCTCTTCCGAAGTTGACTTTGGCCGGCGTAAATCCTGTAGTGTCATGAACCGCGGACCGATATGATAACAGGAAGAGTGGAATGTAACGGTCCCAGTCTCGTTGATGGTCTTCGACAACCTTGGCCAGATGGTTTTCCAATGTCTGGTTGAACCGTTCTAGCATGCCGTCAGACTGCGGGTGCGCTGGTGTTGTCCGTGTTTTATGTATGCCAAGTAGATTACACATTTCTTGAAACAGGGCTGACTCGAAATTTCTTCCCTGGTCACTATGAAGTTCCAACGGCACACCAAATCGACACACTACTTCCTGGATCAACTTTTTAGCCACGGTCTGAGCCTCTTGGTTTGGTATCGCAAAAACTTCAGGCCATTTGGTAAAGTAATCTTCAATTACTACTATATAGCGGTTGCCGTCTTCTGTCACGGGAAATGGTCCAGCTACGTCAATGGCGTACCCAGTAGAAGCGTTCTCTCACCTTTACCAAAGTCTTCTTCACACCAAGATGCCCACCCGATGCACCATCATGCACCAAGCGCAGAACAGGTGCAACTTTGTCTCTCGGGATCACCATCTGTAGAACTTGCTCCTTGCCGTTAGGTGATTCCCACTTTCTATATAGCACGTCTTGTTCCAATTTAAGGCTGTACCACTGAGACCAGTAGGCCTTCGTGATTGGGCTTGCGGCTGATACGTCCTGCCATAATGGTTTCCGACCATGAGCCTTCCAGTCCATTATTAGTTTTAGATCTCTGTCTTCTTTCTGTGCCTTACTGATTTTCTATTTGTCCCAGGATTCATCGGTCCCCTGAGTCCTGACAATTTTCACTAACTCCTTGGACTCATTCTTCACACAGTGTTTACAATCCTGGGAGCATGGACGTCGCGATAAGGCATCAGCGTTGGAGTGAATCCTTCCACTGCGGTGTTCTATTACAAAGTTGTACTCCTGTAGTTGTTCGATCCATCTCACGACTTGGCCTTCAGGATTCTTAAACTAGAGTAACCACTTCAGTGCCGCATGGTCTGTTCGTAGAGTGAATTCTCTTCCCAGCAAGTATTTATTAAAATGTGATGTGATGTGAATGAATTACTAGCAGTTGTGAAGACCTTACAGGTCTTCACAACTGTTAGTAAATCACGCCGAGTTACACAGTAGTTTCTCTCAGGCTTCGATAGAAACTTGCTGAAATATGCGATGACCACTTGCTGTCCATTTTGCTCCTGAGATAACACACCTCCGATTCAAGTATTACTGGCGTCTGTGTCCACAATAAATCTGCCTTCTCTATTAGGGTAGCACAGGACTGGAGCTGAACACAGCAACTCTTTGAGTCGTGTAAATGCACGTTGACAATCCGAGTCCCAAACGAAGTTCCTCTTCTCTTCTGTCAGGTGGTGTAACGGCTTAGCTATTTCAGAGAAGTTCTTAACAAAACGCCAGTAGTAAGCACTGAGGCCCAGGAAAACTCTTACTTCGGTTTTAGTTTTTGGGACAGGCCATTCTTGCACCGCTTTTATTTTGTCTGGATCCGTTTGAACACCTCTATCCGAAATAATGTGGCCTAAGAACGAAACTTCTTTCTTGAAAAAGGCGCACTTCTTCGAATTAAGTTTCAAGTTTGATTCACGAAATCTCTTAAACACTTTCTCAAGATTCCTGCGATGTTCCGTGAAACTGCGTCCCTT
This sequence comes from Parascotia fuliginaria, assembly GCA_963082885.1. Taxonomy (NCBI): domain Eukaryota; kingdom Metazoa; phylum Arthropoda; class Insecta; order Lepidoptera; family Erebidae; genus Parascotia; species Parascotia fuliginaria. Next base: position 2,155,342 of record OY720180.1, on the reverse strand, counting down.
AACTATGACGTCATTCAAGTACACCAGACAGGCATCTCCCAAAAGACCTACTAGTACGCGTTCCATAAGCCTTTTAAACGTAGCTGGTGCATTACACAATCCAAATGGCATCACCCGGAACTGCCAAAGGCCTTTTCCAGTACCGGTGGTAAATGCAGTCTTCTCCTTATCTTTCGCCGGAGTTCCACATGCCAGTAGCCACTTTTCAGATCTACCGTAGAGAACCACTTCATGCCTCCAAGCATGTCCAAAGTGTCGTCAATACGGGGCAAAGGGTAGCTGTCTTTCTTGGTTACGTTATTTAGCATTCTGTAGTCTACACAAAACCTGGTAGTGCCATCTTTCTTCTTCACGAGTACCACAGGTGAAGACCATGGGCTGGATGATGGCTCTATGATCTTAGTTCGTGCCATGTTCCCAATCAGCTCGGCTACTTCTTGTTCTTTTGCTAGTGGCACTCGTCTAGGTCTTTGTATGATAGGCTGTGTATCACCTGTGTCGATCGGGTGTTTCACTAACCCCGTTCTTCCAAGGTAGTTTTCTTCTTTGGTGAAAATATCCTTGTAGACCCGCAGCAGCTTCTCTGCTTCCCGATATTCATTGGGTGACAAACTTTTCTTCGTGGTCTCTAATAACAGGCCCATATGGTTTGCCGAAGAGGCAGTCTGGACGTTCTCTTGGATCTTCCTCAGAATGCTCACAGCCTCACATCGTCCAACGATCGCGTTCTTCCTTAATAACATCGCCGAATTGCTAAGGTTGGCAACTTTAACTTTTGCCCCACAGTCATCACTAAAGTTCTGGCTGTAATTCGACTGGTATGGCGCCCAGGATCTGCCACTATGACGCAACGATTAGCCATTGCACCCTTAGGGAACCTTACGGCTACTAAGGTTTCTGACCTCGGTGCCAAGGTTACCGTTTTGGTACTGTAGACCGCTATCGAAGAACAGCCTTCCAAAAAGACTTCTTGGTCTGGGAAGCTTAGAACACTTTTAGCAATATTGACAACGCACTGTTGCATTCGCAGGAAGCCTAAGCCGATAATGCAGTCATCCGTTATGCTCGCCACCAAAACAGATTGATCATAAGTCTTCTCTCCTAGTTTGATTCTCACATCCGTAACTCCGAGGACGGTCACTGGCTGGCCAGTCGCTGTTTGCAATTTGCAAGATGGTCGTGTGACTTACCACTGAATTGTTCGCCACAGAAGTTCTGGTCGTACAATGGTCTTCGACGCGCCCGTATCTATCGTAAAGCGAAAAGGTTTACCATTGATTTCTCCAGTTGTTACCAGGCTATTACCGTCACATGCCTGTGATACTTGCACTGTAGAGGCTTGGCGTAACGTATCTTGACTAGCATCAACCTGAGTAGTAGCTGACACCATTCTACTTCCTCTCTGATCCGGACAGTTTATTCGGATGTGTCCTCGCCTGCCGTAGCACATAGGCTCTCCGCGTGGTCTAACAGCTGCAACAACTTCCCGTACTTTATGCGACTTGTAGTCATTTCGCAAAGCTTCCACCTCAAGGGCGTGTGCTAAGGCCGCTTCCAAAGTTGCATGGTGTGCCAACCGAACAGTTGCTCTGACCTCGAAGTCTCTTATGCCATCCACGAAAGCTTGCACAACTATGTGGTCCACAGATGATGTACTGGAGGCATAGGCTCGTCGTACCAGGCGTTCAATTTCAGCATCCCATTGTTGAAGTCCCTCACTCGACTTCTGAGTTCGATCCTTCAGCTGAGCTCGATAAACATGCTCTAGGTGCTTATCGCCAAATCGAGCTTCCAAAGCCTTAAGGAGTGCGTCTGAGCTTCGTCGGTCTGCAGGTAAGTTCTCTAGGATCAGCAGTGCATCCCCTCTAAGTGCCAAAGTAAGCGCCGTCAGTGCGTGATCATCTTCCCATCCATTTCCTTTGGCAACTACTTCGAACTGGTGTCGAAAGGCCGTCCAGGAAGACGAGCCGTCAAAGAAGGGAAGTTTAAACTTGGGACCTCCGGAAGTAACTGCCGCGGCCACAGGCGAAGTACTTGAATAAAGGACCTTGGTCTTCTGGAACTCTTTAATCATCTTGTCATGATGGTTCATGATGGTCTGGACATCTTCGAGAATTTCATCATGTTTGCTGGTACGTTTTTTCACCACTTCAACGTCTTCTTGAAGAGAACTGATGAACAGGTGCTAAACCCTTCCCACTTAGAGTCCATCATTTCTTGAAGGTCCTCACGGATAGCTCCCTTAAGGTCCAGAAGAGCTTGGCGTTGGCGCTCTTCAGCTTGGCGTTGGTGCTCTTCAGCTTGTCGTTGGCGCTCTTCAGCTTGGCGTTGGCGCTCTTTAGCTTGGCGTTGGCGCTCTTCAGCTTGGCGTTGGCGCTCTTCAGTTGGCGATGACCCTCTTGTACAACGGCCAAAAGGGACGACATGTCAAAGCCAGAGCCCATACCCGTCGACGCCGCAGAAGTGCCCGGATCACTAAATACTGCTGCGCTAGTCTCTTCACTATCGGCCATAATCGATGGTTCACGAGTTTCGTCTACCGCCGCCTGTCGTCGAGTGCGTACTCCCTCGTCGCGTGGTGTGACTGGCATTTTCACTTCTGTCACCAATTGTTACGTGTCAGGATGGGGTTCGACGTAAAATGCCAGTTACGCGATAATGAGTTTATTCAAGACTCACACAATACACTAACAGTAACAAAATAACGCAATAAAAACTTATACTGCACTATAACGCTTCTTAGATCGCTCTTCGTAGACTGCCGTGTCAGTAAGATGTTCGCTCGACATCGCTGTATTCACAACTGAACGAAGTGCCGACGTAAGAATCCTTTTTATAGTCCTTCATTAGATTTCTAGAACCTTCCTGTTATTACCACAAAGTTGCCGACAATTCTCGATAACAAAACAATAAAGGTAGGTACTTAACTGCGACGCGTAGGAATGCCTACCGCCGATGAGCTAGTGTTATACGTGTAGGTAGGTACTTGCGAACGTTCTAGCGTAGGTATTCGTCGTATACGAGTAGGTAGGTACTTGCGAACGTTCTAGCGTAGGTAATCGTCGTAACAGTATATAATAGCTTGTGATGGGTTCTAGAATGCAAATAAACATACACAAATACTTTGTTACGTGGTGGAACTTTTCATACAACTATATTTTTACATAGACCCTTGTTCCTTTATCATCGTAAGTAATAAAACACAAGAGAAGCTTAGCAGAGAACAAAAATATGTGATCAAATTAGTAATCTCAACACAGTAGTCCTTAGGTATTATCCACCTACAAATAGTATTACACCTTTGGACTTGTGATTAACGTTATAGATATTACAAAAGTTAGGTGTGCTTCTCATTTTAAAGTCATTTTACATCATTAACAAATCATCACAAAATAAAATATGTAAAATTTTAGTTCAATAAATGACTGGTTTTAGATAATAATAATAATAATAATATAATAATATTAATAATATTATATTATTAATATATAAGATTTAGCACAGTCATGCTTTAGGAATCATGTGACAGCTTTATTCTTGTCACAATATTATTTTTGCCATAGACATACGTTAAAATTCTTAAGTGTGAACGTTTATCTGTATAAAATGATATCCATTTATTTTCAGGCCCCACAACAACCAAAACCTTGGACCGGAGTGAGAGAAGCAAAAGAATTTGGAAACAACTGCTACCAGTTCGATCCGTTCATCAGCATGAAAATTGTCGGCTCGGAAGACTGCTTATACCTCAACGTTTACTCTCCCACCATAAAACCCAACAAACCTTTACCAGTCATGTTCTGGATACACGGAGGAGCGTTCGTTATGGGTAGCGGTGACGACTTAATGTTTGGCCCCCAATTTTTAGTCAATAAAGATGTCGTACTCGTGACAATCAACTATAGACTAGAAGTACTGGGCTTCCTTTCCCTGAATACTGAAGAAATTCCAGGGAATGCTGGAATGAAAGACCAAGTTGCTGCCCTTAGATGGACTCATAAAAACATCGCCAGTTTCGGTGGTGATCCTAATAACATCACAATATTCGGTGAGAGTGCTGGTGGTGGGAGCGTCAGTTACCACTGTATATCACCAATGTCAAAAGGCTACTTCAAGAGAGCTATTATTATGAGTGGCGCTTCGAACAGCTACTGGGCACTAGCGTGGAAACCACGCGAAAGAGCTACGGCATTAGCGAGACGCTTAGGATGTTACTCCGAAGACGACAAGGAATTGTATGAATTCTTCAAAAACCAGCCGGTTGAAAACCTAACGCGAGTTCAAGCACCAATTCTGCTATCTGAAAAAACGCCATCAAAAATAGAATGTTTCTTTAGTATAGTCGATGAACAGAAATTCGGCGACAACGAAAGATTTTTTTATGGTGATATGTTCAATGCGTTATCTACAAACATTCATGAGGGAATTGATATAATGATAGGATGGACTTCGGATGAAGGTTTTGTTAATTTCGGGCCTGAACCCGAATCGTACAAGGAGAAATTAGATTTAGTGCGTAACTACCCTGAGGTCTTGCTGTCCAAACCACTATCACTTCACTTAACAATGAATCAACAATTGGAATTTGGGCGAAGAATGAGAAAATTCTATTTCAAACACGCGGTAAAAGATGAGGACTGGGACAAATTAGCAAATTTCTATGCAATGGATTTATTTCTCTACCCCATTATGCAGTGGGTGAAGGCCGCAGCCAAAACGACTAAAAATAACTTATATGTGTATGAGTTTTCTTGTTTGTCGGAGAGAAACATAATGGCTTCATTCCTTGGACTGACAGATCTTCTTAAAGGCAGAGTGATTTGCTGTCACGGTGACGAAATACCATATTTATTTACCAATACAGTGCCTGGATATATCGTCTCTGCTATGAGCAAAATTGACAGAGCAACTAAATTATGGACTAACTTTGCCAAAACTGGGTAAGTTCAGTATTGTAAAAAAGGAATGTATTTAAGTGTGGAGGTTTTTCTTAAATTCCTAATTATCATAAATAGCTTACAAAAAGTACGTAAAATAGAACCTACAATTTGGTAGAGACCTTAAAATTATTTGGATTGCCTGCCTGGTCTTATACAATTAATTATTTAGTATCACTTTGAGAGATAAGAGATTGAGGTGACGTGCCCTAAAACTCCGCTTGTCAAAATGAGCCGTTTTTATTATTACTTCTTTATTATAAATTACTAATATGCAAATTTTGTTGATTTGTAAAATACATACTACTTTCATTGTTTCAGAAACCCTACTCCTAATGATTCTCTGGATGTCAAGTGGTTGCCGTATACCATCAATAGTCCAAACTACATGAACGTGGGCAATGAATTAGTGCCAGGTACTGACCCTAGAAAAGAAGAACAAGAATTTTGGACAGATCTTCATAAAGAATTTGGACAGAAGGTTTTCGAATAACAAAATTAAAAATAAAGAAAATAATGAACACTTTGTAAAATTTATTTCTTTATCATCATAGCAGGCAAGAAACGTTCACTACTGGACATATGCCGGCTTCAAGTTTTGCCACCTTGGGCGGTCATGAGCTGTCCTCATCCATCGATTGCCCGCCACCCTTATGAGGTCATCGTTCCACCTTGTGAAGGTTCTACCACTCACCTTTCTGGCTCAACGGAAATCGGTTAGATATTGTCAGGCAAAAAATAAAATTGGTTATTATCGAAAGCATATTGAACTTATAATAATTATCCATTGCGTATCAGTATCCGGCTTAAAAGGAGATAGTCGAGAAACAGACAGGGAAAAAACGCGATTTTATCCTATTCTAAGATTACAAGCACCGAGATTACAAACGGCAATGTTTTTATCAGTGAGGTTAGTAATTGTTCCCCGTGAGATAGGATAATGCACCAAAGATGCTACATACTTTACAATAACAAGCAGTTCTGTTCTACCAACACTGTGAGACAGACGTCGTAAAAATAATTAAGTCGTTTTACGATAGTAGATCCACGTTAATTTCAGCATGAATGAGCCGGATCATCCGGGGAAGTACTACCCTCTCATAGAAGATCGACTTAAGAGTAGTAGTATCCGTACTACTGCGTTTCGTTCGGTGAGTAAGAGCACCGGAGGCCCAATTTTCTCCCTTCCTCTTTCCTCACCTCCCTCATTCCCTTCCCCTAACCCCATTCCCAGCCGCCATAGTGGAGACCACCATACCAGCAGTTTAAGACGATGGATTTTGGTATAGTGGCCGCCACTTCTGGATTCCACTGACTGCTTACCATCAGGCGGGGTGGAGTCACTTTGGTAGGCTATAATATAAAAAAAAAAAAATGGTACAGGTACGAGTCAACGAAGGTTTGCTGAAAGGTGAGGTGATTCAAAATAAGTATGGTGGTACATTCTGCAGTTTTAAAGGAGTTCCTTATGCCTTACCACCTCTTGGAAAACTTAGGTTTAACGTAAATATTTATATTATCGTAAGTAAGTAATATAAATAAGCAATGACATTTATTTTTTGTTGAAAATAAGCGAACTGAAGCTTTTTACGAAGGTTCCTACCAACAAATGTATTTTTGAGACATGGTTACAAATCTTATGTTCAACTATTATTAAACAATAATAATATGCATGTATTATTAAATATTTTTATAGAAATTCTCGAAATGACAAAATTCAAAATTCGTTGAATCAATTGGGAGTAGGTATTAACCGGAGACAAAAGAAACCCGCGACTTTGCTTGACCTGTAAAACTGCACACACGTGTCCATCGTGTACTGGCTCTTTGGAAATTTTAATGTTAAATTAAATTAATAATTACCTAATTATTATTACTATTGACCAATTTTAAATATGTAGGTAACCAGACATTAATGTCCAGGAATGGTAAACACCATCCCAAAGTCATCGTGATAAATTGCTCTTATGATTTATTTCGTTATGGCGGCTTTTTACTATAGAAACAAACGATTGGTTCGCATGATAATTACATACCTACCATATTATTATGCCTGTGGTACATACGCTTTTCCCAAGAAGAGGTTGATGAAGTAGTATAGTCGACCATAAAATTGCTTTAGATTAATTAAATGTCGTATTATTTTAAAGTAATTAAATGTCGTTAACATATTACAAAACAATACAAGCTAACTCAGTACAGTGTCATATTGAGTCTAGAATTTTAATTTTAATAGAATTTTTATCAAACGTGGTAAAGCAAATATGTAGTCGACTATACATAGTATTATATAATACTTTTGGCATTTTAACATCGTCTGCAATATTTGCTATTTTATTTATCTGCACGCTTTGAGATAGGCGAATCGCACACTGCCACGCACCACGCTGCATGTTGCGTGTCGTGGATTCACGCACGCAAGCATTTCATTAAAAGCATAAGCTGTGGTGATAGTGCAGTGCAGAGCGTCGCGTCAGCTTTGATATTCAAATGTTGGTTAGTGTGGAACTCATTTAGGATGCTGCAGTTATACTAACTGATCGATATTGAGATCCATTTTTATTTAATCCAGGTAATACATATAGGTCAGTAGGTTTACCTGGATTACCCCAGATAATCCTACTGTCTTTTTGTATAGTGTCTACAGAAGGCATAAATTATTACGGCGATTTCTTACAATTCCAAATTCGTCATTTGTGTTCTATGTTTCAAAAGATTTCGATAAAATAATTATTTGAGAGACCAAGTTTTAATTCTTTTACTTAATATATATTTTATATAAAATGGTCGAGCAGACTTTATTTAATTATATACTTAATTCAAGTCACATTGTCCTCGTATTACGAATACGTTACAATCTGCAATTAAACACTGAAGTACACCCCGATGTACTACGTTGAAACAATTGCGTCTGATTGGTTAACGCGCGTGACATGAAAGCTGTAACAAGTTGATGACATTCCACGTTTGAATAATATTGAATATGGTCTCTCAAGCTATAAAAACAGCATTTATTTTTATTTCTGTTTAATTTGGTAATGTTTTTATTACATCAACCCTTTCAGTTTGTGGCTGTCGTACGTGGGAAACAAGGATAATTATATATATTCAAAAAAAAACACACCAAGCATTTGTAATTGTGTTCGTAATATGGCTCTCCTTCTGTTGTGTAAGAACCCTTTATAGTTAACGAAACGTAAGCCTGCCGCTATAATAGCATGAAGCTATGTACCTATGTCTATTTTAAGAATGCTACAGCGGGTGCAATATAATAGGAGCAGTCCGCCTGAAGAAATTTCCCAGCTCTCAGAACAGCACATTCGTTTTAATGCTACATATATAGAATTTCCTGATGAGTAGTTAAAGCTCTCAGCTATTATTAGCAGTAGTAGATATTATATTTTGGGCTGCAAATATTGTGTTTTTTTAATAGATGTATTTGCTAGCTTTACTTTAACAAGTTATTATGAGATCTGTAGACGGAGATTAAACTTATTTTTAGGTAGACGGATTAAAAACAATTAAAAAAACACAATAAACCATTTTAAGATTTGGGGACTAACGTTACTTGCATCTACCAAAACAAAATACTCCAGCCACATTAATCAGCTAAAGGATGGAATGAAAAATGACTGTTCAAGGTTCAGCACAGCCCTACGTAGTGACGCGACTGCGCGCTCGTTCGTGACCTCGATGACCTACTTGCCGTAGGGTCGCCACCGAACGAACTGCTTTATGATAGGGAAACAGTGATCGGAAACAAATGGGAATTGTTTTTGTAATGATCTGGAAAGATGTATGCGGTAAGATTATTTTATTTTAACAAGAATATTGTTAGAAAACAATATTTCTAGATGTGTTTAAATCTTTCTGTGTATAATATTATATAATAGCAACAATTATTGTAACTACGGGTAATATTAAAAGAAAGAAAAAAAGAAAAAAGAAAATTTATTTAATTCGTCACAGGGGGGGGCACAGGAGATGATTTATAAAATTATCTACAGTTTATACAAAACAAAACATACACAGTAAGAATAAAAAATAAAAAACAAAAAACAAAGCGAATAATGCTGTCCTGTACGCCTATGCCGAAAGGGTCGCCGACTCATATTAAGGCATATTTTTATTTTGTTCGGTTGATTGCCGTGCAAAGTTTTCGGATTTAATGTCAAATGGGGTAAATGACACTGGGTTATTCTGTCAAGACAAGAAATTATAAATGTTATTAACCCGGAGTCTGGTATTGTGCCCGGTATTTGACAACAGGATCGCACTTTGATATAAAATGAACCCCGACGAAGCTGCTGAAACATGATTGTTAAATATCTATTCACACACTATGTTGTTATGTTGCCTTTTTTTTAAATATATATTAGCCTACCGAAGTGACTTCACCCCGCCTCATGGTAAGCAGTCAGTGGAATCCAGAAGTGGTGGCCACCACACCATAAGCCATTGTCTTAAACTGCTGGTGTGATGGCCTCGACTATGGCGGCTGGGATTTATGAGAGGGTGGATCTACTACCGTTAGAGTCTTGTATTGTCGAGGGTTTTACGGACTTACGAGTACAATTAACGAACACAACAAACATCCAGACTTGAAACAAATATTCATGGATCACACAAAGGTTCAGGTATTCCTGTGTTAGTGTTTAAGTTTTACTCTGGTGCTTAATTTGGAACAGTCAGTCGCTTACTGAACCATCATGCACTTATTTGTCATCATAACAAACACTGCTAATAATTTACTTACTTCATCGTCTTAAATCGATATTTTTCGATATATTGGTTGAACCATGAGAATTAAATTATACAAGTTATATAGTATCTAATCGAGTTAGATAATGCAAGTTTTGATTAGATACGATTTTACATAATAATATATCAACTGAAAGTCAGTTTAAGTACAGACAGTGTAAATTGTTTTCCTGTGTGTACTGGTGTATTAATAGAGCCGTCGTATTGTAAGTATAATGTCTACCTATACTATTATATAAAGCGAAAACAGTTTATTTGTTTTTGTTTGAACGCGCTTATAACTGGAACTACCAGTCGGATTTGAAAAAATCTTTTTGCGTTTGATAGCCTAGTCTTTGCGAAAGGTTATATATAGGCTATGTAACATCACGCTAATAAGAAGGTTAAAGGCTATATAGGGCATTACGGTAGTGTCTATTTCTCAAAATAAACTGTTTTTTTCTTTTTTTTTTTCTAGTGAACTACCAGCTCATGTGCTACAATTAACAAATGAAAAAATAAATAATCCAAATAAAAAACAAGATTTTACAATTAGTCAAACTAAGAAAGACTTCAAGTAAACATCTCTATTTAGACCAAATCGTAAGCAGATTATAAACCTCTCATTAAATCCTATTTAAATATACTATTGTTGGTGTTACAGGAAATTCAGTAAAGATGGTGCGTGTAACTGTAACCGAAGGTATTTTGGAGGGAGAGGTGCATCATAATAAATATACAGGAAAGTTGTACAATAGCTTCAAAGGTATTCCATACGCCCAACCGCCTATTGGAGACCTCCGATTTAAGGTAATAAACTTACTTAATTAACTTAATTAACTTACTTTTTATTAAGACTAAATACAGGCAACATCGTATGTATTTCTAAACTGTGGGATAAATAGAGCACTGCGAAGTGACTTATTGAAAATTAGGGCAGCCTAGTTGGAGAAATATCCCGGCCCTACAGAAGTGACTGTCTCCGTATATCTGGATGATATACTGTTTCTACTCGTCATTAGTTTAACTAGTGTTTCTACACGCAGTACTGATAAACAAACATATACAGCTGTGTTTTATGTAAGAATGACACAACAACAATGCTATCTAGACCCAAAGTCAGCGGATGTTATAGCTTGTGATGGGTTCTAGAATGCGAATAAACATACCCAAATACTTTTTTACGTGGTGGAACTGTGGAACTTTTCTTACAACTATATCTTTACATAGACCCCTTGTTCCTTTATCATCGTTAGTAATAAAACACAAGAGAAGCTCAGCAGAAAACTAAAATATGTGATCAAATTAGTAATCTCAACACAGTAGTCCTTAGGTATTATCCACCTACGAGTAGTATTACACCTTTGGACTTGTGATTAACGTTATAGATATTACAAAAGTTAGGTGTGCTTCTCATTTTAAAGTCATTTTACATCATTAACAAATCATCACAAAATAAAATATGTAAAATTTTAGTTAAATAAATGACTGGTTTTAGATTTCGCACAGTCATGCTTTAGGAGTCATGTGACAGCTTTTTTCTTGTTACAATATTATTTTTGCCATAGACATACGTTAAAATTCTTAAGTGTGAACGTTTATCTGTATAAAATAGTATTAATTTATTTTCAGGCCCCACAACAACCAAAACCTTGGACCGGAGTAAGAGAAGCAAAAGAATTTGGAAACAACTGCTACCAGTTCGATCCGTTCATCAGCATGAAAATTGTCGGCTCGGAAGACTGCTTATACCTCAACGTTTACACTCCCACCATAAAACCCAACAAACCTTTACCAGTCATGTTCTGGATACACGGAGGAGCGTTCGTTATGGGTAGCGGTGACGACTTAATGTTTGGCCCTCAATTTTTAGTCAATAAAGATGTCGTACTCGTGACAATCAACTATAGACTAGAAGTACTGGGTTTCCTTTCCTTGAATACTGAAGAAATTCCAGGGAATGCTGGAATGAAAGACCAAGTTGCTGCCCTTAGATGGACTCATAAAAACATCGCCAGTTTCGGTGGTGATCCTAATAACATCACAATATTCGGTGAGAGTGCTGGTGGTGGGAGCGTCAGTTACCACTGTTTATCACCAATGTCAAAAGGCTACTTCAAGAGAGCTATTATTATGAGTGGAGCTTCGAACAGCTACTGGGCACTAGCGTGGAAACCACGCGAAAGAGCTACGGCATTAGCGAGACGCTTAGGATGTTACTCCGAAGACGACAAGGAATTGTATGAATTCTTCAAAAATCAGCCGGTTGAAACGCTTGCGCGAGTCCAAGCACCCATTCTGCTATCTGAGAAAACGCCATCAAAAATAGAATGTTTCTTTAGCATAGTCGATGAACAGAAATTTGGCGACAACGAAAGATTTTTTTATGGTGATATGTTCAATGCGTTATCTACAAACATTCATGAGGGAATTGATATAATGATAGGATGGACTTCGGATGAAGGTTTTGTTAATTTCGGGTCTGACCCCGATTCGTTCAAGGAGAAATTAGATTTAGTGCGTAACTACCCTGAGGTCTTGCTTTCCAAACCACTATCACTTCACTTAACAATGGATCAACAATTGGAATTTGGGCGAAGAATGAGAAAATTCTATTTCAAAGACGCGGTAAAAGATGAGGACTGGGACAAATTAGCAAATTTCTATGCAATGGATTTATTTCTCTACCCCATTATGCAGTGGGTGAAAGCCGCTGCCAAAACGACTAAAAATAACTTGTATGTGTACGAATTTTCTTGTGTGTCTGAGAGAAACATGGCGGCTGCAATGCTTGGAGGAGCACCAGGTCTTCTGAGAGGCAAACCGGTTTGTAGTCATGGTGAAGATTTAATGTATTTATTTCAAAATACGGTTATGCCTGCAAATATCAGCTCTGAAACTATGGGTAAAATTGAAAGAGCAACTAAACTATGGACTAACTTTGCTAAAACCGGGTAAGTTCACAATGAAAATACATTTGATTTTACGTGACTGGCAAAAAATGTATGATATTTTAAGAAAGCTTAAGAGAAGTAATCTGTTTGTGTATATTTGTATGAGAAGATTTTTAACAATTTTAATTTTATTATTAATATCATTTTCATGTAAGGACAAATAAGGTATTTTAGCGATGTCTTAAGGCTTAATAAAAGAGAGCGTAGAAATAAAAAAATGTGAAATAAAAACAATTTTTTAGATTACGTACGGATTATTTTTATTAAATTTATAAAGAAAAGAAGAAAAGAAAAGAAAATAAAAAATTATTTATTATCAGCAATACAGTTGCGCAGTGGAATGACAATGACAAAAACATTCTTAATCTAACATAAAACACACACACTGCGCGGCCGCTTGCGACAACGAGGTCAGCACTCAGCTATGTGCTGGTCGTGAAACTAGCCACTACACAGCGCTGATCTTCCGTGCTGACCTCAGAGTAATAATAGTTTTTAATAAAAAGGATCTGAAATAATTTTGGTGGGCAGCGTATCCTTCACTTTTAGATAGTTTATAAGGCGTCTCTATTACTCTTTTTTACCATCAATACAAATATTATTGATTTATAATAAAATTGCACTATTTCAGAAACCCTACTCCTGATGATTCCGTGGGTGTCAAGTGGTTGCCGTATACACGTGAAAGACAAAATTACCTGAACGTGGGGAATGTATTAGTGCCCGGCACTGCTCCTAGAAAGGAAGAACAAGAATTTTGGACGAACATTCATAAAGAATTTGGACAGAAAGTTTTCGAATAACAAAATGTACATAGCTTTATGTAAAATTTATTTATAATTAGATAATTAAATATAAAAAGATAAAATGGAATATATTTATTTTGAACTAGCTGCAACCCACGGCTACCCTATATCACTCCCACAATGAGTTGAGTGTTTAAATTGTAACTCATTCAAATAACTGTAATTATCTGGCGATTGAAAAGAGTGGCGTGAGTTTCTTGCCAGTTCTTCTCACAGCTCTACCTCGTCAGCGAACTGGCTGTAGGTCAATTGGCTGACAAAATGTAATGTTGACTTTTCATAAGCATCATACTTTATGATCTAAATGAAATAAATGCTTTGACTTTGACTTTGACTTTGACTTTAATTAATACGAATCTAATGACACCTCATATGTTAAAATCCATTAAGACATTTAGGCTGTAGAGCGTGCCAAAGAAATAGACACACATACTCACATACATACTTACATATATAGACTCGAAAAACATTACCCCCGTTGACTGCGGCAGTCGGACAAAAACAAATTAGCCAATATCAAAATATGAACAGATAAAACAAAATCACGTAATACCCACCCTCTACTTGAATCCTCGTTAATTCTAGTCCTTTCCTGCATACACTCAAAATATACCTTAATAATTATCAACGCCCTTTCTCCTCCGCTTAATTTCTGAAGCCACTTACTCTGTTTCCTCCTGCCCTCCCTTGGGTTTACCTCACTACTCCGGGTCATAACTCTGGCCCTAGTAAACCTAGAGGTACCGTGTTTGAGCTCATTAGACTCAGGAAAACCAGCTCTATCTTTTAGCTTTAACCGATTTTAAAAATACGGCAGTCGAGTTAAGTAAATGAATCAATCACTTTCACAAATTCGGAGTATCGACTGAGGCGCTTCTGTATTATTCAAGTCAAAACTACTACACATAGAAACAAAATTACTCTTTAACAACATTTGTAAAACCTATGCTAAAGAAAAGAAGCCTCTGAAAAACGAGGTTAACAAAAGAAATGATCATCTTCAATTACAAATGATCTCCATTAATCTACCACAACCGCTTCCTACAAAACATATTCCGGGTTTCTTTGCGAACACGTTGTAACGTTGTAGTACTACCACGTTCAAAGAACGAGGTGGCCTGAAGGAATTTAGTTCAGAGAGGAATAAAATTACGAGATTCTAGTAATCTTTAGATTTACAATGCACAGAGTGTATACGACCGTTTGATATTAAATACAATTACGTATAGTATGTGACATTATAAAGCGAGACAAAAAAAATCAACTAAATATCTTCAATAATTTAGACACAGGACTACTTTTTTAATTTCTTTAATTCTAAACACTCTGTAAGTACGTCAAACGGTCACTGACGTAAGTCATAATGTGTAAAATGGCGACTTGATTCATCCTGGGTTGTGCCTGGTTCTGGAGCTGGCACGAAGCCGGGATTTCAATTTAAGACAAAAGAAATTGCCATTGCAATCAACTCCATGACTAAGGGTAAATCCCCGGGCCATGACGGGCTCAGTATCGAGCACCTCCGGTATGCGGGACCAGATCTGCCAAGAGTCTTGACATTGTTATATACATTCTGTATGACTCATAGTTATATACCTGCAGATATGTTACGTACTGTGGTTGTACCGATAGTAAAAAAACAAAACAGGTGATCTTGCTGACAAGTCTAACTACAGACCTATATCTTTAGCGACAGTTATCTCTAAGGTGTTAGACGGCATGCTTAATACACAGTTGAATAAATGCATTAACCTCCATGACAACCAGTTTGGGTTTCGCCCAGGTCTATCGACGGAGAGTGCAATACTGTGTCTTAAGCATGCTGTCAATTACTATACAAAGCGTAATACATCCCTAAATTGCTGCTTTCTTGACCTTTCCAAAGCTTTTGACCTGGTTTCTTACGATATTCTCTGGAGTAAGTTGGAAGAGTGTCAACCACCAAATGGAGTATTAGACATGCTTAAATATTGGTATGAAACTAGCCACTACACAGCGCTGATCTTCCGTGCTGACCTCAGAGTAATAATAGTTTTTAATAAAAAGGATCTGAAATAATTTTGGTGGGCAGCGTATCCTTCACTTTTAGATAGTTTATAAGGCGTCTCTATTACTCTTTTTTACCATCAATACAAATATTATTGATTTATAATAAAATTGCACTATTTCAGAAACCCTACTCCTGATGATTCCGTGGGTGTCAAGTGGTTGCCGTATACACGTGAAAGACAAAATTACCTGAACGTGGGGAATGTATTAGTGCCCGGCACTGCTCCTAGAAAGGAAGAACAAGAATTTTGGACGAACATTCATAAAGAATTTGGACAGAAAGTTTTCGAATAACAAAATGTACATAGCTTTATGTAAAATTTATTTATAATTAGATAATTAAATATAAAAAGATAAAATGGAATATATTTATTTTGAACTAGCTGCAACCCACGGCTACCCTATATCACTCCCACAATGAGTTGAGTGTTTAAATTGTAACTCATTCAAATAACTGTAATTATCTGGCGATTGAAAAGAGTGGCGTGAGTTTCTTGCCAGTTCTTCTCACAGCTCTACCTCGTCAGCGAACTGGCTGTAGGTCAATTGGCTGACAAAATGTAATGTTGACTTTTCATAAGCATCATACTTTATGATCTAAATGAAATAAATGCTTTGACTTTGACTTTGACTTTGACTTTAATTAATACGAATCTAATGACACCTCATATGTTAAAATCCATTAAGACATTTAGGCTGTAGAGCGTGCCAAAGAAATAGACACACATACTCACATACATACTTACATATATAGACTCGAAAAACATTACCCCCGTTGACTGCGGCAGTCGGACAAAAACAAATTAGCCAATATCAAAATATGAACAGATAAAACAAAATCACGTAATACCCACCCTCTACTTGAATCCTCGTTAATTCTAGTCCTTTCCTGCATACACTCAAAATATACCTTAATAATTATCAACGCCCTTTCTCCTCCGCTTAATTTCTGAAGCCACTTACTCTGTTTCCTCCTGCCCTCCCTTGGGTTTACCTCACTACTCCGGGTCATAACTCTGGCCCTAGTAAACCTAGAGGTACCGTGTTTGAGCTCATTAGACTCAGGAAAACCAGCTCTATCTTTTAGCTTTAACCGATTTTAAAAATACGGCAGTCGAGTTAAGTAAATGAATCAATCACTTTCACAAATTCGGAGTATCGACTGAGGCGCTTCTGTATTATTCAAGTCAAAACTACTACACATAGAAACAAAATTACTCTTTAACAACATTTGTAAAACCTATGCTAAAGAAAAGAAGCCTCTGAAAAACGAGGTTAACAAAAGAAATGATCATCTTCAATTACAAATGATCTCCATTAATCTACCACAACCGCTTCCTACAAAACATATTCCGGGTTTCTTTGCGAACACGTTGTAACGTTGTAGTACTACCACGTTCAAAGAACGAGGTGGCCTGAAGGAATTTAGTTCAGAGAGGAATAAAATTACGAGATTCTAGTAATCTTTAGATTTACAATGCACAGAGTGTATACGACCGTTTGATATTAAATACAATTACGTATAGTATGTGACATTATAAAGCGAGACAAAAAAAATCAACTAAATATCTTCAATAATTTAGACACAGGACTACTTTTTTAATTTCTTTAATTCTAAACACTCTGTAAGTACGTCAAACGGTCACTGACGTAAGTCATAATGTGTAAAA
The DNA here is from genome assembly GCA_963082885.1 of Parascotia fuliginaria. NCBI lineage: Eukaryota > Metazoa > Arthropoda > Insecta > Lepidoptera > Erebidae > Parascotia > Parascotia fuliginaria. The sequence goes on along the minus strand of OY720180.1, from coordinate 2,138,186 downwards.
TGGCGACTTGATTCATCCTGGGTTGTGCCTGGTTCTGGAGCTGGCACGAAGCCGGGATTTCAATTTAAGACAAAAGAAATTGCCATTGCAATCAACTCCATGACTAAGGGTAAATCCCCGGGCCATGACGGGCTCAGTATCGAGCACCTCCGGTATGCGGGACCAGATCTGCCAAGAGTCTTGACATTGTTATATACATTCTGTATGACTCATAGTTATATACCTGCAGATATGTTACGTACTGTGGTTGTACCGATAGTAAAAAAACAAAACAGGTGATCTTGCTGACAAGTCTAACTACAGACCTATATCTTTAGCGACAGTTATCTCTAAGGTGTTAGACGGCATGCTTAATACACAGTTGAATAAATGCATTAACCTCCATGACAACCAGTTTGGGTTTCGCCCAGGTCTATCGACGGAGAGTGCAATACTGTGTCTTAAGCATGCTGTCAATTACTATACAAAGCGTAATACATCCCTAAATTGCTGCTTTCTTGACCTTTCCAAAGCTTTTGACCTGGTTTCTTACGATATTCTCTGGAGTAAGTTGGAAGAGTGTCAACCACCAAATGGAGTATTAGACATGCTTAAATATTGGTATGGAAACCAGGTCAATAGTGTGCGTTGGGCAGGGGCTTTATCGCATGCGTATGGGTTGGAATGCGGGGTGAGACAAGGTGGCTTGACCTCGCCCACACTTTTCAATCTCTACGTAAATGAGCTGATTGGTGAGCTCAACAGAACCAGAGTCGGTTGTCATATTGATGATATATGTATAAATAACATCAGTTACGCGGATGACATGGCTCTGCTGAGCGCATCACCATGTGGTCTGCGAAAACTTCTTCGCATATGTGAAAAATATGCTGAATGTCATGGTCTAGTGTATAATGTGCAGAAAAGTGAGATCATGGTCTTTGAGGCGGGGGGCAAAAGAACTATAAATATTCCTCAATTGCTGCTCAATGGAGATCCACTAAAAAGAGTTTTTAGTTTCAAATATCTGGGTCATATTTTAACTCCTAGCCTCAAAGACGATGACGATATTGAAAGGGAGCGGAGGGCGTTGTCGGTGAGAGCGAACATGCTGGCTCGCAGGTTTGCACGATGCTCAAAAAATGTTAAAATTACACTTTTTACAGCCTATTGTACATCATTTATACGTGCAGCCTGTGGGCTAGATATACTCAAAAAGCTTACAATTCCCTCCGTATCCAATTCAATAACGCGTTCAGAGTGCTGTTGGGACTACCCCGCTTCTGCAGTGCGTCCGGGATGTTCGCAGAGGCGAGGGTAGATTGTTTCGTTACCATAATGCGCAAACGTCGTGCATCTCTGGTTCGCAGGGTGCGGGCTGGTTCAAACAGCATACTGGCTATGATTGCGAGTAGGTTGGACTGTCGATACATCGGTCACTGCTGTGCTGTCTCTCATGGAGTGCAGCCGTGATTTTGATGTGCCGTACTGTACCTATTTTGTAACTGTGTGATTGTCATTTACTAACATAGGATAAGATTGTATGTATCACTAACAAAATGAGTCTTGCAACTTGAATAAATGATTATTATTATTATTATAATCCACGTCGAAGGATAAACGTTGCCGAGGTCAGTGAACTTGTCATAATAAATAGTGTATTACTTTGTATCTACTACTAAAATATTATTTATTTTGTTGTTTTTCGTCAAATCACTTTTGTTATTAATTTTAAATCATTATACGGACTAGTAACAGCTGCCTTTTAATTTAATATTAAACCGTCGTATACACTCGATATATAAAGCTTGCTACATGAGAAAGGTGGCGCACGAAGATGGTAGGCCGGTGGTAGGGCTCGCAGCGGCAGCGCGCCGCCGGAGTATATAAACGCCGTCAGCACCCGCGGCCTTCCCCTTAGCTCCAGCTACAAACCGAAGTTGAGTGTCCACCTCCTTACCATCGGCAGGACACCTACGGATCCTCCACCTTATTCGAACCGCATACATTTCTCATTGCTCTGTATAAAGCCTGGAATAATCTCATGTAAATAGTGGCACTTTAAAGCGTTATACATTTTTGTAACTTCTGGCAATATCTAACTGTTTTCTGATTACTTTGTGTCTGTTTTTGATGATTCGCCAGCACCATGTAATATTCCTCAGGAACAGCGCTTTAGTAGCACACTATCGAATTTGGTACTATCGGATTCAGATATTCGTCGTAAACTTAAAGCTCTTGATGCCAAAAAAGGAGCTGGTCCTGATGCATTGCATCCCATATTCTTAAGAGAATGTGCTGCACAACTGTGCGTTCCCTTAAATATTATTTTTAACCTTTCCCTTAAATTAGGCGTTTTCCCCACGTTGTGGAAGTCTGCAAACATCATACCTATCCTGAAGGGTGGTGACTCTGGGTTATGCGAGAACTACAGGCCCATTAGCATACTCTCTAGCGTAGCTAAGGTATTTGAGTCTATTGTGTACGACAGCGTTTACACTCACGTAAACCCTTTTATAACAGAGCGACAGCATGGTTTTGTTAGGCAGAAGTCAACACTTACGAACTTGTTAGAGTACAAGCAATATTTATGCTCAGCTTTTGCAAGGGGTGGTCAGGTGGACTCCATTTACACCGATTTCCGGAAGGCCTTCGACAAGGTTAATCATTATATACTTTGTCAAAAGCTTTCCTGGTACGGTATTCATGGTAATTTGCTAAGGTGGATCCAATCTTACCTGTCTAACCGCAGTCAGATTGTTGCAATGAAGGGTTTTAAATCGTCATCGAGGTCTATTCGATCTGGTGTGCCTCAGGGGTCGCACCTAGGGCCACTGCTCTTCAACATATTCATAAACGACCTTGTGGACAGGTTACAGTGTCCATGTCTTCTTTATGCTGATGACCTAAAGGTGTATACCTCGGTGACTAATGAAAGTGATTGTGAATTTCTACAAAAAGATGCCCTCACTATAGCCAGTTGGTGCAAATCAAACTGTATGTACCTCAACATCGATAAATGTTTAGTCATGTCATTTACTAACAAACGGAATATAAAAAATTTTGACTACAAATTAGAGGGTACAACCCTACAACGTATGTCAGTAGTAAAGGACTTGGGTGTTCGATTCGACTCCAAACTCACTTTTCGTGACCACTATGATGACATAGTTAATAGAGCACATAAACTCATTGAATTCATATTCAGAGCTACCAAGAATTTTAAAAACTCATCTACCTTTATCTACCTTTTCAACACCCTTATAAGGACCATTCTGGAATATGCCAGTGTCGTTTGGTCGCCTTGTTATAAAGTGCATACCGACAGACTTGAACAAGTGCAAAATAAAGCCCTAAAATTTATTGCATTCAGAAATCATCTAAGCCGCAAGCTGACTTCCTATAAAGAGAGACTATTATATTTCAGATCCTCCACACTCAGTTCACGTCGGCATATTCAGGACCTATTATTTTTACACAAATTGATACACTCACAAGTTACTTCTTCGCCGCTGTTGTCATGTCTAGACTTTAATGCTAAACCCAATCCAAGACATCCAAAACCCTTCGTATTAAACGTTTATACAAACAACACCTCTTTCTATAATCCTCTTACCCGTATGTGTCGTGCTTACAATGACTTAGTTACTTCCACTGGTAGAGATGCGAACAGAACGGCTGATATTGATTTGTTTAACCCTAATTACATTTCCTTTCGAAGGAATATTTTTGGATACATAGACTGCATTAAGTAATTTTTTTTTTTTAATTTTCTATATTCATTAATAACGTTAATGCTGATAATGTAAAAACACTAACTGCAACTGTTTTCAAAATTTTAATTTAAGTTTTATTAGTTGATCTGCACGGCAACGTAGCTTTTGTATTATAGTGATGTTTGTGCTTAGCAACCTTATGTTGTGTGTACTATTATAGGTTTGCATTCTAGACTAAGAACATTTGTCATTAAATCTTGTTAGCTGTAAGATGAATGTAAACTGTTTGTACACCTAATAAAATAAAAATAAAAATAAAATAAATATCGTAATTTTATTAATCACTGAATTGAAAACCTTCAGAACACCACGTTCTTCAAACGCGGTAGCCTTTCAACGTTACAACGTTATCAGGAAAAATACGCATAAACCCTATGCGGTGAAAATGCAGCGATATCTCAACTGTGTAAAAAAAGCTTCGGAGTAAAAATGGACATTGCAACAAAAGTCGCGCACGAAGTGTTGTTAAAACCATTAAAATTAATTTATTTAGCTCATTTTATCTAATCAGTTAGATTAAGCAAATTGTGATTAGATAATACTTAATATTAGAATTATGATTTCGATAGCCAGTTTAAATAGGCGAAACAGAGAGATTTGTAGTGATTTTAGTGTAACTTAATTCATAGAGGTGTCGTACTGTAAGTATAGTATGTATTTAAAATGAACAATTATTTTCTTTAAATATTATCCAATTTCATTTGTTTTAATTATTAATAAAAAACAATAATAAATGTATATTTTTGTGCAATCACCAATGCGCCTAGAGCAAGCGTGGTGATTAATGCTCATGGCTTCTCTATATGAGAAGAGGCCTTTGCCCTGCAGTGGTACATTATCAGGCTTATAATATTATTATTAACTTTATTGTATTGAACTAGCAAGCGCCTTAAGTATTTATTTTTAGAACTAAATGCTGTCATTTAAGTATTTCATGTTGTCAAAGAGATATCTAATACCACAATTATAGCGCATAAGAGCTTATCTACTACCAAAGGCAAATGAAAATATAAAATATATAAAAGCCTCCTAAAAACATCTCCACTTTGTCCTATCATGAATGGTTTGCCACTAACTTAACCATAGGTCCTATTATATAAAGCGGAAGAGTTTGTTATTTTGTTTGTTTGTTTGAACGCGTTAATCTCTAAAACTACCAGTCGGAATTGAATTTTTTTTGAGTATGATAGCTCAGTTTCTGAGGAAGGTTATAGGCTATGTAATTTCATGCTACTGGCGACGGCAGCAGAGCAGTAAGCAAAGGAGAGGGTAAAACCGCGCGGTGGAAAGCTATCTTCATCTTCTTTTTATCGAGTGGTTAGTGGTCAATCTGGTTGTCAGGATTCGTTCAGGTCCCATGTAATTTATTAATATTGGAAAGTTATTATAATATATAATCTCAATATATCTGTTTGGTGTTTCAGGAAATTCAGCAACAATGGTGCGTGTAACTGTAACTGAAGGTATGTTAGAGGGTGAGGTGCAACATAATAAATATACGGGAAAGTTGTTCAATAGCTTCAAAGGCATCCCGTATGCCCAACCGCCTATTGGTGACCTTCGATTTAAGGTAGGTTGAAACCATTTTCCATTGTTTAATACAGTGTGAAAAGTCAATATAATATAATACAATTCAAGTATTGTGTACAAAGACAAAATTAAACTCATTATTTGTTTTGATCACAATAGTATAATATGTTAGTTACGAATGAAGAGATATCAGCCAATATTTGCCTATTTCTATTCCTACTCATGAGTAGTTACTCGTAGTAACATGTGTAAACATTCATTAAAAAAAGTATATCTAGTCTGCTGTCAGTGAAAATAAGTAATGTGTTAGACGTGTAGATGTGGTTTTAACGCTCTGAAACTTTTTTATTTATTCATTTTCATTTTGTTGAACATACACGAAACTCACAAATAATGTTATTAATCTTGACATACAATATCATAGTAAAATGAGCGGCCTGAACGCTAAGAGCGATTTCTTTTAGGCAACTACACTTTTATAGGTGTTCTAACAATTATATCTTCAACTTTAAACTCTCTAAAATGACATAAATATATTTCCAGGCCCCACAACAACCAAAACCTTGGACCGGAGTAAGAGATGCAAAAGAATTTGGAAACAACTGCTACCAATTCGATCCGTTCATCAGCAAAAAAACAATCGGCTCGGAAGACTGCTTATACCTCAACGTTTACACTCCTACCGTTAAGCCTAACGAACCTTTACCAGTCATGTTCTGGATACACGGAGGAGAGTTCGCTATGGGTAGCGGTGACGACTTATTGTTTGGCCCTCAATTTCTAGTCCACAAAGATGTCGTACTCGTGACAATCAACTATAGACTAGAAGTACTGGGTTTCCTTTGCTTGAATACTGAAGACATTCCAGGAAATGCTGGAATGAAAGACCAAGTTGCTGCCCTTAGATGGACTCATAAAAATATCGCCAGTTTTGGTGGTGATCCTAATAACATCACAATATTCGGTGAGAGTGCTGGTGGTGGGAGTGTCAGTTACCATTGTATATCACCAATGTCAAAAGGCTACTTCAAGAGAGCTATAATTATGAGTGGTGCTTCGAATAGCTACTGGGCACAAGCGTGGAAACCACGCGAAAGAGCAATGGCATTAGCGAGACACTTACGATTTTACTCTGAAGACGACAAGGAATTGTATGAATTCTTCAGAAACCAGCCGGTTGAAAACCTAACGCGAGTTCAAGCACCCATTCTGCTATCTGAAAAAACGCCATCAAAAATAGAATGTTTCTTTAGTATAGTCGATGAACAGAAATTCGGTGACAACGAAAGATTTTTTTATGGTGATATGTTCAATGCGTTATCTACAAACATTCATGAGGGAATTGATATAATGATTGGATGGACTTCGGATGAAGGTTTTGTTAATTTCGGGTCTGAACCCGATTCGTACAAGAAAAAATTAGATTTAATGCGTAACTTCCCTGAGGTCTTGCTTTCCAAACCTCTGTCACTTCACTTAACAATGGATCAACAATTGGAGTTTGGGCGAAGAATGAGAAAATTCTATTTCAAAGACACGGTAAAAGATGAGGACTGGGACAAACTAGCAAATTTCTATGCGATGGATTTATTTCTCTACCCCATTATGCAGTGGGTGAAAGCCGCTGCCAAAACGACTAAAAATAACTTGTATGTGTACGAATTTTCTTGTGTGTCTGAGAGAAACATAGCGGCTGCATTGCTTGGAGGAGTAGCAGGTCTCCTGAAAGGCAAACCAATTTGCTGTCACGGTGAAGATATAATGTATTTATTTCATAATACAATTATGCCTGCAAATATCAGTCCTGAAACTATGGGTAAAATTGAAAGAGCAACAAAACTGTGGACTAACTTTGCTAAAACCGGGTAAGTTCACGATGAAAATACATTTAATTTTACATGACTGGCAAAAAATATCTGATATTTTAAGAAAGCTTAAGAGAAGTACTTATGTGTTTGTGTATATTTGTATGAGAAGATTTTTAACAATTTTCATTTTATTATTAAAATTCATTTTTATTTTAGGACAAATAATGTATTTTAGCGATGTTTTAAGGCTTAACCGAGAGAGTAGAAATAAAAAAATGTGAAATAAAAACAATTTCTTAGAATACGTACGCATTATTTTTATTGAATTTATATTAGTTTTTAATAAAAAGGATCTGAAATAATTTTGGTTGGCAGCGTATCGTTCCCTTTTAGATAGTTTATGAGGCGTCTCTATTCTCTTTTTTACTATCAATGCAAATATTATTGATTTATAATAAAATTGCACTATTTCAGAAACCCTACTCCTGATGATTCCGTGGGTATCAAGTGGTTGCCGTATACACTCAATAGTCAAAATTACCTGAACGTGGGGAATGTATTAGTGCCCGGCACTGCCCCTAGAAAGGAAGAACAAGAATTTTGGACGAACATTCATAAAGAATTTGGACAGAAGGTTTTCGAATAACAAAATGTACATTGCTTTGTTAAATTTCTTTATAATTATATAATAAAATATAAAAAGAGAAAATCGAGTATGTTTATTTAGAACTAGCTGCGACCCACGGCTTCGCCCGTCCGTAAAATATGTTTAGTATTCCTCGAGAATACAAAAAATAAAATAAAATAAAATATACGCATCAGTATGGAAACTAATACTTTACGCCGATATTCCATAACAGTAGTAAGTAGTACTTCTCTTGGCTCGGTTCATAACTTCTAATAGCAGTTTATTATGTATTATGACATTTACAAATTTAGTCAAAAAAAAAATTGGTCAGTAGCAAAATATGAATAGGTAAAACAAAATCTATTTAATCAAATCAAATCAAATCAAATCAAATCATTTAATCAGTTTAAATAGAAGTACAATTTTTAGAGGCCTAATATTAATACAAAACAGGTATAATAATGTTAGGAGCCTGTACTAGGAGTAATCCTGTATCACAGGATTACTCTTTTCTTTCTATTTAATATTCTTTGACACAGCATTCTTAAGCAATCTCAAAGTTTGAGATTCAAACGCCAACTTCACACTCATCACGACACTCGTCACTTATTCAAAACGCTTAACTATATTGTTTGTACTATAAAAACGTACCTAAATGACACTAATAAAGTAAACAACCGCTGCGCTACTTTATCAAACAAAGTAGATTAAACACCAAGGTACGAACAGTATAGAAGTAACAGTCACGCAAAGCACATTAGCTCCGCGATAAAATAAAATAAAAATAAAAAACCGGCAGCTAGCGTCTCAAAACTCATTGAATGTGTTAAAAAGTGTTCAATTTACTAGAATTTATGTGCGCAACCTGATCGACGCACAGGAGTCGGAGTACCAGGCCCTCAACTTTGCTACAGGATATATCCATACAGGTCAGAAATATTAATTATTCATTATTACCATCACTCAGAGCTTGTCATTCCCAACTCGACGATATATCGTACTAGGGAGTTGATCAAGAATTCCTAGGAAGTTATTAACATTTCAGATATCGAAAACCACGTGGCTGTAACCACGTGCGGCGTATAGGTTAAGTACACGCCTTACCACAGTTTAGGTTAAGTACTAACACATGACACGAGCTGTGACATCACCGAACCTACGTAAGGACTCTAAAGACGGAACAAGTCGACCAAAGGCACCATCCACCTAACGCCTGGAAACCTGGAGGTACAACTCATAGGATCTCCCTTGCCTCACTTATCCCAACCCCCATGAATGGGTTCATTATAACCAGGGCACCGTTCCCTTTACACCAATCACATAAACCATCCTTTTAATTTACCTCCCTACTCAACGTAACACCCACCCCCTAGTTGAACCTCCGTTCATTCTTCTACTTTCCTGCATACACTCAAAATATACCTTAATAATTATCAATTCTCTTTTCCTCCCCTTAACTTCTGAAGCCACTTACTCTCGTTTCCGCCCCCCCCCCCCCTTGGGTTTACCTTACTTCGTGTCATAACTCTGGTCCTAGTAAACCTAGAGGTACCGTGCTTGGGCTCATTAGACTCAGGAAAACCAGCTCTATTTTTTGGCTTTAACAGATTTTAAAAATACGGCAGTCGAGTTAAGCTAATGAATCAACCACTTTCACAAATTCGGGGTATCGACTACGACGCTTTTGTATTATTCAAGTCAAAACTACTACACATAACAGCAAAATTAATCTTTAACAACATTTGTAAAACCTATGCTAAAAAAAGAAGCCCCTGGAAAACGAGGTTAATTAAGGAAATGATCATCTTCAACCACAAATGATCTCCATTAATCCACCTCAACCGCTTCCTACAAACATATTCCGGGTTTCTTTGCGAACACATTGTAACGTTGTAGTACTACCACGTTGGAAAAACGAGGTGGCCTGAAGGTGTTTTGAAGTTCAGAGAGGAATAAAATTATGAGATTACTAGGATTTACAATATATACAAATGCTTGCTAAATGCTAAAGGTGGTGCACGGCGATGGTAGGCCAGTGGTAGGGCTCGCAGCGGTGGCGTACCGCCGAAGTATATAAACGCCCGCGGCTGTCCTTGTAGCTCCAGCTACGAACCGAAAGTTAAGTGTCCGCCTCCGTCCGATCCATCGGCAGGGCACCTACGGATCCTCCACCTTATTCGAACCGCATACATTTCTCATTACTCTGTATAAAGCCAGGAATAATCTCATGTAAATAGTAGAACTTTAAAACATTATATATTTTAATTAAACACGAAGTGTTTGGGGCAGACGGAAGAGCCGGTGTATCAGCAAGAACCGTTGGACGACGTCTGGTAAAAGCAGGGTTGTTTGGAAGAGTGGCTCGCAAAGTACCGTTGTTAATGATTGAACATAGAAATGTTCGTTTGGCGTTTGCACGTAAATATGGACATTGGACCTACGCCCAGTGGCAACATGACGATACCAAGGTTAATTTGATTTCTTCAGATGGAAGGCAATATGTACGGCGTCCTGGAAATGAATTCAAGATTCACAAAAAAGCAGGTAAAACATTAAAACGTGGGGTTCATTTTCTGGACGTGGAGTGGGACCTGTGAGGAAAGTTCAGGGTAACTTAGACTAACATCAATACAAACAGTATTGGAAAAACTATGCTTTCCTATGCTGAGGAGCATCTCCCTATTAGCGGCGGTAATTACCAACAACGGTTTTGCTACTGGGTACTGATTTCACACGTAATAAAATCGAGCTGTTAAAGTATAATAATACTGCAGATTATAAGTTTTGTTTAACTCTATTATTAACCGACTTCAAAAAAAGTAGGAGGTTTCTCAATTCGACAGTATATATGCGGATTTTATTCCTCTCTTGAATTAAAAACCTTCAGACCACCACGTTCTTCAAACGCGGTAGCCTTTCAACATTATCAGGAAGAATACGCATAAACCCGATGCGATGAAAATACAGCGACACCTCAACCACGGTAATACTATTTACAGTAATCCATCTTCATACAAACGGACAAAGCGCGAGCTATGCCTACGCGCCTCGGTCTCGGTATGCGCTCGGTGTGCAGACAGTCGCGACTGTGCCGCAGTGACGAACGGACGGTGTGTTGTTTTTTTAACAATAAGCGCGCGATTTTTTTTACTAAAAATAAGTTCAAGTACATATTTAATATGAAGAGTAGGATATATTGTACTGTTATTGGTTGCATGAATTCTCGTCAATAAGGCATCCAGAGATAACTTTTTTTAGATTACCTGGAAACTTTGAAAGGTAAGACTATAAAATAATTTTATTTACTAGTAGGTAGGTACATAATGTGTGTCTTTATAATGGATAAGTAATTACTTTTATCTACCGAAAAAAATGATGTCTGGATTAATAAATAAAGTGAATAGAGTAAAGAAAAGTGATTGACACGAGTGAAATAAGTAGTTATAGGCAGTTCATGAATCATGATACGGTAGATACGCTTGCGTTAAAACCTCGGGGCATGTTTGTTTTTCGTTGTTAGTTTGTATTATTAAAGAAAAGACGTGGTATTTTATTATAAATAATAGTTGTTTATTGTACTGTGTGTATGGATAATACAAGAAAAAATAAATTTCCAATCAAAAAACAACACGCATTTTTATTGACACTTCCTATTAAATTCACAAAGCATTTTATTTGTTTATATAGAAAAGTATATTTACAATCACAAAACTAAATGGAAACACAAAGTAGGCAAATGTAATTGCGCGCCGTGACTCCGCTCGCCGCAGTAGAATATCAGGGTGCCAAAACGGTGAACGATAAAGAAAAGGAGTCCACACCCATCTCCATTCGAAGCTGTGTTCCGGATGATGATGGATTTGTGAAAGTCCAGAAGAAACGTAGGCGTCAAACCGAAATAAGTGTGGTACAGCACCCACAGGGCCCAACTTCCTGTTGAAACCTGCAGTACTACCGAGCTGTACCTACCGAGGCTACGACGCGTGTAGTAGGTACGTCGACCCCCAAACGTGCCTACTCTGCAATTGTCGCTGCAAACAATACTACTGTGTCACAACCATCACGACAAGTAGTTATTGTAAAAGGGGATAAGCAGGATCGCTCTATACCTAGCACGACTATAGGTGCAAAAACACGAAGTGTGACGAGGAAGGTTTCATCAAGGTGGAAAAGAAGAAAAGGAAGCCTACTCATCACAACCTGTGTGGTACAGGTCTGACAGGACCCAGCATGCTGCTACGTGCTGCAACACCAACGACGCAGCTGTATGTGTCCCGCCTACACCACTCTACCAAGGCCGAGGAGATCGTGGAGTACATCAAGGTGAAGACAAACCTGACCTTGAGGGTGAAGAAGTTGGAGGCGCGCCACAAAACTAATATTACATCGTTCGTGGTGCAGGCTCCAACTCCACAGTTAGAGACCTTCCTCAAGGAGGAGTTCTGGCCGATGGGTGTCTTATATCGCCGTTTCCGCGGCCAGCTACTTGACACCCCGCAGCAAAACACGACGCCGACCTCTCGTACACAGTAGCTTTTAGTTTTAAATTATATAAAATATGTATTAGTTTATAGTTTTTATTTTGTTATTTATGTATTGAAATTTTATGGGCTCTAAATGCCTGAAATAAATGGTTATTATTATTATTATTATTAGTACCCACTACGCTACTGTATGTCTCACGCCTGCATCACTCCACAACGACTCAGGATCTCGTGGAGTACATCAAGGTCAAGGCCACTTACATCGTGAAGGTGGAGCCTTTGGAGTCGCATCACTGCGTGAACTTCAAGTCGTTCGTGGCGCGTGTGCCGCGAAGGCCCTTGAAACCTTCACCAAAGAAGATTTCTGCCCGAAGGGCGTGGTGTTCCGGCGGTTCCGGGGCAGGCTGTGAGACAACGGAACCAAAACCGACCGACAGGCACAACGAGAAGTGTTTTTTTTTTTTTTTTTATATACTAGCCTACCAAAGTGACTCCACTCTGCCTGATGGTAAGCAGCAAGCGGAATCCAGAAGTGGCGGACACCATTCCAAAAGCCAAACTACTGGTATGGTGGCCTCCACTATGGCGGCTTAGTGAGATGCTTTTTCACGCCCCGCTTAAAAGACCCAGGATCAAAATTAGATGGGAACACATGCGCTGGCAAAGAGTTCCAGGCTTTAATTGAGCGACAAAAGTATGAAGTGCTGAACCGTTTGGTTCGAGACCCTTTAGATTCCACTGTGAAAGGGTGGCACTTTAGTCCCGCACGTGTTGTTCTGGACAAAAAGGGAGAGGGTGGGATTAATTCAAAGAGCTCTTCAGAACACTCCATGGTAAAGGCGATAGAAGACGGCCATTGAGGCGATGTCTCTTCGCAGCTGTAAAGGCTCAAGGGTCTTAGTAGCCTCCGGGCTTCCGATGATACGGACTGCTCGCCGCTGCAACCTATCGAGTGCATCCAGTAAGTACTGTGCGGAGCCAACCCAAAGATGAAAGCAGTACTCCACGCAGGAACGAACCTGTGTCTTATAAAGAAGACAGAGCTGCTCGGGCGTGAAGTACCGCCTCACCCTGTTCAGGACACCGAGTTTACAGGAGGCGGTTTTAATGACGCACTCGATGTAGTTCTTGGGGTTGAGATCTCGGCTGATGTCCATACCCAGGATACTTAGGCTATCCTGTAGTGGTAACGCTGTGTTCTGAAGAGAGGGAAGGGGAAGGAACGGAGATTTTTTTGCAGAGAACGCACACACCTGTGTTTTCTTGGCATTGAACTCGACCAAATTCTCACAACCCCATTTAGAAATGCGGTATAATACTTGGTCAGCTACAAGTTCTAGGCGTTTTGCCTCGATGTCAGTCTGTTTAGCCGCAGGATGTCCGAGATATCGCCCATGCACTGTACTATCATCTGCATAGCAATGAATGTTGCCAAGGGACAACATGTCATTGACATGCAGAAGATACAGAGTGGGCGACAGGACGGACCCCTGAGGCACCCCAGCGTTGACCTGCAAATAATTGGAGGCCGATCCGTCACAAAGGACTCTAATGCGGCGCTCACGCAGGAATGCGGCAATCCAGTTGCACAGCTGGGGTGGCAGACCATATGCTGGAAGCTTGGACAGAAGCGAACGGTGCCAGACTCTATCGAAGGCTTTGGTTATGTCAAGACCGATGGCCAAGGACTCGCCATGCCTGTCCATAGCTTCACCCCATTGGTGCGTGATATACGCTAGAAGGTCACCCGTAGACCGTTTTGACCTAAAGCCATATTGTCGGTCACTAATTAACGAGTGACCCTCTAGGTAGCGGACTAGTTGGGAGTTTATTATCCGCTCAAGCACCTTGCAGAGAACTGAGGTGACAGCTATGGGTCGATAGTTGCCTGGCTCGGACCTATCCCCTTTTTTGGGAATGGGTTGAACATTCGCCTCTCTCCAAGCCTCCGGCACAATTCCCGAGGAATAAGATAGGCGGAATAGGCGCGTCAATGCAGGATACAACTCCGCTGCGCATTTCTTAAGAACCACCGCTGGAATACCATCCGGTCCGCTGGCTTTCCGAACATCGAGCGACCTTAGTTCCGCACGGACATCACGATGCCTAATACGGATATTAGGCATAACGGAGTCGCAGCCAGATATAGTCGGCGGTTGCAAGTCACGGTTGTCGATTCGGGAGTTAGCCGCAAAGAGTTCTACAAGCAAGTTTGCTTTCTCTTGCGGCTCGTGGGCCAGCGATCCATCAGGACATTTCAAGGGGGGCAGCGAAGGCTTGCAGAAGTTGGATTGCACGGCCTTGGCTAGTCGCCAGTAGCTACGGCTACCCGTAGGATGCGAAATGAGTTCTTGCCCAATCCGTGCAATGCGCTGGGCATCCGCTCTGATGTAAGCCCTCTTGCATTCCTTAGTGGCTTTGTTGTACGCTGCTTTTAGGCGATCCAAGCTAGGGTCGCGTCGTGCTCGGGCCCTGATCCAAGCGCGGTACGCCGATTCTTTTTGTTTAACAGTGTCGGCGCACTCACGGTTGAACCAGGGACGCGTTTCGCCGGCACTGGTGACATCTGAGGATGGAATGTAATATTCCATACCTAACAAGATCTCACCAGCGACAGCAGTAGCACTTTGCGACCGATCCCTGTCTTTAAAGCAGCGTAATGCCCATGGGACGGAAGCAAAGTAATCCCGCATACCGTCCCAGTCTGCTGACGAGTAGTGCCATAGTCGTCGCTTTACCTCCGAACGTCGTGGGGGAGCAACAAGAGGCACTGAGGCACAGACCAAACAGTGGTCGGAATTACCCAGTGGGGCGTGGACCGAAACACTGTATTGGTCTGGGTGACTCGTCAGCAAAGTAGGTCTAGCAAAGAGGGCGCTTGACCTGGAATATCTGGAATCCTGGTGTGATGGATTACCAGTTGCGTCAGGTCATGCGTGAGAGCGAATGCATGGGCGGCTCGTCCCGCATGGTCTGTTCTGAGAGAACCCAACCAGGTCTCGTGGTGGGCGTTAAAGTCTCCCAGAAACACCAATTCCGCGTTCGGAAACCGCTCCTGCGCTAAGTCTGCTGCCTGACTCAGATGGTCAAAGAGTCGAGTTGTCTCCAAATCTCCGGAGTGGGAACGGTAAAGGCACGCGTAGACCCGGCTCAGAGAACCATGATCAACGTGAAGCCAAAGGATGGGGTAGGATGGGTCCTCTAGGCAGCGCAGACAGCGAACGCAAACATCCGCCCTGACGAATGCGCATACTCCGGCCTTAGCGCGAAAGCGCTCCTCGAGCACATAGCCCGGGTAGTGCAGGTATGCCGTGTCGTCAGGGCGGCGTATTTGTGTCTCCGTTAGGAAAAGCAAAGCCGGCCGTGCCGTCTCGAGGTGTTGGTGGACAGCGTTGAGGTTTGAATGGAGTCCACGGATGTTAGTGAACTCCACCTCAAATAGCGGGTTGGTGGGGGAGGAAGATGCCGCTGTTAGACCTGCTGCTTTTTTGTGTGCTGCCATGTTGGAGGGTGAAGGGAGGGGCGTGGAAAAGATGACTGCCCTCGCAGCAAGGCTAGACAAGGTGCCGAGTATTGCTTAGTCATTTAACTGTGTGGCATGGTGGTAGCCGATCCGCCGGACGGAAGGGCCCCCGTACCCTCTCGGAAATGGTCGCCGGGTCCCACCATCCGGTCACCAACCGGCACGACGAACCACTCCGGGATTATGCGCGACCTGGTGGGGCAGCCTCCTAGGGTGGTTAGGCCTAGTTGGGCCCCTGTACTATGCCGCGGGCGGCCAGCGGCACCACCGTTTCTACGGGTCTCCCTGGCCGGCGGGTCGACCCACACCACCCACACAATGACTCCGCGGATACTCAGCTGGTCCCACATATGCTGCGAGGATTGCCATCTTTGCATCAGTTGGGCCTCCGGCACTCTCACTCACCAAGCGAAACGCAATAGTACGAATACCATTACTCTTACGTCGATCTTCTATGAGAGGGTAGTACTTCCCCGGTCGATCCGACCCATTCATGCTGAAACCAGCGTGGATCTACTACTACTAAAGTGTCTTTATAGATTTAAGTTATATTCAATATATATTTTAGATTAAGGTATTTATTAATTAACTTTTATTTAAATAGTGTGTAGTATACTTATATTATAATGTATGTATGATAGTCTGTAAGATATGTATTAACAAAATGTATTCTCGATGGTACCCAAGATACAAGCACTAGTTTAGTTTGGGACCAAAGGGAAACCACTTGTAATAAAATGTAATTTATATTTATGAAATAAATTGATTGAATTGATTGATTGAATTAAAGTGCTGGATGCGGGCAGCCCTATTACATGTTTACGTACCGCGCGGCTGTAGGCATTTATTTATAATATACGGGCGAGTCACAATACTGATAGATAGTATTACCGTGCCTCAACGGTGTAAAAAAGGCTTCGAAGTAAAAATGGACATTGCAACAAAAGTCGTTGCAAAAGAAGTGTTGTTAAAACCATTAAAATTAAATTAGCTCATTAAATTTTATCTAATCAGTTGATTATGCAAATTGTGATTAGATAATACTTTTATTATATGATTTTGAAAGCCAGTTTGAATAGGTCAGACGGAGTGATTTGTAGTTATTTTTTGTATAACTTAATTCATAGAGCTGTCGTACTGTAAGTACTTATAGTGTATATTCAAAATTAACAATTATTTTCTTTAAATACTATTAAATTTATTTTTTTCAATTATTAATAAATAATAACAATAAACGTATTATTTTTTGCAATATTGCCAATGTGCCTTGAGCAAGCGTATTATAATATAAAGCGGAAAAGTTTGTTTGTTTGTTTGAACGCGCTAATCTCTAGGACTACTAGTCGGATTTAAATAATACTTTTGCGTTTGATAGCCCAGTTCCTGAGGAAGGGTATAGGCTATGTAATATCACGCTACTAGAAACGGGAACAGAGCAGTAAGCAAGGACGCGGGTAAAATCGCGATGCGGAAAGCTATTATTATAATCTCAATATATCTGTTTGGTGTTTCAGGAAATTCAGCAACAATGGTGCGTGTAACTGTAACTGAAGGTATTTTAGAGGGTGAGGTGCAGCATAATAAATATACGGGAAAGTTGTTCAATAGCTTCAAAGGCATCCCGTATGCCCAACCGCCTATTGGCGACCTCCGATTTAAGGTAGGTTAAAACCATTTTCCTTTGTTTAATACAGACGAGGGTTTAACTCAAATATCTATAAAATAGGTATCATTAAAACATTGAAACTGTCCGACTAGAAAAGTATATCCCTTCTACATAAGACCACTTCCAAAGCATTTTCACCTGGGCAGTATTGGGTAAAAATTCAAAATTAAACTCATTATTTGTTTTGATCGCAATAGTACAAAATGTTAGTTACGAATGAAGAGATATCGGCCAATATTTGCCTATTTATAATCTTACTCATGAGTAGTTACTCGTAGTAAAACTAACGCTCCTAAACATTCTTTAAAAAAAAATATCTAGTCTTCTGTCAGTGAAAATAAGTACTCGTAAAGTTTTAGACGTGTAGATGTGTGCTTAACGCTCTGAAACTTTTTTATTTATTTATTTTTACTTTGTTGTACATACACCAAACTCACAAATAATGTTATTAATCTTGACATACAATATCTTAGTACAAAGGGCGGCCTGAACGCTAAGAGCGATTTCTTTTAGGCAACCCATTATATCTTCAACTTTATCTCCCTAAACTGACATAAATATATTTTCAGGCCCCACAACCACCAAAACCTTGGACCGGAGTAAGAGAAGCAAAAGAATTTGGAAGTATGAGCTACCAGTTCGACCCATTCATCGACATGGAAAATTCCGGCTCAGAAGACTGTTTGTACCTTAATGTTTACACTCCCACCATTAAGCCCAACCAACCTCTACCAGTCATGTTTTGGATACACGGAGGAGCGTTCGCTATGGGCAGCGGTGATGACTCAATGTATGGCCCTCATTTTCTAGTCAACAATGGAGTCGTACTCGTAACAATCAACTACAGGCTAGAAGTATTAGGATTCCTTTCCTTGAATACTGAAGACATTTCAGGGAACGCTGGAATGAAAGACCAAGTTGCTGCCCTTAGATGGACCCATAAAAACATTGCCAGTTTCGGTGGTGATCCTAATAACATCACAATATTCGGTGAGAGCGCTGGTGGTGGGAGCGTCAGCTACCACTGTATATCACCAATGTCGAAAGGCTACTTCAAGAGAGCTATAATTATGAGTGGGGCTTCGAACAGCTACTGGGCACTAGCTTGGAAACCACGCGAAAGAGCTATGGCATTAGCGAGACGCTTAGGATGTTACTCCGAAGACGATAAGGAATTGTATGAATTCTTTAAAAACCAGCCGGTTGAAACTCTTGCACGAGCCGAAGCACCCATTCTTCTATCTGAAAAAACGCCATCAAAAATAGATTGTTTCTTTACCATAGTCGATGAACAGAAATTCGGCGACAACGAAAGATTTTTTTATGGTGATATGTTCAATGCGTTATCTACAAACATTCATGAGGGAATTGATATAATGATAGGATGGACTTCGGATGAAGGTTTTATTAATTTCGGGCCTGAACCCGATTCGTATAAGGAGAAATTAGATTTAGTGCGTAACTACCCTGAGGTCTTGCTTTCCAAACCACTATCACTTCACTTAACAATGGATCAACAATTGGAATTTGGGAAAAGAATGAGAAAGTTCTATTTCAAAGACACGGTAAAAGATGATGACTGGGACGAATTAGCAAAGTTCTATGCGATGGATTTAGTTATCTACCCTATTATGCAGTGGATAAAAGCCGCTGCAAAAACGAATAAAAATAACTTATATGTGTATGAGTTTTCTTGTTTGTCGGAGAGAAACATAATGGCTTCATTCCTTGGACTGACAGATCTTCTTAAAGGCAGAGTGATTTGCTGTCACGGTGACGAAATACCATATTTATTTAACAATACAGTGCCTGGATATATCGTCTCTGCTACGAGCAAAATTGACAGAGCAACTAAATTATGGACTAACTTTGCTAAAACTGGGTAAGTTCAGTATTGTAAAAAAGGAATGTATTTAAGTGTGGAGGTTTTTCTTAAATTCCTAATTATCATAAATAGCTTACAAAAAGTACGTAAAATAGAACCTACAATTTGGTAGAGACCTTAAAATTATTTGGATTGCCTGCCTGGTCTTGTACAATTAATTATTTAGTATCACTTTAAGAGTTATGAGATTGAGGTGACGTGCCCTAAAACTCCGCTTGTCTTGTTACTTGTTGGTGGGCTCGTTGTCCGCATTTAGACCTCTTGGTCTTTTAACTCCGCTTGTCAAAATGAGCCGTTTTTATTATTACTTCTTTATTATAAATTACTAATATGCAAATTTTGTTGATTTGTAAAATACATACTACTTGCATTGTTTCAGAAACCCTACTCCTAATGATTCTCTGGATGTCAAGTGGTTGCCGTATACCATCAATAGTCCAAACTACATGAACGTGGGCAATGAATTAGTGCCAGGTACTGACCCTAGAAAAGAAGAACAAGAATTTTGGACAGATCTTCATAAAGAATTTGGACAGAAGGTTTTCGAATAACAAAATTAAAAATAAAGAAAATAATGAACACTTTGTAAAATTTATTTCTTCATCATCATAGTAGGCAAGCAACGTTCACTGCTGGACATATGCCGCCTCCAAGTTTCGCCACCTTGGGCGGTCATGAGCTGTCCTCATCCATCGATTGCCCGCCACCCTTATGAGGTCATCGTTCCACCTTATGAAGGTTCTGCCACTCACCTTTCTGGCTCAACGGAAATCGGTTAGATATTGTCAGGCAAAAAATAAAATTGTTTATTATCGAAAGCATATTGAACATATAATAATTATCCATTGCGTATCAGTATCCAGCTTTAAAGGAGAGAGTTAAGAAACAGACAGGGAAAAACCGCGATTTTATCCTATTCTAAGATTACAAGCACCGAGATTACAAACGGCAATGTTTTTATCAGTGAGGTTAGTAATTGTTACCCGTGAGATAGGATAATGCACCAAAGATACTACATACTTTACAATAACAAGTAGTTCTGTTCTACAAACGCTGTGAGACAGACGTCGTAAAAATAAAAGTAAAAATGGTACAAGTACGAGTCAACGAAGGTTTGCTGAAAGGTGAGGTGATTAAAAATAAGTATGGTGGTACATTCTGCAGTTTTAAAGGAGTTCCTTACGCCTTACCACCTCTTGGAGAACTTAGGTTTAAGGTAAATATTTACATGATCGTAATCTATATACGTATAATAAAATTGGAATTGGATTTAAGGACATATTTTTGTTAATTATTCTATGAATGACATTTTTTATGATTAATAAGAATGACATGCTTTATCAAAAAATTTTTTGACATTAATTTATTGATACATTTTGACATATTAAGTATATAAAATGTTTTTTTTTGTATTAATTTTAAATGACATGATGCCCGAGTCATATTTGAACAGTTACGTACACATTTTGTATTGTTTTGTTAAAATTGTATACTTAGTATTGTTAAAATTATATATTGTGATTTGTGAAATAGAGGTACATTGTGAACTCCTGTAGTAAATTAAGTTTATCTTACTTTATACTTATACCAAAAATTAACAGTTTATATAATACCTACATAGAAACATTTATCACAGTTCACATGTTGCCTTTACCTTTTGTAGCAATATGCAAATTGAGGCAGCCGGAAAAGCATACATTTTACTTTTTAATTTTTCTTTACAACATTGAAAGCTGTAAGTAATTAAGTATCTATAGAGTTAAGTGTATTACCTGCGTCACTTTGCATGCTACTTGAAACTGTAACTTACAAAAATTGTAATAACCTGGCAATTAAAAAGGGTGGCCTGAGTTTCTTGCCAGTTCTTCTCATGGCTCTACTTCGTCAGCGAACTGGTTGTAGGTTAATTTGCTGACATTTTGTAAACTTTGACGTTCATAAGTGTTAATTTAATTAACCTATATGAATAAATATATTTCATTTCATAAATGAATTCTCGAAATGATAAAATTCAAAATTCGTTGAATCAATTGGGAATATTAACCGGAGACAAAAGAAACCCGCGACTTTGCTTGACCTGTAAAACTGCACACACGTGTTCATCGTGTACTGGCTCTTTGGAAATTTTAATGTTAAATTAAATTAATAATTACCTAATTATTATTACTATTGACCTATTTTAAATAAATAATTTTTCTTCATCATCATTGTTTATGGTTACAAGTAGATAGATTGGTATGTGTTTAACGTAGATAAGCACCTGCTTAAAACAATAGTTTCAATGTTAAGCATAACAAATATTTACTGATAAGAAAGACTAATTTAATATTAAAATTATCAAAAACAGAACTACTTCAAATATTTCATAATTATATTTCAACAACTACACAACGCTATCTAGACCCAAAGTAAGCATATATTATAGCTTGTGTTATGGGTTCTAGAATGTGGATATATACATAGTTAAATACTTTTGTTTTGTAAATACATACATATTATACATAGAAACACCAGACAGAGAAATAGACATGTTTATGCACACAAATTGCATTAAGCGGGAATCGAACCCGCGACCTCTGCGTGCTAGTTCATACACAGTACCACCGACCCACAGAGGGAGTCTTTATACTATTATATAATATATATATATATATTATATAACTGTCTTGATAATATGTTTCCAAAAATTACATAACAATCATTCGATAACTGAATTTTTTATTTTATAAACAGGCTCCGCAACCTCCAAAACCATGGAAAGGTGTTCGCGATGCCAAACAATTCGGTCCAAGATGCTACCAGTACGACTGGTTTATGAGAGGAGAAAGAAACGGAAGTGAAGATTGCTTATATCTCAATATTTACACACCTGGTATAAAACCCACTAAACCTCTCCCAGTCATGTTCTGGATACACGGAGGTGCTTTCTCAAGCGGTAGTGGTGAAGATGACTTTTATGGTCCCGAGTTCTTAGTTAGGCAAGATGTTATTCTTGTCACTATTAACTACAGGCTTGAAGTTCTCGGTTTTCTTTGTTTAAACACAGAAGATGTTCCAGGCAATGCTGGTATGAAAGATCAAGTTTAAGCGCTTAGATGGGTCAACAAAAATATCGCTAATTTCGGTGGTGATCCTAATAACGTTACCATATTTGGTGAGAGCGCCGGCGGTGCTAGTGTCAGTTATCATTTAATATCACCTATGTCTAAAGGGCTTTTCAAGAGAGCTATAGCTCTAAGTGGTGTAAACACATGTCATTGGGCACAAGGATACAGATCTCGAGATAGAGCCGTAAGACTAGCAAGAAAATTAGGGTTCTTTTCTGAGGATAATAAAGAACTATACGAATTTTTCAAAAAGCAACCCGTTGATGCTCTAGTTGAAGTTTTGATACCAGTAACATTCGCTGAAAACGCAGTTTTGGATAAAGTAGATATTTACTTTAGTGTAGTTGATGAAGTTCGATTTGGTGATAATGAAAGATTTTTCTACGGTGATGTTATAAACAAACTATCTGGTAGTATTCATCAAGGAGTTGATATAATGACAGGTTACACTTCAGATGAATGTGTAATTATGATAAGAGGAGATAATTATCTTAGGGAGCAATTGGCACTTGCGGGTAATTTTTCGGAATATTTTGTTAACAGACCTATGTCATATAATATGCCCATAAATGAACAATTGGAATTTGGAAGTAAAATCAGACAATTTTATTTCAATGGTCCGATTATAACTCCAAATGATTGGGAAGGCTTAGTGAAGTACTATTCTGCAATGATGGTTTCGATTGGTACGTTGCAATTCGCCAAAATTTGTGCGAAAGCCAATAAAAATAAATTGTATGTATACAAGTTCTCCTGTAAATCGAAGAGAAATATAACGTCTAAGTTACTTGGTGTGAGTGATGTAATAGATAGACTAGTAACTAGCCATATGGATGACTTAATGTATCTATTTAATGCCAAAGCATCGAACGTTGAAGTAAGCCTTGACACTATAGAGTTTCAACTTACTGACAGGGTAACAAAACTTTTTACCAACTTTGCTAAGTTTGGGTAAGTGACTAATTATTATTTTAATATTACCTAACTCACTTTTTCGTCTGTTCTATGTGTAATATAATATCTTGTAAATTCTATTTATTCTGG
This sequence comes from Parascotia fuliginaria, assembly GCA_963082885.1. Lineage (NCBI taxonomy): Eukaryota > Metazoa > Arthropoda > Insecta > Lepidoptera > Erebidae > Parascotia > Parascotia fuliginaria. The sequence goes on along the minus strand of OY720180.1, from coordinate 2,114,756 downwards.
AGACTGTACACATTCATTACACTGCTCTGTTCTAGCCGCACGTCTCCCAATTCTCTTATCAATTACCTTTTGTACTTTCACCTTCTTATCACTTCACATCGCTTATTCATTCTATATTTGTATTCAATCTTTTCTTCTTTGAAATGCCATCCATCTCGCTATCCGAAAGTGTAACGAGAATCGTACCTTTACGAGATTTTTACGAAATTTACTTCTAGGAATCCAACACCTGATGACTCTCTGGGCGCGAAATGGAAACCTTACTCGATTGATGGTCAAGATTACATGGATATTGATAATGTCCTAAAACCTGGCACCGCTCCCGATAAAGAAGAATTTGAATTCTGGACAAACTTATACAAAGAATATGGGCAACGAATGCTTGAATAAACAAAATCTTTATTGAGGGCATATTGAGAATCATGTGTTAACAATGTAAGAAATCTCTATATACTTGGATCTAATAACCTAATAGTTATATCTTGTCATACTATTGTCACAGTTCATAAAACTACATTTGCTTGTAACTTGTTAGATACAAATTTTGTTGATGTATCTTGCTCAATACAAATAATTCTGAATGAAATTACTTGCCTGTTATTTACATTTTTTGATATATTAAGTATAATAATTTGTTGTTATGTGGTAACATAAATTTATATCATCCTATTATCTTTAGCTTTATCTTATTTATTTTTTGTACTGTGATTTATTTTTATCTTATTATGTAAATTACTTACGTACGTATCTTCATTTGCAAGTACTCACGTACTCAAATATGGGTATTGTTTATCGCATGTCACAAGCAAATGATTACAAGACATAAAATCATTATATAAAAAAAACATGAAATACAAGACATGTAGACTGTAATATATTTTAAACTTCCATATTGTGGAAAACGGTCAAACATTAACAGAAAACGGGCGAAATACAAAATGAATACAACTATTCTAAGCCCACCATTGATTAACGTAGGCAGGTAGTAGAATCACGCTGCTTTCAGCATGAATGGCCGGATCACCGTGGAAGTACTACCCTCTCATAGAAGATCAACGTAAGAGTAGTAGTATCCATAATACTGCGTTTAGTTCGGTAAGTGAGAGCGCCAGCGCGGCGCCCCAATTTCTCCCCTTTCCTCTTTCCTCACCTTCCCCATTTTCTTCCTCTACCCTATTCTAAGCCGCCATAGTGGAGGCCACCATACCAGTAGTTTAACACGATGGCTTCTGGTATGCTGCCCACCACTTCAGGATTCCACTGACTGCTTACCTTACCATCAGGCGGGGTGGAGCCACTTTGACAGGCTTAAATAATAAAAAAACGGTAGCTAAAGTTTTACAGCCGTATATCCTTACTGTTTTGAGAATACATGGACCAGCTCTCATCGGCGTCATGTATTAAGTAATTTGCTTACTATTGCATTTTGTTCGGTGAGTGAGAGCGCCGGCGGTATATATATCCCTTTTCTAATCTTCCTTTTCCTTCCTATTTATTTGCTTCCGTCGGTATGATGCTAATCCTTTACCATCATGTTACCGCAACTTTGTTTACTACTATTCCCTGTCCAGTTAGATCCGTAACTTGAACACTACGTTTATGTTCAAACGATAAAACAATACAAATCTAAGTGACAATGTTTACTGAAAGTAAACAATTGATATCAAAGAGTTACGAATGAAGGCAATGATTACTACAGCTTAGCACACGTATTGCTGCCTAAACAAATACTCGACAGGTACTTTAGTTTGGTAAGTGAGGTATACACGTATCAATGAAATAAAGATGGCACAAATAAAAGTAGAAGGTTTGTTAGAAGATAAGGTGATTCAAAATAATAATTAAATACTTATTATTATTATTTATGCCACTTTTTAGGCCCTCAGTTAATAAATTATCTATTGTTCATTTAAATATGGCAAATTTGAGATCTACAATACATACATGATGATAGCACAGTGAGGTGAAATTAAATTAAATATTACGTTCACTACATTATAATAAGCAATGAAAATGAAAATGAAAATATATTTATTTATATAGGTTAATTAAATTAACACTTATGAACGTCAAAGTTTACAAAATGTCAGCAAATTAAACTACAGCCAGTTCGCTGATGAAGTAGAGCCATGAGAAAATCTGGCGGGAAACTCATGCCACTTTTTTAATCGCCAGGTTATTAAAATTTTTGTAAGTTACAATTTGAAATAGCATGCAAAGTGACACAAGCAATACACTTAACTCGATTTGTAATTAATTACAGCTTTCTATGTTGTAAAGAAAAATATAAGTAAAAAGTGTGCTTTACAGGCTGCCTTAATTTGCATATTGCTACAAAAATTGGAAAGAAATCAATAATGCAAAAAATAAAGCTATTTAGATAGATTACATAGTTAAGAAGTTATGAATAACGGACAAGTATAAAATACAAATCTAATAATACGCGTATCACCCTAAATTAATCCATGAGGATATAACAGTGCAGCCGATGAGACCATAAATAAAGTAAGCCACGTGTTCGTTCCTGCGGCTGTACATTTTAATTGAAAATTTAATCAGCTCACTATCGACTACAGTATTGGGTATAGAACCAGCTACCGAATATTCCGTGTCATAATTTATGCGACATTAAGTCTTTGTGAACGCTACTGTGGATTTTCTCAGCGACAAAATTTGCCAATGTAATTTTATTTTGTTTTTTATTTGGAGACCTTAAAGCAACTTCGCAATATAGATTAACATCATCCGCCTGTAGACGTCTAATGCAGGACTTACATTTCGTCAAAAGGATGTGTTTGCAGGCGAATTGGTAACCGCATTAACGTGATGTTTACTATTGTATAAAGCGGAAGAGTTTGTTTGAACGCGCTAATCTCTGGAACTACCAGACGGATTAAAAAAAAAAAATTTCGTATGATAGCCCGGTTCTCGAGGAAGGTTATAGATTATGTAACATCACGCTACCGGCGACGGGAGCAGAGCAGTAAGCAAAGATGCGGGTGAAACCGCGCCACGAAGAGCCAGTTTTTAATACGGAGGTAACTCTGCACTCTTTTGCCTAGTATAACCCTTAGTAGTTTCTTAAGTCATCGCGTTACCCGTAAGAAGAGATGAGATGAGTCTATATTCTAGATTAGACGGCCAAGTTGTAAGTTGAGTTTGAAAATGACAAACTTATATTAAATCCTCTTTTCCATCATCATTAGCCTGTAAATATCCATCGCTAAATATAAAACTAGGACTTCTATTCTTATTTACATCATAATATAGCCGAAAGACGTCCACTGCTGGACATAGATCTTCCCTGATTTTAGAAACAAATAGTATAAATAAAAAAAACAGCTATATTATACAAAGGCATCAAATGGTACAAGATCGGCCGACAATAAGTTTACAATAATTGTTATTAATAAGTATTTTAAACTAGATGACGTCAACAGATTTTTGTCCGTTTGATAAAAGATATCGATAGATAATAAGTTTTCATTGATTTTTTTTTGTTAACATAACAATATTAAACTAAAGATAGCTAAGATATCATCTACATACCTAAACTATCAGCATAATAGATTAAATTAAAACGTGTTTATTCTTGATAACTTATAAGCCGTTTGATAAAAATAATTATTTACGTAACCTAAATAAAATAAACACAAGGGCATGAAACTAGACAAGAACAAATAGGTTTTTTTTATTTACTAAATCTACTATTGGCCACTATTGTCGTACGAGGAAAGAAACACAAGCTTTCAGTTTGTATTACCAATATGCTTGGATCAATGCTCATGCTAAGTCCTTGGTGCACAATAAGAAACTAACGGGCCTACCGAAGATTAGTTAAAAAAGTTGTCGTCTAGGAAAACTCGCTGCGCATTAAAGGCTAGCGTATGCTACGGCGGCTGCAGCGCGCCGCATTGCAAAATTGCATCAAAGCACATAGTAGTCGTAGTGTAGCAGTGCGTTGACAATTTATATAAAATATACTAAAGTAATGAGAATTTTTGTTATGCGACGCGACGCGGTGAAGCCCGTTGTATTTTGTGCTGGCCTTAACTCTCTAAAAAATTTCATAATATATTCATGCAAACAAATCAGTAAGGATTTCTTTAACTCCTGTTCTCCCGATCGCTGTCGAACTCGGTCGTGAAACTTCAACAGCAATATAATATTTATCGTATTTGTAAAGGCATTTATTGGCGACGGTTTGAAGGAAACACCGTTAGGGTTGTCGTTCGATACAAACGCAATCACCGGAGAGCGGCACGTCTAAGTGGATTGGTTTCTCTCCTTGCTATTCTTAAGGCTTTAAAGAAATAAGGTACACTGTGCTGTTTGTAAAGGTCGATGTAAGATTTATACAAGTAAAAATAACAGTATTCACGATATATATCTGTGTCTTCGGAAACTTTAGTAGCAAAAATAAGGTCGCTTAAACATTCAAGTAAATATTTTGTGAATCATATAATATTTGCGGACCACATCATAAACGATTGTGTCAGGTGTAAGCCTAAACAACACCACACTTATAAATATGTATATTATTAATTATGTATAAGGAAGACAAAAATAGTAGGTACCAAAATTTAAATAAACACTCTATGTGCTCTTGTATACAAAGTTTATCTACCCGTAGGAAAAATATAATGTTTCTTGTACACAATAACAGTATAAAATATACATTAACAAAATTCAGTAGAAAAAAATCGTATTCATTTCGACTGATCTTATGAAAAGCAACATTAAGCGTTATTACAAAGAAGAGCAAAGAAAATAAGAAATAATGTTACTTTACATAAATATACGTACAATCAGAATCTAAGTCTTAATTAAAGTAATTAAGCGAAGCCCGGAATCCAATTAAAAATGAACAAGATTATCTAAAACAAAGCATCGAGTGTTGAATTCAAACAAACTTGAATATAATTGTTGGGAACTCGGTACTCTATTGAAGTGCTTAAGTCCGTTTTACACTTTTAGGGTTTAAGTATCGCCGAATGAACAATAACAGTAGCAAATGCCATTTGTTTTTAATGGCTAAAGGCTTGTCAAACAATGACGTGACTTATTCTGTTTTAAAAGACTTATGCCCGAATCCTGGCAGTTAACTTTAGTCTCCCTATCGCTTAAATTCATAATAAAGTGACAGAAATTACTTGAGACATAGACGGTCCTATTATATAAAATTTAGTATTGTTTTGTACGTCTTTTTAAAAAAATAGAATACTGGCTGGCGAAACGCGTATAACTTTTTTGCAGTATCTATTTTCCAATTTTTAGTTTAGTCACAGTTGCTAAAAAGCATTTTATTCAGTGACGAAATTGTTTCAGTATACGATTTTATTCAAAATCCAAATATACGTAAGAAGACATAATATGTAAATATCTATATAATACGTAATAAGTAAAATAGCGATGTTGAAATAAACCTTATTATTTTACGGTTGACCTTATTTTATTGAAATGAACAAGGCCCATAAAAGACCTCCAAGTTGATTTTAATGTTACAACATTACTTTTGTAAACGTTAAGAAATTTACGATTATACGCCCATTGGAAAAGTCGACCATTAAATCAGTATTTAACTGTTTTCCATTTATTTGTTTGCAAGAAAGATTTGTTTTAGGAAGCACCATAAACTCGACCGTGCATAAACGTTATTTGATTTTACAATAATGATTCGTTAAAACAAATTAGTAATTAACCTCCTAATTGTGTATATTTATATTAAAAACTTAATGATATTGTCAGTCCTGAGGACCTAGACAAGTGGCAAAGATTTCTATTCTATTCATAGAATAGATAATAAAATGTATAGGATTGACATATGCATTGGCGTTAGCTTATGTCAATCCCATACATTTTTTAATCTATTCTCTAAATAGAATAGCAATCTTTGACACTTGTTTACGGCCTCTGGTGAATAATACGCCATAGTGGGATCCTAGTCAGGAATTTTTGGTGGTGGGACCTAATGGCTACTGGCAACTTACTATTTAGCAAAATGGAGTCCTTTTAGTAGGGTAATATATAAAAATTGTTGGGCAAAGAAGAATGCAGCATATAGATACTGTATCTATAGAAATACATCATAAGAGAGAGTTGCAACTGAAGTATAAATCATTTAAGTATGAAGTAGGAGCCACGAGGCTAAAGAATTAATTGAGTTACCACGCCCAGACCTCGACATAATCTGATTATGTCATAATAATGTTGATAGGTATTACCCACTCTAATGCTCGATTGTCCTTAACTAAGTATAGGCCATTATCACAAATTAGAACAATTTCGATGTAACAGTCATCTTTTGTTTCTTAATAAACATACACTTAGTGGAATTAGCGGGTGTTTATATAGATTGGTAACACATATAATTATGTTGTATTAGGAGCTCTATAAATAATAATCTCTTAACTGTAGATGGTGCAATTTTTTTAATTGACATCGCATTAAACAAATAGGACAACTCATGTCTTTTTATGTAGGCACGAGAAAAGGCTTTTGTCATTGAAAGATATAATAGTGCAGTATTTATTTGTTTATAAACATTACTTAATTTTTATGTAGTTTTCATCTTGCAATATTTAGTTATATATTGCAGGCAGAGATATGACGCGATTTGATTGACGCGGATAGAGAACCAAAAATTTAAATAAATTGTGACTTATAATTAAAATGACAGTTCAAAATACTTACAAATTCATTAGATGGACACATAATCTAATAATATTAAATCTTTAGTTATAATTTGAAAGTAAAACTTTTCAAGTTCACTTTCCCGCGTTAATAATTTAGAATGGCCGCTGCCGTTCGCCACCAGCAGCGCCTCCTTCCCTATAAATTGTGACCAAGGAATCATGGCGGTTCAGCCTATTCGAATCAAAATGAACTTAATTAATATCAGAATTTGAAACAAACTTTTGAAAATTGTTTTTTTCGAATTTGAAACAAGTATCGAACATTAAGTTGACATTTTTTTCTAAACTTTCTTGCTTCTTTTAAATTGCACAAAGTTTTAACTTTCTAAATGACGTCATCTGAATTTTTAATTGCATAAATTTTGAACATCAAATTCAAAAGTGTTCCTTGTCAGTGTTTTAGAACCCACAACTTAAATGAGTGTATAATGAAAATTGTCCCAGTAATCCGTATACCACTACCTACAGATAATACTTATACAATATAATAATATAGACTTTACCAATAATTAAAAATTTCTAACGACTTTTGTTAAGATATCTGGTAATTCCAGAAAATTCTGTAATATAACTTTGCCGGTATCAAACACTTTATATAATAGCACCCAAAAGTATTGTAGCACAAAAAGTTTACGTTCACAAACTCATTTTTCCGTAACAAGTTTCAAATCAAAAAGAATTTTTCAACACAGAAAAAAATATAGAAGCTTTATTTTAAATTAAAAACGTTAAATCTGGTGAAATAGAGCTACGGAAAATACGAAGAAACAAAAAAAAAACAAATGATAAAAAATAAAATAAAGTCATCTATATTTTTTTGTTTTATTTATCGTCCTGTGTGAAAGTAATGAAATTTAACTTTAACTTGGAATGGAAAAACTTAGCTTGGAATAAGAAATAAGAGTTATACAGAGTGTATACGACGGTATAATATTAAATGCAATTACGTATAGTATGTGACATTATAAAGCGAGACAAAAAAAATCAACTAAATATCTTCAATAATTTAGACACAGGACAACTTTTTTAATCTTTTTATTTCTAAACACTCTGTAAGTACGTTAAACGGTCACTGACTTAAGTGGAATAAACGTTGCCGTTTATTACAGATCAGTAAACTTGTCATAATAAATGGTGTATTACTTTGTTACTACTAAAATATTATTTATTTTTATTATTATTTAGAAAATTTAAAATTTTTGTTTTTCGTCAAATCATTTCTGTGATTAATTTGAAATCATTATACGGACTAGTAACAGCTGCCTTTTAATTTAATATCAAACCGTCGTATACACTATGTATATTATGTCAAAAAAAACATACAAACACCCTATCTCTCCCTGTGGGTGACATAATCGCCTAAGGCCTGAAAACAGGTAAGGGAACGCATGCTATGAATTTCCCCAAAACCAACAAAACCGTTTGTCACATAATGTTTTCAAAACAAAAAAGGCAACGCCTTTATAAAGCACATTCACAGCCTCAAAACACTCTCCAAAACTCCATTTATTTGAAGGTTTATTTGCAATAATCCCTACGTGAGGCTGCCAGTTAAAAATTATTTAAAAATATTAAAAAGATAAATTTATAGTAAGTAATGCTCTCTATTCTACTTTTCTACTATGTTTAGAAGTACAAATATAAATCAATAAGCTGAATTATATTCTTTCAGTCATTAATATAATAATACATACTCGTATACGAAATTTATTTATTATATTTAGTTATTTATACATTGACATCACAAATTCGCGCCCATCTCTCCATTTTGTACCTCTCACAGAACGTTGGAGTAATCAACGGTGGCTCATCCCAATTTTTAATTAAATATTTCAATCAATTCCAATATTACAAAGGGGCTTTTGTTTTTTTTTTTTTTCATCGCTTGGAGATTGGGCGCTGACCGCGAAATTTTATTTTACACCCATTATAAAAACTTTTTTAGGCAATTGACGGATTGGAACCTGACAAATATGATGATTTAAAATGTCACACACGAATTCAAATTAAGAACATAAGCACCTTTAAGTTTAAACGTGCAATTCTCAGGAACTACCAGTCAGATTTGAAAAAATCTTTTTGCATATTATAGCACAGTTCTCGAGGAAGGTTATAAGGCTATGTAATATCACGCCACTGGCGACGGAAGCAGAGCAGTACGCAAAGACTCGGATGAAACCACGCTGCGGAAAGCTAGTAATACCTAATTGTCACCAAGTTAAAAATTATCAAAGCATTTTCTCATTCTTTAAAACACTTTTCATTAAGCGTGTTACAAATCTATGATATGTTTTTTGCCCGACTGCCGCAGTCAAGGAGAATAATGTTTTTCGAGCGTAGGTATGTATGTATATGAGTGTGTATGTTTATTTCTTTGGCACGATCTACAGCCCAAATGGCTTGATGGAGGTGTCATTAGTTTCGTATTGATAGTGGAAATGACATAGGGTATATAAAATTTTAATGTATTGCCAGCACGAGAAAAAAAATGGGTTTTGTTTCTTTTCACTTTGTTTTAGGCAGGGGGGCTTTCTGTTTTTAAATTATATTGCTTGTTTGCAATTTTTATGTATTTATGTATGTAGGAACGTAATTAATGGAATATTTTTTAAATATGCATTTTCAATAAATACCAACATTATTCCAAATAATGCTCATAACTGTCAAGTAAAATTTGCCTCGATAAAAACAAGTGGCAGCAACTCAATCAATAAATAAAGTTGATGAATACTGAACCTGTTTGTTGGAACCTGGTCTAAGCCATTCGTTCTTGGTGTCATAAAAACATATTACTGGCCTATAAAATCCGTCATTTTGATGTCAGCAAAAACAATATTGGGAACGTCATAAATTGTCTGCGATCGTAAAAGACGAGGTGCGTCAAAGTTTACGAGGGAAGCCCCATCTGATTGGAGTTCAATCAAGAAAACAAGGATTTTTATTATTTTTTTAGATTTTTTGTAGTACATCATGATAATCATCATATCAACCAAAAGTCGTCCACTGTTGGACATAGGCCTCCCCAAATTTTCGCCACCTTGGTCGGTCTTGAGCCGCCCTTATCCCGGTTGCCGGCCGCCATAACTAGCGCACAACAAAAAGAAAATAAATCCTCGAATGAAAAACCAAATAGTTACATTTTTTTATGGAAAGTGTTTTATGTAAAATGATTTACGCCCTCGAATATTGTGTGAATTTTATTTTCTTTATTCTATTCATCCCTACATTTCATCTCATTCGCCTTTTACCTGGCACTAAACAACCCATGCAATAAAAAATTATATAAATTCGCTACGTATACCTACGAGTATAACTATGATTTCATACGGACTTTAAAAATAGAACAAAAATCTTACGAAATTATTTGCCGTATATTTACATCCCGATTCATGCAAAAAGCCAGACTGCAATTTGTTTTTATTTGTCAAGTTAATTAACTGATTCCAAAGTTTGTTCGTAGTAGACAAATTACGTTGTTTTCTCTCGAAACAAGATGTTTAAAATCATAATTTAAAAGTTGAACAGTTTATTTTATCAATTTGTTAGTTGCGAAGATTGGAGTAATAAGTTTTTTAAGGCTAAATAAAAGTCAATGACATAAATTAGGAATCTTTTTATTTATTTACATACTTAACTTTGATTGGTTTACAATTAAATTAACAAAATAACAACAGCAAATAAAGTAAATGTTTAATTTTCTAAAACGGCATCCAAGACTTTACATAGTAAATTAGACGCGCTACGCTGCCGCCGGCAAAGCCCAACTAGGGCTCGTATTGACAAAATTTATGCTGAAACTTTTTTAAATGGTAGCGATCGAAGTCTTCTAATTTTAATTTTGCTATTTTATTGTATCAATAACTACGTGATTTTATTTTCATATTTTACTTTGTAAACAGCGTTTTTTATTTTTATTTTGAAAGTGCCTGCAATTGATGTTCAAAAATCGGCTAGCTACCAGGCATGAACGATCATTGAATGTCATTCTGATGACGACTTAAAAAATATATGAATAATAAAAAATAAAACAAATGTAAGGTTTCAAAATTTTTGTAGAATAAAATGTATAATTATTTTTATTGAGTTCTTTGCAAAGAACGTTACAAGACAATGTATTCACGTGTCGTGAAATGCGACTTTGGAAGACAGCGTTACCTACATATTACATATCCAGCTATCCGCCTGTCAACTGTGATGACTATAACAAATACCTATGTATGTCTTCCAGATTACGTTTTTTATATTAGCCTACCAAAGTGACTCCACCCCGACTGATGGTAAGCAGTCAGTGGCATCCAGAAATGGTGGACATCATTCCAAAAGCCATAGTCTCCAACTTCTCGCATGGTGACCACTATGGCGGCTCGGAATGGGGTTAGTGAAGGGAATTAGGGATGTGAGGAAAGGGGAAAGAGTGGAATTGGGACTACGGCGCTCTCACTCACCAAACTAAATGCAATAGTACGGATACTATTACTTTTACGTCGATCTTCTATGAGAGGGTCGTACGTCCCCGGTTGATCCGGTCCATTCATGCTGAAACCTGTCTGGATCTACTATCGTATTTACTACCTAGTAGTAGTTTTCAGACTTTTCGATCATTCCATTTATCATCAGGTGAATCGCTCGCAATGAGAAATAAAATACCGTAAAGGGTTTAAAAGCCCAACATACAAGACCAATTTTAATCATATTAAACGCTAAAACGTAACTAGATTTAGCAAAGTTGATTTTGTGAAATTGGAAGTCTTAGTTGTTTGTACCGAATTAGAAGTTGCAAAGGTAATTGTTTTGTGCCATTTACTTCGTTATGTCTGTTTGTCATCAGTATAGTTGTTGCTGCCTTTATACGTAGAAATGAAATGAATTATATATTGCATATTGTGAAGAAAATAAGAAAATAATAAACTTTACAACAATTTTTTTGTTTACATCTTGAAATGCAAAAATACATTTCAATGTAATTAAATCGCTAAACGAGAACTAAGATATATAAGCTTAACCTTTCGCGTCTAAATGAATGAATGGAAAACATAATATTATATGAGGTGTTACTCGGCTAGTGTAACATAGGACAGCCTCTAGTTGGATCGTTAGATGAACTGAAAATAATTGCGAGAAAAGACTAAATGCGGCAAGCGAAGGATTGCTAAAGAGAATTTGCGAGAAATCTATAGCCCGCAGTGTTAACAGTATATTACATTTCTGATAATAAAATTCGTAGTGTTCTACAGTATGTAAGAACGAATAAAACTAACTATCTAACTACGAGTCCCTCAACATTACTAATTTTAACCAGAAAACCACAAACCAAAAAGCTTTTAAGGCCAAATTGTTGGTAATTTTGTTAGAGAAAACTGAATTTTAACAAAAGCATTTCCATAATTATTCTTACAATTAAATGACATTTTGTATGCAGTTGCAAAGTAAACATTTTGCACCTTTAGTGTCTTAACGGAACACGAACAAATGTAACTCTACAGCAATTTTCATCTTCTATCAATGACCGTAAAGTTTAAATTAGCTCAGCATTTTTCCTCATTTTAGCTGTTTTCCAAGGCGCAATTATTCCTTTACAAAAACTCGTAGACTATTAAACCAGGCACACAGAAGTACTAAAGAGCTCGCACCACGCCTCAAGGCATCAAGTCGAAGTTTATTGTTTGTTTAAATTTTCATGAGGTTATGTCCTAAGCCCACTTCATAACGTATACATGAGTAAGGCTTTCAACGATTCCATTGTTGGTTTTTAAGTGCGATGCTTGTGTAATCTGTGTGCTTATGTTATATTAATGAAAGAGTGTATTGCTAAAATTCCTTATGATTTTAAAAACTTACAGTATTAATCCATTTTTTAACTCTTTTTTATAGAAAAAGTATGAACTATTATTTAAGGTAAATGCTTACACATAAGCTGGGTTTCAAGGTTTTCATTGAACAACATAAGCGTGAAACTACCGCTTGGTTCGGTGCCCTTAATATTCCGCTATGAAAGGGTGCTAATATATTCAAAATAGTCCAATACAAATAAACTGGATATTGTTAACATTCTCCCTAATACTTGATGTACAGCCAACCCTTGCCTACATACCAGTAGTAAACTGTCCCATTCGTCCCCAGAGGTTTGCAAACAATAAATAAAATACAACACGATATCCCCGTTCAGCGTAAATTTATCCAAAAGCTACGAAACTATGAGGCGTTAGAGACACAAATGGACATTATTTAATGCTTATATTCTTGGCAGTTGTACTCTGTTCGTAATACCGCATCCAGTATTTTATGATTATAGCTCGTAATTACGTTATTAGCTTGATATCAAGATATTATGTGTTGTATTTTCTTTTTCGGATCTTCGTATAGTGTTAAGCTACTCAATATTATTTGTTTCGCATTTTCTGTAGAAGCTATGAATAAGATTCAGTTATTTCTCTCTACCATACGTACTGTAATCTATGAATATACGATAGTAGTCCATTGCTTTTTTCTTATACAATACTAGACGTCCGCCCTCACTTCGCTTCGGTATCTAAAGTTTTTTCGGTCTCACAACAAACACCTACAGAAAACATTATAGCAATACTGATGTATTGCGTCATCAGATTTACAAACGCGCTTAAAACATTTAAATTTCGAAAATGACTGAAAAGTATGTTAAACATAATAAAATATAACCTATGTTACCCGCCATATTTGTTGCTCTCTAAAGATGTTTTTTTTTTTAAATCGCTTAAGTAGATCTTGAGTTAAATCGGAAAATACAAACAATAAAACAAACATACAAAAAATTAAATCTTTTCTCTTTATAATATTAGCTCATTTTTTTTTTAGCTTACCAAAATGACTCCACCTCGCCTGATGGTAAGCAGTCAGTGTAATCCAGAAGTGGTGGCCACCATACCAAAAGCCATCGTCTTAAGCTGCTGGTATGGTGGCCTGCACTATGGCGGCTGGGAATGGGGTTAGGGGAAGGGAATGAGGGAGGTGAGGAAAGAGGAGAGGGGGAAAATTGGGCTTCCGACGCTCTCACTCACCCAGCGAAACGCAGTAGTACGGATACTACTACTCTTACGTCGATCTTCTATGAGAGGGTAGTACTTCCCCGGACGATCCGAGCCATTCATACTAAAACCAGCGTGGATCTTCTACCGTAGATGGGCATTAAAAAAATATAAAATATATTGCATTCCATAGATGAATTTACTGCATTAAAAAATAATAAATAACGTTTTCTATATTTAATTTTTATTTTATTTTATTTGACGTTCAATTCTTTTTTTTTGACATTTTATTTTTATTTTTGACATTGCAATAAATTCTTCAATATAAATAATATTTTATTCTGTTGTATCTAGCTGATGTGTTCATGAATTTCTGCAATATTGTATTTTAATAATTTGTTTTGGCTTAATTAATTCATATATTGTAACCCACTTTATACTTTTAGTTATTTAATTTTGTACATTCATACATAATTTTCTATTGTTTTTTGAATAAATGAATTGAGTTTTCGTACTATAAGGTTGATGCCATAACTCCATTTTTCACCTTCCTGATTCAATTCATAATCGACGACCATATGGTTGAGTTTCTTACCATATTGAATTATTGATTCTGCAATATTTCGAGAACACAGCCACGTACATGCTGTAATAACCATTAGTGAGGCGTATGCTTGTTATCACCATAGAAAACGAATTTTCTCCTTTCCTTTTCCTCACCTTCCTCAATACTTCACCTACCCTATTTCTTTGCGGTAGGCAGCGGCTTCGCAGAATCCCTGGCATTGCAGAAGCAATACCATCACATAGGCTGTTTGCTCGCCTGCCTTTGTCGGACATAAAAAACACCCTCGATGAGTGAATTTAGTACCTACAGCCATTTTGTTCTAAAAGTTTTAGAACCAAATGTAAAGTGTGAAGCCTGAAAATATGTTAAAATTCGGAAAGAGCACATCAAAATCTAGGAATTTGCCCATTTTCAAAACTCACCAAATGTCTTTTACTTAAGTTTATGAAAAAAAACAACCTGACTACCTGCGTTACTGATATAACATGTTTAAACTTACCTGTCCTACTTATCCCCTCACGCTGTACGCGTCTCGTATAGGTCAGAGCTATTAATATAAGAACTCTAGTTCACCCTTATGTTACCGCTCATGGCTATTTTTGTAGTGAGTCTGAACCTTAATGATAAATTAATTATGAATAAATTTATTTTTAAATGTAATTTTTTTGACATGGCAACATTGTCAACGCGTGATTTATTCTAATATTGAGCTTGTTTTTAACGTGACTGATCTAAGCAGTATTAGTAGTCGTCTATTTATGCTAGCCACTTACGTATCTATCGCTCTTGGATCCTACCATCAGGAAAATATTAAATAATAGTAAATAAATAATTTCATGATAGCTACCTTGAACGCAGTAGACATGCGTGCCATTGTACAAATTAATTTTATGTGTGTAATGCCCGGCGCACATAGGACTTCTTTCCTTGGGTGGGAGTAATCTTCGAAAAAGTAAATATAAGGGAAATTATTTACAGTTAAGCAAAATTGTGAAAACTTTATGATATTTCTATTTTATTAAATCTATTTGGATCCGATATATTATAAAAATGATTAGTATTCAATTTAAAATAAATTGTTCGTCAACAATCCAGAAAGTTGACAGTGATGCTACGAGATTCATATTCTGCTACGGACTACGAAACTCTACGGCGTAGCTATATCGTAGCAGAAATATGCATTTATGGTAATTACACAGCCTTCCTCAGCAGCGTCGTAGAGATAGACTTTTAGATGTAAAATATGCTAACTTTAAATGAAACTGCTATTTTGTTTACAAAACATTTTTTAAAAACAAGTCATACTTTGAAATTCAAATCAACATTACTGCAGTAGTGTATTTTTATTTGATAGCCGGCTTAGAAAGGCAGCCGCAGGTCTGGTTGTCTTTTTTCATTACAGCTGAAAAACAGCGTACAAAAGTCGCCAAAGTATTGCATTTGGCGGCAATCGCCACGCTTGTCAGATGAATTGGCAATAACAGAGAAAGCTTTTTTTTGTATCAGCCTACTAAATTGACTCCACCTCGCCGATGGTAAGCAGTCAGTGTAATCCAGAAGTAGTGACCACCATACCAAAAGCCATCGTCTTAAACTGCTGGTATGGTGGACTACTATGGCGGCTGGGAACGGGGTTAAGGGGAAGGGAATGAGAAAGGTGAGGAAAGATGAAAGGGAGGAAATTGTGCCTCCGGCGCTCTCACTCACCGAACGAAACGCAGTAGTACGGATACTACTACTCATACGTCGATCTTCTATGAGAGGGTAGTACTTTCCCGGTCCGAAACCGATAGCTACACGCCTGCTTTTCCTTAGAAGGATAGGCAGAAGTATATAACATCCACGCTTCGCCTTCAATTTTGAACCTACACATGACGGTATGTAGATGTTATTCCTCATTTTGTTTTCATTGTGCTATTAGGCGTAATTATTAAGCTATAATAAAATTCACTGTTTGGGCTGTTTGGGCAGTTGCCTTTGCCTATTTACTTGTAGTAACCAGCCTTGACAATGTTGATGACTGGAACTTTGCCATCAGTAGCACCGGCGTACTTAAGCCGCGACTGCTCTGACACTAGAGTCTACAATTTGTCGAGGTTCAAAACAGGACAGTACAAATTGTTTTTCCTTAAGTGAAAGTTCCTCATACTAAGTTTGCCAAAGTAGCCAGGATAGTACTTGTCCATGTTTATTCTGTAGTGGTGCTCTGCACCAGCATTACCACGGCCACCAGGATGCTTGCGGTGCTTGCCAATACGACCGTGGCCATGGCTCACGTGTCCTCTCAGCTTCCTAGTCTTCTTCTTGGAGGTGGCCATATTTTCGTCTTCCGTCAAGTTTTGAAAAGATATATGGTGTGCAATAAAGCATGTTCTATTCTAGCACTTTACTTAACTTGGGAATAAAACCTCATTGCAGTATATAGTACGACTACACTAATAGATTCGTATGACCAGGTAATATATCACATTTAAATGGAATAAAGACCCGTTTTAATAAATTGAATCTTTCTTCACCCTTCGAGGAGTCCGTTTCAAACATCTGTAGACCTACAACGAGGTAGGAATATATTTGAATATATTCAGGATCCCAGGACTACATCGATCCTTTATCGAAACTGGAAGGTTCCTGACCCCGTAAACGCTACGGTTCTCACGCTCCCGCCTGTCCACAATAAAGTCTCTTTGTATTGCTTTGAATTGTTCATGTAATTGTCGATTAAACTCTATATTATATTATATCATCACGTTTTATCACCTTCAAAATAATACAGTCGCTGTCATTACTGTCATTCTAGAAACCATAACACAAGCTACATAATATATGCTTAGTTTGGGTCTAGATGGCATTGTGGGTGGTTGTTGTGATAAATTATTATTCTTATTATATTATTATTTGGCTTTATCCCACTATGGGGCAAAAGCCCGTAACCTTTAAATTCTTCAATCAACTTATACTCATAACTAACGTAAATCAATTTTTAATAGATTTGGCCAATAAATTTAGCTACCTGTTTTTCAATCTGTCACGATGCGTATGGGTTGATATTTCTATCATAGCGGATTTAGCATGCGCACCGTCGATTTATAATACTAGAGACCAGCCCCTAGTTCGCATTATTACAAACGATTAAAGTTACAAACAAACATACGACCTGTCTGATGAAAAGCAGTAACTATATTTGCAACATCAGGAGTATTGTACGTTGCCGACCCTATAAAACCATTTAGTTAAAAGGTTTTTAAAAAACCTTTCCTGAAAAACAATGTTGTAGTCTCTCGGGAAAACTCGATGGAAAGTTCATTTCACAACCTTATCCTGTGTTGTAATATAAATACACTTAACTTATTTGTGTGAGCTTACGGGCCATCTAACTTCTTTTTAATTTCTGAACACCAACAGTAGAAAATACACTTGATCATCATTATGGTATCAGCCGAACGACGGCCACGCAACGCCATCTAGACCCAAAATAAGCATATTATATTATGTATCTTGTGTTATGGGTTCTAGAATGCGGATATACATAGGTACTTAAGTACTTTTTTATATAAATACATACATGTTATACATAGAAACACCCAGACCAATGCAAATGAACAGTTCATGCATACAAATATTAGCACTAAGCGGCAATCGATCCTGTGAGATATTCGCTAATAGAAAAATTATTTATTTATTTATTTATTACTCTTAAACTTACATCTATCTTTACAGGCAAGCCTAATGCGACAGTGAAGTTGAGCTTTTTATCTAGTTTATAACTATATTTATTTCTACATCCTAATACATGATTAAAACTAACCTAAGTACTGCAGATGCAATAAGCAGTCTTAGTAAATTCGTTCAGTGCACATGAAAACAGATCTATCCGGTCAGACAGCGTATTGAGCACACGCAACGCCCGCACAAGCGGCGCGCGCTGCAGCAGGTTGATGCGTGCGCAAGGCACAACCAGCAGCGGCGCGCTCTGTATTCATCCGGAACGCACAGCTGAACCGTCTCTAAGATACCCGGATTGTGTATCTTACCGCATATTACACTAAATATGTAGTTGGCGAGAGCTTATATATTATATGGTGGTAAGTGATTATCATAGCCCATTACCACAGTACCTTCATATTGTATAAGTGCTAGATGTCCGCCCTTGCTGTGCTTTGATATCAAAAGTTTCATTCGGTCTCAAAGCAAACGCCTACGTAAAATATAATTGCAATATTTCCTACGTCTGAAAAATGCTATAATGCAAATTTACTTTTGGTAGTCTTCTGTATTGCAAATTTACAAATATTGAGTTTCTGAAAATTGTTAAAGAATATGTTAAAAATAATAAAATATAGCCTATGTTACCCTGTGATGTCTAAAAGTAAAGAATTTTTCAAATCGGCAACGTAGATTTTATTTAACTCCTTGCAAACAAGCAATATATATTTTTAAAAACAACAAACGCGTCTGCCTTTATCAAAGTGAAGTCTCGTGCTAACGCTATGTCACTTGAATGTCACTCCCACAATCAATACGAATCTAATGACATCTCATACGTTAAAATCCATCAAGCCATTTAGGCTGTAGAGCGTGCCAAAAAGGTAGAAATACATACATACGCTTGAAAAAAAACATTACCCTCCTTGACTTTGACAGTCAGGCAACAAACAAACATACAAAAAATCTAATCTTTTCTCTTAATTTAGACAAAGGTAAATAGGTAGACGCAGCGTGGGCAGACCCCTCACAAGGTGGACCGACGACCTTATAAGGGTGGCGGGCAACCGATGGATGAGGGCGGCGAACGACCGGCAACGGTGGCGATAATTGGAGGAGGCCTATGTCCAGCAGTGGACGTCTTGTGGCTGATATGATGAAATAGGTACTAAACTTTTAATCCTTCTTGGTCGATTCATGATGGAACCGGCAAGTATCTACTTCTTACTGTAAAAGTTTAAGCGTGCTAACATCTTTTTATGAAACTTTGCTTGATACAGAGGCAAAAGTAAGTAGGTACTACATATGTGTTTTAAACTTACAGTTAAACTTTTGGCGAAATTTTGAAATTGAAGCGGCACTGTTCGCATATCGCTTAGAGGTAAAAAATAATATAAATTTTTTTGTGGCGATATTTCCAGTAATCGAAGTCTTAAATATGCTAGCGAAATGGAAACAAGCTTCTTATAACCCAACATAGATTGTAAAACACGGATGGTATAGTTTTGCCTACACTTTTGTGGCAAAAAGGCGTCACGCTACGTTGATTTTTAGCCTATATTTTCAAACCCATAAACCTCTGAACAACAAACAATAACACCGTACAACGTACAGTGAATAAAACAAAAATAACAGGTAAAATTTGAGGCACTTTCCTTTGTGTTTCATAATTTAATCCGCACACGTGTGTCAAAAGGAATATTTTATAATAAGTACTTATTACCATACAAGCTCTTCGCAAACCCTCAAGGAACATATAAAATTCAAGTTTATACTTCCCCAGACCCTCGGATTAATGTTTTAGTTCGTCACGCTCTGTGATTGCATATACTTTGAACCTTTCCCTAATTTGTGTTGGCTATTTTAGGAAGGTATTTTAACAGTAAAAGGTCAATTTTGCTGCTACCTTGATCAATATTGTACGCAATCTTAGTGAAGTTATGGAAAGGCTTCTGGTAAGTATTTATATTGTATATGAAATGTACTCAAAGGTAACTATGACCATACCTATAATGTTAGCAAATCAGTTTTGTACGTTCACTTTTAAATTCTTGTGTTTTATCCAAAAATAAATAATGCTGCTTTCCCAAAGGTAGCAGATAAAGTTGTGTATCAATCACGTTATATTTTTCAGCGAAGCAATCGTAAGTAATCGGCTTTTCTCGCGCCGGCAATGCGAATCCAAAACGCGCGACAACGGTATGAGTTAAAATCGCCTGGTGTAAGGACACTAATATTTACTTATTCCGCTGATGTAAAAATGTAGTATGACGGTGCCTGTGTTGTATAGTTCGCTATTTGTTGTAAATATCAGACAAAGTTTTACAAAAACACATAATGGCTTGATAGATTTGCTTCAAACCGATTTCTAAATATTATAGATAGTTTTGAATGCTCTCATGTTGGAAAAACTCATTAAGAACCATTTTCATAGCTGTTATACAAATCAGTAATAATATTTATAATAACTTTTACTTCTCAGACCACTTCAAAATTGTCCAAGTTAAATTGTTTTCAATCGGTCACGTTTTAGGGATTCTTAAAACGATACTGTTTACCTATCGTGACCTTCCTGCGTAGCTTTTACATTAACAGTGTATTTAATTAAGAATTATTTAACATAATTGATTAAGTTCAGGTCCAGTAGTGATGAAATGAATAAGATGAATCGGGGTATGTTTATCAATGATCCCTACTTATTTGATAAGGTACTTGGAGCTTCTTTTTATTAAATAAGGTATATCCAGTTATGTGAGAATAATGGTATACATATCTGTAACGAAAAAGATATACCTCTTAGCAAGCTGGGTACCTACTGATGCCCACTTTATTTTTACTTGTCTTATATCAGAGCCATTTTACATATCACTTATTCTATTTTCGTTCATTTCAATTTTCACACAATTCATTAATTTTACTTCAGTATTTCCCTTCTTTACTATTCTTTTACAAATCACAGTAATGTTGTGTTGTAGTGATGACATTTTAAAAATGTTTAATACTCAAGAACACGAATTTTAAGTTAACCAAATTAAATATTCCTCATATTTTACAAAATGAACATCCTTGTTTGAAACACCAGATTGCTGCAGGCGAGAGCAACGTTATTTAAAGTTCCTTTAGCTACTAATTTGTTAAAATTTGCTCCAATTACGCGGACTTTGAACACCAATAACACCGTTTTACAAAGACATGTACTATTGAGAATTTGAGATACTTGATTTATTGACCTTACAATTATTTTTGTTTTACATTGCTGCTACGAAAAAGTACTCTGCGTCATGAGGCACTGTTTAAACCGTCTGACAAGACTTAAAGGCCAATAGTTCATTGTTGTATTCTATTTGTCCTGGTATTTATATTGAGAATAAATAAAGTATGTGAGTGTGGTTGTAGCGGATTCTAGCCTTAAAATTAGATAAGCAGCTGTTGGTCCTTAACCCTTTCGTGGACACTACTGTAGACACAATAGATGTTTTATTGTCATCACGGCCATATCCGTTTACTGTCCCGGAACGTGTTAACTCAGTTTTTTTATAGAAGTAACCACGTACCAATCAGATCACTGTCTTATAAATAAAAGATTGTTATTGTATCCTAAAATATATTAAAACATAAAGATTATTTTGACTACACATACCTACACATTTATACTATTATATAAAGCGGAAGAGACTGCTTGTTTGTTTGAACGCGCTTATCTCTAAAAACGACCAGTTGGATTTCAAAATTTGTTTTGCGTATGATAGCCCAGTTCTTGAGAAAGGTTATAGTCTATGTAACATCACGCTACTGGCGACGGGAGCAGAACAGTAAGCTAAGACGCGCGTGAAACCACGCCGTGGAAAGCTAGTACTTTATAAAGCAAAACTTATATAAGTTTGCCACGAAACTCTACTCTCTAATAATATTTTTATTGATAGCGGCATTAGTATTCAGTTCACGTATTTCATGATAGCGGGGAGCTACCTCCGTCGACGATTCTCTTCGAAGCATTCCAAATAGGTCATTTCCTTCTTATTAAGTTTTCAAGCTAGACAGGCCTCCCATAGGTATTGGTTTTTAGAATTCCGTACCCAAAGGGTAAAACCCTATTAGTAAGACTCCGCTGCCTGTCCGTTCTGTCTGTACGTCTGTTATGCTGTATCTCATAAATTGTGATAGTTAGTAATCGTTATGCATGGCAGGCAGTAGGCTTATCACAAGGTGCTGCCCATGCAGAGTTAGATGCTTTTACTGCCTGTTTTTCTGACTATGTATACCATATTCACTTGACTGATTACGTTAGTGAAATGTATTCAATCGCTAGGTTGTGTATACCTCGGGAGATCCTCAATTTTCGGCTCCAAACATTAATTAAAATGGCTTTGTAACAATTTTGTTATCAGGATAATAACTGGAACGCTCTCTATATCGTATATTATTCACCTCATGACTTTTAGTTGCACGTGTTAGTGTAATCATAATATTGAACTCTTTATTTTGATAATGTCGTTAGATATAGACTGGGATGGGGAACTAGATGACGGTTGCGTCAGCGCCAGAAAATCGCCGTGTGTAAAGGCCCTAAGTATTCATACCTATGTGTTTTCTTGGCTGAGCGCAAATCTTAAAGTTAAAATCTAAGCTTAATCACTACTTTTTACTCTCCTAAAGACGAATACATTATTTAACAATAACACAGAAATCCTATCCAACCTAAAAGGTCAAAATATTCCATTAAACGATCGTTACGCGTTAGAAATGTCATAATTTTAACAAGGTGTCTTTGGAGCCATGGCGGAATTTAATTTTGGGGCTTACTTTATTACGTTGGACATCAAAAAGATGTTTGTTGGCGTAGAAAATTGGGTGCCCTTGCACAGTGGACGTGTGCCTGTACGGTTTAATGTTTAATGATGTTATTCTAAAGTACCAGCATTTTAACTACTATAATTTGTACTTAAACGTTTTATATGTGACGAACGAGTATATAGACAACTTGTTGGTAAGTGATAATCGTGATTCTCAGGAGTTTCTCTAACTGAGCCATTGCCAACCGTCTAGGGGTGCAGCACTGACAGAGAAGTAATTAAAGTAAGAAGACCGAAGGTGTCCGGCACACGAAACCAGTAAAATCTACCTTAAAAACAATGGCAATCTTATACACTACCTAATGACAAAATTCAAAATTCAAGTTAATAATTATATTCACCATTATAACATAGTTAACGAAGCCCAAATCGACACCATTCCTAATCGCTCGTATAGGTACATCTCGGCCATATTTATTTCGTATGACATCCACTTGTACGCTCATGCATGATGCAAAGAATAATAAGAAAAATTTCGCCGCTTTGAGTTCACAACCTTTCGTTCAGCAACTGGATAGTTTGTGTCCTCAATATGTTTTTGAAAAATATACTGAAGATAAAACTACATTACAAATTTACATTATGATTTAGATGTACATACATATCTACATAAAGTTTTCGGTTTTCTAAAGAAATCTTTAACGTTACTGACCTACCACGAGTTTACCTTGAATATTAGGAAATAAACTAATAATCACCTGTTAAATCTCATATGAAGTACCAAATGGGTTGCTAAAAACATAAATAATGAGTTGAATTTGATCTAATAAGTTACTAATTTAATTAAATTTAACTAATTAGTAATTATCCATACTTTTAGCACGCTTTTAGGTACTTCACATGAGTTTTAACAGGTGATTAGTTAATTTTTTGGTGATCAGCCTTTCAGAAACTGGGTGTTAGTTAAATAAAGGTTTATTACTTGAAAAAAATGCATGAGGCATTTTCTGTGTCTCATTCTTCAAATCCCAATTTTCAGTGAGAAAATAGTAGGCTTGCAATGAAAATAATGAATATAAAAGAGTGTCTCGGTTCTACCATGAAATAGCGTGCATGTATCACCGATGACAGCATTAAATATTCATAGGAGAAATAGTTTCCAGCACTGTTTAAAACAGCCTTAAAGTGTGAACTTTTCTTTTACTACCTACTTAAGCACTTTCCTTAGATGCTGCAAATCACTACCTAACAGCAGAAAAACGTCGGTAGAGTTATTATAGTATTGAGAGTAGATCCACGATTCTGTCGTTAGTAGATCCACGCTGGTTTCAGCATGAATGAGCCGGATCGTCTGGGGAAGTACTACCCTCTCATAGAACATCGAAGTAAGAGTAGTAATATCCGTACTACTGCGTTTCGTTCGGTGAGTGAGAGCGCCGGAGGCCCAATTGCCCGCCTTTCCTCATTCCTCACCTCCCTCATTCCCTTCCCGTAAGCCCATTCCCAGCCGCCATAGTGGAGGCCATCATACCAGTAGCTTAAGACGATGGCTTTTGGTATGGTACCCACCACTTCTGGATTCCACTGACTGCTTACCATCAGGCGGGGTAAAGTCGTTTTGGTAAGCTAATATAAAAAAAAATTAACCTAAAATTAACCAATACAAGACGAAAATTGCCGAAGACGCATAAGTAGGTACTCTATCTTAGGACTCCTTCCTTCTTATCAAGTGATTTGTGGTTAATCTAGTATCAGGATTTCATTCAGGTTGCCTATAATTTTTTGCTGAAAGTGCTATATTCCCAACACTTTATCTCTAAAAACAACAATCGCTTTTTGAACTGTTCTTAAACACGCAGAGCCATATCGTGATCTTTGTTATACCGATTGTAGATAAACAGCCAAAAGACTCGTATTCAAAACGTTAATCTACTTTAGAACAAAGTACCTAGAACATACTAATTACATTTTGATTGTAGTCATTCGAAATATTGTTGGGAAAAACAATTGTTTCCGAGATTATGTGTGGGTATGTTAATGTGCACTAACGTACATACTTATATTTTTATCATCACGGCATCTTTATACAATCTGTAGTCAAGAATCATGGTCGTAATAAAATTGTGTCTACTTATTTCATTTTGTAGAGATCAGCTAACTTATTATCTACCGTTAAAAGAGCCTTCCTAAATGCCGAGAGAAAAGTTAACGCATCAGATGCATTAATAGGGATTAAAAACTAGAAATTTAATAGTTTTGACAGTTCAGAGGTCCTAGACAAGTGTCAAAGATTTCTATTCTATTCATAAAATAGATTTTAAAATGTATTGGATTGACTGCTAACGACAACACTTATGTCAATCTCATACATTTTTGTATTTATTCTATGAATAGAATAGAAATCTTTGACACTTGTCTAGGGCCTCTGGACAGACATTGCGAACTGGACCAATTGCAAACTGGACTAATTGCGAACTGGACTAATTGCTAACTGGACCTATTGAGAATTGGACGTTTTGCGAATCGGACATAATGCGACCAATGGTTTCTTTTGATGTCGGGTCTTTTAAACGGAATGTGATAAAGCATATCACAAGGCTGTGTGAGCCATCATACCGTACACATACCATCAGGGAAAGTGAAATCATATTATTATATTAAAATAAAAAATCTTAGGAGTTTCTGATTGGCTTTTAATATAAAAATGTCGTTGGTATTGTAGGAAAAATCACAGAAAATTTAATGAACTCTATGCATGTCAAAATTAAAAATACCTGAAACTGCCTGAAACAATAATGCGCTATAATGCAGCTCTTAAACCGAACATCTCTTATTTCAAATGTTTAAGTTTTTTTATTATATCTCGAGAGGAATCTTAATTATTTTCTTAATCTATAATATAAAAGTGGATCGCTAAATGTGTTGCTAAGAGCAAATTCTTTTTTTGTAATATGGATGGTTCTTACAGAGAGAAAAATTTAAAAAATTGCCCATACAAAAGTATCTTTATTTATCCCAAAAGTTTAAAAAATTGTTCACCCGTGTGAAACGGCGGGCCGCTAGTAAAGTATAAATACACCGTTCTATCTATTCTCGTCTAGTAAGTAATATTAGCATTAATTCAATTTAAAATATTAACTAAATTATATTGCAAATCATCGTTGAACGATATAACTACACTGAGAGTACGATATATAGATATGTGCAATTTTAATCGTAAGAGGCTGCCAACGCGGCAACGGTAACATTTTATTTTACGAGCACACCTTCCACCTACTTCGACTCCTAGAGGTGCGAACGTTAATAGGTACTATTTATGTGATGAAAGTAGGTCGTATATTGATAACTTACACTCCAAATTTATCAGAGAAATTTAATCACGCTTTCAGCCATAAATAGGTAAGCAGAGAAGTTTAACTATTTATATATAATTGACTGACATTTTGTTATTTTGACGTTCATAAGTACATCGCATGTGATACATACTATACTAGCTTTCCGCTGCGCGATTTCACCCGCGTTTTTGCTTACTACTCTGCTCCCGTCGCCAGTAGCGTGATGTTACATAGCCGAGAACTGGGCTATCATACGCAAAAAGATTTTTTTTAAATCCGATTGGTAGGTCCAGAGATTAGCGCGTTCAAACAAACAAACTCTACCACTTTATATAATAGTATAGATGTGATATACATGAATAATGAGTTTGAATTGTTACTACCATGTATCGCCAATTATATTAGACCCATATAGTAGTAGGCAAGCCATTTACTGGGTACAGTACATTTCAGTTTGCTATACTACAAATTTCACGACAGAAAACCTAATACTATTTTATGAAACTTGGCGATCGAACCCAAGACCTTTGCATGGCAGTCTTTAAACAATATTACTAAACAACCAAGGCAGTTAGAATTTAATTTAAAATATATTAACTAAACGTAAAGGCATTTAAAATTAATTAATTTTAATGTATATTCTATGGCACAAAGCTTTTGCTTCAATTTATTAAAATATTAACGTATTTTACACTAATTAACTCGACACATACATGTTTAATGAAATTTAGAGTCGAGAACAGTGCGTTTGCTTTTAAGAGCCAAGCTTTGAAAGATAAATACATTAACTAGCCATTTTAAATAAATATATAAGTAATATGAACTTTTTAAGTTTATTGTGAACTTTAATTATTAACTTTTTTTATACAACTTTTGTGGCAAACAAGCATACGGCTCTCCTGATTGTAAGTAAAAAGAAAAACATGACTATTTTTGTTATATAAATAATGCTTCGAACACACAATGAACCCGTTGCCGACCATATATAGGGTCCTTCAATTACGGTGCAGAAAAACATAGTAAAGAAATTCTGGACTTCAAAATAAATACATCCGAAATTGCCAACCCGCATTGAGCTAGCGTGGCAATCAAATCTGATGCTTTCTCTGTATGTGAAGAGTCCTACAGTAAGATAATACCGAAAAAATGACTAAAATTATCAATTCTCCTTGAGCAAGCATGGCGATCAAAGCATGCTTTATGAAGAAAAGAGGTATTTCCCTACAGTGGAATAATAACGGGCCGATACGATGATAGTGATGGTGATAAATTGTTTCCTTATGAGTGACATAAATTGTTGTTTCGACAACATTATTTCTTAGAAAATCTAACACTTTTTGGTGTAATGCTAGTGTGTAGGATCTCCTTGATCACTAGACTACACGACACTAAACTAGACCCATAATTTCCTTAAAAAAACTTGGATTTCCAAATGTAGAAGAAGGTGTCAACTTATTCGACTGTCTGAATGGTAGTGGCAACGTGACTGCTTTAAAAGAGCTTGTGAATAACATTACCACACTGGACAAAATATTGCATGATCCCATAAATTATTTGTCTAGGTAGATAGAAAAACTAAAATGAAAATTACCTTCTACATTTGAAAAAAGTGAACGTCTGGTAGATATGTACAAAGATATATTTAAATAACTTCCATAACTCATAATAATTAATATTAATAAATATAAAAAACAGGCAGCAATATTACAGAGGATAATGAGAGCTATAGACCCAAAATTCCCTTAATCTTCATTCCTTTTCCCTTTCGCCACGACCAACATCGCCTTAGTTGTGTTCAGCATTTGATTGTGTCTGCAAAGCTCACAGAACACAGTCATGTAAGGGATTAGTATTTATAGATTTAAAAAAATAGTTTATTAATGTAAATTTCTTTTAATAATTAAACTAGTAATACTCCAAAATAGGTATCTCACAATACTTAAAAGGCCAATTTATATTCTGTGTTGCAAATTTGTACAACGATATTAAGACAGGAAGCTAAGTTACTGCAGGAAATTGAATGGGTGATCAACACGGATGAAATTGCGAACTGAATACTACCGCTTTATTAACGAACAGAAATCTTGAAGGGAATATTGTGAGGTATGGAATAATTATACTGTTTTTCCCAAGGGTGTAATTACTCTCGCATCTGTGAAGAAGTTCTCAACTGGCACTCATTGGTTCTTCGACACCTCAAGTGAGTGCTTTAATTTAGTTTAGTTAAGACTTTAATTTTTGTTACTAGATTCTAAGTCACCTTCAATTGTTTTTTTGCAAATGTTAAGTTATGAAACGTCCAAATAATTCGTAATTCGCAGCAGCTCGATCCTGTCTCCACGCGTTGACTTACAAGGTTCATTCAACTCTGATATGGACGACAACCTTAAAACGTACTCGCAGTTTTCAAAAAGATTTATGCTCTGCTTTTATTAGGAAACGTTTTATTAATTAGGTTGAAACTTAATCTTATAAACGTTTGAAACCACGCTTCTTAGAGTTCGTGATCGCTGCCATTAAAAAGATACCACCCATGAGAGACAACGTTAGTTCGGTTGGTGTGTCAAATAATGACAAAATGACAGTGATTTCTCATGGTGTGGAAACTGGAGGGTGTCACCAGGGAATTGTTTACGGGGTGACCTTGAAGCCCGGGTAACGCTTACCTACGAAGCCGCACATAGTCGGTGGTGGCCGGGCTCGGGCGAGCGCGCGGCCATAGCGCCGGTCACACGCGTACCATCACACTAACACTACACGCACCACTCAACGTCACTCATATCAGGGTCTGTAGGGTCCGGAGACGTGTGGAGGCGACAGGCGTGCGCTCCCCGCGACGTTCGTTCATTCACTGAAAGGCCCGGGCGACATGGGCCCACTGCGCAGACTCGGACATGCGTTCAGAGGGCAACTAGCTCCCTCTGTTTTGTTAGTCGGCCACGCACCGTGCCGGGATGGGCCGTGGGCCGTGGCCACTGGTGCCGACTCAGAGGTCACAAGGTCGAAGGTAAATTGATAGCGACACAATTACTGTAAACATTCACGAAGGACTCTCTTGGAATGTAATATGTCCTCAGTTCTACGATCATTTATAATGTTTTAAAATAAAAGAAGAATGAATTTTCGATCTTATTGTAATCTTGAACCAACAAGAATTTCACGTAAAATCTGAAAAACTATTATCAAATACTTTTTCGAGTCTCTTATCTTACAGGAAGATGAGAAATAAAGTAGAACTCTTATTTTTGCATTTATAGGCAACATATTTAAGGTCGTCATCCCAACTATATGAAACACAATTCTTTCACCTTTTTATAGGTCTCCTTTAGAGGCTGTAAGAGGCACCTGATGATGATGATGATGATCCGACCGATTTCGGCCACGGTGACTACTTCAACTCCGGTATTGTTGACGTTCATGTGCTCGCATGTGACTTACGTAGCCAATAGATGAAGATCCTCGCACCTAGGTACATACGTATCAAAGCTAAAAACAGTCGCAGGCAATTTATATTAATATGTTGTAGAAGATGTCTTGTTGCCATTTACCGAGTACAATCCTAGATACAGGACACTAAGAATTTTTCGACAAAAATCTAATATCGCTGTACCCCACCCAGAGGTCGAACCCGCAACATATGGATAGCAGTCCGTACCACTGAACCACCGATTCAGTCAAGAGTAGATTTGCGACAGGATCGAATTAAGAGGGTCGACCCGGGCATAGCTAAGGGCGGGCTTCTAGTCTATAAATGCGAGCGATGACTTGCGATATAAAGAACCTTTTTTTAAAACACCCACATTAGGGGAGAAGCCGTTGGTCTCGGGGCACTTAAAACAATAATAGTAATGAAATAATAGCGAAGTAACAGCTGGCTGACGTGATGTTCTAATAAAATTAGTCTTGAGAATATTGTGCAATTGCTCATACCTTCTCTGTATATGAAGTAATAGGGCATTTTGTCTATAGGTATTAATATGAACATCTATACTATTAAGAAAAGCGAAAGAATTTGATTGTTTGTTTGAACGCGCTAATTTCTGAAACCACCAGTCGGATTTGTATAATTATTTTTGCGTTTGCCCAGTTCATGAGGACTGTTATACTTAGGCAATGTAACATCACGCTACTGACAACGGCAGAGGAGCAATAACTAATTACCGAGGATGAATTCGAAATTAGTATTTTTGTATAATACAAACATAAGCATTTTACGGTAGTAGATTCACGCTGGTTTCAGCATGAATGGGCCGGATCGAACGGGGAAGTACTACCCTATCATAGTAGATTGGCGTAAGAGTAGTAGTATCCGTACTATTGTGTTTCGTTTGGTGAGTGAGAGCGCCGGAAACCCAATTTCTCTCCTTTTTTTTTCCGCACCTCCTTCAATCCCTTCACGGACCCCACCCTCTTCACGGTAGGCAGCGGCTTCAGAGTCTCTGGCATTTTAAAGCAATGCCAGGGACTGTAAGTCATCCATGAGTGATAGTTACCACTTTCCATCAGGTGGATCGTTTGCTAGTCTGCACATGTCGGCAATAATAAAAAACCTCAGTTATGAAAGAGGCAAAGATTTATCGCCTCATATACCTTAACTGGAGTTACTCAAAGTGAGCTCATCTTCCCCCCAAACGGGGTTCTCGCCTTGTCGCGGCGGGGGGGCTTAGTAACCGTGGTTACCCGGAACCACGGTGAACCAAGAGGAACCCCAAGGAGGTGTCTCTCCTCTGGGCTTTGATGGTAAGCCCACGACGGAGCGGCTCAGGAGGGTTGCGGTGCTGTATGGGCGACACCGCAACTGGGTCGGGCTGCGGTGTTGCTTCGGCGACACTGCGGCTGAGGAGTGGCGAGCCCGCGGCGGGAGAGGAGTGCCGGTATTACGGTGCGCCGCTCTCCCTACCTTCCGAGGCCTCGGCGGGGCCGCAACCCCCAGATTGCGGACGCGGTGGAGCCGCAGGGGAAGAGGAGTGTCGGTATTGCGACGCGCCGTTCTCCCTATCCTCTGCGGCCGAGTTAGGTGGCCTGCGGGCGGCGATCGAGGGAGGGGGGGCTAGGCCCTCCAAATCGGACAGGACCCGCTCGCGTGTGGTGAGTGGGTCGTGGCCCGTTGGGGTCGCGGATGAATGCGCGAGCGTCTCCCGTGACCCCAACACTCTGGCCGTCTGGAGGAACACCGTGGGTTTTAGTCGGTATGCCGGCCGCGCTTTGAGTGCGGTCGGAGAGTCCGACATAACCCCCCCCGCCTTGCCCGGGTGGGTGCGTATGCGTAATGCATTTCCCACGAAAAAGAAAAAAAAATCTACTGTAGACTTCGGGTATGTACCTAAATGCTAGTCATTTCTAAACAGAAACCTTTAACCTCCCAGCAACTAGTACCGCGATGAAACAATGCATTATACTGAACTATTAAAATAATGACCATAAAATGATGTACTATTTATCCTTAATAAGGTAATGTAACAATGGCTAACCTTGACGGTAAATGCAACTTCCTCCCATTACATTAATGATTGAATATAAGTACCTGTTTTTTTTATAGATACTTACGTGGCATAACTGCAATGTTTTCATATCACTAGGGCATTTATTGCGTTATATTCAATTAACATGTAGGTAGGACGTTGTCTGTAGGTACCTAACTTAAACAGAAACGACCTCAGTAAGTTCTTATTTCTAAAGTAATAATCGTACCTACTTGAAGCTTGGCAAAAAAATCTTAGTGATTATGTAAATAGCATAAATTGTAAAACCTATAAAGTTGCAATAAAGTTATTATTATTATTTTATATATTAAAGTAAGTTACGAATTAATTTTAATATTAATATAAATTAATATTTATTAAATTGTTTCGTACTAAGTACCTATATAAGTAGTGAGAAAATGTTTTCATAGTAAGTGATATTCATACCCTTTAGACATGGCTGTATTTTTTAAGCATCACAGGAACAATGCCATGAAAACTTATCCAAACCGTAACATTGTCGACTATGTATGAGGATGATGTAAGAAGAGTAGGAGTGTTATTGTATTGGGCCACTCACATTCACCAGACGAATCGCATTAGTATGAAAACCAATATTTAGAGGGTGATATTATCCAGTCAACCGAACCCATTCATGCTAAAATTAGCAAGACTCTATAGGTACTGTAGTAGTGTTCTAAACTAATACCTATTATAAAGAGAAAAATTGATTTTTGTACACTCTTTTTGTTCCGATTCAAGATCAACGTATCCGGTTTAAAAAATTCTTTCACCTTTAGAAAACTAAGCTAAATCTGAATGATGTAATACGTCACTATTGCTATGATATTTACCGTAGGCGTTTGTTATGAGACCGATTGAAACTTTTGATACCGTAGCTAAGCAAGGGTGGACGTCTGGTCATAAATAAATGGTGTCATTCCACAAACGACGGAACAACTTAAGTCGTGTCCTGCGTGCCCAAACACCTGCACTTTGCAGAAATTGTTCGACGCTACTGATAACGCAATATCTGTACCTATGTTCTGGTCTCACAAAATTTAATTGCCATCGACACGCTAAGAAGAAGAAGATAAATAAATTATACATTATAACAATTCTAAACGACATCAGTCAAGTTACCGGCTGCTGATAACGACTTTAAACAGGTTAGAAGGCAATAAGGTTCATTGAAAGCGAAACAGGAGAAAGATTTAATATATTAAGTGACTGTGTTTAAAGGTAGGTATATATTAGGCATGGTAATGAGGGTGTTTAGGAAAATTTTCGCCAACAGTCGGCGCCGTTTTAACTGTCACATTGGGCCAATCAGGGGATAACCTTCAAAAAACACTTGACAGCTAGACCTGACGCATTGGTGCTGCTGCCTGGTGAGCGCTATTTTAGAAAACTCTCTCAGCAGTTTTCTTTTGTCCTTAAGCACATGAATTATTCATTTTGTAAATAAAACATTAAAATTGCCGAAATGAATACTGAAAAATATATGTTTTGTCGCTGTCAAAATGGAAGACCTTTTACCAAAGTGGCGCCAACTGGTGACGAAAATTTTCCTCATTTTATCGATTTAATAAATTAAGTGACACAAGATATGAGAATATTAGAGACTGGATAAGGACTACAGATAGAGTTCTCGAGTTTGATTTCACATTGTGTAACGTGTTACACATTCTGATGCGATTCAACGAGAATGAATTGATTTTCGGTAAGGCAAAAGGATATTGGGGCTTCTGTTGAGAAATTTCCTGTTAGTCTGGAATCTGGAATTGTGCCCGGTACATAAATAGAAACAGGTTAGTTCTCTGTTGCAGGGAACTTAGCATTGCTACCAAAACGTGAGTGTTTTACACCTTTGCCTACAAGGTAAAAAGGCGTGATAATATTTTGTTTTATTACTTCCTGTAAATTATTTAGTGCGAAATGCGTGAAGCGGAAACTAGAGGTCTAATATAACTGGGTGGATGCATAGGTACCGACTTGGCAGTATGCCCATGTACAGTCGCCGAGCAACCATCGTTGAACCTGTTACTAGGGCCACCTGGCTAGCAGTTAACGCTAGTACCTAAATGCTTATAGATAGGCGCCTACCTACAACATAATAGATAATTAATAATAATAATAATAATAATAATAGCTTTATTGACATAATTTTTGTACAATATCTTAAAGTATAACCCTGTCTCTTGCGCTAGTTTAAAACTGTATTACAAGAGACAGTTAGTATTAAGTTCCTACATTATTGAATACACTAATACCCTCTCTAAAAATTTTATTTTTCAAAATGTACATTTTCTCTGTTTATTAAAGGGAGAAGGAAAGAAATAAGTACTCACCGAGGAGATAATTAATTGACTTTCCGAGACTCATAACGAACGAAATGTAGCTAGTTACCTACTATTAAAATGAAAACTACTAGGTAAGTAGGTACTTACTAAATATAAAAAATGGTGAAACGTGGGTGATTAAACACCTCTGCTTACTCCTTCGGAGATAAAAGGCCTAAATCTAAACACGCATATTCAGCGGAACACAAAAAAGACCGAATATTCTTTTTGTGTCACATTGCTGGCTGGTTTTATTTAATTCAAATTTAGAACAACATATATTCAAATTAAAAAACAATTGAATGTCTACATCCAAGCAATTGTTTTTGTTTTATTTTAACTTGCACTAAATTGAGCTAATTTTCTAATATCTTTATTTTATGCTTTGGCTAGGAAATTTGTAAAATTTGCATTAAGATACAGTTTTGTTCGTTATTTTTTTTAAGTTGTATTTCTTTGCGAACTACAAGGACATCATTATGCCCGATTTTACCCCAACCAACTGCCAGGGCACTTCAGAATGATCTCCGAAATTCTTCGTCGACCTGTTTCCACTATTCATCGCAGTATTAAAAGATTCCAGGAGTCTAATACTTATGTGAGAAGACCAGGACAGGGCCAAAAAAGGCGTAATTCGGACGATGATCGTTTCATACAGCTTCGTATATGTAGGAAGCCCCGCCTGACTGCTGTCCAAGCCAGAAATGTGCTTGAGGAAGTTCGAGGTGTAGCAGTAAGTAAGCGTACAGTACGAAGAAGGCTCAAAGAAGATGGATTTCGTTCGTTCGTGCCCGCCAAAGCTCCAAGACTTCAGGTATACCATCGTAGGAATAGACTCATTTTCGCCCGGGAACATCAACTTTGGAATGTTGACCAATGGAGTAAGGTATTGTTTACTGATGAGTGCAGAATTCTTTTAAACCAAGTTGATGGAAGGCAAAGAATATACACATGCCAAGGGGAACGATAGAATCAAGCAAAATTTTGAAACAACTGGGGCATATGGAGAAGGATCAATAATGGTGTGGGGAGGGATATGTTTGGGAGCTCGTACGGACTTGGTGTTGATAAATGGAGGAAATCTGACTGCAGTTCGCTATATAAGAGACATTTTAGAAGAGAATGTTATGCCATTTGCCCCCTTTATTGGTGACGACTTCACTTTGATGCAAGATAATGCTCGACCACACTGCCCAATCAACTCGTGCATACCTATATGATGTGAATATTAGAGTCATGGAGTGGCCGGTGAGATCACCGGATATGAATCCGATCGAGCGTGTGTAGGACTTGTTAAAAAGAATAATTAAATCCAGAATTCCAGCGCCAGGCAACATCAATGATCTGCAAACCGCTGTTATCAAAGAATGGCAAAGACTGCCTCAGGAGACTCTAAATAACATTTTTGTCAGCATGCCTAGACGAGTCGAAACTTTAATTAGAGCACATGGAGGAAACTCAAGTTCTTAAAATTTTGTTATTTTACCTTAAAAACAGTTTTCAACTTACTTTTTCCATTTTCATTAATTACCTTCAGTAACCTTGAAATGTACATTTTTACTAAAGATGATTATAATTACAAAATGTGAACCACGTGTGATCTTATTTTGATTTTAACAGGTATAATTTTTAAGCAATAAAATATTTATAAATATTTATTTTTGAAATATAGCTACCTATAATTTTAAAAAATCTGGGCTTTTTTTGTGTTCCGCTAAATATGTGTGTATGTATCTATGTAACTAAATAGGTACCAATAAATCTACTGTACAAATATTTTTGACTTCACAGGACAGTTATTATTTTAGTCTATCATTTTAGGACCGTTCTAAACCGGAATGGCCGAGACCGGTTGCAGCTCCGATTTGTAACGGCCCTTATGGAATTTTGATAGAATCGTTGAAGACGCTCATGGACTTCGGAAGGACCACGAGCAAGATGATGACTATGTGTTCTAAGTTGTGTCTTGGCATTACCGCCTGACGCCCTTATCCCATTGACCCACCATGCAAAACAGAAAAAGCACTTGTCTTAAAAGCAGTACATACTCAAACTCAAGACACACGCACACACACACAGTGAGCCCCCGTCTTTCGAAAACTACATACCTACTCTAAATACATCAATGATTTTGCTGCGCAAATTCAGTTTATTTCACTAGAATTTTTCTTTTTCATTTGCGAAATCTGCATAAACAGAAACGTAACATGAATTGACGTTCATTTTAATGTTGCCAATCAAATATTACAGTGGCTGTCCTTATGATTATCGTTTTCATACAGGTACACAACTCACAAGTTTAAAATTTTAATAATATAAATGACACGCATCTACAAAATATTTATTTAAATTATACTTTTTTGATAATCTAAAATAACACGAAGTTATAATTTAATACAATAAATTCGACAGTAAATTAATGTAAGTTATAATGGCAACACTGTTAAAAATTCTTTTTATTTCGGTTCTTTGCCCGAGTTGTTTTGGGTACGTTGATAAATCCGTGAAAATCTTGTATTTCTTAATATTTTGGTGACATTAATTGTTGTAATAAAACTTAACACTGTATTTTACTTCAGAATCAATGGATATTTTAAGTTTTGTCATTGTTGTTTATCGAAATAATCGTCGCGGCAACTTGACATTTAGCACGCAGGAAACAGTAACCTAAACATCAGTTTACCGATAAATAAACGTGGTATTTTGGCTTTTCAGCAAAGAGCGACAGAATGAAGTACAATAAGCTCGTCACATCCTCGAGGAGGAAAAACAGGAAGCGCCATTTCAGCGCACCATCACACATTAGGCGAGTTCTTATGTCAGCACCCCTTTCTAAGGAGTTGAGACAGAAGTTCAACGTGAAATCCATGCCAATCCGTAAAGATGACGAAGTTCAGGTGAGCACACATTGTAATCCTATGTGACATTGTAATCTTGTGTAAAGTTTATAGGTTATGTTTGTATGTGCGAAACAGTATGATGAAGACAAACCATTCTTAGACTGCGGACGATTGCTGTCGCGCTGCGGACGAGTTCGAGGTTTTCTCTTATGAGTCTAAAGCGCGTATAGCTAGTCCGTGCCCTGGTGCAATTATGGCTCTGATTGTTTTGCAATTCAAACATGGTAGGTTAGGATGCTACTTAAGCCGAAATAACATGAAAACTGCTTGCTGAACTTTCTAGGTTATCTGCAGAGGCACTGCAGCACACCTAATGTAAAATTTTCTATTTTGTTTTCATTATTGCAAACATGTCATTAAAGAAAATAACATCTGTAACCACTTAGTCAATCAGATAAATTCATTACTTTTAGCACCCTTAGGAGGTTCTAAATGGTATGGGCTGTTAACTCTATGAATTTAATTTTAGCATTTCAGCAAAATCCAATTTAGTTTTGGTACATAAATTTGATCCACAAGAATGATTGATACAAGCAATCACTATATAAATGCATCAGTACTATAAATAAACTAACAAAGCTATTATTTTGCAAAAAATCCACATAGAGAGGACAATGTATCAACTTGTTTATGATTTGAAAGTATTGAGAATAATAACCTGTTATTTAGCCATTATGTAGAATTACCCCCAGTTTCTGAAAAGCTGATCAACAATCTTAATCGAAAATTAACTAATCATCTGTTAAATCTCATGTAAAGTATGTTTAAGCATGCTTTTAGCAGCCTAATTAGTAGGTACTTCATATGAGATTCAACAGGTGATAAATTAATTTTTCGTTGATCAGCCTTTCAGAAACTGGGGGTAACTCAAGCCAAAATTGATTTGGTTAGAAAGCAGCATATCTTACAGTATATTGATAAAGTATTAGCTTCACCAGAGGCCCAGTTATTCTCTTGGATCACTTTTTCTTCTTTTCATGATCAACAAAAGCTAGGTTGTTATGGTAATTATTCAGCTTTGTGTGGTGAGCACAGGTTACGTCCATAGGCTAACCACGCCCCAAGGCTTCACCCGCGCGTAATACATGTTTTGTATCCCTCGGAACCAGACCATTTTACCTATATCCGTCTCTGGGTCCGAATCTATCTACATACCAATGTTCAGTGATATTGGTTCTGCCGTTTAGACGCTGAGTGGTAACAAACACACACACACAAACTTTCGCATTCACAATATTATTAGGATGAACAACTTCTCATTAATTGGACTGTATACTTGCCAGTAGCGAGGAGGGAAGCCGGTGGGACTAAAATATTTTTAGTTTCCGAAGGCTAGTTAGTCTTTGAGTAGACACACAAGCAGTGATAGGTATAAGGAGGTCAGGACATATTTTAAAAGGGAAGCCGGCAGGAATCGTGTTATATGGACGCTTCGCCACTGATACTTGCCCTTATTAAGTTGTATAGAAAACTGAGTGATGAGTTTCGTTATAAAGTTTAGGTAAACTGAATCTCAGTAATAAACAAGATGGAGTTAGAATATATTATAATAATATTATCAGTTTCAAAACTCACATTGGTACTACTAATGTGTCATAATTTGATCTCGAATTCATAAGTTTGTTCATAGTGTCCTTAACCAATAGACCAACACTTCAATATCTAGTTAAATATTCAAAGATTTTCTTCAGTCGCATTAATGCAATGACACTGATCATATTAAACTTTATTGCTCTAGGTAGTCCGTGGTCACTACAAAGGCCAGCAAGTGGGCAAGGTAGTGCAGGTGTACCGTAAGAAGTTTGTTGTCTACATTGAGAGGATCCAGCGTGAGAAGGCTAACGGCGCTAGTGCATACGTCGGCATCCACCCTTCAAAGGTAAACTATTATTATTTGCTAGTTACCTATACAATCTCAGAAAAAACAGGTCACAACTCATGATACCTTTGCCGAGTAATAAGATAGTGTATGCTAATAGGGACAAAAAATGGTTAAGGGTCACTAACAACCACATGGCAGGTGGTTCAGGTGGCAAAACCTGAGGACACCAGTTATCAGCAGTGGAATTCTTTCCAATAACATGATGATAATGTATGCATAAAAATATCAGGTGCAATTGAAACAATTTCTCTCCTTTTTATTATTCTGACATGTAAAGAATTAATCTTTCTTCAAAGGACATCTCATATTGTAAATCATTGTAGTTTTGAAAGTTGTGTTATTAAGAGTTTATAATAAATGAATATCTCTAATATATATTAAGTGGACGGGTTTGTTTGTTTGAATGTACTAATCTCTGGAACTACCAGGCGGATTTGAATAATTATTTTTATGTTTGGTAACATCACAGTACTAGTACTGAATTTCAAACTAATCTCTCATTCACAAGTATTTTACAGTCATTCATCTGATACGTTTCTAGTACTTATTTTATACAGTGATGCTCCTGGTATTGCAAGCGTCTATAGTAGGCTTCAGTAACTGCTTACCATCAGGTGGACCGTATGCTTGTTTGTCTCCTTAGTGGTATAAAAAAATACACTGCAGCAAAGTTAAAAGTTTTACCAGTTCTTGGACTTGGTTTACCATTAGTAAAACTATTCTACTGTCATTGTGGTAGGATCTACCTCCCAATGAGGGTGTTTAGAAAAATTTTCGCCACCAGTTAGCAGCCACTTCAACTTTCACATGAGGTCAATCAGGGGTTAACTTTCAAAAACTGCTTGACAGGTAGACCTGACGCATTTGTGCAGACACCTCGTGGGCACCATTTTAAAAAAACCTCTTAGCAATTCTTCATGTCCTTATGCACATGAATAATAATAAAATAGAAATATTTGATTTGACCTTTTACCAAAGTGGCGCTGGCTGGTGGTGAAAATTTTCCTAAACATCCCCATTACCACAGACTACTTTAAATAAAGAATATCTTTTTTTGAGTTATTCTGTAAAATATGATGACAACTTTTTACTTAGACTGTGCCTTCATGTCCTACTGATTCTTTGAAGATGTTTGCCAGAGGCACAGTTTTTGCTGATACACTTCCATGGCTCTGATATCATTCCATTATTATGTAGGACCCTGATATTTGTTATCGTATATTTATTTGTATGTTTATTCTCAGTGCGTGATCGTCAAGCTAAAGATGAACAAGGATCGTAAGTCGATTCTTGACCGCAGAGCGAAGGGCAGGCTGGCCGCCCTTGGCAAGGACAAGGGCAAGTACACAGAGGAAACCGCCACCGCTATGGAGACCTCGTAAATATAGATTATAAGACCAAATAAAAAAAGTAAAAACTCATGATGTGTTTTATTTATAAAACAATACTGACATGAATAATAAAACAATTACATTACAAGTGAATGTTCGCGGTAAGAGCATCTTAAAATAAAATGGTGTGATGCTGATGATGAATCTGAAACCCATATCCAGGCATATTTATATATAGAAACAGAACTTTGATTTGAGAGTTCGGCTACAAGGTATACAATAGAGCTGGTACATAATACCTATATTTACATAGTACCTATATTTTCGCTGTCCTTTTAAAAGTTGTAACCACCTTCGTGTATTGTAAAAATAACTAGTACTCGTCACTAGTTCAAAAGAAGTACGAAAGAAGATTACATCAGTACCAGAAGACGTTCATTGAAGTAGATAAAGAACATAACTTCTTCCAAAGGAAGGTGTATTGCAATAGCACGTAACATTAGACAGGCTGATTGACAACTGTAAAGTAATTTATAGTACCTACGCAGCACTGCTTATTATTTAAATCAAACCCTAGCTGTTGCCCGCAGCTCTGCCCGCGTGGATGTCGGTTAAGGTATGCGCAGACGAGTGATTTTTGTCCGCGTACTTTTTTATCCGCTAAAATAGATCGCTTACAACTGTATCGAGTAACGCAAACGAGGGATTAAAAGTACCGCGTATAAAAAGTCGCCCGAATAACTGAGGGCATGCAGGGAGCGGACCGGACAAAAGTACGGGGGAGTCCCCGAAAAAAATAGCACTCTTGTGACTAGGCGAAGCAACGCACATGGAGGCCTTTAGTCCGCGTTGTGCGCTCGATCCGATATAAGGGGATGGACCCAGTATTTTCTTTTAAAATGTCTTCTCTTTTTCTTAAACTTCAAGTAAATTGCAACACAACGTAACCTCTGAATATTTGTTTCCATAGCGTGCACTTCTCTACAATTTTGGGCAACAAATGATCGCACGCCGTGTGCGTGCGAGTTCGCGGTAAATCCGCAGCGAACTTTTTATTCGCGGAGCATACTTTTTTCTCAGCCGCGGAGGAAAGTCCGTCGTCTGCGCAGGCTATCAAGTATATCTCTGTTTATTTATTGACGATTTTTCATATAACTTTCATCTATTTCAACCCCTTTATGCCATTTTGTCGCGATGAAAGATAGCCTATGTTGTTCTCCAAGATCTAATCTACCTCTTTTATGTACCAAATTTCATGAAAATCAATTATATGGTTTAGTCGTGAAAGCGTAAGATGGACAGAGTTAGGTACTTTCGCATTCTTTATAATAGTATGGATGTAGTAGATAATACCTACTTTATACATGTAGGTACACTAGTTTATTATTTTAAACTCAATATTAGTCATTTTTTTTTTTATATTAGCCTACCAAAGTGACTCCACCCCGCCTGATGGTAAGCAGTCAGTGTAATCTAAAAGTGGTGACCACCGTACAGTCTTCTTAAACTGCTGGTATGGTGGCGTCCACTATGGCGGCTGGGAATGGGGTTAGGGGAAGTTAATGAGGGAGGTGAGGAAAGGGAGGAAATTGGGCCTCCAGCGCTCTCACTCACCGAGCGAAACGCAGTAGTACGGATACTACTACTCTTACGTCGATCT
Source organism: Parascotia fuliginaria (assembly GCA_963082885.1). Taxonomy (NCBI): domain Eukaryota; kingdom Metazoa; phylum Arthropoda; class Insecta; order Lepidoptera; family Erebidae; genus Parascotia; species Parascotia fuliginaria. The sequence goes on along the minus strand of OY720180.1, from coordinate 2,073,085 downwards.
TCTATGATAGGGTAGTACTTCCCCGGACGATCCGGCCCATTCATGCTGAAACCAGCGTGGATCTACTACCGTCATATGTTTATCTTTGTACATTTCTGACTGACGGTGAAGGAAAACCAATGAAAGAAATCCGCCTTGAACAAGTGTGTTGGCCGCGGTTAATGCTTATCTATACCTCTCTATATGAGAAGAGGTCATTGCCCTGCAGTGGGACAGTAAAACAGGCTGGTATTATTATTATTTTTATTACTCATTCACAGGCAATCTTGCTTTTGAATCAAATCTCTTACTCAAGGCACCACTTGTATCATCTACAGTTTATATTTGCGCATCCACAGCCGCGCAATCGTTACAATTCTCAAACGATATCATCAATTTTTATCTAAACTAACTATAAAAAGAAAAGATTTGAACTTTTGTATGTGTAGTGTTTGTTTGCAATAATTTAAAAATCTACGTTACCGATTTGAATAATTCATCATATTTCACCTTTAGAAATCAATAAATGGCGCGGGTAACATGGCTATATTTTATTAATTAGGTATACCTACATAACATTTTTTGGCAATTTTCAGCATTTCAATATTTGTAAATTTGCAAAACAAAAGACAGCAAAATTAATTTGTAGTAGGTTATAGCAAGTTATTCCGGTCTAATCGCCCAGATTTGATCCCCTGAGATTATTATTATTCTATATTTCCGTTCTGATCCCCTGCATATTTAGTCATTCCGGTCTGATCCCCTGAGTCTTTTTGACAGGTAAGTACAGTCAAGAGAAAAACAGTTTATGTATTATTTTATTAAAAAAATAAGAATAAAAAACGCAGTTGTTCTCAGACGTGGGTAATATTGTAATCATATTTTATGTAGGCGTTTGTTGTGAGACCGAATAATAATATTTTTTTTTATTTTCCTCACAAATTATAAGTGAATAACATAGTTTCTGTCGTACTATATTTTGACTGGCCTGTTGGTCTAGTGGTTAGTGACTCTGACTGCTAAGCCGTGGTCGTGGGTTTGATCGACGGATACCAGTCGACTAACCAATCGATCGATAGCCGGTTGATGGCATCGGTCGACGTCGGACAGCGGATGACGGCGTTCGATGCCGTTGATCGACGATCGATCGATTACCTTCAGTTTCTGAAAGGCTGATCAACGAAAAATTTACTAATCATCCGTTAAATCTCATGTAAAGTACCTACCAGTTGGATTGCTAAAAGCATGAATAATTAGTTTGATAAGGTTATTAAATTAACTGATTGAAATGATGAAAAAATTAACTAATCACCTGTTAAATTTTCGTAATTCGTTTATTTTCTTTTTTTTAAATGTTATTAAATTAATTGGTTGTTTTGTAATAATTACTTTGTATGGTTCTTTGGTTGCGTTGATGTGTTAAAATTGTTAACTCATACAAAAACTGTAATTATCTGGCGATTGAAAAGAGTGGCGTGAGTTTCTTGCCAGTTCTTCTCACAGCTCTACCTCGTCAGCGAACTGGCTGTAGGTTAATTAGCTGACTTCATGTAATTTTGACTTTTCATAAGTATCATACTTTATGATCAAAATAAAATAAATACTTTGACTTTGACTTTGACTTTGAATCTCATATGAAGTACCTACTACACATGAGATTTAACAGATGATTAGTTAATTTTCAGTGATCTGCCTAATATAAACTGGGGGTTAGTGTAAATTGAGCCTCAAGTTATCAGCAGAAAACACTTCGTCACTGTGAAATGGTTATTTTGTTTTGTTTTAGATAATAATGCGCTAAAATTTATAATAAATAAGTATATACTTACTTACACAGTTTGCATTGCAGTTTATGCTTCTACAACATATTTTAAAACAAATGAGCCAGCAAGCGTCTGTCTGTATGAAATTGCAAATCTCAAGAACTGGCTAATGGATTTGGATGCGGTTTTCACTGTTAGACATAGGTATTATACGTTTCAGTAAGGTTTTAGTTTAAAGTTATGCACATTCTGCTAGCTAAAGGTATATTGCAAACAGTTAAAGACTAGGCGCCTGATTGAAATGCTCTTGTATAATAACAAAGCCGGTTATTGGTCTGTTCTCGTAGAAAAAATGTAGATACCTATTGGAACCGCTTGCCGCAAAATTTCCTGTAATTTGTGTCATCAAAATGCACATGTGAATATTTTACAATGACCTCACTCTTACCATAAAGAAAAGTGCAATCGTGTTACTAACTAATAATCTCGCACACATATCATTCCAAAGGTTTCCTGGAATGCCTGGTTAAAATCTCTTTAAGTGATAAGGCCGCCCTTTTTATTGTCTATTATAGGTATTTTAATTAAAATTTTGTTAAGTATATTAGGTATAGGTAGGTATATAGGATGTAGGATTATTATTATAATTACATAACGTAAATCTGGTGTACAAAAATAAATATTTAGGAAAGTAGGTAAGTATAACGATACTTACCTACTTTCCTAAATATTTATTTTTAGTCAGGTTGGTTTAGGTCAGTCTGTATATTTTATAAAATTACACCACTTGCAACCCCCTTTTGTATAGGTTCTTACCTACTTAATTAGGTAATTATTCACACAGTATCAAAAATCCCTCGTGAGACAAGATCAAAAAATTTCGCTGTACATACGTTAGTAATCAATATCATGTATCTATAGCATTAAATACGAAAAATATTATCTCTTTTTATTCGAATTCAATCTTCAACCGCAGAAAATATCGTAATTATTTGTTCATGCTTCCTCGTTCAACTATCATCCTTATATTATTGTAATAAGATAGAGATTGCAAGAACAAAAATGTCTAGAACCGTCATCGAAGATAGAGTTATCTAAATGATTAATTCGGCATACCTATGTATATAAATGTTGAGTGTTGTTGACTCTTATCATAAGAAGCTCTGTTGTGTTTTGTATTCGTTGTGTGGCGGATACTTTCATTATAAAAATGGTCCGTGTTAATGTTAGTGAAGGACTACTGGAAGGCGAGCTGGTGCAGAATGAATACGGAGGCACTTTCTACAGTTTCAAAGGCATACCGTATGCTCAACCGCCGCTTGGGAACCTCCGGTTTAAGGTAAAAATGAATTAGAATACATTATTTATATATATAACTATTGAAAATGCAAATATATTTATTTTATTCATTTAGGTTAATTAAATTAACACTTATGAACGTCAAAATCTACAAAATGTCAGCCAATTAGCCTACAGCCAGTTCGCTGACGAACTAGAGCCATGAGAAAAACTGGCAAAATTCCCAGGCCCCTTTTTGCAAACGCCAGCATGCAAAGTGACACAGGCAATACCCTTAATTCTACTCTATATGTAATTAATTACAGCTTTCTATGTTGTAAAGGAAAAACTAAAAAGTAAAATGTGTGCTTTACAGGCTGCCTCAATTTGCATTATTTTAGGTAATGTTATTCTATTTAACAGAAATATCATTGATATTTACCAACAGGTAGGCCGTACCTATATATATTTAGGCTACTAAAGTTGTATACAAAACACCGCTGCTATGGTACAAAGCAAATGTCAGAGTTACATCGAAGTTGTAGGTATAAAAAATACATATTACACAATATACAAATACATAATAATATTAAGTATAGATAATTAGGTAATGATGATTATTTATATAGATATATGTGTATCGAAGATTAGATTACCTACCTACTTAGTGAATAAATTGCATCAGTGCTTGTCATTCTGTTTATTTCTTTAATCTGTATCTACGTTAAATTACGTTACGTACGAGAGTTGCTTACATGCTTATTTTTATCGCTTATTTGTTAGATTTTTACTATTTGTCATAAATACATTTAGTTGATCTAGGTACTATAGAACCAGCTAAATCATGAGCCATTTTTCTAATATTTCGTTTAAAACTGTAAATCTTTTAAGATCTGTCGTTTAAAATGCACTTACGACGTTTTAAATCTAATATATTAGATTTAAAACGTCGTAAGTGCATTTTAAACGTACACCGTGACACGAGAATTTTTTTGAAAATTCTCGTGTCACGGTGTACGTTTTTGAACTCCTCCGAAACGGCTCGACCGATTTTCGTGAAATTTTGTATGCATATCGGGTAGGGTTGAGAATCGGATAACATCTATTTTTTATCCCCATAAATATTATGTGTGGTCTGAAAAGGGATGAAAACGATTGTATGAAACTACTTCATAGTTTTGAAATTTTGTTTTGAAATACTTCTAATTATTTAATTGGGGTGGATTTAGAGGACGGAATTAGGCATGAAATATTATATGGAAAGATATTTGCTTTTGAAGTTAGCGACTTAAAAATTTAAAAGAGGGGGAAGGGAGGGGGGGCGAAAGAGAAGTGAGGGGTAGGGAAGAAGAAGTGAGGAGAAGTGCGGAGGAAGTGAGGGGGAAGTGAGGGTAAAGCGAGGGGGAAGTGAGGGGGTAGTGAGGAGAAAATGAGAGAAAGATGAGAAGGAAGTGAGTGGGAAGTATGGGGCAAGGTAGGGGAAGGGAGATGTAAGTGAGGGTGAAGCAAGGGGGAAATGAGGGAGAAGCCAGGGAAAGGGAGAGTGAAATGACGGGGAAAGGAGAGGGGAGGTAGGGGGAGGGGGGAGGGAGGGAAGAAGCGGAATGGGAGGAGTGGGGAAGAAGGGAGAGGGGAATAGGGGAAAGTAGTGAAAAGTTTACGGGGGATATCTGTAGGTAGGTGAAAGAGGGTTTGTAACGGGTGGCGCAAAAGTAAAGACCCTATTTGGTTCAGCTATAACATTTTTTCTAAATTAGAAAACTAGATTTAGATTTTTTTAAATGTATATTTGTGCCATTAAATTTCGTACCATTAGGATTTAAAGATGATGTCTTTTAAATGGTGACCTCCAGAGTTGATACACATTTGAGCCCTATTTATGACATTTTGCATAACTTGCCGTAACACTTCCTGCGATATGTTCGTTATTTCTTGACGAATGTTTTCTTTTAGAGCTGCGAGAGTCTGTGGCTTGTTCACATACACCCGAGATTTCAAAAAACCCCAAAGAAAGAAGTCTGGACTAGTCAGATCGGGTGATCTTGCAGGCCAAGGCAAATCGCCAAAACGAGAGATAACTCGGCCTGGAAAAGCGTCCCTCACTAAGTCCATAGTGTCGCGCGCTGTGTGTGCCGTAGCGCCGTCTTGTTGAAACCAGATGTGCTCCAGCCCCAATTCGTCCAAACTGGGTATCAAAAACTCACGTAACATGGTTCTGTAGCGTTCTCCAGTGACAGTAATCGCATTGCCTCCAGCGTCTTCGAAAAAATAGGGTCCGATCACTCTGTCAACACAGATGCCACACCATACAGTAACTTTTAGTGGGTGTAGAGGTGTTTCTTGAATAATGCGCGGATTATCAGTGCCCCAGAACCGAGTATTCTGCTTATTGACATGCCCTGAGAGATGGAAATGGAAACGCAGGAAGTGTTACGGCAAGTTATGCAAAATGTCATAAATAGGGCTCAAATGTGTATCAACTCTGGAGGTCACCATTTAAAAGACATCATCTTTAAATCCTAATGGTACGAAATTTAATGGCACAAATATACATTTAAAAAAATCTAAATCTAGTTTTCTAATTTAGAAAAAATGTTATAGCTGAACCAAATAGGGTCTTTACTTTTGCGCCACCCGTTAGAATGGGAGATTAGAAATATTTGATCACAGCATCACGCGTGAACGACTGGACCGATTCCGTTAATTCTTTTTTTGTTGTGTTTGTTATTGTCAGGAGAAGGTTCTGCAAAAAATTAAATAATAATTAAGACAGGACAACGTCTGTCGGGTCTGCTAGTACTAATATAACAACAGTGTACTCAGTAAAATGTTAGTGTCTAATAAAATGATAACAAGTTCGTTGCCAAGGAAATCTGTCTTCAGACGAATTTCGACCTACTTGCATTTAGATAGATTGGCAAAATAAGCTTATGGTGGGTCATGAATCATGATTCATTTTGGTTTGATAGTACATAGATTGATCACTTTAACTACATCGTACCTAATCATTAAGTAAGTACCTGATTCGGCGTCGTTAACTTAATTCACCGGAGCTAATACCTAGATGTAATAGCTTAGGCTCACCAATACGCAGTACGCACCCATTAGTACCTAATGTAAAATGTAACAGATATTATGCAGATCAATATTATTCTTTTTGTAATTAGTATCTTTGACTAGGTACTCTGCTGTAGTCACTTGATTAAAAACTTTTTATTACAGGCACCACAACCACCTAAACCATGGGAAGGTGTTCGCAGTGCCAAGCAGTTCGGATCTAAATGTTATCAGTTTGATGTGTTCACCAGAACTGGAATACAAGGTACCGAGGACTGCTTGTATCTCAATGTTTACACACCTAACATCAAACCAGACAAGCCGCTGCCAGTTATGTTCTGGATACATGGCGGTGGATTCTTATGTGGTAGTGGCGAAGACGATTTGTACGGCCCTGAATTCTTAGTCAAGGAAGACATCATTCTCGTAACCTTCAACTATAGACTTGAAGTACTCGGTTTTCTTTGTTTAGATACCGAGGACGTACCTGGTAACGCTGGTATGAAAGACCAAGTACAAGCTCTTAGATGGGTCAACAAAAATATTGCTAATTTCGGAGGTGACCCAAACAACATCACAATATTTGGTGAGAGCGCCGGCGGTGCTAGTGTCAGTTATCATACAATATCACCAATGACTAAAGGTCTATTCAAGAAAGCTATTGCACAAAGTGGTGCTACTTGTTGTGCCTGGGCACAGGCTACAAAGCCGCGAGAAAGAGCCTTAGCACTAGCAAGACAATTAGGTTGTTACTCAGAAGATGACAAGGAGTTGTATGAATTCTTTCTAAAACAACCTATGGAATCACTTGCTTTACTCGCAGCACCGATTTTCCTTGCTGAAAAAACTAGAGGCGCTGAAATGCCCTTTACTGTCGTTGAAGAAAAACAATTTGGCAACAATGAGCGTTTTTTTAGCGGTGATTTCAATTCTGTTCACGAAAATATTGAAATCATAACAGGGTATACCACAGACGAAGGTTGCATTAGTTTTGCAATGATTGATACCGTCAAGACTAAGTTGGAAGTGGCAAGAGACTTTCCAGAATATTTTATATCCAAGCTATTGGCTTTACATCTTACGCCCGACCAGCAATTGGAAATGGGCAAGAAAATCAAGAAATTTTATTTCAATGATAAAATCGATTTAACAGATCAGTGGGAACCACTGGCTAATTACCATGCTGCGGACATGTTCGTATACCCAGTAGTAAAATACGCCAAACTCTGTTCAAAGAACAATAAAGTGTTCCTGTACAGATTCAGCTGTAAAACAGAGAGGAATGTCATGAGTCATGTAATAGGAATCAAAGAACTCCTTGGCAATAAACAAATTACTAGTCATGCTGATGATCTGTTATATCTGTTCAATGCTAAACTAATGCCAATGAAAGTCGATCTCAAATCTAACACGTTCCAAATTATGAATAGAGTTATTAAACTTTGGACCAACTTTGCTAAACATGGGTAAGTTGTCTTGTCATTTTTTTTATAATAATTTGATACCTGATACAGTACTTATCTCATTGTGTGGGACCTATTTGTCTACAAGTACTTAACATTGTTTTGCTCTATTACAGAAACCCGACTCCAGACGCCTCTTTAGGAGCGCAGTGGAAACAATACTCTGTCAAAGATCAAGACTTTCTGGATATTGGTAATGAGTTAGTAGCCGGCAACGCACCCGAAGATAATGAGATACAGTTCTGGGAGAACATTTTACAAGAGTATGGACGATAATCATAAATGTAATACCTGAGATAACTACCATTCTTTTACTAAAACATGCTAATTGCTATTATTAAGCCTAATTATTAAAATTATCTATTTAGTTTTTCTTTAACTTTTAGTGAATCCATACATTTAATAATTTAAAAAAAAAACATAATTATCTTCGTACTTCTCATGTCTATTTTTTTTTCTTACCTATATTAAGTCAATAGACTAGCTGTCGCAAGCCACGGCCTAAAGACAGCATTGAGTTAGTGGCGCCATAAAAACACAAGTAAAATAAAATAATAAATATTGCTACCTAAAGTGACAAGAATGTGGGCAGCACAAATCTATACTTAAGATAAGTATAATAGATCTAGTTAAAACAGATTAAGATGATATAGAAAATACTCTCATGAATTTAAAATCTAAAAACCTCCTAGCGAGACCAAACTTTTCTTCAACAAGATACGTTTCCAGTCCTACTGAAATATCTATAAATGCTTCGATTTCAAGATTAATACACCAACCTATTGCAGTTCTACAGGTTTTATCAAAAATACTTACGGAAGTCCTTAACATTAGGATGATACTTACCCAAATATCGACTTCATAGTATGGGTGTAGATGGAGTATATCAAGTGAATATGCAATAATAATTCTGAGTCGAATAGTATCAGCTGTGCTATTCTCTAAGAGTCAATTACTTGGCTGTTCGCTAAGACGAGCTCGTCGTCGAGACAGCCTTAAGAACGACCGAGAGCGCAGCGCTGTTTTAAACGGTATTCACCAACGCGCAAAGACTCGTCGACGAACTGGAGGCTGTGTCCACTCGTCGCTATTTTGTAGACGAGTTAGGGCTTGAACAAATTTAAATATATCATAATCTATAAATCTCGACTGAGAGTATAATGGGTTTTAAAAATATTATAACGGTTTATGTTTATAAATTTTAAGAAATATAGTCAAATCACAAATAAATAATTAAGAAATTTAAGAGATTATAGCATTTTTATAGGAAAATTTTCAAGGCTGAATGACAATTCCTTTGCTTGACGGACGCTATTATATAATTTAAAAAACAAAACCATTTATCAACAACTTAGGTACTTCACATTCAACACAAAACAAACACTTCGGTTCAATAGTTACTTTATTCAGATAAATTACATTTAATTCTGTTAAATTATTATTAATATAGAGACTAATTTGTTTTAAAATTGTTGTTTTGTGATTAATTAATAAACCAAAAAGTAAGTAGGTACGTACGTGATACATAAAATGTTGTCGTACCTATATGAAGTTTTTCGTTTATAGTTATTTAGTTTAGATATTAACAAAAGTTGTGTATTTTAAGAATGTCAAGAAACGCAGTCCCATCCCCAGCCCAAGTGGAGAAGCTGTTGGATAGTTTGGATGAAAAACGCTTTCTTGCGACAGGGCACGCTCGGACATCGCATGCCCGTGATCGCACAAGAGCGGCTTGGCAAACAATAGCTCTTAAGCTGAACAGTGATGGGAGTGGCTGCATAAAAAACTAGGCAGCAATATACTAGTACAATTAATAAAACAACTATGACTTTAATTTTAATTATTTTAACTATTTTAATTATTTTATTTCTTTTTGAACTTGCCGTTCATCATGATTTTGGGGAAATCTTATGTATTTCTTAATAATATTTATATTATTAAGAGCAGCAACAACCTGATGGATTGCTCTGGAAGCAGAAGGCTGAGACACAATGACATAGGTGTCTACATTTTTGCCAATGATTTTTTGGTAACTTCCTTTAGCCAAAAATGATATAGTGCATAGTATCTAAAACATGAATTTGGGTCAGTGTCGTTTTAGAATATATTTTTCAAAGTAATATTTGTAGAAACCTAACTCTAAACAAACAAACCTTTAGCATATTAGAGCCACTGCTACGAACTCGCGGAGGCAAAAATGGAGTAAATCACTCTCCAATATATTTATTAAATCCTCATGAATGAAGTCAGCATCACGAGAAATTGTTTTTAACTTTCTAAAATGTTTTGCCTGTCGAGCTTTCTTCAAATCGTCACTTTTCTTTGTTTCTTCCAATAAATAGTGCCTTGTTAAAACACGAGCTGCCATAATGTATGAATTTTTGATTGAGTATCTAAGTAAGTAAGTAGGTACTTCAATAATGAAATTATTTTCGTTACAAGTTTTAATTGTTTATCCGCGCAAATATTATAGCTTTTAGATTTGACAGATGAAATCGAGGCTGTGAGCGAGGCTGTAAGCGTCCTCGACGCTGTTTTTTCTAAAGGAATACCAAAACGTATGAAGTAATGTCAATTTGCTCGCCGTCGAGTTCCTGTCGAGTAGTTCAACTCACGTCCGTCACAGCCTTGAGCTCAAGTGTAGCTTTTCGAAATTTAGTGAATACCAAATAGAGGTTTCGTCACTGCGGCAGCGCTGCAGGCAAGGCTGTATCCTTAGAGAATAGCACTGCTGAGCAGATTGACAAGGAACAAAAATGCCTATCGGTGTTTTGGACCTTAAAAAAGCTTTCGACACTGTCTTTATTCCTACTTTTAAACAAAAACTGTAAAATTATTCTAGGCACTTTTGTGCTTGGATTCTTTTAAAGTTATCTATCTGAAATAATGCAAAGAGTGTTATTGAATCACTAAGTACATAGCTATATCAGTAAAGATACCACTATTTAATTTATTATTTTATCTTTTAATTTGTATTATATTTTCTTTTAGTATTTTATTTTTATTTATTATATATATTCTTTTCGTTATTAGAGTTAGTTTTAACGTCTGTGATGTTATATTCGGCCTTAGCAAAATACCATCGCCACTTTGATTATTAAACGAAGCGGCACTATGCTGAGCTAAAGACCATTTTTGGAACCACACAGGGGTAACTAAATATTTTTTTTTTATTATAATGAAAACTGTCACAAAACGACTTATCTTTAAGTACCTATTAGATTTAAGTACGCATGTATTAGAATTACCTTTGTGTGAATTCAAAATAAATGTTTCTCTTTCTTTCTTTCCTTTAACCAACTTGTTCGCTTGTTCTTCATCATTGAGGATTTAATAGTTCTTAGATCCATGCTCATGCTCTGTAACAGAAATTATTTGTCTACGAACAGCTATTGAATGTACATCACTGACCTAGAGGTCAATGATCTATGTCTATATCTTCTATACTTATAATAAATCTCTAGCGAGATAAAATCTGTACATTGAATATATTTAAAAAAATATTATTGGGGGGTAATATTTATTCGATACTGATGCCAAAAATGTAATTTAGAAAATTTTTGTCTGTCTGTATGTCTGTCTGTCTGTATGTGCAGGCATGAATCAAAAACCACTGAACGGATTTTTATCAAACTCGCTACATTTATAGGTCATACTCCTGGCCAGGTTATAGGCTACCTTATGTCCCGAAAAAAAATCGGGTATCCAGGATATCCTTAAAAATATCACAAAATGATTTATTAATATGTGTTACACGGTGAATATCTGCAAGTGACTATACACTATACATAGCGGATAGAAACACCCATAGAATAAAAAAAGATTTTTTAAAATCCGTTCATAAATACTAGAAAATTATACAATATGGCGATTGATTTAGGAGCCCGTGCTTCAAGGGCAGATCAATTTTGATAAAATTGTTACTTTCGCCATAGCTGTAACCAATGCTGCTCAACCTCAAATTTGACTCTAGCTACAGTCCTGTATTGCATGTGTGTCTAAATAAAAACTTCCTTTACAAACAAAATATAATAACAGTCAACCATCTTTACTGTATATTAAGAACTCGCTTGCCGCGGCGTGTTTTCACCCGCGCCTTTGCTTACTGCTTTGCTCCCGTCGCCAATAGCGTAGCCTATATATAAACTTACTCAAGAACCAGGCTATCATACGCAAAAAGAATATTTAAAATTTGACTGGTAGTTTCAAAGATTAGCGCGCTTAAACAAACAAACAAACTCTTCCGCTTTATACATAATAATAGAATAGTAGTAGCTTTACGCAGCGCGGTTTTACCCGCGTCTATGGCTACTGCTCTGCTCCCACCGCCAGTAGCGTGATGTGACATGGCCTATAACCTTCCTCAAGAACTGGGCTATCATACGCAAAAAGAAATATTCAAATCTGACTGGTAGTCCCAGAGATTAGCGCGTTCAAACAAACAAACAAACTCTTTTGCTATAAATAATAGTATAGATAGATTAAGATTAATAAAACATAGAAAGCCAACAAAATGCTTTTTTACGCCCCGTTTATAAGACCCTAGATCAAAATTAGATGACAATAATATGAAAACCTAATACTTAATAATTTATTTATTCCAAAAAGTTACAGTTTAAGTTAATTTACTTTCATAAACTCTGAGGGCACGCTACGGTGGTGGCGGTAAGTCCCGTCCTCGAGGAGTGGCTGGAGAGGAGGCACGGCGTTATCACGTTCCGGCTGACACAGGTACCTACTCACCGGTCACTATTTTTTTAGAATACCGATAATTTAAGCATATTATTATCTATCCTCTGCTGTTTGTGCTTAACTTTTATTCACAAGCTAATTTGATGTCACTTTCTTACATTGTGATCTAAGTAGTGGATAAATCATGCAATTTTTGTTGACCAAGTTGATCAGAGGTAGGTACAAATGAGCGACATGAGTATGAAGTGATTCCACTGTAAAAGGTGGCACTTTAGTCTTATACGTGTCGTTCTGGATAAAAAGGAAGAGGGTGGGATTAATTCAAAGAGCGCTTCAGAACACTCCTTGCGGTAAAATCGATAGAAGACTGCCATTAAAGCGATGTCTCTACGCAGCTAGGAAGGCTCAAGCGTTTTAGTTGCCTCTGGGCTTCAAAAATAAAATACTGTCATTGCCATTGTAATGTGTTTTCATTTTACCAATGCTGGCCACTGCCGATACAGTTCTTCAGAGTCAAGAATTTGTCATAGTTGGCACGCTTCACAGGCAGATTAGTGTCAGTAAAGTAGGTATTATTTAAACATAAGTGCCAGTTACCTGGTGTTTGCATAGACCGGAGACCACGCGGCGTATACACCTAATAATTGTGCATAGTCATTACGAGGACCTGTGTACTAAAACTTGCATGTTATTATTACGTCGCTAATTTTTATCCTGTTTTTAGTTGAGCTCGCATAGTCGCATGTCACGCAAGAGCAAAGGTTAACACTTAGCGCCAGGTGTGTTGCTGGACTAATGGTAGCTAAATCTACTAATTAAACATTTCTATTTGCTCCATTACAAAAACCCGACTCCAGACTCATCTTTAGGAACGAAATGGAAACAATATTCTGTCAAAGATGAAGACTTTTTGGATATTGGTAATGAGTTAGTGGCCGGCACCGCACCCGAAGACGACGAGTTACAGTTTTGGGAAAACATTTTACAAGAGTACAGACCAAAATCATAAATGTAATACTCGAGATATTTATGATATACTAATGTTATAAACATACATTTAGTATTCAGTTGTTTGGACTGTGTCATATAGTTACATAAACCAATCTTCACACTTTACAATCATTTGATGTAAAACGGCTTATGTTTCTTGTTCTATTGTTAAGAAATAAATTAAAATGAAATTTTAAAATAATCTCGTTAAATTTCAAAAAATTAAAATCTAATTATTATCACTTGCTTGTAATATCCGATATAAAACCATAATTACAATTGCATTCCTACCGACTTCATAAAAATATATTATAGAAAGTTCTCATTTTAACTTTAACAATAGGTTCCAAAAAAATACCAATATGAATCAACTTCACAGTATTGGTTGACATAGTAAGATGCAATACTATAAACGAAATAATAGTTCCGAGTGAAATACTTAGTTACTAAACATATTTCAAGGATACAAAAATATTTAGCAGGTTTTTAAGAACTGAAAAAAGCCTTTCTAAACTTCACACATCTCTCGAAAATCTAAATTAAGATCATGCTCTTTAATGACTTCTTGCAGAAAATTTCATACTCCTCCGTCTGCGCTATTTTCGTAAATAGGGGTAAGTACTAACAAAGTATATGCTTCACGTATTAATAAGTATATATAATATATTATTATATAGATATATATACTATTTCTGAACGGTCACGATGAAATCGTTATTTTGTTAAAACGAAATATTATGCTGCTTATTTTTTGATAATTATCAATAATTAATGTTGATGATGATGAATTGTATGTACATGAACATATATATACATATTTACAGCATAATATTTATTTTATCTAAATAACTATTTCATCGTGACCATCCAGTAACAGCAAAATGATTTTTTTTAAAGGCTAGTGTATAGTATAAAAAGTTAAATAACATTTATATCACGTCACAATTTTATAAGGTAAGTAGGTAAGCACGTAGGTACTTAATAATCTCGAACACATAATATATATCATTCCAAAGGTTTCCTGGAATGCCTGGTTAAAATTCCTTTTAGCGATAAGGCCGCCCTTTTTATTACCTATTGTAGGTAAGTACTTAAATTAACAATTTCTCAAGTATATTAGGTAGGTATATAGGATATTATTATTTACTTATTGTAAATCTGGTGAACAAAAAGAAATATTTAGGGAAGTAGGTAGGTATAGTTAATTATTCATTATGTATTTTTATTTATTGTAAACTTAGATAGGGTGCAATGTCTACCTAATTTTTTAGTTTATTGAATAAATAAACAAATAAATGGATTGTAATAACTGAATAAATGTCACTAAGAGCTGGCCTTAAAATACTTCCTTATGGGACTCCATAGTCGATGATATGTAATTTTTCACACAGTATCAAAAATCCCTCGTAAGAGACAAGATCAGTAACGACGTAAGTAATCTTGTACAATATAGCATTACATACAAAAATTATTATCTCTTTTTATTCGAATGTAATAAGATAGAGATTGCAAGAACAAACATGTCCAGAACGGTCATCGAAGATAGAGTTATCTAAATGACTAATTCGACTTATGTAGGGTATATAAATGTTGACTGTTGTTGACTCTTAACATAAGAAGCTCTGTTGTGTTTTGTATTCGTTGTGTGGCGGATACACTTTCATAATAAAAATGGTCCGTGTTAATGTTAGTGAAGGACTACTGGAAGGAGAGCTGGTGCAGAATGAATATGGGGGCACTTTCTACAGTTTCAAAGGCATACCATATGCTCAACCGCCGCTTGGGAACCTCCGGTTCAAGGTAAACGAATTTATGTAACCCGTAGACAGATCTTATATTCGTTGGTTCGAATTTGCAAGTTCCATTGGCAACAGCTTAGTTGAGTTTTCTTAATCCCTTAGTCCGTCGCACTTTTTATTAAATGCGGTTCGTCGCGTGGGGTCCAATAGTTAATAGCATATAAAATAAGAATTTATAAGTATTACTCCGAATATTGTATGCAATTATTACTTGCTAATCATAATCAGTCTACATTAAAATTCAAATAAATTATTCATAAATATTTATTTAATTACTATTAAAACGATAATTTAAATATAAGAACATAATTTTGCAGTCACTTAAAAACTAATAATTTGGTTTTGTTTTGATTTCGTGTCCTTTTTCCTTATTAGACCGGGTAGGTATAGCGCTGTCATCCTCATCTAAACTACGAAGCTTATCATTAGCAATATCCTCTTCCAACCACTGCCTGCATTGGTTTTAGGAATAAAATTATACTCTAATCAAAATCAAAAAGTAATTATAATTTACTATAACCTACCTATGAAATGCAACAAATTAGAAAAATAATACATTTTCATTTTACTAACGCGTTTCATCGCGTGGGGTCTTTCAGAGCTCTGTGTTAAAAACATGTTCATATCTTTCAGCGCTTGTGCACGTCCTGAAGTTTACTAGTATCTACGTAAACTATGACTACATATATTTAGGAAGGTACATAAAAGCCTGAACTGGCGCAACAGTATGCATTTATACTTACATTGCTTTCCGCGGTGCGGTTTCACCTTTCACCCGCGCGTAATATGTTTTGTTGTATCCCACGGAAACCAGACCAATTTTCGGGACAAAAAGTAGCCTATGTCCGTTTCCGGTACCGTATCTATCTACATACCAATTTTCATAGAAATCGGTTCATCCGTTTAGGCACTGAGTGGTAACAAACACACACACACACATACAAACTTTCGCATTTATAATATTAGTAGTATGCATTATTGTAATAGTCGGACTTTCAAAGACCCCACGCGACGGGTCGCGGGTTAACATTATTTTTATTGCTGCAATATACTCGTATACCTAAAGCGCCAGCAACTCAATTCACCCTCCATCTCCTTCCCTTTTCATTTTCCTTTCTCATATCCTTGTCCATTGTCGGCAAAGACTATTGGTTATAATTTATTTGAGCGTTATTATTTTTATAATACCTACTTAGAAAACACAGCCATGTTTGCAGGTTACTAATAATCGCTCAATTAAGGCCTGGATCTCTTTACTAGCGCATGTGTTTCCATATAATTATGATCCTGGGTCCTCTAAGCGGGCCGTGAAAAAGCATATCACTAAGCCGCCATAGTGGAGGCCACCATACCAGTAGTCTGGCTTATGGAATGGTGTCCATCACTTCTGGATTCCACTGACAGCTTACCATCAGGCACAGGGGAGTCACTTTGGTAGACTAATTTTAAAAAAACACGGCTGTTATGGTAAAAAGGTCAGAGTTACACCGAAGTTGTAGGTATAAAAAATACATATTGCACTATATAAGTATTATAAGTATAGATAAGTAGGTAATTAATGATTATTATAATAGATATGTCTATCGAAGATTAAAGTACCTACTTAATAGGTAAATTGCATCAGTGCTTGTCATTCTTTTTATTTCTTTAATCTGTATCTACTCACTTAGATTACATTACGTACGATAGTTGCTTACATGTTTATTTTATCGCTTATTTGTTAGATTTTTACTATTTGTCATAATATAGATTGATCACTTTATCTTCATCGCACCTAATGATTATGTAAGTACCTAATTCGACGTCGTTAACTTAATTCACCGGAGCTAATGTCTAGGCGCATTAATAAGCTCAGGCTCACCAATATCTACCCAATAGTAATGTAACTGCAGATCAATATTATTCTTTTTGTAATCAGTCTACCTAACCTATTTAATCTAACTACTCTGCTGTAGTCAGTTAGTAAAAAGACTTTTTATTACAGGCACCACAACCGCCTAAACCGTGGGAAGGTGTCCGCAGTGCCAAGCAGTTCGGATCTAAATGTTATCAGTGTGATGTGTTCACTAGAACTGGCATACAAGGTACCGAGGACTGCTTGTACCTCAATATTTACACACCTAACATCAAACCAGACAAGCCGCTGCCAGTTATGTTCTGGATACACGGAGGGGCATTCTTATGTGGTAGTGGCGAAGACGATTTGTACGGCCCTGAGTTCTTAGTCAAGGAAGACGTCATTCTCGTCACCTTCAACTATAGACTTGAAGTACTCGGTTTCCTTTGTTTAGACACTGAGGATGTGCCTGGTAACGCTGGTATGAAAGACCAAGTACAAGCTCTTAGATGGGTCAACAAAAACATTGCTAATTTCGGAGGTGACCCAAACAACATCACAATATTCGGTGAGAGCGCCGGCGGCGCTAGTGTCAGTTATCATACAATATCACCAATGACTAAAGGTTTATTCAAGAGGGCTATTGCACAAAGTGGTGCTACGTGTTGTTTCTGGGCACAGGCTACAAAGCCGCGAGAAAGGGCCTTAGCACTAGCCAGACAATTAGGTTGTTACTCAGAAGATAACAAGGAGTTGTATGAATTCTTTCTAAAACAACCTATGGAATCACTTGCTTTACTCGCAGCACCGATTTTCCTTGCTGAAAAAACTAGAGGCGCGGAAATGCCCTTTGTTGTCGTTGAAGAAAAACAATTTGGCAATAATGAGCGTTTTTTTAGCGGTGATTTCAATTCTGTTCACGAAAATATTGAAATCATAGCAGGATATAACACAGACGAAGGTTGCATTAGTTTTGCAATAATTGATACCGTCAAGACTAAGTTGGAAGTGGCAAGAGACTTTCCAGAATATTTTATATCCAAACTATTGGCTTTACATCTTACGCCCAACCAACAATTGGAAATGGGCAAGAAAATCAAGAAATTTTATTTCAATGATAAAATCGATTTAACAGATCAGTGGGAACCACTGGCTAATTACCATGCTGCGGACATGTTCGTATACCCAATAGTAAAATACGCCAAAATCTGTTCAAAGAACAATAAAGTGTTCCTGTACAGATTCAGCTGTAAAACAGAGAGGAACATCATGAGTGATGTAACAGGAATCAAAGAACTCCTTGGCAATAAACAAATTACTAGTCATGCTGATGATCTGTTATATCTGTTCAATGCTAAACTAATGCCAATGAAAGTCGATCTCAAATCTAACACGTTCCAAATTATGAATAGAGTTATTAAACTTTGGACCAACTTTGCTAAACATGGGTAAGTTGTCTTGTGATTTTTTTATAATAATTTGATACCTGATACAGTACTTATCTCATTGGTGACCTATGTGTCTATAATTACTAATCATTGATTTGCTCCATTACAGAAACCCGACTCCAGACGCCTCTTTAGGAGCGAAGTGGAAACAATATTCTGTTAAAGATCAAGACTTTCTGGATATTGGTAATGAGTTAGTAGCCGGTACTGCGCCCAATGACGACGAGGTACAGTTCTGGGAGAACATTTTACAAGAGTATGGACGATAATCATAACTGTAATACCTGAGATACCTACCATTATTTTACTAAAACATGCTATTTGAAGCCTAATTATTAAAATTATCTATTTGGTTTTGTTTCTTTTACTTTTAGTGAATCCGTACATTTAATAAATAAAAATAAAACCTGATTATCTTTGTACTTCTCATAACTAATTAATTTTTTTCCTTACATTAAATTTCTCCAGTGCCGGATTTGTCAATAGACTAGCTGTTACTAGGGAATAGTCCCGGGAAATCCCGGGAAACCCCGGGATTTTATGTAGACTAAAGAACCGGGACGGCCAAAACCTCATCCCGGGACTTCCGGGACTTTCGGGACATCGTTGAAAAGTATATAAATTTAGAATTTAAGTTTAACCACTCAGTTATCGTAATAAAAGGTTTCTTACCTTATCAAAAATTTACCTAAAACTAGAGGTCCGCCCAGCGGTTTCACCCGCTGCTTGCTACACGTTTTTCCGAGCGAATGAGGTCCAAAGTAAGCCTTTGTTACTGAGGGATCTTGTTGAGCTTTTAATGGTAAAATAATTTTTAAAATAGGTTCTGTAGTTTCGGCGTTTATTAATTACATATTTATAACACCTACAAAACAAAAAAAAACAAATATTTCCTCTTTGTAATACTTAATAGTGTAGATACCTAGTGGTTCGCTCAGTGTTTTACCCGCTGCTAGGTACCCGTTTTCCCGTCAGAATAAGGCGTTTTCCATTTTAGTATCTACCTATATAATTTATAATAATATAATATAGCAAGCAAGCGTTAAATGCTAAAAACTTGTTTTACTCTAATTTTATAAAGAACTAACTTTTGGTCACACTTCGCAAGAGACGCTATGGGCGGCGCATATCTGTTGAATGCACTTCATTTTAAAAAAAAAAATTTTCTATACGTTAATTTGATAGCAGACTCTCAAAAAAATTATTCAAAACTAAAAACAAAAAATAAAGATGATTCATTCGATTGTTTTCACCCTTCGCCACACAAACAAAGGTGACTTTTTAAACCTTTCTTAGTACACGTCTAGATATTAAGACAAACATAGGCTTCATATTTCAAGTCGATAACTTCTGAAACAAAGATCTTTCAATACAAAGTTTCATCCCCAATTTCACATTTTTAAAGTCAACCCTCTAAAAAATATTGATGAGAGTATTTTTATTTTGATAGCAGTATCCCAATCTAAATTTGCAAAACTAAAAATTACAAAAAACAAAGAAGGTTCATGCAATCATTGTCATCACTTTTCACACACTTAGGGGATAAATTTTAAAAATCCCTTTCTAAGCAAACCTCTAGACATTAAGACCAACACATCCTCGAAATTTCAAATAGCTAACTTCAAAAGCAAAGATCTTTCCATACAATGTTTCATCCCTAATTTCACCTTTTTAAAGCCACCCCTGTCAAAAATATTTTACAGTTATTTATTGTTTTAATAGAAGTATTCAAAAAAAATATACAATCGTTTTCATCCCTTCTATCACACTTAGGGCTTGAATTTGAAAACCCTTTCTTAGTACACTTTTAGACATTATGACAAACACACCCTCCAAATTTCAAGTCGCTACAACCAGCGGTTTAGGCTGTGCGTTGTCTGTCAGTCAGTCAACCAGGACAAAGCCTTTTTTAGTATGTAGGTATTGTCAACCCTATAAAATATCTTTGATATTAACTAGAAGTATCTGTATAATAGCTCTGTACTAATATTTGACGAGCATGTATTTCAACAGTAACGGGTGACTTAGGTATACATGAATTTTTATATTTGTTCGTTGATTTTGTTCTTAAAAGAGTGTCATTTCTCATATTTTTTCATATCAAATACAAAATAGTGACAGCTAGTGCTGAATGCCGATAGCTTGTTTCATTTTAAAATTAAGGAAATTATTTTGATTTCTTCTGATATGTAATTAATTTTTTTTAAGAATAGTAAATCGTTCTGTTTTGTTGATTTCAATAAATAAATATTTTTTCATTAATACAATAGAGTTTTCATTATCTACATAGGTACTTCAAAAACCAATTAAAATAAAATAACAGCAGTAGCTAAAAAAATACTCAAAAGTTCCGAAAGTCCCGGTTCTCCCGGATCCTACAACAACTAATCCCAAAAATTCCGGGACGCAAGAAGAGCACCGGATCTTCATTCCCTAACTGTTACAGGCTATTGCCTAGAGGCGGCATTGGCTTAGTGGCACCATGAAAATTATATAATAAATATTGTTACGTACCTAAAGTGACAAGAATGTGGGCAGCACAAATCTATACTTAAGATAAGTAAGTACTTAAGATCTAGTTAAAACAGATTAAGATGATATAGAAAATACTCTCATGACTTTAAAATCTAAAAACCTCCTGGCCAGACCATACTTTTCTTCAGCATGGTACGTTTCCAGTCCTGCAAAATCTATAAATGCTTCGATTTCAAGATTAATATACTAACCTATTGCAGTTCTACAGGTTTTATCAAAAATACTTAAGGAAGTCCTTAACATTAGGATGATACTTACCCGAGTATGAACTGTTATCGACTTCATAGTATGGGTGTAGATCGAGTATATCAAGTGAATATGCAATAATAGTTCTGAGTCGAATAGTATCTAAGTAGATTGACAAGGAACAAAATGCATATCGGTGTTTCAGGATCTGAAAACAGCCTTTGACACCGTCTTTATTCCTACTTTTAAACAAAAACTGCAAAATTATTCTAGGCACTTTTGTGCTCGGACTCTTTTAAAGTTATCTTTCTGAAATAATGCAAAGAGTGCTATTGAATCACTAAGTACATAGGTACATCAATAAAGATACCACTGTGTCTTACCGCGGCGTTCCTCAGGGAACTGTACTTGGCCCTACACTCTTCGTCTTCTTTTTTTCTTCTTTCTTTTCTATTTATATTAATGAGCGCTGGAATCCGAAAACTATTATAAAAAATCCTGAGTTATTTTAAAAAATAGCCAGCGATCACTGATATCCGAGAACTAAGTCTAGAAATGATTGATCATCCTCCTAGAGCGCCGTCATACAAATTGCTCTGCCCCGTAGAGTTAAGTACCTAAAAGAGGACCAGAGCATCCAGGCAGACTAGCAGGCTTTTGGGCACTCCACCACTTATATTCCTAGTATTACTTCGCGGAGGATGTAATGAACCCTGCTTACAATGCAGGAGTCGTAGCTAAGTTTTGGGCAGGCTACGTCTAAAAATATTTGCTGTCAACATGATAAGAAGACTTCGAACATGCTATTGCATCACGGCCGTAGCTAGAGGGGGGGAGGGGGTATTGTGAGGCAATTGCCCTACCTTGAAAATACCAAAAACTAAGATAAAATATTATATTCCTGGCCTCAAAGGCTGTTAATGGGTCACAAGAGAATAACTGGTATGGTATTTCCGGCCTTTGAAAAAAAATAGCGAAATCAGTTGATTTGAACGAAGTTCTTCGCATTTTTAATAACATGGCGAATCGTAGAATTCAGCTGTTTTAAATATTTTTTTATTATTATGTTAATTATTATAATAAGCGTGCAAAAACAATATGATCTAAATGGTATTTTTGGTCGTATCTATTTACTCGTATCACACCACCCAACAATTAATTTATTACCTAACTCTCACTCAGACATGGATCTCTACATCCAAATCTGGAAGTTCAACCAACTTGTTCGCTTGTTCTTCATCATTGAGGATTTAATAGTTCTTAGATCCATGCTCACGCTCTGTCACAGAAATGATTTGTCTACGAACAGCTATTGAATGTACATCACTGACCTAGAGGTCAATTATATACAATATGGCGATTGATTTAGGAGTCCGTGCTTCAAGAGCAGATCAATTTTGATAAAATTGTTACTTTCGCCCTACCTGTAACCAATGCTGCCCAACCTCGAATTCGACTCTAGCTACAGCCCTGTATTGCATGTGTGTCTAAATAAAAACTTCCTTTACAAACAAAACATAATAACAGTCAACCAGCTTTACTGTATATTAAGAACTAGCTTGCCGGGGCGTGGTTTCACCCGCGTCTTTGCTTACTGCTTTGCTTCCGTCGCCAATAGCGTGATGTTACCATAGCCTTTATATAAGCTTACTCAAAATATGAATACCTAATAATAATTTATTTATTCCAAAAAGTTACTGATTAACCTAAACTATACAAAAATTTGTTTAAGTTAATTTAGTTTCATAAACTCTAGTACCCAAGGTAAGATTGAACTTGTGTTTTGGTTGTTTTTATTTTTAAAGACAACTCCCGCGCTAGTGAATAAGCTCTGTCTCTCGGAGGACTTCAAAAATATTCAATTAACGGACACAAAATACACCTAGACTCGGAACAAACATTTATGGATCTCACAAAGTTTTGTCCCTTGTGAAAAGCGAACCCACAACCTTGTGCACAGCAGTCGCTTGCGCTCCCACTGCGCCACGGAGGCAGTCTAATTTTTTTAAAATACACACCATATTTACATCATTACTTAATATCTATATGTATGTGTGTGTATGTGTCTCTGTGTGTGCATGTGTGCGTGTGTGCGTGTGTGCGCGTGCGCGTGCGTGCGCGTGTGCGTGTGCGTGTGCGTGTGCGTGTGGGTGTGCGTGTGCGTGTGCGTGTGCGTGTGCGTGTGTGTGTGTGTGTGTGTGTGTGTGTTAGATTCTATTGTAAAAGGGTGGCACTTTTGTCCCGTACGTGTCGTTCTGGATAAAAAGTAAGACGGTGGAATTAATTCAAAGAACGCTTCAGAACACGCCTTGCGGTAAAAACGATAGGAGACAGCCATTAAAGCGATGTCTCTACGCAGCTGGGAAAGCTGAAGTGTTTTAGTTGCCTCTGGGCTTCAAAAATAAAATATCGCATTACTCCAGCTGTCATTAGTCATTACCATAGCAATGTGTTTTCATTTTAACAACAGGGCAACAATGCTGGCCACTGCCGATACAGTTCTTCAGAGCTAAGAATTTGTAACAGTTACCACGCTTTACAGGCAAATAAACATTAGTTGCAGTTACCTGGTGTTTGCATAGACCGGAGACCACGCAGCCTATACACCTAATAATTGTGCATAGTCATAATACTGTGTGAGAGGAGTACGAGGACATATTTACTAAAACTTACTTACTTTACTTACTTACTTACTTACTTAATTACGTATAAGTAAATGTTATTATTACGTGGCTAATTTTTATCCTGTTAAATAAGATACCCATCTTATAACATCATGCGACATCGGCAGTTTAGTAGAGCTCGCAAAGTCGCATGTCACGCAAGAGCAAAGGTCAACACGTAGAGCCAGGTGTGTTGCTAAACTAATTCTAGCCAAAAACTATTTAGATTAGTTTTAAGATGTTCAACATTAATCATTGATATCCTATACAATTAAAATAAGGTAGGCCTTAGAATACTTCCTTAAGGGACTCCATAGTAGATTAAGTATTTTTAACTATGGTCTATTTATGGGATAGTATTCCCAGCTAATTTCATTCGATCTTTGAAACTGTCGCTTAAATAAATTTATAAGGTAATGCCTTACAATTCTATATTTTTAGATTTTTTTCAAAAAATGGGTTGAAGACAGTAAGTACCTACTCATCAAAAGCCTTATGAAATTCAAAAGAATTTTATTTTGTTATGATATCTAAATATTACAGACAGCCTGTAATTTTTTTGTTATACATTTTCTTAGGCAGCATAAATTATTATTTCTAAATCTAATTAAATTTTAACCAACGAAAAAAATACGGAGGAAGTTCTTAAGATTCTCGTCACCTTCAACTATAGACTTGAAGTGCTAGGTTTTCTTTGCTTAGACACCGAGGACGTGCCTGGTAACGCTGGTATGAAAGACCAAGTACAAGCTCTTAGATGGGTCAAAAAAACATTGCTAATTTCGGAGGTGACCCAAACAACATCACAATATTTGGTGAAAGTGCTGGTGGGTTAAGTGTCAGTTATCATACTATATCACCAATGTCTAAAGCTCTATTCAAGAGAGCTATTGCACAAAGTGGTGTTACCACATCTTCCTGGGCACGGGCTACGAAGCCGCGCGAACGAGCCTTAGCACTGGCAAGACTCTTAGGTTGTTACTCAGAAAATGATAAGGAATTGTATGAATTCTTCCAAAATCAACCAATGGAATCGCACATTACAGTTTTAGCACCTATTTTACTCTCTGAAAAAGCTAAAATTTTCGACGGTTACTTTGGTGTCGTTGAAGAAAAACAATTTGACAATAATGAGTGTTTTTTTAGTGGCGATTTAAACTCTGTTCACGAAAACATTGAAATCATAGCAGGATATACTGCAGACGAAGGTGTTGTTAATTTGGGAACGGTTGATAGCGTCAAAACTAATTTATTAATGGCAAGAGACTTCCCAGAGTTCTTTGTATCTAAACTGTTTGTTTATCATCTGACGCTCGATAAACAATTAGAAATGGGCAAGAAAATAAAGAAATTTAACTTTAATGATAAAATTGATTTAACCGGTCTGTGGGAACCACTAGTTAATTTCTATGCTGCGGACATGTTCATATACCCAGTTGTCAAATACTCCAAACTCTGTTCCAGGAACAATAAAGTATTCTTGTACAGATTTAGCTGTAAAACAGAAAGGAACGCCATGAGTGATATAATGGGAATAAAAGATCTCCCCGGCAATAAACCAATGACTTGCCATGCTGATGATTTGTTATATCTGTTTAATGCTAGGCTTATGCCAACAAAGGTTAATATCAAATCTAATACGTTCCAAATAATGACTAGAGTTATTAAACTTTGGATCAATTTTGCTAAACATTGCTCGACTATTAATAAATTAAATTTAGTTGCTGCAGAAATCAATCTGCATTCAGACTGCTTTATAAAATATTACATGCTACTTGTACTATCTATAATCTTTATCAGGGCTGTCCAAAGCAAGGATCGTGGGTCGCATGCCGCCCGCGGCTTATATCTGTGCGGCCCGCAGTGTAATTTTAATATTATAACGAAAGAGTAAATTCTACACTTTTTTTCAAATTTTTTTGGACTTATCTATAGGTAGTTAAAACCCTAGCAGACTAAAAAAAAGCTATCAAATCTTTTCTTTAATAAATGTGATTTTATTTTGTGAGGCCCTCCAATCTATTTAGTACTTATTTTTATATTGGCCCGGGATCATAGCCGGTCTCCGGACAGCCCTATCTATGATCTATATCTATCTGATATCTATCTGATCTATACTATTATATAAAGTGAAGAATTTGTTTGTTTGTTTCTCTGGCACTACTAGTCGGATTAGCAAAATTCCTTTTGCGTATGATAGCCCAGTTCTCGAGGTAGGTTATACGCTATGTAACATCACGACTACTGGCGACGAGAGCAGAGCAGTAAACAAAGACGCGGGTGAAACCGCGCCGCAGAACGCTAGTAAATATGTTTGTTAATTATTTGATATCGATGCACATGTGATTTGGTCTAATATTTAGAAATTCAATGAAAAAAAACAAGTGTTACTTTCCACTAATTCATGAGTTCATGACAGTTAAATTACAATAACGGCGATTCTATATATATTTACTGAATTGCAAAAAAATGCTTTCAATTGTAAAAACAGAGATATCGCGGACAGATGTACTTGGGGTAATAAAATTGTCTTTGTTCAGTTTACCGCAGCTGGCAGCAAAAGATAAATTTTTGCCTGTCATCTTGTGTCATCTAGTACCTAGTACCTATCTATTTTGATAATATAGAAGGTGTACCTACAATCTAATAAATAACGCCTGTAATAAGATCTTTCAAATGCAGGGGTAACGAAATCGTTATCTTGCGGCTTAGTGAGATGCTTTTTCACGCCCCGCTTAAAAGACCCAGGATCAAAATTAGATGGTCCTTTAACCAATCCTATCTATAATATAAAAATGAATCGCTGAATGTGTTGCTAAGCGCAAATCTCGAGAGCAGCTGAACCGATTTCGCTAATCCTTTTTTATAATATTTCTTGAAGTACGGGGATGGTTCTCACGGAGAGAAAAATGTCGATCCGTGCGAAACCGGGGCGGGCCGCTAGTATTATTATAAATGCGAAACTTTGTGTGTATGTGTGTGTGAGTGTTTGTTACCCGGCGCCTAAACGGCTGAACAGATTTAGATGAAAATTGGTATGTAGATAGATTCGGTGCCGGAGACGGACATAGGCTACTTTTTATCCCGAAAATCGGCCTGGTTTCCGAGAGATACAACAAAACATATTTAACGCGCGGGCGAAGCCGTGGGGCGCAGCTACAGTTAATATATATGTTATGTTATTACTTTTAATTATACACAGGGTATTAAACATTAAATTTACTTTTGCTCCATTTCAGGAACCCGACTCCAGACAATTCTTTAGGAGCGAAGTGGAAACAATACTCCGTCAAAGAACAAGACTTTCTAGATATTGGTAATGAGTTAGTGGCCGGTACTGCGCCCAATGATGACGACGTACAGTTCTGGGATAGCATTTACCAAGAGTACGGACCAAAATCATAAATAGACAACTGTATTTTTTATGTTGTTAAAATAATCCTATTAAATAATCTATTACGTATTTAGTAGTTTAAGCTTTATTATACACTAGCGACCCGCCCCGGCTTCGCACAGGTATTATGCTGATAATATACTACAGAATGTTTTTTAAACAACGTTCATAGCTTTTTCGTCATTAGACAATACAAACATGTTTCTTTAGAGGCCGGCGGCTCCCAGTCGGTACCGCCGCAACAGCTATTTCCCTGCATTACATTAGAAACCTCTAAAATTATCAGTGTTTCTCTACTATATTATGCACGTATTATACATATAAACGTTCCTCTTGAATCACTCTATCTATTAAAAAAAACCGCATCAAAATCCGTTGCGTAGTTTTAAAGATCTAAGCATAGGTACATAGGAACATACAGCGAGAAGCGACTTTGTTTTATACTAACGGAAGATTTGGCGAGCAACCGACGGACGAGGGCGATCACGGTCAGGCAAAGTGTCTTTCGGCTGAATTGATAATGCTAACCGTATTTGCGTTTGATCCATCTCGATAGACATTAATGATAGAGTATACTTCCTTACTAAGAACATACTCATATTTACTTATGCCTTGAAGATACTCATGTTAAATTCGCCACCTTGCGAAGACAGGACGGTCATTAGCTTTTTATTTATTTATTTAAAGAAGGTACTACCTACACCAACAGCAGACATATACTTAAACCTTATTTTTTTCACTGTGTTATGTCTAGGCAGTACGTATCTAATTTATTTAGGGTATTGAAGCAATCGATTCTGGTCAGTCTACTCTAAAAGGCAATAATTTCTTAAATGTAGCTTGGCTGTGACAGTAGCAGATTCAGGATTAAAGTTTGGTGGGACTTGATCCTGCCGGGGTAGGTTGTATCAAAGCACTTAAAATTTTCTTTTGGGCATGCAGATGCGTTAGAGAAAAGGGCGCGAGCTCTTTAGCTCGCCTTGGAACCACTAGGGTACGTAGATAGAGTCATTTCAGTTTAAATATCGGTGAAATCACTGCTTGAAAGACCATGACTAGTCTATCCATACTTACTTATTTATTTATTTATAGTTAACTAAAACGGTACTTTACCAATTACATTAATTAACATAGAATTTAAAATAATAAGACTATAATAAATAATAGTAAATAATAATACCAGCCTATTTACTGTTCCACTGCAGGGCAAAGGCCTCTTCTCATATAGAGAAGGCATAAGCATTAATCACCACGTTTGCTCAAGGCGGATTGGCAATTTCAGACTTTAAAGTCCAGGTTTCTTCACGATGTATTCCTTCACCGTCAGTCAGAAATGGCCAAGATAGACTTAGAAAGTACATATAATTTGAAAAAACACATTGGTACTTGCCTGGATTTGAACCCACTACCTCGTGTTTACAAGGCCACAATCCATCGGGTTATTTCGACCAAGACTATAATACAATAATTCAAATAATAATACAATAATTCAGCATTAATACTACATTATTTCAGCAATAATAACACATTAACAGAAACACTGCAGGATTTCTTGTACCTAAATGTATGTCCCTGTACCTATTTAGAATGGCGAATAGTAGCTACTTATCTGTTAAATTAATTTATCTAGTATTCTGTAATATACTGAAATAGTAGCTTCAGTAGTTACATAAGTATCATGCACATGATATAAATGAATTGAGATTTACTTTGAATTTAAATTTCTATATAGCACATAATTTTATGTAAGGCAAGAATTATTTATTTAAAAAGTGTGTTGTACATATAGTAGGTTTGTCTCCGTTTTAGAGCATGGAACAATGCCATATCTTCCCGTGGATGTTCTGAAAGACGAATACTAGAATACCAGAAATGCAGCAGCAGCTTTATATGAAGTCACCGATGCGTGAAAACCATGACAACCTTCTCCATTTATGAAATTTGGGAGAATCCTAGGTTTATTAAACCTCTTTAGACTAGTAGAATAATCTGTATGAGAAGAGGCCTTTGCCCTGCAGTGAGACAATAAACAGGCTGGTGTCATTATATTCAATACAAACGATTTATATCCTATTAATATTATAAATGCAAAAGTTTGCGTGTGTGTGTGCTTGTGTGTTTGTTATCACTCAGCGCCTAAACGGCTGAACCGATTTCGATGAAAATTTGTATGTAGATAAATTCGTTACCGGCGAAGGACATGCTACTTTTTATCCCGAAAATCGGTCTGATTCCCGAGGGATACAAAAAACCATATTGTACGCGCGGGTGAAGATAATACAGAACCTATCTAATCTAACAATAGTTCAATCAAAGTTTATCACTAAGATATCAGAAGTACCGAGATTTGAAAATGGTCTATGATTAAATTGACACAATTGAGTATGGGATAGATAATTTAATAATAGTTTATTTACAGATTACGTGCGTCCGTACTCTTGGAAGATATTGTCCCAGAACTGTATCTCATTATCTTCGGGCGCAGTGCCGGCCACTAACTCATTACCAATATCCAGAAAGTCTTGATCTTTGACTGAGTATTGTTTCCACTGCGCTCCTAAAGATGCGTCTGGAGTCGGGTTACTGAAATAGTTCAAAAACATATTATTAATACTAATCAAATCATAACAAATCATTTATTCAAGTACGTAATAATACTGATAATTATTAATACAAGGCAACTAATTTTCATGAAACAAAGAAGAGTCTGTAGAGAGTGTAAGCTTCAATAACTCATTAATTAATTACATACTAAAACTGATAGCATCCACAATTGCCGTCATAAGATAAATGTCAAAACCACAATAAATTACTCCTCTTTAATTATGACTAGTGGTTAAAGCTAAACAAACATACAGCAT
Source organism: Parascotia fuliginaria (assembly GCA_963082885.1). Classification (NCBI taxonomy): domain Eukaryota; kingdom Metazoa; phylum Arthropoda; class Insecta; order Lepidoptera; family Erebidae; genus Parascotia; species Parascotia fuliginaria. The sequence continues at coordinate 2,043,140 of OY720180.1, read as the reverse complement.
TCTACGTCTTACTCCATAAAAACCCTGTAAACTCCGTTCTAAAACCCTGGTACTCTTCGTTCAGTGTGAAGCAATTCATGCATTTGCACACAAAACTATTACTACTGACGATATGTTCCTTAAACCATTATTGGACACTACTGTAGACACAATAGATGTTTCATTGCCATTACGGCCATATACGTTTACTGTCCCGGAAAATGTTAAGCTCGTCACTTATGTAAAAACTTACTAAGTGAAAAAAAAAACCAAGTAGGTACTCTTATAGAATTGCTAAATAAATTAAGATGATCTTTGAACCAAATCAAAATAAATAAAATAAGACAACTTACCCATGTTTAGCAAAGTTGGTCCAAAGTTTAACAACTCTATTTATTACTTGGAACGTGTTAGAGTTTAGATCAACCTTCGTTGGCATTAGCTTAGCATTGAACAGATATAACAAATCATCAGCATGACTAGTCACTGGTTTGTTACCAAGGACCTCTGCAAAGCCCATCACATGACCAATGACATTCCTTTCAGTTTTACAGCTAAATCTATAAAGGAATACTTTATTTTTCTTTGCACAATGTTTGGCAAACTTAACTATTGGATAAACAAACATGTCCTCTGCATAGTACTTAGCTAACAGTTGCCATTCGCCTGTTAAGTCAATTTTATCATTGAAATAAAACTTCTTGATTTTCTTTCCCAATTCTAATTGCTGATCCACCGTTAGATGAAAAGTGAACAGCCTAGATAAAAAGGTTTCTGGGTAGTCCCTCGCCAATACCAACTTCTCCTTGACTATATCTGCCGATCCTAGACTAATGAGACCTTCATCTGTATTAAATCCTGTCATGATGTCAATGTTTTCGTGAACAGAATCAAAATCACCACCAAAAAAGGTTTCTTTATTTCCAAAATTCTTTTCTTCGACGACTGTGAAGTACATATCAAGACCTTTAGTTTTTTCAGAAAGTAAAAGAGGGACGGAACATAAAACAAGCGACTCAACCGGCTGATTTTGGAAAAACTTGTACAATTCTTTGTCATCTTCTGAATAACAACCTAATCGCCTTGCTAGTGCTAGAGTTCGTTCGCGGGGCTTTGTAGCTTGTGCCCAGGGTGATAACGTCACACCACTTTGTGCAATAGCTCTCTTGAACAGACCCTTTGACATTGGTGATATTAAATGATAACTGACACTAGCACCGCCAGCGCTCTCACCAAATATTGTGATGTTGTTTGGATCACCTCCGAAATTTGCGATATTTTTGTTGACCCATCTAAGCGCAAGTACTTGGTCTTTCATACCAGCGTTTCCAGGAACGTCCTCGGTGTCTAAGCAAAGGAAACCGAGCACTTCAAGTCTATAGTTAAAAGTGACGACAACTACATCTTCTCTAAGTAAAAATTCAGGCCCGTAAAAATCGTCTTCGCCACTACCAAACATGAATGCTCCTCCATGTATCCAGAACATAACTGGTAGCGGCTTGTCTGGTTTTACGTTAGGTGTGTAAACGTTGAGGTACAAGCAGTCCTCGGTGCCTTGTATTCCAGTTCTGGTGAACAGATCGTTCTGATAACATTTCGATCCAAATTGCTTAGCGCTCCGGATTCCTTCCCAAGGTTTAGCTGGTTGTGGTGCCTGCAATAAAAAACTGCTTTTAACAACTGATAACACAATGACAAGTACTTAATGTTTTTTCGGGTGGATGTTTGGATGTACGTAGGTACCTATAAGTACATATAATATATTATTTGTATAATAATTTTACACGTAAGGTGTAAAGTCTTATCCAAACATGTTTGTGGTTAATAAAGTACCTAACATTAATAGCCACAAAAACATAATAACTCTTCTTTAGTTATCCTGTTACATACGAGTATGTAAGGTACCTACGCCTACCTATATGTAAATATGTAAGTATCTAAGCTTAGAGTAACTGGATAGGTAGTGTAGTGACAAATTACCAACTTAAAAGAGCAGAGAGACCATTCTAAGAGTCTGATAAGTAGTGTGGCTTAAAAGCCCCTTCAACTACTTGATATGAAAGATCAAAGTCCAATCATAATATTGATTAGTCAAAAAATTATCACAATTTAGTATGTAGTTCGTAAAATAAATAATAATAACTTAGCTAATGGTGCGTTGCTTGTGTCGATGCAATTAGCGCGTGCGGTTTATCAATAAAATTATCAACATTAAGTGATATTCACTGAAGGTCAATAATATTTATCGTCTCGAGTAAAAATAATCTAATAGGTAAGTACCTTAATCAAAAACACTACGGTACTTTGAATTCATCATCATTAACAGGCCCTTGTTATCCCACTGCAGAGAAAGGTCTCTTTTCGAAAGGGGATGGGCAATGGGAATTCTTCGCCACGCTTACCCAAGGCGCATTGGCGATTTCAAACATTTTTTTATACATATATAAGTAAGCCGGGTTCCCCACGATATTTTCCTTCACTGAAAGTTAGTACCTTGTGTCCAAGATAATCGTAAAAAGTAAGTATCTACCTACCTAACATGAATTTAAAAAAGTAACTTTGGTACTTGCATAGTTTCTAACCCACGACCTCGTGTTTACGAAGCGAGTGCCACTCAGCCATCACGACTAACACTTTGGACTTTATAGTGAGGTTGGAGGTCATAAGTACGTACCTATATTGTCTAAAAAGCTGTTTATTACTATCTCTCCGCAAGTTTGTTTGAAATCTTCAAGAAATCCCACAAAAAAGTTTAGAACGGTTTTAAATCGGGCATTGATAGTTTTTTTTTATATTAGCCTACCAAAGTGACTCCACCCCGCCTGATGGCAAGCAGTCAGTGGAATCCAGAAGTGGTGGCCATTATACTAAAAGCCATCGTCTCAAACTGCTGGTATGTCTGGTTCACGAGGGAGACAAACCTCATTTTACGCGCGGGCGAAGTCGTGAGGCGCAGCTAGATATAGATATAATATCCGATAAGAATATATTACCTTACATTGTTTATAAATACATTTTATCAAAGTAGGTATTTATTTACTGTAGGTAGGTACCTAAAAGAAATTTATGCTAATAACTTTTAAAAAAGTTAGTTTGGTGAGGTAGGTATACTTACTGTAGGTAGGTACCTACCTACAACTGTGGTCCTAAAAATATCTAGGTACCTACTTAATAATTTACAGTGAATGATAGGACATGTGATGAGTTTCCGAACAAAAAAACAAGATAATGACACAAAACTATTTACGATTATTACCTATGGGCAAGTATATAACTATCATTAATTATTCTATTCTCAGCCTTTACAAAAATGCTTACGACAATGGCCAAAACAAAAAATCAGTAAGAAGCTACAAGTTTTTACATACTCAAATTCCTTTACCTTGAACCGAAGATTCCCTAGCGGCGGTTGAGCATACGGGATGCCTTTAAAGCTGTAGAAAGTACCTCCGTATTCGTTCTGCACCAGCTCGCCTTCTAGTAACCCTTCACTAACATTAACGCGAACCATTTTAATATAAGAATGTATGTTGTATGACCGGCACACAACGAATACACAACACAACTGAACAACAACCAAGTGAGACTGGAATCTACAATGATATCTATCGTTGCTCGGCTGACCGGTTCTGTAAATTACTAACTCGGTAATCTCTATCTTATTTTCAGACAAATAAAGACGATTATTGAATGTAGTGAACTTTAGATAAAGATGATATTTTTTTTACCAATGTTTTATTTATGGAAATCGAAGTAGTAGTTAAATTAGGCTGTTCGTTATTGTACGGACTACTGCCACGCAGATTTCGGATTCACTCTCCGGGTCGGATAGTGATATTGCATTTTTCTATCGAGAATCTGTATTTGTTAGGTACCAGAAAATAATGGCAATGACATGGTCGTCCTGATCACGGTAATCGCCGTCCATGGAATTTAATGACAAAGGCTCAGGCCGACACTTTTATTTTCTTTCGACTTTCGAGATCGGTCTCGAGATCTGACACGATGCTTCACGGTCAGCCGTGAAGCATCGTGTGCGACCTTATAGCGCCTAAATAAAGCACGTATTAAAGGCACTGCGTGTATTTGCTATTTTAATTTCGCAGGAGTAAATGGTAATTTTCTTCTTGTGACGACGACAAATAAAATAAAATTGTACCTATCAAGTTTGTTATTAAAAAAATTGCTATTTTCAGCGCTGAGAAATTATTAGGTTTGCTATCTAATTGTGCCTTGGGACTTGCATTATGTTCTGATTTTAATGGCGTTCTCAATATATGGCAAATAAATCATTTTATAACAAATAAAACTAACAAAAACTCCATACTTAGTACAAATTTTAATATAAAAAATGTATGAGCAATACAGCACCTCATTCATTTTTCAATTAAGACAATCACAACTTATTAAACGGTATGATGTTTAAACAAAAACAATTTCTAATAACAATATAAAAAAAAATATTATTGAAAATTGTTTTTATAAAACATTTTATTTTTACATATAATTATGTAATAGTACAGTTTGGTTATGTGTTCTACATTTAAAGTGATAGTTTCATAGTTATAAGCAGAAATGATTACAAATAGATACATACTGTTTTAAATATAACTATTTTAGGCCAGTATTACATTACCATATTTAACATATCTGTTAAATTCTATGATCATAGTTATATGATGACGTTATTCATTTTTACATATTACACTTATTGATCATTGAAATGTCATATACCATCAACCCGTGTTTTCCGTTGCTATGGGATCCTTTCCCTTTCCTTCAAATCAACACACTAGCACCGTCTATTTACATACAGACTGTGCTAGTCACAGAACAAGTACAAAAGCAACTTGTTCTGTGGTGCTAGTGTGTTGAATATGATCCTACTTGTACGCTAGCTGTCAAAAAGGATCCTCTAACTATGATCATACAGAATAGGAATCACATGTAGTTATTATACCGTCATATGTTGTTCATATAAAAACGACTCGCACATCTATGATCATATTTCTATGATAGTCTAATAGCGGCCTTAGGGACGGTGGCAAATTTATCCAGCCAATATTAACTTACATAACACTAGAGACTTTGTAATATGATTATTATTTGAGAATGCTTTTTAAAATGTTGGCTAGTTCGCACAAGAAGTTATTTTGTTGTGGTGACAATACCTTAACCCTTTCATGGATACTACTGTAGACACAATAAATGTTTTATTGTCATTGTTAAGTAAATATTAAAGAAATAAAATTAATTAATACATAAGTAGGTCCGTTTTGAGTGATCATAGTCTTTTGTATCGCTATTAAAATAAACACTTGTTAAATTTAAGTTAAGGATGTCTCTTTCTATTGCCTAAATTTGTATAAAACTGACAGAGATTAGTAATATGCAGGGGTGCGGCGGCTGCCTGGGTTTGTTGTTCTAGCAAATTAGAATTGGTTAGTTTAGCTTAAACATATACATTTGTTGCAATTTCATAATATACATGTCAGCAGTGTTGGTACTCTCGCCTTTCTAAATAACTAGTCTCTTGCAAGCCTCTTTAAAATTTTATTATGTTTGAGTATTTAGGCGTTAAACATAATGGCAGATTAGTATCTATATTAATAATATATTTCAGGCATAATACAATACGATAATAGGCACGTTTATTGCTATTAATTAAAGACATACAATTAACAAAATCAATTATAATGGACTTTAGCTTATAGTTCATTCATACAATTGATATTCTCAAGTTACATTGTGATAATCATTTTCTGAATATTATTCATGCCTCCATAGACATTCCAATTTATTGCTACCATTAAAAATATAAAAATTATTTTACTTCAATTAATATCACAAGTTTTTACTTCCACTAAGGTAGGCATTAATGTTTTTTATCAAGCCATTTTGGCAACTAACTGCCTTGTTCATTTTCAAACTATTTAAAAATGAACTTTCTTGTCAAAACTAGCCTGTAGTTGGTGGTTTTTCTTATGTGGCAATTTTGCTAGCATGTTCTTGAGTGTCTATGGTAGGTTTAGCTGTGCACTTATATAGTTTTTTAACATTATTGTTTAAGTTTTCTCTGTTTCTCGCAATCTCTATGGCATAGAACTGCACTCTAGGTACAAGCATGGTGTTTTGTTCTGAGTAATCACCATTAGTGTCTGCTCTCATTAAAGTACCAAAACTGTAGTCCTCTATAATGTTTTTGAACTTTTCACAAAACATTCTCCATTTTGCTTTGTTGACACTGTTCTTGATTTCATTCTCTTGAATGTTTGAAACATCCAGGTCGGGGAAATCTTGCTTGAAGTGTGTATAGATCAGATCATCGTGAGGTGTTAGCTGCAACCATCTTGTGTCCACTGAACATAGCATCTGGAATATTGAAAAAGATTTTGTTAGCATTTTTAAATAGAACCAATATAAACCTCCAGGCCATTATAATTAGAAACTAACTTTTTAATCTTACTCAACATTTTCATTTTAAAAATATATAATATTATTAAAAAAGAAAACACATGTTTGTTAACAATTGTCATTTCATTATCACATTTGCTTAAAGTGGGTTGGTATGGAAGATACGTAGAATAAGCTGATATTTCTTAATAATAAATAATGTCCAAGATAACTGGAACTGTATGAACTGAAAGTACATACAATTTCACTCATATTGATACTTCCCACAATGACAACTTTATAATCAAACCGGAATTAACGTGATCATGCATTAGGTATTTACATACCTTATTTTGCTTGACGTTTCGACCAGGTTACACAGGCCGTGGTCACAAGCAGACTGGTGAGGCGATGTCACCTGGCCGGTGCAGTGCATAGTAAACTTGTGCTCTTTCTAACTGCATGTCACTTATTTCTAACCATACAAGCTTGTGTGTCAGATGCATAAGCACTCTCATTTTATTACTAAAATCTGTTTGAAAGAACAAATATAAATGGATAATACTTACGTTAAAATATATATCACTGTGTTCCATAGCCTTGGCTGCCCACAATCGTTCCAGAGTCTCATCATTGCCGAACTCATCAGCCGGTCTCGACAATACGTCCTGCGAGGTTTAGATTCATGTAACAAACTCATTACAACTTAGGTTCAACGTTCAATAAATATATTATAAAGGTACTAAATCTATTTCAGTCTTACCAATAATAAAATTACAATGTTTTATTCTCAATACAAGTTTGTTTAACAAAATCAATTACATTAGCAAAAAAAAAAAACACAAAACACGCGTTTCGCCGCAACCTAAATATTTTCATTTACTCAAATATTTTGTAATGCAATATCAAACAATAACCTTACCATGTCGAGATATTTTACTGGATATTTAATTAATTATTTCTGTCACAAAAAGGAAATTGAAGGCTTTCGAAAAGTAATATCTGCACATGGACATGGACAATGAAAATGAATTACGAATGAAAGAAAATGTCAAAGAATTGAAAGAATAAAATCAGTCAGGGTAAGGAATAGGGATGCCGATTTGAGACCGATTGATCGTAGAATCGGTTCTTAGGCCCAAAATATAGATTTTTTTAAATCGTAGTAGTGCATTGATCCAGTGCATCGATCCTTAAAAATCGCCTTCATAGACTAAGTAGAGAACAAGTTATCGCCATTCGATTTTTTTTGTTTTGATAAAAAAAAACCGTAAAATGGTTTACAATAATTTAATTAGTTGAATTTACCTATAACATTACGGTGTTGCCGGTTAAAACGTGACTATGTATCGATCTGTGATATATTAATCGAAGATTAAATTTTTTGAAAAGATCGATTTTTAAATCTGTGTGCAGTTACCGTAGCCCACGGACGCTTGCAACACCAGAAACATCACCAGCGCATTGTCGACCCTGGTAAAAACCTTAGAGCTCTTTTCTTAAAGAAGTCCATGTTGTAGTCTCTCGGGAAAACCTTGACGGGGAGCTTATTCCACAACCTTATCATACGAGGGATAAAGTTTCTCTGAAACCTCGCTGTACGGGACCTAAATAGGTTCTAACACTTAAGGAGGCAACGTCTCTCTTTAAGTCTAGTTAGCGATTCAATACCGCCTGTAAGCCTGGGATTGTCGACAATTCTTACAGCATGTCCTTGGACCGCGTTAAGAGGTCCAAGCCAGTATCCAGGAGCTCCCGCCCTAAAATGGTAGCAGTACTTCATATGGGGACGAACTTGAGCTTTGTAAAGCAATAGTCTCTTTGCCCCGCAGTAAAGTACCGTTTCGCCCTGTTGAGCACACCGAGCTATTTGATACCAACTTGGCTTTAGCCTCCAAATGACAGCAGAACTGGACGTCGCCGTCGCTGGAGATATCGATTCTAAGAATCCCGAGGCTTTCAGATGTTGTAAGGGCTGTATGTTGGAACTGCGGAGTGTCTACAAATGGAGCTTTCTTAGCGGTGAACGCGCTGACTACATACCAGGGTTAAATTATTTTAGGGGGGTAACCCTGATATTTTCAATACCTACATTATCTGTCCTTTTCTGTGACACGCTTACCAGCTGTCTATACAATTCTCCGTGGAATAGATCAAGTGAATCGATATTTCAATCTTGAAAATCACCATACGATTTTTTTAAAGATTAATTACTTATTAAAAGTTATTTTAAAATTCGCGAGATGGCTCGAGCTTTTCTTTTTTTATTTATATTTACATTATAATTGCAAATTTGGAAAAATTCGATTTTTATACATTGATATTTTAGACATCGAATTTTTTGTTAATCGATTCAGCGGTAGAACATTTCCAGAAAGCAAGAATATTGTTTAATATTCTTGCCAGAAAGAATCGCCAACCCTAGTCAGAATCCTTGTCATTGGGCACTAGGCACGTCCCAACTTCCGATCTATGATAAGTCGAATCGAATCGTTCTACATATTAGTCCACAACTTTATAACGAGTGTAAAAAAGAGATAGCTAACGTAGCTTGCTCTAACACGAACGCAAGTAATAATTCTAAATTTATTTGAATGTATAAAGCTTTTATTTTACACATAAATTGTTTATCCATGCACAAATAATTCCGATTTTAGAAACTTCTAATGCGATACAATACCGTAAATAATATTAAAATTAAATAAACTATGTACTGATCAATGATATTCTATTTAAATAGAATATCTCTACAGATTATAATTTGTAACAGATTTTAAAAGTAACCTTATTGCCAATGATATTCTATACTATACACTCACAAAACAAACACGTATGTTGTATGTTGACACATTCTTCATTCATGTATGAATGAAGTGTAAATTGGAGTGTCTGTTTGTAATATTGAAATAACCGTTTTTTACTACATGTATATGAATATACATACGGTACATACACCAAAATAACATTTTTTAGAATTTTTGTGTGTCTGTCTGTCTATCTGTCTGTCTGTTTGTTCCGGCTAATCTCTGAAATGGCTGGACCGATTTTGACGGAACTCTTATTGCCAGGTAGCTGATGTAATATGGAGTAACTTAGGATACGTTTATTTTAGAAAAAAAAAATTATTTTAGAAAATTATAGTAATGTTGATCGACTGTTAAGCGGAACGAAGTTCGCCGGGTCAGCTATTATGACACTAAATTAGGACGTTGCCACTCATAAGTGTGAACGCTCTAATGAATGCACTTTAATCCAGATTCATGAATGAATCCATGAATGTCAGTAATAATAATTTACTCGGAAATCATTTCTGAACTTCATGAATTCATTCAGGAACAGCTGAATAAAATTATTTCTGATCTCCGATTATATCATACTATTATGAATCCTTACGACAGTTTGTGTGTGGTGTGTGTATCCTCTTCTCTCTCTCTCTCTCTCTCTCTCTCCTCTCTCTCTCTCTCTCTCTCTCTCTCTCTCTGTGTGTGTGTGTGTGTGTGTGTGTCTCTCTTGTGTTTTATTTTGTTGTACTAAAAACTTTGTGTGATCAGTGATCAGCATTCTAGTGTAAGTACATAAATTAATGATACATGGCGTATTTAAGATAAATAACTTACTATTGAATTACGAGAGGTCGTATTTCAATAGTAAGTTATTAATTAACTTGAATCGAATGCTGTTTATTTGATAAATGTGTTGGTAAGTAGGTACGAAAGGCCCTTATTGGTGAAATATCCACAGTTTTGTCATATTTTAGGATAACCTAGCTTAGCATCATAACATAATATAAGTACGTATCTTTTGAATCATCATCTCCAAAAGATAAAAGTAAATAGCACTACTTTAAAATTAATTACAATTCGCTTACCTACTGCATTTTCGAAACGATTATAAATAAAATATGAACGCATCCGAATATGATGACTAGTTCTGTGAAACAGAGTAATACATGTACCATGTGTTAGAGCAGGATAGCAATTTCGGAAAAATTCGTTTGGGTCTCGTTTCGTCACAAGATTTCATTGGACGAGAATGGAAGAGGGTGGCGCATGCGCGTTGTGCCGACGCCATCTCTGCGAGTACTGTGCCTATTATGTACTTGTTCTAGAGTAAAGTGAATGCTAATTCGTGGTACAAAGTGTGAATAAATCATGGAATTACATATTTGCGAGTGAGATCGAGTGTTCATTTACGGTGATTAAACAAGACAGTGACATCACAGTGACTTCGGCGACGGCAGGTCATATCTTACGGAAGTTTCTTGGCTATAGCAACGCGTATTTTTTGCGGCTGTATTTGCCCGCGGCCCGCCACCCAGGACATATTTCATGGGCCTTTGTCACTATAATAGCTAGTGGTAACTCTCTAATCTCATATATTCATCATTCATTAGCGCCATACATAGAAAGCGGCCTCACAAGGCGGGCTGAACGGTCCCCGCGTTCTTACGCGCGTACTGCATATACGTTTATTATGTATGAATTATTGTTGTGGGTCAAAGACATCGCGGTGTGTTAACCTGCTACGAAAACAATCTCGTAAACTCCGCTAACTTTATGTTTCAGCTTGTGTCCGGCGGGACGAATACTCGCCGTATTAGACGCGGTTTGAAATGAATTCTGCTTTAAAGCCGGTGCTGCCCCAGCCGGGAGTGCCGCAGCCGGGCGGTCAGGCGAGCCCCGCGAAGGGGAACGTGGCCACCGCGAACCACGCAGTGGGGCACCCGCAGGGCGCTCAAAACTCGCTCCCGCACCACGCCAGCAACAACCTCGTCGGACAGAACCTGACGCATCACGCTCCCGCGCCGCAGGTCCCGGCCAACCTCGCGCACGCAGCGCCTCCTATGGCGCCAGTGTCTGCTAACATGGCACAAATGGCACAGAATATGAGTCACCATGGCAACCTCTCGCACGTCACGCAGAACTCAGTCGGGCCCTCCAACTTAGTCGCGAGCCCGAGCAAAGGCGGAAACGCAAACACACCGCTTAGTCTCGTTCAGGACAAAGCTCTTGCACTTACGAGAACACCTGAGAAAAATGAGCCTGATTCTACTGGACATGCTAATGGAACTATTGATTCTCCTAAATCCGCTTCCAATGCTCCCGCAACATTGAAGCCTCAAAATCCTGAATCTAACAAGGATAAGCAGGATATTGCTAAAACCTCACCAAGTACACCTAAACCTCCTGAAAAGCCATCCAGTGCTCCGAGTACTCCACAGAAACCAGAATCTACGAATCCTGTTAGTACTGCTGATGGGCCAGCTCAACCTAAAGTGGCTACAGCTAATGAACCTCCAGAAAAATCTCCATCGAAGCCTACTGAGTTGAAACCAGCACCAGCAGCTGATGTTGCACCAACACAGAGTGATAGCAAGCCTGTTCCAGAGTCAGCAAAAGATAGTCAATTACCAGAGAAGGCACCTACACCACTCAAACAGGACTCTCCTCCTGCTGAGAGTGCAAAGATTGAAAATGTGGAAGTTGAAGAAAAGAAAGAGAAAGAAGAGCCAAAAGTTGAACAAAAGCCTCAGCAAAATGAGGAAGAGAAGAAGGAGGAAGCCAAGCCAGAGAAATCTGATTCTCCTAAGAAAGAGGTAGAGCAACCTCTAGAAAAGCCAGAGAAAGTTGAAAAAATAGATAAAGTGGAAGAAAAAGTTGAGGAAAAGAAATCTGAAGCTAAGCCTGCTAAACTAGAGAGTAAGCCTAAGTCAACATTGAAGTTGGCAACAGTGACTACTCCCTTGAGAAAGCGGAGACAGGCATCACCCAGCAAGTCTGATGGTGTCAGTTCAGCTAAGAAACCTGTTGAGGGCGATACTCCTGATCCGAGAACTAAGAGGAACAGGACTAAGGTTTGTATATTTTAACTTTTTATTATTTGTTTAGGTTTTATTTTGGTGAGAAAAATTAGGGGAGGCCAATGTCCAGCAGGGGACGGCTTCATCTGATATGATGATGATTATCAACAATCTACAGCCAACACTTTTGATATGGAAAAATAAACAATGTGTATACCACACACATTGTTTATTTTCTACATACATAGATAAAAAAGAGTTTGTACTTATAACTCTAAAGTTTGTCTAATTTTTTCAATGTAGGTTCACTAGTCATACCATTCAATAGATTCTTTGACAGAATCATTGGTAAAAGTTTAAATGGTGCATTCTCAGAATGTCCTTTTCTCAAAATGTCCACTGGTCGCAAAATGTCCCTTTTGCGGACTATCTTTTTTGCATAATGTACCTTTCTCAGAAATTCTCTTTCTCAAAATGTCCCTTTTGCAGAATTTCCACAAATGACCCTTTTCCATATTTTCTAACTTGTAACTTTTATCTTTAATTTTAGAGTTGAGATTGTTTTTAATAAACCAAATTTTAGTATACATAGACTAAAGGTCTTTTTATTATGCTGTTTTTTTACATTCATACTATTTTTTTATAGATAAATAAACTTATTTCTTAAATTTGTATTGAATAGCCGGCAGAACTGAACATTAACTGTTAGATCTTTTCTGATCATTTTGGACTGACATACTGTGACTGTGAAGAAAACATCTTGTTTTCACTCAGATTTTCATGAAATGAAATATGTTTATTTTCCAAAAGAACATCTATTAACCTATAGTGGTGTCCCTACACTACAAAGGCCAAAAGGCCTGTTCTCTCTCCTTTTTAATGGTCTAGCTAGAAGAGATAAAAAGAAGAATATATACTCTGAATTTACATGATTTCTATTTTGTTTCTTACTTTAATCATCAAAGAGCTTTTAAGAACATAGTTTCAATAATACCTATAATAAATACCTATATTTCTCACAAACACTTTTTGTAAGTTTATTCAATCGTAAAATTTGTTTCTGAAAATAAACACCTACAAAGTCTAATTTTAAGAGAAGATACTATTTATTTTATTGAGCTTCTTTGGGTTTATCCATAGAAATCATAACAACAATTTTGTAGAAGTGACATAGACAGGCAGTCAATGGGAGCCAAACTTAGACTGGTCTACTCAAGGTGTTTGTTGCTTGTTCTCTCTTACACCAGGTAGTCTATTGGTTGGCGCGTTAAAAAGGTATCTCAGTCGAAGTGTTTTTTACTTAGATTCTTCTATCAAGGCAATAGAAGTCTAGTCGTGCAGTCGCAATCAAGTCCTTACCATGGTTCGTCATGAATTACGTTGTCGGTCATTTGCCGTGGTTCTCATTCTCAAAAGAACAACAAATATTTGAATATTTAATATCTGATGGGACGACGGATTTAAGCGTCGTCAGGTCGGTGCAACTCGTGGAACTTGGTCGACTGTGACCATTCCGTAGTGTAATTTTATTGTCCCAGTGTAAGGCGAAACTTAATGTTGTGTTTCTGTATGATTATTCTTCATGAGTGACGGTTACCAATAATTATAAAAATAGATATCATTTCCCAACTTTTTTTACAGTTAGTGCGACATTTTATACTTTATATTATTTTGTCAATTGGTGAATATAAATAAATGTTGTTATTTATTTATTTGTGCCATTTCTACACCGTTATTCCGATTTCTACGTTCGAATCGAACATCAAGTGGTCGCAATACGGAAGACTTGCGACAACAACATGTTGATTCTAGGGTGATCAAACAAGTTGTAAGGGGTGCGATGTAGGTAGTAAACAAACAAAAGACATTTAGAACGGTCGCTTTGATTGCGTAGGTTGATACAAGACGTAGGCGTTTTGTAAAACAGATAAAAATGGAAGTTCTGTTGATACTTAAAACATTGGCGCTAAATTAATGTAATGGGAAATATTTACTTTAGTTATCAAAATTTTGTTTTTGTTATTGTGCTAATATTTCACTGTGACAAGTGAGACATTCATAGGTTGACTCATAGACCTATTGTACCTACCCATAATACAAGTTTTGATAATTTTATTAAACATGTAGTGTGATTTAATCAATCAACATTTTGCAATAATTTGAGTAAAGACGTTTTTACCCGTCCATAAACATATTCAAGTAGCGCCTCTAGCGGAAAATTAGACAATCTGAACTTGTCTTGTACGAACCTATATGTGTCTACAAAATTACGCTGATTGTAAGAAATTTTGCATTACTATAAGGACGTATTTAACCGTCCACATAAAATCTAACGCTTTAACCCGTTTTTCCACGGTAGTGTGCAAATAAGTTGTAAAGATTCAATAACGGGGTCACGGTCATGTTGATATAAACTTACTCATCATAATAAATAGATATGTGCGTATGCATTATTGTTCTAATAACCGGATAATACTAAATACTTGATGCAATACAAACGTGTCGTATGTATTATTAAATCAAAACAATTATTTTGTCTAAATTGTAATTTGCGCATTAAAGTTATATATTTTAATTATTGCACCAACTTGAGCTAAACTCTAAAATATTGATGTGGATTGATTCCATATCAATGAGCTGAACTCTAAAATAGTCTCCGGTCTCAAGAATATGATACACGCATATCTCTTGTTTTTTTTACAACAAAACGAATATCTCACTCTTGTGCATATTCACATCTCACATGCTTATATAATCATAGGGAGGAACATAATTATATTGTTAAACACAAATTTGACTAGTCTAAAAATTTTAATCTGCCTTGAGCAACTGAGGTATTTTTACTCTGCAGTCAATAAAGAGCTAGTATAGCTAGTATAGTTGTCGACAAACTTCTTGAACAATCGCAGCTACAGTTCGCGCATGGGCATTTCCGAGTCAGTGAGGGTGTTTAGGAAAATTTTTGCGCACCATTTGGCGCCATTACAACTTTCCCATTGGGCCAATCAGTGATTAACTTTAAAAAGCGCTTGACAGCTAGATCTGATTAGTCGGTGCTGCCACCTCGTGGGTGCCATTTTAGAAAACCCTCTCAGCAATTTTCTTTTGTCCACGTGAATTATACATTTTGTAAATTAAACATTAAAATTTCCGAAATGATAACTGAAAAATATTTGTTTTGATAGCGCTGTCAAAATGGAAGACCCTTTACCAAAGTGGCGCCAACTGGTGGCGAAAATTTTCCTAAACACCCTCATTATTCGGCAATGGAGAAATTAACACGGCACGCAAGTGCTTATTTAGTGATCTACCAATAGCGTAGTCGATAGGATGTGTTCCTCGTCGTGCCACGCGAGTTGTGCGTTCTGCGCATTCAAAGCCATTGATTGTTCAAGAAGTTTGCCGGTATCTATACTTTACTTAGCTATAGAAAATATTTTATGCAAGTAAACCATTGTGATGAACTCGATAATTTTTTTTAAATAATTAGCTACATAAATAAATATAATATAAGATTTGCATTCAGACAATGTTACATTTCATAATATTGTTTATTGTGTATACACTTTTATTTATTATCGCCATGTGGTCTCCAGTAGTATTTTATTTACATGTAAATGGCCAGTTGAGGGGTTAAGAAACTTACCTACTCTTAACCCACCGATAGGTGTCGTTACCTAAAACAACAAGATATCAAGTTAGATTCATTGCTATAACGTTTGAGTTAATGTAAACTGACGCCCCTCAGGTACAACTGTACCAGTCGCCCACTCCAGAGCTTGCCATGGCGACCAAATTGTCTGCGTCGGCCGGACGATCTACGCCCACCAAACCCAATGATGACAAACTTATTGTTTTTTACAAGTAAGTATCTTTATTTTATGTTTTACTTGCACTTTTATCGATTTAAGCAAACGCTAGTAACTGAAGTAGCATTCAAACACTTAGAGATAACTTTCCAAATGCTGGCCTGGAAAGTTGTTGTCAAGGAAACATCTCCTAATTGCCCGACTGCCGGTATTTTTTTATCACGGGTCTCTTAGCGGGACTTGAAAAAGCAACTTACAAAGCCGCCACAGTAGCTAGCATGCTATTTTGATGTTGTCCACCGCTCCTACCCTATCATATACCCTATCAAGCAGAGTTTAAAAATTAACTCTCGGGATCCCTTCAACCATGTTCGTAACTGAAATATGTATGTATACGTAATGTAGTATGCCGAAACGACCGTAAAGGTACACGTAGAAAAAAAACGCGTGTCTATTATCGCCCTAATAGCCGAGCTTTTTGTCGTCAACCAGGCACATTTCCTGACTTCTTGCTGCTACTGAGAATTTCCGTTCGGAAAACCCAATCCACAAACCCGGCCTCCAACACGTGACCTCATGGACAGCAGTCGCGTACAGTACTGCTTTTCAACACGATTTCGATGTTCTTTTCTTTTTATACCTAATGTCAAATATGGAAATAATTTGTTTTACAAAAGTGCAATGATAATTCTTATCTCACAACTAGTTACCAAACAACGAAAGAAAAGTCTTCTCTTACAACTAGTTAGGTAAATTAAGTTATTAAAGTGTAATAATAATTCCTCTCTTACAACTAGTTACCAAACAGCAAAATAAAAAACTTCTTTTGGACTGGTTACATGATTTCAGTTACGAAAATGGATGAAGTGCTCTATAAACCTACAAACGAAAAGCTGGATAAAATGTGCGCTCATGTTATATATAACAGGTGGCCATATACTGTTTGCAACGTATAAGATATAAAAAAATCATGAATACTTAGTTCTTTAAAAACAATAATTAACAATGTAATTTTTTTTATCTTTAGGAATGAATACCTAGCAGTGCGCAACGCAGAAGGAGGTTTCTACGTATGCCAGGCGATGCAAAACGTGTACCGCACTACGCGCAAGATTAAGATACGCTGGCTCTCGCAGGACAAGGCAGCTGACCCCTCTGGGGAGACATACAAACCGGACTTCTATGATACTACGGGTATGAATATTATTCTTTTTACAACTGTATTAATTAACGCATAAGTTGCAAATAATTAGCTAACATTAATTTTTTTATATTTAATTTTGAAATATGGATTTTTATTGCTCCATTGAATAAAGTAAGACAAAACTTATGAAGCGTCTTCGCCTTTGTGTGTGGGTGGGTCTGAATATAGAAATGCGTATGTGTAGTACGTTTACTACGTTTACTCTGACGTTAGTCCGCGCTTGCGTACGTTTGTATGAATGTACTTAGGTACCATAACATAGGAGTATGATAAAATCGTACGTGGGTGCGGGTAGCTAGTATTTAATTTGACTGTTCAACTTTGTATTGTCTTGCTGTTACGACACTAAACACGTGAACTAGGCATGATGTTTAATTATTACACTTAATGTGGGGTCAAAAATAGGTTATATTCTCGTAAATTTTACTCATATGTAATGTATAATGTGTTAATTTAATCATCATTATCTCTTCAGTCAAAAGATGTTCATTGCTGGTCAATACTGGTCATAGGCTTTTTTTAATATAATATTGCCCGTCTAAGTGTTTCACTTTATGACAAGGATGTCATATGACAGAATCTTCGATTTTGATAATAACAGTATCTTCGATTTTGATAATAACAGTATCTTCGTTATTATGTCAAACATTAACTTAAAATTAGGGCAAGCAATATCGGAAGGTTCTCAATTCCGGAACTGAGTTCCAATACTGGAGATCTGATTCCGGAATTCCGGAACTGGTTCCGGAATTGGTAATTGTATTTGAAAAATAAAAAATGTTTTAATAAAAGATTTATAATTAAATCAGTCTTTTAGTCTTTAGTAACATATTAATTTGATCTTTATACAGTAAAATTAACCAGCCTTTCAGAAAACAAAATATAATTAAACATTTATAAAATGAATAAAAGACTGGAATATACGTAATACGGTAGTAGATACACGCTGGTTTCAGCATGAACGGGTCAGATCGACCATTAAAGTACTAACCTATCATAGAAGATCGACGTAAGAGTAGTAGTATCCGTATTACTGCGTTTCGTTCGATGAGTGAGAGCACCAGGGGCCCAATTTCCTCCTTTCCTCTTTCCTCACCTCCCTACTTCCTCACCTCCCTACTTCCTTTCCCATACACCATAAATTCCCAGCCGCCATAGTAGGGGCCACCATACCATCAGTTTAATTTCAATTTCAATTTCAAATTATTTATTTCAGATAATAAAATCCATACATTGTTAGTAGAATCTTACAAACTAATGGTTAGTAGAAAATTAACATTCGACATTTAAATTAATTAATTATTTTGCACACATAATTCTTAATTATTGGCGAATAAATATTCTCCGCAATTGTTTTTAGGATACTGTTGCCACTAACCCTCAGTCTAGTTACCAGCGATACTGCTTTCTTTCTAAGTAATGCATAAATTTAAGACGATATGGTTTATGGTATGGTGGCCACCACTTCTGGCTTCACTGAATGCTTACCATCAGGCGGGGTGGCGTCACTTTGGTAGTCTAATATATAAAAAAAATAAGTACGCTAAATAATTCCCTAAGTCTTAACATTTTTATTATGAAACTAGCTTTCCGCGGCGCGGTTTCACCCGCGTTTTGCTTACTGCTCTGCTCCCGTCGCCAGTAGCGTAATGTTATATAGCCTATAACCTTATTCGAGAAGTGGGCTATCAAACGCAATAAGATTTTTCTAATCCGACTAGTAGTGCCAGAGATTAGCGCGTTCAAACAAACAAACAAACTCTTTCGCATGCATAACTCATCATGACGATTTCATATCGTAAAAAAAATGTGTTTTCTTGACTAGGTAAGTACATTACAAATTTATCTAGTTAAAATAGTAAATTAATTAAGTTTTAATAAAATTTACACGACAAACTGCAAAAAATGACCGTTACAATTTGAATAGTAGTAAGTAACGCCTCTGTGATGATCAATGATTACTCCATCTCAATGTGTTGGATTGTTATGCTACCTATCTCATTACATAATAAAAATGTTAAGACTGGAACTCGTTATTATGTTTGCGTACGAAGATTCCAGCCTTTTATTCATTTTATTAATTTATAATTATATTGTATTTAGAATCTACAGACGTTAGATTGGGTATGTTGTGTTTAGAAAAGATAATAACGAAGGGAATTTTGTTGATATAAACAAAATGAATTCCGGAATAACGATATTACTCCTCTTAATTCCGTAATTGAAAAATCTGAATATTTGTTACGGAATTCCGAAATTACGCAATTTCAGAATTCCGGAATGCATGCCCTACTTAAAATGGCTTTCCATTGCGTAGTACACTGTAGAAATTCATAGTGGTGTCTTTTTATCTACAGACATGGAATGCGTGCTAACAACACTATCGTTGACCCGCGGTTCTGGTGGCACTCAGCTGCTGCGCGCGGCCGAGGCGGCGCGAGCGCGCTCCATACTGCAGCGAGCGCTGCGGGCCGAGGCCACGGGCGAGCCCGCGCACGCGCTCACTGAGGAACATCCCGACGGACGTATGTATACATACACACACATACTACATACACACACGCGCGCGCTCCATACTGCAGCGAGCGCTGCGGGCCGAGGCCACGGGCGAGCCCGCGCACGCGCTCACTGAGGAACATCCCGACGGACGTATGTATACATACACACACATACTACATACACACACGCGCGCGCTCCATACTGCAGCGAGCGCTGCGGGCCGAGGCCACGGGCGAGCCCGCGCACGCGCTCACTGAGGAACATCCCGACGGACGTATGTATACATACACACACATACTACATACACACACGCGCGCGCTCCATACTGCAGCGAGCGCTGCGGGCCGAGGCCACGGGCGAGCCCGCGCACGCGCTCACTGAGGAACATGCCGACGGACGTATGTATACATACACACACATACTACATACACACACGCGCGCGCTCCATACTGCAGCGAGCGCTGCGGGCCGAGGCCACGGGCGAGCCCGCGCACGCGCTCACTGAGGAACATGCCGACGGACGTATGTATACATACACACACATACTACATACACACACGCGCGCGCTCCATACTGCAGCGAGCGCTGCGGGCCGAGGCCACGGGCGAGCCCGCGCACGCGCTCACTGAGGAACATCCCGACGGACGTATGTATACATACACACACATACTACATACACACACGCGCGCGCTCCATACTGCAGCGAGCGCTGCGGGCCGAGGCCACGGGCGAGCCCGCGCACGCGCTCACTGAGGAACATGCCGACGGACGTATGTATACATACACACACATACTACATACACACACGCGCGCGCTCCATACTGCAGCGAGCGCTGCGGGCCGAGGCCACGGGCGAGCCCGCGCACGCGCTCACTGAGGAACATCCCGACGGACGTATGTATACATACACACACATACTACATACACACACGCGCGCGCTCCATACTGCAGCGAGCGCTGCGGGCCGAGGCCACGGGCGAGCCCGCGCACGCGCTCACTGAGGAACATGCCGACGGACGTATGTATACATACACACACATACTACATACACACACGCGCGCGCTCCATACTGCAGCGAGCGCTGCGGGCCGAGGCCACGGGCGAGCCCGCGCACGCGCTCACTGAGGAACATCCCGACGGACGTATGTATACATACACACACATACTACATACACACACGCGCGCGCTCCATACTGCAGCGAGCGCTGCGGGCCGAGGCCACGGGCGAGCCCGCGCACGCGCTCACTGAGGAACATGCCGACGGACGTATGTATACATACACACACATACTACATACACACACGCGCGCGCTCCATACTGCAGCGAGCGCTGCGGGCCGAGGCCACGGGCGAGCCCGCGCACGCGCTCACTGAGGAACATCCCGACGGACGTATGTATACATACACACACATACTACATACACACACGCGCGCGCTCCATACTGCAGCGAGCGCTGCGGGCCGAGGCCACGGGCGAGCCCGCGCACGCGCTCACTGAGGAACATGCCGACGGACGTATGTATACATACACACACATACTACATACACACACGCGCGCGCTCCATACTGCAGCGAGCGCTGCGGGCCGAGGCCACGGGCGAGCCCGCGCACGCGCTCACTGAGGAACATCCCGACGGACGTATGTATACATACACACACATACTACATACACACACGCGCGCGCTCCATACTGCAGCGAGCGCTGCGGGCCGAGGCCACGGGCGAGCCCGCGCACGCGCTCACTGAGGAACATGCCGACGGACGTATGTATACATACACACACATACTACATACACACACGCGCGCGCTCCATACTGCAGCGAGCGCTGCGGGCCGAGGCCACGGGCGAGCCCGCGCACGCGCTCACTGAGGAACATCCCGACGGACGTATGTATACATACACACACATACTACATACACACACGCGCGCGCTCCATACTGCAGCGAGCGCTGCGGGCCGAGGCCACGGGCGAGCCCGCGCACGCGCTCACTGAGGAACATGCCGACGGACGTATGTATACATACACACACATACTACATACACACACGCGCGCGCTCCATACTGCAGCGAGCGCTGCGGGCCGAGGCCACGGGCGAGCCCGCGCACGCGCTCACTGAGGAACATCCCGACGGACGTATGTATACATACACACACATACTACATACAGTTGCAAGAGAAGAGTTTATTTCGCTGTTTGGGAACTTTTTGTGAGAGAGTAGTTATAAAAGTGAAATAATAATTCCTCTCTTACAAGTAGTTACCAAACAGCGAAAATATTCTTCTCTTGCAACTGGTTACATTATTTCAGTTACGAACATGGATGAACAGCTTTTTTTTAACAGTGGGATTCGCTCCATACACTCATTCAAAATATCAGCATAAAACGTATTGACCTCATGATAAAAAAATTGTGTTGATAGTAGTTGCGCTACTTTTCATACGTGTATGCAACAATTACTCTGCGAGAAAATAATTATCAGTTAAAAACGTTACAATTTTACATATCTTATAAAAAATGTTTAACCCTAGTTGACAAAAGTAACTGTATAGCTAGCATTGAAGGTAAAAAAGCTAGAAAACCTTTTAAAAAATTGCTTTCAATAGGGCAAATGTCCTCCTAGAATTGATTCACTGTGATCTGTGTGGACCAATGTCTACGACTTCTTTTATATCATTCTTTGCTCTCTACAGTGGACCTGTCTCTCTACAAGGACGAGTCACAACTTGAGAAGAAATCTCGCAAACGCAACAGTTCAAAATCATCACCCAGGGCTAAACACGACAACTCTGATGATGCAGAAGTGAGTATTATTATATTACTAGCTTCCAGCAGCGCGGTTACTGTTCTGCTCCCGTCGCCAGTAGCGTGAAGTTACATAGCCTATAACCTTCCTCAAGAACTGGGCTATCATACGCAAAAAGAATTATACAAATCTGACTAGTAGTTTCAGAGATTATCGCGTTCAAAGTAACAAATAAACCGATATATATTTAAATATATATATATATATAAAGTCCATTCCAACTCCAATTTCGTACATTGTAAACAATCCGCATTATTGCCATTGTCTATGGTTTGATGAATTTACTAGTGATGGGGACAAGGATAATAAAAATAAAATTAATGACATCAATACATTGTTAAATAATTATTTTTCGTCTTTTTTCTTACATTTTTAAATAATATACGTTTACGAATACTCTATTTGCGTAATAGATTAATTCTATTTAATTTAACACTCCAAATATTTGTATTTATGTTAAATATGGTATTGTATTTTATTGTAACCGTTTATTTATAAACATTAAGATAATAAGACAAACAATGTAGTACCTAATCTAATAAATAAATGTAATTTAAATTAAGCGTTGACCTCTAAATGCAACTATTTGACCACAGACTAAAATGGAATACTGACAGAGATACTTTTGAATATTTTCCCGCCAGATGAAAATTTGTGAAATATGGACTGAATGGAATTTGTATGTATGTTACGATCTTATTATAGGTACTATATTACAATCAAATCAATTTTTATTTGTTAAACATGGGTGGGTACATGAAATGGTCTTAAAATAAACATAGTGCGCCATGCTTTGTCATTTGACATACAAATATTATTTAAATAACAATAAAACAAATGAACAGACCTGCGAGGGCAAACCCAAATAAATGATGAATTACAAAATATTATGTACCTATGATATGTAGGTATTCGTTAAACTTATTTCTTCTAATAAATTACAACATTGGTTTTCAAAGACAATAGAGAGTACAGAAAAAATAAAACTGTTAATCAATTTGACGTCTTTATTCGACCGCAAAAACTAATTCGCAATTTTATTAAATAATCTAGATTTGATTATTAATTTTATTAAGTAGTAAAAATAGTTGCAAAATGAAGTATATAGTGAACAGAATGTGTATAAATTCATGTGTCATCGGTTATGGAGTTTTTGATAGAAAAATATTGAAAAGACTGTTTGAGATTATCGCGTTCAAAGTAACAAATATATATATATATATATATATATATGTTTTTATAGCTTATGAAATCGTAAAATTTTTATAATTTAATAAATTTTGTAAAAAACTAGGATTAGATACCTTATTATGAGAATTTTAAATTTAAATACTAAAATAGTCATTAATTTTTTATTGAAACTTAAATAAATTGGCGGTATTTTAAATACATTTGACTTTTTTCTGGTCATTCCATAGCATTGACGTAAAGAAATAACAAGATACAGTATGAGACATTTTCATCCCATATGCTTTGGTTGATTTGTGAGGTCACATCTATTTTTTTTTGTCTTTACCTATTTGCAGACAAAGGCATATTATCTTCTGTTCTCTGTAGTCTTATCTTCGTTACGAACACAATACTGATGGTATTTTAATTTATTTTACGACATAATGATGTCAATGTTATTTCAGGAATCGGCAACGCCCATGAAACGTGCACGAACGACGCCAAAGCGCAGTCCAAAAAGCGCTCGCAAAGCTAAAACACAAACACCGACTAAACAACAAAATAATAAGAGAAAATCTGCAGGTACAACGCCCACTGTGGCGAGCACAAGCAAGGTAGGCATAGTACAACGGATATATAGAAATGTACGTATCCGCCATCACCGCATTACATTCATGTGTGAGTGAGTACGAGTGTGTGTGCTGTGGACGTCCGCCTCAGTGCGAGCGAGACGGACATGTGGCTGACAGGGTCTCTTCCAAATTCTATATTCAAATGTCAAAATGTTATGGTATATTTTAGTAGTTTTAGGCTTCTGTTTTTAAGTTTATTGCTAAATTGGTAGATTTTTTGCAACCCTTTTTTTATTTTATTTTTATAAAATGGACGTTCTTTGCTTTTTACAGTTTAAAAAAAGCTGTTTATTTTTTGTGTTACCTAAAATATACCATATTAAAATTGAGTCAATTATTATTAAATTTAATTTTCAACCATTTTCCTCTGTCAGACGCGCCATAGTTTGTGTTTCACAAGTGGAGTGTATTAGTTAGATCTATGAAGTCACGATGTTTATGAAGTGTCGAGAGATGTCAATGACTTATATATCAATAATAATTAAGCATGTTATAATTATGTGCACTTTACCTTACGACTTAATGTAAATATTGTAAAAAAAAATTTAAAGAATATTGTCCTGTTTTCATTGACTTCTGACTTTTGTCATACACATACGAGTCCAATACAACCTTCCCTCACTTTATTGTCCTTAGACATTATACAGTAGATAAAATAGTATTACATGTTAGCAGCTTAATATAACAACTTAACTGGCAATACTCGCCTAAATGACACCCGTTAAAAATGTTCTAAAATAATCTATTTCAAAAATTTCAATTAAAAAAGGTTGTATCTAACTTTACTTTTAAAATGTTTATTTTTGATCATATTTCCGTATCTGTGGTAAATTGTATCGTGCAAGTTATAAAATTCCAGTTTAATACAGTCAGCATTTTTGGGTAAAGGTATTGATTTCTTTTCGTTATTCATTCGTCATTTCACGCATATATTTATGTTTAATTTATATTTTAAGCAATAATAGACCCTTTAACATAAAGGCTAAACTACTTTTCTATTTATTCAATCGCGTACTTTTATGTTTAAATATAGAACGAAAAATTTAATTGGAAATGGCGCGGGAAAAGTTAGACTGTTTAATTAAAAATGTATGGGTGAATGGGTTGCATGGTGACTGCATGATTTTTATAAATGTTTATTATTATTATATTATTTAAGTTTATTGAATAAAGAGAGGTCACTGATCAAAATTACGAAGCCATGTAATATATTTCAAGATTGCTAAAATAACGTTATTCTTATATTTAAATGATGTTGTCGATTTTGACATTACAGTAAAACCTAACCAGATAAGAATAGCTATCTCAACTTCCCTTTAAGTTCGTCGACATTAACATTATAAAAAAGCATGCGTTGACTGTGTGCGTACTTTCAAAATAATTGATCTTTAAGATAATTAATAGTTATTTTTTATTGCAAGAATTGGTATTTTTTTTACCGAATTTTAAAACATTTATTTTCAATTCGTCATAAATGCCTTCATTTTAGACATTTAGTCAACGTCCTAAATAAATAAAAATAAAAGTTTTTATTGGATATTGTGAGAGGGCCTTATCCTTTTTAATAAAACACTTGATTTTTTAAACTGGTCTTGATCTATTATACCGTTCATTCATCTTCATTCATAGAGATTGCTTGCTTATTGTGTTCAAAATGTTATAATTTCCTATTTATTTAGCTGTTATCTTCTATTATTGGCCATTTTTCGATTATATGGCATGCCATATTGCATGATTTTTATATGTATTTGATGGTTTTATTACTATTGATGTTGATCGGGTGTGCACAGTTAAAAAAAAAATAGATTATATGACTTAAAGGTGCCTACACCTTATCGTGCATAAACCTTAATTTAAAGTAAAATAGCATGGAAAAGATTTTTGTTTTAAATATTTTTACTGATCCTTTTTCGACAGGTGATGTCCTTTAGGAAATCACCTTTCACTTATACGCCAGTGTTGTGTCTCAGATTTACACCTAAAGCAAATAAGGTATTTTAAAAAAGGTATTTTTAGTCGATAATATATTGACATTTAAACAAAAATCTTTTCTTTATTTTTGTGATTTATGTTTCGTTATTTATGTTCTATTTATAAATGTTTTATTCTGTATACTAAGTTTGTTCCTTGCATCAGACTGCGACAGCAGTGACTGACAAATCTAAAGCGAAGAGCACACCGAAAAGAACGCCAGCCAAACAGAAAGATACGCCCTTAGTTACACCCACGCGTAAAGGCAGGAGGGTGATTAAAGGTATATTTTCTTTTTTAAAGTTTTTTTAAAATATGGCTTTTTAAATTACCTCACGGCTAATGGTAAGCAGCCAGTGGAGTTCAGGAATGCTGGATATCATGCCTATTAATACCATTACCGTCACACCTAGAGAACAAAAATTGCCAATTCTTTTTTAATAGTTCTTTTTTTATTTATTTGTTTATTCAGCGACCATGTTTGTATTAGGATTACTAGTTTTTGGATATGTTTTTCATCAATCTACTATTTCTTAGATATTATACCCATTACTAAGGTCTAATATACTTCCATATCTAGGCTGCACTTATATCAGTTATATTTAATTTTGAACTCGAATTAACAATACTCAAATGTTCTATGGTTAACATTATAAAAAAAAATTTGCTAGATAAAACAATTGTAAAACCTTAAGTACGATCTTCACTGTTGGAAACACACCCCTAAATCAAGGTCAACACCTCCCACTTTGGTTGGAAACACGCGCTACAAACCAAGATTTTAATGTAATTTGGTTTACAACAGCCGTCTACACAATTTGTAACCTAACAAGGTCACTGTAAAAATCGCTTTAATAATAAAAATGCACACAACACTATTATTTATTTTCAGAAATAAAACCATCGCCGATAGTACCAACGCCGTCAACATCAACCGGTAAAACAACTCGTACGCCAAGAAAACCGCCCGCGAAGAAATAATACACGTCGTTAAGACTATTATGTCAACGAACTTTGTGACCAACCGTGTTTAGTGTCTTAACCGTTAAACAGTTAATTAGTGCCCGGGACTGGATGTGGACTGTTTAACTTGGAATTATTATTGGGTACTGGCTATGAATGCAATTTATTATTGGTAAATCAAGGTTCCGATAAGTTCTTATGTATCATGATGGTATGAAATAATCAAATGATATTTGCAGCACTCGAAATATTGATATTCTATATCTAAAACAGATTTAAAAACAAATCAAATTAATTAAAATATAATCTATTTTATAATAAGTTTTAAAAAATGGGTTTTTAAATTATATTAGAAAATATTTCTCTCGAATGTAGGTAGGTAGTATAAATTTTAGTATGGAATTACTACGTTGTTACTGATGTTACATACCGCTTGTGACTATGCTGTCCTATTTATGACACACTCGTAATACCCTATCGGTTAGTATAAAGTCTTATACCGTCGTGCATTAACATAACCAGACTTATACCGAAAACATGGCCTCCTATTGTCATTCAGTTTTATTTGACCCTTTCATTACAAAGGACATGCCTCGCGAGTTCAGTAGAATCGCTTACGAGGGGCCAAGAACTCGCCACGCGAGTCCAAAATGTATGGAAAATTATAGTGGCAACGAAAGTGTAATGTGATCCTTTTATGTAATCAGAATTGAGTCCTTATTGAGTCCATCTTTTGTTTTCATGAAAGATTGTTGTTATTTAATTTCATCCACATTTTTCTTTCTTATTATTATTATACCATTTATTTGTATGGCCCAGTGGTGAAGGCACCCGCTTTATGAATTATAGGACGGGGCTTCGAATCAGAGCAAGTTTCAATGTAGTTTTTCAAATCATATGTATTTTTTAAGTGCAAATTACGGACTGACGGTGAAGAAAAAAATCATGAGGAAACCTGGACTTCTGAGGAAGTCTGGAATCGCCAATCCGCTGTAAGCTAGCATGCGATCAATGCTCATACCTTCCCTGTATGAGAAGAATTCTTTTCCTGCAGTGGGATAATAATGAGCCGATATGATGAATATACTATTAAAATCATTAATGAGATTATTTTACAGTAGACGCTAGCAGAAATAGCTGACATTTGTCGGTTCAGTTGCCATAATAAAAGGAGGAGATGAGTCCCTATTGTCATTCAGTGTTACTTAAATGTTGTGAGAACCTTGAGCTATTAATAAAGACATACATACATACATACATATATACATACATACATACATACATTACTTAGATGAATTGATCAATTTAATGCATTAGCGATGTTGGTTGTGATGTGATTAATTTATATAATTTGGCATATATGAGTAAAATTTTTATAGGAACTCCCATGAAATATGTCCTAGTAATATAAAATTTATGTTATATTGGTTATATGCGTCCAATCGGATCGTGATAAATCTCAAATAATTAAGAGCATTCACACAAAAAAAACATCGTATTTGTGGTTTTTAATTTTTATTATTTAATCGGAGCTATAATAATATATATAAGTAATCATAATCCTTACACTTATTTTAATATGAAAATAACGCAATTGAATTTTCAATGTATTATTTGCATATAAATAGAACTGTAAGCATTATGATTACTTACTTTTTATACAGCTTTCAGGTATGTAATTCTAAAAAGTGTTCTGAAAACATTTATAAAATATAGCTCAGATTAAATAATATTAATTGAAAACCACGAAAATATAACACTAAATTGCGACGTGGCCACTCTTTTGTGTGAACACTCTTAATATAAATTATATTGCAATCACTCCAAAAACAATAATTTACATAATTATGTTATTTTATAGTTAAATAAGTAACGCAGTACCCAATTGTAATTTTAAGTGAGATCTAAGAGTTGTCTGTGTTTGTAGATATTTGTTAAGGGTCAAATTCTATCTGCATAATCATGTTTTAATGTAATTTTACATTTTGCTGGAATCTGGTAATATTTATATTTAAATGTTTCTTTTATTTTATAAAATGAAGTACAGTGTAATAATAACTGATAGCACAATGTGTATTTTTTCTTTCAAATATTTCTATTTGATAGGTTACTTGTTTTTAAGCAGAAAATGTTTTATGCAGTGTCCTAGTTTGTCATTTTTGTGACATAAAGTGCTGTATACACGATACAAGTTTGATAAACACAGCGTATGGCATCTCTGTCTTTCTCTACAAGTTAGACAAACAACACGCCTGTTGTTTTGTAAACTTTGAACGTGTATATCGCCTTTATAGTGTGGTAATCTCGCCGGTTGTGGCGGGAAAATGATGTTGTATCTTGTTTGATTGAGACTTTCTAGAACCCACTTAATGTTGCCATGTTGGATTATTTATGTATTTTGTGTATATTGTGTAACAAAAATGTGTTTTTAAAATTAACTTGTACTTTTGTACAAATCATTTGTTATTTGCGTGCTTTACGCAGCTCTATTTATACATAAGTATACCTAAAGATTTATTATTAAACCAATTATCTTCAAACTGATAAATAATCTATTTTTGTAATATCAGTTTCAGCAAATAAAAAGTTTTTTATTAATAGAAAAACATTTTGCAGTGGTGGATACATATTTTTGTTACACAATATACAAAATGTAATAAGTTTTGAAAGTGTGAACAGTAACGTGAAGCAATAATGATCTTTCTTGCGATCTTACACTACATGAACGCAAATGCGTGTTATTTCTGGAATTGTTCAAAATGCAATATCTTCGTAGTAATATTTTACGAAACGTCTTGAGAGATTAGATATATATAGAATACTGTTCTACCTCGGAAAGCGCGATATCTAGCAAATTAAAATATTGTCTTTTTTATATTTTATTGGATATAAGAGGGGTATAGTCGTGTAGTGTAAGCTGGCCGTAGGTAAATATAGTGAGCGTTGAAACATCACAGTATATTAATATTGACATAATGATATGGCACGTGGAAAGAGAATTAACAGGTTAATATAGGTTTACTAACGTGAACTAACTAATTATGTAAGAAACTTCATACATGTAAATATATACAAGTAAGGTAAATAGAACACCATGGAGTTGTTGAGGGTGCACCTACATTTATCCGCAGTGTTAGTTTTACTATTGACATTATTCAAGTTTTTAAGTAATAAATTATCTTATTACTGACTCTATACAGTTAAATTTACAACATATAACTTATACAAGCTCAGTATATAGTTAATATTCACACGAGTTTACGATTCTGAATAGAAATAAATGCGTATAAATGTAGATAATCCCTTCTTGAGTCGATAAGACATAAAGAGGTATTTCACCTCTTTAAAAATTAGGCAATAGATTTAGAAGTTTCATTTTTTTTATTAAATAAGATTAGGCTAAACATTCTGAAGTTTGCGTAGAATTCAATTAGATATTGCGACATAAATCTTGTATATCAGTACAAAGAATTTAAAAATTTATCAGATAATGTTTTTATCATTGGATGTTTTCGCTTCACATGAAAATATATTTTGATATGATCAGTGTTTATTTTTGAATTAAGATAGAAATAGTGGTGTCACTTTATGGGAGGTTATTGCCACACGATTTGAATAATAAAATAATGTTGAAGTAATTTTAAAAATGACTTCGACAGTATGATTTTCATCTGCAGTCTGGACCAAAATGTTTATTGTGGAAATGAAAAATAAAATGTGATTGTATCTTGTACAGTCAGATACCAAATGTTATAAATCTATCACTGCCTACTGTTACAAGTAACTTGAAATATCTAATAGTTAAATGAAATAATATATTTACCGCAGCTAATGAATATTCCAACTTTGCCTTCATAGTACACTACACGTGGTACGTTACATCGAATGATAGAATCCTGTACTTACTTGGTCGACGTTATATTAAATAAGTGTATGGAGCTCCGTCGACGTACATTGTATGCGAGTGGATATACATTTATAATCTACATTTTGTTAAGGTTGTTTATACATTGCGGTGAGGTCCCCGTATATTTTTTTGTTAAATTGTTTCCATTTATACCCTTACGTTGTTATCAATATTTGTGCTCGTCCCGAGCGTGAGAGTGTGTGTGAACATTAGAAAATCTAAGTACCTAAATCCTAGGTGGTATTTTTAAATAGGTTAATTTCTTAAAGAGAAAAAGAATAAGCTTAGAATATAAATTATTGTGTGTGTATTTTCTGTTTATAACGTGTACCTACTTGAGTGGAGCGAATGTTTGCGACATGGCACTCTGGTACAATAGTTGTAAAACATAATTTTAGCGTTTTATACAAAAAATGATATCAGTTCGAGAGTACTATTGTAACAGGAAGTCCACAAATTTATATGCAATTTAAAATAAATATAATGATTTAAGAAACTCCGTGTTATTATTGTGCTATAAGCGCACGTGTAATATTCATTATTTTTACAGCACCAACATGGCAAGGGAGCTTGCGCGCCTGTTATAATTACGGCACTAATGAGTAATGAGTGTACTAACAGTCTCACTAGTCCCAAGTTGTCCGTCACAGAACAAGTAACATATTAATTGCCTCGTAATTTACCTACATAATAATAGTTAAGTTATCATTATCATCCACAGCCTATTGGTACCCACTGTAGGTGTAGGCCTCCCTTTGTGAATTCCACTTACGACGGTCTTGTGCTGTGCCAAGCCAGGAGTTACCCGCGACCTGTCGAACGTCGTCGATCCACCGCGCCATCGGACGGCCACGACTTCTTTTGCCGGTCCTGGGAATCCATTCGGTCAGAGCTTTGCTCCACCTACCGTCATCACGTCTGGCCAAGTGTCCTGCCCAGTTCGACTTATGATTCATAACACTGATCCCGACGTAGCGCACTTTAGTGCGGCGCCGGATCTGTGTTACGAACTCGATCTTGGAGTTTAATGCCGAGCATGGCTCGCTCCATGGCTCACTGTGCGACTTGTAACTTGTACACAGTCTCCTTAGTGAGCGTCCATGTCTCGGCACCGTAAGTTAAGGTTGGAATGACACATTGGTTAAAGAGACGATTTTTCAGGCCAGGATGGTACATTTATAGTAGGTACCAGGATAGCAGAAAGCCGTAGGGGGTAGCTACAGATTGTATTAAAAAAACGTAGGGTAGGTTAATAATTTTATTTCATAATCTTACTAGATTCTGCTACCCTAGTACTTTTAATTTTTGATATCGTAGGTGGTACTTAGCTACAAATTGTACTAAAAACACAGGTTACAATTATTTTTTTCCATAGCAACCTTTTACAAAATTTTGCTACCTAGTACTTTTAATTTTTGATACATGAGGTAGCTACAAATTGTATGTAAAACAAAAGAAAAACACGAAGGTAAGGTGGTCACAGGTACTTAGCTACAAAAAACACGAAGGCCAAATAATTTTATTTCAAAGCAACCTCTTACAAGGTTCTGCTACCCTAGTACTTTTTTATCTTATATTTATTTCTTTTATATCTTAGCTATATTTTAAAAATATGTAGCTGAATAAAAAGTAAGAAATTGCGATTAAACTGCTAATTCTATGCAATTAATACACTTGGAACATAGGTTGCGTTATTTTCATGGTAAATTTTAAATAAGCCTTAACCTAATTCAAAAATGTTAGCAGAATATATTCTTAAAATATAGCTCTGGTTATCTATTAATTTATACATGCGAAAGTTTGTGTGTGTGTTTGTTTACCACTTAGCTGGTGGTTGAACCGATTTAGATGAAAATTGGTATAAAGATGGATTCGGTATGGGAGACGGATAGTCTTTTTATCTCGAAAATAGGTGTGATTTCCGAAGCATACAACAAAACATATTTTACGCGCGGGCGAAGCTGTGGGGCGCAGCTAGTATGATATAAATTGAAAACCACGAAATATGACACTAACACTAACATTTTGTATCACTGGTATCACAGAGTTCTACTAGTAGAACACAGTATTAAAATTGTACTACCATGTACTACTTTGTTTCTTAGTGGCACAAAAACAACTTAAAATAAGTCAGCAATCTGTACCTGTTTATGAACTATCTAAAAAAGAAAGTTTAATTAAAATAAAAAAACGATTTATTTATAACATATATATTTAATCATCATCAATGTTCTCCAGTGGATACTCAGTCATGATCAGACCTCTACTCCACAATACATCAGCTATTTGTAGTTTATCTGTATCATTTGTGAGGTCCAGATCCTCTACTGAAATGTAATTCGGATAAGCTTTTATCAAAGATTCTATGGCTGGAGCGAGTTCTTCATCAATTTCTAAATATGGCAACTCATTGCCATGATATTCTAAGGAATTCTCAATATAATAATACAACTTTATTGTATCTTCAATCACCAGCCTAATAATATTCTTACGAAGTAATCTAATCTTTGTATCAAGACTTAATTCTATCCTGTTAGTTACATGGCCGTTTTCCACCATCACATCTGTATCACCAAATACTGTTACCATTTTTTCAAAATCATTTAATACAGGAGGTAAAGCTGCGTGCTGATAATTTTTATGCATTTGATCAACAGCATCGTCTATTGGTAAATAATTTTTAATCTTATCAAATAGTGACAAAATAACCTCTTTTATGTGCTTTCTGGTGGGGGTTTTAGAATCTGAATGAACTGACCCTAAGTGGTCATAAATGTCAAAAGGTAGACCTTGTCTCAACTCTACAGTTTCATTTACAGCTATCTGTAAAGCAGCTGGAAGCATTTTCTCAAACAAATCTGCCCAAGAGTGCTTTTGGTACATACTTATAGTGACATGTAGAGAATGTTCACCATCTATGGTCACTCCTTGATGGATATATCCTCGAGGGAAATATAGCATGTCACCAGCTTCTAATGTTACTTCTAATATTGGTTCTCCTATTTCTTCTTGGTCATAATTCTTAGAGGAGACACGTGGTAGTATTTCACTTTCTTGGAGCGGTTTGTATATACGCCAATGCTTCTTCCCTTCTGCTTGCAATATGAAAGCCTCAATGTCATCATAGTGAGGAGCAAATCCTTGGCTGTCTGGAGGAGTTAAGTAAGCATTGGCACCAACAAAACAATTAAAGAATTCTTGCATAGTAGCATTCAGTAGATGCAATTTAGGGATGTATGTTTGTGGATTTAACAATCGCACACTGCAACCATTAAGGTAAAAATCCCACACTAAGTATGGATGTGCTCTGCCTTCAGGATTATGTGTTTCTCTTTTACCATCTACATATGAGGTGATGTCTACATTTTTAGTAAATTGAATACTTTCCGTTCTTAACATATCATCTATGATTGGTGTATTTATTATTTCTTTGTAGTACTCAGGTTTGTTTCTAGCAATGTGCAGTGGTTTCTTCTCCCACACTCTATTGAGGAACTCGTCAGGGTCGTAAGGCGCGATCATCCATTTAAAAACCTTAAGTCCTTCTTCCACACTGTCTGTTTGTACTGGCACAAATTCAACGCAGCTGCTTCCATGGCTCACTTCTGAAGAGTTGTCACTTATCTCTGTAATATTATTACTAGGCTTGTAGTAAGAGCGGTCTTCTTTAATTTCGGGCGAAGAATTAATAGGAAACTTACGAGGCTGCGCACTAATGAGAACTGGTACTTCTTCAAGTTCAGCCATTTTATTTTTAGATTTTACTTCTTTTTCTTTTGAGTTACTCGTCTTCTTCTTTTTGTGCTGCTTTTTCTTCGTTATATTCTTTGTTTCCTTGTCCTTTTTCTGTTTTCTTTTCAATTTTTGAGCGATTTCTTTGCTTAAATCTTCTACATTTAACTTACCGGGTAATTTTGGAGATGACTGACTTTTCTTGTTGTTTCGTCTTTTTTGTTTTTTAGCTTGATTGGATGACTTGTTATTTTTGTAAATAGCGAAAGCTGACACTGGTGAATCCATTTTCATATAATAAACATTAAAATTGACACGTGAAAAAGACCGTGAGGTTAAATTTTAAAGCTAATTATCCTCGTTAATTAGCGAGTTTATGGAACACTCAGCTTCGAGAACTAGTCTAGTCTACCAAGTTTTCTTCTTTATAAACGTTTAGCAGTAGCAGAAACGGTGAAGTAAAATTAACATTTTATTTGTCAGACTTCAATGAGAGGATATTTCAAAAAGTTAGGTTAGTCTTAGTTTTGTTTTGGTAGTGCTCGCGTCCCGATTTACGCGTACGCGTTATGCTACGATGATGGTAGTCGACTATTCAATTTAATTTTATTAGTCGTACTAATCCTATTAATATTATTAAAGAAAGCATTAAAGGATTATAAACTTAGTTATTAATTTAATTCCATAAAATGTAATTAGGGTGTTTAGGAAACTTTTCGCCACCAGTTTGCGGCACTTTGGTAGGTCTTCCATTTTGACAGCGCTATCAAAACAAAAATAAAAATAAATATTTTTTCAGTGTTCATTTTAGCAATTATAATGTTTAATTTACAGAATGGATAATTTACGTGTATGGACAAAATAAATTTGCTGAGAGGGTTTTAAAATAGCGTCCACCTCAGAACAAGGACTTCCTTGTTCTGAGGTGGACGCTATTTTAAGGGGGCAGCACCGATGCGTCAGGTATACCAGTCAAACGCTTTTTAAAGTGAACCCCTGATTGGCCCAATATGACAGTTGAAGTGGCGTATAATGGTGGCGAAAATTTTCTTGAACACCCTCATTTTGCCACTTTCCAAAGAAAACACTACAATTTTGAATCTACTGTTTTTTTACAATAGAAACATTGTAAATAATTTTATGAAGTTGGGAACACTGGATTGGATGTAATTCGGCGTCTAGCTAGACTCTAGACGGATTACATAAATGCTCCCTCCCAGTTCCCACTTTTGACAAAAACACGCGCTCATAATCCAAGGACGATGAAGATCATATAAGATAATTTGGATTACATCAGATTCAGCCGTCTACATGGATGGCATCCAGCATGGTCATCTCTGATGGCAGGCATGATTATCTCCTCATAGATCGCGTTTAAAGGTGATAGTAGAATTCGGTGTGGTCACCGGATTTCTATTGCCCTGCCCATTTTTATAGTAGGTAATAATTAAATGTCAGGCAAAAAGAAAATTTGTTAGACTAGATTAGAGCATACGTACGGTAGTAGATCCACGCTGATTTCAGCATGAATGGGCCGGATCGTCCGGGGAAGTACTACCCTCTCATAGAAGATCGACTTAAGAGTAGTAGTATCTGTACTACTGCGTTTCGTTCGGTAAGTGAGAGCGCCGGAGGCCCGATTTCCCCCCTTTCCTCTTTCCTCACCTCCCTCATTCCCTTCCCCTAACCCCATTCACAGCCGCCATAGTGGAGGCCACCATACCAGCAGTTTAAGACGATGGCTTTTGGTATAGTGGCCGCCACTTCTGGATTCCACTGACTGCTTACCACGTGTATTTACCCACGTACAAACACACAAAAACACCAAACGTTTTTAAGAGAAAAGGATTTTGCTATGTAATGGTAGGTATGTTAGATAATTTGGGACCAGACAGTAGGTATGCTGAATGATAGCCTAACGGAAGCTACGGCCTAAGCATACGGTGCATGAATTTATACAAACAAATTTTAGGACTTGAGTAGGTAATTTAAACAACACGGTCTTGTGATTATTAATTGCAAGATTAATATACCTATAGATAACAAGCTGAAGTTGCCCTTAATTAGGCGCGCGATCCAATAGTTAAGATCCTACCTAATATTTGCTTAGCTTTTAACCTTGCCAAGTTTCAATAAAACAATGATTACTTACGTTTTCAAGGTGTTTTATTTACGAATTACTTTGGATACAGTTTGTTCTATCATGCGGTTATCCATTAAAGGCTTTTGTGTTTTACAACTATGCACTACATGCTATACTATACGAACTGATACAATTATATTGTTATTGTTTTAATGAACATAATAATATGGATTAAGTTATTATGCTTATTTTATAATTACATACTTATTTAGACATATTTTTGTAACTATCATTCAATATGTTCGATCCTTTGTAATTTTAAGAAATAATTGTCATCAAAACAGTTGGATATTCCCTGTAACTAATTCGTATAAATAAAAGACATTTTAATTATTTCAAAATACTAAAAATAATCATTTTAAAAGACGCCTACACAACAAAGTATGTTAGTTATTTTTTTAAATATTTTTATTACTTGGAAATATGTTGTCATTCATTGCGCTTACCTTTTCATTCGATCGAAGTATGAGAGTACTACAAGAGTAAAAACAATGTTACTACTATTTTGTACCTAGTTTCCAAGGGCAGTTGATGACACAATTACATAGACCTAGCTTTTAAGTATACTTAGCATGCATTCTTTGAGTGACTATAAACCGATTGGAATATGATCATAGCTCTGTCCTCGCCTTTTGTGAAATATTGGATAAATATGCAAAAGTTGAAAAAGTCACAGCCACACAGTTCATTTCAACTAAAACGTAAAATCTCAACGTGAACTACCAACAGCAACTCGATTATATATACCTAATTTAATTTTTATTATATATTTATGTAGTGCCTATGCCCTATGTACACACAATAAACAAATTTATTTTTTACACATTATATTTTGCACAAAAAAACGTATGCACTACCATCATATTTATTCATAATACCTATTATAATTTTATTCGTTAACATTCATGAAAACATTTTATATTGAAATTTATATTTATTGAGATAAACGTCTATAGATATAATAAATATTTAATTATATATTTTATTAATCAAATGAATCTACAAAGTTATTGGTCATCTATCACACATAATTGATACGTCAATTACCTAATATAAAACTTTATGTATATCTGTACTTTATATATATTATCTAAGAAGTAGGTAGGTAGGTATACTAAGCATAGTGATATTATATTTCCGCTTTGTTCTAGAGGATAAGAGGTGAGATCACAATAATCGAAATTTCCTTTCACATGTTCAACTTGTTTTTTTTTCTTATTATGGCAAGAGTAGTAGAGTTTTATTTGATATGTCCAAACTGGTTCAAACTAGCCACACTGGCTGTATTTTGAACGATGCGCTTGGTAGAAATTTTCTTAAATTGTATTTGAATGTAAAACGTATACATATTATAGGACATGTTGGTAGTCAGTCTGTTTACATATTACATTGTTTTCGTCATTATTTATTTAATTTTGTTTGTTATTCCGCCACGTATACTAATATAGTCGCAGGTACAAAAATCTAAAAAAAGAATTAGAAAAGTTTGAAAATTTGAAAACCTCTTCAGTCTTATTTTCATAGCGATTTACCAGACTTTTGTAATATTTTCTTTTACATACAAACAGATTAAACGTTTTCGCAAAATTTTAGGACGGTAGTCGACAAAGGGATTAAGAAATAAAGATGTAAGTTAATACAATTCGACAAAATCTTAGAAAATATTCTTAGTAACTTATAAACTAATTAGTAACGATAACTTAATCAGTAAAGTTGCCGCGCCATTTTCTCTTTTTATTTTTAAATTTGAATGCCGTTTGCAATTTTGACATGAACAAACTTTTTAAACATTGGCCGCTATACTTCGGACACTGGCAATGCAGAACGACTGTGCAAGTTCAAATAGTTTCAATGCATACGATAATGTACGTTAGTATTTATTTTTGTAAAAAAAGTAGCAAAAATCAAAAGAAGTTCGTTCCACATTGCTTTATCCATAGCACCAACTATCCAACGATTGCCCGATCATAGATTTGCAAGCAGTTTAGTGTACTCGAATGTCTCGTGCGTGAACGGGCGTGGTGTCCTCGGGGCTCGGGCTGTCATCAAGATGTGGTCGAATATGTACCACGGAGCGTCGTTGGTCATGATGATTGTAGTCATCCCTCATGACAAGTCCACCGATGCCGTATCCGGGGCCCATGACTCCTGAACCGCTCAGTCGCATCTTCTCTGGATCCTCATCAAGTTTGACAGACGAGAAGACCGTACTCAAGTTCAATTGCGGAATATCGTAGAAAACAGTCAGGGTCAGCATCAGAAAAGTCAAGCCGACCAATAGGTAGACTGCAACGAAAAAAATCTCTGGTCAAATATTTAAAGCGCGAGTTTCTTTACTGCCTACTAAAGTTACATTATTGTAGAATTTAAAAAATATTAAAGGAAACTTACAAGTAGTGGCAACTTTGTAGAGTGGGCGGTAAGGTTGTCCGGGCGCGTCTCCGGGGATGTAGTCGCCTAGGCCGATAGTGGTGAGCGAGATAAAGCAGTAATAGAACGAGTCTAGGAAGTCCCAATCTGGCTCGAGGTATGCGAAGATACTGGCAGGCACCACGAGGAACAACACCACCAATGTCGTCACTGCAAAAAATATTTTGGATAGATTACTTTATGACTTTCATTTCTTAAAAAATTAAAATTAATTTAACGAATAATATTTTAGGGGCACGGAATGCCGTAATATAATACGCGATCTAAATATGAAAAGCAATGACCTCTATTAATTTATATTTTATCGTTTAAAAACTAATCCCCAGTTTCTACGAACGAAAAATTAACTAAACACCTGTTAAATCTCGTATGAAGTACCAATTGGGTTGCTAAAAGCATGGCTATATATTAGTTTAATTTGATGATATTACTAATTAGACCAAATTAAACTAATTATTCATGCTTTTGGCATGCTTTTAGGTACTGAGATTTATCAGGTGATTAGTTAATTTTTCGATGATCAGCTTTTCAGAAACTTAAAATTTATGTCTCATAAATTAATACAATTGAAAAATCAGCAAAATAAACAATCTAACGATTCTAAAACTTTTATTTTGTTTGATAGATTTTAATTTTGTTTTTATTGAATTACTTATTATAATATTGCATTAACCATGTTTCGCCATGATTTGCCGCTTTTCTTTTTTTTTTGTCACATAATAAAGCATAATGAAACGTTAGAATTTTATTCTAAGTTAAGTATATTGAATTTGAAATTTCATGCCGGTAAAATAGAGATAATTTAACGTTTTAATTATGAAGCTTTGCACGCTTTCGCTAACCAAATAGACAAAAAGGAGAAAATTTAATAATGCGGGTACATACCTACCTATATATTAATTAATAAAAGTAATTTGGCGAAGGAAGGAAGCAGGATCTAAGTAGTAAATAGTATAATGAAGATATCGTAGGTACCGACGCGGGTGGTGTCTAATGAATATTAAACAATGTGTAGGTAATAAACAAACGATACTTTGCTTTTACAAGAAGTATAACATCGTATTCAAAATTGAAACAATAATAATAAAAATAGTACCTAATTTGAAATTAGGATCTACGATATGACTACTTACAACTTCTGTTCTTTCTCCTCTTTATTAGTTTTCAGGTTTTTCTAATTACTTTTTATTAATTTCTATGGCCGTTTTATGGCACAACAGAAGTAGGTACTCAAGCTCAGAACAAATACCTATTTATGGATAACACAAAGTTTGTCAATTTTGGCAATTAAACCCACAAACTCTTGCACAGTAGGTCCTTCATTTACGCCACTAATGTCAGACCCACATTGGTGTATGTTGTAAATAATGTTCATGCATGTAGCTAATAATGCCATAATCGCAACGGCATCGGCAGGGACTCAGGCTAATTGGCGATCGCAACCGTGTCAGAGTAACTCTGGATTGGATGATTTTGCTGCCTTCTTATATTATGAAATCCAAGAGATATAGTCAAAAAATAACCCATTACACAAATTAACTACGTAATTATAAAACATTATAAGTTTGGTGAAATGGACCTAAATGAACCACAGGTTTCTGTCACAATAAAGCCCTGTTTAACTACTTGCTGATAAAGTGTTTATACTTACCGATAATCATCAGATGCACCAATCGTATAGTGAACGGTCTGTATAGATGTCCGAGCGAGGCGTTTAAAGTCCTCAGCAGCGCAGTAGCGGGCAGCAGGAGACGCTCCACAAGAGC
Organism: Parascotia fuliginaria; assembly: GCA_963082885.1. NCBI lineage: Eukaryota > Metazoa > Arthropoda > Insecta > Lepidoptera > Erebidae > Parascotia > Parascotia fuliginaria. Next base: position 2,001,938 of record OY720180.1, on the reverse strand, counting down.
GGACAGCAGCACCAGCGTTAATGGTATACCGAGGAGTGCGTATATCATGCAGAACAGCTTGCCTGGCTTTGATAGCGGTGTTACGTGACCGTAGCCTGCGAATAATATAAATAATACCTGTAATAATATTAATAATAATACCCAAATTAAGTAATTATATTTGCTTGTGTTATGGGTACTAAACAACTGATATACAACATAAATACTTTTTTTTTGTAAATACATACATATTATATGTAGATAAATTACACACAGAACAAACAATCAATTAATATAAATATGTATCCGCCTTGAGAAAGCGGGGTAATTAATGCTCATCATTCTCTATTTTATAAAAGGGTTAAGTATACGATCTTATATCCTGCAGTGTGAAAGCATCGGGCCGGTATTTTTTTATAAGTAGGCACAGGCCCTATGATGATTTTCTCCATCGTAAATCACGTGAATTCAAATCCCTACCTAATCATCTACCCATAAAAACCATTTATTCATAATGTGAAAAATTCAGCATTATTTTTTATCCCTCTAAAAGACTTTTTGTAGACTCCCAAGAGGTATAAAATAATGATAACAAACTATTCAGAATATGATACAATAAAATGGTTTAGAATAGCCACTAATGAAGACGTATCACATACTATACACTCCGAAAACTTATAATAATATACATTTAACAATATAGGTATACCTACATTTATCAGTTTTAGAAAACTTTGTATGACTATTGTTATTACCATTTAGATGGAAAAACTTTATAATTAAATTTTTCTTCGCTGCATTATAAATAGAATTGCAGACGTTTAAGGTGATTCTAGCCAGGGCGATGACTAAAGTAACAATATACACTCCCACTACGTAAATATTTATAGGAAGTCTAATATCACGATTATCAGAAAAGTCACGTAATTATTAATCAATGACATGGAAATTAAACACTTTGCAGTTTGGCTCCGTAAAAACTGGTTCGTTCGTTGATCTTCGTCTTATTGCCCTGCACTGCTCAGGTCGGCTCTTTCATTATATTTTTTTAAGCCATCATTTTAACACAGACTCCCTTTTCTTAACGTCATTATTTACGCAATCCATCCATATTTACCTCTCGCTTCCTCTATCTGCCTGCTAATCCCTTAAATAGTTGAAATTCGTTCGTTTGTGACCACCTTTTCTTTGCTAAATCTACTTACCGATGGTTGTAACCACAGTTGATGAAAAGAACAGCGACTGTCCGAAGCTCCAGTTAGGGCCTCCACTCACGTTGCGAGAAGCCACCACACCGCGGTTGCTGGCGCGCACTACCTCGTCTAACAGGGCCTCCAGGTCGTCATCTGTAAAGATAGATAGGTACTTAATATTAGTTTTTTGTTTATACAACTTTGGTAACAAGTAAGCATACCTACGGCGTAAGTGATAACCGTAACCTATGGAACATGGCTATGTTTTCTAAGCATTGCAGAAATTAATAAAGTAAGCTGTGGATTTGTCTGTCTCTATATTTCGTTGGTACTGTATACCGATTACCACGTAGAGGTCGTAGGTTCGATTCAGGTTTCCACAGAAGTAAATCTGGCAGGTTTTAGTTTTTCTGATGAGAAATACTGTGTATTAGCCCAGAGTGTTGCATTATGCCCTGATAATCAGTCTGTTACTGGGGATATTTTTACGGGGATATAAAGCGTGAAGCTAATGTTTTCGCCTCGGTTTCTCATTTAAAAAAAAATCTTTATTTTATTTTAAAGACATTTACTGCATTACGCAAAATAACTCTGCTCTTAGGAGTGTACAAACACAGAATTAACAAACAAATGAGTAAAGCTTAATTACTAAGCAATGACTTTAGTCCATGTACATTTCTTTGTTAGGGCTAATTCTAAACAGCTCACATGTGGTTTTGCGGTCAAAGTGTCTTCTCAGTCAGTACTGTTACCTACGCAGATTTTCGTGGGTTTAATTTCTACTCCAAACTAATTTTTGTTTTGTGTCAAAAAGTAAAAAAAAAGCAAAAGCTTCATGTTAGATAATAATAAATTGTATGTTTATAAGGTCTGCAGCAACAGAGCTTCGTTCCGAGTGCATAATAGATCTCCTAAAAATCAAGATCCTTCTGCAACATATAGCGTTTGGATATTTGTACCTAATGATTGTCAAAACTACTTAATACGAACTAAAATAATTATTTTGGTGATTTATATTTAATTCAACTGCAGTTTGACAATCATTATTTTCACTTTAAATGATGCTACCAATTAAATTAATCGCTCGATTTAAATTTAATACCTAGTACTTAATAAATAAAATTTACAATGAAATCAAACAAAGGTTCAACACTCCATTGTTCTACAATTAAAATTATAAAGCGGTCAAAATTAAATAAACACATTTATTTTTGTTGAAATCAATGACTCATTTTAATGATCAAAATATTATCTTGTTAAATATTAAAATAAACAATACCTAATGTTTGTTATCAATTATCAGCTAGATATTTCTGTGCGGAACACAGAAGTTCTACGACGAACTAATGTCTGCGGAATAGAGGCGTATTTAATACGACGGCAGCTGCAGTGGGGCGGACATGTTTTCCGGATGAATGAAGAAAGAGTCGCGAAGCGCATCTTCTACTCTGAATTGTAGGATGGCAAGCGCAAACAAGGTGGTCAACTATTGCGGTACAAAGATGTGCTGAAGCGTCATATGAAGCGATGTGACCTAGAACCGTCGCAATGGGAGCCATTGGCAGCTGATCGACCAATGTGGAGGCGTACTGTGAGCACTAAGGTGTTTAATTTTGAAAGAAGACGTAGAGCAGAACTCGATGCTAAGCGAGATGAGCTTAAGGCCCGATCACCTGTGGCCATTAATTATAACTATATCGGAGGAGTGCTGACTTGCAACGAGTGTGGTCGTACATTTGCTGCAAAAATTGGCTACGTCAGTCACCTAAGAGCACACCAACGAAGCTCACAATAGTCAGGCATCAGTGTCCTTGGCCGGATATGGTCAGGATAAGATATATATATTAGATATGTCTTATAATTGAATGGCTATTTTGTACGAGTGTGAGTGTGACTCCGATATAGATTAAGTATAAGGTAGTTCTATACCTAGTCTATCTAGCACCATTGAACTATCTTAAACGTATAATTATAAGTTAAGTGAATATAAGTCCTATTTGATTTTTAACACATTCGCACATCGTAGCGTAAATAAGCAAGTTTTGTACAACGCTATTTTGTAACAGTTTGCGGCTGCCATTACTAGAACAGCAGTTACTTACCGCGAATGTGTATATTTCATTCTAGGTACATGCATTATTCATTTAAACGAGCAATGTGAACCAGACTATTTTCTTTGATGAAAATTAAAGTATTGGATAGATGTATTTTTTAATTTAGTTCAAGTGACATCGTTTGCAAAACAACTACGGAATTTCAGTTATATGTATTTACAATTATGTAGGTACCTAATAGGAGCTTTGTATAAATTTTATAATAATTGATCTGAACATTACCGGGTCCTGAAGGCGAGAAAGACCGAAAGTGAGATAGACAGACGTCATCAAAAAAGATCTCAGTGCTTGCAATGTTACCGCAGACGACACTACCAACAGAGCGAAGTGGAGAAGAAAACGCAAATAGCAGACCCCACCACCATGTGGGAATAATGCTAGAAAGAGAGAGAAGTTCAGAACTGTTCAATTTTTTTTTAACTTAGATACATAACAACAGTAACACTATTATTTTTCTCTTTGGCAAATATAAATAATTACCTGCAAATGTTTTTTTGCAAGAAAACATTAATTTAACTTGTTCAGGTGTCTCAAAAATGAATTTTATTATAAAATTTAGGATAATTACTTTTACAAACGACACAGCTGTATCTTAAAATCTTAGTGGTTAGTAGGCTAATTAAAACTTTCATGTAAGTTGCAAAGCCGTCACTACAGCGGCCAGCTTTAGAAAGTCCGTAGTAGTTCGGTGTTATTTCAGTAAACTTTCTGAACTAGGTTTTCCGCAGCCAAAATCTGTGCCGTATGAAAAATTCAAGTAATTCGCACCATGTTTTATTTTAAGTTCTATAAACTTTGTGGTAAGTGTTTATTAAATTCATGTAGGTTAGTTTGTACTTTTTAGGCTTTTACCTGCTTAGCAGCAGGTGGTTTTAATACAAGTTGGTATGTTATGTACTATTATCATTTTGAGACGTCCAAGATTTTGAGAGATAATTGCGCATGTTTTTGTTATTTATTTAATAATAATAATTAAAAAAAAAAAAAAAAAAAAAACGGTTAATTACTACCACTTACAATAATTATTACACCATATACGATTCAAAACAATAAACACAGATAAAAAGGAATAAAATGAAAACAAAAAAAAATGATAATATGATAAAACACATTCATGCATCACGCTCACAGAACCGCAAGCACTCTGACAATATTTTCTGCCATCCATCCGCAAACAGATCACAGTTAGGATTGGCACACAGGAGAGCATTGGGTGCTGATAGTGTGCGCGGTACAGGCGACATGGAACGCGCTACGGTGCGACATGATGGAACAGCGAACAGCACATGTCTCCGGTTACGACGATAGTTGTCAGGAGTATAAAAACGACACAACTCGTCATGTAGATCTAGTGCATCAATTTTCCCCCTAAATATTTTGCACATAACTACAATTTGGCACATATTCCGCCTGACTTCCAGTGAGTTATACCCTAAAATTCCTAGGAGATATTTAGTAGAGTACATAAAAGGGTAGTACCCGTACATTCTCTTGTAAAGCTGCCTAAGGAAAGCTTTTTGTGTGGATTCCATACGCACATACTGCTTTCTAGCTTGCAGCGTACTAAAGCTCCAAAAATTAACCTTACCACATGATGGTTACGAAAGTTTTTAGAGTTTCTAAGGACAAAACCCAGACGTCTAAAAGACTCATTTGCCAATGCGATGATGTGGCTGTGGAAGGTTAATTTATGGTCAAATGTCACACCTAAGTCTTTGATGCTAGTGGGACGAGACATACTAGTGCCATTTATTCTGTAGTCATATTCAATTGGCTGACGCTTGCATGCAAAAGTCATTGCATTACATTTACTAATGTTAAGGTCCATTTTGTTTTCTTGACACCATTGTACTAAGGCATCAATATCAGTCTGCATACTCAAACAGTCTGCATATGAAGTTACCTCGGTGTAAAGTTTGAGATCGTCAGCGTACAGTAAACACCGGGTGTGCTTGAGAACCACAGGAAGTTATATCCAAAGGTAAGATCTGCTAATAGATCCTCGCTGGTTTCAGCAAGTAGTGTACTACCATCTTATAGAAGATCGACGTAGTTGTAGGTAGTAGTATCCGTACTATTGCTTTTCGTTCGGTGAGTGAGAGCGCCGAAGGCCCAATTTCCCTTCTTTCCTCTTTCCTCAACTCCCTTATTCCCTTCACCTATTCCATTCCCAGCTGCCATAATGAGGCTACAATACCAGCAGCACTTTCAGACGATGGGTTTTGGTATAATGACCACCACTTCGGGATTCCACTGACTGCTTACCATCAGGCAGAGTAGAGTCATTTGGTGGGCTATTACAAAAAAAGGGCGCTATGAAAAAAATATGTCTATGTACCTAGTTTTTTTCTTGTTTTAAATCTTGTGTACTTATCTATCGACAATACCCCTAGTGTGTTTCTACACACTAGAGGTATTGTGCGTTCTTCTGGACCCTTACCCGTGTCCTTCTACATACTTCACCTGTAAACATGGTTGCACAGATAACTTCAATTTGTTACCCATATCACAACTAGAGATAATAGTAGGTAGTTTTTACTTATCTGTAGGATTTTCGTTCATGTATTTTATGAGGATTTGCTATTTAGAAGTCTTTTACTAGAAACTATCTTGTATGTCGTATAGCCTGGGTAATAAAATTAACGGCCAACCAATAATTATGAGATATTATCGATCAGTTAAAGTGAAGATGTAGGTACTTATGCATCTATGTTATACTTAGTGTCCAGCAGTGGAATGTTTCAGCCAAAATATACATAGATAATTTTAATGGACTTAAAAAGTACCACACATTCTCCCCTACAGTTATCACAAAGAAATATAAATTATATTAATTAATTATTACAATTAATTGCTCGTGTACACTGTCGTGCAACGATCCTGGGGGTATTCTTGATAACCTATGGTCAGTCAACATTACATTTTAATGACGTTTCAATATGGCGGCGCGACGCGGGAAAGTGGGATGTGCTGACCAGGCTGATGTCCCTTTGACTTTTGACATACGTTTATTATCTGTGGACTGCGGATGACTGGTGCGCTTTGTGATAACCTGTGGTCCTATGGACGGCGTACGTAATTTCTAATCGCGGCCTATAAGGAAAATGTAAACAGACATACCTAATAAATATAACTTTCGATAGTTTGTACCTACGTCAATATTATTGATCTATGCACCCCATTACATCCATTAACAACTTATGTATAGCATATTTTGTCTACCTATATATTTATTAACCTTTTTTTCCTCTTTGCCTATTTTTAGGTATTTCATTTCTTCTCTATATAAGAAGAAGCCTTTGTCCTGCAGTGAGACAGGAAACAGGCTGGTATTATTATAATTATTATATCAGTAGGTATTTTAGTGTGCCAACCTGAAAGGGTGCCATCTAAACTTTATGCTGCGCACCTCATGAAAAGTCCGCAGCGTTGGTTATTTGATATCGTTGGATTATTTGATATCGTCATATTTATAAACATTGCTTCTTTAATATCGACGTGTTATATACATATGACACAAGGCGTGTACTTACTTATCATGTTGCAATTTTATTTTGAATGGTTATTATCGTAAAAATCTTCCACTTTAGAGATAGACCTGTAATAAAGCAATATCCCACATACTTATGTACTTGAATTTCGGACTGCATGTATGTTTGCCTGCCACTATCCTTACGGCCAATGTCTTGGGTTAAATTTTCAACAGAAACATATTAAACGTCGAATAGACCATAAATATTTAGAGCTTAATATGCAGCCTACTTTTGAGTAGATAGGCAAGTTGTTTTAAAAAAAGGGATGCTTAGTGGAAGGCAATCAGAGACGAATTTGTATACTACGGTAGTATTAAAGATTTCTGATATGGTATGCACCGGTAGCATTCGTTCGTTATCTTTATAGGATGTGCTTATGTATAAGGAAGAAACTTATTGACATAAATATCTAACTACCTACGTCATTGAGAGGATACTTGATTCCTAAATACTGTTACGTCAATTCAGTTTAAAAAACATACATAATGATAGTCGAAAGATTACTAGTGCTAGGCAATGCCTTTGACTAGGCAAACATAATAAATAGAAACACGGTACTTAACATCCGCCGATCGCGATGAACTTTTCAAACATATAGGTTTATTTATCAGATAAAAAACATCCAAATTCAGGACATTTTTTATGTAGTTGGTATTATATATGTATGTCGTATCTTTTGTTGGTACCATCTCCGTAAAACATTTTACTAAGCAACATCAATTTTCTTTCCCAATCAAGTTTTTATGACATACTGGCGAAAAACATATCTGACACATTGTCATTTTATTTTCATTGTCTTCACGAAGAAATAAAAAGAATAGAAAATTATTATCTTTTCTTCATAAAATATAGATGTGTAGGTATGTACACATACACAGGTATGTAAGTTACATAAGTATGTAAGTGAGGTTATTGCTACACTTAATAGTAGGTACTATAGTATCTAAAGATGGTAGGTATATATATACGTATCTTTGACCCACCGATCCAAATGGCCGGAATATTCAATAAGACCCTACTGATTTTTTGTCTTTCGCATATTGGAATGTAAAATCTCGTTATCAGACCGTGTCACGGTCCCTGTACAATTTATAGATCCAAGTACCAATGGACCCCAGAAAACCTCAAAGGGTAAGGGTCTCTTTGCCGCGGATACGTACATGGTTTTATCGCTAACTCTCTCTGGAGCGTGGAGGATTAATCTAGGCGAAATTGACATTAATTACTAGTAGTACTATCAGAGAAGTTTCTTAGAAATAATGAATTGCATTTGTAGATCACAGATCTACAATCAAATGATTCGGTACTTAATACTTAAGTACCTGCTATTATGTCACTTATATACAACTGTTTCTTTAAAATTTTCAATACGGTTTACCTCTTGCTATAATATCAGACAATAGAAATAGCATTGTGATCTTGTGTAGATCTGTTCCACAGCACTTGAGAAGTTATACGTCGCGTGAAAAGCATTTCATAGAGTCGCAGCAATGGGATGCCATCATGTCAAAAGTTAGAACCAATTGAGATGGTGTCCACCACCTTACAGACTGCTTACTAAAAGCCAGAATAGTAGGCTAATACGTAGGTATAAAAAGTACATAGGTAATAGGTTAAGTATACGTCGAACCCTTAGGACACGGTTAAAGTAGTTACATTTTACTACATTACAATCTATATAACCTAAGGGCATTGCTCATGTTATCGAAGAAATAAATCTGTCAACGAGTACAACGGGTGTTACGATATAGGTAGTGCGCAAGATGGGGTCGATGCATTTCTGCTCTATCTGTGCTAACGATCTCCAGCTAGGTCACTGAGACTGAGCTACACTCATAGCCGGAGCGGGGAAGGTAGCGGCAGCAAGAAATTATTTTTCGTCGACAAATTTCGGAGGCCTTTTTATTGGAGAATTTCGCAAATAATTAATCTAGTAAGCTGGTACTCTTAAAACATTTTCGATCACACATTTCAGATAGACGTAAATTAATTTTAAGAGCGTGTGTTCGTATTAGTGACCGTATGGTGTTATTTATAGTAGGTACCCAGGTAATGTTGCTCCGTTTCAGCGTTATTTGGCTCTTACGACCCTCACGGGAGAATTATGGTGGTTCTATATCTGGACTAGACTTTGTACGGTGGCCTATCAATCACTATTAAAAAAGTGAAACCGTAATTACAGAATGACGAAAAACATGGCGATCGTTAGTTGTTATGAAACGTATTATCAATATTAATAACGATATCAGTTATCAGCTAGTTTAGACGATAAATAGTGTTTAACAATCAATATTACACACTGACACACACACACACACACACTTACATACACACACACACACACACACACACACACACACACACACACACACATTCACACAGCCTTTATTACACACTCACACTATTATAAATGTTTAAATATGTGACGTGTTAGACAGTGTTAGGCACTACATAATAATAATTTATTATTAATTCTATAATTATGCGAGTTTTTGAATATATTTTATTATCGGCCTGTAGCCTTAAAGGTCCACTATAGGACCTGGTCACCTCTTATAAAGAGTAATTTTTCATAGTAACCATGCCTGGCAGAAAGGTTGATGACTGAATGAAGGTAATAATACTCAATAAGTACCTACTAATAATTTATGTAATCGTAATACGTAACACTGTTGCGTTACCTGTGATTGCTTTAGCCTCTTGTCATACCCACAGTACCTTTTATATTCTAAAACCGAAAACCACGTGCAAATGTATATAACTGTTACGTATTTACAATTATGGCATATGTGTGAACTATAAAGTTCATTATAAAATATGTCGAAAATAGTTCCGAATAAAATTGTTTTTTTACTGCGCATTAATCGATAATAAATGAGATGTGATAAGATAAAGTTATTGTTTTTTTTGAGGTGCAGGCAGATGTTTTTAAACGTTGTTTAGTTACAAAATAAAGTTTATTTATTAACATGTCTCCGCTCATTTAATACAACGTGAGGTTTATCGGTAGATAGTTGTGGAGGTCAGGCAGTTTACCGGGGGTGTGTCAGTCGATATGAACTCCATTATTTTGTAACTTGTGTTGTTGTTACCACCCTAATCTCTTATGTCTTCCTGGTAGACGAAAACTGAATTATATACTTTTTACTATGTCGTTTTAAGGGGATATTTCATCGTAACTTTTGAGGGATTTAGTGATAGTGGTGTGTTAAACTGATGTTTTTACTAGGATTTTTTTTTTATTTCTGTCGTTACTTTGATGGCTAACGTACTTAATTACATGTGGCGAATAATTGGCTAGTTGACCTGTAAATTGGTTGTTTGTTAGTTGTTGTTTCTTTTTATTGATAATTCTGACTGTACTTTTTGATTAAAGGTTAAGTTGGACGCTTCGCCACTACACAGTTGAAAGTCATGGGTTCGATTCACAGCCGACAAAATATAACTATTCATGTAACAACACAAACTTTTATAAGGTACGGGAATACTTTGTGAGCGTAAAATGTATGTTTAAGTATTTATTATCCCACAGTTTGTGTTCCTACATACCGACATCGTATTTTCGGTATTATCATAGTAAATTAGCCTCGACCTCACATTGTTTATGACCTAACAAACATATCTGATTATGATCAGAATACTCGATCTTCGGATCTTCTTTCGGAGTACCTACCTAGCCTTTAAAAACTTTACGAAAACTGAAGAAGTTATGTAAGTATGTACATACACCTGTACCTGTACCTAGTTTAAAAACAATAAATTGTCAGATAAGATAGCTGTCATTAAATTTCATCTACATTTTCTTTTTTATGTCATTGTTTATAACTTCGCCAACATTCAAAGACGCAGATATCATCTAGAAGAAAAACAAAAACAAACAAAGAAAAACTATTGACACAATGACAGGTAGATGACAGCTACTTGACGGCTGTTGACTAGGGAACGCACAGAACAAGAGGGAACGTACGAAAGTAAATCGCAAGAAAAATCGCGTACTTGTGCTTGTATTTTTCTATTGGGAATTTAAAGCACAAACATTTCTTTGATTAGGACTAGGAACTCGTGTTTCTAAGGTTGTCCTATAAACTGAAGTGAAATCTGTTTATTAGACTTAAAGCATACGGTATAAAAACTTTTAACTAGCAATTGTTTACTACCAAGTTTGGGAATATTTTAAGCGGTCTGTCAAAAGCATTGCACAAGTCGCTCTAACAGGGTCACCGCGCTAGCATATTGCCACGATGTCCATCACTTCTGAACGCCACTAACTGCTTACCATCAGCCAGAGTGGGAAGCCGCTGCGCGGTTTCACCTGCGTTAAGTTACATCTTTGGTTACCGCTCTGCTCCCGTCGCCAGTAGCGTGATGTTACATAGCCTATAACCTTTCTCAAGAACTGGGCTATCAAACGCAAAAAGAATTATTAAAATCCGACTGGTAAGTATAGAAAAAGTACACTTCAATTACTGTAACTGAAATAGAACCGACAAATAGTACGCCCATTACGCTACCCAGAATGTCGATAATGCAAAAATATCCATATAAATAGACCAGCAAATTGCGATTGCTTACACCTTAGGCACGTGGAACATTTTTGTGGTAGGGACTTGAATAAACATTTGTTTTTCATTATCCATGTAGAGAAGGTTTTTGGCTAAAATCAACAAGCAACGGGGTGATTGATTTGACGTAAATAGGCGTACTGAAGCGTTGGTTACAGTAGTTTATATTGCTATGGGAAAAAATTGCTTAAGGAAATGACATTTATCTAATGTTAATTTTGAAACTTTTTACTTCTATTGCTATGCATCTGAGCCACACTTTGTGTCTGAGCCACGCTGCAGCGATGAGCATCTCTAGTCTGCAGAGCGAACAATAGCGCCAATAGCTTCCTAGTTATACTGTTGTCCTCGCCATAGTAATCGCCGCCATGGTAGCAATTTGCCACGTTGGCGATTACGATGATATTAACTAAGTAGACCTCATTGACTGCTTACCATTAGAATCGAGTACATACACAGTAACATCGTTTTGGCAGGCACTTAGATATTACAGATAGGTACATTTAGACATTTTTAAAGTGGTAAATAAATATAATTACAAAGGCAAAACGTAAATGTAGATTTATCAACAACTTACGAAATCTTATAAAGTTTTGAATTGGACAGCCGCAATGTTACTGACAAAGTAAATTAATATTAATTAAGTCGAAATAAATTAATTGTTAATTCTAATAAGGTGCAGCACAGACGACAGACTTTTGGTGCGATCGAGTCTGTGGCGTACCTAATATAGTAACCAATATTTAATTTTATGTTTTATAAAAGTATTAGGTAGGTGTGAAATTATTAGGCATTTTTGAAATTATTCTAAGTTTAAATATAAGTATTGGTAGCCGCAGACTCAATATTAATATTATAATTAATTTGCAATATTAAACAATTTAGAACGTTTTTATTTTGCTATATTTTTGCACGACTGAATGTCGATGTCAAGGAAGGTAATGTTTTTCGAGCGTAGGTATGTATTTATGTAATCTATGTATGTCGATTTCTTTGGCACGCTCTACAGGCTAAATGGCTTAATGAATTTTAACACACGAGGTGTCATTATATTCGTATTAATTGTGGAAATATAAATTAGTATAAAATATTGAAATGTAGCGTCTGTACGAAAAAAATGGGTCTGGTTTTCTTTTTCGTTTGTTTTAGGTTAGGTTTGTTTTGCGGGCTTTTTGTTGTTAAATTCAAACTGAAAAGATCATTATACAGTTATAGCGAAGGTAAATAGCTACTTAAATAAGGTTTAAGATAAGCAGGCATAACTACATAAATGTTGTGTCTTTTTTATTTAAATTCCAATTTGATTACTAGAAATTTTTTTAACAATGTCTGCCACTGTTTTGATATGTTTATGAATGGTCGTTCTAAGGATACTCTCAATCAACTTAATTATATGTACCCTATAGTCATTGTTGACAGTACAAAAGACTTATCTTGTACAAACGTTGAGACTGATCTTAGCCCCGGCTTTTGTAATAATTTGTATAGTGTTAATAAGACAAAACATAAATAAATGGCAGTAAGTAAACTTTAATGTTTAAACCAAATAATGACACAGCAGTTACAGAGCAGAGTGGCTATGCTTATTACCCATTAATAATAATACCAGCCTGATTATTGTCCCACTGCAGGGCACAGCCCTGTTCTCATATAGAGATGGTATGAGCATTAATCATCACGCTTGCTAAGGCGGATTGGCAATTTCAGACTTTTAAGCCCAGGTTTCCTCGTGATGTTTTTCTTCACCGTCAGAAATGTTCAAATTAAACATAGAAAGTAGGTACCTACATATGATTTGAAAAATCACATTGGTACTTGCCCGGATGTGATTGTTCAAATCATATCTTTTTTTTTGCCTTCCCTGCCGTATATCTCCGCTAGCAGTGCCAATGGCTCAGCGAAGCAGTTAGGTATTTGCCGAAATACTAAACACCCATTTCCATGATTTCGTGATGAAATCGCGTCTATCGTCGTAGGTAGTTGAATTTTGCTACACTTTTATCATAATATACCGACCACGATTTACTAGCAACTACCAGTAGAAATACAACTCTAACTTGCAGTGTAATTATTATGATTGTGGTTTTTTGTAGTGAATACCTTCGTATTTCAATGTGGCCTTCTATTTGAGCCACAAATCCAATCGTCTTATTTGAAATATATTCTAAAAGAAATCTGATTCCTTTCTTTCGTTTACACAGAAAATTTATTTAGATACCTCAATCTTACATTTTATTTACTTCCTTCAGCAATAAATCAACAATCAGTCAAATATAGTAAACATTTTTCTGAGACGTCTATTTACGTACATTCCTTTGACGTAATATTTTTATCTTATTACGAAATGCCAAAATATTATCCTATTATAATACATAAGATATTTTTCTAAAACATCTCTTTGATGTGATTTTAAGGTAATTCCTTTGACAAGGCAGGTTTTTTGAAGTAAGGAATAAAGAGGCTTTTAGAAACATGAACAGCTGTAATGTTATTCAAGGTACCGGTCCCCTCATAGCTGTGTATTTGTGAGACATGAAATCGGTGAGGTTGAAAGCATTGGTCGGGATCCTTCCGAGGATGGATGACCGTTTTGTAACACATATTGAGATCTTTCCGAACCTCTAAACTTCGTTAGGTTGTTGGTCGTAGTAGACAAACGACCAGCTTTACAGGTTTGATTAAAATAGTTGATAGTACGTACACCTGACACTGGTACCGAGAATGAAGCATGACGTCACAGCAAGGTATAAAGATTAGTAAACTAATTCCAGGTTTGGGCAAAAATATCTCGTTTAGCATTCATAATTAGTAGGACATGCGCTAAACAAAGTTGAAAATTAAATACACCTAAATATTAAAAGATCACTCAAATCAAATTTAAGTAATCCATAAGCGGTATGCTATTTCTATCATTTTATGAATAAGCAAACAACAGAAATAAACAAAATAATCAACAGATAGCTCAATTTAAACAAAACCTTACAGACGACGGTTCTAAAATTAATAAACTCGATAATTTTGTCACGAACGTAAATTTATATAGGGTAACACCCACGCTACTGCAAACAGACAAGTTTATCAAGCTCTCATAACGTGTGGGCGTTTAATGTTAACTCTCGTTTATTAAAGAGCTTGTTAATTTTCATTTTATTTTTAGATTAAACTAGGATTCACACGTGCTTGTGGGAATACGAACCTGATTCACGTGATTTCGCTAGTGAAATCAAAAAGAATTAAAGTTTTATGTATGAATCGTTATATATCATAGTGTGATAATGAAATCTTTATTTTGCCGATACCCAGACTCGGAAAAAATATTTATGGGTCATATAAAGTTTTTTGCCCATGTTCTGTGATAGTCGAAACCGCACCTATATTTTTATTAGTTTACTAGCTTTCCGCGGCGCGGTTTCACTCAAGTCTCTATTTACTGCTCTGCTCCCGTCGCCAGTAGCGTGATATTACATAGCCTATAACCTTCCTCGAGGATCGGGCTACGCATACGCAAAAACAATTTTACAAATCCAACTGGTGGTTCCAGAGATTAGCGCGTTCAAACAAACAAACTGTTTCGCTATAATAAAAGTATAGATATAGTTAAATCGATTCCCACCAACTTGTTCGTCTCGCTATCTTCGGCGCAACACCGTCCTAGAAATTAAATAAGTACCTCGTCAAATAAATTTTGTAATACTAAAAACAGAATTTAATGGAATGTTTAAATGATATTCACGCAAAAGCATATCGATAATATTTCCGATCAAGTTATTTTAAGCATAACTACTATTTATAATAAATAAAATATACATCACGTGAAAGTGATTGGTAAATGTTCCACGTTGTCACGTTTCGTGGCTTAGTCGTTAAACCCACGAATCCTAACCAAACAACTGTTGGACTAACTAAAATCGTTGGAAAATACACTATTTTAAGATAAACTTTTAAGTAGATATGTACGTACTTCAAACGAATCGTAACATATACCCTAAGTCTCGTTTTTCACAGCAGCTCTAATCGCGTGGTTTTAGGGTGATGAATTTTATTAATTTGCTACTTACAACTATCATTTCATAACACATTAGGTACGTTTATTTTTATACAAGTACATAAAAATATATGGATAAACAGGTCATAACAGGTAATACTAGAAAATTAAAATTTTACAATTCTTCACAAAAAATACAATTAACAATTATAATACTTAGGTAATCGAATAATTTTTCGATCTCATCCTCTCCAACCATCTAGAACTATTAATGCAAGGAAACTCAGAAATCCCTTCATTGAGCACAGATCTAGTTTCATTTTCACAATGTCTACGATCCTGTTACCTGCTACTCAAAACTACATTTTAGACGTTAGACTTTAAGGCTGTTTTTACAAAATTGTGTTTGCAGTTGCGATATTCATGGTTCACAATAAAGTTGATAAAAGGGATGCCTTACCGATGTATTATCGGTTGAATGAGCACATACAGCTCAGCGTTTATGCAATGTTTTGATACCGATTCATTAAATCGTGACTATTTTGTTAAAAGTTCTTTTAATTATTTGTTGATAATGAAAGCCTACATGATAGGTACCTCGGGGGATGTTTATGGTCCCGGCTGTTCTTTAAAACTTCTGATGTTTCAGGAGATCCAGATATATCCTCAGCCAGAATATATCAAAGCATCTTACTAAGCCGCTATAGTAGAGGCCACCATACCAGCAATTTCTAATAAAACAATATTAATAAAGGCGCGAAAGTTAGTTGTCGTTAAGTGTACGCTGCAACACTGATAGTGACCTTGACCACTGTGTGGCGGTCGTTTACATTGTCCATAATTATTGAATAACATTAATAGGATGTAAACAAGCGATAAAAGTTAATATACCTATTAGATTTTTTATTGCTACGATTGGACTTGAGGGCGTCTCCAGGTTGTCAGTTTGGACATAGATCTTAGAGCGGTATTACATTATCATATAAATATGATTTCATATCTGTCAAATTCTACGATCATAGTTCGACGACCCTCAAACTATGATCATAGATAATCACATGTAGTTATTATACCGCCATATGTTCTTCATTTAAAAATGACTTACACATCTTTGATCATATTTCTATGATAGTCTAATAGCGAGCAATTCATTTAAAAATGAACATAGAATTTGACAGATATGAAATCATATATAAATGATTTAAATATGTTATTGTAATACCGGCCTTATAGAGACTTTTCTAATTAAAACATAAAAAGCGTATCACTAAATTACACGACATGTTGGTTGGAGTGCCAAAGGGCTCGATTTTTGGACCTGTGAACCAAATCATCCAGAATATAAGTACCTAACGGAACAACTGCAACTAGCTTGCAGCTAATACTGTTATATAAGTGAATCCTTTCCCCTACAAACTTACACAAATGAATGTGTGAATGTTTGAATAAGGAAAGTGAATCTGTTTGCTTAGGTTGAAGTTTTCTACTTAATTCAATGGTTATTCCATGTAGCAAAAGGTGAATTTTCACAAATTTTTGCCTGATTTTCATGATATCGTCATTTCAGCCAAAAGACTGAATTGCTGAAAGGTGGCCTACCCAAGTGGATATCGCCACTTTATCAGATCGTTTGTTCACCTTGTGTGAGGTCTACCCACGCTGCATCTTCCGGTTTATATGATATAAATAAAAATAATGTAACTAAAGTTAAATAATAAAAATCTCAGAGAAAAAACAAACAGTCGAAATCGCACGAAACTTAATGAGATAGATAGGTATCTATATCTATAAAGAGCAGAGAAGTAGGCAAAGACGGGATAGGTAGTATAATATAATACTATATCACCATAACTACAGACAAGTAGGTATACAATAAAGCTTGCATTATGGGTACTAGAATGCGGATATAGATACCTAAATAGCTAAATATTAAAAAAACAATCCTAAATGTCATCGCAGTCACACGGAGTTTCAATGTCTGCCCACCTTAATGCTCTAAGGCCCACCGATTATAATTTTCGCATAACAAACTGATTTATATTTATTACCTGTATTAATATTCTATTCACTGCCTTGGTAGATGTTACTTTGTACGAACTGCCACACAGAGGTCTCGGGTTCGATCCTCGGCTTAACATAAATAACCTCCTATATAGAAATACCGAAGTCTGAAATTGGGCCCGGTAAATGTCAGGTTTTTTTTCATCCCTTCGGGGTAAACGGTGTGAAGCTATAGAATGTTAATAATATAAATAATAACATTCCGTCACAGAATGCGATCACCTATTTGCTAAATAGAATATTAAGTAAGTAGGGTTCACTGTTCTTAATAGCAACAGCAATCTATGAGCAATATTATGAGTTTAAAGTTCACAGATAAGTAGAACGTTTTGTATATATTTCGTGTCAAAAGCGTGTCTAAACATAATGATTGGATGTTGTTTGATAAACAATTAGTTAAATAGGTTATCAATTATTTATAGAAAAGAAATGGGGACTTTTTTGAAGTTATACTTCTTTTGGCGCGATTGGGAAAAATGATGACAGTGAATTTTTAAGATGCGCGCCCACACCGACAGAAAAAAGCAACACCCTGAAGTTAGTTGCGAACCTTTTACACCCTGAAGTTAGTTGCGAATCTTTGTGTGTCGTATCAGTACAAATAATCAGTGTAAATAAATAAAAAAATATATTGGCGTTTATATCAATTCAAATATTTATGTATGTATGCGTTATGTTATTATTTGGTATTTTTGGATTGTTGCGCTAAAGAAGTACCTATAACTTTTTACGTGCGTACCTGAGTACACACATTCTTTTTTTTTTGTGAAGAGTCATCCTAATTGAAGCAAGCCGACTGGCAGACTAGCTGGGTGGTGTCGTGTTTGCTGTGGTTTCGTAGGTCACCACTTTGAGTAAAACGGGGAGGTACTACAGTACCTACAGTAGTAGTAAGTACTAACTTTTCAAAGGGTCAATGTGCAATAGGCTATAGCTATAAGTACAATTTCCTACTATAGAATGAGATAGTAATAATTGTAACTTCTGTTTTGCATAGGTTTTCTAACATGGCGGCCCTCATTTTTGTTATAAAAATAATGAAGTCACAACATGGTAAGTATGCCTACAGTTGACGCATATTTTTGGCGGAACGTAATTTACAATCGCCAAATACAGGTAAATAATAAATTAATTTTATTAATTTATCAAAATTACTAAATTATACGATCTTTAAAATTTGTGTACAGATGGAAGATCGTTTGCACAGATAAGATAAAGTTTAGATACATATCTGTCAGCATAGCATAAAGTAGGTTTACTGACGTTAAAATACCTTTTTATTTATGAGTTACTTCTAATTTAATTCTGATCTATAAAACTGATTTAAAAATAAATTATTCCGGCACGGAAGCTTTTTTTATTAATTTTAAATTAAATCTACCCGTTCATAAAATATCGGAGGTCAGCAACTGCTAGGTGGTGTTTTTTTGGCATCGTTTCTGCGATGCTTAGAGGTCACAGACCTATGTCTATCAGGTGAACCGCTATGCTTGTTTATTACCGGCTAGTATAAAAATAAAATTATAAGTACATATATTATTATCTAAGTATTTAATACAACAACATTATTTCATTCAATTCCTACACGTATTTACAGCTAGACTACAGACCTGCATCACAATTACGTAGGTGTAGGTAGCTGCACAATTACAAATTATAAATTTAAATTATGGTTAACGTAAACGATATTCTTTTATTTTGACATAAGAAACCGAAATTGGCAATCCAAAAAAATAAAGTTAGGTACATAGTTTTATTTATACTACACTAATAAAAACAAAAATGATCTATTCTGCCTGTTCTGATAAGAATCTAAATATAGTTAGGTGAAGGAAATATTTTATTTTATTTAATAATAACGTAGTAATCTGTTAACGAATCGACAAAATGATTATATGGTCAACTGAATATATCTGGGGCCTAGTAGGTACCTGTATTATTAATTAGACACAAAAAAGGTTGTAAAGATTCAACAGTTTAGTAAAAACAATTTGAACTATGTACCTACACAAAAGCTAACTACCTACCCACATTACGATATTATTGATGTTCTATTGTAATAAAATGCTACGCATTAAATTAAATTCATAGTTGATTAGGTAATTAGCTTGAAAGCCTAATATATTATTAACCTATTCATTAACTCAAAAGTAAAAGGTATGGTAATTATCAATATTCTCATTATGATAAATATAATTTAACAGATTTATAAAACTACTACTTAATATATAATAGGTAAAGATAATTTTTCAATTCGAGCTAATTTTGAGTCAATTCTCAAAATTAGCTCGAAGTCTGGTCAAAAAATCAAATCAATTATCGAGTGGTAAGTGGTCAACCTAAGTGTCAGGGTATGTTCAGGTCGCCCTTAGAGGCATCCGACTTGACCTAACGACTGTTATCTACTTGGTAACAACAGGGAACGACTTTTACGTATCCTCCGAAGCACGGCGTCGCTCAGATCAAATACCACTATGCCGTGTGATGAGTGCGCATGGTCACCATCCATGCGCACTCTATGTTGCTTAACCCGCTAATCGTTTACCGATCAGTGAGTGCAACGAGCCATTAGCGCCCAGTCTTGTACTGTGTCTGATAAATATAGCAACAGACTCGACCCCTGTTATAACATACAGGATCCAACATAACTGGCGAAACGTTACACATCTCCGCCTACCCCTTCGGGAAGTACAGACGTAAACCTATGTATGTATGTTATATTTATATTAAAGCTTTTCAAAAGGATGCTTCCTTCATACAATGTTACAGTCGTCAACAAATATAGAACTTGAACAAACTCAGCCGAAGACGGTGCAAGCCTGGAGGGTTGCATTGGCAACGTCTTGAAAACTTTTCCGAGATGTTCTTACGTAGTTATAAAGCACTCGTATTGCATTTTTACGAACTTATACATGTTGTTGTTGTTGTTCTGCTCATATTAAACTACAAATAAGGTTCTATATTTACGTAAAGTTTTATTTTTTTAAGCAGTTGAAAAAGTTGTTACCTACAGCTTTCATTAGGTACAATTGGCTATAAACTTGATTTAAATGAAGTTTTGAAAAAACAAAAGAATAAAGTACTTGAAATAACAACTCACGGTTTTAGATTTAAACACATTTAGATTAGAAAAGATTAATTTTGGATCAAAAAATTTATATTAAAATATGACCTAGAATGTCACAAACATTCCCATTATTTTCCGCAGTACCTACTCTGTGTTCGATCTTTTATTTAATAGAGAAACTACTGCATTGTCTGCCTGTATTGCAGGCGCTTCAAATATTTACCAAGACTGCACAATAGCGACTATGGTATTGCATTATAGTGCCGTACATACGAGTACATACTTATGTACCTATATAGCAATAGTAATTGTGAAACAGACGTATCTCACATATGCCTTTTCCTTACTAAGGATGCATTATCAGTGTACCTACTGTGTAAAGACAACACCTACAACTTTAATTATTAAAGTACCTACTATGAAAATTTAAAAGGTATATTGAAAAATACACGTACCTAGAATATCAGGATGACGTGCCAAAAAATCTGCCTTAGCTCTGATTACGTCCAGCCTTATCTGGTTCTCCATAGGGGCTTCTAATGCTGAGAAGACCAACGCTCCCGTTGCCAAATACATGACGTAGAATAGCACATAGACGACAAGCAAACACGTGAACCGCGCCTTCCCAAACAACCTGGTCGTTGCAATCAAGGGCAGGAACGGTGGATGCTCCTCTTCGTACAGAATTTCCCTTTCAACAACCATTTTTTTATGGTAAGGAAACAACTGGCTGTGTACAGTCATGTCGTCGTCACTCCTGGCCGAACTCATGCTCCCGTAGGACTGTATACGCGTATACTTTTGCTTTTCCATTTTAAAAAAAAAGTGCCAAATTAAATGCAATTAAAAGTTCATGGCAAGCTCAAATAATTCTTAATTTGAATTTATGAATGTAAACACGGATAAGTAGTCTTTTTCTAATCGGTTTGTAAATTTGCCACCAAAGTTCCAGAACACAAACCAAAATTCCCGGAACACGCGGAATCTTGGTCAACTGTATTTAAAAAATCTCTTAGGATGATTAGGTTCAAAGAAAAGCGCGAATATTTCCGTCACATTAGTATCTCGGCGACAATTTTCAAGTTTAAAAATCACCATTTTGATGCATCGTAGATGAACTGTTGGCAATTAAATATGGCGGAAGCCTTAATAATGTCTGTCCGAGTACGCGCGGCGATGACCGTTCGATGACTGACGAGCGTCTGTGTACCCACGATAAAATAAAATCATAAGTGGATCCATTGCTCCTTATTTGTAAAGTACCCAAGATAATGTACAGATAACGATATAATCGTCTTTATGGTTTGTAACTTATTCCTTACGCACACAACCTTGTTTAAAATAATATCAAGTCATAGATAATGTGTTCAAAATTAGGACGAGATAACAGCCTCATTATCTATAGAATTTACCACGAATGTAAAACTTGTTTGAAATCATTAGTTAGAGTGATAATAAAATTGTTAGATAAATTTGTAATTGATGATTAAACAAGATTTGATTAATGTTTTTTAATTAGTTTTACTTTCATTCTTATGATTCAAGACAAGAAAATATTTTTTTATTTCTCATTGATGTTTGTACATATTATTTACTATTTATGTAAGTGTATTATTGAATTTTGAATACCCCAACCTGCTGTAAGGTGTCCAGTGTACGGTCTAGTATATGGATCCCAATTCTATCCCTTTCCGTAGGTATAAAGAAATATCAAGTGATGGGCAGTACCAGTACCTATGCATTAAACTTACTGTGGTCACAAATTCGGTTGCAAAACGTGGTAAAGTTGTTAAACTCCGTACTTTCGATGTCAATGTTACGAGACGTTGTCTTCAGAGTGATAGATAGATCAGTTAAAATCTATTTTTAGTTTAGTTAAACTACAAATAAATATATATTAGCATCTCAATCACCCTCTCGGTCCTCTTCCTTTCCCTTTTCCTTCCTCATCCTCTTCTCCCTCAATGGTGGGCAACGGTTTGGTTGTGTTTACTAAGCATTGTTTCAGCAATACTTAGAAAACATAGCCATGTCTATAGGATATGGTTACCATATACCATCTATGCCTGTTTGCCTTCAAAGTTGTATAAAAAAAAAAACTGCAACAAAACCGCGAGCAATAGCAGGTATTTAAGATCAAGTAGGAGTCGTGTCCTTGACTGATTGAAATGAAATCAACGAATAATATTTATTACAGATATTATTATATTGATTTATAACAGCTCTTTGATCTTCGAGAGTGAGTCTTCCTTTTAAAGCATTTTATTTTGTAATATAATAATAATACTAGCCTGTTTACTGTCACACTACAGGGTAAAGGCCTCTTCTCATGCGAATTGCCAATTTCAGACCTTCAAAGTCGAGGTTTCCTCACGATGTTTTCTTCACTCCGAACCCACTACCTCGTGTTTACGAAGCGGATACCTTTTCCACTGGGCCATTTCGACTTATGTGATTATTTTATTTGTGCCAGAGCCTAATTGCAGTCGACGTATAAAAGTGACGAACCTATAAGCCCACTAATGAAGTACTTATACACCTACAAAGAGCATAACTACTGCGTTTATACACAACTTTTTATACTTAGGTACTCGTTAATTCGCAATTATTTAACCGATGATAGCTTTCAAATTTTAGAAGGTGATCGATAGGTAGATAGGAGATAGATATATAGGAAATCATCTGCAAAAGTAAACTATCTGCCCAGCTTAATGTTTTGGATTTTTATTTAGCTTCATTCGATAATTTTTTTGAGTCAGTATGTAACCATGCTAATAAGTACTGCATGACTGACGAGTCTATTGTTTTGAACGTATGCTCATGTTGATAAGCACTATGTTAACTGCTTTCTAATTACCCGTTGGTAGATTATGTATATTTGTCAAACTTAATCGATAAAGAAACTCATGAAGTTTATTTGAATAAATTAGATAAGGATGCTGAGGAACTAGATGCTACGCCGATTGCAAAACTGACGGTTTCTTGCAATCACACAATATTGCATGTTTGCTGTCTTTGTTTGGTATAAGAAACTTTTCTTTCAAAATTTAACTCATATTTTTTGGACAAAACTTCTTTAGTAGGTAATAAAAGAAAGTTCATTTTATCCTCTGCACTATAATAATATTCTGTAGTCACGCGGTGACATGAAATCTAAGACACCGCGGTATACGGAGCACTTGATACTGACGCACGTCGCTTACTCGTAGCACGCACTCAAAGTTTATATTATTATAAGTAAGGTCCTACGTCGAGTATGTTTTTTAAAGTTTATCTTAGGGTTGTGACAGTTCTACACTCTAATATTCTCTTCCCTTTGGGAAGTCATAGGTATGTTCTATTGTGGAAGTGTTAAGGCTAATGATGTCATGATAATACTCAAATGACAGTAAGTTATATAGTCTTATATGTAATACTTAGGACTATTAAAAATCAGAGATAATATCATTATTTTTTTGTCATATTATAGATAAATTACACCCAGACACAGAACAAACAACAATCATGCTCATCACACAAAGATTTGTTCTGGGTGGGAATCAAACCCACGACCTCCGGCTTAGCAGTCAGGGTCACTAACCACTAGACAAACAGGCCAGTCAAAAAAGGGATACTCATTTTATACTAAAAAGTTACCTTTCAGTCAATGACAGAACAGTAATACTTAAGTTGTGTAGTCAATAAGTATGTTTTTAAATGTGCTCGCTTTTGAGATAGCTCTTTATTTTTTTTTATATATTATGTTATATTTGACGACGATGTGATGAGACGACAGCGTATCTACACGTTGCCCCCAGAATACGATAGCGATCATCAAAACAAACTGATTAGTGATCACGGAACAAAACCCTATTGCTTACTAAATGAAATAGAATAATATAATTATATAATATGCATAATGACGATGCTCTCGTAAGAAATACAGCGTTATCCTTTTACATTGTGGGGTAAATACCACTCGATTAATTATTAAAAATAGATAAGTAAGTACCTACTTTCTACTAGTTACATAGTAGACTAATAAAATCGATAGTGTTGATACCATCAATTTTATGTTTAATTACTTTCCACTTACAATATTAACAATCTATGTAACTTGAATAAATGATATATAAAACTATTAAATATCGATAAAAAACGAAACAGACTGGCGCGGCAATAGCCATGGTTAAACAAGTTTCTTACCAAAATGACTCATGCATATCGTATTTAAATGAAATAAAAATGAATAGAATAACGTGCCGTCCGATCTAGAACGGTAGGTACCACTACACTCCGAAGGACTTGTAAAAGGCGACTAATATGTCTAAGGGTATTACCAGGTAAGAGGAATCAGAATCAGAATCAGAATCAGAATCAGAATATTTATTTGTAAAACATAGGTAGGTAATACATAGGTGGTTTTTTAATACAAGATGTCGAGCACTATGTTTTGTCACTAGGACATACAAATAATATAATTATAAATACTTTTGAAATAATAAATACATTAATAAGGAATGTCAATTAGTCACAAATTAGGTAAGTATGTCATTAAAATAATAATAGTAAACAATAATAATTTTAAAATTAACAGAAATAAACATTAATTCTTACAATATTAATATCTTTATATCATCAAAAAATTCATTTAAATTATAATAACATTTTTCTATGAGGATTTTATTAATTATTTTTTATTAATTGACAGAGGCAATTCTTTCACAGAGTCAGGAATTTTGTTATATATTCTAGGCGCCAAACCAAAGAAGCTCTTTTGCACTAGTACAGTTTTGCACTTTACATGTGTTAATTTGTTGACATACTGGGTACGCATAGGAGCTTTTCTAACGGCTGATAACTTAGTGAACAAATTGCTATTTTGTTTTACAAAAAGAACTGTTTCCAATATAAATAATGATGTCAGTGTTAATCATTTTAAACTTTTAAAATGTGGTACACAGCTGTCTGTTGGCTTGAGATTACATAATGCTCTAACACATCTCTTTTGTGCCTTAAATACCATATCGTGATTGGTTGATTGGCCCCAGAAAATAACGCCGAACCTTAAAATCGAGCCCACCACACCATGGTAAGCTATTAGTAGCGTTTGTCTGTCGACTTTTTTTGATAATTGCGATAAAGCAAAGGCGGATTTACTTAATCGTTTACATAATTGTTCGACGTGCGGTTTCCAGGTAAGTTGATTATCTATAGTTATGCCTAAAAACTTAGCCTCACTGACTGTTTCTATTTTACAACCTTCATATGAGATATCAACGTTTGGTATTTCGCATCTTTGATGAAAGTGCATTATTTTTGTTTTCGTTAGATTAATAAATTATTAAATTATTTCTATTCAACCATTTGATTATGTCACTAAGAGAATTGTTTATGTCATTTTCGTATTCGCCAATTTTTTTACATTTTATTATACCTACAGGTACTATCGTCTGCAAAAAGTACCATGTTATGGTCAATGGATTTCGGCAAGTCATTTATATAAATTTGGAAGAGGAGCGGTCCTAATACGCTTCCTTGTGGTACCCCATATTGTATTCCTCGTGGCTTTGACGTGTATTTTATTTCAAATGCGCTTTTTTCACAAATTCTAGTTATTTCAGTACACTGATTTCTATTCTTTAAATATGATTCTAGAAGTTTATAGCTATTTCCCCTTATACCGTATCCATGTAATTTATTTAATAAGATCTTATGGTTTACGTAGTCAAATGCTTTAGTCATGTCCGTATAAATAGCACACACTGGTGTCTTTTTGTCTACACACGTCATTATGATAGATTAGATAAAAAGTCAAAGAAGGCCATATTTATTGTATTATTTTGTCTAAAACCTTTTTGTTCTTTACAAAATAGATCATGTTTGCTAAATTAATGTTAAATAGATTTGTAAATTATTTTTTCAAATATCTTTGAAAATATTGGGATTTTCGCAATCGGTCTATAATTTTTTGTCTCTGCTCTATCATTTTTCTTAAACAGGGGTTTTATAATTACCATTTTTAACCTGTCAGGATATATTCCATTAGTAGTGATTAAATTCATTATATGTGTTAAAGGCGGTGGTATTATTTTTTTAACGAATTTTATAACTTTGGTACACACATCGTTATATTCAACGGTATCCGTGTTTTTTAGGGTATTAATTACTCGAATAATGTCATCTTCTATTACCGGTAACATAAATAAAGAGTGCAATGTCAAATTATTATAGTTACTATTGTATAAACAAGTGTCAGTTTTAATATTATTCTCAATGTCGTCAATAAAATAGTCATTAAATTCATTGGCAATGTCTTTGGGGTGTGTAATTATCAAATTATCTTTATTTATAGTCATTATTTGTTCCTGAGGATGACATTGTTTAGATCTATTCATTATTTGTCACGCTGATTTCGATTTATTTTGAGAAGTATTAATTAAATGATTATTTTGTGATTTTTGAGTTAAGTTAATTATTTTTCTATATAGTGATGAATATCTTTTGAATTCATTTCTATTTTTAGCATTAGGATTTAAACGATAATTCCATAGTAACTTTCTCTGCTTTTTACTACAATTTTTTAGGCCACGCGATATCCATTTACTTTTTTTATTAGTTTTTATGGTCACGACTTTTAGAGGAAAGCATAATTTATAAAGCAATATAAATTCGTCTATGAAATTATTATATGCTTCGTTAACACATTCTGAATCATATACATGTTTAAAGGATAGGCATTGCAAATGACTTTTAAACCTATTTAATTTCTCCTCAGAGATATCTCGTCGTTTTACCTTCCAGTATTTTAATTTGCATGTTTTATTCACTGGGACCTTGAGCAATTGAGAAGTATGGTCTGAAAGTATAAGGTCTATAACCTCTGTCTTACATTTCTTTCGACAATTGTGTGCGAAGTTATCAATACATGTTTGACTAACCAAACGCGTCGGTTCGTGAATTTCTAATTTCAGATTATATTTTAAAAGAAAACATTCAAGTTCCAAAGTTAATCTATTTCGCTTTAATCTGTCAATGTTAAAGACTCCACATATAACTATCTTTTTGTTCGAGAGACGAGTACATTTTGTCAGGACACAGTCTAATTTATTGTAGAATATAATGATAGTTGTGTTTAGGAACCCGATAAATACATATTATTTATTTATTTATTTATTTATTTATTTATTTATATCCAATTTACAACACTACCATTACAAGAAAATCTTAATGCGATAGCTATTAACTGCTGATAATAGCTATCGCATTAATAAAAAATATAAGGGAACTGGCTATTAACTCATATATATTTAAAGTTATAAGGGGCAAAATAATGAACCCAACATTGCTGGAGATGTTAAATTTTAACGTTCCAGATAGGTATATATACCGGCGACGAAGGCTGCAGTTGTTGAGAGTGCCCCGCGCACGCACCAACCTGCTGCAGGAGGCGCCTCTGACGCGCGCACACAGAACCCTCAACCGGGTCGCGGATAAAATAGATCTGAGGCCCTAGACAAGTGTCAAAGATTTCTATTCTATTCATAGAATAGATAAAAAAATGTATGAGATTGACATAAGCATTGGCGTTAGCATATGTCAATCCAATACATTTATTAATCTATTCTATGAATAGAATAGAAATCTTTGACACTTGTCTAGGGCCTCTGTACACTCAACGTATTGTTGTCTGTCTGTCATGTAGCTGGCAAAAAATTGTAGTAAGTGTGGAGTGAGACTAATACCGGCTAGTTTCTTTATCAATATGTCGTTATCGACTAGGTCGAACGCTTTTTAAAATCAAAATAGGCGGTATCAATCTGCACTCCACTGTCCACTGTCGGGATCAGATCAGTCATATAGTTGAGAAGATTGCTCGAAGTACTTCTAGTTGGTCTAAATCCATGTTGAGCATCCGTAAGCTGTGCACTTATTTGCACAAATACTTGGCTGTGTAATGCTGATTCAAATATTTTGGCTGGTGTTGATAATACAGCCACCGGTCTGTAACATTCTACTTTGTCTTTAGCTCCTCCTTTAGGCACTGGGGTGACTTTTGTTACTTTCCATCTTTCGGGAAACACAGCAGTTTGAAGACAAAGGTTATAGATGTGAAGTAGTGGTTCGGCTAGTACACCTCTACAATCCCTGATGATATAAGGTGGGATACCATCTGGTCCTGTTGATTTTTTAGGCTTTAGTTGTTGTAGCGCTTTCTGTACGTCATTTAAACATAATCTGTCTAAATAAATCCGCGCCCCTCCGTTCAAGCTACCCGCCTCCTTTACCGCTGCACCTACACACAACTCTGCTCGTTGCTCGCTGTATACGGATTGAAAATAATTCGCGAATTCCTTAACACATTCTTCCCCTGTCAGAACCATGCCGTCAATTGATATATTAGGTAATGTATTGCTACGTCTTTTAGAATTAATATAATTCCAAAAAGACTTAGGGTCTTTTTGTAACTGATTTTGTATCCTATGTTTATGTTGTTTCTGAGCCTCCTCGATCATACGTTTAACTTTAGTTCTGTACTGGGCAAACGCCTCGTAATCACTATGCAAACGAGTAGTTTTATACCGTTTATGAAGCCTAGCCTTTATTTTTATGTCGCGAATTATTTCGAAAGTGTACCATTCGGGGTAACAGTACCTCGAACTGACATTACTTCGCTTTTTTCTGGGAACACAGTCATCTATTACAGAATTAATTGTATTATAGTAAAAATCTAAACTCGTATCTAAATATAAATTGTAAATTGGGGTCCAGTCTATAGATGCAATTGACGAATATAATAAGAAAAAATCAGTTTTATTAAAATTCCAACCTGAATGAGCAATACTGGTACTTACTAATTATAATCATACAAGGCAGCAACACTTTTAATTTCTTATTTTTTTTATATTAGCTTACCAAAGTGACTCCATTCTGCCTGACGATAAGCAGTCTGTGGAATCCAGAAGTGGTGGACACCATTCCAAAAGCTAAACTACTGGTATGGTGGCCTACACTATGGCAGCTCATTGAGATGATTTTTCACGCCCCGCTTTAAAGACCCAGGATTATAATTAGATGAGAACACATGCGCTGGCAAAGAGTTCCAGGCTTTAATTAAGCGACAAAAGTATGAGGTACTGAACCGTTTGGTTCGAGACCTTTTATGCGCTGGCAAAGAGTTCCAGGCTTTAATTAAGCGACAAAAGTATGAGGTACTGAACCGTTTGGTTCGAGACCTTTTAGATTCCACTGTGAAAGGGTGGCACTTTGTATACTATAGAACCTTACTTTTTAAAGCCGTCATAGTGAAAACCAACATGTCAGTACGGCCACAACGGCTTTTGGAATGTTGCCTACCACTGACTGCTTACAATTAATGTGGTGAACCAGTGGCTATGGCAAACTTCACCCATTAGAATGGCCTTATGTCCTGTAATGGGTGTCTTCGGGCTAATATAGAACAGAATACCTAGTATCTACAGATTATTTACTTATAACGTGTAAAGGTAACTGCGCACAAATGATAACATGTTATTATTGTATTGACTTAGATAATAGAGAAAGTAGGTATCAAGTGTTATACGTAAGAGGGCGTGACACTGATACTATCACGAGGCTTAGTCTACTTCAGGCCAGTTTGTTGCAATCACTATATTTAGGTATATGCGAGCATGTCGTCAAGTATAGTGACTTTATGAAGTCACTAGCTTTACGCGGCGTGATTTTATTCACGTCTTTGCTTACTACTCTGCTCCCGTCGCTAGTAGCGCGTTGTTACATAACCTATAATCTTCTTCGAGAACTGGGCTTTCATACGCAAAAAGAATTTTTCAAATTCGACTGGTGAATCAAGAGATTAGTGCATTCAAAGAAACAAACTTTTCCGCTATAAATAATATCAAGACATCAAGTAATGTACTTTCCCTTTTTTATGTTGGACATTACTGATACACAGAGAACGCAAAGTTGTGTGTATAGCAGCATAAGGGTTGTCGTACTTTGGTAAACAGGTCAATTAATACAACACAAACAAATATCTAAAACTTTATAAACTACTACTTTGTCTCACTCTCCTTTCTTTCACATCACTCACAATGTATTCAGACTTTATCATGATTTTATGGCTCTTATTAAGGCTAGAGACAAAGCTGGGAACTGTAGACGATGATTTCCTATGGATATTTTCTTTTATTTTTACCATTTGTGTGTATTATTTGTTGTAATAAGCGCAAAGCTTTTCTTGGAAGTGGTACATGCCTGCCAGTGAACATATTCAATCTGATGGTGTGTTATGAGAAATGTAAGTGAAATTTTGTCCCCTTATGTTTGCACTTCCGTCTTTATAACGGGTCGTGTATTGTACGAAATTGTTTAGTATGGTGCTAGCAGCTATTTTCTGATTTTTGAGAGTTTATCCTTACACCTTAAAACCACTTAGGTACAAATTAGGTATCAAAAAAAACAAAAGAAAAGAAAAGTATGTATTCTTTGCTTACAAAATCGTAAATCAAAATTAAAAGGAAAAACATAAACAAATGTGAGACAGAAAGAGGACCTTTCTCAGCACTGAGCTATGATTACCATAGCGCTGATATTCTGAATGGTCCTTAATTATTAAAGAAACTTCCTTGCACGTACGATAAGGTTGTGGAATAAACACCTTGTCGTTTTTCCCGTGGGTCTCCTAAAGGGTCTGTCATATTTACTTGTGTACTTGCTTCAAACACGTTTACACAACATGTGATGAGACCGAGAGTGTAAGGCAACAGCTACTAGATAGGTTTGATATGTAAACAAATATAACTTGTTTATAATATTAAATGACTATAGTCCAGTAATGAAGCTAATGGTGTCACGATGTAATACCTATGCATCATTGACGACACTGGCTTTTGTACTGAGTTATATTTCATTGATAATAATAGTTAATAGGATTAATATATTTTTTTGTTAAGATGATAGACAAATAAAAAACAAAGCATTAAGTATGTGTTATATATATATGACGGCGTGGCTATGGTGCCAGTGTGTGAATCTGTATTGTGGAACAGTGAGCTGTGAATGTCACTCTGGCAAAACGACACAACAGACAACTGGTGAGTCCATCTTTTGTTTTCACGGAAGATGGTTGTCATTTAATTTCATCCTAATTATTTCTATTTTTTATCATTGTAATATACCAAAGTCAAAGTCAAAGTCAAAGAACAAGAATATTATTCTACACTTGACGCTGGCAGAAATAGCTGACACAGTCGTCGGCTCTGCTGCCAAAAAACGGAGAAGAAGAAGAAGAACAGACAACTGTCTTAGGTCATGCTTCAATCAATGGCGTGTACTGGACGTTGTATGTGATCGACGGATTGCCTATACGTTTTAATTAAAATCCATACGAACCTTAAGGTGCGTATGGGTTTCAATTAAAACGTATAGGCAATCCGTAGATTAATCTAGGTTACATGTAAATTTAGTTGTATTTGGAATATAAGATAATTGTCAGAGAAGTGATCCTGAGTTATATTTCTGAAATATCCTGCCCACGCCAGATAGCTTAACCCACTGATATCATGCTTGTCGATATATATAACTGTAGCTTACATATCCAATTTAGGTAAAACTAAAAATATGTAACATGTAACATTTCACCGAGTTTCAAAAGTTACAACGCAAATAAGAAATGTAGTAAAACAAACGTTTAATCTTTCGTTTAAAGTATGTAGGTACTTACCTTGAACACAAGGGTGATCCTTGAGGAAATCCAGCTTGAGCTGTTCAAGTCTCTCGCCAATCCTTTGCTCCAGAGGACCCTCGATCGCTTGGAATACGGAAGCTCCTAAAAAAGAAAAAGAAAATATAATTTCCTTAATTTTATGTACCACATATTACAAAACAAATAACAGAATAACACAAGTAATAGTGACAATAGGCGGTCTTATCAATAAAAGTGATCTCTCCCAAACAAATTTTGGATGGGCTTGAGTAAAACATTAACCGTGGGGTTATGATTTTCAGGCACATAGTATTATTAAAATGATATAACTACCCACATATAATGAGGTACTAATAAGTATCACTATCGGTGATACATTGCCTTTTTTTAATTGCTTAGAAAGTCAGATGAGTCAACTGTCCATCTTACGATAAGTGGTAATCTTCGTTTATAGACTGCAATGCCAGGTCAAACCAAGATCTTTATTTGTATGTTTTTGCGTTTAATTCATAAGTTTAGTCATCACCATTAAATAAAATCCTACAATTTAAAGTTATTTATCAATAAATTACACTACTTAGTACGTAATATATTTATTTATTTAATTCAAAAGCCGATTCGAAAGGATTTTCTGTTAATTTTTTCGTCTTAATTTGATTACAGTCTACAATTACGATAAAAATATTTCTTTGAACGCAGTTAAATAAGATTCGCCTTTAGAGATTTTCTTTACAAGTGTACCACTTTATGTTTAATTCGGAAAACAAGTATTTATGTTATTATATGTCCATGAAATTTACTTATTAGCAAAGTATTTAATGTTATAAATAAATAAACTTCGGTATTATGTTTACTGATATTTAATAAAAAAACAACTTTCATTGGGTACGTCCTGTGTTGCAGAGACCAGACGTTAATAGTCATCTCTATGGCTCACTAAAGAACGAGAAACACATGCCAAATATACGCTCCTATGCTAACGTAGATAAATAATAAATGTAAGTAGGTATAACATGTTTTACGTATAAACAATGCAATTACAACATCCATATGGTTGAATAAGAACAGCTGTTACAAGTTCTAAATCAAAAAGTAATTTAACGCGAAGTAAAAACATGGACGTTCAATAAGTTTTTCAAGTTCAAAGCGATTTATGAAAGAAAATGTTAAACGAAATTAAGAAAAACTTTCAGATGTTTTCATGAGTTTTCGTATGCAAAGATGAATTATTCACTCACAGATTTACGATGGTTTAAATGTTTTCTCTTTATATAAAAAACCTGCATTAGGAAAGTTTGGACTTGCAAATTCTAAAGTTTAAAAAGCAAGCGTTGCGATTAATGTCTCATGTGTACTCTTTAGAATACCAGTACCTATCATTACTCTTCCTAATGCTTTGAGAACATAACCTTATCCATAGGTTATGTTTCCACTTATCATCAGATGTTTCTTTGCTACCGATATTGTTTGCCAGTAGAAGTAATAACTTACCCATAGTCAAGTAAAGCGCCATAGCCGACGCTAGCACAAAGACCCGCAACGCAGGGATGTTGCGGGCGTCGTTAATACAGCCTGGCATCACGAGACGCATCGTGGATTACCTGTGAACAAACAAATACCTAGTTATTAGACAGTTCAAAGTAGACCTATGTAAATGCATGTATTTCCATCTAACTTTGATCCTGGAACGTATTTTAAGCGGGGTTTGAAAAAGCATCTCACTAAGCCGCTATAGTGGAAGCCACCATACCAGTAGTTTGGCTTTTGGAATGGTGTCCACCACTTCTGAATTCCACTGACTGCTTACCATCAGGCACAGTGGCGTTACTTTGGTAGGCTAATATCAAAAAGCAGTGGACGTCTTTCGTCTGTCTTTCGGCTAAAACTATGTTGATAATAGACAGTTCAAAGGATTTTAAGACTTTGACAAGGATATCTGGATATACCTAAAAGATTTCTAAGGTCAAAGTGCTCTATTTACAATTAAAATCACTAATTCTGGCATTAAAGACTCACAATATGTATAGAGTTATGTTAAACTAGTTAAACTATGGAGTTTTATAATATATCGAACTGACCCAAAAAGCCGCAACATGTCCTACGTGGGCTAAAACCGCGTTTCGTAGTTATAATAATAAATAATGTTTGTCACCAATATCTTTTATATTTTCCAAGAAATAATAATTATATTGTAAACAAAGTAATATTCGTAATGGAATATTTTACCCCTCTGCAAGTCATAAAGCTGACGAAATCTTAAGTCATTTTATTGTGTGAATCTGGTTCAAAGTAATAGCACAAAATAAATAAAGTATTATCAAATTGCTGTGACTGCCTTGGTTTAGTCCAATCACGCTGTAAAGTCAAAGTCTAGAGTCTGAAAATGTGTATTGAGTCGAGTGTGGTCCGGTAAATGACTCGCTTATGTTACACAAGACTCAACTTACTAGTAGCTGGGGATACTTAAGTTTTATAAACATCTGCCTACCTTTCGGGAAAAAGACGCGATGCAATGTTATATAAGTAATATCAAATCATTGCTCGTAACTAATTGGAAGCGGCAAATCGTTTACACACTACAAAAAAAAAAATTGGCAATCTTAGGAAGTTAATTAATATGGATATTAACCGAAATGAAATTACCCAATGTAAAATGATTACATATTTTTTATGGAACTGTATTTCTTCTTAGTTTTACAGAACCAAATAATAATTTGACTAACACTTAACTAGCTGCTCCGCCAACAACAGAAAATGAAAAATCGTAGAGTATATTTGAATCGATTTGATTTTAAGATAAATTAAGTGAAGTAGTATGTTTATGTGTCTTGAGTAAACGCTTTCCTTCCCTGTAAGTAAAAGAAAACCCCTATGGTATAATAAAAGGTTGGTATTAATAATAACTACGTTTATCCCTCGTAACTAGTAATCAATCGAATTGCAGTAGAATCACAATGCTGTCTTTTACGGCAGCCTTGATTGATGATATATCTCAATCTTCTAACATAATAGGAATTTTATAAAACTGCACAGTGCGCAGTGCAGTGTGCTCAGTACGCAGTGCAAAACCCATTTAGTTCTGAAATATGAGTAAGTACATGAAAAATCTTTAGTTCAGTTACACTATACTACAAAAGACGAAAAAACTTCATGAAAGTGTATCAAAATTTACTTTAAAATAGTACACTTATTTTTTAACATATAACTTTGGTAGCAAACAAATATACTGGACATATTCAGTACAGTTCCGCTAATGATTAGACCTGTAGGTCTGTATTTAGTTAAACTCCGCGCAAAGCCTGTGCAGTTTCTTACCTTTATTTTTATTTTCAGGAATCATCCGATCATTCAAGCGGAGCTAACTGATGCAGTTAAGGTAGATAATCAACTAAACTAAATAGAATCAGCGGTTATCAACAAGTAACTACGAGTCTCATAACTCTGCTGCAATCCAATATCACTCAAACTCGATCCCAATAAAATGCTATTTCGTTTTACTTTAAGATAGTAATAAAGTATAGAGTTGCAATAGCTCAGTCACAATTTATCTGTGTTCTGATGGCCGCACTGAGCGTTGGCTGCAACACAGCGTGGAGTACAACACAGCGCCCGTTGCAACACAGCGTCAGGTGCAACACAGTGTCTTTGTAACACAGCGTCGGTGCAACAAAGCGTCAGCTGCAACACAGCGTCGGTGCAACAAAGCGTCAACTGCAACACAGCGTCTAACTTTTCGAAAGTTTAGCTCGACACGAGCAAGAAATTTGGCTACTTCTAATTCACAGTCTAAGGCCTTAGAAGATATAAAATGAAATACAGTAATATTTTTTATATTAAGTATATTTATACAAAATTACATTTACATTTTTAAACCAAGATACTATAGAGGCATAGACCTATAACTAACACGCACACTCTCCACAAGTCAATGACAGTAATCGCTTCGCTAAAGCACACACACCTTTAAATTTTAATAGGCATTTTTTTAGGCATGTTCAATTGCTACAGTAGATAGACGATTGCAGGTCTATATCTCTAGTTTACAGCCTGAACCAGACAACCCAGTCGACTCTTCTTTCACAATTTTAGTCGAGGAAGAAACTAGTTTGCGGGGACACGCCTAACAATCCTCTGCCATTTACGCGCGCGTTACACAATGATATATCATTCACGAGAATTGTGGGGAAAATTAGGTTTCTCTTTGAATTCCCAAAACTGTCACATCAAGTTTCCAGTGTTTACGTTTCGCTCGGCCATCACTGCTTCGTTTACAGCTCAACAACAACCGCCGTAGTAGCAAGACCCACAGCAGGCTCCGCAACAACTACCGCTACAGTAGGGGCCAGAACAGCAGCTATAGCACGGCCGGCAGCAAGGGCCACAACTTCCGCAACAAGAACCACAACAACCAGGCATCTTGATATAATTCGTTTCTAAATTAGATTTAAATCTGTGTAAAATATAGATAAGATTTTTTGGATTTTCAATGCGTTTTCTATGAGTTTTAAATACAAAATGCAAAAATGATTTTATTTTTTAATGTCAAAGATGAAACCACTATGTTCGAATTTTGATTGATTGATTTATCTTCTTTTTTGAAATTTTTAAATGCTGTAAATCAAAGAGGTCACTTATGTATGTACCTAGTTGTAGTATAACCACTACGGTAGCGTACTCGTATTATAGTGCTGGATCTACATATCAGCCACTTTTGTGCCCTAGGGTTTACTTTTTGTTCAGTGATGTTGATCGACGGTGACTCACTTGCGATGTCAAGACTATGATAAGGGTAGGTCACGTCATGAATATATTTTTGATATTATGTATATTAGTGCTAGTGTATCAGGTATCCACACGACCACTAGTTTTCGATTTCGAAAAAATGTCCATAAACGAAGAAGAACGTGATAAGGAAGGAGGTCGTTTTATATCGATTAATATTGCTCAATAACTGGCAGGTCAAGCAGACACATTTGTCTTGCGCCATCTTTACCAGGCCATTGAAGGGTAATCTTTTGGCTGAATAGATGCATTTTTTTATCCATCCTACATTCGGTGAGGCACGGGCATTTGACAGCTTTTACGACTTTTATTGCTTTTGTTACAAAAATACAGCGTACCCACGAACCGAACAATCTGTTAGTTAGGTACATAAACAAAGATAACACGCGTACCTCTATAATTGACAACATGGCAATGTTATCTGTTTGCTTTATAGCTGAAGCGTATTGTTTGTATTCCCACTGAAATTTGACTGTTCACTAAAGATACTACAACGTTGCATTTTGCTTGCGTGACACGCGTCACTCTCAGTATTGATCTCCGGTACGTTTCCTGCATCCAATCTTAGATTTAAACTCAATATTCTGACATACATAAATATGTAGAGGTACTATATAGTTATTTTAATTTTGCACTAACAATGCATTGACGACGAAAATTACAATATATGGGTCAGTGAGACGTGGGTTTTATAAGCGGGACATATTTTATGGTTATATTTTAACGCCCCGCTTAAAAGACTAACAGAAGTTCTGTCATGTCTGGTGTAGATTAACATTAAGTTAAATTTTGTGTATGTATGTGTTGTGTCTTTTGCCACTAAGGGTTACCGTTCGTGGAAAAGGATGATGAGGATAAACAAATCCAAAAATAAACTTTTGAACCAAACATTTGTGATGCATACAAAATATTTGTCTCAGCTAGGTATGAAACGAGTAGTGATGAGTCAACCATCTTAATACCATTTAACATGTGCAGGTAATGTCCATCTTGATAATTATATTATTACACATAGGAATCACATGACATAATAATACAAGCTCTAAAAATGTATACGTATTTCTTGTGAAGTTTAATCTTTAATTTCTACCACACAATATTATTAATTAAGTATTTTTGTAGAACTTAATAGAAAGTTTTCTGTTAAAAACTAAGTTGTAAGTATAAATAGTAAAAATATATTAAATTAACTCTAACAATATGAAACAAAACTTAGTTATTTTGTTATAAATGTATTAAAAGAATAAAGTTGTGTAAAAATAAAATGGTAGCTATTTTTGTTGAGACTTTGAAACAAAATGTTAGGGTCACAGCTATTAACATCGTGTGTGTACAGTTTATTTAAAGTTGCCGTAATTTATTTATAAATGTATCGTGGCTGTATTAATAAATCGCCAGTCAATATAAAAATATATCCAATAAAAAGTACCTTTTATCTTCGCGAAATTGCTATTTTATTCTGAATAGGCGTAGCCGTTACGATTAGTCATTAATAAAACGGTTAAAGCAATAAATTAAAACTTATAGGTTAATCAAATAAGGGTGCTCGCTTGCGATAAAGACGATGACACCGCCTAATCACATCCACTTTTTCTACACCTTGATAGATTAAAAAGCCCTAAAAAGCTTATAAACTAATATTGCAAACCCATCCACTCAGCCCAAACTGTTATTTTAACAAGAAATCTTTCTTTGTTATTCAAAAGCTATTTACAACATAAGAAATTATGTTAAATAAATAATTTCTGTATAAGATAAATGCACCCAACCCACTCAAAAGCTCTTCCAATTTGTTGGAATTTGAACGATAACCCAACTGACTTTTACGATTATCCTAAGTACAACGGTTTATGTAAAAACTACGTACCGTATCTACATAACGTTGAGGTGCGGATAAAAAAGGGTTTATTGAAAAAGGTACATGAAAATGGACGAGGGCTTTCGTTTTGTGTGTGCTCGCTATTCTGTGTTTTCTATATTATTCAATTTGTTTTCTATAGTTCAACATCGAGTAGAAAAGAATTTAGTATTTTAAGGCTTGTTTGAAAAATAGTCAGGAAAAAAAAAAATTATATTTATTTTTTATAAGCCTTTAAATTGCACTATGATACAAGCCCTGTATTGCAAAAAAATTTATAAATACACAATTTACGGATACAGGATACACAATATCCTGTGGCTTACATTTTTTATTATGTATCACACAACGTTTCGTTTCGTGTGGAAATGGAACACAATCTCTTGCACAACATTTGCACCTACCACAACTGTACTACACAGAGTCAATTTTTTGATAAATTTTTGCACTCTGAGTGGTGCGTTTTTAAATCAAATCAAATGAGATTTGAAGATCAAAGATATTCCGGTGATAGAACTATTTCAGTTGTCCACCCACTCAAAAGTAAACCGAAGATAGAATGTTTATAGAAATAGGTAGATGTATTTCTGTAAAGCAATCTGTTTTAAAGGGTCTTCTCTGTTTAAAACGTAACGTTAAGGCTAAAGCTAAAACTTTCACGTGTAATAGATTGAAATTTCATCTTTTATACCGAGTCCTATCCAATCAACTAACATCTTGAGATGTTCTAGATAAATGTTTTTATAAAAGTAAATTTCAAGATAAACATTAGAGAGCCGTATATTATATTATGTTAGGTATATTATTATGTTTCGATGATTGCTCCGAGAGGTTGTGATTTCGACTGAAAAGTTGTAGTATTGGTGTGATCAACATGGTATGATTTTCAGAGTCTGGGCGTAGGTTATTGGCACTAAATGCTAATAGACTAGAATAGATAAAAAATGTATGGGATTGAGGATTGACATAACCTAACGACAATGTTGGCTCTGTGGTAGAGTAATAACCACAAAAGCATGTCATGCATGTTCTCTAATAAAACTTTTAATAATGCTTTCAACAATTTTCCTGTATGTGTTGCAATATGGAAGGCAGCCCTTTGTCGTACATGATGTGTTTTTGTTGAAATCTCCCAGTTATATAAAAATAACTACCTACATGTATTATTTCAAAAGGAAGTCAAGGAAAGAAGCTAGTATTGAATTAATATCAATAAATGGCTATTTCCGGTGTTCGAAACCAAATTTGTTCGTAGAACTTATTTCGAAGCTTGTCAGAACATGAATAACTTAAGAAAGGTTGAAATCTATTATTATCTGTGTTACAGTAAAGGTCTACATTTAAAATACATGACGTCATACGAGTCGTGTATTCGATATGTTTGCAAAATTCAACTTGGCTTAATGGATTTTATTCAGTAATGTTTTATTTAGAAGGAAATTAAATACTTTTTTATTGGTAGGAAACAAGCATTCGGCTGGCTTGATGGCAAGTGGTAACCTATGGACATGACCGACCGTGTAGGAAGAATAGGAATGAGGAAGAAATAGGAAGAGGACCGAAGGGGTAATTGAGCTACCGGCTATCTTGAAATGTACTGTACCTGCTGTGCTAGCTATAACTCATCTGATTTATAAAAGTACAAAAT
Source organism: Parascotia fuliginaria (assembly GCA_963082885.1). NCBI lineage: Eukaryota > Metazoa > Arthropoda > Insecta > Lepidoptera > Erebidae > Parascotia > Parascotia fuliginaria. The sequence goes on along the minus strand of OY720180.1, from coordinate 1,961,470 downwards.
TATAATAACCTATACGTTCAACTCTCGTATTTTAACCAAAAGAATGTAAAAAGTTTATATTTTCAGTTGTTTGACTTAAATATTCACTAAGTGTTTACCTACATCAAAAGTTTCTATATAAGATATTTTACGAAATCTTTGACCTCGTTTCTCTTTCTCGTAAGGCGGAGTTTAGGCACATAGGAATTTCGTCAAATGGGAAAAGAATGTAGGTAGTATTTTTGTTTTGTTTTCTTGAAGGACTTATTTTTAGAATATTGAGCAAACCTATACTCTTACATTACAAAGACGACATACTTATAAAATAACTTTTTTATGATTTGCTTATCTTTTATTTCATGTCTAGTTGAATAGAGTATAAGTGGAGTAATATCGAAACTCTGACTGTAGGTGCTCAGGTAGCTTTTCAGACACCATTTAACAGTCAGGCATTAACCAGGTCCCTAAGATAGTTTGCAGGTCCCATTACCGTTAATATAGTTAACGTGATTAAGATCAATTACTTAATCAGCCTTTATATGAAGGTTTTTATCACTCGTTAAAAAAGGAGTATCCAGCCTCGTGATATAGGAACATCAGGTTCATCAATCTCTTTCGATACGTCTAAAGACTTTACTAAAATTCCTCTCACAGCGAAAGCTACCGATTCATCCTATGTCATCGAAATTTTATCTCAAAACTTCGGCTATCTCTATTCAATAAACTGTATATAAAATACTTTTTCAGTAAAGTAGCTGTCATTAACTCATTAGTGTCATTTATTTTTACTATTACAAAAATTGTATTACAATAGGCAAAAAGAATTATTTTATTTATTAGTTTGGTCCTTAGGTACTTATATCTATAGTTTATTGAGTGAATTGGTTTATTATTTATTTTTAATTTAAATGGCAAACAAGCATAGACCCATCCGATGATGGTTACCGTTACATAATTTTTTTATATTATAGCCGCTATGCTTTTTAATAATAAAAACCACTTTTAGACTGTAATTCTAACAATTAAAACAAACGTCAAGTATGGAAGAGTATAATATCTACCTATAACCACTACGTTTATCAAGCACCACACTTTTGCTTATACTCATCACAGTTATTATTCAAATTACGCCAGTACTTATATACTGTTTATGTTCTGAATCACGTAATGACTGAGCCTATTTTAATTATCTACCGAAACACAGATACCTGGGCAGCACATAAACCCTTTCGAGATAAAATCAATTTCAATTTGTGTGAGAGCTTTTAAACTGGACGTACATTCTCGTTTCGCGGTTGAAATTCATTTTCATAATCTATTTTTGCAATTCGCTTTTACTAATTTGACGTTTTAATTTTTTATGCTATGGTAGTATCGAGTTGCACTAATTAATTTTTGTCATAGTTTTGCTCACAGACCTGATAGCTGTTAGTGCAGATAAATTGTAGAGTGGTCACTAGGTATAGAGCAGGCTCTTTTATAATGTGGTCTGATGAGTTGATAAAGGAGGCGGGCGACCGATTAATGAAGGCTCACGACCGGTTAAGGTTAAGATGGTTGTGGCCGGTCTATGTCTAACAGTGGACCTCTTTCCACTCCAGTCTAGAATACCAATAGAACCACTCAATTCCTTCCCGTAAGTTAGCAATACGACTTTACAAATTTGTGTACTAAGATATTAAGTAAAATATTTACATAGGTATACCTTGGTAGTAACTAAACGTGGTGGCAAACGCCCGAGTTGCAATCAAATTCATTTAGTGATAATTCTATTCGGACGGCTCAGGATGAACATTGAGGGTGAAAAACGAATAATAAAAGACGAGATGGGCGGGTGACCTCATAAAGATATTAAGAAAATCTCGGACAATATTGGCATATTTATATATATAAAATAATAAGGAAAGGCGGCAAAGTCCATGTTTTTAAATCTTTCCAAGACTTATGCAAAACATTGTACTGTGCAACTTAACAAGCAATTTGGAACAAGGCAGCTGATCGTGTTTGCAATTTTAGCAAATTTACAAGTATAAATACATCCACAGAATAGGTCGGAGAAAAACGTTCCATTTGTTACAAAGACGAAGCATAATGCAAATAGGTACGACTGGCGATTTAATAGTTTTTCTTACAACTTTGTCCCTGCACTGTAAATATATCATTTCATATACATACACGTCCAAATGATAGTCAATACAACGTACAGATAGCTTGCAATTACGACATACCAACTACCTACGTCAACAGGTAGGTTGTGAGGCGCCCAATCCATTTAGAATACCTTATATCTATAGGTGTATGTTTGTAGGATGAAAAACGAAATAGCGTTTATTCGGAAATTGGAAATGTCCTATTAGTATTCTGTTTATTAGGCTTTTGTGACGTTATAAGTTAATTGCGACCTGTAGGTACGTGCTTCAGAATTAATTTTAACGTTTCACTACTTTTATAATTAGCCGCGATATTTTGTCGTACAGATAATAATAATAATAATACCACAACAACCACACAACGCCATCTAGACCCAAAGTAAGCATATATTAATTGCTTGTGATATGGGTTCTAGAATGCGGATAAACATACTTATATAATTTATTTTCGTAAATACATACATATTATACATAGAAACACCCGGACCAATGCAAATAGCCATATTCATGCACACAAATATTTGCACTGAGCGGGAATCGAACCCGCGACCTCTGCGTGGCAGTCCATACACAGTACCACCGAACCACAGAGGTTGTCAAAATAATATAAGAAGCCCAAAGATAATGCCTTCTTCCTCCAAAAGGTTGTAGTTATAACAACACTACCTATGTAGTGTTTCTGGCAGGGAGGTAAAAATGGGCAACTATCAATCGTTCGGGGTGTTATAAGGGCGACCATTGGCACAGGTACTACCGGTTTCCAATAAAATAAATTACATTATAAATCTTGCGATACATTGATATCAAACATGTATATAAATATATTCTAAATTGACTTTAGACATTACTGCCTTACAGATAAGAAAAACGTCGTGAAAACCTGGACTTACATTCTATAACAAAATGGTCAGCAATCGCTTTGAAATGAAAGCTCATGCCTTCTCTGTTTAAGAGGCCTTTACCCTGCAGTAAGATTATAATAATCGGAGACGACGTCAAAGGCACTCATTTTATCACTGGCTTATAACGAAATATCGAAACGAATGAACTACCTAAATGTGGATTGTAACTAGAAATGGGCTTTGTTACAGAACCGAATGAAAGGGTCCACCTGAGCTAAGCCAAAGGCCAACGGGGATGTAGGATTAAGACGATCGGTCAAAAATTTAGAGGCCACCATTCCGAAAGCCATTTAAACTGCTGGTATGGTGGCCTCCACTATGACGGCTGGGAATGGGGTTAGGGGAAGGGAGTGAGGGAGGTGAGGAAAAAGGAAAGGGGGAAAATTGGGCCTCCGGCACTCTCACTCTCCGAACGAAACGCAGTAGTACGAATACTACTTCTCTTAAGTCGATCTTCTATGAAAGGGTAGTACTTCCCCGGACGATCCGGCCCATTCATGCTGAAACCAGCGTGGATCTACTACCGTACAATTAACTTTTATTTACTACCGTAAAAAAAACAAAAAAAGATTTAAGACAACGTAAAAAAGGGGTGATAAGGCTTTTTGAATTTAGACTTTTGGTGTCGGACTGTATGGAAAATATCGACCGGCCGTGCGCAGTACGACAACCGCACTGCTAACGAACCGCAGCAGTCCGAAACTAAACGCCTACATTGAATGAAAGAGCCCTAAGATTGCTAAGGAACGCGAGAGAGTGCGAGCTTTTCCGATGACGTCATCCCAGACAGAAGTGTAGTAGAAAAAGCAAAAAGGCTGACACCACCACATGTGTGATGAATAGTCAGAAAGAGAGAGAGAGAAAAAAATTGTATTAGGAGTAAAATAAATATATTTAAGTACTAGCTGTTGCCCGCGACTTCGTTCGCGTGAAAATTCAGATGGGTGTGCCTGTATGAGAATAATGCGTGCCTGATTTTATGGCAATCGTACATTGTATGAATAATAAATATCAGTATCATCCGTCTCTATGGCGAATCCAGTTTAAACCCGCTACCGCTAAAACTGACAAACCACTTTCACACAAACTTGCGACTGTTATTTGCCCACTTAATAAGGGTGGCTTCTGAATATTAAAAAAAGAGTATTTTCTAGTAATTTGGTAATCCTACTATAAAAACTATAGAAGTTTCATACAAACTTTGCCACCCCTTATACCCTCTTAGGGGATGGATTTCGCAAAATTCCGTCTAAGTGAGCACCTATATCCTAATAGGAACGACCATGCAAAGTTTGAGATTCCTAGCACTTGTTGTTTCTGAGATTTCGTGATGAGTGAGTGAGTGACCTTGTGCTTTTATATATATAGATAGCCTTTGACCGCAACTTTTTTCCAATAGACATTTTTATATTGTTTAAATACTGTTTTTCATACTATTTATAATCTCCCATTCATTCAAATCCTCTTTCACCTACCTAAAGATATCCCTCGTAAAAACAATATACAATACACAAAAGCAAATTTTCACTACAATAACTTTCCGCTTCTCCTTCTTCCCTATCGCTCTTTTTCTCCACTCTCCACAGTTACCTCCTTTCTCCCCTCCCCTCCCCCTTCTCCTCTTCACCTCCTTCTACATCCCTTGCCCCTCCTCCAGCATCTCTTGCCCTTTCCTCAACTTCCCTCTACCTTGCCTCCTCGCTTTGCCCTCTCTTCCCCCTTCCCTCTCCTTCCTTTTCCTCCTTTCCTCTCACTTCCTATCGCTTCCTATCCCTTCCCCTCCCATTTTCCACCATTCGAGTACTCCTTACTTTCCTCGTCCCTTCCCCCTCCCTTCCTCTCCCGTCTCCCTCACTTCCCCCTCACTTTCCCCTCACTCCGCGTCACTTCCCCCTCACTTCCCTCTCACTTCCCCGTCACTACCCCCTCACTCCCTCCTAACTTCCCTCTCACTTCCCCCTCACTTTCCCCTCACTTTCTCCTCACTTCCCCCTCACTTTCCCTCACTTCCCCCTCACTTCCCCGTCACTTCTCAGTCACTTTCCTCTCACTTCCCCTCACTTTCTTCTAACATTTCCCTCACTTTCCCCTGACTTCCCCCAGACTTCTCCCGCATTTCCCCTACACTTCCTCTTCACTTCCCCCTCACTTCCCCATCACTTACCTCTCACTTCCCCATCACTTCTCTCTCACTTTCCCCTCCCTTCCTCCTTCCCCTCAAGTCCTCCTTTTCCTCCCTTCTTTCCCTCCCTCCCCCTCCCTGCAAATTTCAAGTCGCTAGCTTCAAAAGCTAAAGATCTTTGTATAGAATATTTCATCCCTAATTTCACCCCTCTAAATCCACTCCTGTTAATATAAAAATTATAAGGATATTTTTTATTTAAATAGAAGTATTCCAAATCTAAATTTTAAAACTATTAGTTTAAAAATGAAGAAGATTCACAATCGTTTTCATCACTTTTCACACACTTAGGAATTTAATTTTAAAAAACCCTTTCTTAGTACAACCTCTAGACATTTAGACAAACACACCCTCCAAATTTGAAGTCACTACAACCAGCAGTTAAGGCCGTGCGTTGTCTGTTAGTCAGTCAGTCAGTCAGGACAAAGTCTTATATAATATGTATGGGTGTATGGATGTATGGATTAGACGTATAGCCATCGGGGATCAAAGCATACAGGCTGCTAGGAATGCTAACACGTGATAGATCCACATATAGCTGACCGTGCGAAAAACAGCTAATACTTAGCTCCACACCCACAACTTTTAGTTGTCTGACCTTGGGCTTTATTAATTGTCATCGCGAAACATAGGCTCACTGGAAACTGGACTCATTTAAAACTAAACGGAAGATTGTTTAGAATGACAGGAATCCGAGGAATAAAAACACTATCAGCTATTCCGCAACCTGTTAAAATCACTGCTTCTATAAGATTACGTAGTAAATTAACGAATGTTCGATGTGACTCTTTAAATTGGCATAACTTTTTTATTTATGAACCGATTGACATGAAACAAACACTAAATGTTAAGTGAAGCTTGCCACAATATATTAGTGAAAACCATATTTAAATCGGATAAGCCGTTTCTGAGATTAGCGTGCACAAACGCACAGACAAACAGACAAACAGACAAACAGACAAACAGACAAACAGACAAAAATTTTAAAAATCATTGTTTTGGGTTTTATTTGCGTTGATATAGGTCCCAATAGTATTTTTTCTCATATATCTTCCATGTACAGACAGCGATCGGTTACATTTTTATTATATGTATAGATTAATTACTATATAAATAGAGGTTTATTTCTCTTCCACAATGCAGCAATGTCGATCGAGAACAAATTCTTCATCTGTTCGAGGTTAGAAATTCCATGAGTCAAATTCTATTAGATGAATTCCTTCTTGCAAAGCAGGTATTATATTAATAACAGCGAAATATATCAGTATTCACATCTATTACTAAAACTGAGACATATTTGCATAACATCGTCTTCTAACGACAGTTTCGCGTGTTCACTACTTATAATATACCTGAATTAATTGAACATATAATACGTTTAATTATTTCTACTATGATATTTATCAACGAATTTTACTTTGACGTCACAAAGCAATTAATGGAAAAGGTTAGATATAACAAAAATTTTATTCTTCCTTGCTTCGAGTTTTCCACAATCAGTCTCTTCTGCTACCAGTATCTACTTATAATTCTTCCTTCAACTTAGTACCTATCCTATATAAAATATTGGATAGGTACTAAGTATATATACTATATACCTCTATTGAAAACACATCCCATCATGGATGATTTAGGTTAAGGTAAAATTGATATAACTATACCTAATCTTTTGTGCATAAAAGTTATTGAGCGAAATTCACCTTTAAAACTCACTACGTTCTACCTTTCTTCAAATGTTTATTATTTGGAATTAACGAAAACGTGGAGAGATTATAAATAAAATTCAACATTATTTGGAAGATTGTTCATTAATGTTTCCGTTATGATCGAGCACGAAATTTATTTGACATCTAATCAACATTATGTCTCTCATAATTATTTAAAGATTATAGCGGCTATACAAAGTGTTCACAATTTATCCGACACGCAGTTATTCTAATTGCGTGACGTCACCAGAGCCCGCTGGATAATCCGGGTGAAGTTTAATATCGGCCGGCATCAACCTACTGTTCGACTTGAGTTCAGAACATATTGTACCTTTGATCTGGTATTCTACATCATTAAATGAATTCATCTCTTAAAGCCATATGTATCATATTTAGTATATCTAGGACGAATTTTGCTGACTACGAAATTTAATTGGGTAAGTTTTCGTTTAATTGCTAGTTGAAAATAAGAAACGAATCTTTAACGTACAATATATACGAGCTACCTACTTACCTTTTTAAATTTAGGTAGGTATATGTACTGTAATAGTAAATTGTGTTAAAATAATATTTTCCTCAAAATGATAGAACTACTATTAAATACCCAAATACTAGTTAATTTAAACCTTTTTGTTGCCAAGGACCTGCTTAGTTCATTGTAATCGTTTGCTGGAGACCAAGAACTCGCGCGTCGTAACTGCATAGATAGGTAAATTACCACATTAGATATTATAGCATGCAAATGTTACCTAATGTTTAAATTGACAGAGATAGCATTACACTAGGCCACTTTAAGTTGTTGTACGTTTCAGTACTGGCTCAATAATTTAAAAACAGTTTAATAATAGCATGATTCAGATCAACATTTATTACTTATAAACTTGTAAAGAATACAAATTTATTCATTGTTAATATAGGTACGTACTTACTCAACACAAAACAAAATAATTGAGAACATTAAGTTAAACCAAATTTCTTCTCTATTAGAGCTTAGACGAATAAATAACTTATCTAAAAATCACGACATAAGAAAAATAATGAAAACCTTAAAAATTAAATAATCTTTTTGAAAATTATTCAAAGTACTTATTTTTTTAAACGAAACAAATAAAAAAAGTACGGAAATTAAATACAACGTTTATTTACATTCGTTTAATTTAAAAGTATCTAATTCCTGAACACAGTTGCGAAACAGAACATTAAAAAGCTTGACTTATTTTTTAATTTAAATTCGTTTCTGTTATTTAATTCTCTGGCTTTACAGCCGTACTACGCTGGCTAAACAGCGAAATTCCTTTACGTGAAATCCGACCTGAAGTTTAATAACACGGAGTTCGGACTTTGTACACATACTGTGTAGACTTATTTTGTTTGCAGAGAACCAAATCGTGTTTGGACTGTAAGTAAAACATGCCATCATTAGAATCAGAAATAGAATTTTGAGACAACATTTATTTATATTATAAAAACAACGTTATAAAACTACCTAGGTGTAGATAGTGGCTTCTAGTTTTAATGAGGAAAAAATATAAATTAAAGCTACTAAAGATTGTCTGGTACAATTAGCGGCCGTAACGACAAAAGCAAATTCTTTTAGGCAACCTTTATTATTCTATAACATCACGGCATTAGCATTAGCGTGACTGTTACCGACTGTGAAAGAGAGAGGCATGGAGGAACAGAAAAAGGACTTCTTTCTTGTAGGAGTAATTAGGCCTCTGGCGTTTTCAATTACGGAACCACATGCAATTAATACTAAATACTATTTTACTTCTGCATTTCTCAAGTGGGAATGAGAAGGACAGCTCGCGGATCTAATAACCGTTGGGGTGGAAGAGTTCTAAAGTGGCTAAGACGAATTGGACGTTCTGATAATTTTACTAGCATCGGTTAATTTAAGTTCATTCATGTCAAAACCGATTGAGCAAGATTTTCATGCTAAGTAGCCTAATTTCTCTCTCTTTGATCCACTTGCTTTATCCTAATGCTACTGAGTCACACTACAATAACATTTGTCGAGAAGTTAATCGTTACATTATACAGCTGTACGAATTTATTCTGATTTCCTGCGGGATTCCACAAAACTATTGTGCAAGTCACCTCCATTATAATTGTGTCAAATGTCACAATGAAATTCATGTAGGTACTTTCTTTTACATTGTATGTTTATACTATGTACATTTTAAAAAACGGTTGTATTCTGATATAATTATACTGCCTGGAAAGTGCTTACGAAAATGCAAACTATTAGAGCATTTATTATAATAAAATAATTCTCCTTATGTTATGCCGCAGAAGTTGGGCAACAATAAAACACTGTAGAACCCAGAATCTAGATAACCCTTTACAAAGGATTGACCCAAACTGGTATGAAATAGAGAGATATAGAAGAAGGCAGAAGCCTTTTGCCTTGCAGTGGGACACAGTAAGCTTAAAATAATAATTAAATACTAAGACGAGAATATTTTAGAGAATAATTTACTTAAATATCTTAAATATCTTTACCAAATTATAAAACTAACTAAAACAGACAGTGACCTGATATTTCTTTTTGCAACATTTAAATTAAACTTTTATACCTCGGCAGGTCAGTCACAGGAATAAACGTCGAACATTTTAAACAAAAGTATCTCCTAAGCTGGAGGCTAAACTGGGTTGTTCGAAACCACTAACAAAACGTACCAAAATATACTGACCTTTTAACTGACACAGATAGAAATGCCTGCAGATAAGGCGTTTTTGGCTTGTTACTAAAATACTTAACTGTGTCGGTGAATCTATTCTTGTATATCAAAGTTTAATTGGTGAAAAGGTAGGTGATGTTTAGGTTACAAATAAAATTGATCGTTATGAACATTTGCCTGAGCGGACACACTTCTTTTATTTTATTACATCTCTCTCTTATACCTAGGTTACTTACCTACATCTTAGAGTCTAACCGGTCGCGACTGAATATTGAAAAACTCGACAGTACAATCTTAGCAATATGATTTCTATTTTAACTATGATTTTGTTATATAATCTCGAGATCTTCATGCATTGTGTTTATTAGTAAAGATTAAAGAGTATAGCTCTACACGTTCGAATATAGTAAGTACCTAGGTAACTATTAAATTACTGCAATATAAAAGCTTTTATTCTCTAATTTTGTTTTGAATTTACGCCATTATTTCTTAGTTCAGTATTGTTAATGATGTTGATCAGCATCAACGTCCTGTGTTCCGATTGCATCTTGCAAGTATATATAACTGTCCGCTGTGAGCTGCGCCTGATTGTTCCTAATATAACTCAAATTTTTCGTTTTCGCAAACAACAAAATTGGCTAAGCGACACATGAAAATATATTAGATGATTATCTTCTCCTTTCTTAATCATTACACTGTAGAATAAAAACTTACTACTAGCTACTACTAGTAGATACTACTATGTTTATATTACTGGAGTACAAAAGTGAAGTATCTATCCTCGCCGTAGCAAAACAAAAGTGGGTACTGTAATTAACCGTATGAGAGATGGATTTCAATTATTCGACACAAGATTGTGTTATGTTATCATAGTACTCAATGAGGGTGTTTAGGAAATTTTGCCGCCAGTTGACACTACTTCAACTGTCACATTGGGCCAATCAGGGGTTAACTTTTAAAAAAGCGCTTGACAGCTAGACCTGAAGCATCGGTGCTGCCACCTGTTGGGCACCATTTTAGAAAATCATTTCAGTAATTTTCTTTTGTCCTTAAGCATGTGAATTATCCATTTTGTAAATTAAACATTAAAATTTGCGAAATGAGCAAAAATAAATATTTGTTTTGATAGCACTGTCTACTAACTGGTGGCGAAAATTTTCTTAAACATTCTCATTACAATATCACTCTTAGAAAATAGCTATCCAAAAATAACTATAGCAACTTCATTTGAAGAAGATTGATTGAGTTTTCAAACATGTATCAAAATTAAATATTTTAAATCAAAAGCATTAAGGTGTATTGATATCAACTTCGAAGCAAATCATCCCCAAAATAACTTTTTTTCCTTTCTAGCCTCTTTAAAGGATAAATTTTAATAAAATACAGAACATATCTTCCATCAATTCTGTTAAAAAATGTTTATGCAAAATTAGAAGTAGATTGTATCGATATCTACGTTTATATAGGTGAAGGTGTGACACTTTTTGCTTGATTTTTGTATTAGACCGACGTCTAGTTGTTACTATGTTAATGGTTATTAAGACAAGTGTTTGTTATTTGGTTTATTTTATTTTATTTTTAATCATCAACTATTTAACTGTCAATTGATGAATGATTTAAATTGTGAAACAAGCCCTAAATTATATTGAACAATTTACATACGCATCTTATAAAATCAAGTACGTCGTCTCCAAAGATTTGTCTCTGTTGGCTTCCATCTCTGATTTTGGTTCCTAAACTTAACCCTAAACTGATTGCTAAAGAATTCCACCTTTGTACTTTCGTGCATGATGTTCAATAATTAAAAATAAAATAAAAAAATTAACTTTAATATGTAACGTTTATCCAACATTTTATTGTTACTTCGACAAGATTATTTAATACCTCCACTATACCTTCATTTAAGGTTTCATAAGCCTACATTAAATTGCACACAACACTGTAGTAAAATACAGATTTTTTAAAATCATGTTAAAAAATATACCTACTGTATGTGTCTGCATTATGGCGCGGCACGAGCTTTACAAGGCTCATGCGCAAAACGTCTCTTTCGCAAAATGTCCCCTGGTCGCAAAACGTCTCTTTCGCAGAATGTCTCTTTCGCAAAATGGCTCTTTCGCAGAATGTCCCTTTATACGGAGCTTGCGGTGCGCAAACTGTCAACGCGTGACGTCGAGCCGGGCCCGTCGCTGTCATCGTATGATGATCGTAGATAAATACGTCGTCCTGTATTAGCGAAGGCTGGGCTAGCGTTTATACTACCTTCGAGTGCCTATCTCCAGGAATACCTCGCCTTAAAAGTAGGTACCTACCTACCTATAGGTAGGCTAGGATATAGTCACGTGAATACTAACATTTTTATAACTAAGGGGCTTATTATTCTTCATTATTCTTCATAAAAGATCTCATATTCACCCTTTCAGTATATCTCTACTAAGTCATTACTACAATAAACTGACTTCTATATTATAGAATTGGAAGTAGAGGTTATACTAATGGTATTTTCCTTTGTGCGTTCGATTCCATTCCCATATGGGACCAATTGTGTAATCTGCAAATAGTTTAGTTTCTATAGAGTACTTTGTATTCCCAATAGCAATAGCTGTATAACTCTACGCAGTAGTGTAGGTTTAAATATTTATAAATAAGTCATTTATAAAGTTAAGACTACTGTCTTGACAGCTATTACTGACTGTGCGGTCAGTAGATTGATTCCTGGTTGGTTAACATATTTTAAATTTTCTTCTCGTAAAACGCATATTGCTTCGCTAGTTACAATTTGATAAGCTTAAATTACCTTATGAAGTTGTAGCTGCTGACTTATTATAAAGTACTAGATGTTGCCCGCAGCTCCCCCCGCGTGAATGTCGATTATATCGCATTTTCCGTACAAACTTTCATCCCATATCTTACAACCCCTGCAAGTCATTGTTTCGAGATAAAAATATAGCTATGTTGTTGCCCAATGTCTATTCTATCCCTATACCAAATTTCGTCAAATTCGGTTCAGTGGTTTAGCCGTCAAAGCGTAACAGACAGACAGACACAGAGAGTTGCTTTCGCGTTTATAATATTAGTATGATTTATTTCTTTCATGTCTGAAAGAGATTAGTCAAACTTGATTGTAACGCCTGTATATAATAAATTAATAACACGCGAGTAAACTTTTTTATTATAATAATCTTCCATCTTTTCTTTTTTAGAAAATAGCTTAATGATATGTGACATAAATTGTAATTCAATATACATAGTGATGTGCTATTCACAATCATGCGAGAATACACACACCCACGTAGGTATAATTTCCTCCTGTTATTAATGTTTAATGCGAATGTACTTTCAACGACAGCCAACATACATTCTTGATTAGATTGAAATGCCGGTTTCAAATTTATATTCTGTTTTATAGATATTTTTGTCGTATAATGGTTACCTGATCTATTGTATAAGTATGAAAGGTTAAAAAGTGAAAGCAGGCAAGTGCAAATGTGACTTACAGGTTATGTATGAACTATTCAAGTAAGGACATTACTGGTATACTGCAAGACATTACATGACTGCTGTGTGGTCTTCAGTTTAGAGGTCCAATTAATATAGACCCCGTGGGTTTTGTAAGGAGAGATTAATAAACTACCATGTAACCCAGTAAAGGACAGCAGCACCTGTGCTGTAAATATTATCGTACGACGGTCATCAATCCGCTTGCGAAACGCTGCTGCAAGGTACCTTTTTATTTTTTTTTTCGTGGGAAGGTAGGGAGAGCGGCGCACCGTAATACCGGCACTCCTCTCCCGCCACGGCCTCGCCACTCCTCAGCCGCAGTGTCGCCGAAGCAACACCGCAGCCCGACCCAGTTGCGGTGTCGCCTATACAGCACCGCAACCCTCCTGAGCCGCTCCGTCGTGGGCTTACCACCAAAGCCCAGAGGAGCGGCACCTCTTTGGGATTCCTCTTGGTTCACCTTGGTTCCGGGTAACCACGGTCACTAAGCCCCCCCGCCGCGACAAGGCGAGAACCCCGTTTGGGGGGGTGCTGCAAGGTACCTGGTACATTCTTAGTCATCTCACAATAACAACATAAAGAGATAAAATGGTCCCATTTTCTAAGCCGGAGATCACACGGCCCATTAAATATACAATTACATATCCCTACGCTTCAAATTCTTTGTGAAAATAATATTCTGGGCAATACAAACAAATTCGAAAAGTATCTACTTAGAAACTTTTTTCATATGATTGTATTCATAAACAACACATGTACAGGTTTTGATATATCGAGATACCTATTGTGTTCAACGTCTGTGACACAAACAGGTAAATCTTTGATAAAGATCGAAAACCTACACGACTATCTGTTTCGTAAGGTGTAATGCAGTTTCCGATCTGTTTAGTGTTTTGTGAATTGATTTCATATCAGTAATTCTTATAGACAGGCTATTTACTACATCGTGTCTCTTCATCCCTCTCTTCAGAAGTAAGTGAACATGTACCTCCTAAATTATTATTATTGTATGTATATTATGGGTTCTAAAGTGAATTTCATGATTCAGCATCGATCTTCAGAGACATTGTCAAATAGTTCTGTAATTAAGTAACATTTCTGTGTGAAGACGTGATTAATTAATTACCAATATCTACTTACTATTAAGTCGTGATCTATAACAATCGATCGGTTAATAAAAGATTTCAAAACTGTCAGTCTCTTACATAGTTTATTCATGGTACAATACAGGGTGCCGAGTGCGAGTTGTTTTTACGTTAAAGCGATCGAAATGTTTACCGCTTTTGGTTCTCTGATTGGTTAAGAGATTGGAGCAGAGCACCGAACGTCATAAACGTGTTGATCGAACGTATAACAAACTCGTCAAAATCACCAAACCAAAAAAACAAACTCGCACTAAGCCCTCAGACCAGTTCCGAAACTCCGGTTCTGTAGACGGCTGAAGCGAATCTATGTAAGTATTGTAGGTGGTTGTTAAACTGAACAAGAAAGAATTTCCTATTAGCAGCAGCTCTCGCCAAGGTAACACTAATTTGCAGACATCATTAGAAAGAGAGTAAAGCTCTATTTATAGATAAAGCTATTTTTATATTTCATAGCGCTTTAACCCTTAGCAACTTCCACGTTATATTTTTGTTATAGTCTAATTTTCCTCTTGATATTTTCTTTAAGATATGATAGGTACCTGGTAGGTACCTATTATTACTTACTTAAAAACATTTAAACTAAGTGTGGTTCCATTCTTAGCGTTAAATAAATACTGCCAACAATATTTAACTTAAAACAACTTAAGTAACACAAAACATTTTCTCAATAAATCTAATTTCCTACGACCATTTTCTTCAGAACAAAAATCTACAACTAAAATTGAATTAAGGACTTCGTCAGACCCATTTAGATTGTCTATTAAAATGAAGGTGTAGTCCATAAAGCTGGCCATAAATAAATTAAGGCTGTACTTTCCAATACTTTTGCCTATATCAATCGCTTCGGCTGTTTTGTCAAAACTCCGAGATTTGAGAACGTTCGATGTTATTTATTTTCTTCAATCGAAGTATAAGTTTCCCTGTTATTTTCCTTTAAGAACTGTTTACGAAAAGTAATTATTTATAATTGAGTTCTATTTTTGTATGCAAGCTAAATAAACAGTCTGTTTATCTTAACCTACCTATAGTTTAACTTTGTAATTTCGACACAATCTGTCGAACTTCACAACAGTTTTGTAACTGCTTCCTCTTGATCGTGAAATCCTAAGTTAAATCTTGGTCTACCTCTCTCGACCTGTTATTATTGTAGTCGAATAGGTACATAGCTAATCTAACTATTGATTACCTCCGATTGAAGCATTTTGTGTTCGATTCCCGGGATAAAACAACACATAAATATTGATTCAGTTAGGGTGTGCTCTTACTTTGTGTCCTTTAATTGTATTGTTGTTAACTATCTTGCAACACAGTTGTTCTTATCCAGGAGGTTTTTTGAAAACATTTTGAATTTTTGGGTTTTTTTGGGTCTGCAGACCAATGCAATGACTTTCTGTTACATTCTGCCTAAATGATATGTTTGCAAGGTATCTTTTTTAACCGACTTCAAAAAGGAGGAGGTTATCAATTCGGGTCGTGTTTTTTTTTTTTTTTTTTTTTTTTGTATGTTTGTTACCTCATATCTCGGTCATTTATGAACCGATTTGAAAAATTTTTTTTTTATTTGAGAGGGTTTACTCTGAAATTGGTCCCATTTTTTTATTATAAGAAATGGTTCAGTGGTTGTATGTTTGTTACAACTTAACTCCGTCATTTATAAACCAATTTGGAAAATTCTTCTTTTATTTGAAAGGGTATACTCCGAAATGGGGTCCCATGTTTTTTTTATAAAGAATAATTTAATATTTTGTAACAAATCGTTTGCAAGAAGTGAAGACGTGTAAAGCAACACGTCGATGTCTTTTGCGACGAATTATCTGACATTGACATGTCCATGCTACAAGTGCGAAGTGATTTTCAAAATTCATTTTTTGTTAGAAACGAAGTAGCCCTGGATGAGTGACCATATGCATTTTTTGTATATCTGAGCGATTGCTCGGTCAGTTATATTATGATTTTTGATGATTCTTTATTGTTGGTAGATCATCACTTTTTTGTTTTGATTTGTGGTTTCTGGGATTCAGGGTTTAGCGATCGAGAAAGTGTTGACAAGGACCTTATATTTCTATTTACAATCTTACCTCTCGTCTCTACTTTCTTTCAAACGGCGCGGCGCTGTCTCATTTGCGCAGCACGTTTAGTAGGTCTACCCATATTGAATATATTTATACACAATTAATTCCCACTAAAAGTTTAAAAATAAAATTATTTTTAGAAAAAAAATGAAAACCGACTTCAAACAACACCTACATGTTCAATCCTTAACTAAAAAGTAGAAAATAATATTTTAATTACTTCATAGCAAAGAACATTAAAGGGGAATCAACGCAATCCTTGATACCTATGTATAATACTTTACTATTTATAGTTTTTAATCAGTTATTTTGGAGTCGGTGCCAGCCAAGAAGGTTCATAATGACCTTCATAAAAATAACCTACCTACTAGCAAAAAAAACCTTCTTGATTAATCTATTAATACATGAATGAAAAATATAGATTTAATACAAGAAATCGAACGGAATCTGATAAGTGCGCGTCAAATTTTTTATGTATATCTGAACACAACTATCAATGACGTCTGCGTTCACGAGTATGACCGCGTTCGGGTAGTGCACTCAGGCATATCCCCCACGCGTGCAATTACCGCCCCGTGCACTACAAAAGTTGGTTGCAAAGACAGAATTAAAGATCCTTCTTGGCTGGCACCGACTCCAAAATAACTGATTAAAAACTATAAATAGTAAAGTATTATAGGTATCAAGGATTGCGTTGATTCCCCTTTAATGTTCTTTGCTATGAAGTAATTAAAATATTATTTTCTACTTTTTAGTTAAGGATTGAACATGTAGGTGTTGTTTGAAGTCGGTTTTCATTTTTTTTCTAAAAATAATTTTTCTTACCTCACAACCTTACCCTATTTCATATAAACACTATAAAACCTACAAAAGTACGTGCGAATAAATTTGAATGAGATCACCAGTCCTTAGACACGTCACACAGCTTCCAATATGGCGTCAATCAGATTCAGTGAGCCATCTACTTTTCCGTTGGTACCTACTTAATATACATTACATACGCTTCATAATAAACAATTGGATAAGTGATATGTATGCAACTGTGTGAGTGTGCGTGTGCACACAAGTTAGCGCGGCGCGGCGCGTGCCGGCGGCCGGCCGCCGCCTCCATTTGCTATTCAGGAATAAACTAGTGTTCCCAAGGACAAGTTGTTTCATTGCGCTCCTGACGTACCTACATATATATCACTGGCGACGAGTTTTCAACAAACCCACATACCTTCATATTATTTGAAAATGAGTACCTTCTTAGGGAATTTGCCTGTTTTCGATCACAAAACCAGTGAATGGATAATTTACAAAGGTAAATTGACACAGTTCCTGGCCATAAATGACGTGGACGAGCAAAAGAAGAGTGGAATTCTCTTGACCCATCTCACAGATGAGTCGTACCGCTTACTACTCAACCTCGCATTTCCGAAGACGCTGGAGACGCTAAGTTACTGGGACCTAGTAGGATTACTCGACAGTCATTTCAAGGCCAAACAGTGTACATTTGTGGACAAAGCAAAATTTTTTGGTGCCAGCAGGGAGTCGGGCGAATCAATAGGAGACTGGGCGGCGCGATTAAGAGGTTTGGCAACATACTGCGACTTCGGCACTGCTCTGGAAACGAATCTGAGGGATCGTTTCGTCCTCGGCCTGAGTGCTGGTCCAGAACGGGACAAATTGTTCGAGAAGAGTCCATCGACACTTACTCTGGCACGGGCAATTGAAATTGCCGAGCAAGTAGCGTGTGCCAAGGAAGCTAAAGACATGTTTGGTGCCGGCAAGGAGTTGGTGGCGGTTAAGGAGGAACCGGTGTTTCGCGCTAAATTCGGCCGTGGGCGTGGCAACGGCCACGCTAATCCGACCGCGCAGGCGCGGCATGATAGTGGCGATCGCTGTTTAGTTTGTGGTATGAAAAATCATAATAGTGATAAGTGCCGTTATAAAGCTTACAAGTGCCTAAAGTGCGGTAAAAAGGGCCATTTAAAAAAAGTGTGCGGTGACTCTAAAAAAGTATCGGGCGTTTATCATGTTGACACAAACGAGGACTGCTCTAGCAACCAATCGCTAGACACGGCTTGCGATGAGTGCAATAACTTTAATATAATGTATGTAGCTGACAAACCTATACAAATTGAATTAGAGTTAGGTAATCAGCCTATTGTAATGGAACTTGACTCAGGATCTGGTAGCAGTGTAATTTCAGATAAATTATATAACAAAATGTTTTCACAATACTCTTTACAACAGTGCAATGTTAAAATGTGTCTTTATGACGGACATAAAATTTTGCCTTTAGGTTTTTTTACCATTGAAGCAAAATTCAATAAATTGCAAAGAAAAATTAAAGTTTTTGTAGTTAAAAACGGGGGGCCACCCCTGTTGGGTAGAGATTTTATGTCTGCTTTTAATTTATTTATCACAACTGATATTAACTCTATACAAAGCTCTGATAATGATGTTAGTGAAATATTAGCCAAGTATCCTGATCTGTGGAAAGATGAGCTAGGTGCTTTCAACAAATTTAAGGTTACCTTAAAAGTAAAAGAATCGTCAATACCTAAATTTTTTAAGCCACGTACGGTGCCCTTTGCTTTAAGACAGAAGGTTGAACAAGAATTAGAACGATTAGTAAGTTTAGGTATTTTAGTATCTATAAACCACTCAAACTATGCAACGCCTATAGTGCCAGTTTTAAAAGAAAACGGTAAAGTTAAAATTGCGGGCGATTTTTCGGTTACCTTAAATAAAGATTTAATAATTGAGAAATACCCCTTACCCAGAATAGAAGAAGTTTTTGCTACAATTGGCGGAGGTGAATTATATAGTAAACTCGATTTAAAAAACGCGTATAACCAATTTATCTTAGATGAGTCATCTCAAGAGCTTACAACTATAAATACGCATAAGGGACTTTTTAAGTATACGCGATTAGTTTACGGCTTAGCAAACGCGCCGGCAATTTTTCAAAAGTCTATGGAGTCGCTTTTATCAGGCATAGATGGCGTCAGCGTATGGTTAGACGACATATGTATTACCGGATATAATAAAAAAATGCATCTCGAAAGATTGACTGAAGTCTTACGTAGATTAAATGACGCCGGTCTGCGTCTGGAGAAAGATAAATGCGAATTCTTTAAGCGAAGCGTGTGCTATTTAGGATATGTTATAAGTAGGGCGGGATTATCAACCAGTCCGGACAAGGTCAAGGCCATATTGAACGCACCCGAGCCGACAAATGTTACGGAATTAAAAAGGTTCTTAGGCGTAGTTAATTTTTATAGGAGTTTCATACCAAACGCGGCATCTATATTAGGTCCCCTTCATGAGTTATTGCGTAAAGACGCACCGTGGCAATGGGGAGATATACAGCGCAAGGCTATGGCGGCGGTGTGCCGCGAGCTAGCATCGGAGCGCGTGCTGGCGCACTTTGAACCGGCGGCGCAGCTCGTGCTGACGGTGGACGCGGGCCCGGCTGGCCTCGGCGCCGTGTTGTCGCAGCGCGACGGTCAGGGGCGCGAGCGCCCGCTCGCATACGCATCCCGTTCGCTCACCGCCAGCGAGCGCAACTATAGCCAAATACAAAAAGAAGCTACTGCTATTATATATGGTGTAAAAAAGTTTCATCAATATCTATATGGGCGAAGTGAACCATTTATTTTAAAAACCGACCATAGACCCTTGGTTTCTATTTTCAATAATCAAACAGGTATACCGGTAACAACGGCGCTAAGACTCCAAAGATACTCGATTATATTATCAGCATATAATTATATTGTGCAGTACGTGTCCGGAGATAGTAATACTGTGGCGGATTATTTTTCCCGCGCGCCTTTAAAGATTGATAATAACTCGGCCGTGGCCGATAATGCGATAGACACTCACTACGCGCTAATGTTTATGAATGAAGCGTCGCCTGCGACTACAGTACAACAGATAACACAGGCAACGCTAAAGGATTCAGTCATTCAAACGGTTATCAAGTACATGGTACGAGGCTGGCCACGCAAAATTACTTGTAAATTTGTTTTACCATATTTTCTCTGTAAGTTAGATTTACAATTCGAAAAAGGTTGTCTTTTTAGAGGTCATAGAATAGTTATTCCGTCCGAATTAAGAAAAAAAATGTTACGTGAATTACATGATTTTAGGTATAATTAAAACAAAAAATAACGCGCGTAGTAGGATGTGGTGGCCGGGCATTGACGGCGACATCGAGCGCTGGATCGGCTCGTGTACCATTTGCGCAAGCGTGCGCCCTTCGCCCCCGCGCGACCCTCCCGCGCCGTGGCCCGCGGCCGCCGGTCCCTGGCAGCGCGTGCACATTGATTACCTGTCTATAGAGCAAAGGGTATATCTCGTACTGGTAGATTCTTTTAGCAAATGGATAGAATGCGTGTATATGAATAATGGTACATCAACAAAGTCGCTAATATTGAAACTTAAGGAGATATTTTCGACCTTTGGTATTCCGAATGTATTAGTATCGGATAACGATGTCAAAATTAATTCGAATGAATTCAAAACATTCTGTTCATCTAACGGTATTAAGTATATGACATCGCCGATTTACCACCCTCCTAGCAATGGTCAAGCCGAAAATACAGTCAGGACTTGCAAGAAAATGTTAAAGTGTATTTTAAAAGGAAGCTGCTCACTGTCCCGAATTAACGAATTGTTACTCGGTTATTTATTTTATTATAGAAATACCTTGCATTGTACCACCGGTGAAACGCCAGCCAAATTAATGTTCGGTCGAAACCTGCGTTCTCGTCTCGATTTAATTATACCATCAAATGAAGAGCACAGTACTTCAGTTACAGTACCAGTAAGGAGGCATTTTATTATTGGCGATGTCGTTTGGACGCGATGGTATAGTGCACGAAAGGAAACTTGGCAATTAGGTATAATTAGGGATAAAATAGGTAACAAAATGTACAACATTTTTTTAAATGAATTAAAAATTAGCTGTATAAGACATGTCGACCAAATAGTAAAATACACTGGTAATATACCTCATGAGTTACAGAGTACAAGCGGTTCGGTTACATGTACAGAAGTAGTCATTGATCCACCCCATGAACCGCGATCTAATCCGCCCGCGACGACTGTAACTGATGAAACACCCATGGCATCTGATGTGGCATGTGCCACAGATGATGGGGAGGAATGGCGTGACTGTGAGGCTGACAGGGATGATGAGAGGGCTGCCGTGAGTGACGACGCGACAATGACGTCAGCGCCGACACACTCTGAGATTGAAATATCGGATAATGCCCAATCGCGAGATGTTGCAACTCGAAACTATGACGAAATACCTGATCAATCGGCCACACACTCACGACAGAAACGTAATAGACCAGAAGTAGATTATAAGAAATTCTTTTATTGTAATCAATAATAAGGATAGTTATTATGTTTTGATATTATTATATTGTAAATGTTGTTGACAGGTTCCAAAACTAATTGTGGAGGAATGATATGTATGCAACTGTGTGAGTGTGCGTGTGCACACAAGTTAGCGCGGCGCGGCGCGTGCCGGCGGCCGGCCGCCGCCTCCATTTGCTATTCAGGAATAAACTAGTGTTCCCAAGGACAAGTTGTTTCATTGCGCTCCTGACGTACCTACATATATATCAATAAGGTTAAAAGTAATTTAATGAAACTGAAATGTAGCATGTAGTTTTAAAACCAGTACCTACTGCAAGAGCTTTATCGATGCCTTTCAGTATAAAAAAGTTGGAGTTATTTTTTTTTTCTATAAATGAATGGTCGACTAGACAATAGCTACAAATCCTCATTACTGCCACTTACATAAAAGGGCTTCAAACCGCAAATAAAGATTTATGCTTTGGCTCTATTTAATAACTAGCGCTCCGTCCCGTCTTTACTCTAGAGACGACGACATTACACATTACATGCACACAAGCCCACAAAATTCGTACTTTCGTATTAATATTAATATTAGTATTAATACCTGGCATCTTATTTTACTCTTGAAATTTTTTTACACGGCCAAGGTGACAAACAAGAGCTAATAATAAAAAAATCTTTCTTACTTTTACTTACTCGTATGGCTACGAGGACGCTCTGCAACAGGTTAATAAAAAAACATAATTTAGTTAGTTTAAAAGCAACGGTTAGTGTCCTAACTCGTATTACACAAAGAAACAATTCTAGTAAAACACCATTATGGAGAATCGATTCGAATTAATTACTTTTTGAACGATAATAACACAAACAATGATCATTATACGATCATAGTTTGAGCACTACCTTTACTTTACGTTTTCATAAATCCATTAATTAAATACCTATTAGCAAGCAAATATTAATACTGGTCAAATTATAATAGTTACCTACCTATTATAACCATAATATTCATTCAATAGCTACATATCATCTGTGGTGCGACCGATCGATGTGCTGACGTCATTCGTTCTCACACCGCCCGCCCGACCCACAGACTATACAGAGTCGTAGATATACGAATATATGTTGAATTAATTTTCATGACTAGACGACTTGATGAAAACAGGAATTATCACGGCATGTACTCGTGTTTTGTACGTTTATTTTTTAATTTTGTAGTATGTAGATTTTGAATATCCCAGTTATAGTTAAGATTTTTAATCGTGAGAAGTGCACTCCAAGACTATCTAGTTAGGCTGTCATAGGTCATCGCCCGTTTTTCATTCCAAAACACTTAGATATAATACATTAATCAAACGAAATAAAGGTACTTGCAAGGTTACATTATTTAAATAGTTATTTTGTAACTAATGTAGTTAACTTAACTGCTAGTTATGTACATGTTGTACCCACATAGTAAAATGCCTTTAGGTCTTAGTCGGTAGGTAGGTACATAATAACTGAACCATATGGTATTTAGTATACTATGGTATACTTAGGTATCTACATAAATAAATGTTATCTACGCATATTAGCAATCTAAAATTTGTATGTGTCGGTCATTTCGTATTAGTATAATTTGCTACCTACCTATGTACCCTTGGCGATTAATGCTCCTATCTTCTCTGTTGGAGGAAATGCCTTTTCATGCAGTAGGATAATAATGGACCGATATGATGATAATTAATATGATGATTTACCCTCACTGTTCAAAAACCTTCAAACTTAAGTTCCCTTAGTTAAAATAAACACGCTCTTTGATTTACCTAAGTATAATTTTGTTACATCAAAGGTTCACTTTCGATACACTAAAGGTGTTCAATTAATAAAAGGATCGGAGGTCGCGGCTTTCGAACAACGACCTTATGAAATATAATAAATAATAAATCATCGTGATGGCCTCTCTCTAGTAACATAGTATCGTATAAAGAGCTTTTCTACTACCGTAACTGGTTATGAATCGCCGGTTTTGTACGCAGCCGAATGCGATCTAGTGATTAAAACATGCACCTATTGTGGGTTCGAAGACAAACAAATATTGTATAGCTTTTACAATAATGCTTTATGAAGTTTAACTTAAATAATATACCTATGAAGGAAAATATCGTGAGGAATTTTGGACATAATAAGTCTGATATCGACAACCCGTATAAAGCTACAGTTTCAGCCAGTGGTATTTAATAGGGTAGTACCTAAATCTGTACTGGTTACAGCATAACCGAGACAGAACTACAATTAACACTAAACGAAAAGTACTTTTGATTAATAGGGATTAATAAAAAGTACTTAAACTTAAGCTCTTATTCAAGAGTTTAATTTAGGTAGAGGGCTACCTAAATTAAACTCTTGAATAAGACCTTAAGTTTTGTCTTTAAAAAGCAGAAACTTTTGAGCATATGCAAACAGTTTTACATTAGCGAGTGAAATATGCCAGAGAAAATAGCGGTAGTCTGGCAAATGTTATTTATCTATAGATAAGTAAGTAGGCACGAAGAAAGCTAAAAGTTCTACCAGACTACGTTTAGATAATAGAGAGAATGTTTATGATATGAATCTAGTAACTGTAGTGGTTTCTAAATTAGAATTTTAGTAATATTACATTAATTAAAAATTTATGCACGGTTTGACACACACATATTACATTACCAGACTAAAGACTTCCACTGCTGGAGACAGACTTTTCCTAAGAAGTTTGTCAGCACTGCTACATGGTATTTCAATAGTCATCTCTGAGGACACTGAAGTAAAGAGATACAAAGCTCTACATTCTATATCCGAAACCAAACGTAAGCTTTCTCCAAGCTTACTGAGGCCTTCTGTGCGAGGAATGTTACCCCCAGGCGGATTGCAAGATAAAACAAGTAGGTACCTGAAACAGGCTAAATGCTAACTGTCAGATGGTCTGTATAATCTTCTGTTAAATCAATTATTACAATTACTAAGTACTTATCAAGTATAGTTCAGTGTGTGTAGTTTATCGTTTCCGAGGCCAGGTAAAACTACCTGTTACGTGCTCAAATATCAACAAGTAGAATGACTAACGTATTACGGCCTGTATGTGGTAACACTAGCGAAAAGGATTCGTAAAATAGTTCATGGATAATTTCAAACTACTTTATTAATTTTAATAATGATATTTTAGTGGTACCGTGTACGATCTGCCACATAGGTCTACAGTTCGGCCCTCGGGTTGGATAATGATATTCTCGGAGTTTTGAATAATGTCCGGTAAATTGCAAGAGTATCGTTCCCTCTTGGTACTCAATATAAGTAGCTGGTGAAACGTTGGGTGCTAAACACCTCTTCTGCCTACCCCTTCTTGAAAGACGATGATGGTAATGCATAACTTGTAGATATTAATCTCGATATAAATAACTAATTATTGTATGATTAAAAATTCATAAACTTAATTAATATGTGTATATATTTGCGTTTAATATTAACAGGTACCGGCATACCTATCTACTGATATGTTTGTTTTCTCTAGGGTGAACCTACTCATGACCTACTCATCTCTCAGACGGTGAAAATGATTGGTGTGTTGGAGTGGATACTATTTATTTACACATTATGTTTACATTTATCTACAAACTACGCGTTATCTGCGACAACAAACTCCAAGTAATGGCAAAATCCTAATTTTAGAATACAACTTTAAAAATCTATTCGACCGACCCAAATTAAATCTTCACCCAGGTTTTTTTTAATTTAATTAAAAAGAATATATATTTGAATTTGGAACGTAGTCGAGATTATTTTTAGTTTGCACAGATTCAAATACATACCTCGACCTTTGAAAAGTTTTTTTTATTTAATGATCAAATAGCCGAGAATCTTAAATGAATAGTGAACTGTGACTATGAAAATTTATTCAATATCTTTTAAAGGATAAAAATCTAAAGATTTATATGTTTAAAAACTACGACATACTGAAATTTGACAATTTATAATGTAAAGTAACTAACTGAATATAAAAATACATTTCACATCAATGTCTACTGCTGGACATTGACCTCTTCCTAAATAGGACGTAATCGCAATATTTATGACGATATTTAGCGCGAAGGAAACGGGCAATAGTGCTACGCTACTGCCCTTTTTCTGGTATCCTCTACACAACCACAGAAAAAGATTAGATGGTACCTACATCGTCGACGTCGACTACACGGCCAAAGTATTAAGTAAGCAAACAATTTTAGTGAGTCTTTTACCTATACTTAAAAAATCGATTCAAGCATTATTTATTTACGATTAGCCTTTGCCCTTGACAACAAACGAAAGGCGGGTACCCTTTAGAGTTCAAACCAAACAAAACGTAGTAATTATTTACTTTTAACCTAAGCCATATAATTTGGTAATTATCTTTATCCCTATAATTGGTGTGTTAGAAATAAAGTATAAACTAACTTTTATACTTTATTTCTAAAAGTTTATTTAGCATGAAAATTATTAAATAAGTACCTAACTAATATTTCTCTTGACATTGAGAAAAGTATTGGAACTTTAATTAAGTGGATGCTCTTCTTCTAACTTAACAGCAAATGGGGTAACAGTACTACACCTGTTGATAAAGCGTCAGGCTAATTGTATCGAAATATAAATATATTGTCATTCAAACCAATAACTATTCTACCGTCAGTAGAACTCGTTTCACGCTTTTTGAAAACATATAGGTAGGTACCCACCCTCTACACATGCTAACATAAATATCACCTGAAATTATTGACAGCCAAGCTCAGTCACAGACTGACACAGACAGACTATAAAATCGGTTATAGTGATGTGTCACTAACAAACAAGTTCCAATCGATATTCGAACTGTGCTGAACATGATATGATTGTAATAGTTAAACTAATTGCAGAAAAGGATAATAAGATTATTACGATTAAAACAATAATTTAAAAAAAGAAAAAATAGATTACGATAATTCACATTAATTTAAAAACACAGTTATTTAGGTGAATTGGTTATATGAAATATATATTTAAATATACTAATTATGTATAGTAATGCTGAAAATTTTGCTAGATCACGTTTTCTCTACTTTAGTGTGAACATAGGTGTTTCGCCAGCGATTTTTGGACTCATGTAGCAGACGTAGTCTGTTGCTATTAACCCGAGTACAATATTACACTCCGTAAAACCCAATACTTATCACTTTATACTGCATTAAAAATTAAACCTAAGCACAGCAAGGAATTATAGAAGTTAGAATATCTTGAAGGAGTTAGCTCTCGGACTCATTTATCAACGCAGGCTGTCCGTGACCTTGTCGGGTCGATATCGGCTTGTACAAACGATTTGTTGTACGACGGTAGATACGGAGTCACGGTTAGCGATAGCGACTCCAAACGACAGGAACCGACTTGGATTTATGGCGTGTTTTTTTGTACAGAAATAGAAATGAGTAATTATTAAAAGGAAATAATAATTTTATAATTAATTTTAATGCTATTTGATTGTACGTTTATAGTTGTTTTGTAGCTGGCGTTACGTCAAAATTCTAGATAACTATTCGAGATATATATTTGAACGATATATAAATACTAGATTTCCGCAGCGCAATTTCATCCGCGTCTTTGGTTACTGCCTTTGGTCCTGTCGCCAGTAACTTGATGTTACATAGCCTATAACCTTCCTTAAGAACTGGGCTATCATACGCAAAAGGAAATATTGAAATCTAACTGGTAGTTTAAGAGATTAGCGCGTTCAAACAAACAAACTCTGCCGCTTTATTGGTATAGAAGATTAGATTAGTTTTGATATACCTACTTACGATAAGTATTAGAGCAATTGACCCAAATATACTTCTCTTCCTCTTCCACATTCATTAACATCATCGATTAGGTACGTTCTAATATGGCCTTATTATTACACGTGACCCATTAGGTCGATGTAGCATGTCTGTCTTCGACCTCTATCGTACTATTTCTAATATAGTGCAGTTTGTTAAATGTAGTAAAAAATATTCGCAAATCCAAACTTTACTTTGTGTTACATGAACACTTGGCAGTTGAAGTATACTAACGTTTCTATTCTTATTGGGATCCTACTACATCACGGTTGCAGCACGGTAGCCCCTTGACAGTGCACTTCGCTTTTAAAGCGAAGTGTCAAAATACCCATAACTGTGTACTTCGCTTTTAAAGCGCGATTCAAGATGGCCGCCGACCAAAAATGAAAAAATTATGGGTATAAGTTTAAATTTAAATTAAAGTATTTATATAATTATTTTAAGTTTAAATTTTATATGTTTAATATTACAGTAATATTAAACATATACAATTTTAACTTTAACAATACTTTGAACGTAAAATTACTTAAATTCTCTATAATGACAGGTCGAGCGCTTAAATATTATTTGACCGCCATTAAACGCACAGGGGTTACTTCACAATCTCATTAAAAAAACAATTAGTTCACAAATTGCGTTCCTACTTGCCGAAGTTAATACATTTTATCGACAATAAAATAGCGGCATAAATGTAAAATATTTGTTGAAATTTCTCAAGTCAGTCACCTGCAGCGCGGATGGAAGGGAGCGTGCTTTTAGTGCGTTTAAACAGATTTGCTTATTGAGAATGCTATTAGTAGTAGTACAATTGTTTCTTTTTCTTTCTTGACAAAAGTTTTTGGACACATTGTAATACAACCAAAATGATGATTTTATCTGAAGTCATGACGCACGCTCAAAACTACCAAAAACTCAATTGGTTGTCCCTGGATCCTCCGTCTGGCCTTGCCATTATGTGAAAAGTTGCCAATTATTACAACTAAATTTTAAAGTAATGACATTAGTAATGAAAACGATAGAAAAATGTCTTTGGGTTTTTGATATTATTAACACTTCTGCAGCACATTGAGCAACTTTTCAAGCAATGTTGCAAAAATTGGCTACGAAATCAAACGCGAACCGTTTTTAGGTACCTATCTCATTAACTAAACAAAGAAAAATTTAACGTATCAGCATGTCGATCAAGCACGTGTCACTGAAAACGATTATATTCCAATTTAAATTTTACGTTCTAATTCCTTCTTGTTAGCCCAATTTTTATAGTTATAAAAATATATCTAATTGATTATAATAATAAATTGAAAACACAAACGTATAATTGATTTGCTTCGCCAATATGCATATATACGAACGTATTATTGAGTTCGGCCTCAGTTTCAATTATTCAGTATAGTTAACAAAATGAAGATTGGTATACACGTGGGTCTGTTAGTGATAGGAGCTGTCTTCGCTATTGTGGGGAACCATAGAGTCAACTGTGAATCTCAAAGACGGCGATACCCAATCAAGATTCTAAGACCGGCTAATAGAAAAAAAGGAACTTCTGTTTACTTTCCAGTAATTCTGCCTTTATCCAGATGCGGCTTCAACTTCAACAATTATGCACAATCCAACAAACATATTGACAACTTAGGCAGATTCAGACATGATTATTTTCATAATAATTTTAATAACTATGCTAGACTGAATGACTTCAATAATAACTTTGTTAACTAGACTTAGTTAGTATATTTATTTATTGGTTGATTTAAACGCATTGCTACAGTTTTCTTAAACTCCTAATCTATAAAATTGTTAATGATTTTGTAAGTAAGTATACAATAATACTTTGAAATTTGTGCTTTTATTTTTGTCCTGGCATACCAGGTAATGACAGCAGCGTTTCTACTACCATCTCATAAAGTATCGCCAAAAAAATATTAGTTATATATACTAATGCGTTTCGTTCGCTCCATGATCTTCAAATAACTTTAATTTGAACAAGGCAGCTTTTAAGAGAAATCTAGCCGTACTGTGTCTGGGTGTAATTTATCTATAATATGTATGTATTTACAAAAAAAAATTATATAAGTAGTAAGTATATCAGTTGTTTATTACCCATAACACAAGCAAATATAATTGCCTAATTTGGGGCTAGATGGCGCTGTGTGAATTTGGTAGAATATTATTATTATTATTACTGTTGTAGCTACCGTTTTATAGGTACATATTTATCTTACTTTATCATAAGGACCGTTCTAAAAACGATCCTTGATAGGATCGTTTATCGTTTAAGTATACTAACTAGATTAATGTTGACAATAAGTACCAAAGTATTTACTCTATCCTCCACTTATCGAATCATATTTTCGGCTAATGTTCTCTTCAATCAACACGTATACCCGAGGGCACTGACTCTCGTTCAATGTCGTACGTGCTAAGACCTATAAGTAAAGGTTATATCAGAATATTTTATTTCTTAAGCAAACCCATTTTATGCTTTATGCACAAATAAAAGCACAGGGCACGTAGATGCTTGGCCACACACTTGTTATTGGAAAATAGAACAATCAAATTGGAGGCCAATCTACAAATTTTATTGTTCTATAAAATACAATATTTATGTTGTTTGATTGTTTTGTAAAATATGACTTTCGAAATTTGAATTGTTTTACACGTAGATGTACTTGATTCTTTGTACCTACAGATTAAAATAAGAAACACTAGCTTTCCAGCGCAGTTTTACCCGCGTCTTTGCTTACTGCTCTGCTCCCGTCGCCGGTAGCGTGATGCTACATAGCCTACCTTCCTCGAGAACTGGGCTATCATACGCAATTACGCAAAAGGAATTATTTAAATCCAGAGATTAGCGTGTTTAACAAACAAATGAACTCTTACACTTTATTGATTAGTATAGATTATTCAACTCAAAATTTTATTAGCAAAATGAAAATATATTTTAATGCCAAAATTTTTCACAAATAAAACGGTGCACGTAGAAATGCTATCCGATAATAAAATATTACTTAGCTTGGCGACATTTAAAATCTAACTTGACAGGTGTAGTCTATCTTCGTACAGATAAAGTACTAGAGATCTTTTACTTTTTAAAATGTCTAAAATAAAAATGCGATATTTTCAATTTGTCATTTATATTGTTAACGAAGATTTAAAGGTTTTGCTCGATTACACGAAATCTCTTATTATAAAAAAGCGGTTAAGAGTAATGAATGTTTCTTTGAAAAGAAATTTAAACATGGCATCATTAGCATGTTACATAATTAGTCAGTCTGATGCTACGTAAATTTTTCTCGAATAAGCTTAGACGCCATCAAATCTGATCCCATACTTTTTAATTAATATTCGGCTGCATTTTAATTGTCGAATACTATTAATTTCTTTTAGGAATAGCTAGAAATTATCAGATTTCTTAATTTGTATATTAGAAGATATAAACTAATCAACAAAACTCAAGACTGTAATGTTATTTAAAGCAATCACCTTTTTCAAAAAGGTGTTTCTCTAAGCAAAGTGTATTGTGTGTAATAATAATGTCCTCAATCATTTAATTTTTAATATGGTCCGCTTGGTAGAACGCAAATATCGTAGCATATGGAAGCTTGTAACACCAGTCGTGTTACCGGCCACGTAAAAGCTTTATAATTTTTAAACCTAAATAGTTAAATAAAATAGAAATTATTTTATAATACGATACAAATAAACGATACAATAAATAATAGACC
Source organism: Parascotia fuliginaria (assembly GCA_963082885.1). Lineage (NCBI taxonomy): Eukaryota > Metazoa > Arthropoda > Insecta > Lepidoptera > Erebidae > Parascotia > Parascotia fuliginaria. The sequence goes on along the minus strand of OY720180.1, from coordinate 1,930,232 downwards.
AATTAAAATATTAGATAACAAATAATAATATCTATTTAAGTATCGTAGATATTATTATTTGTAATCAAATATTTCGTCGTTGAACTTCAAGTCAAATTTATTTGTAACGAACGGATAGCCCAACATCAACCAGTACCTACTAGTATATACTTAATACCCTATTCGTAGAATTATTTAGCGGATGAATCTTTCCTTGATACCTTCGACAGATCATCAAATATGTACAGAAATAATACTTTTTCAGCTTACATAGTAGCGACTTTCATAATGTAAATAATAATAGAAATAATAACAAGTTTTTGATATTTACCGAGCTATAAGACGTCTTGTATCGCATGGACTGTACAAATATATTATTGATGTACACTGTACAGCTAGACTCTCGAAACAAATATTTGTTCAGACATATTCAAGGAAAGTTAAATATATTTGGTGGTAGATGTTACAAAATGATGACAGATAAAGGAAACGAATAGTAAACGCCGCTCCAAAGTGTACCATAGATTATACAGATATACTGAACTGAGAAAGTGTAGAGTGCACGCATGACAATTCTGCCTGTTGCCATCATCTCCATCGTGTAAAAAAAGTTAAACTCAACACACTTCAGACAATTTGCAGCCGAAGACACAATTTCTTCTACTATCGATAATGGTATTTATTTTCTGAATTTATCTTTTTGTTACAAAATAATAATATCGTATTCATTAACTTAATAAATTTCTTTTGGTATAACACAATTCACAACGGACCTTTTTTAATTGTTTGATTAATTTGACATGTCACTTAGCGATCAAGAACTAACTTTTAATTAAATTAAAAGAATTGATTCACCAAGTTAATAAACTTGAAATTACTCGTAACCGTCAATTTTAAATGTTGCCAAAACAAAACCATCTGCCATTTCGAGAAATATAATTTTTGTTATTACATATAATATAACGTTTTTGAGCGTCGTAAACAACAAGTGTAGTCTCAATCTAAAATTATCCAAGGTTTTTAAAAGCTTTATAAATAACGTATACTAAGTTTCCCATAAGGATCAAGCATCCCCAGGTTCCTTACGTACCCTGTTTAGTATAAAATTCATTCTACGAAACAAAATGCGTATATCAAGTCTACGTAGCCCGCAAAATATAGAATGCTACGAATCGTACAATGCTACGACAAATTGTGATTTCTCGTCGAGCGCTACGCCAACGACAATAACAATGAATTTCTAATGAATTCCCATTGGCATATACGTATCCTACTCATCATTATCTTTATAACACAGACAGTAAACAGACTTTAAATTAACTAATATTTTCTTCTGGTTATAATAATATTCGTTATCATTCATTTGTAATTTGTTCTTCAAGAAATGAGTTAAAAGGTTTATGCAGGGTCTTGAGATATTCTTTGTGTTGCAAGCGTCTATAACCACAGTAACTTCTTACCATCAGACAAGCTATACGTTTGTTTGATGAGCAAACAATATAATAACTTCGTTTTATTAGTATTTATGTACAGAAACTTTAATTAAATAAAGATAATTATTATTAAAGCTCGCGTGACCTAAATTGGTCTTATTGGCTTTACTGCTAAGATAAATTGTATTGCTTTGTTCAGAATACATAATTGAATTTGCTATGTGAGCTGTATCTAAATTAGTAATACATATTCTAATATTATTATGTGGTTTCTTACGACATTGAAATTAAAGACAATATTAGAGGACGATAGTGGAGGAAGAAACTTGAGTTGACAACAAAGAGATTAAATCATAGTTTAATGCCTTTGGTTGACAACAAGATCAGTCCTCTTTGTTTTTAATAATGATATTATTTTAATGCAAATATGGCTAAACTATCAAAATAGCGTGCCTATAGGTACCTGATATTCACACTAGTTAAGTATTTTGTTTTGATATGTTCATCTGTAGCGATGGCGGGTGCCATAAGCGAACCATCATAGTTAAATTAGCGCTATCTTAACAAGAACCCTGTTGAGATAGTGTGGTAAAAATATGTATGTTGGACATCGGGAATAAACTCTTTAATTAGTCGCCACATGGACAGCGATTTGAAGTTATTTCATAGAATTGCACTAAAATATTACGTTTTATTAGTTACGTCAACATAAAGTCAGTCGCACCTAGAAACAACAACATAAACTTTAACTAGAAATACGAGTATAACAGCACAACGTAGGCAAGACTTAATAAATAAACATCACATAATTTACTTCACAAAACGACACTAAAGGCCAGCCGTCATCAATCATTCAACGTGAGGCTACTGAGTCTTTCTGTTATTTTTGACCTTAATCGTTTATTTATTTCTCATTAGGGCTCTGTTATGTTACAGACACACATAATATGTTAGTATCGCTTACTTCTATAACCATTACTTGTTTTATAGGTCGATATATTCGCTGTTTCATTCGAATCACGCAATGTTTAAAGCACTTGAAAGGTTTGTTTAGTTCTGAATGTTTTTTAAAATGTAGATTTATACTATAATAGGCACTTGAGCTACTATAGGCCATTTACGTATAGATTCGATAGAATATAATAGGTATATAGTCTGTGAAAAGTGAAATAACTGGCGCGGTTAGTCCATACACTGATGACTATTTTTTTTAACTCGGACTCGATGTTTTTATTGCGATATATATTTTTAATCCTTTTTTGGGATTGGCATTTTTTCTTGGATTGACAGTGAATTTTTGAAAACTTTAGTGGTAGTTATAGATCGTTACTCGTGGTCCTGGTGGGTCGACTCATTACCGGGTCCATATGACTATTTGATCGAAGTCTATTATAATATTTTGCATTCATTATTTATTTGTACATTTATGAAGTCTTATTATAAGACTTTATCTTGCGTCCAAACGCGGGAGTACTTAACAGTAAAAAAATAAAATTAATGCTGCTTAATATTGTGAGACTGTACTCCAAATCAATCAATACATATAATAAAAATGTAACCGATCGCTGTCTGTACATGGAAGATATATGAGAAAAAAACTATTGGGACCTTTATCAACGCATATAGAACCCAAAACCATGATTGTTACAATTTTTGTCTGTTTGTCTGTTTGTCTGTTTATCTGTTTGTCTGTTTGTCTGTTTGTCTGTGCGTTTGTTCACGCTAATCTCAGAAACGGCTTATCCGATTTAGATATGGTCACTAATACATTGTGGTAAGCTTCACTTAACATTTAGTGTTTGTTTCATGTCAATCGGTTCATAAATAAAAAAGTTATGCCAATTTAAAGAATCACGTCGAACATTTGTTAATTTACTACGAAACCTGATAGAAACAGAGACTTTAAAAGGTTACGGAATAGCTGATAGCGTTTTTATTTTTCGGATTCCTCTCATTCTAAACAATCCGTTTAGTTTTAAATGAGTCCAGTTTCCAGTGAGCCTATGTTTTGGAATGACAATTAATAAAGCCCAAGGTCAGACCCAACTAAAAGTTGTGGGTGTGGATCTAAGTATTAGCTGTTTTTCGCACGGTCAGCTTTATGTGGCTCTATCAAGTGTTAGCATTCCTAGCAGCCTGTATGCTTTGATCCCCGATGGCTAAACGTCTAATCCATACATCCATACACCCATACATATTAATATAAGGCTCTGTCCTGACTGACTGACTGACTGACTAACAGACAACGCACAGCCTAAACTGCTGGTCGTAGTGACTTGAAATTTGGAGGGTGTGTTTGTCTAAATGTCTAGAGGTTGTACTAAGAAAGGGTTTTAAAAATTTAATTCGTAAGTGTGTGAAAAGGGATGAAAACGATTGTATGAATCTTCTTATTTTTTAACTTACAGTTTTGAAATTTGGTTTTGGAATACTTCTATTTAAATAAAAAATATCCTTATAATTTTTATTTTAACAGGGGTGGATTTAGAGGGGTGAAATTTTTGGTGCTTTTGAAGCTAGCGACTTGAAATTTGCAGGGAGGGGGAGAGAGGTAAAGGAGGAATTGAGGGGAAGGAGGAAGGGAGGGGAAAGTGAGAGGGATGTGATGGGGAAGTGAGGGGAAAGTGAGGGGGAAGTGAGGGCGGAGTGAGGGGTAGTGAGGGGGAAGTGAGGAAGGGAGTGTGGGGGAACTGAGAGGGAGTGAGGGGAAAGTGAGGGGAAAGTGAGGGATGAACGAGGGGAAGTGAGAGGAAAGTGATGGGGAAGTGAGGGAGACGGGAGAGAAAGGGAGGAGGAAGGGACGAGGAAAGAAAGGAGTTCTCGAATGGTGGAAAAAGGGAGGGGAAGGGATAGGAAGCGATAGGAAGGGAGAGGAAAGGAGAAAAAGGAAGAAGAAGGAAGGAGGAAGAGAAGGTAAAGCGAGGAGGCAAGGTAGAGGGAAGTGGAGGAAAGGGCAAGAGATGCTGGAGGAGGGGCAAGGGATGCTGAAGGAGGTGAAGAGGAGAAGGGGGAGGGGAGGAGAGGAAGGAGGAAACTGTGGAGAGTGGAGAAAAAGGGCGATAGGGAAGAAGGGGAAAGGGAAAGTTATTGTAGTGAAAATTTGCCTTTGTGTATTGTATATTGTTTTACGAGAGATATCTTTAGGTCGGTGAAAGAGGATTTGTATGAATGGGAGATTTAAAATAGTATAAAAAACAGTATTTAAACAATATAAAAATGTCTATTGGTAAAACGATATTCACGCGAGCGAAGCCGCGGGCAAAGCTATCTATATACATAAAAGCAAAATGTCACTCCATTCACATCACATCACGAAATCTCAGAAACTACAAGTGCTAGGAATCACAAACATTGCATGGTCGTTCCTATTAGGATATAGGTGCTCACTAAGACGGAATTTTGCGAAATCCATCCCCTAAGGGGGTATAAAGGGGTGGCAAAGTTTGTATGAAACTTCTATAGTTTTTATAGTAGGATTACCAAATTACGAGAAAATACTCTTTTTTTAATATTCAGAAACCACCCTTATTAAGTGGGCAAATAGGAGTCGCCGGTTTGTGTGAAAGTGGTTTGTCAGTTTTAGCGGTAGCGGGTTTAAACTGGATTCGCCATAGAGACGGATAATACTGATATTTATTACTGATACAATGTAATATTGCCGTAAAATCAGGCACGCAATATTCTCATAGAGGCACCCATATGAATTTTCACACGAACGAAGTCGCGGGCAACAGCTAGTTCGAAATATAAATATCGAACAAAATCAGTACTTATATTTTCGTATTCACTGAAATGTATAAACGCCCCTAATAAGATTAACCTAGATCAAGGTTTTTAACACAAATGGATTTTTAAGTAAAAATGCGTTATTATTTACTCTTTTCAGAATAACAAAAGAGATTTTTGTAATTGTGTTACATGAGTTTTCTTTTAGAAATATGCTTTAAAAATTGAAAGATTCTCTCGTATAATTTTCTACGGAGAGAAAATTAGTGCCGTAAAGTACATTTGACCCATATTTCTCGTTGTATTATGTTTCAAAATAAAGGTTGTAATTACTACACTTACATTTTATCCTCATACAGACGTTCTAAATAAGATTATTATTATTATTATTTTTTATATTAGCCTACCAAAGTGTCTCCATCCTGCCTGATGGTAAGCAGTCAGTTGAATCCAGATTTAAAACTTGTGCAGATTTTTTTTCTCTGCCAAAAATACTACAAAGTAGTAGGTACTTGAAGAAAGAAGTAAAAGAAAAATAAAGAAAATGATTAGTTGGTGACGGATAGTATTGATCATCATTCATCATACTACGACCGTAGAGATTTTAATCAAAAATAATATCTACCATGTTATTACAACATAGGTACATAAAATAAAAACCGAAAGCAATATTACGCGTACAGCTCTTAATAAATCTTAATTAAAATTAATTATACGTTTACAAAATAGAATGTGAACAGTGATTAATAACAATATAGGATAATGATGACGCCACGTCCACGTCGCTCAATCAGGGTATGTAAATTATACTGATTCAGCGATAAATAGTAAATAAAAATTAATGAAATAATGTCCAGCAAGAATTCTAAAAATTTAGACTGAACTCTTTGTGGCCCAATTGGTTTCCCCAAAACAATAGATCTTCCATTGTGTTGCTAGCATGGCGTTCAAAGTGTTAACGTTTTCCGGGACAGTAAACGAATAAAGCCGTGATGACAATAAAACATCTATTGTGTCTACAGTAGTGACCATGAAATAGTTAAAGGAGAACAAGACAAAACATCACTATTAAGGTTGTATTTTTCCTTTATTTGTGTGGTTGATTAGCTAGGTTTTTTAAACAGTAGCATTCCTACTTCTCTTAGCTTATGTTGTTTCCCACATTTGTGCAGAACTCCTACGCCAAAGTTTCAAAATCTCTATGAAATGATGTTCGATTGTTAGACACAAACGAAACATTATTGGCAAATCTGTTGCTTTTTGTATACACCTTTCTGAGTACCTACTTGTCGCAAACATGACCAACCCTGTTTTTCTTTATTTTTTAATTAATTGCTTCGAAAAACTAAAATATAGCCTACATTTTTGTAAATTTCTTACTGCTATAATTAAACAACTGCTTTTATGACATGTACATGCGGCGCTCAGTTGTCGACGTAATTAACATACCTACATTTAATAATGTGTATATTTAAATATTACCCCTTAGGCGTAGGGTGCTTCGCTTCCCGCGAAGTTTACTGAAAGACGAGTGGCAACACTTTTGCCGCTCGCACTAGACGTCTTGACGTTATGAAGAAAGTTGTACTTGGGTGCCAAGTTTCTTGGTAACGAGCCAATTGCAGCTTGGCTCTTACCATAAACCAAAAACGCAAAACTGTTTCGTACAATTTTCTATAAAATGTTAGGCACATAAATGTTAAAAAATATTATGAAAAACTTTCATCATCAAAAAAAAATTGTCTTAATTATCTTAATTCACTCTAGTAAATATCCAACATGACAACTCGTTTTTTTCTTTTGCATGCATAACAGCATTTTATGATTGAGATCGGCTCCCAGTTTAATGTGCCACTTAATTATAATTACTGCCTACTGGATATCGATAACACTCGATGGTTAGATAATGATCAACATTCGCAGGGTGCCGACACCCCTAAAGATAGTTAGTGTGATATTCAAGATACCAAGAGTACCGAGGCACGGAAAAATCTCTTTGTATTTTTAGAAAACGGTAGGTTACGGACTGAACGCGACAATGCTGAACTTCATCTCGGAGATCTTTGATCCGCGCGGCCGTGGTTAAGTGACATTTTTGCACACTATGGGCAACAAAATATAACGTTAGTGTTGGCAAATGTATAAATTTACCCTATTGGGAGCACTCGCGAGGATAACATAAAAGGAGGGAAACATAATCGTGCGTGGTAGTACAAACTTAATATCAACAACATCGACAATCAACATCAAATGGAACTTTTCTAAGGTAGCTAAGGGAGCGTGGGAGTGAGATAATGTTGCTATTTATTTCGAAACTGGATTTCAAAAATAGAACACAATTTGTCATGTTCCACCTCTTTATAAATTCGCTCTTTGAATTGTATTTTTAGCAACGATACATTTATCATACAGCCTTGTTTTTAGAAGTGTGGGTTTTTAATGTTTAAATGGTACAAGTACGAGTAAGTGTTAGATTTGGGCATATTAATGGACATATTAATCGCTATAACTATATCTTTAAATATATTTCCGCCAACTATGTTTTGTTTTGGATTAAGATTTAAGTTTAAAAACTGTAATATTAACTGTTTACGGAAAGTTTAATCAGTTGATTGTCCAAAAAATATCGAGAATATACGAGTACAGTGACTAAATACCTACTTAGTTGGTATTTGGTTGGTTGGTAATTTAACTAAGTAGGTATTTAACCTACTTAGTTTGTAAAGCTAAACACAGCTGTTTCGTTTTTATCATCGATGCAGCTCGAAAGCTGTCTTTCTAGTATATCGACCTGCCACTGTAAAACGTGCAATTTTACAACCTTTTGCTCTTTTCCTTTAGAGGCATTACAAATAACGACTCATCAGCAGAAACAACACAACCTAAGTTGCTATACCTGGGGATTTGAGCAGATTACTCCAATTTGTGTAATAAATCTTTTATGAGAACTCTCGACATACTCTACCTTTAAACGTTTACACGTTTAATGGTTGTCTTTAATGGTTTCATTTGTTGTCTCGTATAAAGCTACGAGGTTGTTTGAAGTCGAATACATTCTCTTTTCAAACTTTTATTTTGCACTCTTTTGTTTATCGAAGTGTTACTGTCATTTTTGTTAATGCAATTAGTGTTAAGTATAAGCATTATAACAAAAAAAATAGTACATAATAGTAATAATAAATCTAAAAGTTTGATTTAAGAACAAGCTGACCGTACCATAACTACAAATGGTTACAGATACAATAAGCTTGAGTAAATCTATGCTATGTTGAATCATCCGCAACCGATGTTTCTCGAATATTTTTGACGTTTGTATTTGTGGAATATTGGAGATTTACCCAATTTAAAAACGCAATTTAAATTAACAACATTATGGTTACCTTCATACGATCGATAACGTATCTTCCATCACCCGACAGGGTTAGAAATAATTCAATTTTAGTCTCGTTCCCGCCAGCTCAAACGTTTTACCAGTAACGTACTAAAACCTTTTGATATTGCGCTCACAAAATCTGTTTTAACAGCCAAAATAATTGAATGAAAACTAAATCTACATGAATTAAGTTAAAGTTGGTACGCGCTATTTAGCATTGCAAATGATGGTCTAAATTAGTCGGCGCTAAATGGTGGTCATTGACTCTATATACCTAAAAATTAAATGTCATAGGTACTTACGCCATATTTTCACCTATTTTCCTTCGCTAATTTTGTCGTAGTGTTCACAAAAAATTTTAATGTATGAGTATTCAGTTACTTACGTAAATATACTAATACCAATTATTGTAATATTATAACAAAATTTGCTTAGGCAAGACAGACCAATATTTAAAATGGATGCTATTGGTGTTTTTTGTGATCTCTCTAAAGCATTTGACTGCGTCAAGCACAATACGCTCTTGAGAAAACTCAGTCACTATGGGATCAGGGATGTTGCACTTAATCTAGTTTCCACCTATCTAAGTGATAGAGTGCAATACGTTGATGTAAATGGAAATAGGTCCTTAGGTTTACCTGTTGCTATGGGCGTCCACAGGGCTCCATTCTTGGTCCTTTTCTATTTTTGGTGTATGTAAATGATTTGCCGTACTTTGTACAGGATTTCTGCGATATAGTGCTATTTGCAGACGATACGTCTCTTATTTTTAAAGTTAACCGTAAAGACCCTAATTTCGACGTTGTAAATGGTTCGCTCGCGCAAGTCCTGAACTGGTTTACGGTAAACAATCTTCTACTTAATTCCAAGAAGACAAAATGTATAAAATTTTCTATGCCAAATGTCAAAAGTGCAGGTACAAACCTGGTTTTAAATAATTAATCAGTTTCAATCGTAGAGTCCACAGTTTTCTTGGGCTTAACTTTAGATTGCAAACTTCAGTGGGAAGCCCATATTTCGTGTCTCGCAGGTAAACTCAGCTCAGCGGATTTTGCTATCAGGAAAGTTAGGCAACTTACTGATGTAGAAACCGCCAGACTAGTCTACTTTAGTTATTTTCACAGCGTTATGTCCTACGGCATATTGTTGTGGGGTAGGTCTGCAAACATTGAAACCGTTTTTATTATTCAAAAACGAGCTATACGTTCTATCTACAACCTAGGTTCACGAGTCTCCCTGAGAGAGCGATTCAAAGAGATAGGTATATTGACAGTTGCATCCCAATATATATATGCTAATGTTGTTTATGTTAAGAGTAACATTGGTCTATATACTAGGAATTGCGATGTGCATGAGATTAACACCAGGGGTAAGCATAAACTGGTTGGCTCACACTATCGCTTACATAAAGTCCATAACTCGTTTACGGGACTTGGTGTACGTTTATTTAATAAATTACCTATCGACATAATGGATAAACCCTTAGACAAATTTAAACAAATTGTCAAAAAACATTTAATACTTAAGGGTTACTACACTGTTAATGAGTATCTGAACGATAAAGAGTCATGGGATGCTCGCTTGACGACGGAGTAAATACATTTTACTCTTAATTTTAATGACATTATACTTTTAAGGACATATTTTTGTTAATTATACTATGAATGACATTTTTTATGATTAATAAGAATGACATGCTTTAACAAATATATTTTGACATTAATTTATTGATACATTTTGACATATTAAGTATATAAAATGTTTTTTTTTGTATTAATTTTAAATGACATGATGCCCGAGTCATATTTGAACAGTTACGTACACATTTTGTATTGTTTTGTTAAAATTATATATTGTGATTTGTGAAATAGAGGTACATTGTGAACTCCTGTAGTAAATTAAGTTCATCTTACTTTATACTTATACCAAAAACTAACAGTTTATATAATACCTACATAGAAACATTTATCACAGTTCACATGTTGCCTTTACCTTTTGTAGCAATATGCAAATTGAGGCAGCCTGTAAAGCACACATTTTACTTTTTAATTTTTCTTTACAACATAGAAAGCTGTAAGTAATTAAGTATCTATAGAGTTAAGTGTATTGCCTGCGTCACTTTGCATGCTACTTGAAACTGTAACTTACAAAAATTGTAATAACCTGGCGATTAAAAAGAGTGGCTTGAGTTTCTTGCCAGTTCTTCTCATGACTCTACTTCGTCAGCGAACTGGCTGTAGGTTAATTTGCTGACATTTTGTAAACTTTGACGTTCATAAGTGTTAATTTAATTAACCTATTTGAATAAACATATATTTCATTTCATTTCATTTCATTTCATTTCATTTCATTTATACGCTCTCATTATCGCCTCCCACAGTTGACAAATAAAATAATAACCGAAATATATTTGTGTAGTTTATTTACCACTAAGTATCTAATTAGATTCTCTGTTCATATTAATACTAATGTTTATAAATTAATCCCCGCCTGTTTAGTAATGACACGGTCTATATTATTGTCAGAAATAATTTATATTTATTATAAAAAGTGGAAGAGTTTGTTTGTTTGAACGCGTTAATATCTGGAACTACCAGTCGGATTTGAAAAAATCTTTTTGCGTATGATAGCCGAGTTCTCGAGGAAGGTTATAGGCTACGTAACATCAAGCTACTAGGGACGGGAGTAGAGCAGTAAGCAAAGACGCCTATTAAACCGCGCCGCGGCAAGGTAGTGTACTTAAATGTCGTATCTTGTGATCAGTATGGTGTTAAAAACTAAAGAAGGCTCCGGGATTCAAAACAGATATTGACAGTAGGTACGTTGCAATAAGTACTTGGACATCATCATCACCATGACTAACAAATATTTTTTCTAATTATTTTAAAGATTATATTTGCAAAATTACTTACAAGTTCAAAATAACTTTAAAAACAATTTTTCAATAGGTACATCATTAAACTGTTTTACCTATTCTCACAATATTGATTTTATAAAATGTCGAAAAAATTTGAAAAGAGATTTGTTCTAAAAGGACGTCACTGGCTGTTTGTGAGTTGCCTTTGCTTAAAAGCTTTACGACCAATTATGAAACTAACTTATCGAAGTTAACCGGGCACGAACCTGTCAGTTACATTTAGATGGAGTAAACTAATTACAAAGAAAACCAGACCTTTCTAGAATATATTTTTAATTAACTTACGATTGTTGATTTATATCAAAGTTTTTTTGTAATAATAGAACCATTAATTTATTTTTAAATTACATTTTTATACACAACAACAGGGGCGGCCTATGTTCAGCAGTGGACGTCTTTTAGCTAGTATGATGATGATGATGACACAACAACAAACATAAAACCAACCTGATGTAAAGTTACATACTGTAGCAGAACATATGCATAGAAGAAAAAGGAAAATAACTCATTTCTCGAGAGAGGAGAACACCTCTCTCTTTCATGCCCGGAAAGCCACATTGGTAGGTACTTTCAGTTTCGAATCGTCAAAGTTAAGAAGCCTTAACAAGTAGGCCAGCACGACTTATATACTTACAAGCTTCCCGCAACGCGGTTTCATCTGCGTCTTTGGTTACTGCTCTGCTCCCGTTGCTACTAGCGTGATGTTACATAGCCTATAACCTTCCTCAAGAACTGGTCTACCATACGCATAAAGAATTATTCAAATCCAACTGAGAGATTAGCGCGTTCAAACAAACAAACTATTCCGCTTTATTTACTAGTACAGATAAGTAATATTAATAAAATAAATACTGACTGATTAATTCAACGCTATGTAGTTTTCTTACAAAGTTTCAAAATACATGAATGATTTCATTATTATTTAACACAAACTGTACCTAATTGAGTAACAAAGCCATAAACTTCTTTTTGGAAAAATATGTATGTGTTTCCTAAATATAGGCATTCATCTATAATAAAGCGGAGTTGTTTGTTTGTTTGAACGCGCTAGTCTATGGAACTACCAGTCGGGTTTGAATAACTCTTTTTGCGTATGAGAACCCAGTTCTCGAGGAAGCTTATAGGCTACGTAATATCACGCTACTGGCGACGGGAGCAGAGAAGTAAGCAAAGACTCGGGGGAAAACGCGCTGTGGAAACTTAGTATAAGAATGTAGAGAGGCTATAATGGCTTCCTAGAAACGTACTACACAGTCATCTTGTTAAATCAGAGTAGTTCACAAAGCCTGTTGTGGCTGACGGGGTTATTGCATTATTGTTACTGCAACGTGGAACATATTCCACTGGCTTTTAGAGCGAAATAAAATGTTATAAGAATACACGACATATAAATGCGTAATTTTTGTAGATGTTCATACTTGTTCTCTTACTGAAATTGAAGTTATTGACAATATTTATTAGCCTAATTATATACCTACTTAGATATATAAGTTCTAATGTAGGTATACTTGCATGTTTTACGCTTTACAAAGGCGAATAAATGTGTATGGCATGTTGCCAGTAAAACCGCAAACATAAATTAAATTTATATGGCAAATTAATTGAAAACTCAAAACATTTGAACAATTCAAATCACCTAATCCATTCATTGGTCTATAGTTTTAATAAATAATATAGCAAATAAATAAGGTTGACTTATTTCATCAGAAAATATACGGCCAAATAGCTAAAAGTTGCTAACGTACTTACGTACGCTTTAAGTTTATCATAATAACGACTGTTTTGATAGAGGTCAGTTAGTGGTTTAGTACTTCATATAATATACTTTCTCCGGATTTCGACGTACCGCAACATAATGTACATAGTTTATGGCGACAAACTGTTGCTATGGCTCATTGACTGTTTTTTTCCTTGGCCATGTTAACGAGGGCGATAACATCGTAAACTAAATTTAAGAGGACTGGCTAGATACGTGACGCCTATGCCTGCTTTTTATGGCCCGTTTTATTTTTGCTTGCAAAAATGCTAAGATGAAATAAACTGAGTGAGGTAAGCACATTTTAGTAAATATACAAAAATCGCCCTGCGCACTTAGCTTAAAATTTAATTGATTTAACTTATCTTCTCTTTGTTATTTTGTACTGTGTAGACAAAATTTATACATAAAAGTTTTGCAAGGCATTTAATCTCTCCCAAACCAATGCCAATTATATTCCCTTGTGTTTCTGATGTCTTTGAACTGCGTTTACCACATTACATTGAATGTGTCTTATACAAGTCGACCACATAGACATTTAAAATAAAATCGCTACGGAAAAGTTCCATACGATTAAAACTTCGGAGAACGGAAAAATCGGAGGCACCATTTCAAGCAATCTCTTCAAGTTTACTTAAAATTGTGAGCAGGTGTGTAGGTATTGCTTACACATTTCTCGCATTTACATTAGGTCCCATTTAATACGAAACGAGCCTTTAAGTATATCCCCTATATCTATAACAGACACAATATCAAAGCCTTGATGTTTATTTTTCATTATTCCTTAGTCACGTTGTACGACACACAAACTGAAAGGATTGTGTCAAATCTTACACGGTTCTACGGAGTTTTAGTAGGTAATAGCACCCACGCTTATATATCTGTAATAATGTGTCGATAAATACAGTACCTAAATAGTAGGTTGACAACGTTTTGTATTTAGAACAAATTGGTCCGTATTGGATACACCGACCGAAAATTACACAAACAGTCCGGGCTAAATCATACACTAAGTATATTATAGCCCATGTCCATCTAAAAGGCTGACTTTTTAAATGGTGAAAAATCTTACGAAATGAAGTCGTTCCGAAGATTACTTGCCACATACAAACTTCACATTCTCGAGAATGCGAAGTTTGTCTGCTATACCATCTGAAACTCTAAAAAAATACTATTATACAATGTAGTCCAGTAGTTGCCAAAAGCACATGAGGGAGTTATAAAAACTAACACTCATGGGACAAAATAGGGTGGGTTTATATTTTGCCCCGTGACAAAACATTTTGTACCTACTTTCAATGGCACCTTCCTCTATCTAAACGTAGATGTAATGACCAAATCTATTACCTGGTATAGGACCTATCATTATCAAGTTTATTATGTTACAATCAAAAGTTCTAGATCTAGTTTATTTTTCATTAACTTTATAACTTTGACTTAAGAGAAAATTTTGTTAGAAAATCTCTGTGTTTCGGAGAATTTTATAAAACTTACAAATTGAAGCGAACTTAAAACCTTTTGCACAGTAATCACACCAACTCCCACCCTCTGCAGTAGTTTGAAAAATAAATACGTACTTACCTGTTATAATAAAGACAAACCCAACTAGTATAGAAAAAAACAAGGTCGCCGAAACTCAAACGCTCCAATTTGAGCTAAAATCTCTACAACACTTTATCAGGTCAGTTAAAAGGTTACCAGGTCGACAACCGGCCAGCTCAGTGAGCGTCCGTGAAACGCTACGGAAATAGCTTACTATCACAGACCGTATTCTGTTTCAACATCATATTAAAAATAAGTAATAAAATTCAATTCAAACCTAAACTTAAACTCAATAAAGACATAGTAATCTCTATAAAAATAATACATTAAATTAACAATCAACAACATTACCACACTATCCCTAAAAAGTACTTTTGAATAAAAAGGTACCAAAAGCTTAACTTTTTTATTTAGTTGGTACTTTATATCATGAAAATACGTTCGCTTATCGGTTTGACACGCCGTAAAAATATTGACTACATTGAGCACTCCACGCTTTATGAGTACGTAGCGCGTAGCACCGAAACGTAGCCAATTTGCTACGCTTCGTAGACCATGAAGTTACTCTAAAAGCCACTTTAAAAAGTTTATACAGTGACAAAATAACGCTGAAAGTTATAAATATTTTATTTGTACAAGATTATAACTGGTATGTTACATTGATAATAAAAGAAATAGTACCTACCTACATTCAAATAAAAATATATAAAATCGATAGGTACGTAAATGATGTCGGTTAAAAATGCTACACAATAATTTAAAGGTTAGGTAGTTATTTATACCTGTCCTAGTTTAATTTCACACAATAAAAATCAAAGTTACATAGGTAAAAAATAAACATCTAAATCTAAACTTACCACACTTCTCCAAAAAGTCTTCAATTACCAGCAAACAGTATTAAAATTGTCTCTGCTCAATAAAAAGATAACGCGAAAAACAAACACGAAAAAAAATAAAAGCGTTCGTTATACGAAATTTGAAATGTAAAGTTCGCGGGCTATTTGTCCCGCGCAAGCAGGCGTGCGTCCGGATGAGGGCCAGGGCGGTATCTGACACAGCCTACATTTTATGCCTGATGTCGTCAAAAAGAGGCTGCTTCTGCACTGTTAGAGTCCCTTTTATAGGTGACGATTTTATTTATGAGTGTATGTATATAGGCAGGTAAAGGTAGAAAAAGTATTTATAAGATTCTAACGATTGCGGGTAAATGCGTATTTGACCACTACTTGCGTTTCTGACGACATGCTGCAAATCTTTTTAACTAACCTCACTCTTACACCTTTCATTTAAAGTTAAAAGCAATAAGTTAAGTAGCTAAGTTGAAGCAATAAAGCTAAATGTAGTTACTAGTTACAAACTTGCGTTCAATAATGATACTTATTTATAAATTTCTCTTCGATCACAAGTGAGATACTTAGTCGTTTTAAAAATATATTAATAAAAAACAATAAATCAGCCTGCCTAAAACGAACTAAAAAAAAAGAAACTCTTTTTTTCGTGCTGACGCTACATTGCAAAATTATATAAGTACCCTAGTCCCTATCTCACTCCCAAAATAAATAAGTAGGTACGACTCTAATGACACCTCATAATTTTAAAATCCATTCAGCCATTTAGTCCGTAGAGCGTGCCAAGAAAATAGAGACATAGTATAGATACATGCATACATAATCATAAGCTAGAAAAACATTAGGTATAACCTACCCTTCTTAACTTCGGCAGTCGTGTAAAAAAAGTACAAGGAGTACCTACATTTGATGCGAATAACTTTTTATTTCTATCAACTGATATTATTCGATTCACAATTTAATGGTATTATAAATCGTTGTAAATTTATCTATTTACACTATACTTACTTGTTTTAATACTGTACAGCACAACAAACGATTATGATTATTAATTTCAAAACTACATTCATTATAATATCGCATCGTTTTTAGTCAGAAACCATTAAATAATTTCTAGTCGTATCGAAAGCTCATCGTTAAATCTAAAGCGATACATTCTATCAATGGTTGTATAAATTCGGTCATGCGCAATAAGCACGAGCTCACCCGCCCGCCACTATCGCGCTTTATCAATGGAACGGCCATCTTGTTGACGTCATAGCATGGCTGCCGCTATAATGTTTGTTTTTATTTTAAGAAATTTATGAGAAAACGCACCGGCTGTTCGCGGTGCTCCAGTAACTTTAATTAAAACATCTCTCTTCCAATAACTCACTATTAAAATTTGTAAAATATAAACTGAAAAATAAACATTAATGCCAAAAAACGTTAAAAATTCTATTTAAAATATAGTTCGTTTGTAAATTAGCATCACACGGATACTCGCAAAATGGTTTCTGATAAATTAAATTACCCTCTACGCTTTTCTGACATTGCTTAACTGTAAAAAGCGACTGGAATAATCTGATTAACATTTTACTCGTTGGTTTATTCAATATTTTAAATTCAAAAAGTAGTTCTTTGTAAGGTTGAGTATAGTATAGTAGCGATAGTTTGATGTGATTCTTGAAACAAAATAATACAACTTTAATAAAAAAAAAACTTAATTTCCTAGTAGCGAGTATTCCTTCAGAGTAAAGGTTTCTTCTCATAATAGTGACAGTCACGCAACATTCGCTCAAGGCGGATTGACAATTTCATTCATTTATCCTTCCTCCATCGATTTCGGTCATGGCGACCTCTTCAACTCCGTTCCGTTGATGTGCTCGAGTATGACTAACGTAGCCAATCTTGCAAATATAGGTGAGCACACCATTGTCGAAATTATAATTTATGCCACAAGGTGGTGCTTTGCGTGCACTTTGCAATTTTATACATACTTAGGTACTAAAGCCCGGTTTCTTCGGTGCTTTCCTTTAGCGTAAGTTAATAATGTCCAAGGGAAACTTTAAATGTGTCTTTAAACAAGTCAGTGCAATTCAAAAAAAATAAATTGAGAGCCATGGTAAGGTAGCCTATCTCCTATATTAGTAAAGGAGGCCTTTAAATATTAAAAATCGCTTTAATTGCCTACCGCGATGGTATAGTGGAGATGCGTGAGGTTGTGGGTTCAATCCTCGCACGGGGCAAAGCTTTGTGTGATCCATACAAATTATGTTTCGAGTCTGGGTGTATTTAGTGTTTGATACCGTTAATTGTATATTTGAAAAGTGTGCTTTGTTGTGTAAAGACCGCCACGCGCCAATTTAATTAACTTATTGCCATTCCTAATTCGTAATTAATTTTACCATTTTATTTGTATAGGAAGGTTATGGCTAGTTGTAAAAAGAGGTTTTATAAGAACATTCTAGTACTTACAGTCATAATATACCATAGCCTTACGCCTTTTTCTTTGAAGGAGTATACAGAGGTGCTTAACAGCCCCATTTAGCCATATATGTTGGGGAGCCTGCCATTTATCGGGCACAATGACAGAGTTTGCACCAGGCCAGGGATCGAAACCGAGACCTTTGCGAGGCATTTGGTACATATAGTACCTGAGAACCTCTGAGGCAACCATCATTGCAACAGTAACACATCCTCCGCTGAATATAAGTTTCCACCAAGTATCAGCTCTGTACTATCCCCGACGCTGTTTTTGCTGCATATCAATGATATGTTGTCTATCGACAATGTTCATTGCTATGCAGACGACAGCACTGAGGATACGTATTACAGGGGCCGGGCGAACACCCCTCGTTCCATTGTGGAGGAAAGTCGAGAAAGACTTGTTTGAAATCAAGAGCACTCTTAACAGTCTCTGATTGGAGACGACTAAATCTAGTCCAAATTAACCCCACCAAGACACAAGTCTGTGCGTTCACTACTAAAAAAGCTCCATTTGTAGATACTCCGCAATTCCAAGACACAGCTCTTACAACATCTGAAAGCCTTGGGGATCCTTGGAATCGACATCTCCAGCAGCGTCCAGTTCCGCAGTCATTTGGAGGCTAAAGTCAAGTTGACATCCAAAAAGCTCGGTGTGCTCAACAGGGCGAAGCGGTACTTCAGTGCGGGGCAAAACTATTGCTTTACAAAGCTCAAGTTCGTCCCCACATGGAGTACTACTGCGATCTTTGGGCGGGAGCACCCGGATACCAACTTGGGCCTCTTAACGCGGTCCAACGGCGTGCTGTAAGAATGTTGGAATTGTTTAGGATGGTGCCAACGACCACTTTCTATCATCGCACCTCCCGCCATCGGCTGGGAATTCATCCGTTTCAGATAAACTTTCTCCCTCGTACGATAAGGTTGTGGAATGAGCTGTTCGTCGAGGTTTTCCCGAAAGGCTACAACATGGAGTTCTTCAAGAAAGGAGTTAAAAGGTTTTTAACAGAGTCGGCAACGCGCTAGTGATGCTCCTGGCGTTGCAAGCGTCCATAGGCTACGGTAACTGCTTACTATCAGGCGGGCCGTATGCTTGTTTGTCACCATAGTCGTATAAAAAAAAAAAAAAAGTATTTTGACCGGTATTGAACTGCCTTCATCCATCAGCCGTCCGCCATTTTTCAGGTCGTCGGTCCACATCGTGAGCGGTCTATCCACGCTGCATCTTCCAGTTTATGGTCGTTACTCCAATTTCAATATTGCATTGGGACGATCTGGGGCCCTATCACAACCTCATATAGCAATCTTAATATAACCTAACTTTGTCTCTATCCTTGTTTTTAATGGTACAAAAGAAAAAGACAAAACACAAAGTAAGATTAAAATAATACTGCTCTAAGAGGTGGGGGTAGACCGGCAGATAGCACTTGATGGTAAGTGACAACTGTCAAGCATAAACTCGCCAAGTTTCAAATCCACAACCTCGTGTATAGGTGGGTGACTTAACCACTAAGCTATTGCGACTATCCAAGGTAGGTAAGGTACATAAACATAGTGAATAAATTACATGAAAAAGAAACTTAATTAATCAATAATAATATGTTGTTCCTTTTTTCTAAACCGCTTATTAATAGGGAGTCACCTATTAATTTAGGTATAAGACTTAGGTGTAAGCACTCATAATTTTAACCCCTTAATAACACGTAATTATTTTGCAAATCAAAAGCAAACCATAGGTATCGTTTGCACTCTTCCCTCTTACAATAAATAACTGTGAAAGACAGGGATGACAATATTGCATTGATTTCCATTCATATCTTTTCACTTAGACCCTTCAAAT
This sequence comes from Parascotia fuliginaria, assembly GCA_963082885.1. NCBI lineage: Eukaryota > Metazoa > Arthropoda > Insecta > Lepidoptera > Erebidae > Parascotia > Parascotia fuliginaria. The sequence continues at coordinate 1,910,352 of OY720180.1, read as the reverse complement.
AAGGGTCGAAAATCACTTCCCGCGCCTGCGTGAATCAATAATGCACCCCTTATTGTGATACTATTTATTAATCTCAAGTGTAGTATGAACGGAATACCGAGTAAACCATTGCTGCTTTAGGTCAGACCTGTTATGAAACTTGCTATGTGAAGCTAGCAATGAATACAATACAACTAGCGTTTCTCTCGTTTACTTAGTGGCTTGTAAACGCGTTGGTAGATTGTCGCGCGTGCGCTCTGCATCCAATGGACCAAATTTTTAGCAAGTGTAACACGAGAACAGTGTAAAGTGCATTCATTTTGTGTAAAAAGTCTATAAATAATATTTAAAAGTAAGTTTGCTTGGTGCCATTAGGTTTTGTTGTTACTTACAATAAAATTTCATTGTAATCGCGGCATATTGTTGTGTTTTTTTGTTGTGTGTGTAGGTACATTTTCTTTGTGTGAAAATATTATCGGGTTAAATATTCCCCTTTATTTATAAAAAAAGATACTAGTGTACTGCCAAAATCGTTATAAAAATTATACTTATAATATTTATTTATATACGTACCAACTTTATCTAAAACATTATACTTACTTATTATCAACAGATCTAAAAAAAATAATGTAAGTAGGTAGATGCCTATCTAAAACCACTTAATCCACACTGAGGAAATAAAAAAAAAATATCACAGTAATATATTTACATAGTACAAGTAAAGTACCTACAGCAGTATATTGGGTGCTATCAATACCGATATGTCTCCCAAGCTAAGCCAGAGCCTGTATTATGAGGGACAATGCTCAGTTGAATTGATTTTTAAGTTTTCAAAAATGCTAAAAGTTTTAGCCAAATTTTATTAGGGTAAATTACCTTCTTGTCCTAATTGCTTTATTTACCCTTGCGCCCAATTCAATCTCTTAAGGCTTATCTTGCTTTATAATAATCAGAGACTATACATGCCTATCTACATAATTATTTTATCTAATAATTAATTTCCAGTGATTAAGGCTGTAGTGTCTATTTTCTTTCATAAAGGTATGTATTTACATATCTACGTAGGTCATTGATATATCTACCTACCTACAACCCGAAATTTTGTGCTACAACTAAAGAGGTACTTACCTATAACTAATAGTAGCGGTTAAAGTTTTTGTACCTACTCAGTATTTTGTATCTATTAACTGTGCGTATATCAATTTGTAAAGTCTTACGCGTCAAAAAGCTTTCTTTGTGCGAGAGTTCTTTTAAAAAATTGTAAGATAACAATTTAACCCACAATATTCTCTTCAGAATGAGTTGCGGGGCAGAATGCCTGTCGCTAGGTCCTCCGCCGGACTCTATCCTGCACATGCCACCGCCTCCGCTGCCGGCCTTCCTGGCCAGTGCCGTTAACCTGACGCCGCCCTGTCAAGCCTCCAGATGTCCTCCAAACAGAAATAATGAAGAAAACTCACTGTTCCCAGGAGTTGAGTACCATGAGCTGCCGAGACACGGTAAGTTTCTGATATTCAGATACGATAAGAGCCACAAGAGGCAATATGTCTCTCAGGAAATTTCTGTTTTGTGATGATTGCGATAAAGTTTAAAATTGCCAATAAGCTCTCATTTTATTTAACTTTTTTACTGTAAGTGCGATAAAAGAAAGCAAATAACTCCTATCAACATGAACGTCAACAATAACGGAGTTAAAGTGGGTAGTCGCCATGGCCGAAACTGGTCGGGAGCATCATCATCACCATATCTACGACTAAAAATTAAAAAGTTTTTATTAAGTATTGATTCTCGTTCTTCAAAGTAAATTAAGTCTTATTCACACAAAATTTTGTTAAACGCTGCTTATCATTTAAATCTCAGCATATTCCTAGATGTGAAGTATCCACATCTAGCTTTAAAAATAAATTACAAACACAATTTAATTGATATGTAAACTCGTCATATACTTACCTACTTATCTACAATTTTGCCGGTTCAGCTTGACGTAAGCTTCGGGTGCTTTGTAATTTGTATCGCACGTTAATTTATAGGTTTCATACCCTGTTGTACATTAATCGGCGGTACCTATTATTGAGCCTTTTCCTGACTCATGGTTATAGTAAATTAACAAAAATGTCGTCTACGAAAGTCCTACTAAAACAGTTTTAGTTAGACTATTTAATGACATTACATGCTTCGCAAGGTGGGTTGAAGACCAGATTAATATGGATATGGTCTTTCGGCTAAAATAATAATGATAGGTCTTATTTTTAAATATAAGGAGTTTCCATACTAAGTTTTTAAGCGTATAACACGAGATGAAGTAAAGCATAGTGTTTGTTTCAGAGCCGGCTGCTAACGACGACACGTGGTTCCTGGTGCTCATCACTTGCTGCATCGCCGTACTTTGTATAGCTGCACTGTTGGCGCTGTTTCTGCTTAAGTGCCGAGAGTAAGACATATACCTACATCATTATACTTGACTAAGTATGTGTGATATCTCTATGTATCCCAGGGTATCATGGTAAATGTAAAACGTTTGCCCTCACTGTTACCTATACTCTATCTTCAAAGATATAGTTTGCATGAAAGCAGCTCCAGTATAGATTCCTTGGAGTAAGTCATGACCATGACTTACGCTTGAAACGATGATGGTGATGCTAAAACTTCAAAGTGATACAGATAGATTAGGTTATTCTTTTTAAAAATGTTAATTAATTTTGAATTTGTCCAGGGCTCGTGGTGGATGCAAAAGTGGCACCGGCAAGGCGTCTGGTTCTAACGCACTCTATGGAGGGGCCGCTCTCGACTCGCGGGTTCTATGGGCAGCTCTAACTCCTCGAGGCACCCGACACTTCGTCGCTGATACTTACCCTCACGATGAGACCGAGGACCATCATTACGAATGCGTGGAACCACCACTGTACAAACTTGGTCCTCCAGAAGACCTAGCCATCACCCGACACTTTAACGTAGAATATGAAGACCCGGCACCTTTGATCGAAAGTTACAGCGACAGGACTGAGGAATACTTCCGAAATGGCATGGATACGATTCGCCGTGGCGTAAGACCTTTAGTCTCCTCGCCTACAAGAATCGAACGACCCAATCTACCCCCTTTGAATCTCCAGCCTCGCACTCTCCGAAGGGCTCCTCACTCCCGCCGAGTGAGTGATGCAAATAACCCTGAGAAATCGGCTATCTGAACCGAGAATGGCGCGGTATTCTCCGTCGCCGATACAGCCGATATCGATTACGATTGGCAATCGATTGAAAACTCGAATGTTGATCGTCTCGTTTGAGGACCACTCTTTTTCTAATGTGTGTGAACGTTTGACAACCATGTTTTAATCTCCTCAGGACTATTCCCTAGTACGCTTTTAAAATTACTGTAAAATTCTTGATGGGACACTCATAAAAATAATAATTTATGTAGTACTTCTTTCGGTGCAAATAGAAAATTTTAAAACTTATGCATTTATTTTATTTTATTAGAGTAGAAGGCAATTATCTTTGTTATCGAAAGAAGTATTAGGTAATTAAAATAATTGTAGTACAATAATAATATTATTTAAATCTATTGTAAAACCAAGCTTAAAGTACATCGGTGTCCATAATAGCCTGTGTCTGAACGTATGTGTGGTCTAAGTGTCTAATACACGCCGCAACGCTAATAATTTTTGTTAGACTACTTTTTCTTAAAACTATAACTCTCTGCATTCGCTACCGTGTTTAAACGTATAATAACAAACGTAAACTCTCTTCAAACCCATATACCTACTTGAAAGTAATTGCAGCATGTGGACACTTTTTTGTAAAAAAAAAAAAACTTTATTTTAGCTGCAGTTCGCAATTTAAATGCTAACAAATAGAACCTTAGTTGTAATCTAGTCTTCATCACATCTCTAGTCAATGTAGCACCGTGTAACACAAATAATACATGTCTATTTTATTTAATAATAGAATCTATAAAATCAATACAAATATTTTGTTTTAAGTTTAACCTTAGGTAACGAATTTTTGTACTTGTCAATAAAATATTATTATTTAAAAGTTTTTCTGCTATACCTTCAATTCTATGCCTCTTCTCCTACCCTAAATTTTATTAGACAAATGTACCAGTTAAGAAGAATTCGATAAAATTTGTCAGCTGAACCTGCTGTCAAAGACCGAAGAAGTCTACACATCTAAAGCTGGGACTGCTAAATTGGGTGTTCCACAAGGGAGTATTTTGGGCCCCTTATTCTTTCTCGTGTATATAAAATGACCTGCCTTCAATAACTAATCATCAAATCACGCTATTTGCTGACGATAGCACAGTGCTATTTACTAATGACAAATCAAGTAATTTAGAAATTGACGTAAATCTATCTTTAGAAAATATTGTAGACTGGCTTAAAATGAATAATTTAATAATCAATATTGATAAAACTAAAATAATGAATTTTAGAATACGTGCCCAACGCACGGCCTCCCTAAAAATTCAATATCACAATACCGAAATAGAAGAAACTGAAGTAACAAAATTTCTAGGTTTACACATCGATAACAAAATTAATTGGAAATCTCATGTTGAATACGTGTGTAAACAACTGAATCAGTTTTCATATGCTCTTAATAGATTAAGAAAATTAACAAACCAAAAAACTCTCCTGACAGCATACCATGGCTACGTTAGCTCATTACTGAGATACGGTGTAATATTTTGGGGTAATAGTACATTCAAAGGCCGGGCATTTGTAGCACAAAAGCGCTGCATATGGGCTATGTTCAATCTGCAGTCTACCGACTCGTGTTTACCATATTTTAAAAAATATAATATTTTAACTTTACCAAGTCTATACATTCTGGAGGTCGCATTATTTATTTAAAAAAATCCTGAACTATTTAATTATCGAAAGCGTATAAGACATGTGGATAAATTGCATATAGTCGCTAGCAAGACTCATCTAATGCATGAAAGTATATTCTGTGCAGCTTCGCGCATTTTCAACAATATCCCGAAAGAGATTAGAATTATTAAGGAAACAACCATATTCAAAAACAAACTGCAGAACTTGTTGATGAATAAATGTTATTATTCAGTGAAAGATTACATAACTGACAAATCTCTTTCCAATTACACTATAGGTACCTAAATCATGAGGTGTTCAGTATTTTCGTCATTTGATTGCATGTATCAACTATTATTATCCAATTTTAATATTTACTGTATCTAATTATTGTATGCCCAATGGGCGGGACATAGCTGAACTAAATAATGTAACCTTAACATCTGTATTATGTACCTACCTATGATTCACAATAAAGAATACTATGACTATGACTATGACTATGACTAAATACTATAGCTGAGATTAAACACGGTGATAGATTCAACGACCGAAACTTAACACTTTGTTGCCAGCTGTCATTCACTAGGCGTCATGTTATGCAAGGGGCGCCTCTATATTATTTTCCATACATTTTAGGTTAGCGTGGCGAGTTCTTGCCAACGAAATAGTTAAAGAAATGTTGTGCAGGATTATTGACCTTTAATTTGTATCCCGTTTATGTGATCACAACTTAATTTCTAAACGAAACTATGTAAGTCGATTATTCGACAATTGACATATAACTGACACTGACAGTTTCTCAGTTTACACGACGCTCTCATCGTGCTGTTTTATTTAGCATTCGCTTAATAATTGTGGTTTTTAGAAAATATGAATAAACTTTATCCCTCTGACATTAATAAATAAATAGTAATATTTGTTTATTCCATAGAATACGTATACACAGATATAAAAAATGTCAGAGGAAGTGATCAAGCATTCAGTGCACACGTTAGTGTTTAGATCTCTAAAGAGGTCTCATGATATGTTTCTTGCTAACCAAGGATTGTTACCACCAATTGATGAAAAAGCGTAAGTACTGCATTTTATCCCTATGTTTATTTACTCCTTGTAACTATGATTTACACAAAACATGTCCAGATTTGATATAAATCTTTATAGACCACACAGATTTGTCTCGCGTAGCATGGTTGCTTAGCAGTTGCACACACACTCCTGCCTCTGCATCTGAATAAAGTTCAGTAATGTATTTATTTAAAAAACAAGGTATTTCTTTATTTATGTTTTCAGAGAGAAAATTCTAAAAGGAGTGAAAGCCAGAGACAGTTATGGACAAGTGATGGACGCGGTGCAGCAAGCACAGGCAGTTAAACAACATGACACAAGGAGCTTACCTGACGTACAACATGACATTGGTATAAACACTATTGGTCTCATAAATAATTGTCTCTTCAGTGTAAAAAAGGCTTAAGACTGCTATCAAATTTTAATGTAATGTTAATAAGGGTTATTTCTGCTTACTATCATTTCTTATGTTTTGGCTCTGTATTCAAAGAGTATTTGTACCAAAACCATTCAAAATCTTTACAGAAATAGCAGAATCAGCAGCCCTAGGTTCAGAAGGTGCCATGCTACCATTTACTGGCCCTACTCCCACTGCAGTGCCAGCGGGAGCACTGGCAGTGCCACGCAAACCACCCGCTATGCCGAAACCCAAGTGGCATGCGCCTTGGAAGCTGTTCCGCGTTATATCTGGACATTTAGGATGGGTTAGATGTGTGGCTGTGGAACCTGGCAATGAATGGTTTGCAACTGGTAAGTAAGAATTGAAAGGAAGCCACTTTCCAAGGAATGGAAAGTGGCAAACTAATTTTTAGTCTGCCTGATGTCATGTTGTGAGTTGTCTATGAGATAGCTTTGATCTGTAAGTATTGCAAAATCAATATTAAGAAAAAGAAAACAAGTTAAAGCAGTAATTTGGCCCCTCAAATAGGTAGGCTGAAAAGAATGAAATATTAATAATAATAATATTTCAACAACTACACACAACCCTATCTAGACCCAAAGTAAGAAAAGAAAAGAGATAGATAGTGCAAATCAATATGTTAAAAAAGATTAACTTTTTAAACATATTGATTAATTTGCTATATCTGAAAATCAATTATTGAGATGGATTTTTCTCATTATTTTAAATTTTATTTTTCATTTATTTTATATACTATGTTTAGTAGTGTTGTTTGTTTACAAGCAAATAAATATAAATTTCCATCAACAGGTGCCGCCGACAGGGTAATAAAAATTTGGGACTTGGCTAGTGGCAAGCTAAAGGTTTCTCTCACTGGTCATGTCAGTACAGTCAGGGGTATGTACACATTAGAATTTATCTACGTATTATTTAGCATGGTAGTTAAATGTTTATGACAATGAATGTTTCAGGACTGGCAGTATCATCCAGACATCCATACTTATTCAGTTGTGGAGAGGACAGACAAGTCAAATGTTGGGATTTAGAATATAATAAGGTTTTGTATTGTTTAATATTTTTTTATAAATTAGTAAATAGTCATAGTTTTTTACAGAGAAAATAATAAAAAGAAAAACATATTTTTTAAGTTCTTCTATCGCAGGCATTTTATAGATATGTCTGTAAAATTCCACACTACACAACTTGTGCACGCTTAAAAATAGAACTAGAACACAGTTTCTTCCAGCATTCTTTATCCACCGAGTTACTTTAAGTAACCCATCATTCTCGCTTCAGTCCAGTAGTTTATATCCGTATGTGTGTGCAGGTGATCCGGCACTACCACGGTCACCTGTCGGCGGTGTACACGCTGGCGCTGCACCCCAGCATCGACGTGCTGGTGACGGCGGGGCGCGACGCCACCGCGCGCGTGTGGGACCTGCGCAGCAAGGCCAACGTGCACACGCTCAGCGGACACACCGACACCATCGCCTCGCTCGCCTGCCAGGCCGCCGAGCCGCAGGTATACACACAGACCTGTACTGCCTACTAGCTGCGCCCCACGGCTTCCCCCGCGCGTAATATGAAGTTTCTCTCTCGGGAACCAGACCGATTTTCGGGATAAAAATTAGCCTATGTCCATCTCTAGCACTGAATCTATGTATATACCAATTTTCATCGAAATCGGTTCAGCCGTTTAGACGCTGAGTAGTAACAAACACATAAACAAAATTCGCATTTATATTATTAATAGAATAGATAAGACTATAATAGCTTCCAACATGAATTTAATGTCATAGTTATAAAACTTAATGCTTTTTTTTTTCAGATTATAACTGGCTCCCACGACTCAACCATCCGCCTATGGGACTTAGCGGCTGGTAAATCAATGTGTACGCTTACAAACCACAAGAAATCAGTGCGATCCATAGTGGTGCATCCTACACTATATACGTTTGCGTCGGCGTCGCCTGACAACATCAAACAGTGGAAGTGTCCCGAAGGAAAATTCATACAAAATCTATCGGGGCACAATGCTATAGTGAATTGTATGGCCGTGAACGCTGAAGGGGCCCTAGTGAGTGGGGGTGATAATGGTACTATGTACTTCTGGGATTGGAGAACTGGATACAACTTCCAAAGATTACAAGTAAGTTAATTAATCTTGCTAACAGATACCCTTTTTTTAAAAGATTGAATTTACGCATAGGTACCTACGTCCTGTTAACATAAACGAGGCGGTTAATACATATTTATTTTTCTTTATTAAACAATGCAAACTTACAGTGACGTCACCAAATCGTTTTCATGCTAAAATGTTAACTGCATGTTAAGTGCAGTTATAAAATAAATATAAAATATTAAACAGTATTCAACAAAATGCAATAGAATTAAATTATAAACATAACAAATTAGCAGACTATATTTAACATTATTATTAGGACTTATACATTTAAATAGGTTATTTACATATTTATTTATACATTAAGTATAATAATTCCAATGTAATAGACCATTAATCTATACATATAATAAAATTGGAGTGTCTGTTTGTAATATTGAAATAATCGTTATTTACTACATGTATATGAATATATATACAATACATACACCAAAATAATATTTTTTACAATTTTTGTCTGTCTGTCTGTTTGTTCCGGCTAATCTCTGAAATGGCTAGACCGATTTTGACGTGACTTTTATTGGCAGGTAGCTGATGTAATAAGGAATAACTTAGGCTACGTAAATTTTTGAAAAACTCTTTTATTTTCGAAAAATAAATCGACTGTTAGGCGGAACGAAGTTCGAGCAGAACGAATGTAGGGCTCGCTAACATAAGAGCGTTCACACAAAAGAGTGGCAATGTCGCAATTTAGTCTCATATTTTCGTGGTTTTTAATTTTTCTCATTTAATTTGAGCTATATTTTATAAATATTTTCAGAACACTTTTTAGAATTACGTGAAAGCTGTATATAAAATAAGTAATCATAATCCTTACAGTTATTTTACTATGAAAATAACGCGATGAAAGTTTCCAATGTATTATTTGATGATGAATGATAAAAATTAAAAACCACGAAAATATGAGACTAAATTGCGACATTGCCACTCTTTTGTGTGAACGCTCTTAAGATAGTGGGTAGAACACCGACTAAAACCTCTCTTTATACCTACTTTCGTCTTGACGGGCACTTGATTAATATATCAGCGGTTGCAAAACTACTTATTTTTTTTTAAGTTTACTTTCCGCTATATGAGACAAGCACTTGGGTCCGGAAGATTTAAAGCTTTAGCGAATTTTTTTGGATCACAAAGTTTTGTCTTGTGTGATCGGACCCTCGTGCACAGCAGTCGCTTGCGCTACCAGTGTGCCACAGAGGCAGTCAGCATATATATTATTAATTATACTCTCTGACAACCTTCTGTATCCAATCCACAGACTCCCAAATTTAGGCAATTTTTGATGTAATTAATTTTCTAATACAGGCGGCAGTCCAACCTGGTTCAATGGACTCAGAGGCTGGTATCTTCGCGATGACATTCGACCAGTCAGGTTCACGCCTCATCACGACCGAGGCCGACAAGACCATCAAGATATACCGCGAGGACGACACGGCCTCCGAAGAGACCCATCCTATCAACTGGCGGCCTGAGATACTCAAGAGACGAAAGTTCTAGATTAAATGACTGATTTTTTTGACTATTTGTGGTTTTATTTTAATGACTATAGGTATTTGAAAAATGCGAAGAATAGTAACAGCACAGTTAGCTAGCAAGGGGTACCTTTCTAGATCTACCGATTAACTTCTAACTTTATGTCCATCCAAAGGTTGTCTGAAAGAGATTGCTATTAGCGATAGGACCGCTCATTGTCACTATTTACTGTTACTTACATAACTGTACATCTAATGTAAATTACATATGCTGTACAATAAAGCATATTCTATTCTATTTTTTTTTTTGCGGCAGTAGTTGACCGTACAGGACATAATTATTCTATTGCAAATAATAATAACATCTCGATTATTTCCGAATAAACTAGAGAATAGTAAATATCAAAAACATTAAAATTCAGCTTATAAAATTTTATTGTTAAAAATATGTTACATAATATGCATGTGATAAAAACTAAAGTAAGCAAAATACAAGTTTGAGTATCGTGCCCATCCCCATGGAATGTTGACAAAAAGATGTGTAGCTACTTACAGGGCCTTAACACAACCTCTAGCAATCTTATTATAATCTTACTTTGTCTCTATTCTTGTTTTTAATGATAGAAAAGAAAAAGACAAAACAAAGTAACATTAAAATAATACTGCTATTAGTAGGCCCCCAGTTCGAGAAGGTAGCTATCTCTAAGATTAACTTTAATATAAAATAAACTTTTGATATAGAGCATAAAATTGTTAAAATTAAATTTTAGGGAACAAAAGGGTTGAATAAATCAAACGCCAGTTAACTTTTTAATTAATTAATTGAAATGACAGAGATAGCGGGCATTTAGTTTAAAGGGGGAAAGAAATTCCGTCATATTCTCAGATTTTTACAAGCTAATCCTAGAAATAACTTCTACACAAATAAAATATTATATCTCTAATTTTCATAATCAATATAGCAAACTTCATTCAAAATTTAATTAAAAAATACATTACACAGCGAGGCACCAACACGAGATCACATTTAGATAACAATATTTTGATTAGACAATGTATTACGTTTGGATTGATAATGTAATAGCGTAAATTAGGAAAGGAATATGTCCTGCAGAGAATAGGCTGTTTAGATAGATATATGGCAACAACTTGTGCCTACTATGGCAATGGCTAAGATATTTTTTATTCTTTATTGTATGCGTTCTATAGTCTCTGCTTACCCCATTAATGGGAGACAGGCGTGAAGTTATGTATGTATTGTGTGCATAACCTGTATGTGAAAAAAAAATGTTTTCTTTATACATACCTACGCAGTGACGTCATAAGGGTGGTGGACAACCGAAGGACGAGGGCGGTTCACGACCAGCCATGATATTTTGTTGGCGAAAATTGACGGAGACCTATGTCCAGCAGTGGAAGTAGTCAAATGCAAATATTTGTTTTATAATATCTATTGTTTTACATGTACCTACTAACATTAAAAAATAAAATAGAATCTGTCGGAGCAACATCGTCATCGGGGGAGGGCGCGAGGCAACGGAACGGGTAGCCCAGTGGCGAAGCGTCCATATAACACGATTCCTGCCGGCTTCCCTTTTAAAATATGCCCTGACCTCCTTATACCTATCACTGCTTGAGTGTCTACTCAAAGTCTAACTGGCCTTCCGAAACTCAAAGTATTTTAGCCCCACCGGCTTCCCTCCTCGGAAAAGTGACTCTTCGCTACTGGTAGCCAACCTCACTTTTTCGACAGATACACACCACCCACGACACGCCCTTTTAATAGTTTAAATTTTATCTTGTACTCAATTATAACACTTACACACATTTTAATACAGTCCACTCTTATATTACTAGTCAATCAACAAGTAAATTTAGTACTACAACATGGTCCTTCGAGCCGGATCCTGTGTCACACACAAACCCTATAGGTTTAAGTGACATTTCTGTCAAAAAATATTTTTTACTGTTTTGTATGTTTTGGTAAGAAATATATAAAACCAAAAAAGTATTTCGGCTGATATGATGATGATGAAAGAGACATCATCAAACTTAAAACTTGCAAGATTAATTAAAAAAAGTCAAAGAGTCCGTTAAATCAACTTCAAACTATCAACACCATACATAAGATTACAATGTAACCATCACACAATGAAATAAAATGAAATGAAATATGTGTATTTATATAGGTTAATTAAATTAACACTTATGAATGTCAAAGTTTACAAAATGTCAGCAAATTAACCTACAGCCAGTTCGCTGATGAAGTAGAGCCAATCCACAACCACAATCCTAGCATTCGGGACTTTATTACTTTTACTATATAATTATGGCTTTTATATCCAAATATAATAAATTGTCTAATCGAAAATATTTACAACCAAAATGCCCCAAACAATATCAATCTCTCTTTCCAAACATAATGTTATTAAAGCATTATATATTATGTAAAATTAATTATTAACTGTTAAAGCCTAATACAAGCCTCCCAGCAAGCTCGCTTGTGCATACAAAAATATTATTCACCATTCTAGTACTTTGTGTTTGTGTATTTATGTAAAACTTAATTTAATAAAAATAGATGCTTTTTAATTTTTTTATAATAAAATCCTATAGCTACAAATATAAAATATACTAAATTTCGCGTGATTAGCAATGTAACATAGTAATTTTTTGGCCAAAGTAAAATCAACCTTAACTATGATGTGTAAAGTTGAATTTATGTTAGCTCAATTTATTGCAGTAAACATGGCATTGATTTCCTCAATTTTTATTATCCAATAATAACCGATTTTGTTTCTTCAGAATTGCTTAAAAAGACATCGTGAAGGAGAAAGAAACTTAGGTAGTAAGTACCTAGTAAGCCGTTACTGGATAGAATAACAATATAACTTTAAGTTTATAATTTTTTGTTAAATGACTACCGAGTTAGCAGTAGCGGATCCACGATTTGAATTTGGATGGAAATGGCTTGACTCTGTAGGTAAACACTACAAGCACATACAAATTTTTTTTGGCATGCATATGCGTTTGGAGAGGACTGGAGCCCCTTAGCCCTCCGCATGGATTCGCTACTGAAATATGGTAATATTAATATACAAATTTATACAACAAAAAATACTTACAAAAAAATCAATACACAAACACAGCGTACATCATTAATTAGTCTGTAGGCAATCATATCTCGTCGTCGATATCGAATTCTTCCTCGGGGAAGTCTCCCACTGTTACGTAGATAGGCTTCACAAAGCCGCCGTATTTAGGCGGGCATGTGAAGTAACGCACACCGTTCACGCTGAAAACATATTTTTCATTAAAGGCTAGTGCAAATTATATATTAACTAGCCTGCTGCGGCGTGGTAAAGTAACATCTTTGGTTACTGCTCCGCTCCCGTGGCTAATAGCGTGATGTTATATAGCCTATAACCTTCCTCAAGATATAGGCTATCAAACGCAAAAAGAATGATTCAAATCCGACTGGTAGTTCCTCAGATTAGCGCTTTTAAACAACGAAACAAACAAGCTCTACCGTTTTATATAATAGTTTATAGATTAGCAGGAATATTAAAAAAGGTTACTCACGATCCATCATTCTTCCCCCTCGGTTCGTCGTACTGCACGCCGATCCATATACCGCGCGCTCCCTCTAGCGGCCCGTTGTATCGCACGCGCGCGCGACGGGTGCCTTGTTGAGGGACACGTACTACGCAGCGAGCGCCTACTAGCACTTCAGCTGCTAGTCTAAACACAGACCCTTTATATAATACCGAAACCCAGACACTCTTGTCTTATCATATACTAACTGTTGGACATAGGCATAGATTACAGATGATCAGATTTATCAAGGATACAAGAAGGTTTGACGGGGTGCCGTGAAAAAGCTGGAGAGGGGAGAACTTTAAATGTGTCATTTCTTTATTCCTAAAAGAAAAAGATGTCTGTTGATTTTTAAACTATTCTTACAAAATTATCTTCGATAAGTTTGTTCAAATTGTAGAGTATTATAGTGTTATGTATTAGGCGTATTATTATACTACAAAACTTTAACATGTGTAAAAATAACTTTCATTTATTTTTTACATTACACACATGGTGAAGGAAAACATTGTGACTAAGCACAAAACAAGACGGATTAAAGAGCTTACAAAATAAAGATACTTATAACAGGTTATTTGTTTATGAATTGTTCACTTACTTAGCTTCCTCCTCCAGTTCCTTCTGCTGCTGTGCCTTCATCTTGGCCATCTCCTCCTCATTGTACTTGCCAAGTTTGTTGCGCTGCAGGAACGAGCGCACAGTGTCGCCTTTCTTCTCATAATCCTCTTCGGACAGAGAAAATCTGTAACCATTTAACAAGATTCAAGTATTAAAGTTAATTTGTAAATGTACTGTAATAAAGATATAAAACAAAATATTCAAAACTTGTACCAAATTATACAGAGGATACCTTGACTGTAAATTACCATAAAATTGTAGACTAATAGGTTTTCAGGCAGCAGTGTCTAGTAGAGGTACATCTATGGAACTAACAATATGAGAATCTATATTATTTAAAGCCCTTATAGTAAGGGCCATCATGCCAAATTGCCATTTTAGGGACTATTCTGGACCTAATCCGGACTGGCATAGTAAAAATGTTGTTTAATTTGTTTTGTTTATGTTTCAAGACAATATACTATGTACATATATAATATTTATATTCAGGATCCAAGTGTTTTAGCATTAGGTACAGCCCACCATAGTATTTAGGTATGTATGTATATTTAATAAATTTAAGTATTTACTTCTCTGTACTATCAACAGCATCCAAATCGTTAAAGAGCGCAAATTTGTCAATAACATGTATTCTCATGCCGTCGTCAATGGGGAACGAGCCCAGGAGCGCGTCGTCGTTGTTAATGTCGCATACGAAGTTGTTCTTGTTGTCGTACACCTTCAGCTGCATCGTGGCCGCAGAACCACCGGTCACCAACTCCAGTTTGGTCTACAAATATTAAAATAACGTATTGAGTTTCCATGCCTCGTAGTTTTCAATTTAATATTTATAAAAATACTGTTTATGCCAGAATGAGCGCCGCATAGCTTCATTATTAACTTAGAAAAACATAAAACAAAAATGTATGAATCACTCTCTAACCTTAAACTCGCTAATAGTGATGCCTTTCTTAAATCTTCTCTCGACCGGAGCCGCACCATCGTTATCAGACTTCGTGATTTGCACATTCACAAAATCCTGAGTGACTACTTGAACACCTTCCATATTTCTGAAGTATTTTAAATCCGATTCAAAATAAGTCTTGCAAGAGTTTTTGGTTTATTCAAACAAAAAAGTCGTCAGTCAAATGTCAAATTTTCGTTCCAATTGCCTTGTCTCTCAACTGTCAGTGTCAGTTACATTATGCACAAAAAATATATGTTTAAAATATATTAAATATATATATATAACTTATATATGTGGCGTAGACGCAGTCTAAGATTTACGAGATATTTTGTATGTATTCTATTTTTCTTATACTTACAGAACAATTAATAGGGCTTTTCTTATTCATCAGATCAACAATTATAAAATTTACTTTTACATCGTAAAATGGAACGCATGATTGCAACGTTTCATTCGACGCATAATCTAATTCTAAATGTAGGTTTTACAGTAATAGGAAATACTTGCTTGAATGGACAGAATCAAGATGACTGGGAAAGTTCTACTCTCTCCGCGGCTGAAGGGGAATATCGTAAAGTATCGGATCATTCCGCTAAGAACCATAGTCTAGATCCAGTGAGATGCCAGTAAGAATATTTTTACCTTTTTATATGTAAGTACATACCTAGGTACCTGGATCCAGTAGTGGATCTAATAATGAATAGTAAAGAGTTAAGCGATCCCCCGCTAGATAACATGCATACCATAGTATGCATGTTATCTGTGAATACTTAACTGTGTGCATTTCACTGTTGTGCACGCATGAATGGTTTTTTTTATATGCACAACTTTGGTGCCTTGGGGGCAAACAAGCATGTCAAGCTTAGGAACTTAGGAACCATCTGATGGTGTGATGATCGTAACGTATGGACATGGCTATGTTCTTTGGAGAAATAATGTTTTGATAACATAACCAGGCCGTTGCCGATCATGTAGAGTAAAGGAGAGGAGGAAAGAAAACGGAAAAGGAAGAACACTGAGGAATGAAGATATTTTCTTTTTGAAATAGCAGTTCGCGCGTTGTCGTCATGAAGCGGAAAAATTTAATTTTCATCAAATCATTCACGATCTGTACAATAAATATAGTTTATCAAGTTTAGTTGCATTTGGTGTTTATACATTACTAGCTTTTGCCCACGGCTTCACTCGCGTGGATATCGATTTTCCTATATACCATTTCTATTATTTTTTTAATTATGCGGCGCTATGGACAAGGGCAATAGCTGTTCAAACACTTCACTACTTACTTCTTGTTACTTAACTATAACTTAAATAACAAAGAACTGTTTTTGTTATTTCACCCCCTGAACTTACTCCTATAAATTTTTTTCTTGGACTTTCTTGAATAGTTTAGACAGGACTACTTTTTTTAATTTCTTTAAATTCTAAACACTGTAAGTGCGTCAAACGGTCACTGACTTAGGTCATAATCCACGTCGAAGGATAAACCTTGCCGCTCATTACAGGGCAGTGAACTTCTCATAATAAATGGTGTATTAAAATATAAAATCTCATTCTTTCTTTCTATTACTTTGTGTGGCGATGCTGACCCCACACGCCTCCGCCGCTCTGAACCCTACCACCGACCTACCATCGCCGCGCGCCGCCGGGGGTATATAAACGCCGGCAACAGCCGCAGCGCTCCTCTTACGCTCCAGCCTGCAATCAAGATAAGTGTCTGCCTATTTGTTCCTGGCCAGACACCTACGAAATCTTCCACGTTGCACCCACGCCCTGTATAAAAAAAAAAAAAAAAAAAAAAAAATAACTAAACTATTCTGAACAAATTTCATTGTACACTAAATTATATCTTATGTTTAAGAACTTGGAAATCATTTCTTTCTATTAACACTCTTTTGTGCATTGGAATGCGTAAGCCACCTGCGACAAAAGTCATTCACTCGGCGTTTGCAAATACTTAGCTATAGATATATTATGTTGCCTAGTAGCTTGATTGATAATTTAGTATTCCGTTCCGTCGAGCATTTTGTTCGTTACTCCTTGACATTATCTTTTTTAAAAATATATCTATATTTACTTCGAACCTGATACTCCCTTATAAAACTGTTTCAGGGTATCAGACATCTCGCCGGGAGGGCCCAGGAGCAGAGAATTTTCGCCCAGCAAAAATTCTCCCCAAACGAGGGGAGTGTGTGGCGATGCTGACCCCACACGCCTCCGCCGCTCTGAACCCTACCACCGACCTACCATCGCCGCGCGCCGCCGGGGGTATATAAACGCCGGCAACAGCCGCAGCCGCCCTCTTACGCTCCAGCCTGCAAACCAAGATAAGTGTCTGCCTGTTTGTTCCTGGCCAGACACCTACGAAATCTCACACGTTGCACCCACGCCCTGTAAATATTCTTTTGCTCTGTATGAGCCGCGGCAAACTCTTTTAGTGTTAATACTTCGATGTAAATTATACTGAATATAACATTCATGTAAATTTTGGTAGACTTGTATTTTTATTCCTCTCTGAACTAAATTCCCTACTGGCCGCCACGTTCTACAAACGAGGTGGCCCTTCACCGTTACATTTGTTACTACTGAAATATATAAATATAATTATTGGTTTTCGTCAAATCATTTTTGGGATTAATCTGAAATCAATATACGGACTAGTAACAGCTGCCTTTTCATTTAATATCAAACAGTCGTACACACTCTGTATATTAGTATAGATTATTTTTAAACTCAAGCCTCTCCAGTCTTTAAAGGCCTATCCCTAATGACTAATGAGTTAGAATAGAAGATTACACTTCTTAGAGTACGGTACCTAGTAGGTAGATACTAGATACTACCAGAAAGAACGCTACTGTAGCCATCTATTGTACTGTTTAAGTACTAGAACACTGCCTCCGTAGTTCGGTTTCGTTCTCGGGATCGGGTAGAGATATTTTTGATTTTTTTCGACGAGAAATTCTCATATTTCCAGTAGTCTTACCAGTATAACTACTAGGAAATTACTTCCCAATAGATTTACTGATAGTAAGATTTCAAGTATGTTATTTTTTCCAATTAGTTCTAATTTATCAAAATGTATAAAATAGACACCTCGTTATTAATAGACAACTTTATTGAATGTAGAATACAAAATTTGAAATATGTGATTGCATTTTTTGCATCGGTTGTAACAAATGAACATCGCATTAGTAGAAATGTGATTAAGGTCTAAAATTGCATGCATGTGTTTTTCTAAACGATGCAAATTCAGCAAAACAGGTGCAAGTAATTTTCGACCTTATTGCTATTTCGTAGAAGGTAAAGCGCCTTTTTGACTATAGTAAATAAATATATAAATTAAAATAATAATAGCAAATAAAATATTGCAATTAATGATTGCTAGCTAAAAAAACGCGTGTATGTGATTTTAGACCTTATTGACATTAATCAGTACCTATATTAGTTCAATAAGTAGATTGTCTATAAATTTACCTAGATCTACTTATGAGTAGGAATATTGAGTTTTGTTTTCCTGGTAAGTCTACTGGGTACAAAGTTCCCGGTGGTCTTACTAGTAAATCTATTGGGAAGTAAATTCCCAGTAGCTCTACTGGTAAGACAACGCGGTAAGACTACCGGGGTATAGGGGGAGAAATTCTCAGTATTAGCCCGGAGTCTGGCAGTGTCCGATAAATGAAAACAGGCTTGTACTCCGTTACATAGGACTCAAAAAAAATTTGCGAAACGTGGGTGTTTAAACACCTCTGCCCACCCCTTCGGGGACAAAAGACGTGTAGGCGTATGTAAAGGTATGTATGTATATACTTGAACAGTAGGAGCCATTGGGTAGGGGACCAAAATCAGGAAAATGTAAAACTGAAATCGGCTGAAATTAATAGTAACATTAGGCTCGATTCATACCCAAATTTGAGCGATTGGCAGGTAAGCGGAGATCCATTTTTTTTAAATTCACTTTTTTTTTAAAATATTGCTTGATTTTAAACTTAAATTAATTTACATATTGTAATAGTAATTGCTTGAAAGTTTGTCTCGGACGGGCGGCAGTTTAATATCGTTTTGTACGCATTGCTTTTATTGCTTAGCTCACTGCGACCACACTCATTTAAGTATTGAGCCTTAAATATACATAACATGTACATTATTTTATTACAAAAATATGTAGATATTTGCTGAAAACATATTTTATTTAATCAGGCAGGTTGTCCTCTGGTCTTCACATTATGTGTAGAGAATTCGAACAGTTGTCATGACAGTCGAGGCTCGTGGAAGGCTGGAATGATAACATAACAAACGCACAAACTAGACAATGTGTGCAAAAGTGAGCGCGCACCACGGCTGAGCTCTGAGGGTCCGCTGTCATGTTGTGCGTCGTACACTGTCCGGTAGCTAATCAAACATTGATCCAATACTTTTATAAAATTTTATTCAAGCAAATATGACAAACATTTAAGCATGCATTGAAATTAATAATGTTTATCTACACAACTAACATAAACCTAACATTCAAATGTTCAAATTAATGAGTAAATCTCAATGATATAATGACATTTATAATTTTATAAAAATATGTTACATTTAAACACAGATACTATGAAGCATGTACACAACACACTTGTTGTGGCGTGTTCTTTACTCAAAATATACCTATTGCCTGCCTATAACATAACCTAAATCCATAAACAATTTAACTACAGATATAGTGCCTATATAAATTTATAAAACATGTTTATATCTATCAAATAGATTTAAATAGTCGTACTTTAAAATCCATTCCCTACCGCCACCTAATTATCTTTACAGACATGACAATGAGTCAACGATTAAGTCAGTATAGATTGGGTAGTGCAAATATGTAAAAACAAAATGTTCGGCATATAGTTAATTAGCATGTGACGTGCCAAAAGTAGAATATACACAAATACAATTCGAGATATCGAAGTTAGTAAAACAAAAATAATGAAGAACTTAATAAAAGAGTCGCGTCGTCTACGTAACGTACTCGCTAAACCTCTAGAGTCCGTATAAACGCTTTACATGAACGAAGTTGGTTCCTCCTGCAGCATCTTGCGAGTATTTCCAGGGTTCGGGTGACGCGGCCGCCGCTCACGTGTTTTGCACACATTGCTAGCGATATAATTATGTCGAAATACCAATCATTTGTATATTAAACCATTTTAAATTAGTTTTACCATTAAAAGAGTACAATGAATGTATACAACTCGTGTGATCTGATGGTATTTCGACATTATAAAATAATAAAACAAGGACGCCCGCCGAGTACAATTGTGCAAGTATAGACAGTTGCAACGTGCAGTAGTGCGTGCAGGGTGCAATTGTTCTAGACGCGCGTACTATGTATGTAGTGTATAGTAGCGACCGTACCTGGCCCGGGTCACTCCACTTGAGCGCCCAGGCGCGTTCCTCTTCTGCCCGACGCGCGCCGGCAAACAAAACAAAACACCACTTTGGTAACCAATAAGGCACTCGTATATTTTAATTCTGTTACGTGTATAAAAAAATATCTTTGGCGTTATAATGGTTCGTGAGCGCGGCCCCGCTTTGTCTCGTCGGAGCGGAGCCGAGCGGACAAAGCGGAGCGGGCGCGGCGGCGGCAGCGTCACCCGATTCATTTTCACTGAAAATACCCCAATTTCCACCGACGGCGAGGTCAAACGCCGTCCTTGCTCTCCACCACGTCTTGCGCTGACTGTCCTTCTTCTTTCACTTCAGAACTGAATATATCATCAGCCTTTGAACCTTCCGCTTTCGGTTCTGTGTCCTTTTCATAAGGTAGTGATGCATGCTTTTCATTTTCTATGGCGACGGGTAACGAGAAGCTAGTGTCAATATTATCGCTCGCATCGTACAAGTTTGGTGCGATTTCCATGGCGTGTTCAGCGGGAGGCTCGATGTCGACGGGAGCCGAGTAACTTTGTTCGACGTTATCCTGTTTATTAGTGTCATGTCTCTCATGGTAAGTTTCGACGACAGGTATATCCGCCGGTTTAAGATCTACGACTGGCTCATTATAAGATTCTTCGGAAACAGGGATATTGATATCTCTCCTCTCATACTGTTCAGTCGGAGAAGGAACAGGTATATTGATATCTTTCCTTTGTTCAGGCGGAGAAGGTACAAATATCGCCGACTGTACACTTTGTTCATCGTGTGTAGTCGCCTTTACATTTTCGGCGCGTTCTTCACTAATGGCGTTATCCCCACTACCTTCATGTTCAGTGATTTCCATAAATTCTTGCTTATCACCGTTGTCGACAGCTGGTTCAGTACTTTCAATAGTTTCAGTTGGTTCAGTAGCTTCCTCAGCAGCTCCCCACCTAGATTTTCTGTCTCTTTCTCGTCTGGAGTTCCTTTCATCTTTGGGCGCCTCAGTTTGTTTGGGCGGTTCCTCCAGTCTGGGAGGTTCCTCGTCCTTAGAGGGATCTGTGTGTTTCGGCTCATCGTCTTGTTTGTTAGGTGTGTCGGGTTGTTTCGGTGTCTCCGTTTGCCGGGATGGAGTGTCCGCCTGTCTCGGGTTGTCCGACTGTCTCCTAGATCTGTTATCATCGTAGGGCCTCCTCCTATCGTTTCTGTCTCTGTTGAACCTTTCTTCCTGGTCGCGGCTCCCTTGCCTCCTGTCCCGGCGTCGGTCGTCCCAGTCAGGGCGCCGGTCCCGGTCCCCCCACTCGCGGTCGCGGTCCCCTCCCCCCCAGCCTCTTTCCGGATATTGTTCGCGATCGTCGAAACGTCTCCCTCGATCATAAAACTCAGGTGGCCCATCGAACCGCGGTGGTCCATCGAATGGTGGTCGGTCCCCGTCGAAAGGTCGCGGCGCGTCGAACGGAGGGCGCGGACCATCGAATGGAGGTCGTGGTCCATCAAATGGCGGACGAGGCCCGTCGAATGGCGGACGTGGGCCATCGAATGGCTGACGTTGGCCATCAAATGGCGGACGATTAAGTGGGTCGAACGGCATTCTCCCGAAAGGTGGGCGCTCAAACCGCGGACCGCCCTCAAACAGTGGAGCTCCATCAAATGGCGGACGCGGTCCATCGAAGGGTGGCCGATTGAAGGGTGGTCCCATGCCGTTGAATCGTGGTCCGAATGGCCCCGGTCCAGGTCCAGGTCCAGGTCCAGGTCCGTCCATCCATGGGCCTGAAAAGACAAACGCAGATGGTAAGTTTAAATTTTAGTACTTAATTGCAGCACGTCTTTAAATTGTACTGAATCGGAGCGGATCGAATCGCAATCTGTGTCTAATGCCATCAACGAGCTAAAATAAGGATTAAATGGGGAAATACTGTGGCGCGGTTTGATCCGTTTTCGCTAAGAGCTAAGTAACAAATGAAATAGCCTTGTCTAGCCGTACCTTGCATAGGTTGCCTAGGCGGTCCTCTCATTCTCAATTCTGCAAATTAAAATCGTCTTTAGATTAAAGAACTTTTGGTTAATATAACAGTAACTACTAAAATAACTGCCGACACCAAGTTTCCACATAAACGTGAACAGAAATAAAAAAAAGGAAAAAAATAAAAATGTTAGAGACAGACTAATGAAAAAATTGAGAAATCAAGGACACCTTTTTATTAGTATATTTACACATTATTAGAGCAAAGTCACTCGTAAAGGTGATTCGTTTGTTAGCTAGTATAAGTAAGCAAGTTACGATTGTATGGTGTAAATGATGGTGTAAACCGTTTACACCATACAATCGTAATCATAAATGCAGTAATCGTCATTTTCCTACTTGTTTATGTTTTTATTTAAATTTAATTGAAGTTATGAGACATATCTTAGTACCTACTGATTCAAAAAAAATAAAAATTTAGTTGAAAATCTAGTAAATATAGGTTGCCAAGGACTGGTAGAGAATGCCTTTGGCATTAAGTCCGCCTATATATACTCTGTATATGAAGTTATAAATAAATAAATATAGTAACTACAATATCAAATTGGATTAGTCTGTAAGAATATTGTAAGAAATAATAAATAAAATAGTAGATAAGCGAAAATACCGAGTAATTAATACGTAGAGATTGTAAAAAAAAACCTTTAACCACGTTATTCTCGAAACCGCCATTTTGCAGGTACTGCATTTACAATGAGGGTGTTTAGTAAAATTTTCGCTACCAGCTGGCGCCACTTCAACTGTCACATTGGGCCAATCAGGGGTTCACTTTCAAGAAGCGCTTGACAGCTAGACCTGACGCGTCGGTGCTGCTACCTCGTTGACGCCATTTTAGAAAACCCTCTCAGCAATTTACTTTTGTACTTAAGCACGTGAATTATCTATTTTGTAAATTAAACATTAAAATTACCGAAATGAACACTGAAAAATATTTGTTTTGATAGCGCTGTAAAATGGAAGACCCTTTACCAAAGTGGCGCCAACTGGTAGCTAAAAATTTCCTAAACACCCTCATTGCGACGACAAAGATAATGTTTTTTTTTGTTTCCTTTTGTTTACTGAGTTTTGTTAAAAGGTTACTCTGTAAAAGTTGCATGATATAAATTGGACATATTTTTATGATTCCATTAAATTAAGTTTTATTGCATATAATAAAAATAAAGGTAGCAAAATTAATTACTCTTAATATTAATAATAAAAATGTTATCAATTCAGTTAGAAAATATTATAAACAAAAATCAAATTCGAGATAAAACAGAAACACAAAGAATGGCACTAACATTTAAGTAAAGTTTTGAAATAAAAATATTAAACACGTGAGACGATGTTATGTGTATAGGTACGTACCAGGTCTGAAATGTGGTGGGGGCCCCCGCCAACCTTCCACGGGAGGCGGTGGCGCTCCTCCGCTTGTCTCAGATGGCACTACTGTATAACACAAAATACACAGTCAGGAAGCAATACTTACTTTACTCATAGATTAATAAATAAATAATCTTTAATTAAAAAAAAAAACAAACAGATTGTTAAGATCGAAGTCAGTGTATCATCAAAGAGGTCGAAATTCGGCAGAAGACAGATTTCATTGGCAACGAGCTTGTTATCCATACTAATATACTAAATGCGAAAGTAACTCTCGTTTGTCTCTGTTACGCTTTCACGCTTAAACCACTGCACCGATTTTGATGAAATATGGTAAATAGATAGAATAGATCTTCGGGAACAACATATCTTTTAACGCGAAAAAACGGCTTGAAGGGGTCGAAGAAGATGATAGTTTGTATGAAAAATCGTCAAAGTATAACAAGAGATAATATATATTCATGTGCGATATAACCAACATTCACGCAGGTGGAGCTGCGGGCAACAACTAGTTATTTTATTGGACATTGTCAGTAAACTGAGTACACTGTTGTTATTTTAGTATTAAAAACGTCCTAAGTAAATATAAATCTCACGAATTTGATAGATTTAAGCAAACTATGTATAACAGAGCGGGTCATGATTAAGTTGGTTCGATTGTGCATTAATAAACATTAAACTTATTTACGAAGTTTCGGGTCGAAGTGTCGTGCAATTTTTACCATGTAACAAATGTGCTTTATACTAAGAATTGCACGACACTTCGATCCAAAACATTGTAATTAAGTTTCATGGTAGGCTCCTGTTGTGTCCTTCTCACAGAAGGTATGAATAGCCTGTAATAAGATTATCACTTAATATATGCCGCATACTCCTCAGAACTACAGGGTGGACCGACGATTAAGGGGCTAACCTATTCTTACTTTGGGTGCCAGTGGTCAACTAATTATTGTATAAAACTAAAATTGTTTAAATTCATGTGCTATGCATCTGTATATGTATCTTTCTGAGAAAAATAAATAAATTATTAATTAATTAATTATTAATTATTAACCACCATCTCTTATAAAAGTATTAATTTAAGTTACTTTGTGTTTTGCCTTTTTCTTTTGTACCATTAAAAACAAGGATAGAGACAAGTTAGGTTATAACAAGCTTGCTATAGGACGTTGTGGTAGGGTACTGACCGGGCTCGGCGGGCGGCTCGGCGCGCGGGCCGTTGGCCATCTCCCACAGGCGCTCCTGCAGACTCTTCTCCGCGGGCTCGCCGGCCGCGCCGCCGCGGGGAGACTTCTCGCGACTACGCTCCTCTCTGTGTGGAACATGTATCATTTACCTTATGTATTTATTGCACGTATACGGTCGTTTCGACGTACGCACGTATACGGGCGTCATATTTAGAATATTAAAAAACTGGACGCGCCTACACGAGCTTATGTTCGCTCGAACCGGTATTGTCAACGTCATTGCGCCCTTTGCGACTTGACTTATACGAGCTTATAAGCGCGTCAGCGCTCGTATGAGGTGCGCGCGTGGTAAATAACGAGCTTATGTTTTTCTTTATATTATATTGTAACTGTGTATTAAATGTTTTATTCTTTATTGTGTGCGTTACTTATATATGAAAAATAAACTGTTTTTAACAAAAAAAACACCTATTTAAAACCGCTCTAACGCAGATGAAAAGTCATAAAAAGTTGATAAGTGTTGTTCAGTACAAACACCACTTATCAACCGCTTATATAATGTATAATAGTTCGACGCTTCAACTTGATTTATTACCCTGAATAACAATAATATTCTCTATATTTTTATAATTATACCTCTGCTATAATTTTAATACAAGAATTTTTTTTTTTTTTTATTGCCTACAGTGGCAGACGAGCCAACAGCCCACCTGATGGTAAGTGGTAACTGTCGCTCATAGACTTCTGCAATGCCAGGGGCTCTGCGAAGCCGCTGCCTACCGTGATATTAATGCTCTCTTTAAACCTCGTTTGAAGAAGGACATGTCATAGCGCTCGGGAAACACCGCAGCTGGTAGTTCGTTCCAGAGCCTGCACGTACGTGGGAGAAATGAACGCTGAAAACGAACCGTGCTAGACGAGATCGTGTCCAGGTAGTATGGATGAACTTTGCTGCGAATAGTAGCTTAAAACGTCTTCACGCATGACAGGACGTCGATAAAGAAACAATTCTATCGTTTATAAGAGAAGAAAAATCCATCTTTTGTTTAGTAAAAAAGTATAAATCAACGTACCTATTATTTTCTCCCGGTCTGTTAGAGAAGCGATCTCTTTCTTTGTCTCTATCTCTGTCCCTGTCTCTTCTGTCGCGACCACGATCTCTGTCACGATCCCGACGATCATCTCGTTCACCCCTAAACAGAAACAAGCGTATAATAAAGTTCTATAGTCATAAAAAGAATACAATAGCAACAAATATTAATAGTGTTACGACGAGTACCTACGCTAGAACATTCGCGAGTACCTACCTACACGCATACGACGAATACCTACGCTAGAACGTTCGCAAGTACCTACCTACACGTATAACAATAGCTCATCGGCGGTAGGCACCTACGCGTCGCAGCTAAGTACCTACACTCATTGTTTTGTTATCGAGAATTGTCGGCAACTTTGTAGTAATAACAGGAAGGTTCTAGAAATCTATTGAATGACTATAAAAAGGATTCGAACGTCGGCAATTCGTTCACCGCGTAACTGGCATTTTACATTTAACCCCATCCTGACACGTAACAATAGTTAAAAAACTGGTCCGGCTTGTATATGGAAATAAATAACATGAACAGCTATATTATTATGATTGCGTTGACATGGAACTTTGAATTTGTTACAGTTATCGAGAGGTTACTGAGATAAAGTCTTGATAGACAGGTATACAACAAAATAATCCTTTATGGATTCCGTTTTGCCTTTTGAGGTGCGGAATCTTAATAATGTAAAACATCTCTTATGTTGTTTATATTTTTATTATATATTTTAGTGAGTAATAAATAAATTATAAGAAGTTAAAATTTGGATTTCCATTTAAAGTTACGTTACAACACCTTAATTTACATATTCAATGAATCTATATACATACTCAAAGCAAGCAAAGTACTATAGCTTGAATTATTACCTGTCTCTATCTCTCCCACGATCGCGTTCTCTTCTGTCCCTATCTCTCCTGTCTCCCCTGTCTCTGTCCCTCCTGTCCCTATCTCGGTCCCGCCTGTCCCTGTCCCTATCTTTCCTCTCGTCGTCTTGTTTGTCGTCGGTAGAGGGCGGCGGTTGGTTCGCGTTGAAAGATGGCGGCGGTTCAGAAAGGTTAAAACCAGGCGGTGGTTCGGATGCGTTGAAATTTGGCGGCGGTTTTGATAACAGCGCTTGTATCTGTGAAAAAAGATATTTTACTGAAGTATACATGGAGTACGTATGTTGATATCCAATGTGGAAGTGAAGGACACTATAGTTTATACTACTACAGAGTTTGTAATGGATAAACTCAACATAATTTTTTTGTCCCGGTAACTCCATGAGCAATGATCGACACGCTTGCTCAAGGCGGATTGGCGATTTTAGACTTCCTCAAAATTCCAGATTTCCTCACGATGTTTTCCTTCACCGCAGTCAGTAATATCCAGAAAGTACATATGATTTGAAAATCACATTGGTACTTGCCTGGATTCGAAATCCTGACCTCGTGTTTACGAAGCGAGTGCCTTCATCACTGGTCCATTACGACAATGACGGTGTTAAGGAAAATTTTTGCCATTAGTTGGCGCCACTCTAACTGTTACATTGGGCCACAGCTAGACCTGACGCATCGGTGCTGCCCCCTGGTGAGCGACATTTTAGAAAACCGTCTCAGCAATTTTCTTTTGTCCTTAAGCACGTGAATTACCAATTTTGTATGTTAAGCATTTAAATTTCCTAAATGTACATTTGTTTTGATAGAGCTTTAAAAACGGAAGACCTCTTACTAAAATTTTCCTATACATTATTTGCCATTGCTTTTTTTAACTAGTTATAACTAACGAACTTGATATGTTATAATCTGTCATCATAAGGCTATAGGTTAATAAACTGAGTAAATCTTACCTGGTCGGGCAGTAGCGCGGGCGTGACGTCACCGTTGGCGTCGTCGTTGTGCTCCTCCGTGTCGAGGTCCATGGCGTCGTCGCTGTGCTGTACCTCACCCGTCCTCTATAATACCAACACATTATCAGCAAAAATAAAAAATTCCCAGGGTTGGATGAAATTCCCAGAGCTAAATAAAAATTCCCATACTTGGTTAAAAAATTTTTTTGTCAATGTCAATTAATAACATAAAATAGATTCCCCAAATACTTACATTATCGGGAATTATATTTTTTCAAAATCTCTCTTATATAAAGCGGAACAGTTTATTTGTTTAAACGCGCTAATCTCTGGATCTACCACTCGGATTTGAATCATTCTTTTCCCCGTTTTTGAGGAAGGTTATAGGCTATGTATCATCACGCTAATTGCGACGGGAACAGAGCAGCAACCAAGAATGTAACCTAACGCGGGTGAAAGCGCGCTGCGGGTAACTAGTTAATTGTGAAAGAGATACCTACTACTTAATACAACTGAACAATGGCGATGTAATATTCAATGTCTTAAATAAAAACCAATATATAAAAAAAAGATGGTGTACCTGCGGTGGTGGTATGTTGGTCACGTTGGTGACGTTGGGTATACTAGGCACGCTGCCCACGGCGGGCGGCGGCGCGTGCAGCACCAGCCCGCCCACGCCCACACCCACGCCCACACCCACACCCAGGAGCCCACTAAGGAAACCGCTAACCATGCCTGAACAAAACAGTGCACTTTAGATACGTGAGAAACCAAAAAAAATTAATAAATCTATACATATGCAGGTTTGCTCATTGTTCCAAAAGTGTAAAAATTACGCTTTTCAAAGCTGCACGTCTTTTTATACATGCAGCCTGTGGGCTACATGTTCTCGAAAAGCTTACAACTCCCTCCGTATCCAATACAACAATGCGTTTAGAGTGCTGTTGGGGCTACCCCGTTCTGTAGTGCTTCGGGGATGTTCGCTGAGGCAAGAGTGGATTGCTTTTACACCACCATGCGAAAACGGTGTGCATCCCTGGTAAGCAGGGTGCGGGCTAGCTCTAACAGCTTACTAGTCATGATTGCGGAGAGGCTAGATTGTAGGTACATTGGCCACTGCAGCGCCATCTCCCATGGAGTGGCGAGGCGGTGAGTACAGTGCGCCCACTCGCCATAGTGTATTTGTAAATGTTTTGTAAAATGTGTCAATCCTAACATAGGATAAGTTTTTATGTATTACTAATAAATATGAATCATGGTTACTATAATAAATTAATTTAATTATTATTATATACTATTATATAAAGCGGAAGAGTTTATTTGTTTGTTTGTAAGCGCTAATCTCTGCAACTACCAGTAGAATTTGAATAATTCTTTTTGCGTATGATAGCCTAGTTCTTAAGGAATGTTATAGGCTATGTAACATCACGCTACTGGCGACGAAAGCAGAGCAGTAAGTAACAAAAGACACGGGTGAAACTGCGCTACGGGAAAATAGTATGATAATGTTATAGTAAAATTATAAAAGATGTTAGTACGGTTTCAAACTAGCGTTGACGAGCTTATATACTCGTACTATAAAGTCGCAAAAGACTCACTGGCACTACCGGCTCCAGTGAACAATCCGGAACAAATTCGTATTCTGGTGTCCGGTCTTTTTACATTGGACATGTAGCGTCCGTGTACGCGCGTATATCGAAACGACCGTATACGCACAGAAATATACGCTAGTTTGTAACTAACCCTACAATATCCTATTTTAAAACTAAAATACAACTATTAATATAAATATCTCCAAGTTTATGATGTTGTAGTAGTCAACTAATGCTATCTAGACACCAAGTGCAAAGAGCATTATATTAAGACTTATATTATAGAAAAGTAAAGTGTGTGAAATTGAAAATCTTTTTGTCCAATTGAAAGGTACATTATCCCTGAGTGCTATACTTGATTGACTGGCCTGTTGGTCTAGTGGTTAGTGACCCTGACTGCTAAGCCGGAGGTCGTGGGTTCGATTCCCACCCAGGACAAACCTTTGTGTGATGAGCATGATTGTTTGTTCTGTGTCTGGGTGTAATTTATCTATAATATGTATTTACAAAAAAAAAAAAAAAATGTATATAAGTAGTATATCAGTTGTTTAGTACCCATAACACAAGCAAATATAATTAATATACATGTATCAACACGGGCGTAGTAAGATAAAACCATAGCTTACCAGGTTGAGCCATAGATTGTGGCGGCATACCGGGCGGGAAACGCAACAGCGGACCCGTCGGAGGTAGACCTGCATCATTTTGTAAACCTGTACCAAACATCATACACTACGTCAATCCAACGGAAAATTTCCTCAGAAGGAGACCATCTTATTCATATATTAAATAATGAAAATATGATAGAAATTTATAATAGTCATCATATTTAATTTTCGCCACTAGTTGGCGCCACTTTGGTAAAAGGTCTTCTATTTTGACAGCGCTATCAAAACGAAATATTTTTCAGTGTTCGTTTTGGCAACTTTCGTCAAGCGCTGTCAAAAAGTTAACCCCTGATGTCTCAATGCGAAAGTGAAAGTGGCGCAGACTGATGGCGAAAATTTGTCTATACACACCCCCTAATTAAATGCAACACATCAATATTGTAAGAAGAGAGACTATAATATATTGCTGAATATGACTCAGGATTGGCTACGTGCATTTCATAGCCTTCACAACCGCTTGGATCTCATAAGCAGAGTGATGCTATAGAGGGAGCCACCGTACCAACAGTTGGTAAGATATTATGTAAAAGTAAAAAGACCTCGTAACATTAAAATATATAAAATGGATTGTGTTTTATGTGTATGATGTTTGTATAACAGTTGATATAAATAAATATTGTTACCTGGAACGCCCGCAGGTATACTGGGCGGCCTGATGCCGGGTGGGATGCCTGGTGCCATACCGGGCGGCATGCCCGCCGTCATGCTGTTAACAACACCAAGCTTTAAATAATTTGCTTTAATTCTAGAATAAAATTAGAGAAAGGATAGCTGTTTGGCCGGATATTGCAACAAGTTTAGTACAGCTAAGAACTGTTTGAAACGTTTTACACACGCGTGTAAGCTCGTTTTTAAAAGTGCGTGTAGGCGCGCCTTTTGCCACACGATCGTATACGCACATAAAAAACGCTAGTCTGAAATCGCCCAGACATATTCGTAGATTATGGCATGACGTATTGTCTCGCAAAAGTCAATCGTTTTTTGTTTAAAAATATTTTGTTATCAAATTTAGTTATAAAAATAATTGCGTTACCATCAGGTTAGATAACAAAAACAATGGCAGTTACAGGATAATTGTATGATTTTGATGAGAATTAAATTAACATTGCAATTTTAACAACAACAGTCCAAAATTGAATTGGATACAAAAATAATTTATTTGGTGAAATAGCATCTCACAAAACTGTCATAGTGAAGGCCAGCATACAGCAATTTCATATAATGGCTTTTTGTTTAGTGACCACCACTTCTGGATTTCACACACTGCTTACTATCAGGCAGAGTTGAGTGATTTTAGTTGGCAAATACAAAAAAAGTGTTGAAAACGAAAGTAAAAATACGAATTCTATTCTTACCCTGGGGGTGGCATTCTTGGTACTTGCATCGTCATACCGGCGTTCGGCGCTTGGATGTTCGGCGGCAGCGACATGTTGGGGCCTGCTAAGGTCGTCAGATTGGGGGCAAGGCTCACGGGGGGCAATCCGCCAGACATGCTCGCGGGGGGCAGCGGCAGACTACCGGGGGGCAGGTTACCGGGAGGCAGGTTACCGGGAGGCAAATTGCTAGGGAGGTTAGGTGGCATGTTCGGCATCAGACCGGGACCAGGCGCCGGTATGCCCGACAGCATTGTCATGTTGTCCATCATGGATTTGGGTAATATCTGCAAAAGAACAAATTGTCTTAAAACATATTACTTACGCGTAACAAACGTAATAAATAACAGAGTATGTATGGCTCACCCGGGGCGGTAGCCAGGGCGGCAGCGTGTCTTCATCGACGGCGCCGCCGTCCTCCAGCGCGTCGAGCGACAGCGCGCCCATCGCCCAGCGGCGGTGTAGCGCAGCCCACGGCAAGTAAGACACGCCTAACTCCGCCTCCCAGTAGTCCTTCCAATCGCGGCCTTTAATTATATTTATATATTTAGCATGAAGCAAGGATACATAGCACGTTACATTATTTGGGTATTATATTTGTGTTTAATTTTATGAATAATGGCCCCGATGCTAGGAAAACCTTGTGTTTTTTGTCTGATAAGGTTATTTAACAAAATTTGGGCAGCAATGAAACGTGTAGTATGGAGTAGTGTAGTGTGTGGCGTACGTACCTTTGACGCCCTTGCCGGGCGCCCAGGCCACGGTGATCTCCTTGGAGTGCAGCTTGTGCTTGTGCAGCTTGGCGAGCGCCTTGCTGGCGTCGCGGCGCCGCTCCATGACCACGAAGGCGCAGCCGCGCGGCGCCACCACGTCGATGCTGGCCACGCCGCCCAGCGCGCCGAACAGGTCCGACAGCTCCTCGGGCGTCGCCAGCTTGGACAGGTGCCCCACCCACAGCGTGGTGCTGCACACTGCGCACCACCGCACGCACCACATTATACAACAGTAACGATCGTCTAGCTGCGCCCGCGCGGTAAATTGTACTTTAATTGTTAACTCGGAAACAAGGCCGATTTTCGGTTTAATAAATAACGGTATTTTAATTTAAATAACTTAAAATCCCAACTGCGTTTCTATGTAATTTGGAAATGAAAAACGTTAATACTCCAAGTACATAAAAAATTATAGTGTGTGAGCAAGTAACTTAGCAACATCTTCAGAAACGTGTTTAGTGATCAGTGAGTGAACATACTAAAAGTCCTCTTTCCTAGAAGGTGTGATGGAAAGTGGGGGATAGGTTAGGTTATCAAATAGATATTTCGGTCTTCCATTCCAGAGCACCCTCTGAACCAGACAGGCGTACTGCAACTCCAGCCTTGCTTTCATGTTCAGAATGCCTTTCTTGTTTAGATAAGGAGTTATATGCTCCCGTCTGGGAACTTCATAGCAAAACCTGATACAAGCCGTATCCTCGTATAATTTTATGCCAGAAGCGGTTTTTATGCAAGCGGTGTATAAAATGAAAGTTGTAGAGAGTTTATAAGCTTTCATTCGGTAAAAAAAAAACATTTTCTCTCGGATGCACAGTTTTTGGAATATTAGCGAAAAATCGAGAAATGGATACTTTAAACTTCTCTCTCCAGCTCATTTTCTAGGGGAGGGGTCTTTTAATATGTTTACTCCCTGATCACCCTAAACACGTTTCTGAAGAAATTGCTAAGTTACTTGCACCCCTATACACCCCCTTTTTAGCCATTCGTTGACTGGACTATAAAACAAGAAAATGTAAAATTGTAGCAGCTGGGACCCATTCCAGAATTGGAGGCTTAGTGAACTGAAGCCTATATTACATTGCAGATTACTCCAATCTACCGACTAGACAGCTGACTTTGGATCCCGACTCGGGATCCAAAACCTCCCTACTGTACAATTTTACATTTTCTAGTTTTAGTTTTTTCATTTCCAAATTACACAACAACGCAGTCGAGCTTTTTAGATTTTAAATTACCGTTTTTAATTTATTTATTGTTTAGTTTTATTATTAAAAGAGTTTGTATAGGCCAATTCGTTTTTTTTATTAAATTTTTTTTACCAACGATCCCTCTTAAGCTTTAATCCACCGTGCCATTCAGGCGCAAATCGTGCCAAACAATTATACATACATTCATACTCTCGAAAAACTTATCCCTCCTTCTGGCACAGTCGGGTAAAAAGTAGCCGATGACCGTCTGCAACACCGAATCTATCTACATTTTATTTTTATTCGAAATCGGTTTAACCATTTAGGCACTGAGTGATAACAAAAACACACACACACACAAAAATTTTCGCTTTCATAATATTAGTAACTAGCGGTCCGCCTCGGCTAGGCACGGGTGGACATTTTTTTAACATTTTGGGATAAATAAAGATACTTTTGTATGGGAATATAAAAAAAGTGTGTTTTTTTTCAGGCAATTTTTTATATTCCCTTTCCGTAAAAAGCATCCTCGTACTTCAAGGAATATTATAAAAAAATTAGCGAAATCGGTTCAGCTGCTCTCGAGATTTGCGCTTAGCAACATTCAGCAATTTATTCATATATTATAGATGTACTTACCACTAAGATTTTCCCTTTTTATCGGCGGTAGTCCTTTTTTCTCTCGCTCTCTTTGTTTTTCTTTTTCTGCCTCTCTTTCTTTGTAACCTTTTTCTCTATCCTTATCTCTGTCCTTTTCTCTGTCTCTGTAACAAATATTAAATTTCAATGTTGTATGCAACACAATAATTTAAATAATATATATCAGAGGGGCTCCAAAACTAAATAACATCTGCATGAAAAACAATATTCATCTGGTATTTTATTGACATGGAAACCTTAACAAAGGTTCTTCTATAATTTAATCCACACACACATCCACATAACGGATGTTGCTTCATAATTTGTATGTGCAAGTAAGTTAATAATTCTTTAATAAACAAAAAAAAAATACACCAATTTTAGCTGTTATTTAACTACCAAGCACCTTTGTAAAACAATATAATTATCTATTTTATTTTTCTTTTATTTATTATATAGAACTTTAAACAAATAGTTATGAAATCAGTAACGCCAGATCTCTTCACACAAACACAAAGTATAATAGTAAATAAGTACCTTTCTCTGTCTCTCTCCCGTTCCCTTTCCCTTCGTCTCCTTGGCGAGCGTGACCTTGACCGTGACCTGCGTCGGCGGCGCGGTGACTTTGAACGAGATCGATGTCGCCGTGATTTTGGCGACGGACTAAAAATAAATACAAGCATTAATATAGTGTTAACAACGTGTAAGAATTCGCAGTATGAACCCGCGTACACACACATCAATACATAGATAATATGGCGTGCGACATAACAAGAGCGACTGATAGGCACACATAAGCCGGCCGCTCGACCGCTCGCACGGCGAGGTCGTTGCCCTGACAAGTGTTGTACCTACCAGTGGCGAAGGGTCCATATAACCCGATTCCTACCGGCTTCCCTTTGAGATAAATAATAATATAATATAATAATATAATAATAATATTCTACCACATTCACACAGCGCCATCTAGCTCCAAATGAAGCAATTATATTTGCTTGTGTTATGGGTACTAAACAACTGATAAACTACTTATATACATTTTTTGTAAATACATACATATTATAGATAAATTACACCCAGACACAGAACAAACAATCATGCTCATCACACAAAGGTTTGTCCTGGGTGGGAATCGAACCCACGACCTCCGGCTTAGCAGTCAGGGTCACTAACCAATAGTCACAAAGACTATAAAAAATATCACAAAATAGAAAATAAATCACAAAGACTAGCGTCTATTAATAAAAATATAATCTATCTTCACTGGTATATTTAACTAAATTAACTTTAAACATTTTAATATCTCTCTATGATAAATAATTAACATCTATTAAAGTATAGAAATAGACCATACGTCGCGCTTCAAGTTAAGCAATTTTTGCCCCGGCTTCTCTTTGACAAAAAGTCACCCTTCGCCACTGGTACCTACTGCAATACCTCGATAGTACACGACGTTTATTTGAGTTTTGTCTAGTTCTCTAATTTTTGTTTTTGTAGATCTAGGATATTGATATATATTTAGTAATACCCTGATATAAGAAAAGTACGAGGTTTGTAAAACCACTAAAAATTCAGTCAGTGTACAAGAAGATAAAACATATGACTTACCTAGAATCATTAGCATCAGGTATTTCTATAACTTGTGGGCCCGTCTCAACAAACTCTATGTCAGACTCATTGTTGCCCATATCATCTTTGTTCTCTGATTGTTTCTGATTTTCTTGAGATGACTGGAATATAATTAGGTATTATTTATTTACAAAACAATATACAAACTTTGAAAATAGTATAATATCCTATTAATATTATAAATGCGAAAGTTTGTGTGTGTTTGTTACCACTCAGCGCTTAAACCACTGAACTGATTTAGATCAATATTGGTATGTAAATAGTATAATATCCTATTAATATTATAAATGCGAAAGTTTGTGTGTGTTTGTTACCACTCAGCGCTTAAACCACTGAACTGATTTAGATCAATATTGGTATGTAAATAGTATAATATCCTATTAATATTATAAATGCGAAAGTTTGTGTGTGTTTGTTACCACTCAGCGCTTAAACCACTGAACTGATTTAGATCAATATTGGTATGTAAATAGTATAATATCCTATTAATATTATAAATGCGAAAGTTTGTGTGTGTTTGTTACCACTCAGCGCTTAAACCACTGAACTGATTTAGATCAATATTGGTATGTAAATTGTATAATATCCTATTAATATTATAAATGCGAAAGTTTGTGTGTGTTTGTTACCACTCAGCGCTTAAACCGCTGAACTGATTTAGATCAATATTGGCATGTAAATAGATTCTGTGCCGGAGACAGACATATGCTACTTTTTATCAAAAATCAGTCTGGTTTCCGAGGGACACAACGAAACATATTTTATGCGTGAGCGAAGCCGTAGGGCGCATTTAGTACAAAATAAAATGATTTTATAATGTAGACATAACTAGTATTTGTGTTTGTTTTCACTATATCACAAGAAAACTTTAATAGAACATTAAAGTAGATACTTATATAAGTACTAGCTTCCTGCGGCGAGGTTTCCCCGCGTCTTTGCTTACTGCCCTGCTCCCGTCGCCAGTAGCGTGACGTTACATAGCCTATAACCTTCCTCGAGAACTGGGCAATCATACGCAAAAAGAATTATTCAAATTTGTGGTAGTTCCAGAGATAAGCGTGTTCAAACAAACAAACTTTTCCGCTTTATATAATAGATCAGATTTGAATGGATTGCGTGAAAGATGTAACGTTAAAATGTAGATAAACTCAGTACCATGAACGGAAGGCCTTGATTTTGATTTTGTTGCATTTGTAAGTCTGACACCATAGGCATGAGATTCTGAAACAAATATATTTATTTATTATCAGTTTATTTATTTATTTATTTATTTTTTCTTTTAACACCCAGTTTCTGAAAGGCTGATCAACGAAAAATTAAGTAATCACCTGTTAAATCTCATTTAAAGTACCAATTGGGTTGCTAAAAGCATGTATAATTAGATTAATTTGATCTAATTAGTAACTAACTAGATCAAATTAAACTAATTATCTATAATTTTTGCATGCTTAAGTATTAATTTATAATAATTATAATAAATAATTTTTCGTTGATCAGTCTTGAAAATGGGGGTAAGTCCGTTATAAGTTAGGACATGAGTGGCAAGATTTTGAATAGTTAATTTATCAATAAAACATAACAATACACTAAGCCATAATATGGTTTAGTGTATTGCAGCAACTGTTGATCGTATTTAAAAGTGAATGACTCATATATTCTTGTTATTCAATGTAGTACAAGCAGCGCCCCACTGTTTCTTCCGGAACCAGACCGATTTTTGAAATCAAAATTATCTTTTGTCTGTCTCCGGCACCTAATCTATCCATATATAAATTTTTATCGAAATCGGTTTAGCCGTTTAGGCGCTAAGTGGTAACAAATATACACATAAACTTTAGCATTTATAATATTAATAGGATTTTTAAAGTCCTTTATCTAATGATCTGTAATCAATGAGTTTAAACTTTGGGTATAGAACAAGTTCGTCAAACAATTGTATAAAGAATGTAATTAGTAATTTTTTTTTATTGGCTTCAGTGGCAGACGAGCCAACAGCCCACCTGATGGTAAGTGGTAACTGTCGCTCATAGCCTTCTGCAATGCCAGGGGCTCTGCGAAGCTACTGCCTACCATGTAATAATAATTACTTACAGGTATCTGCATTCCAGTCATCATTTGCATCTGTGCCTGTAGACTTTGCAGTTGCCGCATTATCTCAGGATTTGTCAGAATACTGCAATTACAATATATTACGATTAGAATCATTGGCTAAGTACCATTTATATACAGGCTGCGCACAAAATTATAACACATTTGAAATGAGAAATAGAGTATGTTTCTAATATGCTAAAACCATAAAGATTTTCTAGAATGCGGATATACATACTTAAATACTTTTATTTGTAAATACATAATTAACCAAACCCAGACCAATGCAAATAGTAGTTCATGCACACAAGTATTTACACTGAACAGGAATCGAACCCGCGACCTCTGCGTGGCAGTCCATACACAGTACCACAAAACCACTTTACATCCGTGATTGCGCGAACTGTGGCAGGTTCGCCATGAGATATTCCAGGTAGTAAAGTGCATTATGAAACAATATACACAGACGTGTAACCAGGTAAATGTCTCGTTTATTACTGCTCTTCATTATTGACTTAATACTAAACTTAACTACCTAAACTTCAGCACTTCATAGTTTGGTCGCTCAATTAAAGCCTGGAACTCTTTGCCAGCGCATGTGTTCCCATCTAATTTTGATCCTGGGTCTTTTAAGCGGGGCGTGAAAGTGAAAAAGCATCTCACTAAGCCGCCATAGTGGAGGCCACCATACCAGTAGTTTGGCTTTTGGAATGGTGTCCGCCACTTCTGGATTCCACTTACTGCTTACCATCAGGCAGAGTGGAGTCACTTTGGTAGGCTATAAATATATATATAATATATAAAAACTAAATAGTTAATGTGTATTACCTCCCGAGCGCATCGGTAGCGTGTCCCGCGTGCGAGGAGTCGTCGGGCGGCGCGTCGTCCTCGCTGTCGTACTCGAAGTCGTTGAGCAGCTTGCGGTTGAACTTGGCCTGCGGCTCCGGCTCGTCTTGGAACTGGAAACATTACGTGTGAAGCTGATGATTTTACAATTCATATAATGAAATGAAATATGTTTATCATATAGGTTAATTAAATTAACACTTATGAACGTCAAAGTTTACAAAATGTGAGTAAATTAACCTACAGCCAGTTCGCTGACGAAGTAGAGCCATGAGAAGAACTGGCAAGAAACTCAGGCCACTCTTTTTAATCGCCAGGTTATTACTTAATAATTATAGGTAATTAATTAATAATCGAAATAATTGCGTTAAGGGCTTACAGATGAGCGACACTCGGTCGAGTCCTATGACGTCGTCAATAGAGTGTACGACATTCGTCGAACATCCGCACTTGTACATATTCGACGCATACAGACAACATTAGTCGACAAATAGACTACTTACTCCCAGTTTCTGAAAGGCTGATCAACGAAAAATTAACTAATCACCTGTTAAGTCTCATGTAAAGTACCAATTGGGATGCTGAAAGCATAAATAAACTAATTATCCATGCTTTAAGGTAATTCTTTAGTTAATTTTCCTTTCAGAAACTAGTGTTAAGTCATCGTCGTATCGACGACGTCGTCGACATTCTCGGTATGTCGTTCACCGAGGATCTAGCAGTAACATTGTGTTGATAAGTACCTGATCACCGCCCATAGGAGATGAAGCATGCGGGCTGTGTTGTGGTGATGACATTTTATTATCTGATGTGTTGTGGCTCACATTTAAGCTGCTCCCTGTAATAGTACAATACTTCATTAATTACATTATTTAACGTTTTATTAATTTAATTTAAGACTGGTTGGTTTTGAATGTAGAACAACTATGTTATTTATAATACCAGACATTACAGATTAAACCAGGTAAATCGCCTTCTTGCAGTGGCTAAGAGATTATTGAGTGAACCAAATACAGTAAGTATAATAATTTTATATTATGAAAAGCAAGAGTTTCTTTGTTGTAACATCACGCTACTGGCGACGGGAGCAGAGCAGTAAGCAAAGACGCGGGTAAAACCGCGCCGCGGGAAGCAAATAATTTTATATACTGACATGATTTATACACATAATGTACTTTTTGATATCTACATGGATCTTTTTATAGGATAAAATATGTAGACCACATACTATACAATATGTATAGACAAGTAGACCAGCATAAGTATTAATAAGTATGATAATACTAGCTGTTGCCTGCAGCTCCGCCTGCGTCACTGTCGGTTATATGTGTTTAGATACAAACTTTTTTCTCTATTTCGCGATAAATGATAGCCTATGTTGTTCCCAGAGGTTTAACGCATTTCCATACCAAATTTCATCAAAATCGTTTCAGGGTTTAGGCGTGAAAGCGTAACAGACAGACAGAGTTATTTTCGCATTTATAATATTAGTATGGATTACAATTCTGTTGGCTAGATTAGTTTAACTTAACATACCATTGGCTGCATTATTTTGTTGTTGCTGTATTTCTTGATGTAGGGGATGGTTAGGATCAGCCATGTCCAACAAAGGTTGGATCACTTGTGGGCTAAACACATTGTTCTTTTGCCACAGATTAAGTACTCTGATGATGTTGCGCTGAAATAATTAAAATTATACTTAAAAAAGAGTGAGTTTTTATAAGAGACATGATTAAAAGATGAATTACTAATGTGTTTGAGAATTTTCAGTATATCATATAGGCACTATACTAGGATTGTTCACTCTTTGAAAAGATAATTGAAAAGCATTGCACTCTATCTTGAACATTGTATTATTTTATTTATATAGTTAACAAGTTCATATACTAAGTACATAGGCGGACATAATGCCAAAGGCATTCTCTACCAGTCAACCTAACAGGGTGATTTTCTATCAACCCATTGCTGAGAGTACAGGCTCTACTGATGGATAATGAGCCATTAGTCTAAGCAGTGGGATGTGTTTTATTAACAAAGATCGGAATAAACATAAAGTAGATAAAGTTTATTTACTCAAAGTTCAAGGAAGAAAGTAACATCAACAAATCAAGGAAGTATTAACAGTTGATAATACCTCCTCTAAAATCCCGGAATCATAAACATGAAGATTAAATGTTGGGATTAAATTGTTCAAAATTAAATCAATAATTTGTAACTATACTCAAAGTATAACTCATGTTTTTTGGAATTTTAAACGAGGTATTATCATCTCGTGTTACTTCCTTCCACGAACTTTATGTTCCGATCTGTGTTTATTATACACAGTTAAATGCTATAGATATCAATGGTCTTAAATAACAATTGATATAAGAAAATAATAATACATTATTGATAAGTGACCAAACAAGTATTGATAAGAAAATTAAAAACATGCTGGATTTCTACATAATAAGTGTACCTATCTAAATTCAAATGTCACCGTTATGACAACAGTTCAACATTGGTGGCTTGTTTGCTTTTTGATTGGCTAATTGACAGTGGCGTGCACTCCATATAGGCAGAAAGGCACTGCCTACCCTAATATTTGATTCAAATGACAATTTTAGCAACAAAATTAAATAATGCCTACCCTGTTAAAATCTATAATGCCTACCCTGTCCAAAATCTCTGTGCATGCCACTGCTAATTGATAATGATTTAGCCACACCACATGATTTATAACTGACTGCCTGATTCAAGTGTCTATTTAATATGCAGCTAAGCTTTAAAGCAACATCTTACAGTTGTGATGGTGTTTATATAATATATATTTTTTTAATTTTATGTCATTGTTTAACATTAAGTATTTTATTTTTGTAACATTGGTGTAATATTAGTTCTATCTATTTCATGTCTTTAAATATTGTATTTTTTTTATAATTTTTATTTGACCTTAATTCTGTTTTTTTTTGTGTCTGTATGTCTGCATGCTGTGATGTCTTGTAATTGAGAAAGAATGAGACTTGTTATTTTTATGTTTAAGAAGTGATGAAAGTGTCATATATTTCTTGTAAGAAATCCTTATAAATAAATAAATAAATTTGCTTAAATATTGTTCTGTCTTATTTTTGTATAGTACAAATTTTCATGTACAATTTAAGAGGCTATCACTCTGAATGCATTTCAGTTGGTGTTTGAATGAGCACCAAGACATACAAAGCAAAAGTATTGTACAGACAATGGTGTCTGTTATTTTAACAATAGTAGGAACAGTGAACAGTTTTGAAAGTAACATAATAAAGTTTCAAAATTAATAATTCAGTGATTGCAAGTTAAAATTATAGCTACCTATTTATTTAGCCATCTTTACACTATGGAAAGAAGAATAAATTAATGTTTTACACAAAAGTAAATCAAAGCCTGAATATTTTATGGACAAAAGGAAAGAGAAAAGTTATATTGTAATTAATTGCAGAAAATAGTTTAATAATATGAAAGAAAGTTGCTATAGTTTTTAGTTATTAATAATTTGATTTCATTTAAGCATTAAAAAATAGTTTAATAATATGAAAGAAAGTTGCTGAAGTTTTTAGTTATTATGGCTAATAATTAATTTCTTATTAGCATTACAGATGAGCTGGTGTTTGTCTACTT
This sequence comes from Parascotia fuliginaria, assembly GCA_963082885.1. NCBI lineage: Eukaryota > Metazoa > Arthropoda > Insecta > Lepidoptera > Erebidae > Parascotia > Parascotia fuliginaria. The sequence goes on along the minus strand of OY720180.1, from coordinate 1,867,978 downwards.
GTTTACAATTTAAATGAGCAAGTTTGGTGAAATACATGACATGACATCTATTTGTGGCATAAAAATTCTGACCTATCTGCTTGTTTTCACAATTTTTTGTAGAATCTCAGTTTTTTACAATTTAATTTGCAAGATTCAGAGATAAGAAAAGGGCAGATTATAACCTAAAACAGTCATTTTATGTAACTAACCTTATCCTCTGGAGGACATCTGAACAAATTAGCGCATGTTTGCTGCATGTTCTTTGCGAACCGCGGCGCGAACACATCCTTATCTTGTCCGAACTGATGCCGCGACTGTCTCACTATTGAATCTATCACGTAAAGACCAGGCACTTTGTACTCAGGTTTGCACTTTTGTATAAACTTTTCAACACTGTGCACTACATGTTTATAGAATTTTATGGCCTTTATAGCACCTTTGGTGATAGCACTCATCTTCGCCTTTGATATAGGCGGTTTGTTGTCGTACAACCCGGATAGCTGTAAGAAAAAGATTGTTAATATGATGCCACGGTACATTTTGTTCGATGCAAAATCGTAACCAAAATAAATAATACCTCCGCGTTGAACGATTTAACTTCCGGCATATCCATTTTGGCGGTTTGCTTTTCTTTACTAATTAAATTACAAAACTAGAACGCGATAATATATAATTTGAGAAAAGAAAATCATTTTCGTAGCACAGGTAACATGCTCAAAATTACAAAATGGCGTGTATTGCTAGAGTTTGTCTATGATACATCACACAGCATGAGTGAAACACAGACAGTTTAGTAATGAGAAGGACGCTCCGTGAAATATAATGCATAGGATTAGGCGGATTTGTCCAAATAAATAAAATATTTTATAGTGGGGGATAAATTCATGTAAAATGCTGTTAATTAATTTAACATTTTTCTTATCTGAATTTTGAGGTCATTATGGCTCAAGTAAGTTTACCTAAATTTCTGCTGAAGTGTTTATATTAAATTAGGATAAACAATACTTAATAAAAAAAACGGAGCTTCTTGGCCAGTAGTGAGCCACTCTCATACATAATTAATTCATCGGTTGCCCGGGACTCATTTATGGTCATCGGTCCACCTCGTGAAGGATTTACCCACGCTGCGGCTTCCGGTTCGTAGTCGCCACTCTAACCTTTCTGCCCCAACTCAACGGCTATCTATTCTGCGACTAATAGGTCCTACCTAATATTCTTTAGAATACTTATCTTATTACTTAGTAAATACCAGCCGTGGATATAGAAGACTGGTTTTAAATCGACAGCGTCTCCACGCTGCAATAAGGGTCAAGTTACGATAAGGTCTCTCTGGGCTTTCGTTAACACGGTTATACTAATATGTGTCTCATGTGTCTGCCAGATTTGGCATTAACCTGAAAAGTGGCGGATCTAGGATTCAGGTTTAGGAAGGGCTTGACCATTACAACCTAGGTAGCGAGCGGAGGGCCAGTGCTAGTCATGAGCTAAAATAGCAAGCAGGGATGGTCTCCCTACCTTTAAGGGGCACCAGTGATGAGCTAGGGTAGCGAGCCTCTTATTGTTCTTAGTCTGTGTTGTCAAATCAGTCAGTCGACCAGTGTGACCTTAAGTGGCAGGATCCAGCCTTTTCGGCAGGTTTAGCCCTTTATTTTACTCTCTGGCTTAGAGCATTAAACCAACCGGAGAAGCCACTGACAGGCGTACCCCTCTGCCAAAGGTACCAGCCCACCGGTCATACCCGCTATATAAAACTAGTTGACGCGCGTTCCGCATTATAAGTCACCTATCAGTGCATGCGTAATAGCGTCTCAATACAAATGCCAAATTGCAGTGTATTTTGGTGTAAAAAGCGTTCAGCGACATCAAGTCTACAAAAGGATAATATTACATTCCACCTGTAAGTATTATTTTGTTCTAATATTATTAAATAAGGCATTAAATTAGCAATTTATCCAAATAAAATGCTAATCAACAAGTGTTGCCAGGCTTATCATCAATACTCCAATCTGGGGTAATATTTTAAGTTGAATTAACATAAAAACTAACCTTTCCTTTTTTATATCTCGCCTTGTTGACATAATCTAATAAGTTTCATTTTGGATGTACATTATTGTGTCACCGTTCCCATATTTATTTATTTTTAATTAAAACCAATGTTTTTTTACCAAGTAATGCACAAAATAATATTAAATGAACAAGTAAAATGAGATTATAAATCCAAATATACAAGATTAGTGCACTTTATTCCGAAAGATAATTGCTCATTTCTTACAAAAATAAGCGTATAGAAACTGGTCACACTTTAACATAATTAGAGATGAGACAGTTTAATCACAAATATCGGTTTTCCAGTATTAAATTATTTTTTTTTTGTTTGTTTTAGATTTTCAAAAGAACCAGCGCCTCGAGTCGCTTGGGTCCAATATTGTAGGAACCATATAAGTGGGTTCCTAAGCGTACAAGTATCTGACTAACAGCTTAAAAGACAAAGCCTTCTGTGCTGCCAGCACTGCTACCTCCTCCCTACCCCCCAAGTGGCGGAGAGCTCAGTTTTTAGCAAGTAAACTCGCTGTGCGCTACCTCCTCTTATTGCATTACCTAGGATTAGTTAAACTAGATTTATAAGGTTAATTTAAATTGCACAGTTTTTCAGTATTTTATTATACCTACTTAAATAAAGATTTTCTGAAATATATTCTGTTGTTTTTTTGTTATCTGAACAGATAAAATATCTCTCTAATAAAAATCTACTCATACATTCTCATGTCAGTGTCTTGTTATTATGTAATCAGAACAAAATCCTTCAATTACAAGCTCTGCTTAGTTGGAACGAAATTTAATAGCAACAGACAATTAATTCAAAGTATTATTTGGTTTGAATATACATACATACTTAGGAATAATACACGTAAAATTAACACGTAATAATTAATTACAATCTTTAATCCACACTAGAACGAATTTCAACAGGTGGTGGTTATTGAACATACATCCTTGTGCGCAGTAGTAAAATAAAATAAAAGAGTGGGTACCCATGTACGCACGTAAGAAGTTACACTTCTTTGGCATAACAATCCAAAAATACCAAATAATAATACAACGCATACATACATAAATATTTGAATTGATATAAACGCCAATATATTTTTTATTTATTCACACAGATTATTTGTACTGATACGACACACAAAGATCCGCAACTAACTTCAGTGTGTAAAAGGTTCGCAACTAACTTCAGGGTGTTGCTTTTTTCTGTCGGTGTGCGCGCGCATCGTAAAAATTCACTTTCATCATTTTTCCCAATCGCGCCAAAAAAAGTATAACTTAAAAAAAAACGGCTAAATGCCAGTAGGACTCGCGCGCCGAGGGTTCCGTACTATCAGGGATCGGAAGTATTGAATAAACATTAGTAAACATAGTAGGAGAGCCCGACCGCATAACCAGATTTGTTTGTCGAACAATGTTTAACAAATAAATTTTGCCCGACCGTATGACGGGCTTTTTTGATAATAATTACAAAAAAGTGTGCTAGTTAGAAACACTGTTTTATTCTTCCTGTAATATTGACATAAACATGAATTAACAGAATTACTTCTAGTTAATTCATGTTTATGAACTATTTACTTTACTTTCATCTATTTCAAAGTGCTTAAATAAAAAATAACCTTAAAATTATAATAGATTATTATTACCTAAAACTGTTCTATATAATATAAGATAATGCTCATTTTAATAAGCAAACATAATAATCATGAAAATAATTAAATCTTTCGCGTACTTATATGAAATCCTAAACATCGATACTAAATATCGACAGAGTCAAGCTCTAACTGTTTTACGCTAAGGAAGCGTAAACTGATAGATGTCCCTGTGTGTGAATGTGATTGTGTGTGTTTAGTTTAAGCTAGTGTGTAATAATTTTATTGTGTGCGTGTATAACGACGCGATTTAAAAATGCATTAGTAGTTAACATTGTAATTAGTGTGCGTTGCTCGCATTACCCCGTCCCCCACCAAAAGTGGCAGACTTTTGCGCAAGGGAAATAGAGCGCATGTCCACTCCTGTTGGTTTAATGCTCTAAGCTCTCTGGCATTTATGTTTGACGTTTTAGAAATCTGGCACTATTTGGCAGTTTAAAGAATTCAAGCTGGCAGACTTGGCAGCACAGCTCATTAAAGAGAGTTTGGTGCAATATCGACAAAAGAAATAGCATTAAGGAGAAATTTTAAATGACAATGGCAACATTAGCAACAATAAGAGTAAGACCTTTAGTTCGGGGATGTTCCTTATTATCTCTAATTGAATTTGTAGTACATTCCATTGTGAACCTTAAAGTGCTGAACAAAATATTTATAATAATTGTATTTTTAGTAAAGTTTTCAGTTTTTTTTCTAATTAGTCGGACTAGAAAACTGCAGGAGACGCAAAATTTTCATTCAGATTTCGTGCGATGTAAATGTTTCAATTCCTGATTTATCATGAAACGATAAAAGAAAGAAAAGAACATGCAACCACTACCTACTAAGCATAAGAAGAACATAATCGGATACAGTGGGCATACATCGATGACTATACTTTTTTTAACATTTTACAGGAAAATTGTAGGATATATTAGTAAGTAGGTACCTATTTTTTTTTTTTAATAATTTTAGATGCAAAAATTATTTGAAACGTCTTCACTAGATGAATACTAAAAAGGCTAAAAGATTTTTAAAATATATCAGCATTATTTGGGCATTTTGTGTATATGAGTTTGGCAGGATTTGTCAGTTTTTATGCCTAGGCTGGGCAGGATCTCTATTTTAAAGTTGGTCACACTGCAGTCGACAATCAATGTATTGTCAGTCACAGGTAGAAACGTCAATGCAATAGATCTCATCGAAATCTTTTTAGAGATTGGTAATTTTACTGTAAAGAAATACAAAATTGTGCATATTTAAAGTTATCTAAAAAGGGCTACAAATTTAATTAAACTATACTAAGCCCTTATAATTTAATAATCTTACTCGAAGATAAATCGCTACTAGATCTAGAGTATTTTTTGAATTCATTCCTAACTTTATTGAAATTGTGTAAGTTTTGAAAATTTTATAGCATGACTGATGAATATGCGGCTGTTAAACGTGGAAAATTAGTATTAAAAGGAGATAAACCGAAGTAAGTACATATTATAAACAAAAATATAACTTAACTTTCATGTTTATTTTGGAATTGTGGCGACGATTTCCATGATATATAGTTAAAATTTTAGTTTAGTTCCCTGTATCGTGTCTGAAATTTACAACGTTTGTTCAATACATTTGAAAACCTAAACCAAATCAATTTTCAGAGCTAAAAAACGGAAACACAAGAGTGACAAAAAGCATTCTGAAGGCTCGAGTGTAGATGAAGACTGTATAAAACATGCGGGTTGGTGGAAAGTAACAAAGGCGGAAGACATCACAGGATCCATATCAATAGAATTTGGAAATAACTCATTTGTGTCTGCACTAGACAATGGTTTGTTCACTATAGGAGCTCCACATGACGAAGGCGACGGCCCATCGCCGGAGGAAATCTTTACTGCCTTTCCAGCGGGAGAGAATAAATTTGCTTTAAAATCTGGCTATGGTAAATACTTGGGAGTGAGCAAAGAAGGGACAGTGATTGGTAGATCTGATGCTGTTGGACCAATGGAACAGTGGGAGCCTGTTTGGCAAGATGGTGAGTTGTGTGGTACCGTTTTTTTAGAAAATATACTACTGTTTGTTTCTTCTAATAAATTAAATCAAGGATTTAAAACAATGTTTTCTGTCTCCAGGTAAAACAGCAATATTAAGTTCTCTAAATAAGTTCATGTCGGTGAACCCTGAGGATGACTCGGTGGTAGCGTCCACCACTGTGGCCGGTGAGCATGAGTTCTGTAATATAAGAAGCAACAAGGCCAAGGAGGAGAACAAGGCTGTCCTACCTGATGAGGAACAGGCTAATTTATCACAAGTTGAAGTTAATTATGTGTAAGTAATTGATGTAGCTTGCAGAGTAGTTTTACTGAAGCGGCAATAGGCACGACAGATAGCTCACAGAATTGATGGTTGTTAGAGCAGAAAGGTTCTAGTGACGATTTTGAAGCAGACCTCTTACAAGGTGGACCAACAACCTGATGGGGGCAACCAATGGATGAAGGCGACGGAAATTGGTGTAGGCCTATGTGCAGCAGTGGATGTCCTTCGACTGATATGATGTTGTTGAGTTTAATGACAATGATTTTCTTCTGTGTTAATAGTAGACAGTAATTAGATACAGCAAAATATTTTTCCATTGTGTACTCTATAGCATTCCATTTACTTATACCTATTATTCAAAATAGCAAATATCTTTTTAGCAAGAAGTTTCAAAAATTTCAAGACAAGAAACTGCGCTTAAACGACGGTGGTGTGAAAGAATTGAAGAAAGCAAAGAAAGAAGGCACTCTTCATGAAACACTGTTAGATCGTAGGAGTAAAATGAAAGCAGACCGTTATTGTAAATAAATAAAATTATTTCAGTACAATATATTATAAACTGCTTTTTGTGTGGCAAAACCCCTCCAAGTATATTGCTTAGTTGTCTAACAAAGAACCTTTTCAGGCTAAAAATGGCACATATAAATAACACTAATAAAACATCACATACAGTAAACAAATTATTTAATGAGAGCATTACACAAATCTATATATATAAAAGAAAGTCGTGTTAGTTACTTCACTTATAACTCAAGAACGGCTGAACCGATTTAGCTGAAAATTGGCAGGGAGGTAGTTTAGAGCCAGAAGAAGGACATAGGATACTTTTTATCTTTTTTTTTTTTTTTTTTTTTATTTTTTTTTTTATATTTTTTTTTTTACTATTTTTTTTTTTTTTTTTTTTTATACTTTTTACTTTTTTTTTTTTTTTTTTTTTTTAAAATAGGAACGGAACGTTTAACATTCATTAGGTTGAACCAAGCCAAACTGCGTTCTGAGGAGTACATCCATTTACGTGATGCAGTTAGTACTGAAGGAAATGCAGCTAATATTGGTCGATTAACTATTCTGCCGGCGACATACATTGGTAGTCCACGTCATATGCATGAATATGCACAAGATGCAATGACATATGTTCGTCATTACGGTCGGCCCGATCTCTTTATTACTTTTACCTGTAATCCAAAATGGATAGAAATTACTCAATTGCTGCTTCACGGACAAACATCAAGTGATAGACACGACATCACAGCACGTATATTCAGGCAAAAAATTAGGTCCCTGATGAACTTTATTGTTAAACAACGCGTCTTTGGAGATACTCGATGCTGGATGTATTCAATCGAATGGCAAAAGCGAGGCCTGCCGCACGCACACATTCTTATTTGGTTAGTGGAAAGAATTCAGCCTGACCAAATAGATGATATCATATGTGCTGAGATTCCTGATTATGAAGTCGATCCAGACCTACATGATGTTGTTACTACTAATATGATTCATGGACCGTGTGGTGCCATCAATCCCCAATCACCTTGCATGGTCGATGGAAAGTGCTCTAAACGATATCCACGGAAATTAACGGCGGAGACTGTCACTGGCAATGATGGTTATCCGCTGTATCGGCGTCGATCACCAGATGACAACGGTCGAACTGTCACAACGAAAGTGAAAAGAATGGATTTCGTTGTCGACAACAGTTGGATTGTTCCATATTCGCCACTTATTTCTAAATCGTTCAAGACACATTGCAACGTTGAATACTGCAATTCAGTTAAGTCCATAAAATATATTTGCAAATATGTCACGAAAGGCAGTGATATGGCGGTTTTTGGATTGCAATCCTCGAATACCAACGATGAAATTTCACGCTATCAAGTTGGTCGTTATGTGAACTGTAATGAAGCGATTTGGCGTATATTCGCATTTCCCATTCACGAACGTCATCCTACTGTTATGCATTTGGCGGTGCATCTGGAGAATGGTCAACGAGTATATTTCACGGCTTCGAATGCTACGCAACGTGCTGAAACACCTCCAGCAACTACATTGACCAGTTTTTTTGCAATCTGCCAAAGCGATCAGTTTGCACGAACTTTGCTTTACTCGGAGATGCCACGTTATTATACTTGGAATGCTTCATCGAAGAATTTTCAAAGACGGAAGCAAGGCGATGCGGTTCTTGGGTATCCAGATGTGCGTTCTACTGATGCTCTTGGTCGTATGTATACAGTTCATCCAAAGAATAATGAATGTTTCTATTTGCGGTTGTTGCTGGTAAATGTGCGTGGGCCAACGTCATTTGAGTCACTACGAACTGTTAATGGTGTAATATTCCCAACATATCGTGCTGCATGTGAAGAATTGAAGTTATTAGAAAACGATAGTCATTGGGATACGACAATCGCTGAAGCCATTATCTCTGCATCTCCAAGTCAGATACGCACATTATTCGCTATCATAATTTCGACATGTTTTCCATCAAACCCATGTAACCTGTGGCACAAATACAAGGATAATATGTCAGAAGATATTTTACATCAAATTCGTGTCAGTTCCAGAAATCACGATATTGAGATGAATGAGGAGATACATAATCGTGCTTTACTCTTGATCGAAGATATGTGTTACCTCATGTGCGGTAATTTATTAATCAGGTTAGGAATGCCAGCACCATATCGTGAAATGAATGACGCATTTAATCGAGAATTGGAACGGGAACGTGAATATGATCACCAGGAATTAGATTTAGTAGTTCAAACGAATGTACCCCTGTTGAATTACCAACAAAAGGAAGTTTATGATACTTTAATGAAGGCAATCGATGATGAAATTCCTAGATGCCCCTGGTGGAACTGGCAAGACATTCCTCATGTCATTAGTTTTAGCAACTGTTCGGGCGAGATCTAACATAGCGGTTGCAGTTGCTTCTTCTGGAATAGCAGCCACATTGTTAGAAGGATGCCGTACGGCTCATTCAGCATTCAAATTACCGTTAAATCTTCAAACTATTGAAGAACCAACGTGTAATATTGCAAAACACTCAGCAATGGCCAAAGTTTTAGCGGTATCGAAAATCATCATCTGGGTGTATCACAAGGTACTTATATGAAGAGCAACCTATGTACTAAAATAAAGAAATAATTATGAATGATTGATGTAGAAATTTAATTTTTTTTGTATTTTTTCCAATAAAAAAAAAATATGATTATTTATTGACATTAAGGCGGAACAAAGTTCGCCGGGTCAGCTAGTTACATTTAAAATAATGATTTGGTAATCAAAACACATTTATTTTTAAATATTTTATTTATTCCTCATGTAATAACATCTGGGTACAGTGGCCTAAACGTGTCGTGATTGAATTTTGTATCTCGGTATATTATACAAAGAAATCTTTCACTTACAATCAGAAAATTTGAATATACTACCTACACGTCTTATACAAAATGATATCTACACCTAAGCCTAGTTGTTTAGACTAGACCTCTAGTCTTTTGGAACATGATTTGTAGTGGCCTCAGTCGTACAGTCTAACTTGCGTATATATCAATTAAGTCTATTTTAGTTAACACCAAAAATGTTGTCTGACATCTCCAACAATATTTTACCCATTAATTAATTAATTCGAATTCTAAACAAGAGAGTGCTTATTGGATAAATTTCTCATAAAAACATTTAAACATACTGTTGGAGGTGTCACACAGTGTAATGTAATAATAACAGTTATTCTACGCATTATGTTCAAAATCAGTCATGCGGCCGTCTGTAGTTGATATCTGTTAATAAGCACTTTATTGATTGTATACATTAGTGTAATCCCACCATGGATCGGCTACTGGTTCATAAATAAATACACATGTAGTACTCTGTCTGTTGTACTGTTTTATTGCATTAACATTCGGTTCGGTGGGCAAATTAATATAATAATTTGTTTCATACATAAGAGATTGCTTCGTTCAAATATGTATATTTGTTACATTAAGAGGAGCAGGCAAACCATAATATACATACATCTAAAATAAATGCTAAAAATATACACGTAAAATTATATCTACTTTGCTAACATGGAAAATAATACATAATTATAAAGTACTGACCATACAAATATCATGCTCCTCGCATTGGCCAATGAATATTACAATTAATTTTTATTTACATATTTTGTAAAAGAAATTATTAAATTAAATGAAAAAGTGCAGCATGCTTTGCATTAATAAAGTTATAAGGATAGGTAGGATAGGTATTTAAATCGATACTTTGTAACTAAGAGAACTACCTTTGTTTATAAACAATACCTGCTTGTTTTTATTTATTTAAAATTTAATATTAATTTACTACATCCAAATACATCTCGCGCACAAACGAGGCTCGTTTGATATGGTACATAAATTAGAAATATTCTCGGACAAAACAAACATACTTAAGCTCTCGCGCGTTTTTTTACATTTTGGCATAGTTGGCAGAATACGATTTATACTAGTTTTGTATTTAAATTAAAAAAAAAAAACATTTGGTGCGAAAATAAGACGCAAATATTGATTTACGTCTTATTTTAGCACCATAATGGTTGCGAAAGAGACAACGCTAGCGTAAAAATAAGAGTTCTTAGTCTTTTATCTTTTAAATCGCATGTTAATGAAAAGAGTAGGTATGCGATATCGCCCGCGATAAATATTATTGAATGAAATAATGATGTCCCTGTTAATAAATTATTTTTATGGCTCAAGTACTAAACACTAAAAATGTTGAGTTCGTGTTTATTGAAATAACAATAGAGGGTGACCATTCACTATGACGACGTCAAATGTAACGCATTGGTAGCATGCTCTTCTCTGTAATCAAAATATCTCTTGACACGTAAGTGAACAGTTTAACCAATCACAGTTTATACGAGTTCATGATTTGTCACCTACCCAGCTTAAATTTACTCGTGCTAAGGGTTTTTATTTTGGCGCCAGATATTCAATCACGTTAGCAGCACTTGAAAGAATCGTGACCATCAATTTCAAACTGTAACCCTTTTACCAATAAAAATAAAATAGCGATGGATTAGCTACTTAGCAGTGGCGAAGAGTGACGTTTTGTAAGAGGGATGCCGGCGCAAAAATTGCTTACCTTGAAGCACGACGTATGGTCTATTTCTACACTTTAATAGATATTATAGTTTTGTGATTTATCTCAAAAGGGAAGCCGGTAGGAATCGGGTTATATGGACCCTTCGCCACTGCTACTTAGTGCTTTTTCTCTTTCCCTTTATGAATTTTATAAAAATAGACAAAACACTGAATAGTTATTACGACCGTTGCTACTTTGAGTTTATTAGTAAGTCTGTAAAGTACCAGCCTATTATAGTCCTAAATTTGTTATGTTTTTGTTCTTGTTTGCTTCAATGAAGAAGAGAGACGTTATATTTGACATGGTCACAGTTTAGTTTTCGAGTTCCGACTATAGACATAACACTTTTATAACAGGAATACTATTTGTGAAAATAAACAAAGGCAAAAATACTGTGGCCGTGGCATTCGCGCCCTCGGTGTTTTTTGTTCGGCCTTTACACCGCAATGGGTCTTCACCCTAATATAGTAACATGCACTGCCGGATATACTTGACGGTTTAACAAGTGTAGTTGTTTACTAATATTTAAAATTTAAGGAGGTTGTTTAGCAAAGGCTCAGTCGCACAATGTGCGTTTCGTAAAATGTGATTAGGGTAAAATAGCAAATACCTAATGTATTGCAACCTCAGTGGAAAAACGGTGTAAGGTTAGATAAGTTATGTAACTTTAAAATTTTTTTATTTTCACTAGCATGTCTTAGCTGTTTCACAAGAAACCCGAAACGCAATTTTTAGATTTTTAGGGTATATTTTTATTATATTCCAAGTTTCTTTGTTCAGTTAGAAATTTGAACGTATAAAGTATTTTAAAGTACACAATTATTTTAAGAGTTTCAAATAATAGACAATAATAATAACATACAAAGGCTATCTCAATTTTTACATCTACCCTCATTTTGACTTTTAAACCTTATATTAATTAACATAATAGTTGCAGTGTAACCGCATCTAATAATACGTCGTTATTCCACTGAGATTGATAGGAAAAACAAAAAGATGGTTATAGTATTTTAATACACAATTTTTTACCGAATACTCTAGTATGTTTCTCCTGTTAGTGCCATGTCTACTTTAGAACAGCTTTACTGAAGTGTCTTAAGTATCACTGTATCATGAGAGAAATATTAATCAAATATTGATACATCGACAATCCAGCTGAGAACAACATTATAACTCCAGTAATACCTAAGTTTTGCAATCGCACTAAAAAATAAAAGTAGTATTTTCTGTTACATTATTGTTCTCATAATTTGTCGGTATATTTTTGTTCATTACTGATTAATCACTTTCTAACGTAGGTCAAATAAATATTAGCGTTCTTAGATAGAGAGAAAACAAATTTATATTGATACTTTGCGTTCATTTTTTCGGCGAGCAATTATGACTATTAATCCGGTCTTAAGAAGTATATATTTTGTCTGTGTGAAATATCTTGTAAATTTGAGTGGCAATTAATGACACAAACAAATTTATCAAAACCGTAGTGTCTGTTTTTAAGAACTTCAAGTATCCAATATAAAAAATTTACAGAGTTTATTTTTGACTCGCTAAATATTCATAAAAAAAAACGATAAGAAATTAGTAACATTTCTCACAACACAGCGATATAGGCAGCGGTGATCGGGGCGGGGTTGGCAGGACTGGTGATGTTACGCACGCTACTCGTGCTCTCAGCTGGTGGCGGCCATTGCCGTGTCGCCCGCTCGCTCCGCGCGCAACCATTCCACAAACTCGTCTAACATAACCGGCCCTGGAATGTACGAAAATAGGGTATTGAAAGAATTCGAATGTTAATCTCAATTCTAATAGCGGTAAGGTTAGTGTAGTGTAGTGTAGTGTAGTGTAGTGTAGTGTAGTGTAGTGTAGTGTAGTGTAGTGTAGTGTAGTGTAGTGTAGTGTAGTGTAGTGTAGTGTAGTGTAGTGTAGTGTAGTGTAGCGACTCACAGGCGCCGTCCGCGTCGTAAGCGGCGAGGTGCGCGTCGACGGTGCGGCTGAACTCGAGGATGTTGCACCACTGGTCGCGGTTGTGTAGCGGTAAGGTTAGTGTAGTGTAGTGTAGTGTAGCGACTCACAGGCGCCGTCCGCGTCGTAGGCGGCGAGGTGCGCGTCGACGGTGCGGCTGAACTCGAGGATGTTGCACCACTGGTCGCGGTTGTGTAGCGGTAAGGTTAGTGTAGTGTAGTGTAGTGTAGCGACTCACAGGCGCCGTCCGCGTCGTAGGCGGCGAGGTGCGCGTCGACGGTGCGGCTGAACTCGAGGATGTTGCACCACTGGTCGCGGTTGTGTAGCGGTAAGGTTAGTGTAGTGTAGTGTAGTGTAGCGACTCACAGGCGCCGTCCGCGTCGTAGGCGGCGAGGTGCGCGTCGACGGTGCGGCTGAACTCGAGGATGTTGCACCACTGGTCGCGGTTGTGTAGCGGTAAGGTTAGTGTAGTGTAGTGTAGTGTAGCGACTCACAGGCGCCGTCCGCGTCGTAGGCGGCGAGGTGCGCGTCGACGGTGCGGCTGAACTCGAGGATGTTGCACCACTGGTCGCGGTTGTGTAGCGGTAAGGTTAGTGTAGTGTAGTGTAGTGTAGCGACTCACAGGCGCCGTCCGCGTCGTAGGCGGCGAGGTGCGCGTCGACGGTGCGGCTGAACTCGAGGATGTTGCACCACTGGTCGCGGTTGTGTAGCGGTAAGGTTAGTGTAGTGTAGTGTAGTGTAGCGACTCACAGGCGCCGTCCGCGTCGTAGGCGGCGAGGTGCGCGTCGACGGTGCGGCTGAACTCGAGGATGTTGCACCACTGGTCGCGGTTGTGTAGCGGTAAGGTTAGTGTAGTGTAGTGTAGTGTAGCGACTCACAGGCGCCGTCCGCGTCGTAGGCGGCGAGGTGCGCGTCGACGGTGCGGCTGAACTCGAGGATGTTGCACCACTGGTCGCGGTTGTGTAGCGGTAAGGTTAGTGTAGTGTAGTGTAGTGTAGCGACTCACAGGCGCCGTCCGCGTCGTAGGCGGCGAGGTGCGCGTCGACGGTGCGGCTGAACTCGAGGATGTTGCACCACTGGTCGCGGTTGTGTAGCGGTAAGGTTAGTGTAGTGTAGTGTAGTGTAGCGACTCACAGGCGCCGTCCGCGTCGTAGGCGGCGAGGTGCGCGTCGACGGTGCGGCTGAACTCGAGGATGTTGCACCACTGGTCGCGGTTGTGTAGCGGTAAGGTTAGTGTAGTGTAGTGTAGTGTAGCGACTCACAGGCGCCGTCCGCGTCGTAGGCGGCGAGGTGCGCGTCGACGGTGCGGCTGAACTCGAGGATGTTGCACCACTGGTCGCGGTTGTGTAGCGGTAAGGTTAGTGTAGTGTAGTGTAGTGTAGCGACTCACAGGCGCCGTCCGCGTCGTAGGCGGCGAGGTGCGCGTCGACGGTGCGGCTGAACTCGAGGATGTTGCACCACTGGTCGCGGTTGTGTAGCGGTAAGGTTAGTGTAGTGTAGTGTAGTGTAGCGACTCACAGGCGCCGTCCGCGTCGTAGGCGGCGAGGTGCGCGTCGACGGTGCGGCTGAACTCGAGGATGTTGCACCACTGGTCGCGGTTGTGTAGCGGTAAGGTTAGTGTAGTGTAGTGTAGTGTAGCGACTCACAGGCGCCGTCCGCGTCGTAGGCGGCGAGGTGCGCGTCGACGGTGCGGCTGAACTCGAGGATGTTGCACCACTGGTCGCGGTTGTGTAGTGGTAAGGTTAGTGTAGTGTAGTGTAGTGTAGCGACTCACAGGCGCCGTCCGCGTCGTAGGCGGCGAGGTGCGCGTCGACGGTGCGGCTGAACTCGAGGATGTTGCACCACTGGTCGCGGTTGTGTAGTGGTAAGGTTAGTGTAGTGTAGTGTAGTGTAGCGACTCACAGGCGCCGTCCGCGTCGTAGGCGGCGAGGTGCGCGTCGACGGTGCGGCTGAACTCGAGGATGTTGCACCACTGGTCGCGGTTGACGACGCGGTACCGCCGCTCGCGCGCCAGGAACTCGCCCAGCGCGCCCCGCAGCGCCCAGCGCGGCAGCAGCACGCCCAGCAGCGCGCGCGCCGTCCCCGTGTCCAGCGAGCGCTGGTCCTTGTCCTGTGACGTCACACTCACATCGAGCACGGACCTACTGGGCGAGATGCGACAGCGGCAGGCGGTGCACCGTCACACTCAACTTTATGTCACGTAGGACTTCAATAGTTCTATTGACTGCTTTTTGTTTTCGCGCGGCGCCGCGTCGTTTTGCGTTCGCATCCATATCGCTCACGTACGACGCAGCGTTAAGGTGCGAGTGTTCGAACTAAATTGTCGTCCACTCAGTGGCTTGCATTGTTTAATTTCGAAACTAACTCTTGTATTTAATAACCATTTAAAAGCGTTTACGCGTGATGAGTGGCAACGTCTCAATTTAGTGTCATATGACGCGTAAACCCTCTTAATATCTTCAAAACATCATTTAATATTTTTACAAATTTGCGTCATTTGCTTTAGGTCTGCTTACATAAACCAAAAGCCAATGCCTGCGTCCGACCAAACATTAAATACATACTTAAGGTTAGGTCATCTGATCATCTCTCAACACTCACAGCAACACTCAGAGTCATCTAATGGTTACTTAAACCGCTCCTTAGTAGAGATTTAAAAAACTTCACTTTCAGTTTCATTTCCAGGTTTACGGGTCATTACTGGCCTTTAATCATACTTAAAGTTAAGTATACCAAATATGTACTACATTTAATTTCATATTAAACAATTATTAAAGTTATATTATGTCAAATATCAATAAGAATTATATGCACAATACATATTTACATCTGATTCGATTCACAATTTTAAAGATTATTCAAATTGTAAGAAATTATTCAAAAAAAGGTAGGTAGTAAGTTCTTATCATAACTAATAAAACGAGCCCATACACAGTACACCCAGCTCTACTTGTTAGTTAGTTCCAGTAGCAGTCACCGAAGTAGACCTTCGAGTCACTCCATCATGTCCGGTAGTAAGGTCTCAACATAACTAATAAAACTAGCCCATACTCGGTGTACGCCTAGCTCTACTCGTTAGCTAGTTCCAGTAGTAGTCACTGACGTAGACGTTCAGGTAACTCTATCAAGTAAGGTCTTACAACAAACAAAAAGAGCCCATATTCAGTACACCAAGCTCGTCAACTAGTTCCAGTTGCAGTCACCTAGGTGAACTTTAGGGTGACTCCATCTTCACCAAAACATATTCTAAGCATAAAATTAAAAAAAATATACTATGTAGTTCAAAACACAATTCATTGATCATTCCAATTAATTATTGTTATTACAAAAATATAAATTACGTTTCGTACAATGTGAACTAGTTTATTTTTACATAATTAATATAGTTAGGCTGACCTATGTATGTGTGAAATTTGTTTATGTAGTGATGCATTTGATACGAATTATGAATTTTGAACATGCGTCCATAAACAAAGACACTACACTGTAGATAGCATTTGATGTTGTTTTTTGACAATAAAAGGTAATGAACATATCATATTTTTGAACCAAACATTGCAAATGACCATAATATATTAATTCAAGTTTACAAATCGCTCATAAACGCACCAAGGTCATCGTCTGCAGCGGTATGATACCACGTGCAGTCATGGTTATGCAATTTCCAAACTTATAACATTACATAGAATTCATATTACAATGACTTAGGTTTGATCGGCTTACCCTGTTACAATGTTACAGGATTTGTACAAAGGTAACCCGTTCGGAAAGGGTTACCCTATACCCGTATGAGGTGTAACATCTTCGATAGGGTATCTTTTTTAAGTGTTTAAAAAAACCCCTTTAAAAACCCTTTGAACGAGTATCCGGTTGGTCCCTGTTGATAATGCATTTTGACATTGCCTCACCCTACAAATACTTAAGATTGACATTAACTAATAAATTTGTTACATTCGTCGTCCCCATTCGTCTCTGGGGTAAAGTGATAATTAACCGATTTAATGCTAATTAGTTAAATACCCATTAGGTCTAATTTAATGGTTTCTGAGTGTTGCTGTTAGTGTCTCAACAACAATACCCTTTTATAGGTGAACGAGAAACATTTAAAAATAGTAGTAAACTTACCCTTGCAAAGTCATATGAATATCGGTATATGGCCTTAAATATATAGGGATCATTGAGTAAACTGCGAAGGTATTCTAATTTGTTCTGCAATTTGTGCACGCTGTCACATTGTAATTCTGTTAGACCTGGAAAAATTATCAATATATTACACAATTGGAGAGAAACTTAACTTATGACTAAACTAGCTGACCCGGCGAACTTCGTTCCGCCTAACAGTCGTTCAACATTACTTTATTTTTCTAAAATAAACGTAGCCCAAGTTACTCCTTATTACAACACCATATTACACATACTCCTTACATACATTACAGCTACCTGCCAATAAAAGTCCCGTCAAAATCGGTCCAGCCTTTTCAGAGATTAGCCGGAACAAACAGACAGACAGACAGACAGACAGACAGACAAAAATTGTAAAAAATGTTATTTTGGTGTATGTACCGTACCGTATATACATTCATATACATGTAATAAAAAACGGTTATTTCAATATTACAAACAGACGCTCTAATTTTATCATATGTATAGATTAGTATTCTCTAATATATATCTATCGTAATAAATTTGTATAATCCTAAGCAATATAATGTCCTAGTTACTAGCGCATGTATTTTATTCCAATTTTGATAGTCTGTTATGTGGGACGGAAAATCATCTTACAAATCGCTATAGTGAAGGTCACTAAGCGATGCCAGCAAATTATAGTGTCCAAACTCATGGGTCTACCAGCCATTCTGGTAGAGTGGGATTTGGATTTTTCTGTTATTTATATATCAGTATCTACAAAATGAGTTTTCTTTTAAAAGCTTACCTTTTAACCATTCGTCTTGTGTAAAATAGCCCATTTGTTTTGCTCCCATTTTGTACGCAATTACCAACATAACAACATTCTCTGGATCAACACTTATGTCTTCACAGAACTTTTCCATACCTTCAGGACCTGAAAATGTACAATAAGGCAAGTATTAACCACCAATCTTTACTATTACATATAACGCCGCAGAGTTTATATGTTTGAGTGCAGCACTAATCACTGGAACCACCAGTTGGATTTTAATAATTCTTTTTGCGTATGATAGCCCATTTTTTGAGAAAGGTTTATAGGCTTTGTAATATCATGCTACTGGCGACGGGATCAGAGCAGTAACCAAAGACGCGGGTGAAACGGCGTTTCGGGAAGCCAGTAGAAAATAATACTATATTTGGTACCAAGTTTTACGTAACCTATCATTGGTAATAGGCACTGCAGCTTAAGCTAGTACAAGCTCAGATGTAAAATTAATATATTATAAGTACTTATACTCCTTTCTTCTTTGATTAAGTACCATTAATGAATACTATTTAAATGCAGATTTGTGGTGTAATTATAATATAATTATGTTTGTAGATTCTAGTTATAAGTTTCCTGTCATTTTTACCAATATGTCATGAAATTGCATTTTAAGTTAAAATTAGTAGGACTCTTATTATTTTTCCATGCGACTCACCTAAAACATCTGGTTCTGTAACTGATGTATATTCTTTAAACCAAGTTAAACATTTCTTTACACTAAAACTTGTCTCTTCTGATTTGGAATGTCGACGGGAACTGAAATCATAAAGAATGTGATTGTGATTATTATAATTTTTAGCTATTTTCAATGGCATTACTTGCAGCCATCCAATTCATACTACTACTAGTACAGCAAGTGAGTTTTAAATAAAATGTCAGTAGTGCTCTTAAGAAGTTCAATCCTTCCTTGAGATTATAAATACATAGAATTAGCAAGTGCCAGAAAGTTCTAGAATGAGAGAGAAGTGGCCAAATAACGCTACACGCTGGTTTTAGTATAAATGGCTGGATCGACCGGGGAAGTATTACTCTCCCATAAATAAGTTTTCACGCCAATGTGTTTCGCTCGGTGAGTGACAGCGCCGGAAGCCCAAATATCGCCTCGGTCCTCTTCCGCTTTCCTTTTTCTTCTTCATCCCCTTCTTCGTGGTCGGTAACGACTTGGTTGTGTTTTATAAGCATTATTTACTATTACTTCTGCGTTGCTTGGAAAAACCATCAGTTGGACTATATGCTTGTTGTACCAAAGTCGTATAAAAAAAAATTACCCTCCAATAGGGACAACTTACTATAAATTTATTAGTTTATCCCTATTGTATAGGAAAGAGAACATACCTGCTATTTCTAGATCTCTTATGGTGATGATGGTCCTCTATGGCGGTCGCTCCCGGTAGGACTTCGCCCCCATTCGTGGGAGCGCCGCTCCGTGTGCGTTTACTGCAACGTGGCATCGCTCCACCACCCTGAAGAATAAACTACCTACTAAATACCTTTATGTATGGACAGATAAATGATAGATAATAGATTTTAAACAATGTTATAGAAAAATAATCTCTACATCAAAGGTATGAAATGTTTATAAAACTAACTAGATTGGATGTTATAGAAAAATAAAGGGTTGGTGCAAATAAATTAAGTACACAAAAATAAACTTGAGCCATCACCACATTTAAGCTCACTTATTACTCTAATTTTAAAACGAAGTTCAATCTAGCAAATCTCATTGCAAACATTTTCTGTAATGGGCAGTTTCTAGCATCAGAATTGGAGAAGAGATTAAGTTTCATTCTTCGGAATAAAATAAGAAAGTATTTCTAGTAGTTATGTAGATAGTTTAAAGAAAGATCACTAATTTGAAGTCAAGTGTGAAACAAGAACTCATTTCTAAAATAAACAACCATAATAAAAGTACAAAATTATACTGAAGTAGATTGTGTTTTACTTATAAGTAGGTATGTACCGAACAATGATTAAGTCTGATGTTAAATAAAGGCCTGCATACAAAGATATGTTGACAATTCAGCAAATGAAGCTATAATTGACATTTCTATGAAAGAAATGCAACACTCTCTGATCTAATGAAAGCATACTACTTGGAAATTGCAACAGGCATATGGTTAAACATTTATATAGGATGAATATTTTTTTTTTTGAGTTACCTTTATTTATCAATATTTTTTTTAGATTGCAGTTTATGGTATCTTTCACTAGTTAATTAAGATCTCATGGGCTCAATTCATATGGAGCTAGCATTGGCCAGGAGCGATATTCTAAAATCAATAATGTCTCGCAATGCAAATTTAATCTTTAATGGATTGTAAGTGGTTAAACACTAAAACTGTTTCCCTTGTCTCTGCTGATCTACATTAAATCAAAGACATACATTTATACCAACCCATTATTATCCTTCTTAAAGACATGAAAAGCCTCTTAAAGGCATGATCATTCATACCCATATTGTTTATTTATACTATACTCAGAAACTTTGGGCACTTCTCATGTTAAATATTCACTTTTTATCCTTAACAGTCAAACCTCAGTAGCCATACACAATTACACACATATGATGTCATAATTATTAAAAGTCATAGAGCCACCACTATGCATTGTTTAGCAAGTAAAGTATTAAAACAGGATACATGCCACATTATGATTAACTAATATATAAGCAAACCATGCACTCTACAGTATATAAAACAATAATAATCAAATAAATAAAACTGAAGTACATGAATCAATTATACAGCACAATGTCTACTTCTTGTTATGTATACAAGTAATTTTCCAAGAAAATCCAAATAAGACTGTATGTATGTATAACTTTGTATGTACCTAATATATACAATGTACTTATGTTTTACATAATACCGAGTACAATGTAAAAGGTTGTTTATAAAAAAAAAAAAATTGTACTTTAATTAATAATTTACATGTAAAAAATAGAGATATAAAAACTGCTATTGAATATTGAAATTAAAAATAATAAAGCTGTTAACAAATTTATGTTAAGTACAAAAATTTAAGTAGCAGTTAGTATATAATTTTTTGTCTGACATAGTAGTTTAGATCATGACCTTGTAATCAATACAACTGTGTTGTTGGGTTCGATTTCACAAGGATTAAATACTATGATAGTTGTTTCAAGTCCAGACGAGACTATCTCTTTTCATAAAATAATAAACAATTCTTTTTAATAAGAAAAATATGTTTAAACTCTATTCAGTTGTGAAAATTGAACAAATAGAATAAAAAAAAAAATTATGTCAGCAATTAAAAGTGTCACTTACAATTAGGTAAGTAAGTAAGAAATTGCTATTTTAAAATTAATGTTGTACAGTTCATTTTAACAATTGCAGAGTTGACATTGTCTTTGTTAACACAACAAGTTTTGTTTGCTTTATACACATAAATATGACACAGATCACATGAATAATTATTGATTTGTCATCTTTTATAATTTCTTCCTTAGATTAATATGTATAAAACATAAAATGAGTTCACAATGTCAATGGATGATGATGATTTTTGCTGATTATTGACTATAATTTGTATGCATTACAGTATAATGTATTTAGGTGTTTGATGGTATGCAGTTGGGTATCATGAGACAGGTTGTCTAATTAACAGTGCTGAAATAGTTGCCCTTGACTATGTACAATAGCCCAAAAGTCCAGCCTTCAAATATTTTTTTAGTAATTTGTACCTAACCTTGATAGATTTAGATGTTACAAACAGCTGGGTGTGACAAACAGATGATATTCATTACACTGCATTTAGAGGTTATGCACTCAATACTCACGTTTAAACGCCGATATAAACCAAAGGTATAATTTAAATGCATTTAAACAGCAACAGAACACAATGTATAAATAGCAACACCTGTTATTATGATCACCCTTAAGTTTGAATTTAAAAAATGTTTACATTAAATCACAGAGATCATTCAGAAAGCAAATACGGTAAAATTTAATACTGATAAAGTCAAACTTATTGAAAACAGATGAAACTTACTATTGGTGGCAGATTCGATATGAAATTGGAAAACCTAAAGGGGTTTTCGTCTCCTATTTTGCGAATTTTGCAAGTACAGCTTCACGAAAAAATGTCTTCTTGACAGGTCGATAATAACCTGAAATGAAAAAATCAATGTGGACCAAAAGACAGAATAAGATAAATATAAATCACAATGATGACATAGTGTTTATTATATCGGTGAGATATTGCAGATCGATAAAAATGTTTTAATACAAAATTATTCGTGAAATGATATAGATACTGTAGAAGTCATCCCATCTCTACCTATTTACGATCCGAAAATACTTACCTAATCTATTGTTTATACTCAAATGTTTCCAGCAATAGTTTTTTTGCAAACAAGAACTTTCAAAACATTCACAATGATAAAATTGAACAAATTGTAAAACCAAACAGCAGACACAGCGGCTGAGAAAACTCAAAACGAAGTCAGCGTTTAGTTATTGCATGCAACAAAACTTTGCTTATCGCACCTTTCAAAATGTAATAGATTGTTTTTATTAAGAAATATTTTTTATATATGTAAGCTAAAAATATTTTTTTCTAACATAAATAAATTTGCCTATTCGACATAATATATTATTAGTGTCTTTAGTAATATTTGATATAGTTTTAATTTTAATACCGTTTATAGTTATAACAAAACGTAGGAACCAACATGATGAACATGGCAAATGTTTTCTTATCTGCAATGGAGCCTTTGCATTATTTTGATCGTAAAACGATAAAAATATTCTATTATTATGTTCGATATATGCTGCTTTTTAATGAATTTTTTTAAGTAGCTTACTGTAAATAGTAATACCTACTTTAAAAATAAAGCTGAAATTGTATTGTCTGTCTATCCCATCGCCACTTTAGCAGTAAGGCAACTCTGTCAAAAGTATATTAGTACTGTGGGCAACATTGCAAGCTATGTATGCTGACTATCTTCAGGCACTGATTTCTCAAATTTTATCACTGAGAAATTATGTATGGTTACTTTCAAACAATATATTGCTAATTTTATTTAGCATATTTGATCTTCTTGACTTACAAAGTTGATACCATCAATTCTTATCCATACTATATTATAAATGTGAAAGTAACTCTGTCTGCCTGTTTGTTACACTTTCACGCCTAAACCACCGAACCGATTTTGATTAAACTTGTAAGGCTAGCTTTTATCGCAAAAATGGCTTGAAAGGGTTGAAAAAGGGGATGGGGTGAAATATTGGGCAACCTCACCGTCTGCCTGGATGCCGTGGTTCCTATCTGGATACGTCCAGTGGGAAATGCATGTGTTCAGGACGTAGCGCCCTGGGCGTCTAGTCAATCATTCCCAAGTTTGATCTCAGGATTTGAAATCATTGGCAGATAGCCGATAGTCCTACGGTATGGGGTGATGCTATGTCCGAGTTTCTCCAGACACTGCACTGCCCCTGCAAAGGGGGCTCCTCGGAGACCTACAACTCGTAAGCCTGGTTTTCTCGCAAGATCCACAGGACCGAGGGCCGCGGCCTATAGAGGTGGGGCTGCGAGGAAGAAAACCTCTATAAAAATTACTCCCAGTTTCCACATGTCTCTCTGTTAAGCTGAGAACATAGTGAAGAGTCCAGTGTGGGGCAGTATGGGACCCTACGACACTGTAAGCCCGTCTCCCTCACGATAGTCGGGCGCGACGGCCGCCTCCCTCAGGGGTGGGGGCTGCGAGGAGTAAAAGCTCTATAAAAAAATTCCCCTAAGAAGAGCGCCCAGCGTTCTTTTGCCACTGGGTGTTGGCCTGTGAGTGAGTAAAACCTCTAGGTTGTATTAACTTCGCTAGAATACACAGGTTTTCACTTTCCGACGCCAGACAATAATTAAATAAACATAAACGTAACGTAGAGAAACGTCGGTTGTTCCACGCCTCTCTGCGATAGTTAAATATTGTCTATAGGTAGCACTTGTTGTATTTAGAATGGGAAACAAAGCACCTAATCTAGTAAGGGTACAATTTAGGAGGGTGGTTCACCCCTCGGTATCTGCCGCGGTATGAATCCACCCCTGAAGTCGCGACGTCTGGATTTAGTGAAGTGCTCATTATCGATTTTAATTCATTCGAATGTATGCACTTTGTACTCGTATCGTTTAAATATTTGGAGCAATTTTTTTAAGAGCGTCATAAACGAGGTCATTATGATATTATGACAGCCATTGTATTTCTTTTTAATTTAATTGGAGTAATTGTTTTAATTAAGATAGTGAAGGGAGGGATTGCGTTGTTTGTACCCACGATTTTAGATTCCAATCCAGAATAGGTATAGTAGTGCAAATTGCACGTGAAGAGCCGCATCCCTACTCTCACACCGGTCGTAGGTTCAATTTGCTGCCGACTCGAATATAGTACCTACCAACTTATAAGGTAATATTTACTATATAATACGCTGCTGCCCGTTAGACTGATATTACACTTTTTAAATATCTTGGTCCAATTCTGGGAAAGTGATTGTTTTTGTCATTAATATTTGATCAAATCTCGATGTTACCAGTACATTTGATGAAGTCGTCAAATTTATTTGATCAAAATGTACCAGCCTAATTGATAAGTGAAATACCAGCTGTAATTAGTATTCTTATAGCTAAGAGGCTAAAAAGCTACACGAATAAAATTAGAAAAGATGTCTACTAAACAAGTAATGCAAAGGATTTTAACAATTTAGGGATTACCTGCTTACCATAGTATTATTCACGCGTTGTCACAAATAAATATCTATCTAATACCTATAGGTACATTAGTATACCTAAATGGTTTGTCAAACAATTCCTCATTCAGACTCTGTAAGATGGTACAGAAAACGAGAGGAAAAATGAGCCTATTGGAACTCACATAACGAGAACCAGAAGATTTCAAACTTCGATAAAGATAATACTGGTACAGATGCGCAGATGTGATACCGAGGACACTATAGGATGACTCAACCGAAGAGGTATAGTACCTGATAGAACAAGAGATTCCAAAGGACCTAACTCTGCTCTTAATACATGAAAATTATACATGTCCAGTGTAGGTATAGCAGCGGCGACAGAAATACTCATCGCTACTTTTAGGAAATCTTCTATTTTGTGCAGCTGTCTAGTTGGTTTCCTCACAACTTACCTACAAAACATTTTTTTGTAATCTATTAGTGATTAGTTCAGAGTTAGGGACCACTGTAATGTTGTTGCACGGTAGATAACTTATTTTTAATTTAAATGAACATTTGAAGCTAAAGTGGTTTATTTACCTACGTAAATAAATAATAAATAATTTGTTTATTTCTCATCAAAACCAAAATACAGTTAGGTACCTAACGAACTTCAAAGTAAATTTATATTATTCACCACATTTAATATTCGTATTCTCAATGTCATTGAACTCTACATAGTAATGTCAGAATATATATGATTCAATTTGGGATGTAATTTGAGTAGGTTAGGTACTTACTACCTTTCGTAAAATTATATTAAGTAGCTTACGGTCACAAAAGGAAATTTTTAATAATATTTCCGACGATGAAGGACGTCTTTACAAATATTTCAAGAATAAAAACCCTGTTATATAATACGCCTAGCATTCAGTCTCCAAAGACTGTTATGCCCTATTTGCCCCAGTCAAAACTTATTAAATGTACCCATGTCTTCGTAAACTTTGTTATTTTGTATTTCTCAAGTCTCCAAGTCATTATCGTTATCTTGATGGTCGCGTTGTCGGGCAAGAAGAAAACATTCTAAATACCAACCCGTAATAATTAGAGAAACATTCATTGCGAAACGTCGGGGGAGCATTTTCTGTGATCGTCCGACGGAAAACCGTCATGCGTTGCGTAGCCGGCGACGCGTCCATTCAAGCCGGGTCGTGCGCCCCCGCTTCACCCTGTTTTCACCCCAGTGCCCGCGTCCCTCTTCATGGAAACAATCTTCAGTTCGCGTTTCACCCGCAACTCAGGCGCCCGCCGCTCGCCGTGCCCGTTGCGAAAACACCGCGATCTTTGTCGAACTAGTGCAATATACCAAACATTTCGAATTTCCTTTTGTGCCCTTTTTGTTCATAACTTTGAAGTTTGCGAATATTTGTTGGTGTTTTGTTTTGTATATCAGTGTTTTGTTTCTAATTGTATTTTCGGCGTGTGTTGGTGTAGGTACTGTTTGTGGACATCCGCATCTAGCTAAGTAACTTACGTAAGTATTTACTGCATTGCGTTTGATCTGTTTTTTTATTAACCTTGATTTCTTCGCGATTTTGATAGCTTTGAACTTTACCGGAAAATGACAAGGCTATATTTGCCTTTCGTTTAGCAGTTCAATATTAAACGTTGAAACGGTTCAGTGATCCTGGATAAACGTTGCTTTTAGTGTATTTCAAGTGTAAGTTACTTAAGTGAGTGCTCTAAACAGGGCATTTATTGAAGGCCGGTAGAAGTAGATTCAATTATGGATGAATTGGGTCGCAAGAGTAGGGTTGTTGTGACTGAAAGGTAGGTCATACGACATACCTATTTAATATTATTCTTGTTTATGTCTACAAACGGAAAGTTTAAATACATTATATATTTTACCTCTTCGTTTTATGGCAACCGAGCTAACAACTACAGGTGTAAATTAATCGCCTTAGTGATATTTATTTAATGTAGGCTGTTACCTTGTTGGTAACTGGCTACGAACCTACGGTGCTACGGTTTCGTAGACGGCCGAAGCGGGTAAAACGTACGTACTTACAGTTCCAATTCGAAAAAAGTCGGCGATTCGTTTCTAACTCTTAATTTTCCACTTGTGAAATTTTGCAAATTTAACCTTTTTCATAAAGATGTCATAAGAAGACCTAGCGTTTTAGATACTATGTGTGTTTTGGTCTCGACTAGTGGAATCCTACAAATGGCTATTTGGATATTTTTTTGTTAGATTCTATTCCAAGTTCATAGTGGACATTACTGAGTTTTGAGTACCTACCTAACTAAACTACCTACTATGAAGAAAAATATTATTGTGGTAGGTATCTACTATTTGAGTTAATCTGAGTCTAACGTAAGTATTCTGATGAAGGAAAACATCGCGTGAGGAAACCTAGACTTACAAAAATATAAGTAAGTCTGTTGTCATTCCGTCATGTGGTAATAATATCTTTTCAAAATGAATAAGAACCTTTGCTCTGATTTATAGATTTGTCATAGGTTATTAAATGTAGGTACGTAGATGTTTGTCAAAGCTAGTTTTGGACTTTTTGTTGTAAGAGTTTATGTTTATAAGCGTAGGTAGCTGCAGAAGGAATATACGTAGGTCAGTATATGTTCAGTGTACAGACTTAAATTTCTTAAATGCTGAAGCCATTTAAGGAGTAAGGAGAGTTGTTATAGCCGTACCAGTTTATCCGTGACGGCTTAATGCGTTTTACGTTGCATTAACCACAGATAATAGCTTAATTTATATTTGTTGTTCATACCTTTTTTATTTTTAAGAATTAAGCAGTCACTTATTTCCTAAACTTTGAAATTTTGTCTTATTTAGATTCTTTGTACTTTTTCAACCATTTCGTTTTTGTGTCTTTTGAAAACCCATTTATAGTCAGTAGGTATAACATTTCTCTACATTCCCTCAATGGCTCTGAGGCTTACCAACTAAAAAGTTTAAACCACTATCATTATCATTGTCACTTCAGCTGAAAAACGGCCACGCCAGTCATATGCTTCTTCAAGTCCTTGCAACGCATATTTACTAAGGTAATGATCAGCTTCCAGTCTAAATTTAGACACAAAAGGGTGTTCTAGAAATCGCTTACCCACTATCGTATTTACTATGACTAGAAATTAGTGCAATGCATCTAGGATATGTAGTCAATCGACGTTCAATACTTACCTATATATATTTATGTACGTGCTAATCAAAACGATGTAGTAGTGACGGTCATATCCGTCGATGGTTTGTTGACGCGTATAAACGTTATTACATACCTCATGACAACCGCGCGTTGTTGCGGTCTGTGCTTGGCTTATTGATTGATCAGTTTATGTCTGATAACTAGATATTGCTATCTTATGAAGCGTTATCTACGTGTTTTTATTAATGTTAGTGTTTGATAATATTGTATTTTATGAGAATTTAGGCATCAATTGGTGCATCATGGAGTTTTATGACATAATCGATGACTGCACGGATTTAGCCGTTAGGTGATAGTTTTGCTACTCAGTGGTCCGTGTGCTATATTTTTGAACAAGGTAGATAAATACCTACCAGAGTAGTCGATCTTCTATTATTTAAAAATAAATAAATACCATTTACCTGCCTAAAGCAACTCTACCTAAAATATTTTGTTTAATTTTGTTTACTGTTTTGGCAGCGCACCTTCTTTAAATATACGATAAATTGAAAATAGCTGGATATTAAGAGCGGCCTGGAGTGCCCATTTATCTTATGACACTGGTTGAGACAGAAAATTTTAATATTACGTGGATAAAAGAAATTGTTCTAAGTTTTTAGTTTTTCTCATGATTCTATCTAGTTAGCGAACTGACTGTAGGCAAATAAGCTGATATTTTCTTTTAGTTATTTTAGGATCAAAATGAAAAACGAATTTGACATTAAATATTTGTTCTAACTTGTAATTTAAGCGGAGCTGTGATGCGCGGAATTCATGCAATAAGCAAGTATTGGGACTGATAATGAAATAGTTATCTATTTACACAAGTCCTGTACTTGTAGTTCCATAGTCTCACAGCGGCCAATATTGATACGTTGCTTGCTACTAACCAAATCTAAACTAGTGATTAAATGTCAGATTTGTTTGTTTGTTATTTACTGTTTGAATTTAAATAAATGGATTAAAGATTATACGGTAGTAGATCCACGCTGGTTTCAGCATAATTGGGCAGGATCGACCGAGGCAGTGCTACACTGTCATAGAAGATTGACGTGAGAATATAAAACTAATATTAGTTTTCATGCTAATGTGTTTCGCTCGGTGAGTGAGAGCGTCGGCAGCCCAAATATCCTCTCGGTCCTGAACCTTTGACCCTTTTCTTACCTCATCCCCTTCTGCGTGGTTGGCATCGATTTGGTTGTGTTTTCTAAGCATTATTACTATAGGTTTCGGTAGCCACTTACCATCAGGTGGGTCGTATGCTTGTTTGCCACCAAAGTCGTATAATAAAGAAAAATCGAATCTAAACTAGTGATTGGATGTCAGATTTGTTTGTTACTAACTGTTTGAATCTAAATATGGCTTAAAGATTCATACATTCATCTTGTTTAGGAAACCTTAGGTGCTAAAAATTTGGTGCGAAATATTAGTAAATTTTAATTTAGTGCATGCTCTTAAAATAAAATATAGATTTTATATTCTATATTGACTACTTTTGAACTAGCAAATATATCACAAGAGCATCGCATAAAAACAACTCCAACTAGATAAAGGTTCTATAGGAAATCCAAATCGAAGAAAAAATGAGATAAGAACATTATCCATTTGTTCTTTTTTGAAGTTAAAGTTAAAGAAAAGTTTGTAGGACGCTGACGCCATCCATTGGAGGCATTTCGCTGTTTTTCTATGATCATGACATTTTGAAGCGATAAGAATAAAATGTTTTTTGGTAGGTATAATGCTGTAGTCACTTGTTTTAATGTCAATTAAAGTTCAGTCACAATCGAGCAGATCTACACGAGATACATAGTTATTTCTATTGTCTAATATTTTAGCCTACGAGAGGTTAAATAAAAGGCTTAGGAATACAATGACGTTTTTTTTAACAATACCATGACTGAAATTGGGGTTCTAATAATATTAATACCTAGTACCCCTGAGATAAAGAGCTCTAATGTACATCGGGACTAGATAAAACCGTAGTCAAATATCGGGCAGTCTCCTACATTACTTAGCAGTTCTAAATACTTGAAGTAGAAGTATTAGCAGGGGATCAAAGTTTCACACAAAGGTGGCTAGAACTGCCAACTCCTAAAGGTATTGTCTGACGAGACAATGTACTACGTAATAAATTCTAAATAGCTCCTAGGCTTTATCGAGCATGTAAACACCGGTGTTCATACAAAACAGATTAAGTTTTAGGCGGTTATTTACTGTTAAACTTTACAAATATACACACCTATATACTTGTTCTAATAATCTGAATTTCATTTACGCTGAACCTAAACCACTGGGGTAAAGAATCGTTTGTATTACGGCAGCCGGCACACCTCTTTATAGCTACATCAGGGGATGAAGCCACAAAGAGGTGTTATAGTTTTGATTGGAGGGCTTTTCTCCTCAGTAATGTACTCCACTTGTGTGACCTTTGAAAATTGATTCGGTACAGGTTATTCAGATATTTTCGAGTCTTTATAGTGAAAACCCTGTACATAACATAATAAAAAGCCTAACGGTAGCATAAAATAGTATTTATAAAGTGATACAAGTAATTTAGTAATTTAGTTAATTTTGACTGGCCTGTTGGTCTAGTGGTTAGTGACCCTGACTGCTAAGCCGGAGGTCGTGGGTTCGATTCCCACCCAGGACAAACCTTTGTGTGATGAGCATGATTGTTTGTTCTGTGTCTGGGTGTAATTTATCTATAATATGTATGTATTTACAAAAAAAAAAATGTATTTAAGTAGTATATCAGTTGTTTAGTACCCATAACACAAGCAAATATAATTGCTTAATTTGGGACTAAATGGCGCTGTGTGAATGTGGTAGAATATTATTATTATTATATTATTATTATTTAGTAGGTGTCACAATCAACCTATTGCAATCCACTGCTGGGTAGGCCTCCTCCATATTACTATAATAATAAATAATAATAAACTCGCTTTCCGCGGCGCGGTTTCGCTCGCGTGATATTACATAGCCTATGACCTTCCTCAAGAACTAGGCTATCATACGCAAGAAGAATTATTTAAATCCAGCTGGTAGTTCTAGAGATTAGCGCGGTCTAACAAACAAACTCTTTCGCTTTATTTAATAGTATATGGATCACGCTTTTCCTATTACTAAAGCGGTAGACCTAAGGTATTGATCTGAGGTGCGGCAGTGGCGAGTGCCAACTGCCAACTCTAGTATCTGAACCTTGAACTATAACGACCTTCTTATAGCTGCAGATTTTTTTCATAAGACAATGCGGATGATAATTTTCTGTAGCATAACCACAGAACTTATATGAATTAAGTAGGTATTAAGTTAATTGGCTGACAATTTTGTTATATTTTTGACGTTTATAAACTACTAGCGACCCACCCCGGCTTCGCACAGGTATTATGCTGATACTAAATATACTAGAGAATGTCTTTTTAAACAACGTTCACAGATTTTTTGTCATTAGACAATACAACCATGTATTCTTTAGAGGCCGGCGGCTCCCAGCCGGTAGGTATATACCGCCGCAACCGCTATATCCCTGCATTACATTAAAAACCTCTAAAATTACCAGTGTTTCTCTACTGCATTTTGCACGTATTATACATATAAACCTTCCTCTTAAATCACTCTATCTATTAAAAAAATCCGCATCCAAATCCGTTGCGTATCTAGTTTTAAAGATTTAAGCATACATTATTACTTTGTTTTATACCTACTATGTAGTGATAGTGAAGCATAAGTAGGCATAACTCATTTGTGATCTAAAATCTAACTGAATAAATGATTTTGAGATATTATCTTTGCCTTTAGGTTTGGATAAATATCGTTATGTTATAAATATGGATGTTCATTTAGCACTTTATTGAGAGCTTTTTACCACGCGCGTCGAGTTTCAACAAAGCGTCGCGTAACAGACCGTGGCGCGTTATATTAACATTTTATTTGTATTTGTTATTATGGCGATTGTTTCATCAATTTATTATTGGAGATGGTAATAGCTATTTACGCAGTATATGTTTGCTTCAGCCGAAACAAGTTCAGTGTTCGAAGTAGGTCTTTCCTGTAAAAGGATTTTATTAGCATCGATATTAAAACGATTAATCCTTTTTAATTGTATCCCGAATATGACAATAGACTTGTCCCCTATTGCATAGCCGCTCGTGAAAGTTAAAATACACTATTTACCCTTTCAAGAAAAACGGCGTGAGACTATGTAAAAATAAACATAACTTGTTAATGTTATTCAAACTCACGAAAGTAATGTTCAAATCAAATTTAGTTTTGATAGTCGTAAAATAATCTTTGAGTAAAACTCTATCTATCAATTTTAGAGTCGGTCGTGGAGAATATACCTACAAACACATTTAAACGTAAATTACACCCATGATTGAAACGAATACATTTATGGACCACACAATATGTCTGATTGAACTGAAGAGAAGAAAGAGAAGTAGTAAGGCTACCTTCTCAACTACTTGTTTTAGAAGCTTATTGTGTTGATGCCTTTGACGTTGAACGTCAAGTCACCACACACTATAGATAACTAGCTGTTGCCTGCAGCTCCGCCCGCGTGATTTCGGGTATCGCATAATATATTTTTACTAATCATGAATAGTTTATACATTGACGTTGAGTTTTGTACAAACTTTCATCCTCTATTTCACCCCCTTTAAGCCATTTTTAGCCTATGTTGTTTCCTAAAGTCTAATATATCTCTATACTAAATTTCATCGAAATCGTTTCAGTGGTTTAGGCGTGAAAGCGTAACAGACAGACAGACAGTGTTACTTTCGCATTTATAATATTAAGTATGGAAGTATGTATGTATTGTTTGTGTTTGATGGTTACAATATCTGCATTAGATACACAAGATTCGTAGTAGTTCGAATCTGGGCAAGTGTCAAAGTGACTTTTTTGCTCCTGTAAGCTTTAAAGTTTATCTTTCACATAAGGCAACCAGCTGGGACCTACCACCACCTCAAACAGTATTTAATTAATGTCATTTTATGTTTCGTCTTTTTCTTTCGTACTATTAAAAACAAGGATAAAGACAAAGTAAGGTAGATATATAATATATATATAATAAGATTGCTATAAATGGTTGTGGTAGCGCCCCAGGTCTATAAAAAATATATCACATTACCGAACACGAAGCCCACGAGATAAATATAAGAAGTTGTTATCAATAAAGTTAACTGACCGTAGACATGTCTTAATTGGACAGCGGATATGCCAATGTATGTGAAATAAAGACAATTAGGCTACTTATTCTTATCTCGTATCTACACATAAGACACGAAGCTTTCATGAGGAATAACCGGAGATTGCAAGCTGCATTTATTTTGTAGGCATATCAATGATTCTTAAATTAAGAAGTAGTTCAACTTAAGAGTAGTAGTATCCGTACTACTGCGTTTCGTTCGGTGAGTGAGAGCAGCGCCGGAGGTCCAATTTTCCCCTCTTTCCTCTTTCCTCACCTCCCTTATTCCCTTCCCCTAACCCCATTCCCAGCCGCCATAGTGGAGGCCACCATACTAGCAGCTTAAGACGATGGCTTTTGGTATAGTGGCCGCCACTTCTGGATTCGACTGACTGCTTACCATCAGGCGGAGTGGAGTCACTTTGGTAGGATATATAAAAAAAAAGATGTATCATTATCTTTTATTTTAGCCAATGTACGTCCACCGATGGACACTGGTATCTTAAAAACAACTTAGTTAAATAATTGGCGATCGCAATGACGGCTTTTTTACAGAACGATGCCCGTCCTAAATATGATTTCTCTGCTACCTTCTCATGTAATATTTAATTGCATATCGATTGAAATTTTACACTAGTGAAATAATATATTTAACACTAAGTATAAATACCACTTAATGATAGTATATTGTACGACTCTCGTTTCTCGGTTTTGAGATTCTAGATTTAAATAAAATTAAAGAAATATAAACATTTATTCACTACTAGTAGGTCAAGCTACGACGTAAATGAACGATATTTAGAGCACATTTTGTACGTAGGTATGCCTTGGTCTACCTACGTAGAGACTAAAGTGCTTTTCTTGCCAACGAGGCGTTTTGTTAGCACACACCTATATTTGTGGACAATACGTTACTTACAGAAATGCTATTATATTTTTTGTTTATTTAGCTATGAATAAGAACTGTGTTTTAAAATATTTTTTTGATGCTAATATAGAATGCTTGAAGCAAAGTTTGCAATAGAGATGTTTATCGTTCTCGTAGTAAGGTATAAAATATTTTGGGTTTAGAAGGTAGAGAGATTGATATTATTAATTGATAGGACTTTCATTTTCAGATTCTTTGAGATTTTTTCTTCAGCAAGATTTTTTCTACGGATCAGCAAACGCTGTAAAGGTCTAACGATAAGACTGACAAAACCTGCTAGAAGGTGCAATTTATTACTGATGGTAACCATTTTTTATCAAGTGCAACGCTTGCTGTTCCTCGCCACCAATAAAATACCAACCATTTGTACCAACCTATTTATACCAACCTACCAAATGAATACATTTAGTTCTCACCAAATAGGTCAGTAAGTAGCTGTAAAAACCGAATTTGTGCCTTATAATCCCTCCTACTTAACTCCTCAGTTTCAGTATCTATGTTCTACTCATGACAGAAACCTTCAACCTACCTCCTACCAACACATATAATAATAGTTTTATATAATAATAATAGTTTTATTATGAACCCTATAGTATACGTAATGTATATTTGTATTAAACACATTTTGTTATATCTAGTCTTGATCTTTACATCTACCTCGCTTCATCTCTGCATCACCCAATAAGTCGACTGGTAGAGAATGCTTCAGGCATTAAGTTCGCCTTTATACATATTCTGTATATGAAGTATAAATAAATAAAAATAAAATAAATTTAAAAACACATGAATAGAACGTGACACTTCATTACCAAATAAACTAATAGCAAAATAAAATAAAAAATACGTGTCAAGCGTGATCAGACAGGCTTTGCAATTTGCGTTCGAAAGTTTTGTAAATTGTTTTAAAATAAAATGTCTCCTGTGCTGGTGTCACCATAAACGTTTATTTTTTAATATGCGTTTCATTGCGGATTGTAAAAACTAAGGTTAAAATCTATTGCCTCGATATGAATTTGTTTTTTTTGGACTTTAATTAGACTTTTTGAAAAACATTGTTTCATATTTATTTAACCGTATTCTAACCGTAACCCATGGACGTGTGTGTGTAGTGCGTAGAGAACCAGAAACGATGCTTAGAAAAGACAACCAAGGCTTCTCTGTGTTGTGTAGGAAGAGGAGAATGTGCAGAGGGTTATTCGGTTGCCGGCGCTCTGTATATACAATTCAAAGAAAATAAGTTTTATTTTGAGAAATCTGGGACAAGTTAATTAATAATTCGTCGTCTGTTCTACATAGACAAAGCGAACTCATACTAAATCTATTAATAACAGTCCTGTTTATCACAGATAGTTGGTATTGATTAGGTACTTGAGAACCTCTATTAAAAAAAAACAAAATTTTTAGTATGTAAACTATAACTTAACTTAACTTAACATAAAAATGTCTCGGTGCTTGAAAAGCATTCTGTTAAAAATATCTTATGATGCTACCAATATGAGGTAGAGTGAAAAACCTAATTTTGGTAGCCTAACATAAAAAAGATCAAAATTATAACTTTCGTCTTTTTTATCAAACAAAGAGAGCCTAAGGTTCAGTTCAGGTTCAGGAGTCTGCGGCGTACCTAATCTACCAACCAATATTTAATTTTATGTTTTAAAAAAGTTTTAGGTTAGCAGAAGATTGTTCGTACAATCTTCTGGTAGGTGTTAAATAATAAGGCATTTTTGAAATTAATTAAAGTTTAGAATGTAAGTATTGGTAGCCGCAGACTCGATCGCACAAAAAGTACATCGTCTGTGCAGCACCTAAAAGTATTTTAAGCTTTTACTACAAAAATAACACCATCTATCCGTATGATCCGTATTTCAATTAACTCTACAAAACAGTCATTCTAAATTCGTGAGATAATATTGTTAAATATGCCGGTTGTAACTAAATAGCGACAAATTACTTCCAAACAGAATTCAGTGCCACATCTAATCGTTAACGAGAACAAACTTAGTTTGACTGTCGTATTATAAGTCACTATTACGTTCGTCAACAAACGTCGCAATTTGCGATCACTCTGTCGTATTAATAACGTTTTCGTAGTTATGTGTGAAGGCGACAAAATTATGTGTAATTATAATGTCTGTAGCGTGATATAAGGTTTGAAAATATTTGTTTTTCCTCGATTTCGTGATCTTTATTTTCTGTGAAACGCCTGTAGGTAGGTAGGTACAAATCTTCAAGAATATTTGCTTCAATTCGTTTCGGTTTTAATCGCTGGATATCTACAATCTACTAAAAACATTCTAGTAGATGGCTCCATAAGCTGGTTTACATCTCTGGTGTCTGGCAAAATTATCGACATCTCTGCTTCTCTACTAAAGATTTTTTTTAGCTTAGTACTATTAAAATTCTGAGTATCAACTTATTTTTCAAACTAAGCGTCACATTTTTATTTTTATACATCTTTGGTGGCAAACAAGCATACGACCCACCTGATGGTAAGTGGTAACCGTAACCTATGGAGATGGCTGTGTTTTCTAAACGTCACAAAAGTAATAATGCTTACAAAACACAACCAAGCTGTTGCCGACCACGAAGTAGAGGATGAGGAAGAAAAAGGGAAACTGAAGAGGACTGAGGGGATATTTTGACTGCCAGCGCTCTCACACACCCAGCGAAACACATTAGCATGAAAACTAATATTCTTACGTCGATCTTCTATGAGAGGGTAGTACTTCTCCGATCGATCCAGCCCATTCATGCTGAAACCAGAGTGGATCTACTATCTACTCAAAATTGCTCATAACTGCTTCTAATTGCGATAAATCTGTATAAGAACGGATGGTACGAGTACCTTATATTTTAGAATGGAATAGATAAATAGTGTACAATTTATATCGATAAAACCATTTTAAGCTACCGTGAACGTGTATAAGCACTCGCTCCGGAAAACACGCTTTTGTGCGTCGAGTGAAAACGCTACAACATAAATTCGTATATCATTTACCGGCTGTTTACCGAACGCCTGTGCTCCTAGCTTACAACAAAAAAATTATGCTTCACTTTGTATCATATACATATTAATTTGTCAACCTCAGTGTGGCGTTTCATCTTTTTTTTACATTATTCACACTTATTTTTTTGTTTATTTTTCAAGACCTTTTTTTCAGGCTATTGTTATGCCTCTGTGGTTCCAATCTTAGGGTCCGCTTATATGACGTTCTGGTTATGATAAATGATCAACTTTTACACGGCAATTTTCTTCGCCAAGAAATTTTTAGCGGATATTTTGGACGTAATAAATAGTGATAGATTTGCGGGATTGGTTTACTTTGGCCCGCAAAAGTTTACGCGTTGCTTGACATGAATTCAATTTATGATTTGATTAAAAGTAGTTAAATTTTCTAAATAAATACTTATTATATGTATGTATGTACAGTACCTACTCGCGTGATGCTTAGCTCTTTTAGATTTGGTAGAAAATATTAAAATGATTGATATTAGAGACACAGGCAGTAGGTACCTGTTGCATAGTTGTATTAAATATAATATATATGTGGGTACATGTGTATAGTCGTGTGGAGCGACGTTCGTTACATTTGTAAAACCAGTCTCAATATACGCTTGAAGCTAACACTTGTGTCTTATTTATCAGTGGCGACGAGGATAACGGAATAATTAGAACTTTTATAATAGTGGTTATTGAACTTATTTGAGTGCGATAAAAAGATGTCTGTAGGCAAAGTGCGGGATTTCGACGTGAAAAATGGAAATTGGTCAGCGTACGTGGATCGTCTCGAAATGTATTTCGTCGCGAATAAAATATCGGACGAGCTGAAATTACCGACATTGATCGCGTTAATCGGTGAATCGGCATACGAGTTACTGGCTACTTTGGCGAGCCCGAGAAAACCATCAAAGCTATCATATAAGGACGCGGTGGATTTATTGCAAAGTCATCTACAGCCGACGCCATCTATACTTGCGGAAAGATTTAGATTCCGACAAAGGCGACAACAATCCGGAGAAAAAATTGCCGACTATGTGGCAGACTTGAAGAAAATGACTCGATATTGCGAATTAATCTGGAAGAAAATTTACGGGACCAGTTCGTCTGCGGGTTGCGAAGTGAACTTATTCGTCAAAGATTATTTGCAGAAAATAACATAGATTATCAGAAAGCATTAGTGTTAGCAAATACCCTAGAGGCAGCCGAGCGGGACGCCGGGGCCGTCGAGGGAACGCGGGAACAAGTTTCCGGCCGGGAACTTAGCGAGGAAGTACATAAGCTGGGACTAAAGAAATGCTCTGTGTGCGGTGCCAGCGAGCATGGACCAGATAATTGCAGATACAAAGACTTAGTTTGTAGTTATTGTGGAAAGCAAGGTCATTTACGGCGAGTATGTAGGAAAAAGGACTTCGATCGACGGAAAAAATCGTTGATTTCAAATCGCGACAATGGCGACATACCGGAGAGGTCACGCAGAGGACGCGGGATAGGTTCGAGCGGCAGCGGGTCGGGCGCACGGCGTGCCGACAGGGGGCGCGCGGCGAGCTCCTACCCACGAGCCGAGGCGGCGCACTGGCTGGACGAGCCACCATCGAGCGAAAACATGGACTCAGAAGATGAAGGAAGCGAGGAGCCCATGTATCAAATGTCGTTAACAAATTACAAACCGGTGTGTATGACACTTTTAGTTAACAGTAAAACGTTAAACATGGAAATTGATACTGGATCGTCATTGTCATGTATTAGTAAAAGTACGTACATTGAACGTTTTAACGATTTACCTTTGAAAAGTTGTAAGTTGAAATTGAAATTTTATGATGGCTCTGCGATACAACCATTAGGTTATTTAGAGACAAATGTGCAATATAAAGGAAATATAAAGAGATTAGATTTGTATGTAATAAATAAAGGCAGTACTAGTTTATTAGGGAGACAATGGCTATCAGAGTTAAACATAGATATACCCAAATTTACTAGTTGTAATCAAATGAAAGTATGTAAAAATAAAATGTTTAATGATATTATCTCCAGGCATAACAACCTATTCGATGGCACATTGGGAAGGTTTACCGGGGAAGAAGTAAAGTTACATGTGCGGGAGGGAGTCGAACCAATTTTCTGTCGAGCGCGACCTGTACCTTATGCGCTGCTAGCGCGAGTTAATGCCGAGCTAGACGCGATGCTCCGCGCCGGCGTCATCGAGCCGGTGGAGCGGTCCGACTGGGCCACGCCGCTAGTGATCGCGAGGAAGGCGGACGGAGGTATACGCTTATGCGCAGACTATAAGGTAACTCTTAATAAGGCTTTACTGGTTGATAGGTACCCAGTCCCAAAAGTCGATGACCTATTTAGCAACTTGAGTGGGAACCATTATTTTACAAAAATCGATTTATCGCAAGCTTATAATCAATTGGTTTTAAACGAAACTTCCCGGAACTATACAGTCATTAATACACATCGGGGACTATTTAAATATAATCGTCTAGTGTATGGACTTTCTTCCAGCCCAGGAATATTTCAAAAATTTATGATGACCTTATTTAAAAACGTACCGGATGTCGTTATTTTTTATGATGATATATTAATTAAAAATAAAACAATAGAATCTCACGTGGCAAGAATAGGTCAAGTGTTTGGTATTTTGGAGAAGAACGGATTGAAAATTAAAAAAGATAAATGTGAATTTATGTCAAGCCAAGTTAAATATTTAGGATTCATTATTGATAAAAGTGGAGTGCGGGTTGATCCACTTAAGATAAAACCTATTTTATCAATGCCTCAACCAACCAATGTGTCCGAATTGAAATCTTTCCTTGGTATGGTTATTTTTTACGGTAAATTTGTAAACAACTTGAGTACCCATATTACACCTCTTTATGAATTACTTAAAAAAGGAAAACATTGGCATTGGACAAAAACTCATACATACGTTTTTAGTAAAATCAAACAACTTTTATGTAGTACGGAAGTATTGACCCACTTTGATATAACACTAGAAAGCATAGTGACATGCGACGCGAGCGCGCGGGGGCTAGGCGCCGTGCTGGCTCAACGGATGTGTGACGGCAGCGAGCGGGTGGTGGCGTATGCGTCGCGGGCACTTACCGCCGCGGAGTTACATTACAGTCAAATACACAAAGAAGCGCTCGCTATCATTTTCGCGGTAGACAAATTTCACCAGTATCTTTATGGTAGAAAGTTCACATTACGCACAGATCATAAACCATAGTAACAATATTTGGACCACACGCAGGTATTCCGAATACCGCAGCTAGTCGACTACAAAGGTGGGCCATTAAATTATCGGCGTATGATTTTAATATTCAATATATTCGAACAGATAAAAATACGGCAGATGTTTTATCTAGGTTAATTAGTAAACATAAAGACGAGGCTATTTGTGAAGAATTAGATACACCGGAGCAAACGTACTTACATTTTGCCGCGGAAGCCTTATTGTTAGATTACAAAACATTAAAAAGAGAAACCGGTTCCGATACAGTATTGTCTAGAGTATATAGGTATATAAACGACGGCTGGCCGAACGAAATCGATGCGAGAGAATTAAAACCTTATTTCAATCGTCGAAATGAATTATATACAGAACTGGAATGTATTATGTGGGGTCATAGGGTTGTAATCCCTAGTACATGTAGAAACAGGGTAATATCCGAGCTTCACGAGGGACACATGGGCATAGTAAAAACTAAAGCATTAGCCCGAAGTTACGTTTGGTGGCCTGGTATAGACGAGGCACTAGAGACAGCGTGTAGTGCGTGCGAGGTGTGCGCAGCGGTGGCGAGCGCGCCGCCTGCGCATGCACCGCGTGCGTGGCCGTGGCCTGACCGACCATGGTCTAGGCTACATGTCGATTTTTTAGGTCCAATAGCGGGGCTCACTTACTTGGTGGTTGTGGACGCACACTCCAAATGGATAGAGGCCATTAGAATGGCTACCACTACAGCGCAAGCTGTCATAAAAGAATTAAGAGAGATGTGGGCGAGATTCGGATTGCCAAGACAATTAGTTAGCGACAATGGTCCTCCGTTTTTCAGTGCAGAATTTAAATTATTTTTAAATAATAATGGTATTGAACATATATTTTCGGCACCATATCACCCAGCCTCCAATGGGGCAGCCGAAAACGCGGTTAAAATATGTAAAAGGACTATTAAAAAAGCAATATCAAGTAAAACAGACATACACTCCAGTTTATGTCGGTTCTTACTAGCGTATCGAAATACCCAACACTACACAACTGGAGAAAGTCCGGCAAAGATGT
The DNA here is from genome assembly GCA_963082885.1 of Parascotia fuliginaria. Taxonomy (NCBI): domain Eukaryota; kingdom Metazoa; phylum Arthropoda; class Insecta; order Lepidoptera; family Erebidae; genus Parascotia; species Parascotia fuliginaria. The sequence continues at coordinate 1,826,693 of OY720180.1, read as the reverse complement.
TATTAGGCCGTAATCTACGAATGCGATTAGACTGCTTAAAACCTGATCAAAGGAGACTAGTTCAAAATCGACAGGAACGGGTAGAAGTAATAGCGGGAGGCGCAATACGCCAATTTAGCACAGGAGACCCTGTATGGTTTAGAGACTATCGTAGCTCGAATAAGTGGACAGCGGGAACTGTCATAGGAGTAAAAGGTAGTACCGATTATAATGTTAGATCTAGTAATGGCATGGAGGTACATAGGCATATAGACCAATTAAAACCAAGAACCATAAAGGAAATCAGTAGGCAGGTAGACAGCACCAATATTAGGGACTTACAACCAGTACAGCCTGTTAAGAAACCTCGTCCTTCCCTAATATTTTCCAATAGCAGTACAGAATTAGACAGGCAGAAAGACAGAGATAATCTCAATTTACCCCAATCATTGGCTGAAGACACCTCCCACGCACAAACAGAGAGGGATAATGAACCCTTGACTACAACTAGCGTACCGGAGAATGATCCCAAGGTGCAAGAGACAGATAATCAACGTGATCAGAGTCCTAATCAATTAAATAGTCAAATAAGCAAGCGTACACGCAAACCCGTCAAAAAGTACGGTATTGATGACCTATTTTTTTGTCAATAACTTTATTTTATGTAATTTTTAATTAGTATTCGTATTTATTTTAAGGGAGAAGTGTATAGAGAGGATTGCAATAGATTTTATAAGTAGAAATAATGTAGACTTTTAGTAAATAAGATGGTAATAATTTAAGGGTGAAGGTGTTGCATAGTTGTATTAAATATAATATATATGTGGGTACATGTGTATAGTCGTGTGGAGCGACGTTCGTTACATTTGTAAAACCAGTCTCAATATACGCTTGAAGCTAACACTTGTGTCTTATTTATCAGTACCTACATACATAAACCTACTAACCTATTAACGCTCTAGTTTCGTAGTGCGGTTTCACCCGCGTTCTTCTCCCGTCGCCGTCGCCAGTAGCGTAATGTTACATAACCTTCCTCGAGAAGTGGGCTGTCATACGCAAATAATTCTTTAAATCCGACTGGTAGTTTCAGAGAATAGCGCGATCAAACAAACAAACAAACTTTTCTGCTGTATATAATACATAGTATAGATTACACTTTGTTAATCCCACAGAGTTTTATATCGACTAGCAAGGGGTAATAATGGCCTGGGGCGAAATGGCGTGAATGACCCTTCTCACCTTTCCGTTTTTCATAATTTTCGCGTTAAAAAAGCGGCAATTTATTAACTGTAAGCCGAGTGTTGTCGTTCGGTTTAAAAGATTGCTTTTGTCAAGTGAAGTAGGTTTTTTTTTTAAATATACTTTTTATTTGACGTTTGATTAATGGCAGGTTACCTGAGTTTTTGGTAAAAATTGATGGTAATTTTAAATGTTTTTTGATAATATCCGGTGTTGATCTATTTTTTTTGAGCTACCTACGTTTAATTTCCGTTATTATGACTACTCAAATTAATCTTAATTATGTTTTCCTTATTTTTATTTATCACTAGCTACGCCACACAGCTTCGCCCGCGCCTAAAATGTGTTCTGTCTCTCTCGGGAACCAGACCGATTTTCGGGATAAAAAGTAGCCTATGTTCGTCTCCGGCAGCGAATCTATTTACATAAGTACCAAACGGCTGAAATTGTTTTAGCCGTTTGGCACCAAGTGGTAATAAATACACACACACAAGCTTTCACATTTATAATATTAGTGGTATAACGACAGAAAAATCATTTGTAATTAGTTCTTTAGTCTGTCAATTACAGTACAAGTAATATTCTTGACTCCCACACTTTACTGATCTTCAGTGGCATTGTAATGTGACCCAGTAAGCGCTTCCACTATACTATATAGAAACATCCAAATCATAGAAATAAATGTCGTCTCACAATATCTCGAATACATTCCGCTGTATCTATTATTGAAAACTTAAGTCTAGTTTATGACATGATTCGAGCATAGTGTCCAATCAATCCATTAAAATACTTTTTACCATATATGGCGATTAGATTAGATAGTTGGTTCAGTAGTTGAATGGTCGCGTCAACGACTTATATAATATTTGTTTGATAGTACTACTTTGTACCAGTGTATTGTGTAGGTCCTCCGAAACCGAAATGTTAGTACCAATGATATAGATTAAGTAAGCAATAAAGAACAGTCAGCAGCAACCTGTTATAAGACCGTCACTGCGATCGACAATTCGTCTGTCAAGCATATAAGGCGAAATTGTTTTACGAAGACATTTGTCTAGTTATGAACTCGGTGCCTGCTGTCTTTCCAAACGATTTTAAGACGTGACTGATGTGATTGTTGTTATTTAAGACTACTAGAATCCTGATAATCCACACCCACTAAATCTGCGATACACGGAGCAGTCCTGAGGCCCTAGACAAGTGGCATAGATTTCTATGAAGATTGACATAAGCGTTGGTGTTAGCTTATGTCAATCCCATACATTTTTTATACTACTTTATGAATAGAATAGAAATCTTTGCCACTTGTCTAGGTCCTCTGGTAATCCACGTTACTCAGTTCGTAAGAGTCCTCAATCCTTGTTTATGACAGCAACAACAAAGTATTTCTCTGTCGCTTGTACCAGGTTACAATATAGCACATGCGTTATAAAAATTTATTGCCCGAAAACGTCACCGATGCAGTGGTCGTAAACAAGTAACAAAGGACTTGGACGTTTTAAATTTTGTTAGGACATGCCATAGCATTGTAACACTTATATCTGGATAGAAGAAGAGCTTAAATTGGGTAGCAAGATTTAGGAAGCTTATCTTACAGAAGATAAAGAGAATAATACTATCTGTGTTATTTCTATATTATGTTTGGTGGAATATGAGCAATGGTACTATGGTCTCCACTATGGCGGCTGGGAATAGGGTTAGGGGAAGGGAATGAGGGAGGTGGGGAAAGAGGAAATGGAGGAAATTGGGCCTCCGGCGCTCTCACTCACCGAACGAAATGCAGTAGTACGGATACTACTACTTTTAAGTCGATCTTCTATGAGAGGGCAGTACTTCCCCGGACGATCCGGCCCATTCATGCTGAAATCAGCGTGGATCTACTACCGTAACCGTTCCTTCCTCATCTCTTTCTCCGTGATCGGCAACGGCTTTGTTGTGTTTTCTAGTTATTATTACTTCTGCGATGCTTGGAAAATACAGCCATGACTATAGGTTACGGTTGCCACTTACCATCAGGGTATGCTTGTTTGCCACCAAATGTGTATAAAAATAAAATGATCCACATGATGTTTGGTTAGAAACAGTTCGTTTCATCAAAATATCCACAAGCACTTTGCCATTAGCAAACCCTTGCAAAGTATGAGTTGTCAAACAGTTCCATACTCGGAACTTGAGGAGTAGAAGATGAGACAATGCTTTATCTACTCTGTGATGCTGAGAGTTGTTTGCACGAGTCTTCTATGCGTACCTAAACCAAAACCATCCATCGAGTTAAAATGTAATCTATACTATTATACATATAAAGTGAAAGTGTTTGTTTGGTTGTTTGCTTGAACGCGCTAATCTCTAAAACTACCAGTCGTACTTGAAAATTCCTTTTGCGTATGAAAGCCCAGTTTTAGAAGAAGGTTATAGGCTATGTAACATCACGCTATTGGCGACGGGAGCAGAGCAGTAAGCAAAGATGCGGGTGAAACTAAGCCGCGAAAAGCGAGTTCAAAATAAACAACCGTGGTGAAGATAAAAAACACACGATCAAAAATTCCGTTACAATACCGAAAATTATCGTCATATTTCATTTCTGCCTACCCCTTTGGGAGTAAAAGGGTGATGTTATGGCAGATTAAGAGATAACGTATTGACAGACATGTATTAAAAATCCAATACGGCGTATTTCATTTGCGCATAACAAAAAAGGTTTCATAAATTCTATTAATCTTCATAAATTTATAGGTTATCCTAAAGCCAAACATTGCAAATCAATTTTGTGCCAGTTCCCGATGGTAATATTAAATGGAGATGTATGAAAACCTAATGATATTACAATTTTAAAGCTTGTTTTAAAAAAGCATAATGATATCTGATTGGTATCTGAAGAATAGAAGAAAAAAAAGTTGTAAAGTATTCGAAGAATAAAATATAACAAAAAAAAAAAAACAAAAAAATCATCATCGCTGGCATCAAACAGTAATTAATACTGTTTGATGCCAGCGATGATGATTTTTTTGTTTTTTTTTTGTTATATTTTATAGCCTACCAAAGTGCCTGATTGTAAGCAGTCAGTGGAATCCAGAAGTGGCGGCCACTATACCAAAAGCCATCGTCTTAAACTGCTGGTATGGTGGCCTCCACTATGGCGGCTGGGAATGGGGTTAGGGGAAGGGGAGGTGAGGAAAGAGGAAAGGGGGGAAATTAGTCCTTCGGCGCTCTCACTCACGAAACGCAGTAGTGCGGATACTACTACTCTTAAGTCGATCTTCTATGAGAGGGTAGTACTTCCCCGGACGATCCGGCCCATTCATGCTGAAATCAGCGTGGATCTACTACCGTAAACGTGTTAGAGTAAGTTCTCATCATCATATCAGCCAAAAGACATCCACAGCTAGACATAAACCTTCCCCAATTTTCGCCACCGTGGCCGTACGTTTGCCGTCCTCATCTCGGTCTTCGGTCCACCTTGTGAGGGGTCTGCCCACGCTGCGTCTTCCGCTCATGTGTTCTCATCTCTTGATCTTTGCTATTGGCTAATGGGTGTGGTAATGTCAGTTGTCACAGCCAATAGGAAAGTTTGCGTTCCGTTCCGTTTTATTTTATGATTCAAATTATTGTTAGATTACATGTTATATATTACTACTTAAATAATAACTATTAATTATATTACAGATTTATATATTTAAACATTTTATAAGATCATTATTATATTTACTTGTTTATTTTAAGTATTTTGTTTCAATCTACATAAATTGTATCTACGTTTGTTATTAATGTCAGGGTATTCTTTGATTAATCCGTGATATTGTCAATTTGTCATACCAGAATACCATCCATCTTGGCTCTAACAGAATAACAGCGCTGCTTTGTTCGCAAGGTGGCACAAAGCTGAGTTAGGGCCATTTTGTATCTCACTAAGTTTGTTACTTTTATTTTTTATTTATTATAATGTATTGTTGAAATGTTCTGTAACTAACTTGTTGAGAACAAATAAATGTTTTTTCTTTCTCTTTCTTTCTCATCAAACAGTCATTAATTCCATCTGATCATAGGTTACAGTAGTACAGTTTACGACAAGTGGACCGTTTGTCACAGCAATATAAATAGTTAACTGACGCAAAATATCTTTATTATCTCATCCAGGGTCTGGGGGATCAGACCAGAATAACTCGGTATAACCAGTGTCGACTTTAAATGAGAGGAAAAAGAAATAAAATAAAAGATCTTACTTAAGAATAACTCATTTATTTGTACAGTTGAATGTCCTCTTTCGCTCTTACTAGCATTTAAAGCAAAAGATAAGCACAAACTTGCAAACCTCAGGGTGACACAAGAGTTGGGGTGTGACCCTATCTTATTTCATTGGGTAAAACTCCAATCTCGGACGGTGACTAACTGTTTTCCACACGACAGGTCGCAGTTGCATCTACAATTACAGAAGGGCTGTTAGTTAGCCACATAATAGTATATACAAGTATAGATAAGGCATTTACTAAGAAAACACAGTTTATCATAATGTGCAATTTTCAATAACAAAATGAAGGATATGGTATTTTTCGTTCTGTTATAATAGGCGATACAGAGTGCTTGACTACTTTAGGTAATGCAGCCGTGCAATGCTCTTTTTACGATTTACTGATATTGATTGGGCTGACCATTGTCATAACGGGCAAAGGTTGTGGAAGCTCAGTAAGGTTGCTTTGCAGATGATTCTTGTATACCTTAATTAGATACTGTATACCTACCTAGACAGTGCAAAAGCCACGAACTTTGTTTAACATCAGATATTTTATAGGACACACTAGAAACAAGTTGTTATCTTTCACATTATCGAGTTGCGATCGGAGACGTGGGTTAAATTGAAAGTGTTAAACAAATTAGAAGCTCAAATAGGTTGCGGACATAAAGTTAAATATAAAACGTCGGCCGTAATTGAATCACGTCTAATATAAATTGAGTTAAGTAATAAGTTTAATTTTATGTCTGTACCAAATTTACCTTCTTCATTCATGTACTTAAAACAAGCCAATATAAGCTAAGAATAAGTAAAACTAAATATTGTACAATTCACAGGTCTACCCATAAGAGCTTTCTGCGACAGGTTTCCCACAAATTCTTATATAAAACTGAGTAAAAACTACTCAGTTTCTAATAGTAATAAGACCTTTATTAAATACAAACAACTGACAAATCCGATTTTGAATGTTTAATACGAAGGAGAGCAAGGACTAAGATGTCAAGGATAACTACGAATGATTAATTACAGTTATGAGTCCAATTAATCACTCACTAAGTAATAGTGCTTAGGTAGTATTTCAGAGGGTATGTGGCCTTTCGTCTAACAAACTGTTAGGTGCATTAATTACTAGATCTATCCGGCATGCGTTGCATTACCACATATAATATAAAGAAAAACTCGTTTATATTAATTATATAGATTTTTTAGCCCAGGTAACCTAGGGGGTATACAAGCATTGATTTTAATTTATATAGGTTTATCAATTGTTTTATTATGCCTTTTAGTCTAATATGAGAAAAATTGCCTTCGATATTCTTGATCTAAATGCTAAAAACAGTCTTCCGACTGTGCTATAGTGAAAAGCAGAGATGTTAATAAAATAATAATCAAATCGTAAAAACGTATACATACCTGCGTGCGAAGCCGTCGCTAGTAATAAGATATACAGCATAACCAATATAAAACAAAAATAACATCAAGAGGCTTACCACCATCTCTTACTGCGATTTACTTTAGAACCTAAACTGACTGAATAGAACCGCTAATTCGTACCTCCACGTCGTCTCATTGTCTCTTAAACTTTGATACTTGATACTCTCAGTTTGAGTGTCATTTTTTGACAGCGATTCACTTGTGCATTGGATCGCTGACAGGACTTCATTCACTCAATTTGTAGAAAAATTGGTACCACCATGTGCTTTCTATTCCCATAGCACTGCGGATAAAGATGCGTGTCATTACAGTAAAGGAAACCATAAGGACGAAGGGATTGCCAATGTTTTCGTTCTTTTCCTTTACGCACCCCATGGGAAACCAATGGCTTTGCCTTTCCTTATATTCCGATCTGACCTATAAATTTATAGGAAAAAGTTTTCTCTTAGAAAAGTGTGCAAATAGTTTTTGAAACAGTAGTATAAGTAGAAGTTTATAAAGAAAACAGTTTTAGTTAGACACCAGTGATTTATTTACGTACTTATCATGTAGGAGAAAATAGGGCATCATATTGTTCATATCTAAGTAAGTTTTTCAGGAAGAACGTAGCCAATGTAAGTCTATGGTGATAGTCACCAGAGAGTCTCCATTTAAAAAATCATGTATCAATAATGTCCTTAAGTTAGAGTGGTCTAAATGTCTTGCTAACTCTCGATTCATCTTTTGTAAATGAGCAATGTAGGCAAATGAGCTGATATCTTCATATATTATGTCCCATATTATGACGTTCAAGTAAAATTTATAATTTTAATCCTAATAAAATTAAGTTATGGTTTTTACTAACATTAGATATAGGAACAATGTTACTAACAAATTATGTCCTGATGCCAGTCAATAAATAATTTGAATTTGAATAAATCAGTTGGACTCTGACTCGATAGCTTGAAATAATGTTCTTCTAGCAAAATAGAAAACTTAGTAGGTACCATTTTATCTAACTTGGAAATCAATTTCCACCTAATCAGACTTTTAAGTCCAAATCAGAAGTTTATCATACAATCCTTTCATCAACTATCGATTGTTGGAAGTATCGTTACCGTTCAACATTCAGTTTCAATTTACTTTACGAGTGGGCCTTGATAGATTAATTTAGTCGAGAGTCGAGATATCGAGAATTGGAATCGGATAGTGTTGATTCATCGACGTCTAATCGTAACTAGTGTAAATATCGACAGATTCAAGTGTTGTGCTCGTTTCAGAACTGAGATTCAATCTCTTTTGTTAATTGAACGCTGTTTTTAAAGCTGCTGTTTCTGAACTATATATTTCTCACATCCAGTGGAAGTAAGGCATAAGTATAAATTTCTCTTTTTGGAAATGTAGGTATATCTAATAATATTTGCATGATGTGGTCAACTATAATTGAATGAATAGGTACATTGTAAGGTGTTTGTATTTTACTCTAAGTTACAATTATGTACTGCCTTTGTTGGAGATCCTTAAATTTAAATAAATAAATATTGTAACTTTTCGTCATAGAAGTTTAAAGAGAAACAGCTTTGCAAAGTCTATGGCATCATAAAAGTTCATTAGTCACAGTTATCACATACCACCATGTAAGCAGTGAGCTCAAAAAAAATACGACAAACTTACAAGCACATAATACTATGCAGACTATCAAACTATCGAGGTAGCCTATTTTGCTGTGAAAAAACTTGTTAAACCAATCAATATCAAGCCAATTTACATCAAATTCCTACACTAATCAAATTAACAGAGACCTGCGGACCAAATGATTATATTTTTACACCTATACGCTCACGAGGAATAAAACAGTAATCACAATTATCGCGCATTGATTAAATTAATTAAAAAATTAAGGATTGTGATTTATCAGGGTAATATAGATAGTTTTCAATAAGAATTATTCACTTTATGTCATATCGGAACGTGAAAACAAAACACATTTTTTTTTTCACATACCATCTTAGATTTTTCAAACCCTTTAAGAAGTGAGCGTTTAAAAAAACGTAGAAAATAACTAGAGACAATTTACTTACTATTGACTATAGAGGTTAATCAATCAATCAATCATATATTTCTATGTTAAACATGGGAATACATACATACATAAGCATGCAAGGTTGTGGAGTTTCAAGTAATTTAATCATCAATAGCCATACACATTAATCAATAGTATAATAATAATAATGATAAAAATAAAAATATACAATGTCAAGCTAAAATTAATATCATGATGTTAATTTATAATAGGTCTACTTATGTACTATGATTAATAATGTTAAGTTAAAATATAAAACGAAATCGAATATCTGCATTAACTAAAATACATCATTCATGAAAATTAATAATGTCAAATCACAATGCATACGAAAATTATTAACAACTCAACATTTGGTTACAAATGTAAAAAGAATAGATACGAATAATTAGGTGTCTTTTTTTCCAAAACCACGACACCAGCTGATGTATTTCTCGCAAGCGTTACACCTCATTAATACTGAAATCGATTCAAGTTAGTTCCACCAATGTTGGTTGCCTTTGACTAAATATTCACCAAGCAGACGTATTTGATTACCGCGATATAAGGTTTCAATCGTATTAACGTCGCGTCGTAAACATGGTGGTAAAGAATATTATTAATGAAGAAAGGAAGAATTTTATATGTGGTTTCTTTCTACTTTTAAACCTAGACTAAAGATAAACTATAGGTAAATAATATTATAGAAAACTATAGATAAACTTTTAGATTGTGTCTGGATATTATGATAGTTATATGGGTATTTTCTAGTTAATTTCACCATTCTGACACACTTCTATAAGTCGAAAAAATTAAATTTTAAATGCATCTAACAAAACGAATAGCAGACAGCGGGAATATACGGCCGCGAGACGCTAGATTGGAAAGGAGGTACCGCAGATTCTAACCCGTTCTTCAAAAAGTTTATGCCGAATCCAGGAAGCTTTTCTTTTGACCTAATAATTGTGATCAGGTAACTTATAGATGAAGGTGGTTAGGAACTGGTTAAAGGAAATTTTTGCGAATTAAGCATCTGCTTTAAGGAGGCATGTTTAGCGGTGGAATTATGGGCGCCGGCAGCACGGTGCAAGGGAATACACATGCACCCTCCTATCGAAAAAAATGAATCATAGAAAAGATAAGATTTTTTTTATGAAGTTTGTCTTAAAATTGAAACGTCCCTAGGTTTCCAAGTTTGCACTTCCCCTGAAAGTCAGATGCACCCCCCTGATAGCAATCCTGGCAGCGCCCATGGGTGGAATTAGTATTACTCTAAAACACCACTTTCCAAAATCAAAACTTCACCAAGCAATCTACAGACGTACGAATTCCATTCTATTTCATTTCACTTTATTTATAACAAATAAAGATAAAGCCCTGAATTTAGTGAGGGCGGAGTGGTTGTAATTTTCTCCAGCGTATCTGATTAAGTACACATCACATCAAGTTCCCAAGAGATATTATGTTTATTTGAGCTGATTGCTATTGATGTTATACATTCTAGATACGAAGATGCATTTATAATTGTTGGATCTAGATACTCCCAAAGAATAAACAAATTCGTACAGTATTGTGACTGTCGTTAAATCAGAATAAGAAGTTAGCTACGCCCATTTTATGAAAAAAAAAAGACAAAAAATCTAAAATTTATCATTATATACACATTTTGCCAAAACTGGTGTAATGTGATTGAGTTATTCTTAATTTCCAGGTAGCGAAGTCTTCAGGAGCTGGGGTTGTAGGACTACAGGACTTGGTATGTAATGATTTTTACATATTTTTGGAACTCTTACAGACTAATAAATATCATTTGCAAAGAAATTTAAGTTGCTTGATAGATTATTGGTAAGATGTTTATTATAAATGCCAATACATCAGCCAGAAGAAGCTTTTTGATTACAATTTATTTTTATGTTTGAAATTCCATTATCTTCAATCATCATTATGACGAATCTGTGTATTTAGGCAACAAAAGTTTCTGCCTTTAGCCAAGTACTAAAAGTAAACAACGTAAAACTTTGCTTTAGCATCAAGCTTAAAGTGCTCAAATTATGACGAGCACTTTACTGCAGACGCCAAATATTAAATGAAGGAGCTTAGCACTTATTTACAGTTATTTATATAATAAAAGTTACGAGAAACTTCCATCACATCACAAAGAATCGACGCTATGAATACGTAATACGTTGATACGGCGCGAAGGCTTGCCCAGGTAATATTGTAGCGACACTCTCGGGGAAGAAAAAGGTTAAATTTAGGCAGTATACGTCAAAATTGTGGTAAATCGACGGGAACACAACATATTCGCGGGCACGTTTTCTCGATACAAAATAATGAAACGAGTGAATGTAGGTGCGTTAATGGTCTAGACTCTGCTACTCTATTGATGTAATTTCTGATTGTTTAATAGCGGTTTAATGTGATGTAGGTTTTATATGTTCGGTTGTTCTGTTCTGCTTCGTTTGTTGATTATAAATAAAGGGTAGTTGTACGCTACTGTTGGCTTCAAACTACTCTTCAAGGCCGTCCTGGTGGAGCTATTGACCAAGTCGAGCTGCTCCAATTTAGATTAAAGAAACCTAGAGCAATCTTCGAAATCTCGTTATGTTCTTTTTTTCTAGTTATGAAGCATGGAATAATTTTCTGATCACATTACTAGCAAATAAAATAAAATACGTACCGATGCATCAAATGGCAGTCTCCTACTTACATAACATAAGAGTGAAATCATTGAATGTACAATTTACATTGTTATTTATTATTTCCTGACCACTACCATTTATTTACTTTTGATCATGCTTTTGTCGCTCAAGTAAAGCCTGAAACTCTTTACCAGCGCATGTGTTCCCATCTAATTTTCATCCTGGGTCATTTAAGCGGGGCGCAAAAACGCATCTCACTGTGCCGCTATAGTGGAGGCCACCATAACAGTTATTTCAGACGATGGGTTTTGGAATGGTTCCCACCATTTCTGGACTCTATTGACAGCTTACCATCTGGTAAAAAAATGGCTAGAAATTAGGACCAATAAGATTTAATACCTTCTCTATCCAGTCTTTATTTCACAGATGTGATTGGTTCTCGATAGCCCATAAAAACTGGCATCGTACGACGTACCTATCAATATTTTACGGTTCTAGTCAATACATGTGATTGCTTCAATATCTGTTTTGTGACATCACTATGAATAGAGCAAGTAAATTTTAGTGGACGTTATAAATTGGCAATACAAATGTTATATGGTTGTCAGAATGGCTTAGTGGTTCAGATCTCTGTGTATGTTAAAAAGCGGACAAGCACCGACCTTTTATGCCAATCAAAGAGACGCTACCAATACTATCATACTGTGCCAAGCTATAACCCAGTAATTTATCTAACCAATATTTAACTAGTCTACTAATTCTATAAATTGTATGTTTTAATTTATTAGTACCTATTAAATTTTTTTTACTGAAAAAAATAAGTTATGATAATTAAGTAAGGTTAAAAAGCTTCTGGCCATGGTACAGTCATAAGAAGAACTTGCCTTGTATTTATGTGGGATGAGACTTCATAGGATGAAAACGGGACAATCCATATAATCGATTTAGGGCTAAAAAAACATCGTAAGGAAATGAAGGTTTGTTAAAAAGATGCCTCTCTAATACTCATGTCCGAGGAGGCAGATGCCTTAACGATTAGTAATTAATCAATAAAGCACCCGCCGTCATTTAAAAGCAACCAGCACCAGAAATGTTAGAAAAGTAGTCACAAATGCAGCGATACCTGCATTTGTGACTACTTTTCTAACAATTTCACAATAGCACTTGCAATTAACAATTAATAAAGCTCCATTTCAAGTTATAATTTCAAACATCTAAATTGAAACTACAAATAACTGACAAACTCGTGCAATTATCATTCACAGTGCTCAGAAAACACAATTAACCACGTAAGGGAATACAGATACGTGTACTGGCACTTAAGCCATTACAGTAGTTCGTATACTATCTAAGTTTGTAATCGATTTTACCTTAAACGGGCTTGTACGTAATGCTCAATGGTAAAAAGGTGTAAGTTTAAATTCATCTATGGGTAAATATTTATTTTGAGATAAATTAGTATAAGCTTAAAAATTGCTAAACTGATACAATGTAATGTAAGTAACAGCTACGTAAATAGATTTGAAGGTTAAGCACACTTGTTGATCGAGACAGCCGTGTCTCGGAGATTTTTTTTTTATATTAGCCTACTAAAGTGACTCCAGGAATCCAGATGTGGTGGCCACCATACCAAAAGCCATCGTCTTAAGCTGCTGGTATACTATGGCGGCTGGGAATGAGGTTAGGGGAAGGGAATGAGGGAGGTGAGGAAAGAGGAAAGGGGGAAATCGGGCCTCCCGGCGCGAACAAAACGCAGTAGTACGGATACTACTACTCTTAAGTCGATCTTCTATAAGAGGGTAGTACTTCCCCGGACGATCCGGCCCATTCATGCTGAAACCAGAGTGGATCTACTACCTAAGAATAGGTTTAAGTCGTCAGTCTCGGAGTCAGATGTGAGCAGTTTGTTTATTAGTACTTGTTGTAGTGGTATTTGTGGTAGTGGAAGCGTACCTTCGGTAATTACTTATCATCAAAGCAAACATTGCTTTTGTTTATTTTTTTAATTTCATAAAATATGCAAATTAGTGTAAACAAAGCTTGAGGGATCGTTTTAGTTGTTAATCCCTACGCTTAAAGTGATTAAAAAGAACGACCCGTCTTTAGGCCGTTTGTAGCATTTAAAATTTAAAAGTAAAACATTTACCTATTGTAACCTTGTCTGTTCGTTTCTAACAAATGTTTTAAATGAGGTACCTATTGTTTCATGACAGTTAGAAACTTTTTATAAAAGTACTAGCTACGCCCCACGGCTTTGCCCGTGCTTAAAATATGCTTTGTTGTATCCCTCGAGAACCAGACCGAGTTTTGGGATAAAAAGTAGCCTATATCTTTCTCCGACACCAAATCTATTTACCTTCCATTTTCATCGAAACCGCTTAAGTCGTTTAGGCGCTGAGTGATAACAAACACACACACACACACACACAAACTTTCCAATTTAATATTAATAGGTTTAGGCAGCAGACAAAAAGCCCGAATGAACATTTTACATGCTGACTAACGGTATTTGACATGCATAATTATATGGTAAGTGTCAAAGTGCTGGATATCGGCGTCCTTGTTGACCTTGATCGATCGTGAGCCGCCCTCATCCATCAGCTGCCTGCCACTGTTAACGGGTCTACATTGTGAGGGGACTGCTCATACAGTCTTTCGGTAAATAAAGTAGAGAACATTTTCTCGTAGCTTCGTTCGGCTATGACTTTCATCGGTTAGACTACGTGAAATAAGAAAACTGGCAACTTATAAGAAACAGCTCTAGTTACATTCGTGGGCGAATACCAGACTACTTAATACTTATCCATTTATTACCCTCAAGGGAGGATCTACTGCATATAATAATACATTGTTTATTATGAACTTTGGGTATGTCAGTGCCTCTTGTGGACATAAATCTTAATATCGACATTTTAAGATTTGTATTCCCTCTTAAGTCTCCCTAAGTCTAGTATTATGGACAGTATAAGTATATTTATGACTAGCTGTGCCTCGTGGCTTCGTCCGCGCCTAAAATGTGTTTTGTCTCCCTCGAAAACCAGACTGATTTTCGAAATAAAAAGTAGGTTCATCTCCGGCACCGAATCTATCTACATACCAATTTTTATCGAAATCGGTTCAGCCGTTTAGGCACTGAGTGGTAACAAACATACACACACTTATGCATTTATAATAATAGTACGATTAAAAAAACGTTAGCTGTCTGGTTTACTAACGAAACGACACAGTAGTGTGGATTTTTCTGACTCTTTATTAGGTAGGTAAATGAGCCAACGATCCTCATATTTCAAGTACCTAGGAAAAGTGCAGTCTTCTACAACGTGGAGATACTTTTCAAAAACAATATAATATATGTTCTTTTCCATTTAAAAATATGTACCTAACATAACCTCCTTCAAACACGAAATGAAACGTCAAAATTGGCGGCTATTTTAAAATCATACTTTTTCGCGACAAATTTTTATGTTTTTAAAATCACATACTTAGTATATTGTTCTGGGTAAACAGAGTTGATATCTCGTATACTGGCGGAATATTCGTATTTTGCTGTGCTACTCGAATAATGCAACTCAGCTTCTAATATTTATTTTTCATCATCCAAACAAACAGTGACCGAAAGCAATTTTTTAGAGAATTACATTTTAAATTGGCCCAATGTACGATGAAATTGAATTTTCGTATCAATTTATATATCGTCATCACTTGCAGCTAATAGGTAACTTGTTTTACGATGTTGTCTATATCTTTACAATATGCGTATGTTTCAGGTACTTATTTTATAGCGAAATGAAAAAGGCATATTCAACATCATATTAACCGAAAGATGCCCACTGCTGGACATAGGCCTTCCTCAATTTTCGCCACCTTTGCCGGTAGTATACCTCATATGGATAAGGCCCGTTCATTTTATTTGAAGGCTAACAAATAATAATATGTTTATTTGTCTTGTACGATAAACTAAGTCTGGCATTACTACAGTCAGTTAAATGCTGTGAAAATTATATACATGATCGATTTATTAAAAATTTACTTTATAAGTAATGCATTTCATAAAAAGGCTGTACATTCTAAAAGCGTTTCTGTTTATATTTATAACACACAAATTTGATTCATTACACTTATGACCAATAATTTAAAAAGACAAGCTGTAAAATAGTTCCAGGCTTCGCACGGGTGGACATTTTTTTAAACATTTTGGGATAAATAAAGATACTATTGTAATCAATTTTTTAAAATTTTCTCTACGTAAGAACCATCCTCGTACTTCAAGGAATATTATAAAAAAAGAATTAGCGAAATCGGTTCAGCTACTCTCGCGCTTAGCAACACATTCAGCGATTTATTTTTATATTATAGATATGCAAACTGGTTTACGAGATTTCTAAATTATGTAAATTGAAAAAAAAAAAAAACAAATCAACAGCGTTTCTGGTATATTTACTTTGAAACTAACAAACATGAACAACTACGGAGCTACGGAGCTACAAAACGCGAAGCACTTCTGGCTTTGCTGTTATAAATATTAAACAGTTAGCGATCGTCAAATATTGTCATTGGATTCTTCAATAAAAAATACTTAAAAATGATTCAATAAACGTACGTTATTATAGTACAGGTTAAATTATAGTTCTTTCAAACTAAGCTTTGAACATGCGCATGCCGTGTGAACGAAACCGCAGTCGAAACTGAAAGGCTATTCATTATAATTTATGGCTTTTGTCGCTTGCCCACTGACCTGAATAACCTTTTGTTTAATTACTTAATAAACCAATCAGTTCCATGAATTTGTACTGAATTAAATGGAATTTTTGTAAATGAAAAACTAATTAATTCTAAGAAATACTAGTACTTAATCAATACTTAATCTATGAAGGTGTGATATTATGAAATCGTTTTTGATTAATGTTTGAGGCTTGACACGTTACACGATAAACTGAACGAACTTATTGTAATAGTACTACCTATGTATAAGTACTCTTTGTTTAACACCAGCTTTCATTACAGTACATTTATGGTTACTGCTCTGCTCCCATCGCTTTTAGTGTGAGCTATCAAACGCAAACAATAATATTCAAATCCGACTGGTAGTTACAGAGACAAGCGAGTTCAAACAAACACTCTTCCGCTTTTTCAAATTAGTATAAGATATGCGAAAATACTGTTAAACATATACAATCCAATCCATGTAAGTTAACAACCTCATTTTACTGACATTTTCAGTTATGAAATTTCGGTAGAGGGAAATGTCGCGAAAAAGACTGATTTTTTAATAAATTTTAGTTGAATACGCAAGCGTGAGTGAAAAGACGTGGTTATAACGCTTTTGTTTTCCTTGTATGAGCTTTGGCTTTTGCCCTGCAGTGAGTTAGTAATAGACCGGTACTTTGATACTTAGAAAATACAGTAACTACGTACTTGTCATCAAGCCGTCCTTAGCTTGTTTTCCACTTCAGTTGTATAAAAAATAATATTTGTGCTTTACCACATATAAATATCTACAGTACCTACACGTTTTAAACTGGTAAGTACTGTAATAAAATTATTACTATTGTTATAAAGAAGTGCTTCAAATCTGTTCAGCTCTCAGGTACTTCTTACAGACTAACGTTATTTAAAAATCTATTAAAGTGTCTCTTGTATAAATTAATAAGATAAAGATTATTAAAATATATAGATCGTAATGTAAACAGCAATTATTTATCAACAAAATGTAACGAAATGGTTTTAATTTTAACATCTTACCGGTAACAATTTCTATGAAAAATGTTTAATGCCTCTAGTATTTACTCTAAGAAAAAAATTTTTCCGCTGTCATTGACGAGGCAAGCGCACGTATAGGTGCTACTGACTACTACTGACAAAAGTATAGCCGTTAAACTTATTTTAGTTCACCTCACTTCTGAAGATAAGGGTGTCAATAAATAACGATGAGTGCGTGCCTACGATGTGGTTCGACGAAATGATGTTTATGCGTGGATATAATATCTCATACGAGTTAATATAGAGCGAATGTCGCGATTCACGAGCGAAGGTGATGCCAATACCGATTTAAACTCTGATATCTGACTTGTTTTATATTGGATAAAAAGTAAGCAAACATTACAAGGGTTGGTAAGCTTGAAGCATTGCCGTCGATTATGAAAAAGGCAGAACAGTATTAGGAATTGGGATCATACTTCGATTGTTGACTGGCCTGTTGGTCTAGTGGTTATTATTATTGTAATTGTAATTCATCATATCGGTCCATTATTATCCCACTGCAGGGAAAAGTCTATTTTCATACAGAGAAGGTATGAGCATTGATCGCCACGCTTGCTTAAGGCGGATTGCCGATTGCAAACTTCCTCAAAAGTCCAGGTTTCCTCACGATGTTTTCCCTCACCGTCAGTCACTAATGTCCAGACAAACTTAAAAGTACATAATTATGATTTTAAAAATCACATTGGTACTTGCCTGGATTCGAACCCCCCGTCTTCGTGTTTACGAAGCCTATGACTTTTTCTTTTCTAATTGTAATCATCAAACTTTATGTCGAAATGTTAACTTGGATTCTTAACACAGTCATTATATAAATGCACATTGCTATATTTTATGGGACCGGATTATAGGTAGGGCAATACTTACTAATTAATGTTTAACTTCCAAATAACTAATGGGTAGCCCTATTTAATCGTTGTTTGATTTATTTGATTAATGGATAGATTTATCTTTCAACCACAATTACCTACTTACTGCCTATAAGTCACATCTGTTGGAAATCTATTTAAAACGCTGCCATCATTGTGGAAAATGTTCTGTGTTTAACAGACTTAGCAAAAATACAAAACAGACGCAAAATATAAAAAGGCAAACAATACTCTACCCTTATAATGGTAACGAAAAGTCACACGTAAAGAGAGCTACAAAAACACTTAAGACACTTATAGAAGAGGACACTAATAGCATGGCTAGTCCACAAATTTAAAGGACGACACCCAGCCAAGTGAACTGACGAACTGGAAAAGGTGGTGGGGAGGGACATCCGCATCCAGAAGGCAGAAGACCGGGTGTGTGGCGCAGGTTGGGAGAGACCTATGTCCAGCAGTGGACTGCTATAGGCTGATTTGATTAAAAAAGAGTTATAGTAGAGATAGTACTAAAAATGAATTTGCCTGTAATACGAGTAAATAATAAAGCTATAGAATTTGTTTGTATGCTGAGCTTTCTAACAACCGATTCAGAAAATTTTTGACATTTGACGATTGTTGAGGGACTTTAAAGGTTGTTTAAATTTAACATCACGCTGGGATTCCAGAGAGTAATTAACGTAGCTTAACGTAGGTAAAACCTTTTGCGTGCAGTTAGTACAAATTAAAAACTGTCGTGTTTAAGTAATAGTTTGCCACTGGTTTTACAAACATATAGGTTTAGGTGTGTTTACAGACATTTAACAAGGCTTCGTGATCGTAAATTGTGTGGTGGCGTTTTAGCAATCATAGGTGTTGGGCTAAACAAGGGATGGTAATGTAAAGAGGCCTGTTCATTGTGCTATCTACTAATATTAGTTTACTAACTGGTTTTTAACTAACTATTAACATTCATCATCCATTATTTTAAATGAATTAAGTAGGGGTAGGATAAATGATAGGTAAATATTATACCTTCATATATCTCATATATCTATACATATACATATAATAAAATTGTAGTGTCTGTTTGTAATATTGAAATAACCGTTTTTTACTACAGGTATATGAATATATATACGGTACATACACCAAAATAACATTTTTTACAATTTTTGTCTGTCTTTCTGTCTGTCTGTCTGTCTGTCCGGCTAATCTCTGAAATGGCTGGACCGATTTTGACGGGACTTTTATTGGCAGGTAGCTGATGTAGTAACGAGTAACTTAGGCTACGTTTATTTTAGTAAAATTCTTTTATTTTAGAATAATAAAGTAATGTTGATCGACTGTTAGGTGGAACGAAGTTCGCCGGGTCAGCTAGTGTATAAATAAAAACTAAAGTACCAGTCAGAAAGTTTCGGAAGAAATAATGTTTACTTAATTACCTAAAAAAATACATTAAAATATATTAGCACTTCCAAAGGAAGTACAAGTTTATGAATAAAGAATAACGTACATTTTGTTATATTAAACGTTATCTTTGTAATATTGTAGATACTGATGGTTATAAAAGTGCAGCTTAAACAATACTATTTGTGTAGCGCGGTCAATGCCATCATTTATCAAGATTTTTTTTACGGTACTAGATCCACGCTGATATCAGCATTAATGGGCCGGATCGTCCGGGGAAGTACTACCCTCTCATAGAAGATCGACTTAAGAGTAGTAATATCCGTACTACTGCGTTGCGTTCGGTGAGTGAGAGCGCCGGAGGCCCAATTTCGCCCCTTTCCTCTTTTCTCACCTCCCTCATTCCCTTCCCCTAACCCCATTACCAGCCGCCATAGTGGAGACCACCATACCAGCAGTTTAAGACGATGGCTTTTAGTATAGTGGCCGCCACTTCTGGATTCCACTGACTGCTTACCATCAGGCGGGGTGGAGTCACTTTGGTAAACTATAATTATAAAAAAAAAAGAATGATGATGAATCTTTATTTAGCCCTACGTTTGGTGCGTGAATTCTTGGCATTTGACTATTGTCGAGAAATCTTAAAGGTTGTTTAAATTTAACATCAAAGGGTTAAAGGGAGTAATTAATTTGCAACGTAGCTTAACGTGATTAAAACCTTCTGCGTGCAGCTAGCTAGTACAAATTATAAAAACTGTCGTGTTTAAGTACCAGTTTGCGACTGCTATTACAAACATATAGGCTTAGGTGTATTTACAGATACATAACGAAACCTCGTGGTCGTAAATTGTGTGGTGGCGTTTTAGCCATCATAGCTGCTGGGCTAAACAAGGGGCGGTAATGTAAAGAGGGCTGTTCACTGTGCTATCTGTTAATATTAGTTTACTAATTGATTTTTAACTAACTATTAACATGACATCCATCAGTTTGAAGGAATTATTAGATAGGTAAATAATGCATTTATATTTATACATCAACGTTTTAGCAATTGTACTCATCATAGAAAATTCATTCATTTTTAGCCGAACACTATTAATTAGGTATTCTGTGGCCGAACTGAGAATCGAACGTAGCTCTTTAGTAGTATAGTTAGTTATTCAAAGAATAATGTTTTCTTAGTAAAATTTACTTAAATCATATTTGAATTACCTACTTTTTATAACAAAGAAAACTTAATTAAATAAAACACAAAGTTACATTTTGTTTTACGTTATCGTTGTAATTTTGTAGATACAGATGTTTATCAAAGCGCAACTTAAACAATACAATTTGTGTAGCGCGGTCAATGCCATCCCTTATCAAGAATGATCAATATTTAGCCCTATGTTTGATGCGTGACGGGACCGCATTTTGGCGGCACTCCCATTTCGCTTGCACAACGTTATCACATACACACACACACACACACACACACATTCTGCCCTTCATACACACCCAATCAACTTCCCTAATACGTACACTTAGTTAGACTTGATTCTATTATGAAAAATTCTCGTCATTCTCAACCGATATGAAGAAATACGTGTTTTGCAATTCTGGGCATGTGTCAATTAGAACAAAGTCAAAAATTGCGAATCAAAATTTTGCTTATGGGCCTTTTTGTATCAAGGGTGTGACTTCACGCACACATCTAGTGTTTAATGTGCATAGGGTTTCTTCTTTTAATAAAATACACACATGCTTGTTTGTATATGCATACGAGTTAGGGGTGTGAAATATTTTTATTGATTAGTGTAGGTCAGTGATCTTATTGATCCAAGTAGCTTCATAATTAAATAGTGGTCAGTAATGAGTTGTTTGTTTTGTGTGGTATTTTAAACTGAGGTACAATTATATTTTACTGTGTACACATGTAGTACTTGTATCACGTACATTCTACGAAATGTTTTGGGTGGCTTTTTAATAAGTAAGTTATTTTTTTTTTAAATTTATGGTAGAAGAGAAGTGGAAGGTTGGTAAATGGAAATGCTGATCACAGTTTAAGCACAAACAAGTTATTTGCATGTATGATATGCTGAAATGGCAATCTATCCAAATGGCGGTACAGTGCGTAACATTACTCAGGTATTGTAGCCATTTTTCGAAGGGTAGATAAAGTTACTTAGCCGAATCCAGCGTAAATTAATAAAAAGAAATAAAATATCTACTTAAAGAAAAATAAATATTTTTGACGATGCGCATAGAAAACCTAAACCTAAAGCAATTCCGGTACAACGACAAAACAAATGTTACTTTCTATATATCTTGACGTGATCTGCCCAATTTATAAACCCTCTGACAAATACATGTGCAAAAATCAGCAGGTAGACCGATCCCAGTGTTACAAAGCGACGCAATAACTCAAATTTATAAAACTGTACATAACTTGTACTGCCGAAATTGTCCGTAAAATCACCCTTGTGCCAACCCTAGCCCCTGCCCTCAGCTAGGGTTGTCGCGTGACAAATGTGCTTTCATTTAATATAGACAAGATTACAGCTAATTTCGTATAGCGTGTGTAGACATAAATATGGACTAACTATCTTTTTTATGTGATGTGTGGTTTGTATTAATCAAAAATAGTAGTATACGACTACTATTTTTGATTAATATACTAATTTGTACTATACGAAGTTAAGGGTTTGAAATCAGGCGCGTAGGTATGGCTTATTCAAAGCCATACGTACAATGTTACCGGATTACAATAAAGAAAAATATCAGAAGAAAACCTGCATTTAAAAAATCTTTACTGATATACATATAAAGTGAAAGAGTTTGTTTGTTTGTTTGAACGCGCTAATCTCTGGAACTACCAGTCGGATATGAAAAATTCTCGTTGCGTATGATAGCCCAGTTGTCGAGGAAGATTATAGGCTATGTAACATCACGCTAATGGCGACGGAAGCAGAGCAGTATGCAAAGACGCGGGTAAAAACGCGCCGCGGAAAGCTAGTAAATTATAAACCTGAAATCAGCTTAACGAACAAACGGAGAGTTTTCAACTGTAGTGGGCATAATGGGCTACGACTGGTATTAATGTTGCGTATTATTGTGGTCATCGCACATCGTGTTTCAAAACTGCGACAGTGATTAATTGGGGAGTTTAAGGGAGATGGAGGGAGGTCGAATGGAAGGAGGGAGGTTTAGTTTGCGTGAGGCAAGACTCTTTATTACCGCTGTTTACTGTCGACTGACTCAGTTCCGTTTGTCAGTAGCGATAAACTAAAGTCTGGCTTGTTGCGGCTTTAGTTAGAAATTCTAACAAATATTATGTTGGCTGAACTTATTGACGATTTGTAGGTACCAATATTTTAAGTGTAGTATACACGCATCTATTAGAAAGAAAGAAAGAGAGAAAAACATTTATTGTGCTATAAACACGACGTACATAGGTACCTATAGACAATAAAAAGTATATAATTTTTTTCAATTTTTTATTATTAAACAATTTTCTTAAATAATTATAATGTAATTAAACTAGCAGTGGTAAAGTGGGAACAATAAAAATGAATAAATTAATTATAATATTTTTTATTTATTAAATTTATTTTTATTAATTTATGTATAACTTTTCGTGTGCCATTATTGCAACTAATTGCGGTCGGCACAATACGTGCTATTAGACGTAATCGTCACACGTCCGCTGCTGTAGAAAAGCTTCTCCTAAATATTACATTTGGGGAGATTATGCCATAATTACCACACATATTAAGCGTGTTGTCGATCGCAATCCAATATTTAGTTCACGTGATCGCTTCTGACATTACTGACTTACGGTGAAGGAAACATCGTAAGAAATAACAAATGCACTAGTCGCCACTACGATTTTCAAAGTTTCTTCTCGTTTTCTCTGTTATTCCATCATCAGATCCTGGTTTCCTTATCATGGTACCACCCTTGGAATATCTTCATTCCAACAAAAAAAGAATCATCACAATCGGTTCATAAACGACGAAGTTATCAGCAAACACATGAAAATAATATATTTATCTATTTATTTTTTGAAGTCGGTTAAAAAACACTGACGTTATCAACCCGCTTTGAACAAGTGTGGCTATCAATGCTCAAGCCTTCTCTGTATGAGACGAAGCCTTTCTATGCAGCGGGATAACAACGGACTGGTATAATGATGATGATCGCTTCTGCCCGTTGTTTTGTATTGCCTTAGTTGTTTCTTGCGATGAACAAAAAGCCGAAAGAAAAACCGACAACTGAAACAGATAGATTTTATTTCTATTCCATCCAGATATATTATGAAAAGAATCCTATTCAACGACAATATTTCTCAACGCAGTATCCAATGCCGCCTTACTCGGAACTTTTAAGCAAAAGTTACTTTTATAGGCTTTCTTTGTTTCCATTGCGAGTGTTTTCTCTTATATTAGTTTTCATAGTTGCTTGTTGTTTTAAAGTATTTTTAAACTTGAAATAACATTTGAACTGAGCGTTGGAATAAAAGTTTGAATTTTAATCTCGTAACTGTGGACTGCGTATGAACGAGTATAAACTGGTTAATTGAATATTCATTAAATTTATTTTTAAGTACTTATTGTCTTTTTTACAATTAACATAAAAGTGTCCTAGCAATTCGGTTATAGAGAAACGAATGACGGATAAATGAACATTTGTTCAAATATAAAAAAATACTAATACATTCGAATGTTACCAACCCTAAAACCGACGGCTTTATAATTCCTGACGTTGACGGACCCCAGCATAGGTTACAGAGCATTGTCTTTCATTACAAAATGCGACGGTGTCTCCGAGCTCTCTTTTGCAAATCATGTAGTAAAATTGATAGACGACTGTGTTGTCTGTGCCAAATAATATAAATTAAAGTTATTGTAAATTCAAACACTTTCTCTAAGATTATTTCGAATATTACGATAAAAAAATCGTAAAGAAACCTGAACTTAAACACAAGTCGTAACAAGACGTAAACAAGTCTGAGTTTACGTATCTGCTGTGCCATTTCGCAACGCTTAGATTGTCTTCATTTTATTTTCGTAGGTACTTTGATTCTAATAAATAATGATTTCTTTTTGAATTATGAGATCAATGAGATCAATGAGATCTTTTTTTATAATGTAGACTTCATCACAAAGATGACAAACCTATTAATTATTCAACATGTCTGATGGCAATCAGCTATCGCTATAAAATTTCGACTGAGATACGTCCATCGGCCGGCCATAGTCTTCTTCCAAACATCTGC
This sequence comes from Parascotia fuliginaria, assembly GCA_963082885.1. NCBI lineage: Eukaryota > Metazoa > Arthropoda > Insecta > Lepidoptera > Erebidae > Parascotia > Parascotia fuliginaria. The sequence goes on along the minus strand of OY720180.1, from coordinate 1,801,861 downwards.
CCCTTGACCGATCGTAAATCGCCCTCATGCAACTGTAGCTTATGTTTCCTTATTATTACATATTATAGGGGTTTCTATATATAACAAAAACGCTATATTGTTGGTCCAAAATCCACTCGTGTACAACAAAACGCTTCCCTAAGGAACTTCGTCAAACACTACAAAACCAACTATTATTTTTCTTACGTTTTTCTGGAGGGTGAAGGTACGAGTATTTCCCCAGTCGAACTGTTCCAATTCAAGTGATATATCTACCGTGCCGAATAATATTTATTTGATATCAATATTTTTAGATGTCAGATAGTAAACACGTAACATTTATCAGAACTTTAGCATAGCAGGTTTTCTTGATGTTTGAAAAACTCGTATAATATTTTTTTTTAAACTTTTTTAGTAAAATCAATATACGCATATCGACGTAGAGTTGTGGCAAACAAACTGCTAGATCATACCATAATTGAAAAAATAAAAACAAATTCCTTTGTAAATATAATTTTGCTCCAGGTGCCGTAATATCTGTACCCTGGAGTATTTGTTTTTAAATCTTCTAATGGCTACCTCTGACAATGCAGTCAATGTCCGCATTGTTGACCGCAAGAAATAGCTCGGTGTTGAAGAATAGTAATTTTAGTGTGTTATTGTCAACACACAATTATGCTTAGTAATTGAAGCAATCTTGATTCCCGTCCCGCTAATCAAATCCTGTTGTCAACAATACCTATTTGTGTATAATTTGAGAAAAATAACCATAACACAAAACCGGCTAATGTCTAAACTGATGCCCGGGTCACTTTCTTGCCTTATTGCGTTATATCCGTCATGTAAATTGCCGTTACCAAAACATCTGATTATCTCGCCCCAAAAGCATTCAGTTTTTAAGTAGAATATTCATGGCTATGAACGTTATATGTGTAATCTAAAACGAATAATCAAACTAGGTACTTATGCCGAAGTTTTATTTCAAACATAAAAGCTATTTTATTGGCGGTCATGATTTCCTAATAACTAATGTTACAAATGAAATGAAATGAAATGAAATGAAATATATGTTTATTCATTTAGGTTAATTAAATTAACACTTATGAACGTCAAAGTTTACAAAATGTCAGCAAATTAACCTACAGCCAGTTCGCTGACGAAGTAGAGCCATGAGAAGAACTGGCAAGAAACTCAGGCCACTCTTTTTAATCGCCAGGTTATTACAATTTTTGTAAGTTACAGTTTCAAGTAGCATGCAAAGTGACGCAGGCAATACACTTAACTCTATAGATACTTAATTACTTACAGCTTTCTATGTTGTAAAGAAAATTAAAAAGTAAAATGTGTGCTTTACAGGTTGCCTCAATTTGCATATTGCTACAAAAGGTAAAGGCAACATGTGAACTGTGATAAATGTTTCTATGTAGATATTATATAAACTGTTAATTTTTGGTATAAGTATAAAGTAAGATGAACTTAATTTACCACAGGAGTTCACAATGTACCTCTATTTCACAAATCACAATGTAAAAAAAATTAACAATACTGAGTATACAATTTTAACAAAACAATACAAAATGTGTACTTAACTGTTCAAATATGGCTCGGGCATCATGTCATTTATAATTAATACAAAAAAAAAAAAAAACATTTTATAAATTATGTCAAAATGTATCAATAAATTAATGTCAAAAAATTATTTGTTAAAGCATGTCATTCATAATAATCATAAAAAATGTCATTCATACAATAATTAACAAAAATATGTCCTTTAAAGTATAATGTCATTAAAATTAAGAGTAAAATTAATTTACTCCTTCGTCAAGCGAGCATCCCATGACTTTTATCGTTCAGATACTCATTAACAGTGTAGTAACCCTTAAGTATTAAATGTTTTTTGACAATTTGTTTAAATTTGTCTAAGGGTTTATCCATTATGTCGATAGGTAATTTATTAAATAAACGTACACCAAGTCCCGTAAACGAATTATGGACTTTATGTAAGCGATAGTGTGAGCCAACCAGTTTATGCTTACCCCTGGTGTTAATCTCATGCACATCGCAATTTCTAGTATATAGACTAATGTTACTCTTAACATAAACAACATTAGCATATATATATTGAGATGCAACTGTCAATATACCTATCTCTTTGAATCGTTCTCTCAGGGAGTCTCGTGAACCTAGGTTGTAGATAGAACGTATAGCTCGTTTTTGAATAATAAAAACGGTTTCAATGTCAGCAGCCCTATCCCACAACAATATGCCGTAAGACATAACGCTGTGAAAATAACTAAAGTAGACTAGTCTGGCGGTTGCCACATCAGTAAGTTGCCTAACTTTCCTGATAGCAAAAGCCGCTGAGCTGAGTTTACCTGCGAGACACGAAATATGGGCTTCCCACTGAAGTTTGCAATCTAAAGTTAAGCCCAAGAAAACTGTGGACTCTACGATTGAAACTGACTCATTATTTAAAACCAGGTTTATACCTGCACTTTTGACATTTGGCATAGAAAATTTTATACATTTTGTCTTCTTGGAATTAAGTAGAAGATTGTTTACCGTGAACCAGTTCAGGACTTGCGCGAGCGAACCATTTACAACGTCGAAATTAGGGTCTTTACGGTTAACTTTAAAAATAAGAGACGTATCGTCTGCAAATAGCACTATATCGCAGAAATCCTGTACAAAGTACGGCAAATCATTTACATACACCAAAAATAGAAAAGGACCAAGAATGGAGCCCTGTGGGACGCCCATAGCAACAGGTAACCCTAAGGACCTATTTCCATTTACATCAACGTATTGCACTCTATCACTTAGATAGGTGGAAACTAGATTAAGTGCAACATCCCTGATCCCATAGTGACTGAGTTTTCTTAAGAGCGTATTGTGCTCGACGCAGTCAAATGCTTTAGAGAGATCACAAAAAACACCAATAGCATCCATTTTATTTTCCCAGGCGTTAAAAATATGTTTTATTAGTGTAACGCCTGCATCTGTAGTTGAGCGACCTTTCGTAAAACCATACTGCTCATTATGTAGTAATTTATGAAAGTTAAAATGGCTCTCTAATTGCTGCAATATAATTTTCTCAAAAATTTTACTAATAGCTGGCAGTATAGATATTGGTCTAAAATTACTAGGGTCACTCTTAGAGCCGTTTTTAAACAAAGGTACTACTTTACTATGTTTCATTAAATCAGGAAATACTCCTACATCAACACTTTTATTAAAGATAGCAGCTAGATATGGTGCTATATTTATAATTATACTCTCAACTAATTTAACTGAAAAACCCCACAAGTCAGCAGTGTTTTTTGAATGTAGTGACTTGAACACTTTTATTATGTCGTTTGGGTTAACATAATTAAAATTAAAAGTGACGTCACACTCTTTCACATTCCCCCTAAGTAAATGCTCAGCTTTGATTGGGCAAGAATTTAAGGAGCTGGTTGTCTTTACTGGTATGCTAACAAAGTAGTCGTTAAAAATGTGGGCTACATCTGTATTATTTGAAATAATATTGTCCTTAATGTTTAACTCATAATTGTTATCTTTCAATTTAATACGACCAGTCTCACTATTAATAACATTCCAAGTTGTTTTTATTTTGTTCTCGGACTGTTTAATTTTATTACTTAAATACAAGGACTTAGCGGCAACACATGACTTTTTAAAGATTTTTGAATAATCCCTAACATATTGAATAAAGACTGGATCAAAATTATATTGTTTCATACCATAAAGTTCATACAACTTAGCTCTACTTTTGTATATTCCGGATGTTGCCCAATCACAGAACCTTATTTTGATGTTTTTGGTAAAAGTTCTAGTTGGAAATGATGCATTGTACGCTGATTGTATTGTGCTAAACAAGGACTCGTAAAGCACATTTGGATCATCGTGGCTTGGATCTATGTGAGTGACTGCTGCAGCAACACTCTCAGTGAAACGGTTTAGGCGAACAGAGGTCATTGGCCTACACGTGATCTTACTCCCTTTAGTAGTTGTGCCTAAAGGAAAAACAGCTTTTTGCCCACAATGATCCGATGTTAGATCATTCAGAATAGCCTTATCTATATATTTGCAATTGCAGAAAATGTTGTCTAAGCATGTAGCAGAATGTGATGTAATTCTAGTAGGTTCCGAAAATAAATATTTTAAATTAAATGATTTCAATAAACTAATTAATCTAATACTAGTCTGTGATTGAACAAGTAAGTCGACATTAAAGTCACCACACACTATTACATGCTTATTGACAGAGCTTAAACGTTTCATTACATCTTTCATAACTGTTTCAAAAAGAATAAAATCACTCTGAGGTGGCCTGTACACACAAACCACAATATATTGCTTAAGCTCAACACAGGACAACTCGATAGTGCGCTCAATAGAAAGATCTGCTATATCTTTACGTTCCTTATAATTAACACTACTACATACATATATCAGAGAGCCACCATGTATAGTCTTCTTTCTTACGAATGCACTACCAACAGAAAAATATTCATTATTAAATAATAATAATTGTGCCATCTTTAGCCAATGTTCAGTAACACATAAAATTTGAACATTGTACTTTTTCAAAAATAAATCTATTTCTAGCGCTTTGCTGGATAAGCCCTGTATATTTTGATGAACTATATTTAGAGCCTGCTTATCCATTGTCTCATCAACTAGTTTAAACTAGCAGATGTGTTTGTATAACATATTTGTAAATTATTACAAACATTTGTCAAATTCTTCAATACCTTACTGGTACTTGTGTCAAATAGTAAATTATATGCTAATAATTTAGCAATAAGTCGCTTATAACTAAATGGTAGATACATAGTATCTTTTGTCAAATAAAAATTGGAACTAATAAATATATTAGTGTCAAAAAACAAAATATAGTCACTATGACTATGTGTACAATTATAAAGTAATAAATTTAATTTGCCTATGTGCACGTTTTGTAACTCAGTAAGTGCATGTGAATAAGGTAAGGCACAGATAATAAACTTACATCCTACACTGTTGTGAAGCGCTATCATGACTTCAGTTAAATCTAGTATGTCCTTTTTAGTGACTGATAGGCTTAAATAAACTTTAAACATGTCATCATAATTATTATCTAATCCGCTTTTGATGGTGATAGCTATGTCTAGCATTACCAGGCGTCAGGATAAAGCTGGACAGGGTTTGGCTTTTTGATTGCGTGTCCGGCTTTTATTAGACTTTTTACTTTGGCTCCCGTCCTCTGCTCGCTATCTGCTTTAGCTCATCACTGATTCCCAGTCCTCGTTCGCTACCTTAACTTATCACTGGCTCCCGCTGCAATCTGGCTGGTCTGTCCGGCTATAAGGTTTGACGACCTAGCAACCTATGTCTCTATTTTGATATTTCGCTTTTGTGGCTGTTCGGCGGTTCACGTGTCATAAAGTCATGTAGTTGATTACAGCGACAGGTAGACAGAAATTATAAAATAAACATCATCGTGATACGTCTGTACAGTAAATATACAGGGTTTCTCATATTCCGCAATATGAACCGGAGTATATAAAACCACATATTTATGTAAAGAGAAGTCATAACCGTGTAAGGAATCAGGGCGTTACGGATTCGTTGTGCTGTATATCGCTCTCAGACGTAGCAGGGGTGCCTTTATAGTCGTATACTTCTCCTCTTCTTTATTACGAATTTATTGCTCAACCCCCGAGAAATAATGCGAATATTTATAGCTCTCGTATTAATGAATTCTTTTATCGTTCTTTCCATTACGAATACTTATTTTCTTAACACAATTTAGCGCAAAATAAATACGCCTACAAAAGTATTAAGAGCAACGCTCATCTGAGACTAAATTTTAAGTTACCAATGATTTTTGTGAGGCGTTTCTGAATCGAGTAACAAAACGGCGCAATAAGTTTGTCGAACAAAGACTTGACTTCATTGGTTTGAAATCACTCTAGTCGTAATGTGTTGAGATGTCCCAGACAGATGTTCGTTCCATTTACTTTGTATTCGCTTTGAGGAGCGTTCTTTGAGCACGGCGCGGCGCACTGAAGTTGATTTAAAATGTAGGTCTATCTTAAGTGGAGTACTTTACGTTTGTCTGGACTGTCTGGATATTATAGTTTAAAGGATAGTAGGTGAAATGATTTAATCTATAAACAGATTTGAACCGATAAAATTTTTGTGTCAAATATACGACACAATTATTAATGTGTGTTGTAAAAGTGTGAAATATAATGTATTGAGGCAAACTTTGTAATGTAAGCTCTTGTTGAAAAAGGAGCGTTGCTTTTGACAGATATTACTCATGCATGTAACAAATAAGTTTCAGTTACGAATGCGAAAGAAGGCAAAACGTTTTATTAAAAAATATCTCGTAAAACTCAACATTTCTTAAACCATTTATCACACAATAAAGATCGAAAGATTGGATAATTGTTCCCTGAGGAAAGTAAGGGTGGATCTTTAAAGACACAGGGGGCAAGCAAAACGTTTATGAGTATAAAAGTCGGCTCAAATTTATTATCGAAATAAAATAGTTATCCTTGATTTATTGTTTTAAATTTGGGAAAATATAATAGAGTTTTATTTTAAACTACTTTAAAGCCTGAAAACTCTTACAAACTTTAATTTTCAAGGTTTTGTTAATTTGGTGAGTGAGGGCGCCGACGGTTCAATTACCTTTGATCTTCTTAATTATCTTCTCCTTCCTCCTTCCCTTCTCTCTTGTCGGCAGCGGCTTGGTAGTGTTTTCTTAGCAATGTTTCAGTGATTCATAGAGAACACAGCAATTTTTAAAGGCTAAGATAACTACTACTAGATGGGTCCTGGGCATTTTTGGCATCAAGTTGTGTAAAAAAATATGTATATCCAACCTGAGATAATATCCAGAGAGACTATGTGCAAGAACCAGTCTTATTTAATGTTAAAATAAATGCGCATTTATTTAATAACACTGAAACTGTTAACCTCAGTATTCGCGCCTATTTATTCAAAAACTTAACAAAGCTCAACTCATTTGACAGTTTTATTGTGTGACTTTTGACAAATCTTTTCTTTTCCACTTACCCGGAACTTGGCGAAATGTTTCTGCCAATTTTTCAAGTGTGTTACGCTTGTAGTTTAATATTTTTTTTTGGGTCGTGTAACCTTTTTTCATGTTTAGTATGGGACTTGATGAATTTAATATCTGGTGTTTCAAAGCAATAGGTACTAATGAGTATAAGTAGATCTCTAGTGTTTTGTTGGCATTGTGGTATACGTTTTTTTTATGGAGTAATCCGGATTGGACCCTTGTAAAGCGATAATAACAAAACTTTATAAAGACGTTTGAAACAGGATTGAGCAGAGGATTGATTGGCTAAAATTGATTACTCGTTAGCAGTAATATCTTCAAAAATGGCTTTTGGCCAATCAAACGTCAAATAATTTAGTTAGGTTATCAGATAGCATTTAAGCACGTTTAAACTAAAACAATCGCTTCAGATTTTAGTATACTGAGTGTGTCTAGCTAAATGTTACTTTCTTTAGTCATTTTGTATCTGTTACCGACAAAAATACGATTTTTTCGTAAACTTTCTAGGAACTGAGGGTGAATCGCGTGATGTAAGAAAGTGAACATTCGGGAACCGTGTCCGTATAATTCATTACCGTAGCATGTTTGTTTATTTATTTGGACACAAAAACATCGGATTGTTTGCTAAAGGACTTCCAGTCAGGCGAGACGGCTAAGATTGCAAGGCTTAAAGACGTGATCGTTGAGATAGCATTGCAGTTCGTGCTTGCAGACATTTGCAGATAATACGTTTTGTTGTGCTACTTGTTTTAGTTAAGTATTTGTATACTGTAGAAAGCGAAGTGAGGAAACAGCAACTTAAGAACTTTATTATACAGTTTATAATTTAGATTGAATTTAACAGTTGTTCGGGATGAAACAAACAAAAGAGTAACTATTTAAGAGTAGGTAGTTATTGTTTCTTTTAGTTTGATCTGTATTTGTGAAAGCTTTGTAGCTTTTTAATACAAATAGGTTGCATGTTTTTTAATCGCTATTGTAAAAACATTGAGGTTGATTTCCATGCAAAGTTACATGCTTGGTAATTAGAGCTGTTTTACTATACACTGCAATTATACACATTATGTACTTAAGCCTATGGTAGTTTATTTCAAACACCTTGCATGACGTTGACGTGAGGCAATTTACCTACTTTTGAACGGAAACATTTTGTTGAAACCACACAAATGTTATTTTATAAATTATTAAATATTTTTGTTATAAATCCGTTACATCAAAAGCAACATGATGAAATAAAGTGAAAAATATGGTACGTAAATGTCGTAAGTTGCTTCTAGCGACTACGCGCACCAAACCGCGCTGTCTAGTGCGACAAATTCATTCAAAACATGGCGTAACTACCTGTGAGTGAACTTTCATCAGCTTACGCTTGACAGACTAACAAGACACCCAAACCTTCACAGTTACACAAACTTTCATCATTAGAATTTAATATAGGAAAGATTAAGTATCTACATGTCTGAACAATAATACTTTAAAACTCATTATCTCATTATATTTGGTCAGAAAAGATCGACATTTCAGCGTTTATTTTAACTAAAGTTGCTGATGATTTTTTTCAATAAATCCATTTTGTTATTGTGCACGTCATTGAAAAAAATAGCCTGAACTCTGAGTTACTTGCTAGTTTTGATAGGCTTAGGAAACAAATTGGAAAGCTCTGTACGCTACTACCGACAGCGATATTTACCGAGCGATATATGACATGTGAGGAAAACTGGGCATATATGTATAAAAAAAGTCTGAAATTGTCAATCCGCATTGAGCGCACGTGGCGATCTATCCTCATGCCTTCTCTGTATGAGAAGAGGCGTTTCCCTGCTGTGGGATAATAACGGACCGACATGATCATATGACATGTCAAGGATATGCTATCTAAGAGGTCAAACGAGATTTAAAGAGAGCATTCATTTCGGTAGGCAACAATTACGCTGAATCCTTGGCATTGCAAAAGTTCATGTGTGACAGTTACCATATAATCTTCTCCTAGAGCCATAAATAATAATTGCACAATTGTCACAAGCAGACCCATTACACAGACTAGGTAGTCGTGATTACACCTTATTGGTTGCTAATATTATTTATAAACAAAATGCGAATGTTTAAAGACAGTGTTCTTAGCGGTAAAACTAGTGAATCGATACAATGTCGTGTATGGCTTCGGCTTAAGGTTTCATTAGCGACCTTACGTGCGTTCAGGTCATTCACATCACAATAATACAGAGCCTTGTTTGTATATTTTATTGTCTAAACAATACGTACGATAGTTACAATTATTTTCTTTTGAGCTGCTTTAGTGGCCAGTGGAACTGAGTACGGTTTGTCATACAGGGATCTCGGGTTTGGTCCTCGGGCGGGGTAAAGTAGTATTGGGTTCTTCTGTCGAAAAGTTCCCTACAATTAATTTTATTACTTATCACGAACCCATGTGAGCGAGATGGATTTTACACCACGGTTCGGCATTTTAATCTTTTTTGATAGGTCCTTGCATCATGAAATAAATAAATAAATAAATAAATGAAATTCAAATATAATATCATATTAGCCCCCTTCATCTCTCAATAGGTTGATAGGTTCGACTGGCCTGTTGGTCTAGTGGTTAGTGACCCTGACTGCTAAGCCGGAGGTCGTGGGTTCGATTCCCACCCAGGACAAACCTTTGTGTGATGAGCATGATTGTTTGTTATGTGTCTGGGTGTAATTTATCTATAATATGTGTGTATTTACAAAAAAATGAAGTATTTTAAGTATGTATATCCGTATTCTAGAACCCATAATACAAGCATATAATATGCTTACTTTGGGTCTAGATGGCGTTGTGTGTAGTTGTTGAAATATTATTATTAAATATTATAGGTAGAGAATACCTCAGGCATTAAGTTTGCCTTTATACATATGTTTTGTATAATGAAGTTTAAATAAATAAATATTACCCATTCCAGTTCCGCCTAGACAACACATCAAGCGGCTCTAATTAAGCCATTAACTGTAAGCTGACGTATTCTAAAACAAGAACGTGACCTTATAATGATAGTACTTGTGTATCATTACTCAGTAGTCTCATGTGTAAACACAATTACATTGGTACGTTCCCAACAATTTGTTGTGTGAAATAACTTTTCGCCCCACGTCACATGTTTGTGTTTCATTATTGGAGTCGAAGGTTTGGACGTTTAATTTTCATCGTACGCTCTAGTGATGTAACCAACGCTACGCGACACAAATATCCGCGGAGTTAACCGCGAGTTTATGCAGTATATTTGTTTGTTAAGTTTGATCATCACATTTAATGTAATTTTGTTTTTAAGAGACAGTAAGTCCTGTGCAGTGATCGATAAGCCCACTAACACTAACATTCAAGCACCAAATCATACTGACTACTAGCACTAATGTCACTATCCGTGCTACTATTGTGTTCCCCCTATATTTTTCTAACAATAACCAAATCATTTAAGAAAATATCCGCTCCGTTCCGACACGTTGGATGTCTATATCCGCACTTTTGACAGCCCTATCCGGCACATCTATATATTATAACCATAGATAACATAATAATTTTGGACATCAATGACGATACACCATTTATCACGTGACCCGTCATTTATCATTTTTACATTTAGGACATGTATCTACATGTTTTTTATTTGAAACTCACTTTTAAAGCGCTATTTAATACCCTTTTATTACCTTAATAACTACCCTCACTTCGCACGAGGGTGCTAATATGTTTTTTACGACCTCATTACAAATCTTTGGAATTCTCGACATTTACACATGTACCTATTTATAAACCTTTCGTAAGATATTTTCTGAACAATAATGAAAACTGTATCAAGATCCGCTGCGTGGTTTAAAAGAAGCGGAGAAAGAGAAAGACTTCTATTAAAATGCGGCCTGTTCTTTTTGTAATCTTTGGCGACTTTTCAATTATATTGGATTGGACTTCCAGCCTTGAGATTGAATTACTACAGAATACTTACTACGTAACATAATACTAGATAATTGTTGGATATTTTTCATTTTTGTTTGACCCATCGACCCTTAAGACTTTTCGTCTGTATTTTCGTGTAGTGTAGTGCTCCTAAATTTTGTGGTTTTATTACAAAGTTTATTTTTCATCGTATTTCCATAAACTTATCACAATGGTTAAGTTATAATAGACGCAGCTCGCTTAGAACAGGCAAAGAGGCAAGCTTTGAAAATATAAGTCTGAAGTTATTTAAGTTTAAAAGTTATTTATTTCTTTGCCCATCCTTAATAAAACAGAAATTGAATAGAATTTGTCAATTGCCCGCTTTTCTTATTCCTCACCTCCCTCAATCCTTTCATCTATCCACTCTATGATAGGCAGTGTCCTCGCGGAGGACCTGGCATTGCAAAAGCATTGCAGAAGCATTGCCAGAGATTCAGATTCATCCATGAGCGACAGTTAAAACTTAACATCAGTAGGCTGTTTGCTCGTCTGCAATAAAAAAGAAAAAGTAAACAGTAGCTGGACTGAGGTCTATATAAATTTAAATAAACTTGTCATTTTCATCACAATTATTTCATAATGCTAGAAGGCAAAGGCAGCCGGCATGGTTACTAAACTGTGAACTGTAGGGAAAAGCCTGTTCTCATACAGAGAAGGCCAGGTTAGTTTTAGAATATTTTAACAATATTAAAATTAGTGTTCACATTAATATCAAGGTTAAGTCACCGTAATCTTGTTGCTCAGACCCATTACTCTTGTATGATACTCTGTCTGTAATTAACCTGGTCCCAAAGGTTACAAGCCGCCCGAAGGGCCTCTCTCGACGTCAGGACCGATACATAAATAATGATCGTCTAACTGAATTTCAGACACGCCCGCTAATAATGAATACTACTTTGACGTGGTCGATCGTGGGTATGAAAGTGCGCTAATAAATAAGGACTGTCTATATTTTATATTTTTCGATAGGACAATAATTTGATGGGTAAGATATAGTTCAGGCACAGAACCGAAGCAGTTTTAAGATGTCTTTACAAAAACTTATTTAAGAAACTAAAAACAATTTGTATAGAAATAAAATAATCGTTTTTGTTTTGTTAACTTTAGTTACTTCTATCCCCGCACTAGGTTAATGTTATTTATAATATATTTTTGTTATCATGTAATTAACAAATGTCTAATGGAAATAAAGTTTTTTAAACTGAAACTCTAAAATAAAAATAGGTCTTAACTTGCCAATCCGTCTTGAGCAAGCGTGACGATCAATGTTTATGCCTTCTTTGTATGAAAAGAGGTCGTTCCTTACAGTAGGATATTAACTTGCTAATAAAATATTAGCCACGTGTAACCACACGCTATCCCGTAGAGTATCAGCTAGTTAAACAGTCGGTACAGTAAGCGTAAGTTCGTTAGTTCACAAACATGTACAAACTACAAGCGAAGTTCACTCAATCGATATGTAGTAGCACACGTCATGTGGTCTTACTACGTGAAATAAGTATTTGTACGTTTTAATATACTGTATTTAGCTTGTAGGGGGTACAACTAGATTCTGAACTCTACAAATATTAAAGGTAAACCTAAGTAGGAAGGTAATAAAAAGTAACAGGACTTTGTATTTTTCTAGTTGCCTAAAATAGAGCACGCACAGTAACTGTAGTAGATGGCAACCTCATGTCCTAACCCCATTTCTTATATATTTTATGCCGGATTCCACACGGCCTAATTATCATACCTTTGTCTTCATTTTTGTATACTGGTACAATGAACGCACATTTTCACTTAGTAGGGAAGATTATTAAAGTAATAAAGGAGTATTAAAATAGCGCTTAAAAAGTGACTTTCAAATAAAAAATGTACATATATGTCCTAAAACGATGTTTTCCTTCACCGTCAGTCAGAAATGTCAAATCATCACATTGGTACTCTTGCCCGGATTCGAACCGTGCCATCTAAATTAATTGGCACATAACAGATATTTGTTTGAAAACGACGATATGGACATACTGTATAGTGTGTAGAAATGTATTTACATTATTACTTACATTACCAATTTAACACCAAGAACATTCAACCAATATTCTATATTGTAAAAGACGTTCCGAAGATCACATTCTATAAAATCTGTTAAGTACAATAGTTGGTAATGCAGGAACAGTGTACAAAAGTGAACCGACATGGAAGCGGCGGAAATGGATTATTATGTGCTCGAAGGGATACACTCTAAACCCTGTACTACCGATACTTTTCCACTTGGTTGGAGTAATGATATGGCCCGGCTTAAAGGACTGTTAAGGAAATTTGATGTGCTTAGAAAGAAAACGGCAGCTACTAAAATGACGCTCTAGGTGACTGCTTTGCTTATGTATTGTTTGAATTCTTGTGTAGATTGAAATATGCCGTATCGTACTAAGCAGTTTATTCGAAAAGGCCAATGATACAGATTCAAAAAAATTTTTATACAAAACCTACTGGAAACTCGGTTTTCAGGAAAGATTTTCGAATAGAACTGTAAAAGTTTTAGATTTCGGGTTTATGAATAGCATTTATGCATTTGGCGCGTAAACTTTCCTTACGGATTTAGAAAGGGCTTTTTGCGACGGCTAAGAACAAGACGGCTTAACGAAAAGTTAAGTAATTTAAACGTAAATTAGGAAATGTTGCGTTAATGTCCGTTGTATATTTATGATGTCATTTATTTCACATATCTGTAATCAAAGTACGTGCGACTGCTGTGGAAGAGTTGTGGGTTGGTTTCCAATTTATCTCACTTACTTGATGACCATCAGTCGGTTTACAAAGTGCGTTAATTAAAAATTTACAACCTCCAAGGTACTTCTGTGGTTCGGTGGTACTGTGTATGGACTGCCACGCAGAGGTCGCGGGTTCGATTCCCGCTCAGTGCAAATATTTGTGTGCATGAACATGTTTATTTGCATTGGTCTGGGTGTTTCTATGTATAATATGTATGTATTTACAAAAAAAAAAAGTATTTAAGTATGTATATCCGCATTCTAGAACCCATAACACAAGCATATAATGTGCTTACTTTGGGTCTACTCAAAAAAAAAAAAAAAACTTATGCTTTGTTAGTGAGATGGGATCGTCACTTCTCAACACTATTATACATAGTTACGCTTAAAAATCACTCGCAAATTGCATCAGGAAGCAAAACTCCGATTGCTTTATCCAGTCTATCTTAACTGTTTCCTTGTAAAGGCCACCTGTGCATTGCAACAGTTAAACAACTCCTATTCCACCAAATTACATTGGAGAAGATTAGTTGCAAATTTAAACAGAAAAAGTTTACAATTGCAAGGGAACAACGAGAAACTAATTAAAGTAAAATTGCTAGTGATCACAGAGTCAGGTTAACAAGGAAAATAGTTAAAAGAAACATGTAAAACGAAAATGGCGAACGTGCCGGACTATTTACGTATGTATACTTATGATGTTTCAGTCGTGTGGTTTGGTAACTAAAGGCTCCGGTATTATTTGCTTAAAATATTCTAATTTAATTTAGTTAAGTATTTTAACAAAGGTAATTAAACTTAGTACCATTTGATTCCTTACTGGTACAGGTTTCGTGGTGAACTACTAGACTGGAACGGTATAGGCCATTCGACGTAGAAAGGAGATGGCTAAAGATTTAGATACCTATACTATTATTATGATAAAAGAAAACACTATGAGTTAATTGACTGAATATTTAGGAAGATATACTTGTAATAATGTTTGACTTCTGTAGATGTCACCTCTTTAGACAAAAGCCTAGTTTACATTACGTTCGTAATTTCTCCGGTAAATATTTTGTACTTATCCGTGACTAAACAACGCAATTTTAGTCGAGCAGTTTAGTTCATAAATCGACAGCCGAACTAGGTTTAACACGAATAACTGAGTTAGTCTACGTTCAATATATCACAAAGATGAAACTGCTGGGATTAACTTAGTACTTTAAAGTTTCAACTTATTTTATTACACTTCTTTTTAGCTTATATATCATTGCTCAAGTTTTCTCTGCATGAGAAGAGGTCTGTGTCTTTGAGGGGAACAGATAAGGAGTTTAATACATTTAGATTAATTCGAAAATACTGGGTGGCGCAAAAGTAAAGACCCTATTTGGTTCAGCTATAACATTTTTTCTAAATTAGAAAACTAGATTTAGATTTTTTTAAATGTATATTTGTGCCATTAAATTTCGTACCATTAGGATTTAAAGATGATGTCTTTTAAATGGTGACCTCCAGAGTTGATACACATTTGAGCTCTATTTATGACATTTTGCATAACTTGCCGTAACACTTCCTGCGATATGTTCGTTATTTCTTGACGAATGTTTTCTTTTAGAGCTGCGAGAGTCTGTGGCTTGTTCACATACACCCGAGATTTCAAAAAACCCCAAAGAAAGAAGTCTGGACTGGTCAGATCGGGTGATCTTGCAGGCCAAGGCAAATCGCCAAAACGAGAGATAACTCGGCCTGGAAAAGCGTCCCTCACTAAGTCCATAGTGTCGCGCGCTGTGTGTGCCGTAGCGCCGTCTTGTTGAAACCAGATGTGCTCCAGCCCCAATTCGTCC
Organism: Parascotia fuliginaria; assembly: GCA_963082885.1. Classification (NCBI taxonomy): domain Eukaryota; kingdom Metazoa; phylum Arthropoda; class Insecta; order Lepidoptera; family Erebidae; genus Parascotia; species Parascotia fuliginaria. The sequence goes on along the minus strand of OY720180.1, from coordinate 1,786,252 downwards.
AAACTGGGTATCAAAAACTCACGTAACATGGTTCTGTAGCGTTCTCCAGTGACAGTAATCGCATTGCCTCCAGCGTCTTCGAAAAAATAGGGTCCGATCACTCTGTCAACACAGATGCCACACCATACAGTAACTTTTAGTGGGTGTAGAGGTGTTTCTTGAATAATGCGCGGATTATCAGTGCCCCAGAACCGAGTATTCTGCTTATTGACATGCCCTGAGAGATGGAAATGCGCTTCGTCACTCATAACCAATTTTGAAGGAAAATCTCATAAATAGGGCTCAAATGTGTATCAACTCTGGAGGTCACCATTTAAAAGACATCATCTTTAAATCCTAATGGTACGAAATTTAATGGCACAAATATACATTTAAAAAAATCTAAATCTAGTTTTCTAATTTAGAAAAAATTTTATAGCTGAACCAAATAGGGTCTTTACTTTTGCGCCACCCGTTAGTATTTACTGGTAAGTATTATTTTCTTTTTCTAATTTTAGACCTAGATATTTAAAAAGTGGCGTGAACACACGCAGGCAACATAGTTAAGTGTCTTCCAGCAGAAAACCATTACGGCAATTACGACAGAGCCTACTACTTTTTAACTACATTGACTGCTTACCAACCAACAGTCAGGGAGCCATCGTTTTGATATCTATACTATTCTTTAAATCAGAAGAGTTTCTTCGTTTGTTTGTTTGAACGCGCTAATTTCTGGAAGTACCAGCCGAATTTGAATATTTCTTTTCGAGTATGAAACCTCAGTTCTGAAGGAAGGTAATAGGCTATGTAACATCATCCTTCTGGCGACGGGAGCAGAGTAGTAAGCAAAGACGCAGGTAAAACCGCGCCGCGGGCAGCTTGTGCTAATATTAAAATTATACACGTACATTAGACTACTTTTATATCTAATATAAAAAGAGCAAGCATACAAGTTGTCTACCATTAGCTACCATTACGCATTTCTATTCACTACACCTACGACAATAATTCTTCCACATCTCGACATACGAAGCTCGAGTTAATCTGTACTCGTAAGCAATTTGTGAGGCCATTCATTGTGTTTACGAAAGTATTTTGTATGTCTCCAACTATTGTAGAGGTCTTGTCAACAAGAAGGTTGTAAGCATTATTGTGTGGACATAATTTCTGTAGACATGTGAGTCTGCAGGTGACGGGTAGATGGATGACCCGTAAATGGATGAACGATTAGGATAGAATTTTGTATTGAATAGTAATTGATTTGGATGCGATAATGTATTCTATTATGTCTGTTATATTATTATACACTAGCTGTCATGTCTGACCTATGTCCTTGCCCACGTCGTCAAAACCTTCTTTCTTGCGTTGTTTTTTTCCACAATTGGATTTGATAAAATCACATTGGCCCTTGCCCGTTCTCGATTCCCAAACCTTGTATTGCCTTCGCGACAAGATGCTATCTAAGTAAACTATATAAATAAAATATCGTCATGCCAACACAAGGAAAGGCTGCAAGACAGCTTGTCAAAGATCTGGCAGGCTATCACCCAAATAAATTGTATGTCACATCGTATTTTCGCACTAGTCTTTTATTAATGGTTCATTGAAATAATTTGATATTCTGTACACGAATATTAATAGTCTGGTGATATTCTATGAACAAACATGAAATTGTTTGTAGAGTTATTGGTTTATTGCGAACGTTGTACAGCGATATTGATATAATAAATATATCGCGTTGTTATATTTTTTTATTTTATTTACTATTTAGCCTAAATGTGTATTACGAGGTTGTTCAAAACCGGACAAGTATCCACGTGATTTTAGCAGTTATAATAATATGGTTTTTTTTTGTGTTTACCTAGGACATTACTGATTTGGTGCGAAGAAAAACGTCGCGTTGTCGAATCGAGTCGAAGTCAAAGTCAAAGTCAAAAACATTTATGTATTTGGTTTAATTGAATTAACACTTATGAACGTTACAATTACAAAATCTCGCCAATTAATCCACAGCCAGTCATCAAACAAAGTCTGAAAATGCATGTGTTTTTAGTGTATTAACCGCAATATTTTGTGGCTTATTCAAAATAATTTTACAGTATTGATACTAGTTTTTCATCACACAGTATTGCAACAACACAAATAGTCGTTAAAAAACTAATAAAACTGTCAATTAAATTTTCAGACGATCAATAAAATGTATATACGGTCGAATTGAGAAACCTCCTCCTTTTTTGGAGTCGGTTAAAAATTGGTTTCTTCTTTGTGGCTTACCCACTTGACCACCCAGTTGGGACACGAAATATTACAAATAGAAATTCGAGAACTTTTACATGAGAAATGAAAACAATAACGGTTACAACAATGTTTCTTCTACACCGCACGAAATTAGATTGCGATAGCTCGAATTCTTTAGAAAGCAATGGGGTAGACAGATATGTCAGTGTATATTCGATCACATTTACATTAAATTCTGGCTATGCCAACCCAGTTTCGAGAGTAATTTATGATCAGTTTCTGCATCTTCCTTATAAAATGTATTAGAAGTTGAACTTTTTTACAAGACATATAGGTACATATATGTACCTTTTGTGAGTCTATTTTAGAAGCTCTTTCCACACTTTTATTGGTTCATATTGTAAATCTTAAGAACTACTTTATTATCAATAGAACTTCACTTGTATCTTTCCTTTATCGTATTAGACACTTTGACGTACTATACTTATGATTCCTTCTGTTACAAGTACTATCTCCGTAATGTACAAAATAAATTTGAAAAGTAATACTTTGAAAAAGCACTTTGATCGGATATCGTAGAATGTCGTTCGACTTAGATGGAAAAACAGTTTTCAAAGAGTAGTATAATCTCTTTATTCTCACAATTATGTTTCTCTTCAGTCAACACAGGTACCAGTGCGCAGTTGCACACCAGACAATAAAAATAACATAAATAAAGTTATCTGTTGGAGGAAAATCATTTGGTGCTCATCAATTTTGCTCTATGCAACACAAAAGCGAACAAAGCTGGTCAAAGGCTATCTCTAAAAAGCTGTACAGTTTAATTGTAGAAAACGATGTATATGGTAACCGTGAGTTTCGCTCGCGCTGCCCGTACTCTCGTTAAAACATCAAACATTTACCATTGCTCAAAACATCCACTTTTTAAACTTTTCTTTTGTACATTATATGCGCATTTCGTATTTATCTTTTCTTGTTGGACAGTCGCTAAATGTTTGTTTTAAAACAACCTTTGTTTTACGTTGAGAGTGCAAACCATAAATTATATGGTGCTACGAATTTTGATTACCGTTAAATTATGGGTTGCTTTTTCGATGTAGAGAACTAGTTTCTTAGCTTTTTCGATACCGATGTAATGTTAATGTTACGAATTTATTTACTAATCAGCCTTATACAAATGATAATCCATATGGAGTGATACACAGAAGTCTCATAAATTTTACGTCAAATTCTTAGATGCCTATCCTATATGGCTTGCCTGCGTATTACATGACTGCCTTTCGATTCTCTGCAATTCGCCCTTGGCTGTGAATAGACAGTTTTAACTAGTGTAATTTGTACGGTAGTACGCTGATTTCAGCATGAATGGGCCGGATCGTCCGGGGAAGTACTACCCTCTCATAGAAGATCGACTTAAGAGTAGTAGTATCCGTACTACTGCGTTTCGTTCGGTGAGTGAGAGCGCCGGAGGCCCAATTTCCCTCCTTTCCTCTTTCCTCATCTCCCTCATTCCCTTCCCCTAACCTCATTCCCAGCCGCCATAGTGGAGGCCACCATACCAGCAGCTTAAGACGATGGCTTTTGGTATGGTGGCCGCCACTTCTGGATTCCACTGACTGCTTACCATCAGGCGGGGTGGAGTCACTTTGGTAGGCTATAATATAAAAAAAAAAAAAAAACCTTATGATTTTAATGTCCAAACTCAGGCTGTTCAGTGCCGTAAGGGCCGCTTTGCTGAGGTCATGTTGCATGATAAGCCAAATAATATGGCTAATTGATAAACATAAAGACTATTTTTTATTTACAATTTGGAATTTGTATTGTGACTTACTAGCTATCCACGTCTTTGCTTACTGCTCTGCTCTTATTGGCAGTAGCGTGATGTTACATAGCCTGTAACCTTACTCAAGAACTGGGATATCATACGCAAAAAGAATTATTCAAATCCGACTAGTAGTTCTAGAGAAAAGCGCGTTCAAATAAACAAACACACAAAGAAACAAACTCTTCCGCTTTGTATAATAGTATAGATGTTCTATGTTATCTAATTCTTTGTTTCTATTATGATAAGATATTAAATTCTGATTATGTTTGAAAATATTTTATTTCAACTAACTCGAGTTATATTCTCCTATTTTGTAAAGATAAAATAAAATCGAACACAGTCGAGGCTTAACCGCGGAAATCTAATCACATTTGTGGTTCTGGGCTGTTTTATTTGAGCAAAAACGAAGACTCCATTTCGTATTCATAAAAATACGGTGAGATGATACGATTGTCTGCGGCTTTATTTTTTAATTTTCTTTGTATTTCGAACGCTGATTTGAACTTCAATGTAAAAAGTTTTGAGAAAAGTAGGTTGGTTTATTAATGCGACCACAATATTTTTTAGTACTTTGTGACATAAAGCCTCTTTGTTTTTTAAGCTTTTATTAAATTTCAAAACGTTTAGGCAAGGTTTTCTCATCAGTTGTAACTCTTGGCTATTGGGTAGGTTTGGTGGACCTGGGTTTATATTCTAAAATAATAAATTTTAAACGGCTAAAACATTTCGTATTTTATATAACAAATACTGCGCTTTATTCTTGCTATAATTTATTGCGATGGCCAATTGTAACAGAGGCGAACAGCAATAAATGAAGTTTCGATTACCTGTTAGCCTTTATCTACGAACGTTCTAGTTTTATGAGCCGAGATAAGTCGGATAGTACCAGGAGAGTATAACTTAGGAGGACTATTATGTAAGTGGTGGTCAGTTCAACTGACGTCACGAGCGTAACGAACCGATTCGGGATAATAACCTACTTAGAGAGGATTTTCAGTATGAGAGTACTAGGACGGTATAAACGTATAGAGGTTACATTTTAAGCCCGCTAAGAAAATTTAATTAAAATCCTGGCTCAATTTTCTTCAATAAACTTGCTAGAGTAAATAGAAAATTTTTATCATAAGTTTGACGAAATCAGAAATATTGTGCAAAGGTCCGTTTAGATCCTAAAACAAACATATCATAGATTTATCTTAGGTACAGTATTTGACTACTATTTGACTACCGAAAGTCGTGATGGTCCAATGTTAAAGGCACGCGCTTCGCAAACGTGGGTTCGAATCCGGGCAACTACCAATGTGAGTTTTTGAAATAGTAATAAAATTATGTATTTTCAAATTTTTATCTGGACATAACTGATTGACGATGTCGATGACGAAACCTCGACTTATAAAGTCTAAAATCGCTAATCCGCCTTGAACAAGCGTGGCGTTCAATGCTCATGCCTTATCTGTATGAGAAGAGGCCTTTCCCTGCAGTGGAATAATAACGGGCCGATATGATATAATATATGATAAACCCTACCTATTGGTTTCAGCCGATTTGACAGTAGTGGCAGTTTGACCTACGCCTATGGTCGCTATGACTAAACCTGCATAGAGCCAATTTATTGAAGTACTAGTCTTAGTACAAATCCTATACACGTTCATCCAGTTACCTCTATTAGAACCTTGTTCAAACCCGACGTAGAGGTACTCCTCTGTGCTCGATTGTAAGCTGAGCTGAGTTCCTATTTAGATGCGGTCACGGAGGGCGTATTTTGTTTCGAAGGATTGTTTTATTTTATTTTTCTTATTTATATTTGGTTTATATTCAATTTATATCTTCTCTGTTCGTGTGTTGAATTTATCTATTTTATTTCCCATATTTTTATTTTTTTGAAATCAATACTTTTAGATATTTATGTGATGAAATGAAAAATTATATATTTATAGGAATTAATTATTAAGATGGTTTAATATCACTCATGAATTTTTAGTAACACTTCGACTCTAAGAATTATTTTACATTTTGACAGCTTATTTTATTGAAATCTCTCGTATAACATAAAACAAACACTTTTAACATGGTGTAAACCAAAAGTGACAAAACAACATACAATTCTTTTCATTCAAAGATAGCCTACAAAATATTGTGTAGTCTATAGTTACATATTTTATTTTTAAAAACACTGCTGGAACCATAACGGGCAATAAGCAAATATTTTTCTTTTAATTTAACAGTGGTTTTAGTAGAGTTCAGCTCCGAGGGGTATTGAACTGCGGCGGTGTCTGTGGTGCATCTATTCTTACGTAAATGTGCAGTTTATTAGAGGAACTTGTAGTTGGTTCTGTAATACAACATGGTGCGTTGTGATTAGAAACTGGACTGTGTTATTTGATCTGCTGTAGTAATGTCGCATCTTAGCTTTAAGCGTGTTACGGTTATTACACATCGTAATGTTGAGAGGGAGCGCGTTCCACAGAAGAACTGATTGAATATTGAAGGAAGAATGGACTAGGCCAAAGTGATGTGTAAACAAGCAAAAAGACGATTATTTTGCAGAGCGTAGGTTTATATCATGGACTGAGCAAAGATATTGAAAGTTAGGAGTAGAATAAGTAGATAGGAAGGAGCGTCAGGAGAGTGAAGGAGAGAAAATAATGTCGTCAGCGACCGCAAACTGCGACGTTGACGGATCGGTAACCAGTTTAAATAAGAACGAAATTTGGACACGTGATCGTACTTACGTAAATTAAAAACGAATCGAATGCAATTGTTAAGAAGTCACTCTAGTTTATTGAGTAGATCTGCATTCAGGTCTATACATGACCTTGACACACATCACCATAGTCAATGATTTTAAATAACAGTCCGTTATTAATAATTTATTATTTGCACAATGTTAAAAGAACATAAAAATGTTTCTTTTAGCACATAGGTGAACTTAATCAATACAAGAAATCAAAATAACATAAATAAATTATTTGAAAATAATCTTCATTGACATGACATTCTATTGATAGCACAAAGTTTGGTTTGTATTCAGAATACCATCAAAAGAGGTACCGCTAAAATAATATTTCAGAGAATGGCTGATAAACGTGAAAATAAATAATCGCAGCCATATAACATTGGAAAAAGAAATCGATTAAAAAGAAAACTTTAATGGCTTTAATTTTCTATTTTCAACTTATATGCCAATGCCAGTAGCTTTTGAGTAAACAGGTCATACAAAATGAGGTTAAATAAAATGATAATTTATATGAAGCTGCATGTCATTGTATTAACAGGTATAAAATATTATTATGCAATATAAAATAATATTATTGTCTTTGTATTTCGATAGCAATTTATATCTATAAACCTTTAAATATGTAATGGTGGCTGGCCCGTGCGTCATGCTCGTGAACGGGTGCTACTTGGGATGACTGGTCAATCTTGGCATGGCATACTTTTAATATTCAATCCAGTATTACCTTGTCGTGCAATGTGACCAGGAGGTGCATTTACCAGTTTAATTAATATACGTAGTCAAATTACCATACTAGATGAAACTAAATAATTGAAATCCTCTCTTTTCTTTCTTTAATCTTAGTATTATATTAATTGGTTAATTTGTAATAATTACTTTGTATGGTTCTTTGGTTGCGTTGAGTGTTTAAATTGTAACTCATTCAAATAACTGTAATTATCTGGCGATTGAAAAGAGTGGCGTGAGTTTCTTGCCAGTTCTTCTCACAGCTCCACCTCGTCAGCGAACTGGCTGTAGGTCAATTGGCTGACTTTATGTAATGTTGACTTTTCATAAGCATCATACTTTATGATCAAAATGAAATAAATGCTTTGACTTTGACTTTGACTTTGACTTTAATTAAAAATAATAGGTTTCAGCTTTCATAACAATATTTTATTCAATTTTAGTAAAACCATGTTAAGACAACTACTCGAAATGTTTTTACTAATTGGTCAAAACTTAAAAGCAAATATAACAATTTATTTTATTTTGTTAAATGTATAGGCAGTGGAACGATTCTTTCGTCGCGATAAAATTCCACTGTTTATTTTTAATGACAGGATCACGGTCTAATTAACACAACAAAAGGTTAAAATGAAAAACGACACAGTTCATATTTCGCTGACAAAATTATCTCTTTTGTGAGCTGAGAGAATTGTTCGTTTGAGATTTTAGCACAAATAGTATTCAGCGATAACGGCTTACTTTATAAAAGGCGTTATTATGAACTATTTAAAAACATATTTTCTGAAAAGCTTTGTCTGAAAAACAATTTATTTCAACAGAAATTTAGAGTTACCATACGTTGCTAAAAGACGTTTTATATTGAGCGTGTCTCTACTCATAACATTGCCACTTTGATTGAGCTACCTTGTTGACATACTTATGTAGGTACGTAGTAAGTAATCAGTAAAACTGTTTTTCTTAAGTTGTCAATAAGATATTTATTTAAAGTCTTATTTTTTTTGACAACAGAAAATTTTGTTGCCAGCGAAATGGCCGATGAGCTATAAGCTTTTGCGTAATTAATGAGGAACAGCTAACGAGCCGAATGAGTGCATAAATGAATCAATGAATAAATTACTAAATGAACGAACGGACTCTCGTGTCGTGGACAGACAGACTGAATAAATGACAGACGCATTCCAACGAACGGTAGTAGTAGATCCACGCTGATTTCAGCATGAATGGGCCACATCGTCCGGGGAAGTACTACCCTCTCATAAAAGATCGACTTAAGAGAAGTAGTATCCGTACTACTGTGTTTCGTTCGGTGAGTGAGAGCGCCGGAGGCCCAATTTCCCCCCCTTTCCTTTTTGCTCACCTCCCTCATTCCCTTCCCCTAACCCCATTACCAGCCGCCATAGTGGAGACCACCATACCAGCAGTTTAAGACGATGGCTTTTAGTATAGTGGCCGCCACTTCTGGATTCCACTGACTGCTCACCATCAGGCGGGGTGGAGTCACTTTGGTAGGCTATAATATAAAAAAAAAAGAAAAAAAAAGAACGTTACGGAAAATAGCTAAGTACTTCTTTATAATAGAACAAGTAGCAACAAACCAATTTAACGGGTATATATATCCTTGTGGATGGTTGAAATGGCCCAGTGGATAAGGCACACGCTTCGTTAACACGAGGTAGTGGTTTCGAACCCAGGCAAGTACCAATGTGATTTTCAAATCATATTTACTTTTCTAGTTTATCTTGGACATTTCTTCAGTGGAGGCAAACATCGTAAGGAAACTGGACTTAAAAGTCTGAAATTGCCAATCCGCCGTGAGCTAGCGTGGTAATTAATGCTTATGCCTTCTCTATATGAGAAGAGGCCTTTGCCCTGCAGTGGGACAGTGAAACAGGTTGGTATTATTATTATTATATCATAGATCCTTGTTAGGGCTGCTACCCCAGTTGTGTTCTTTCTTTTCCTTTCTCTCATTCCCTTTTATTTACACAGGGAGGTCGGCAATGACTTAGTTGTGTTTCTAAGCATTATTTCTGTAATGTTTAGAGAATGACAGAGAGCCTAGACAAGTGGCAAAAATGCTAAAGAATAGAATAGATTAAAGTTCATAGGTTGTTTGCCACCAAAGTAATATAATTTCAATTTAAAATCAAATATTACAAGAAATCGAATAATTTGACGCTCTTTAAAAACAAATCTTTTCTTTGTCAGTCGGAAACAGCTAGTATCTTTGTTAGGATCTCGTTATAAGTATTACGTAGAACTGGGGTGTATAAAGAATGATTGTGAGTCTGTGTATTTGCTCAGTACCTGTGGGCTACCGTGACGGACAAAGGGGACGTAAGGGGCTCCTGTTTAAATAATAGGATGACGAGGGGCGATCGTGAAGAAAAGTGCATTCAGAAAATATTTATTTAAATTGTTTTCTTCGGTTGTATATTTCAGAACGAGATCGCACGCTTGACTTAACTTGGGGTTGCAAAGTGAATAAAATATTTTATCTTTCAGTATAACTTTTTTTAAACGAAAAAAATATATTTTATTTTGTGGACTGCGACATGCTGAATGTTTGGAGAAATATCTTCGAACTAAATCTATTTAAGTTTCATTAAGATTTCATGTACCTACACTATTATATAAAGCGGAAGAGTTTGTTTGTTTGTTTGAACGCGCTAATCTCTAGAACTACCACTCGGATTTGAAACATTCTTTTTGCGGATGATAGCCCAGCTCTCAAGAAAGGTTATAGGCTATGTAACATGACGCTACTGGCGACGGAAATAGAGCAGTAAGCAAAAACGCGGGTGAAACCGCGCCACGGAAAGCTAATATTATAAAGAGGAAAGATTTTTGATCGATTTAAAAAATTCTTTAATTATCATAAAGTTACATTATCACTGAGTAACTTAGGCTATATATTATCCTCGTACTCCCACGGGAACGTGAACCACGCGGGTAAAACCGTGTGATGTCCACTAGTATATTATAAACCTGAAATAATAACCTTTTCTTTTTGCTTTGTAATATCCAAATACCTAATATATTATTATACTATAACTAGTATTTTATAATTTCATATACACACATAAAACTTTAAACAATCACATTTTGTTTAGGATTGTTACTTAAAAATAATATTATGCGAACTGTACAAGTAGGAACTTACATTACTGTACATTAAAGATAATAGTTATATTATTTTATTATGGTCATTACGAGTAATATAACTTTGATGATACAAATTATAAGTATAATAATAGGTACTTATGTTTGTATTTTATTATAATTCTTTATTTTGTTTTGTTCTACGTGAGAAAGAGTTTTAGTAGATAATTTAACCACAGAATAAAATAATAGTAGTAGTTACCTTTACTCTCAAACTCTCGCTTCATGTTACATAGGTACAGGGGACACCGATAGGGTCAGCCCCTATCGGTGCCTCATAGAATTTACGCATATTGTGTTACCGAACATTACCGGTATCGAACCGATCGTTACCGGTAACACGTGTATAACGGGCAATTACGGTAACTTACAACAAAAGGTTAATTAGAACTTGTTACTTCGGTTTTTGGTATATTATCATGTGTTCTTGAGTAAAATTGTACGGTTCTTGCAACTTGGCTATTTTGATTTTATGTGTAGGTAACAATTTAGGTAGGTAGTCAACTCGTTGCTAATTTAAACTCGAGCGCTGCGGGCTCGATTTTCATCATAGACAAATATTAATGATTCAGGAATTGGTTAATTGGAATTTGTAGAGTTCCAGTTTGTTTCCCAGTACAGGACGTATTTGAGGTGTTAGTAGTATTAAAAGGTCACGTTTAAATACATGTAGGTAAAAATAATAATAAAGAATAGATAAGATACGTAGGTACGTAGTTGTTATCAAGTGTTAACAAAACACTTTTTTTGGTTTTTGTATTTCACATAGAATGAAATCTGATTAACTGATATAGCAGAGTTGCTAAAAGAATTGCAATTTATTTACTGTATTATTTATCTAACTAATTAATCAAATATCTCTATTTATGCAAAAAATATTTAAAAATTCAAATATAGTATCGTAAAATATAAATCATAAAACAATATATGAAACATATAAGAGTACCTATGTATGAAACATTTTATTCAGTACGGCTGGCTAGTTACACATTCGGATTGCTTTTGAAAGTTTAATCTTGCTCATACATTTTTAGTTCTTATTTGAGCTATAAATTTGGCAGAGGCCATGAAAATGGAATTGAAACGAAGAAGCATATATACAGTTCATTTAGCGATGTCCTTTGCGATCGTTTATTAAGCATTGGCATAAAGGTAGTTTTTAATTAAGTGTTTGATTTGTAATGAGGAGTTACCCGTTACTGGGACTTACTTAGGTGCTTTAGAATATCAAGGTACTTATATCATGCACGTGCCAGTACATATTGAAATGCCATGAATCCTTCGACACGCTGAAAGTGTCGTGGCACGTCGATGAGGGCGTGGGAAATCTACTGTCGAAACTTTGTTATTACAAAGAAACCATTTACAGTTTAGGAAACAAACTATGTATTTGTTTATCAAATTTATACTTTAAATACTTTTTTTTTTTTTTTTTTTTACGTGGGAAATGCATTACGCATACACACCCGCCCGGGCAAAGCGGGGGTTATGTCCGACTCTCCGACCGCACTCAAAGCGCGGCCGGCGTACCGACTAAAACCCACGGTGTTCCTCCAGACGGCCAGAGTGTCGGGGTCACGGGAGTCGCTTGCGCATTCATCCGCGACCCCGACGGGCCATGGCCTGCTCACCGCGAGCGGGCCCCGTCCGATTTAGGGGCCTAGCCCCCCCTCCTTCGAGAGGCGCGTGCGGAACACGCGCACTGCCGTCTCGGGCCCGTGCTGTTCGGGCGGCGACTGCCCGATCGCCGCCCGCAGGCCAACTCGGCCGCAGAGGATAGGGAGAACGTCGCGTCGCAATACTGACACTCCTCTTTCCCTGCGGCCCCACCGCGTCCGCAATCTGGCGGTTGCGGCCCCGCCGAGGCCGCGGAAGGTAGGAAGAGCGGCGCACCGTTATACCGGCACTCCTCTCCCGCCGCGGCCTCGCCACTCCCCAGCCGCAGTGTCGCCGAAGCAACACCGCAGCCCGACCCAGTTGCGGTGCCGCCCATACAGCACCGCAACCCTCCTGAGCCGCTCCATCGTGGGCTTACCGCAAAGCCCAGAGGAGCGGCGCCTCCTTGGGGTTCCTCTTGGTTCACCGTGGTCCTTGGTGACCACGGCTACTAAGCCCCCCCGCCGCGACAAGGCGAGAACCCCGTTTGGGGGGGAAATACGATAATCTACGCAAGTAATATCTACTTATTTTCGTGTAACTTTTATATTTCTAAGATACTGTAAATCGGAAGAAATCGTTTATAAAATTATTCCGAATAACAATATATAGTACACTACCCCGTCACGTTCCTCGACAAAAATTCTCTTGTTTCTCGCAGTCCTCACAAGGCTCTCCAGGGACTGTTAAATATATTTACATACGAGCTTACAAAACAAAACACGACATAGAGCTCCCTTACTTGTACCACAGTCTGCACTAAACCGAATATTACAAGTAAATTTTAACTAGGTATAACATGAAAGTCGCCCGTAATTGAGTTTAAAAGTTAACCTTATTTAACTTTGTACCAAATTTACTTATTTATTGTACTGTATAGATTAGTACTTATTAAGTATTTTGTAAATAGACGGATTACAGAAAAGACAGCCATTACAAACTTTGTTCAAACATTTTAATTGGTCTGAAATGTTTGAATTATTTTCTTTGAGCTAAATTAACTTCATTAGTACTATAAAACAATAAATCAACATTAAAAATATATTACCGACAGAGTCCACTTTGTTTTTTTTTGTGAGTGCAGACTTTTATGAAATCTGTATTGTTTATTACTTTTTAATAGTGATGCGTGAAGTCCCGTATTTGGTTTAATTTTCATTGTAAAGCTCTTTTTGGCGCAGCCGTAAGACACATGCTACCAAATTGTTTAAAGTTTTGTACCTGTTGTTGTGTTGTTGTTAATAATTGTGTCGTCAGTTACCTTGTATAAATGTGTATGTGTCTTTTGTCTGTGTCAAATAAATCTATTCCTTTTTTTTTCTTACCGAATTATTCGTTTAGTGAAACTCTGTATTATATATTTTAAAAGGCTTTATATTCAGCAGACAGTGTAAAATCTCAATTTAGTTTATAATTAAATTGTGAAATGATTAAAAGGAATAGTATAAGACAAAATTTAAATATGTATATTAGGCATTTTCGGAATACGCCGTACAGAGGTTGGTACCTACTAAACAAATATTCAGCGTATTTTCGCTATTTAATAAGTTTTGCTAAAATAAATTCATTTTCAAATTTATCTCAGTTATTTATTTATATTTTTATTTTAAAACCAAAGTATTATTGCGTAAGTATATCAGCTGGCGTAATTAGCTTAATTTGCCTTTGAATTGAAAAAAAATTGTAGTATTTTATTTATTTTGTTATACGTGTTTTACAAAATGTTTAACTACTAAGTATAACATTAAACAAATTTACTTTGTTATTTTATAGTCGAAACAGATTCGAACTTTGAAAGCAATTTGCAGCCATTAAATCTAGAGACAAATCGTGACATTGCAACATTTTCTCGACTAACCGAAAAGTCAAGTAAAGTTCTTTCATCAAATACAAAGTTACCTGAAGTTGATTTGAGTGTTTGCTGCCCTATGCAAAGTTCATTGACTCGTAAGTGCCGAAAACGCAACATTTCCTCAAGATGGCCAAAGAAGGAGCAACAATAACATTTATCTTTGTATCAGGGGAAATTGCTCTTTAGGTGTGTTGTAATAAGGTTGAAGGGTGTTTCGATGGTAGTAACAATAGACTAACGCATCTCTAGAGAACAGGGGAGTATAAATTGAACAAACAATGTATTGCAAAATGGCTGTGGAATATCTTTCGGTGAATAAGCAGAGCGGTGCTCAAACTTTGGATTGTTTTTTTTTGTTTCACAGTTTATTTAAAGGTAAAAGTTGCAACAATAAATAGTTTTATAAAGACTAATCCCTTTATAAAACAGCTCTATCTATATCAGAATACAAATAGATTCAAAATAAAATAACTATAAGTCGTATGCATGTTAGTGTCATTATGTAGCGAACACAAATATGGACCTTCTGACCTTAATAATATTCGTATTCATACGCCTTATTCGCTCGTAGAAGATATTTAAAGTCACAGAACGGATTTGTAAAGATGAACGGTAAGACCACTAAGTTGTTAATACTATGCTGTACTTTAAGTTAAAATAAGTGTATCGATTACGCTATCGCTGCAAGATTAACGCTAAAGCTAAGCTTAGAATATTGGCACGGTGGAGCGACAAACTTTTGTAACTATAATACTTTATTAATAACTATAGTGCAGTTACGAGTTTTTGTTACTATAGGGAGACTAAGTGTAATGATGTTTACAGTATTAGATCCTTGTTGGTTTTAGTATGAATAGTAGGATTCATAGAAAAACTTCTGCACTTTCAGATAATATATTATGGCCGCATGTGGTTAAGAGCACTGCAGGCCCAATTACACCTACAATCTTTTTCTTTTTCTCATTTTTCTCTCTCTTAACAGTTGCCAACGGGGAGTGGTTGCATTTTTAACAATAATTCAGCCGTAATATATATATTGTATAGAAATAACAAGAAAAGAAAGAAAAGGCTCCGTTTCTTCTGTTAATTTTCGGTCCAGAATACCACAGATGTCGTCAAAAACTACTAAGGGTATACCAGAAAACTGACAGTAGCTTTGCCAACGTTAGGAAACACCTTACTTCTATAACCAATGCCAGCGAGCGTAGTGACTATCACAAACTCCCCCTCTTGGTAAAGTTGTCTAGTGAATCTCTTTATTAAGGTATTTTACGTCTAAAATTGCTTTACCAAGAGCTACTACATCCGATTATGTACGGTAATGCATTTATGTCGAAGTAATATACTTACAAAGTATGCGTATAATATTAAAATATTCATTAAAACGATTTAATTAAGCCTTGTTGGCCCAAATTGTGTCCGGAGGCCATATTTAATAATGTTTGCGATCTGTTTATTGCTATTATAAGCTACATGTTTGGGTTCAGAAGGATAATAAAATGTGGAATCATTCAGAAGAGATTATTTTCATAATGATTTTAGTTATTAAGTTGGACCTGTGATAGAAGACAGTCTTCTTCAGATTGATATAATAGAAATACAAAGTAAATGAAGTGAAAGACTACTCTTACACCTACAGAAAACAAACGTCAGTGAGAACTTAATAAACATAATTAAAAGGCACAAGTTACACCCAAACTCACTAGACTCAGAACTAATACTTACTGACATTTATAAGGGTATAACAGTTGTGGCAAAACTACCATTTTAACCACTAGAACACAGTCATAATGTAGTATACATATAAACTAAGGATAACTATTTTAACGTCTATATACAACCAAAAAGGACGTTTATATATATAACTAGCTGTTGCCCGCGACTTCGTTCGCGTGAAAATTCAGATAGGTGCCTCTATTAGAATATTGCGTGCCTGATTTTTATGGCAATCGTACATTGTATCAGTATTATCCGTCTGTATGGCGAATCCAGTTTAAACCCGCTACCGCTAAAACTGACAAACCACTTTCACACAAACTTGCGACTCTTATTTGCCCATTTAATAAGGGGGGTTGCTGAATAATAAAAAAAGAGTATTTTTTTGTAATTTGGTAATCCTACTATAAAAACTATAGAAATTTTATACATACTTTGCCACCCCTTTATACCCCCTTAGGGGATGGATTACGCAAAATTCCGTCTAAGTGAGCACCTATATCCTAATAGGAACGACAATGCAAAGTTTGAGATTCCTAGCACTTGTTGTTTCTGAGATTTCGTGATAAGTGAGTGAGTGAACTTTTGCTTTTATGTATATAGATAGCATTTTTATATTGTTTAAATACTGTTTTTCATACTATTTTTAATCTCCCATTCATACAAATCCTCTTTCACCTACCTAAAGATATCCCTCGTAAAAACAATATACAATACACAAAGGCAAATTTTCACTACAATAACTTTCCCCTTCCCCTTCTTCCCTATTGCACTTTTTCTCCACTCTCCACAGTTTCCTCCTTCCTCTCTTCCCCTCCCCCTTCTCCTCTTTACCTGCTTCAGCATTTCTTGCCCCTCCTCCAGCATTTCTTGCCCTTTCCTCCACTTCCCTCTACCTTGCCTCCTCGTTTTCCCCTCTCTTCACCCTTACTTCTCCTTTCTTTTCCTCCTGTCATATCCCTTCCTATCGCTTACTATCCCTTCCCCTCCCTTTTTCCACCATTCGAGAACTCCTTTCTTTCCGCGTTCCTTCCCCCTCCCTTCATCTACTGTCTCCCTCACTTCCCTCTCACTTTCCTCTCATTTTCCCCTCATTCATCCCTCACTTAACCCTCACTCCCCCTCACTTCCCCTCTCACTTCCCTCTCACTTCCCCCTCACTGCCCCCTCACCCAACTCACTTCCCCCACAATTCCCCCTCACTTCTCCCTCACTTCCCCGTTTCTTCTCCGTCACTTTCCTCTAACATTCCCCTCACTTTCCCCTCACTTCTCTCTGGCTTTCCCCTGACTTCCCTCTGACCTGACTTTCTCCTTACTTCTCCTGCATATCCCCCACACTTCCTCTTCACTTCCCCATCACTTTCCTCTCACTCCCGCATCACTTTCCTCTTACTCCCCCATCACTTCCCTCTCACTTTTCCCTCCCTTCCTCCTTCTCCTCAATTCCTCCTTTTCCTCCCTCCTTTTCTTCCCTCCTTTCCCTCCCTCCCCCTCTCTGTAAATTTCAAAAGCTAAGGATCTTTGTATAGAATATTTCATCCCTAATTTCACCCCTCTAAATCCACCCCTGTTAAAATAAAATTATAAGTATATTTTTTATTTAAATAGAAGTATTCCAAAACAAAATTTCAAAACTGTAAGTTAAAAAATGAAGAAGGTTCATACAATCGATTTCATCTCTTTTCTAACACTTAGGAATTAAATTTGAAAAACCCTTTTTTAGTACAACCTTTAGACATTTAGACAAACACACCCTCCAAATTTCAAGTCACTACGACCAGCAGTTTAGGCTTTACGTTGTCTGTCAGTCAGTCAGTCAGTCAGGACAAAGCCTTTTATAATATGTATGGATGTATGGATTAGACGTATAGCCATCAGGGATCAAAGCATACAGGCTGCTAGGAATGCTAACACGTGATAGAGCCACATAAAGCTGACCGTGCGAAAAACAGCTAATACTTAGATCCACGCCCACAACTTTTAGTTGTGTCTGACCTTGGGCTTCATTAATTGTCATCTCGAAACATAGGCTCACTGGAAACTGGACTCATTTAAAACTAAATGGAAGATTGTTTAGAATGAGAGGAATCCAAAAAATAAAAACGCTATCAGCTATTCCGTAACCTGTTAGTCTCTGTTTCTATCAGAAAATGTTCGACGTGATTCTTTAAATTGGCATAACTTTTTTATTTATGAACCGATTGACATGAAACAAACACTAAATGTTAAGTGAAGCTTACCACAATGTATTAGTGAAACCCATATCTAAATCGGATCAGCCGTTTCTGAGATTAGCGTGAACAAACGCACAGACAAACAGACAAACAGACAAACAGACATACAGACAAACAGACAAACAGACAAAAATTGTAACAATCATTGTTTTGGGTTCTACTTGCGTTGATAAAGGCCCCAATAATTTTTTTTTTCATATATTTTCCATGTACAGACAGCGATCGGTTACATTTTTATTATATGTATAGATACTCCATTTGAAATAGAAATAATGTAATAAGCTTCTGAGCTTCTCAGTGCTACGCAACTCCGTCGAACACAAGATACAGCTGCTTCTTACCAAACTTTCATTTCATCTTTGTTGGTTTTGTCTCCAACAATAGTTCGTTGGGGATTAAAATTTAATTACAACAGCCTTCTGTTACTGACAGGCTTCTCACAGTTTTAACGAACCAACTGGAAGAAATGAGCAGAAACAGTCGCCTTTTGGATGAAATTTAAGCTGTTTTATGGTGTAGAGTTTCATCATTTTAGTATAAATGTATTTTGTCTTTTAGTTTCGAAGAATACTTTTATTATTTTCGAGTTAAGTTTGGTGCTAAGTGCTTCGGTAATCCAGGTATCTACGAGAGATGACTAAAGATTTGTGGCATTTTTTAAAGAAGCTGAGTTGTATCGAAAAAAACTCGCGCATTGTCTTGGAGTTGCGGAAAATAGCTCGCCATATCTCACTTTAGGTTCAAAAGTCAAAGTTCTTAGATTACTTAATGTTGTCCTCACACTTTTAAAGGAATACTGTATTCATACATAGCTCGGATGTTTTTTTTGATAATGAAGAAAATTCCTTAGAGTCTAAATGTCACACATAAAAGTCGTCATTTGAAATAAGAAATTGTATGTTATTGCTGGATGGCTGGACCGAATCAATTTTATTATTTACAACGATGTTAATACTTTATTGGTTAACGTCCTCATTGATCGAATTTCTCTTCCATATCCATAGTAGCCTGTAGCCAATCAAACCTTTGCATTAATAGAATTTTAATCAATTGTCAATTAAATCAATTTTAGTCATTAAAATATTCAACTTTAATAGCCATCGATTTAATGTTCCCTTTATATTCACTGCTAGCACTGCCTCAATGTAATATTATTGAAGCTTCAGAAAGTCGTATATTTTCATGAAAACACTGAAATAATTTGTGTGTAGGTAATGATTCGTTTTCTATGTAAAGCGTATTGCGAGATGAGACCTAGTTTTATTTGTAGTCCATGTTTGTTTATCCGGAATGACAGCCTACCCAAATTAACATTGAGCCATGGCGGTTAAATATTAGTTTTGTCGTTCTGTTTTCTGACTATTCCGGAAAGGTTGAGGAAATTACATTCGTAAAGTTTAGGCGCAATGGCGGACACATATTGAATATGTGTATCTTAATGTGGTAATTTAATATAAAGTTAGAACTTGTACCAAATCACGTTAATATTTTAATATAATTAAATTGTGTTTTTGTTGACACAGTTAATAATTTTACTATTTGCCTGATACCTCTACGGCGTACAATATTGTAGTCTAAAAATCTAAAACTGCGTAAATTTTCTTACCACTAAATGTTCAACCCTTGTCGTTTTTTACATTGTCTACAATGTTTTACAGTCATATAACCTAAAAAAATCATTAGAGACATGTTTCAATGACATCTCAAACCATAAGGCGACAAGTATATCCACAGTTTTATGAACAATATTTTTCGATCCACTCGTTCCGCGTATACTTTGAGAACCGATGAACGATGACCCTCTCAATATTTCACGGTACTTTAGGTCCCCTCACAATATCCTACGATACGGTGGACACAGTTTTTTACCACCTTTATTAAGATTAGTGAGTGTCAATGACTAGTTGTTGTATAAAATGTTAATTTGTTTGGGATAAGTTGGTAGTAGGTATTTCATAACGTGCAACACACGATAAAGGCCTTCGTTGAAAGATTCAATATTAAGTTCAGCAGCTCTAACACAACCACTTATAGCAATCTTATTATAATCTTACTCTGTATCTAT
This sequence comes from Parascotia fuliginaria, assembly GCA_963082885.1. Lineage (NCBI taxonomy): Eukaryota > Metazoa > Arthropoda > Insecta > Lepidoptera > Erebidae > Parascotia > Parascotia fuliginaria. The sequence continues at coordinate 1,766,057 of OY720180.1, read as the reverse complement.
CCTTTTTTTTAATGGTACAAAAGAAAAAGATAAAACTCAAAGTAATTTAAAAATAATACTGCTTTTGGTGGTAGGCTTCCAGAAATAAAAATATCACAAGTTAGTAAAAAGTACTCTTACCTCTACTTTTGATATTTGAATTATTAGTCCCATCGTGTTATTATCGATTTTTATTTTTTATTTTTTTTATTGCCTACAGTGGCAGACGAGCCAACAGCCCACCTGATAAGTGGTAACTGTCGCTCATAGACTTCTGAAATGAAATGAAATGAAATGAAATATATGTTTATTCATTTAAGTTAATTAAATTAACATTTATGAACGTCAAAGTTTACAAAATGTCAGCAAATTAACCTACAGCCAGTTCGCTGACGAAGTAGAGCCATGAGAAGAACTGGCAAGAAACTCAGGCCACTCTTTTTAATCGCCAGGTTATTACAATTTTTGTAAGTTACAGTTTCAAGTAGCATGCAAAGTGACGCAGGCAATACACTTTACTCTATAGATACTTAATTACTTACAGCTTTCTATGTTGTAAAGAAAATTAAAAGTAAAATGTGTGCTTTACAGGCTGCCTCAATTTGCATATTGCTACAAAAGGTAAAGGCAACATGTGAACTGTAATAAAATGTTTCTATGTAGATATTATATAAACTGTTAATTTTTGGTATAAGTATAAAGTAAGATGAACTTAATTTACCACAGGAGTTCACAATGTACCTCTATTTCACAAATCACAATGTAAAAAAAATTAACAATACTAAGTATACAATTTTAACAAAACTATACAAAATGTGTACTTAACTGTTCAAATATGGCTCGGGCATCATGTCATTTAAAATTAATACAAAAAAAAAAAAAAACATTTTATAAATTATGTCAAAATGTATCAATAAATTAATGTCAAAAAATTATTAGTTAAACCATGTCATTCATAATAATCATAAAAAATGTCATTCATACAATAATTAACAAAAATATGTCCTTTAAAGTATAATGTCATTAAAATTAAGAGTAAAATTAATTTACTCCTTCGTCAAGCGAGCATTCCATGACTTTTATCGTTCAGATACTCATTAACAGTGTAGTAACCCTTAAGTATTAAATGTTTTTTGACAATTTGTTTAAATTTGTCTAAGGGTTTATCCATTATGTCGATAGGTAATTTATTAAATAAACGTACACCAAGTCCCGTAAACGAATTATGGACTTTATGTAAGCGATAGTGTGAGCCAACCAGTTTATGCTTACCCCTGGTGTTAATCTCATGCACATCGCAATTCCTAGTATATAGACTAATGTTACTCTTAACATAAACAACATTAGCATATATATATTGGGATGCAACTGTCAATATACCTATCTCTTTGAATCGCTCTCTCAGGGAGTCTCGTGAACCTAGGTTGTAGATAGAACGTATAGCTCGTTTTTGAATAATAAAAACGGTTTCAATGTCAGCAGCCCTACCCCACAACAATATGCCGTAAGACATAACACTGTGAAAATAACTAAAGTAGACTAGTCTGGCGGTTGCCACATCAGTAAGTTGCCTAACTTTCCTGATAGCAAAAGCCGCTGAGCTGAGTTTACCTGCGAGACACGAAATATGGGCTTCCCACGGAAGTTTGCAATCTAAAGTTAAGCCCAAGAAAACTGTGGACTCTACGATTGAAACTGACTCATTATTTAAAACCAGGTTTATACCTGCACTTTTGACATTTGGCATAGAAAATTTTATACATTTTGTCTTCTTGGAATTACGTAGAAGATTGTTTACCGTGAACCATTTCAGGACTTGCGCGAGCGAACCATTTACAACGTCGAAATTAGGGTCTTTACGGTTAACTTTAAAAATAAGAGTCGTATCGTCTGCAAATAGCACTATATCGCAGAAATCCTGTACAAAGTACGGCAAATCATTTACATACACCAAAAATAGAAAAGGACCAAGAATGGAGCCCTGTGGGACGCCCATAGCAACAGGTAACCCTAAGGACCTATTTCCATTTACATCAACGTATTGCACTCTATTACTTAGATAGGTGGAAACTAGATTAAGTGCAACATCCCTGATCCCATAGTGACTGAGTTTTCTCAAGAGCGTATTGTGCTCGACGCAGTCAAATGCTTTAGAGAGATCACAAAAAACACCAATAGCATCCATTTTATTTGTAGTTGAGCGACCTTTCGTAAAACCATACTGCTCATTATGTAGTAATTTATGAAAGTTAAAATGGCTCTCTAATTGCTGCAATATAATTTTCTCAAAAATTTTACTAATAGCTGGCAGTATAGATATTGGTCTAAAATTACTAGGGTCACTCTTAGAGCCGTTTTTAAACAAAGGTACTACTTTACTATGTTTCATTAAATCAGGAAATACTCCTACATCAACACTCTTATTAAAGATAGCAGCTAGATATGGTGCTATATTTATAATTATACTCTCAACTAATTTAACTGAAAAACCCCACAAGTCAGCAGTGTTTTTGAATGTAGTGACTTGAACACTTTTATTATGTCGTTTGGGTTAACATAATTAAAATTAAAAGGGACGTCACACTCTTTCACATTCCCCCTAAGTAAATGCTCAGCATAAAGTAAATGCTCTGCAATGCCAGGGGCTCTGCGAAGCCGCTGCCTACCGTGATATTAATGCTCTCTTTAAACCTCGTTTGAAGAAGGACATGTCATAGCGCTCGGGAAACACCGCAGCTGGTAGTTCGTTCCAGAGCCTGCACGTACGTGGGAGAAATTATTATCGATATTATTATACTTAAAAAAGAAATAATAGATGAAACAGTCAGACAATATATTTTCTCGTAGGTACGCACCGTGACCAGAGGTGTACCTGTAAAATCGATGATAGCGCAAAATATTAGGTATCATTAACATTATCAAAATTTGCCTATAACCCAGCACAATACCGAGTACGACGCTGACGACCAGTTTTATTATCATTAAACATAAAATCACAAAACCGAGTCTAATCGGCCATTAAATTAAATCGCTAAAGATCAACACCCACCCCATATAATGGCAACATATTGTTATTTATCATGGCAAACTCATTAGGTTGAATGGGGCGCGCCTCGACGGCACCTACCGTAATAAAAAAATGAAATCGACCATTGAACGTTATCTATGGGCCGAGACATAGATTGTTTTTTATTGAGCAATAAGTTACATATTGGTAACTGTCGAAAATTAGTAGGGAAAATAAAGAATGATGGGTTTAATCAGCTACTTTTAATATTTTTAAGAAACAATATCAAACATGTTTTATAAAAATATTATTTAACGACATATCAGTAATCTATACTATTATAATAGAGCGAAAGAGTTTGTTTGTTTGTTTGTTTGAACGCGCTTATAGCTGAAACTACCAGTCGAATAGAAAAATTCTTTTTGCGTATGATAACCCAGTTCTCGAGGAAGGTTATGTAACATCATGCTACTGGCGACGGGAGCACAGCAGTAAGCAAAGACGCAGGTGAAACCGCGCCGCGAAAGCTAGTAACCAAGATAAACTTGAAAGTGATTCATGAATTTGAAAATTCATAATGTAGGTAAGTACTTTCTTGTTGGTAAGTTATAATGTAGGTACTTTTTTTGTCATTGCCAGGTTTCGTGGCCTTAACTTCATGTGGTATAAGCAGAATCATTAGGCCATAAAGACGCTATAATATCTTAATATCCTCCTCCAATCATATTAAACGTGATTACATACATCTGACATTTAACATGGCGAACACATGTTTTTATATTATCACGACTTGTACACCGAAAATATAGGTTTTTGTACACTTAAAGCATCCAATTATTATACGTCTATTAGCTCTGTTATATGTCTATTATTATGCTATAAACCATCGTTTGTATAATATGTATATCTACAATGTGATTATGTGTGTAAACGGTTGCTTATATGGTATAGTTCCTAGTTTCTAATACTAGCTATTAGTTAATTTGTGATGCTAATACTGCGTTTGGTGTAGAAATTGAAAGTAACTACTAAAAATATTACTCTGTACTTAAAATGAATAATATTGGCAACCCTAAATATGTATATTCAGAGTCTGAGAGAACTTTGTTTTCGTTAATTTTGTCTGTCGCGAGTGAGCTTTGTCTTAAGTGCGAGTGGTCTTTTAAAAGTAGAAATAATGAGCAGTTTTAGAGCTATCATATAGTGCTAATAGTATAATAAATATTAAGTAATAAAATTATATTTTACAGATAATTGTTCCGAATCTTCGACATAATTGCAAGAGCGGGTAAGTTTTAATCTTTTGTTATAATTACAGATGTTTTTTAATAGTGAGTCTAAAATCGTAAACATGTTTTGAGGAATAGTGATTAGTGCTCAACCTTTAGCGTAGCATCATCCATCTTATTGTAGGTATTTACCCAGCAATTAAAATTGATTCATTTATTGAGATATTGTGCATATTGGCAAATAACCAGTTATCCTAAGAAGTGATCGTTATCGACGTGTATTCTTTGGATCAGGTAGCACAAGGCAGTTAGAAAAAAATTGCGTACGATACGATGTTATAAAAAAATATTTAGATCCATATAAATGCCTTGTGACTGTCTACGTATTCTTTAAAACAAATAGTAGGTATTTGATCAATTTCAAAAGTGATTTTCAAGCACAAGTGTTAGGTTTACGCTTGTGGTGCGGTTATGATGTGCAAACTTGCCGACACCGATGCGCGACATCTTCTTCCCGTAATGAGTGCAATGAATAAAAGATTCTAATGAACATGATTGTCCAATTTTGTACAATTCTTGCTATTGATTGATATTGTGCACACATCATTTATTAATAATATATTTAAACAATATGTTTGAAGTTTATTCATGGGCTCCGACGATTATTTTCAGGAGGGTTCATCTGACTTCCAGGGGGGTACATCTGCATTTTATTAAGCAAAATGTGCATGTAGTATTCATAAATAGAATATACCTATAGGAGGACAGTAAATGTTTATTCAAGGAATTGGATTGAAACCTGTAAACGCTTAAACTCAAAGATTACATTATTAAAAAAACTTAGTTTTCTCCGTGTTTTTTTCTCGACAAATGCGCCTTTACACCATACAGTCGGTGCCAGTGTGCTTATCTATTACTAGGTTTCCGCGGCCCAGTTTCACCCGCGTCTTTTCTTACTGCTCTGCTTCTGTTGCCAGTAGCGTGATGTTACATAGCCTATAACCTACCTCAGGAACTGAGCTAACCTACACAAAAGAAAAATTATTCAAATCCAACTGGTAGTTGCAAAGATTAGCACGTTCAAACGAACAAACAAACTCTGCCTCTTTATATAATAGTATAGATAGCATCACATAATATATCTAAATAATGATGACTTAAAGATATTTGTATTGATATTAAATGTTGTAAAGACACATAATTACACTTGTTTGTATGTACCTAATGTAGTGTGCATTTAGTGTCTTCTAAACGTAGTGGTTATGTGCTGTTTTGGTTGCATCTTTATGTGAGAACAACATGTAATTTCTATGTTTATCTATACTCGATACTATTAAATGTATAAAGCGGAGAAGTTTATTTGTTTATTTGAACGCGCTAATCTCTGGATTATTTTTATTAATATCACGCTACTGGCGACGGGAGCAGAGCACTAAGCAAAAATGGACACGGGTGAAATCGCGCCGCGATAAGCTATTAATCCATACTAATATTATAAATGCGAAAGTAACTCTGTCTGTCTGTCTGTCTGTCTGTTACGTTTTCACGCCTAGACAGATTAGACGCAGGGAACAACATAGGCTATCTTTTATTGCTTAAAGGCTTAAAAATGGCTTAAAGGGGTTGAAATAGGGGATGAAAGTTTGCATGAAATATCGTCAATGTAAACAGAGGTATAACCGACATTCACACGGGCGGAACTGCCAGCAACAGCTAGTAACATATAAATATAACTCCAAACTTCCTATTCACATTGCGCTAAACCCCACACACCTTATGAACCACATGAGTTCACTTTTATACTTTTAATATAGCGTCTGTGGTTCCACACGAAAGTGTCATGGCGCGCGTGACGTCGTACCTCGTGTTTATGACTACCCGCAGTTATGAGCGGCGAGGGTTTCACTCACTTTATAGTTATGCAACTCTTATTAATATACTTTGTCAGGTAGGATTTGGTGTTGTGTGTTGTTTTAACATGATTACCCAAAAAAAGGAGTGTTGTGTTTGTAGGATTAAAATGTGTGCTTTTCTTTACTCCACTGTAATTTTTGCCCGACTGCCGCAGTCAATATGTTTGATGTTTTTCGAGCGTATGTAATGAAATGAAATGAAATGAAATGAAATATATGTTTATTCATATATGTTAATTAAATTAATACTTATGAACGTCAAAGTTTACAAAATGTCAGCAAATTAACCTACAGCCAGTTCGCTGACGAAGTAGAGCCATGAGAAGAACTGGCGAGAAACTCAGGCCTCTCTTTTTAATCGCCAGGTTATTAAAATTTTTGTAAGTTACAGTTTCAACTAGCATGCAAAGTGACGCAGGCAATACACTTAACTCTATAGATACTTAATTACTTACAGCTTTCTATGTTGTAAAGAAAAATTAAAAAGTAAAATGTGTGCTTTATGTATGTACTCAAGTATGTATGTGAGTATGTAAGTCTATTTCTTTGGGACGCTTTACAGCCATAATGTCTATGGATTTTAACACATGAGGTGTCATTAGATTCTTATTAATTGTGGGAGTGACATAGAGTATATAATATTTCAATGTAGTGTCGGCACGAAAAAAAAAATAGATTTTTATTCTTTTTACTTTGTTTTAGGAAGGTGGGATTTTTGTTTTTTATAATAAGTATTATTATATATTGCTTAAGTTATTCTATTCTGATCCCTCAGATCTGATCCCCTAGGTTTATTATTATTTATTGATTCCGTTCTGATCATCTGCGTAATTAGCCATTCCAGTCTGATCCCCTCAGTCTTTTTGACAGGTACGTACATACGTGTTGTTTAGATTACAGAAGTATCTTGTTGAAAAAAAAAAAAGATAAATATTTTATTCGGTGCTATAAAGGTACTTGAATTTTGCCACGCGGTTCTTTAATCTATTTTGTCTTGCGTTTCATTACATATCCACTTTTTGGCTACAGTTTAATTTAACAGCCGCCATCCATCAGGGCAGCTATTAAACTAAAATATCGTCAGTTTATCTAGTCTCCGATACTTGTTTACAGTGTAAACAGAGTATATTGCCGCCGCAGAGCCTTATTACACCGCCTTCACTTTACGACTTCTAGATATCACTACACATAGAAACTGGAAATTAATGTTCTACACTTTGACTAAATAGTTTAGTTTATTCATAATTGCTAAAGTTGAGACTGCGTCATTATATGTATGTACTAGCTCTCCACGGCTTAGCCCGCACCTAAAATGTGTTTTGTCTCCCTCAGGAACCAGACCAATTGATAAACTTAGCTTATGTCCGTCTCTGGCATCGAATCTATCTACATACCAATTTTCATCAAAAGGGAGAAGTGGCGGGAATTGCATCAGTTCCACCGACAAGATTCCAACTCTTAAATTTATGAATGGATGGAATTTTTATTTTGAAATAAATTTTTATTTATTTACTATGCATGACAAACGGATTGAGTGACTTAAATAAGATGATAGTTAGTACACATTAGTATCTGCTGCTGGTATCTGATATTCCCTTAGTATAGGTTTTCCATCCATATAACTTCTATTTAAATTGTTACATGAAATTAATTTGTTTAAATTAGTTGTTAAGTAAAACTTTGCTTTATCTGCCTTGTCTAAAAGCAATTAATTCACTGTCTGATGATATCATGTCTCGGCTCAAACAGTCAGTAGTTACTACACGTACTGAATAATTCATGAAATCACTGTAGTGCTTCCTAGTAAAGTTTGGGCTTTTTTTTTTTCTTCTGAACGCATTACGCGTACGCACCCGCCTGGGTGAGGCGGGGGTTATGTCGGACTCTCCGGCCACAATGAGACAGCGGCCGGCATACCGACTAAAACCCAGGGTGTTCCTCCAGACGGCCAGAGTGTCTGGGTCACGGGAGACGCTCGCGCATTCATCCGTGACCCCGACAGGCCTCGGCCCGCTCAACATGAGCGTGCCCCGTCTAGTGAAGTTTGGGCCTGAAATTACCTATTACAACATTATTGTACGTTAGTTTACAAAAAACCAACAACGAATTCGTAGTTTTGAATAAATGAACAAACATTTTTATCAGCATTGAATGTTCGATGTTCATAGCCTATTAGATGTTAATTTCCTACTGTTATTAATTTTGATTTGTATATTTTCGATTTATAATTTAGATTCAGATTTGTTGCGGCTTTCCTGTTGTTCTGTTTGTAATTTTAATTATACTCAACAAAAACATCAGATGAGCGCCGACGATTTCGACTGATTTTATTAAGTGTTATTTCTGATAAAACAATGACAGTAAGTATAAAACCAATCAGCGGAAAATAATAATTAAAAAAATGAATTTTATTTTAAAATACCTATTGTTGCGTGTCCTATAAAATTCTTTTTTCATTGTTAACTTTTTTTAACGTTGTTATTTTCTTTTGTCAGTTTTAAGGCACGTTTACATTTTTTATTTTTTATTATTTTATTTATTTATTATAATAAAGAGTACTTAATAAACTTATAAGACAATACAGAGTCCCACAAAACTGTATAAACAGTTTGACTGTAGGATCAACTTATGTAACTGAAAGCACGCATATTAGATAATGTAGAAATAAGATTCAAAGAGAGTTCTAACTTGAACAGAATAGAAAAGAATTTATTGGTATAAAATAAGATACACAGTAAATACACCGGTAATATTTTCTTATATACTAAAATCCTTACTAACTGGTACAGCTATAACAAATTATAACACCAAAATATAAAACAAATAACATGCCGCTTGACTGATCTTGACTAATCCATGAGTACTAATACAATCTTACTATCAAGTACTATTACTACATCTAATGCCACCAGTAATAGTTATAAATTAAAAAAATATTTTTGCAAGCAAGAATTACATTATGAGCAAACCTACCAACAGTAACTATAAAGTGTGCCACCCCTAGTGGGCAGAATACACAACATTTTTGACTAGTATAAACTGCCCCAATAAAATCGTATTTAGTGGGGCAGATTCCACTGGAAATTTAATTTTCATTCCACTTTGCGCCTCAGTGGGGCAGCTTGGTGGGGCAAAGTGGAATTAATCACAATTATTAATTCCATTTAGGTAGTAACAGAAATATTTCTATATTAGAACCAAAATAATGTTAACAACAGAATTATTTTAAAACATGACTACATCGACTTCCAATCATTTGGTTAAAAAAATAACGTGATCCAAGCAAGGTTATATAAAAACGTTTTTTTTTCAAACAGTTTTTAAATATTTTTTGTTATATAAAATAACTATAGTCCAACGAGTTTTTAAACTCAAACGAATGGTAAAAACAAGATACAATAAGTACTCGTGTGCTGGTGGTGGTTCATACGTCATACTGTTACTAACACGAATGTAACTTTTTCATCTTAGATTATATATATACAACAAGCTATCTTTACATTGTACATATTTTCTACAAATTTACTTTAAATTACATAATTATTTTACAGATCACACATTCTAATTTTATGTCTTGTCAAAATTCAGTCACAGAAAATAAAAGAAATAAACGCTTTCGGAGACTCCACTCGCACTAGCTTTAGAACAGTCGAGTTACAATGCGATCTGTAGCTATACTCAAACTACAAATAACTATCGTTAGACTCTTTCTATCATACAGTGTGTGTTGGTAAATATTTTTTCATTACACTTTCCCAAAATTCCAATTCTTCCTTGTCCGGCGCCGTTCCCATTCTTAATTTGTTGCCAATTTCCATATACTGCTTATCTGCTAAGGTAAATGGCTTCCATTCCACATCTAGGATTTTGCTAGCAGTGGGGTTTCTAAAATAAAATTGAAAAATCGGTTAGTTTAATCATTTTTGTATGCAAAATATGTGTTTAAACATTAAGTATGTATTGTATATCCTTTAATACATATTTTCAATTTCAAAGCTCTTTTTTTAGATTATTAGTCTCAAGTAAGGTGTGAGCTACCGTTGAAGTGTTTTAATTTGCATTAAAGTGACGTGATAATTGTATATGAATAAAACAACTTGATTGTTAAATCGTTAATCATTAAATCACCGGTAATATAATATTTATTAGTACGAGTAGTTAACAGTATTTTATAATAGCGACTATCAACATTTTATCTTTCCAGTTTAATAAGCTCAAACAAAACATGAAACGATAAAACTCTTCAACGGACATTTTGACAATGACAAAAAATAAGATTTTATTAAATTTTACCTACCCGTGCTTAGCAAAATTCGTCCAAAGGCTAGTCACCGTATTTATTAGTTTGAATGCCTCCGATGTTTCATCTACTTTCCCTTTCACCAGTTTTATTGGGAAAAGATAGGCCAGGTCATCTGCGTGACACACTACTGATCTATCTCCAATCACCTCCGTGAGCCCAAAGCAATGTCCCATGAAGTTTCTTTCTGATATGGCAGTAAATTTATACATGTATACTTTGTTATTTTGTGAATAAATCTGTCCTGCAAGCATAGTATCGTAAACAAACATGTCTGTACTCAGGAAATTTAGGACACCATCCTCTGATATGACTCCACCCTTCGTATAAAGTTGACGCAATTTCCTACCGGCTTCCAACTGATCTCTTATGTTGCAATGCACTTTCAGAAATTGAGGAACAAAAAACTCACTATAATAGTTTGCTTCGATTACCATCTTATCTAAAGAGGTACCAATAGCTAGCGCCATTAGACCTTCGTCCTGAGTATAACCGGTCATAATTTCTACGCCTTCGTGTACATTATTCCGTAATGCGTCTAGGACATTACCGTAAAAAAATCTTTCTTGTCCAAAATCATTTTCATTTGTTATTGCAAAATGAAGTTCATATGGTTTCTGAGACTTAGATATTAGTAATGTTAGACCGACGAGGGCCTCGACCGGTTGTTGTTTAAAGAATTCATACAATTCTTTATCATCTTGAGAATGACAACCCAGTTGTCTAGCAAGTAGAAGTGCTTTATCACGTGGACATATATCCTGAGCCCATCTGCAAGTAGCGGCTCCGCTTTGAGCGATTGCACGTCTAAAAAGACCTTTGGACATATTTGAGATCAAATGGTAAGAGACACTGCCTGCACCGGCGCTCTCACCAAATATCGTTATGTTATCAGGGTCGCCACCGAAGCTACTGATATTTTTCTTCACCCATTTGAGAGCTTGAACTTGGTCTTTCATTCCAGCATTGCCGGGCATGTCTGGCGAGTCAAGGCAGAGGAATCCAAGCGCTTCTAGTCGATAATTAAAAGTGACGAGGACTACTCCATGCCTGATGAGGAACTGAGGACCATACAGGTCATCATCGCCACTTCCCCATACAAATCCGCCGCCGTGTATCCAGACCATGACTGGTATGGGTGTATTGGGCTTCGTGTCTGGCGTATAAACGTTAATGTACAAGCAGTCCTCGCTCATGTTGCCTAGGCTTGGGTTCATGAAGTTGTATTGGGTGCATACGGGACCAAACTGTTTCGCTTGTCGTACTCCTGTCCATGACTCTAAGGGTTGTGGTGCCTGTAAGAAAAAACTACATCAAACAATCTTAGATATACATATTACGTGTTAACGGATTAGAACATAAAATTATTTCTTGAAAAAATGAAGTAAAAACCGACTTCAAAACAATACCTATATGTTCAATCCTTAATTAAAAAGTAGAAAAAAATCTTTTAATTATTTCAAAGCATAAAACATTGTAGGGTAATCCTTTCAATTAAAAAATATTTTTACAGATTGGTTCATAAATGACTTGAGTTCTGTTGTAACAAACATACTTACAACTACTAAAAAGTATACAAATAAAATATAAAATACCATAAAATAATAAAATACCCTTCAAATAAAAAAAGAATTTTCACATCGGTTCATTAATGACTGAGTTATATGGTAACAAACACAAAAAATTTATGTTATTTATTTATGTTCATTTTATTTATTTATTCATGACCTCCTCCTTTTTAAAGTCGGTTAAAAATCATATTTTTTTTTATTAAGTAAATACATAATAATTAAAACTCAGTCGAGTGAGGACATAATTAAAAAAAAACATAAGAAGTTTAATTGTTTATTGCTGATATTCTTTAATAACAGTACATTACAGTATTTTTATTTCAAATTACGATTTAATACATTATGAATAAATAGTTCGAGTTAAATTTATTTAAGATATTATTTTCTCGAAAACATACTAGCAGTATGTACATATTTTTAGGTATATACATATATACAGGGTAGAATTTTGTAATGCCACCTGAAGGGAAAGTACTCTTAATACTGTAGATAGAAAATTTTACTCAAAGAAATCATTCCTTTATTTTTGAATAGAAACAAAACTGCATACAAAGATTTTCAAAAATACGCTTGATACACCCGGAGATCGTACCAACTAAAATATGTAAAAATTACAATCTTTACTTTTATTGCATGAATCGATCCTTAGGATTAATTATAAGGATGAAATGTCTATAAGAAACATGATAAATTAAATGAAAAGAAAACCATGAAATCTGGACTTATAAATTTAATGAGTCAAGTTACAGCTCTTTAACTCAAAGATGACGGATGTTATGATGTGTTTACTTATGTTAGTAATTAATAATTATCATTGACGTCATTTATCCATTAAAATGACGAATTACTATTTAAATAAGACGTTTACAATTTCGTCAAAATATGCTGAGAGAAATTGCCCGTAACAATCTTTTTTGAGTAACATTGTATGGTTTGACGTAAACAACTTCTGCAATAACGCCATGTACAATCTATTGGTCTCGAGTGAATCCTGTTTGTGTTCATGAAACTAACAATCAAGTAAGATTTTCTTTCCACGTTTAGTGCGGGAATTATGAGAAATATGGTTGTGTTAGTCCACGTGTACGAAGGTTTAAAACACTGTCAAGTATCTTCAAATACTGGATCTCAGCAAGAGCGAAACCAAATAATTCACCAGCAAGATGGTCCTCCAGCCCATAACAACAGAATCACTACTGCCTACATTTGTAACCATTTTAATACCTGGATTAGTACAAACGGCACAATCAGAAGGTCTGCGAGATCACCAGATCTTAACCCTTTCGATTTTTCTTGTGGGTATTGTGAAAAATGCGAATGTAAACGAGCAAAATACGATTTATAATATATTCACCACAACACGTTATTAAGGCTTACTAGAAATGAATTAGTTAAAAGAATACATTTGTATATCCATGAAAATGGAGACTATTTCGAGCAACTAATTAGTTAGTTTAATAATAATTAAAGATTTCATGGTTTTCCTATCATTTAATTTATCCAGTTTGTTAGAGAGATTTCATCCTTATAATTTGATCCTTACGACCAATGCAATAAAAGTACAGGGTGTAATTTTTACAGATTTTAGTCGGTTGGATTCCAAGGTGTAGCAAGCGAATTTTCGTAAATATTTGAATGCAGTTTTCTTTCTATTCAAAAGTAAAGAAATGTTTTCTTTAAGTAAAATTTTCTATCTAGAGTATTATGAGTACTATCCCTTCAGGTGGCATTACAAAATTCCACTCTGTTTATAGGTATACATGTGCATAAAGGTGCTATTCCAATCTCTTGTGTTTTTTGCTGTAGCGTACTTTGTTTATAAAACCTATTTATTTATCACATTTCTTTGTTTACTGCGCATCTTCTTCGTTTATTTCTGCATAACTTGACATTGACTGGTAAATAATGCTCTATTGCATTAACACCGCTTACATACCTGTATATATAAAGTACGACAAATATACATTTATAAACTGTGCATTGTACAGAGTGGTCTCCTTGTACTTTTAACAGAGTCAATGATGTCGTGTGCGGAATTCAAATACCAAGGTTTTGGTGACCCTTGTTATTAAAATGATTAGTTTCAATTAAATTTAATATTGAAATTATTTGCGTTTATTAAGTTTTAGTCTATATTTGCAAAAGCAATGTTAAGGTCTTCATGAAGTGGGTCTCGGCTGTTACCATGTTGACAATAGTCGTTAGGTCAAGTCAAATGCCACTATATTAAATTATAGGTGACCTGAACAGGCCCTGACACTAGGTTAACCACTAACCACTCGATAAGAAGAAGAAAACCTTATTTTAGGTATCAGAAAATACTGCTTCAGAGGTCCTCACTTTTTCGAAAATAGAATTAAATAAACTTATAAAAAACTAAACATAAGTATAACTAACTGTTGCCAGCGGCTTCGTCCGCGCAGATTTAATCTATTTCACTAATATTATAAGCTTACACAATATCTTTATTGAACTATTATTTTCCATACTATTTCTCATCCCTCATTTATATAATCCCACATTTTACCTACCTAAAGATGTTTCCGTCAAAAAATAAACTTTACAAAAATGCAAATTTTCACACAATAATTTTCACAACCCAATCTCTGTGGAGTCTTTAGGCATAAAGCTATGCTATAGACTTAGACAAGTTATTTAAAATTAACAGCCTTCACTTTAAACCCAAAATAGTTTGTAGAGAACCTAATCACATCAAATATCGAGTGGTTAGTAGTCAACCTAATGTCAGGAACTATGAGCAACCTAATGTTTAGGTTGCTCATAGAGACATCCGACTTGACCTAACGACTGTTATCAACTTGGTAACAACCGGGACCGACTTTTAACGTGCCATCCGAAGCACGGAGATGTTTAGATCAAATTCCACTATGCGGTCACCCATCCATGGGCCAGCTACACTCTATGCTGTTTAACTTGCTAATTGTTTACCGATCAGTGAGTGCAACGAGCTATGAGCGCCTCTAGAGAACCTAATATTAAAAGATATAGTTAAGGTAGTAAAATTCTTTACGTTTGTAAATCATACCTTAAATCTGAGGTTTCCAACAGGTGGCTGAGCATATGGAATGCCTTTAAAACTGTAGTAGGTGCCTCCATACTCATTCTGTACTAGTTCGCCTTCCAACAAGCCTTCAGTAACACTCACTTGCACCATATCGTACGAACTATAGATACACCTCTAACTGCGATGGAACTGTGTTACTGACTGGCGGAGTTCACGTTTTATTCAATAATGCACAGTTTAACGTTTGTATGTGACTATAAGTAGACATGTGAGCATGAGAATTATGTTAATCGTTGTTGATGCCGTTTGATTTTTTAGGACTTACTCCTTGATTTTGTTTTTAGTTCCAAGTTATCTAGCTCTCTAGCTACGGTAGATAAATGAAAATCTCCTTTTTTCTATGTAGGTAAACGCTGCTACCCTTTACCTAAGGGCATATACTTGATATAATATAACGACAATGTTGTTGTTAGCATAAGTCAATCCCAAACATTCTTTTACCTATTTTATTCTTTTAGCATTTATGCCACTTCTAGCCCCTTTACCGGCACCCACGGGAAAAGATGGGATGTTTTCATATTTTTGTTCAAAAACAACTCGGTTGTTTATACGCTGTTTATCTGTTGAATAATACACTACTGTACTGTGTAACTGGATATTTTTTAAAACATGTGTTATTAATAATAACAATAAGCAAAAGTGAAAATTTAGTCAATAATCATTTTCTGTACTTTCCAATGTCGAGAAATAAAAACACAAATAATATAATACAAACAAGAACGTATAATACAAATAACGGAAATTGAAACAGAAAATAAACATGGTCGGAAATTAAAATAATATGTAATGTGAAGTTACTACAATCAAACACAGTACACGACCACGTCGAAAAAATATATTGTAGAAACAAGTTTTGACGCCTTCATTCCGATCAATAAGCGCAGAAACTATACAAAAACAGTTCGTGGGCGCAACATAACTTGATTGATAATATGGGGTCTTTCGTCGATTCACACCATGAGCTGTTTGAATTACAGTGTGAATCGCACAAGGACCCTTTTTGAATTCGTTGTTTCGAACCAGTGGTGAGAATCACGATTGTCTATTTTGTACTTCGGTCATCACTTACCATCACTTACCAGGTGGGCTACAAACAAACATACGTTGTTTGCTACTAAAGTTGTATAAAAAAAGCCAAATAAATGAAATACAATATTTTGTCATTCAAAAAAATTAACAGTGCAGTTAAGTTAGTAGTATACTAAATATTGTCACACCGTCCCTAGCGTTTACACTAAGAAAACATTTACTCGTGTCAGCCTATTATTCCCACTTCAGAGTGAAAGCCTCGTCATAAACAAATCAGGAATTGTCGTTAATCATTATTCTGGCATAAGGCGAATTGCCAGTTAACAATTCTAAAGTTCAGGTAAGGTACTTTGCTATTCTTTGTCTCGTCAATAATGTGCAAGGTAAACTATGTAAGTGATAATAATAATTATATTTATTTTTCTTACAATCACATTAAATATTAATTGACCACATCAACAATTTGCACTAAAACAGTTATTGTGAGAGGACTGGTATTATTGGTATATGTTAATAATATATTAAAAGAAAACTGGGAGTGTATGGGTGTAAATACTTTCCTCAGAAAATTCAATGAAGTTTTCCAAAATAGTTACAGAAAAAAAGAATGTATAATAAATAAAAAAAAACAATTTCAGCTTAATTGGCTTTCTAAAGGCATACGTATATCAAGCAAAATGAAACGGGTTCTGTGTGCTCATAATGGCAATAACCTAGAACCTAGTATTTTAAAATATAAAAATGATTATTTACGAATTTACAGGAAAGTAATAATAAAAGCTAAAAAACTAGCAGCAATAAAACATTTAAATAATTCAAAAAATTTAAGCAAGGAAGTTTGGAAAATGGCAAAAACAGGACAACAGTGATTCATTATGACAATTTTAAAATAAAAATAAATAATAAAATTATAGATAATCCTGATGAAATAACAAATGTTTTAGCAAAACAGTTTATATTTCCTAACTCTGGAACCGAGTACAAGTTTGACCATGCCTTAAAACTTCTTCGACAGAGTACTAACTGGGTACAAGAAGAATTGAGTATTACTCCTACAACACCCAAAGAAATTATAAAAATAGTTAATGGTATAGAAAACAAAAAAAGCTGTGGTTATGACGACATTCCAATTAGTGTAATAAAAAAGCATGTAGCTATATTAGCAGAACCATTGGCGGTTTTCTTAAATAAATGTATTGGTGACGCGGTCTTTCCAGACCAATTAAAAATTGCCAAAATTACTTCTGTTTATAAGAAAGGGTGTAAGATGGATCCGAAAAACTATAGACCCATTTCACTGCTTCCGTCGTTATCAAAAATATTTGAAAAAAATTTAAAGAGTTGCCTTTTGGAACACCTTAACATGACTAAGGTAATAAATTTAAGACAATTTGGATACCAAAAAGGCGTTGGTACAGGAGATGCTATGTACACACTTTTGGATGACGTAATTGAAAAGATAAACAACAAAATGAGAGTGGCCGGTATTTTTCTTGATCTTAGTTCCGCCTTTGATACAGTGGATCATGAGCTGTTAATACGTAAAATGGATCAATATGGTATACGAGGTAATTCATTAAAGCTATTTTCTAATTACCTCCATAATAAAAAAATGTACGTACAAATCAATAAGGCCCAAAAAAATGGTTTACTAAAAACTCATAAGTCAGCTACAATGTCAGTGAGAACGGGAGTACCACAAGGATCAATTTTAGGACCAATTTTATTCATATTATTCACAAACGACTTAATTAATCATATCAATAAAATAATACCTGACATTAGACTTACAATTTTTGCAGATGACACTAATGCTGTTATAGATGCTAATAACATGGTAAGCTTGACGACAAAGGTTAGTGTAGTAGTAAATGCCTTTTCATGGTGGTTTACAGTAAATAAATTAATAATTAATACCACAAAAACAAAAATAATATTATTTAAAACAACAACTCGGACAAAAGATGACTTACAAATAGAATTAAATAATGACAAAATAGAGGTAGTTAGTGAAGCTAAATTTCTTGGTACACATATAGACAATCTGTTAAATTGGAAGACTGAATTAAAAACCATAGACGCTTCAATTTCATCGGCATGTTACGCATTAAGGACCTTGAGAGAAGAAATGGATGTCGAACATCTGAAAACAGTGTATTACGCACTCGTAGAGTCTAAATTAAGGTATAGCATACAGTTTTGGGGACACAGCTACAGCTATAACAATAGGAGAGCCTTTATACTGCAAAAAAGGGCAACAAGGACAATTATGCGTGTTCCACAAATAGAAAGCTGTCGACGACATTTTGTTGAATTGGGCATCCTAACCGTACCGGGTCTATACATTCTTGTAGTTCTAAGCCACTTTGCCAAGTATGTGTCAATTTTTGAAACACATGAAGAAAGACAAAGAAGGGAGCAAACTAGAAAAAAGGACTTTAAGGCCCTAATACATCCTCAGCTTAATGTAGTAAAGCATAGTTCTCGTTACCAGGCTGTTCAGTTATTTAACAAGTTGCCTGAAGAGCTTAAAAAATTGATATACAGAAGTTCTTTCAAAGTAAAACTTAAAGAGTATCTGTTGAGTAGATGTCTGTATAATGTTGACGATCTCTGATTCTTTTCTGTAGAAATATACTTTTTAGGCCTTAAGATATTTTGAAAAAATCTATAATAATAATAATACCTGTTACTAATAATTATAATGACGTTTCGAAATCTAAGTAAAAACCCACAGGTAAAAAGACCATAATAACTAAATGTTTTAGTGTGTATTGTGTAGACTTAGAAAATTCAAATACAATGTATTATTGTTAATGAATAAATGACTATGGACTATTGACTATTAAAATTAGGCGACCCGTAGCTCAAGATTGACTTACCAGCATTCACCCTACATGCATACATACAACTGAAAGTCATAATAGTATTTGCTCGGTTTTTGTACTCACAGAAACATGTGTCTATACCAGTAGGCAGCAAGATGGTTTCGAGTATTAATAATATTAATAAAGAATTTGACACAGACTAGTGACACGGTAATACTATCTAATTACCGTGCTGTACCGTGATACGAAATGAG
Organism: Parascotia fuliginaria; assembly: GCA_963082885.1. NCBI lineage: Eukaryota > Metazoa > Arthropoda > Insecta > Lepidoptera > Erebidae > Parascotia > Parascotia fuliginaria. The sequence goes on along the minus strand of OY720180.1, from coordinate 1,746,862 downwards.
CACGTATATTTTATTAACGATTACCCTCTCGATCCTCTTCCGTTTCCCTTTTTCTTCCTGATCCCCTCCTCGATGGTCGGCAACGGCTTGATTGTGTTTTCTGAGCATTAGTTCTGAAATGTTTAAATAAAAAAAAAACAATCCCATAGGTTACGTTTACTACTTACCACCAGGTGGGCCGTATGCTTGTTTAGCACCAAGGTTATATAAAAAAAAATTACGGTACAGAAAATTACCCCTCCTAACGTTTATTTTGAAAAATAAATATTTGACGCTGTTACTGGGTAACAAACTCAAGGTATTCTTCTTCTAACAGACAAATGATGTAATGTATCCATACTTTTTCTAATGTTAACATAGGTAATATAAAATATTAAAATTTTATTAATGAGGTTGGTAAAATTTACACTTTAAGTTCGCAAAGATGTCAATGTCATAAAAAATATTAAAGCGCTCCTAGTATTTATTTTGAAAACTAATGCTTCTCACAATTTTTACGCTGTCACCAGTGCAGGGTAATAAGACAAACACAATGTTTGTTCATAGAGCTAAAGATTTAGCATTGTCCCGATTCGACCTTATTATAATTGTTAATACATAACAAAGAACCAATACCGACAAACAGCATTTCAATATTTGCAAAGGATTAGTTTGCTTATAAGCGGGATACCTTAACGGAATTACACGCACTGTTCAAATATAGAATGTTGATCTATTTCACCAGAAAGGACACTTTAAACGAGACCGATCTGCTCTCAAAACATGTGCCCAATCTTTTCTTTACAACATAGGTAACAAACATACGGTTCTGGTGTTAAGTGCTACCGTAACCTACAGACATCTCTCTCGCTAATCATTTGTTTATTTATAGCTAAGAAAACACGATCAAGCCTGTACTGCCCGTAAAGGGAGAAAGGGTAGTAGAAGATTAAGCAATATATATATAATTTAAAAACAACGCCCGCCTGCCTAAAACAAAGTAAAAAAAAAGAAACCCAATTTACTTTATTGTATTGTACTGACGCTACATTGAAATATTATATACCCTATGTCAGTCACAGCCACAATTAATACAAATGTAATGACACCTCATATATTAAAATACATTAAGCCATTAGGCTGTAGAGCGTGCCAAAGAAATAGACATACATAAATACATATATACATATGCTCGAAAAATATTACTCCCCTCGACTTCATGACTTGTTTACTATTTGGCCTGTGCACAGCACCCAAAACGTTTGCCACGCTCACAAACTAGATAGCCCAGACACTCAGACAACTAGGTGTCAGAATAATTGTTTATCTCGACGATTTTCTGATTGCTTACCAGGACGAAAACAAGCTCCGAACAGTCGGGCAAAAAGAAAGGAGCTGTAAGGTAGTGGAGTCTTTAGGCACATACCTAATAGCATAAGAATTTTCTACGGCGAAGAAAATGTAAAATAATTTATAACAAAACAAAAAGTTAAAGCTTTACACTAAAACTATGAATAGTAACAATAAAATACACTAGCGAGAATGAATTTAGCAAAAGTAACAATATGACCAGTGGGTATATGTAAAGGAGATACTTTTTAGGCGTAAGAATGTCGACTATTAAAATTCCATGCAAAATAGTAGATAAGTATAGTAATTTGAAAGGCAGCTTACTTTTTTTCGTCTTTTAATTCTTTTTTAAATTTGCATAGTATTTCGCATAAATATAATATATAATACTTATTTATTTTGTCAACAATATCTTACTTATTATATTTTTCGGCAATAACTAGTAATTTTAAGTTTTTTTTATAGGTACAACTTTGGTGACAAACAAAGCATTTGGTAAGTGGTAATGGTGGTAACCGTAACCTATCGACATGGTTGTTTCCCCTACGTATTACAGAAAAATGCTAAAAAAACAGAACCGTTGTTGACCGCGTGGGGATGAAAAGGGGATGAATAGGACCGAAGGAGTTATTGGGCCTCCGATGCTATCAATCACAGGCAGTAATCAAAGGCAGTTTACTTTTTTTCGTCTTTTAATTCTTTTTTAAATTTGCATAGTATTTCACATAAATATAATATATAATACTTATTTATTTTGTCAACAATATCTTACTTATTATATTTTTCGGCAATAACTAGTAATTTTAAGTTTTTTTTATAGGTACAACTTTGGTGACAAACAAAGCATTTGGTAAGTGGTAATGGTGGTAACCGTAACCTATCGACATGGTTGTTTCCCCTACGTATTACAGAAAAATGCTAAAAAAACAGAACCGTTGTTGACCGCGTGGGGATGAAAAGGGGATGAATAGGACCGAAGGAGTTATTAGGCCTCCGATGCTATCAATCACAGGCAGTAACGCATTAGTAGGATAAAATGGAAACTAATACTTTACGCCGATATTCTATGCGAGAGTAGTACATGCTCGTTCAATCCGGTCCATTCATGTTGAAACCAACAAGGATCTACTACCGCAAAAGGCAGTACGTTTATTACAGTAGTACAGTGATCAGTAAGTTTATTTTTAGTTCAGCGACGAATTCTTCTTATTTTAAGAGGGTTCACGCGTCATGAGTTTCAACGTCGCAATTTAGTGTCATATTATTTATTTATTTATTTATAAAACTTAATGCACTAATGTACAATGGCGGACTTAATGCCATGGGCATTCTCTACCAGTCAACCAAGGTAATGCAGAGATAAGCGAAGTAGGTGCAATGAAGTTGTAAATTATGATGGAGAAAAAGGGAGGCTTAAATCATATTACAAAAATAGGTATTCAATACAATAGATACTTAAATTACTTAAAGAAAAATAATATATATACAAAACAAAAAAAATATTACGTGGTTTTCAATTTTTATCATTTAATCTGGGTATATATTTAAAAATATGTTCTGTCTATATGCTAGAATTATGTGAAAGCTGTATGAAAAGTAAATAATCATAATGCTTACAATTATTTTACGATGAAAATAACACAACTTAAGTTTCAAATGTAATATTTGCAAATAAATAGAGCTGTAAACGTTATGATTTCTTATCTTTTATACTGCTTTTACCTAATTCTAGCATAAAGGAAGAACATATTTTTAAAATATAGCTGAGAATAAATGATAAAAATTAAAAATCACGAAATATGCCACTAAATTTCGACGTTGCCACTCATGACGCGTAAACGCCCTTATTGCTTGTTCTGAGGTTTTTGTTTATTTTATGACTCCCTTTAATAGTTTGGTCGTCCTAAGTTTAATAGTTCACGAGGTGACTGCAAAACTACTAAAATACTGCAATGTACTTATTGTCTGAATTTTAATTATATATTGTTTAAATTGAACTTAATTGGGAAATATCTAAGTTGTATTTTACTTTCCTTTAGTTTAATAATTGTTATTCCATTGCTGGGTAAAGGTCTCCATTTAATTAGGTTTTACAGTTTAAGTGTTTGTTTAGGTCAAAATTATACAAAGCTTATATGGGTACTAAACAACTAATATACTACTTATATACTTTATTTTGTAAATGCATAAATAATATAGATAAATTACACCCAGACACAGAACAAACAGTCATGCTCATCACACAAATATTTGTCCTGGGTGGGAATCGAACCCACGACCTGCGGCTTAGCAGTCACTAACCACCAGACCAACAGGCCAGTCATATAATTTATAAAAAAAATAATATTTCGAATTTTCATGTTTTTACCCAATAAGCACCGTATCAGATATTAGTTGTTATAAGTCGATGATTTTTTATAAAATATTGTTGTCTATAAAATGTTTACCTTAAAGAGAATCATTAAGTTTTAGATATTTTATACAAGTCTCTTTAAAAATATGAAACTTTACTATTAATATATGCAAATCTAGTTAGGCACACGTGGTCGATTTTCAAGGTCTGTTTCAAATTTTTTACCGTGATAAATTATTCTTAGTTATATGTTCACAATTAATAATATTTTAAACAACTGAAAAAAATTGATTAGGATTGGATATTCAAAATAAGATAACGTGCTTCATCTTTCCGTAGGTATCGCAATTATAAAATACTACACGGGGAAAGAAGCTAAGTTTGTTTATGTATCGCGTTTTTTCATTTTACGTTTGTTGCGAAATATAGATATAAAAATGCCAGTGACCTGAAGTTCTTCTTTTTTGAAAGTGGCTATGTCTATGGTCTTCTGTAGGTTTGCTCGTACTGTCCTAAAATGGTTCTTTAGCTGGAGCTATAAGCCTCAAGACAAATCTCATTGAGCTCAGGAAAATTTGCTATAATTAGTTTTTATTTACTAGATCTTGTTCGTCTTCGGATGTAAATTTTGTAAACTAACTTGTAGGTAACAAAACAAATATTTGTAATTGTACCATTTTTATTATAAAAAACAAAAGCTTCAATTAAGATATTGAATGATTTCCAACCATTTTTCACTTTTCCCTTCACCGGCCTTTTTAAGCCAACCGGAACCAGTGATTTGGCGATTAGCAAGAGAGTCTTCAGCTTCTTATTTACTCATGGTTACACCCTTGCTTAGACCAAATCGACTGAAGTAGTTTAATATTCTAAACCAAGTTCTTCGTATAAACTTCTCCAAAATTGGGACACTTCTCCGAGTGGATCGGTAGCAACTGTGAGAACATCACCCATGTCCACGTATGCCTTATTTATGTTGTCGTATTCTGGCCAGGACACGCCGAGCGATGCGTCCGGAGTTGGATTCCTGAGGACAATTTATAAGAAGAAGTGCCTGCAATTTTTCTCTATAAAATATATGCAACCAATCGCCTATTTTATTGTAACGTTTGATTTGTTAATATAAGTAGGAAACTTAAAGAACTTGCTCAAAAAAAAACTCAAATGTATGGTGACGTTATTTTATCGTAATGCTTGAAAATATGGAAATTTTAATAACTGGCGTATACTGCGCTGATTGATACAAAACAAAAGTGAATACATGTCATTTACAAGACTTACCTACTAGTAGATACTTACCCATATTTAGCGAAGTTGGTAAAAATATTACACGTGCGTTGCACTAGTTTATACTCCATCGTATTCTTCTCTAATTTTAACTTATGCCAGGGTGCATGAAGCAAATACATCAGATCATCTAAATGTCCCATACCTGTGATGACATATCTATTGTCTGACTTGCCATAAACATTTCTATCCGTTACTATAGAAAATTTATACATGTACCGACGACCGCGACTTACTTTAGATAGCTTTGACATAAAACTGCTAGTGTCGTATTGTATACAAGTGTGATTAGAATACTCCACGAACTCTTTCATAGTATGTATGCCAATAGATTGCCCTTTAAAGTAATACTCGCGAATTCTGTCTGCTATTTGTAACATTTGATCCACATTACACTTCAGTAGCATTTTTCTTGGAATCAATAATTCTGAGTATCTGTCGTGTAAAGATAACTCTTCTATAAAAGAAGCTTCAAACCTACTGATCTCTGTGAGAATCTCCTCGTTTGTGTAACCGATAAGAACATCTACGTCATTAATTCTTCCATTTTCTAAAGCCTCCAAAGGGTCTTCTGTTAAAAAACGTTCTTGTCCAAATTTTTTTTCCACAACTGGCGTGAAGTGATTCATTTTTATAATACGTTTGCTGGTATAATCTTCACAACATAATAAACTTGGATTTGTTCTGACTAACTTGTCAACGGGTACTCTTTGTAGAAACTCGAGAAGTGTATTTGGATTGTCGGTGTGTAGACCAAGTTGTTTGCCAAGAGTATAAGCTCTTTTTTGAGGTTCGAATGGAATGGCCCAATCACAAAACGGCACGCCACTCATTATAATAGCTCGTTTGAAAAGTCCTTTAGACATTGGCGATAAAACGTGCAGCGCGGCACAAACCGCACCCGAATTTTGACCAAAAATTGTCACATTTTCAGGATCACCTCCAAAGCTTGATATGTTTTTTTTGACCCATCTGAGTGCAGCAATTTGATCTTTCATACCCAGATTGCCTGGTACTTCTTTAGTGTCCAAACAAAGAAATCCTAGCACTTCCAACCTGTAATTAAAAGTCACAAGAACTACTTCATGAGGCAATAAAAAATCTGGACCATAGTTTAGGCTATTGCCGGAACCACTCTTGAAGCCTCCACCATGAATGAAGACCATGACGGGTAGTGGATTTATAGGTGCAAGTTCTGGAGTGTAAACGTTAAGATGGAGATAGTCCTCACTATCAATCTGTAGTTCTTCTGATCTAAGAATGTCTACTTGTGGACATTTTGAACCATGTTGTGTGGCTGCTCTTACACCATCCCATGGTAATGGTGAACGAGGAGGCTGTAAAAATGATTTATTTCAATTTTAATAATGTTTTTAATGTTATTGTTGTACAAGCTGCAGTTTTGTAAGATATCGATGATTTGATGAAATAAATTTATTCGTGTCCTAAGAAATGAAATGAAATGAAATGAAATATATGTTTATTCATTTCAAGTTAATTAAATTAACACTTATGAACGTCAAAGTTTACAAAATGTCAGCAAATTAACCTACAGCCAGTTCGCTGACGAAGTAGAACCATGAGAAGAACTGGCAAGAAACTCAGGCCACTCTTTTTAATCGCCAGGTTATTACAATTTTTGTAAGTTACAGTTTCAAGTAGCATGCAAAGTGACGCAGGCAATACACTTAACTCTATAGATACTTAATTACTTACAGCTTTCTATGTTGTAAAGAAAATTAAAAAGTAAAATGTGTGCTTTACAGGCTGCTTCAATTTGCATATTGCTACAAAAGGTAAAGGCAACATGTGAACTGTGATAAATGTTTCTATGTAGATATTATATAAACTGTTAATTTTTGGTATAAGTATAAAGTAAGATAAACTTAATTTACCACAGGAATTCGCAATGTACCTCTATTTCACAAATCACAATGTAAAAAAAATTAACAATACTAAGTATACAATTTTAACAAAACTATACAAAACTATACAAAATAAGAGAAAAGGACACTACAATATATAGGGTTGCGAGCAGCATCGTTATCTGTAAATATCAACTTACTGCGGTCACCAACTGTCCTGCCTAGAGTGCTTATATATAAACGTAAATTAAATTAGCTTTGTGAAGTAAAATAATACAGTTTTAAGTACTTAGGTATCTACAGCTTAATAAAATGTATTAAATTAACTACATATAGACAACTTCAAGAGCGCTAATGTAACTTTATAATTATGATGATTGTCGGCTTCGGTAACCGCGGTGTCTTTCGAAATCCATTAGTGACGGTTATTTCTTGCTATCATAAAGGCCTTAAGTGATAAATAAATTGTACGTTAACTAACCTGGAACCTGAATATACCGGTGGGTGGTGCGGCGTAGGGAACGCCTTTGAAACTGTAATAATGTCCATCTCCTTGGACGGTCTCTAGTCGCTCACCACTCAACCAACCCTCTTCTAATTTTACATTGACCATCGTAAATAATTCTGTCTAAAATAATATACCGGTACTGTAGCTTTCTCGTGGCGTTCAAAATTGGTACTGAGGAGACGATGCTTACTTTTTATAAATACCTCTAATTTATAAATAATACCTACAATACGTTACACGCAATAATTTTGTGCCGTTTGTTTTATTAATATACTACATAAACAAAGCTAATAAAGGTTATTTACATTTCGGTAATTAAAAAATAGTAGTGTCATGTAGTTACAAATAAAAACAAAAGATAACTAATTTTATGTTTTTCTTGACCGCGTTTTTACTGAACGTTTATATGATTACTTTACCTGTTTTTATAATTTTTTACTGAAATTAATGTCAAACATCTTCTTGAAGCACAAAAGTTCAAGTTCCTAATAATTAGCATATATACATATATTATGTAGCTATATGTACACAAAACAATTATATCATACATTGACTGGCCTGTTGGCCTAATGGTTAGTGACCCTGACTGCTAAGCCGGAGGTCGTGGGTTCGATTCCCACCTAGGACAAATCTTTGTGAGATGAGCATGATTGTTTGTTCTGTGTCTGGGTGTAATTTATCTATAATATGTATGTATTTACAAAAAAAATGTATATAAGTAGTATATCAGTTGTTTAGTACCCGTAACACAAGCAAATATAATTGCTTAATTTGGGACTAGATGGCGCTGTGTGAATGTGGTAGAATATTATTATTATTTTTTATTTTTATTTATTTAAATTAATTCTCAAAATTACATTTTCAAATATAAGTATATAAAAAAACATTCATTTAAAAATATAAAAATTGAAGACCCACCGGCATCGGGTACAGGGACCAAGCTACCGGCGGTTAGGGCTCCAGAGATAGGAACCTCCTCACAATGCGGGCCGTGTCAAGCAACACCGCCTTCAGTATCTGGCCCATGACCCAACCAGCAAACGCGAGCCTCTTAAGATGTTGATCGAGGCTCTTAGCAATAAGTCCATTCACTGTAACCACTATCGGAACAATGATCGCCGAATCCACATCCCACATGTCAACAACCTCGTGAGCTAAATCCAAATACTTCATCTGTTTGTCTTTTTCAGCTTTCACGAGATTATCATTATGAGGGATGGTGACGTCGATGATCATTACAAGTCGCTCTTATCGATCTATCACCACTATGTCAGGCTTATTGGCAACAACAGTCCTGTCAGTGATAATAGATCGATCCCAGTACAATGTCGCACGACCATTCTCGAGAACCGGCTCAGGATTGTACCTGTAGAAGGCACTTCGGCGTCCACAAGTTTGTACCGCAGAGCAAGTTGCTGGTGGATGATCCTGGCCACTTGGTTATGTCTGTGCAAGTACTCTCCGCAAGACGCGAACAGCCGGAAACAATATGCCTGAGAGACTCACCTGGGCGATGACATGCACGACATATGTCGATAGTGCCGTCGCTCAAGATACATTTCCGGTAGTTGTTCGTCTTGATAACTTCATCAGCAATTGCACAAACAAACCCTTCGGTTTCTCCGAAAAGATCACCGAAGCGTAGCTAGGCCACGGATGCAGTTCCGTCCACATCTGGACCGTGTAAAGCTCGGTAGAACCTTTTTTTTTTTTTTCGTGGGAAACGCATTACGCGTACGCACCCGCCTGGGCGAGGCGGGGGTTATGTCGGACTCTCCGGCCACAATGAGACAGCGGCCGGCATACCGACTAAAACCCACGGTGTTCCTTCAGACGGCCAGAGTGTCGGGGTCACGGGAGACGCTCGCGCATTCATCCGCGACCCCGACGGGCCACGGCCCGCTCAACCGGGCCCCGTCTGATTTGGGAGGCCTGGCCCCCCTTCCTCCATCGAGAGGCGTTCGTGGAACACGTACGCCGCCTTCTCGGGCCTGTGCAGGCATCCTCCTACGGTGGCTGGAGATCCCGGAGCGCCCCACGGCGACGTCCGGGGCGGACGCGACGGGCGGGGAGCATGGTGTTCAGCTTCCTCTCCCGCTCAGCCGCCTCCTTGGCGAGCATCACCTCCTCGCAAAAGGAGGCGACTCCTTCCCAAGCCCTCTCGCTGCGGACCATGGCCAGAACCACGGCCGGCAGCGAGAGTTGGGCGAGCTCGGTAGAACCTGCCGTGGAGCTCCTTGCTCTGCCATACCACCCGACGGTCGTATATATACTAATATTATTATTATTTATTATTATTAGTATTTTGATTGCCGGTAAAATAAAAAAGAATATTTTGCTTTAAAATTTATGCATAAGTATGTATATCAAGTCACTTTTTTTCTTGCTATTAAATGCGTAAGTAAATAAGTGAGTGTATCAATCGACATCGACATTGCTGTAAATAAAAAAAAAAAATTTTTTTATTTATTAGTTAGTAGACACATAACAATTATAAGAAAGTACATACAGATACAAAACCACAAAAAAACTGCTCATTTCATTATAAATTTCTTCCAGCAGACGTGCGACAGGAAAATTTAATGAAAGACATAGACACAGTGAGTAAACTAAATAAAGATTAAAACTAATACAAAATTTAAAATAAGAAGATAATGCAGTCTTATTTATATAATAATTATATTAGGTCAAAGTCAAATATATTTATTCATTTGGGTTGATTGAATTAGCACATAAGAACGTTAAAAATTACACAGTGTCAGCCAATTAACCTAAAGCCAGTTTGCTGACGTAGTGTAGGGCCATGAGAAGAACTGGCAAGAAACTCAAGCCACTCTTTTTAATCGCCAGGTATTAAAATTTTTTGTAAGTTACAATTTCAAGTAGCATACAAAGTGACGCAGGCAATACACTTAACTTTAATGTAAGTAATTACAGCTTTCTATGTTGTGAAGAAAAATAAAAGTTAATTGTGCTTTACTAATGAGGCTGCCTCAATTTGCATATTGCTACAAAAACGTGAAGGCAACATGTAAACTATGGTAAATGTTTCTATTATAAAAACTTTTAACTTAATTTCAATGTAGGTATTTCTCTATTTCACAAATCACAATTCATAATTTTAAATATAAAATTTTAACAAAACAATACAAAATGAATGAAGTCGAAATGATCCAGTGGAAAGTCGAATTGGCCCAGTGGATAAGGCACCCGCTTCGTAAACACAAGGTAGTGGGTTCGAATTCGGGCAAGTACCAATGTTATTTGCCAAATCATATTTATGTACTAAGTAAGTTAGGTATCTAAGTTTATCTCCGACATTTCTGACTGACGGTGAACGAAAACATCGTGAGGAAACCTAGGCTTAAAAGTCTGAAATTGCTATCCGCCTTCAGCATGCGTGGTGATTAGTGCTCATGCCTTCTTTATATGAGAATAAGCCTTTGCCCTGCAGTGGACCAGTAAACAGGCTGGTATTATCATTATTTGATACAAAATGTGCAACTGTTCAGGTAAGGTTCGGGCATCATGTTATTAATAATTAATAAAAAAATAATTAAAACAAATAATTATAATAATCTATAAAATATGTCAAAATATATCATTTAAATAATGTTAAAAAAATATTTATAAAAACATGTCATTCTTACAATACCTAATCATAAAATATGTCATTCAGAGAATAATAATAAAATATGTCATTAAAATTAATAAATTACAAAGTAATTAATTTACTCTTTCGTCAAGCGAGCATCCCATGACTTTTTCGTTTAAATACTCATCAACAGTGTAGCAACTTATAAGTATTAAATGTTTTTTGACAATTTGTTTAAATTTGTCTAAGGGTTTATCTATTACGTCAATATGTAACAGGTTAATATATATATTATGTATAAACGTACACCAAGTCCCGTAAACGAGATATGGGCTTTATGTCATTTATGCTTACCTTCCTTCTACATAAGCTAATCTCATGCACATCGCAATTCTTAATACAGACCAATGTTACTCTTAACATAAACAACATTAGCGTATAAACAATATTGGGATGCAATTGTCACCTATCTCTTTGAATCGCTCTCCCAGGAAAACTCGTGAATCTAAGTTGTAAATAAAACGTACAGCTCGTTTTTTAACCGACTTCAAAAAAAGGAGGAGGTTTTTCAATTCGACCGTATATTGGCAACAACTTCAAAATTATAAAATACTTATTTAATTATTTCTGATTAACTAAATCAAAATACGAATAGCTTTTTGCTAAGCGAACTTATTTTTAACTTTTTGGTTACTTTCCCGTTTGAAATCGGTTTTTTCTGTTTAAAATTATTTTATTAAATTATAAATTAAATGGTTTTAAATGTCAGCAGCCTTGCCCTACAACAATATGCCGTATGACATGAAGCTGTAAAAATAACTAAAGTAGACTAGTCTTGCGGTTTCCACATCAGTAAGTTGCCTAATTTTCATGATAGCAAAAGCCACTGAGCTGAGTTTAGCTGCGAGACACGAAATATGGGCTCCCCACTGAAGTTTGCAGTCTAAAGTTAAGCCCAAGAAAACTGGACTTTAACAGTACAAGTGACCCTACAAGTAAAAGTAATAAATATATCTTAACCTACTTAATAAAAACAAAAATGTTATTTTTCTCAAAGTATATACATACACAACACGTAACAGTGTATTTTATTTTTCGTAATATTAACACAAAATTATTATGTTGTCACATCCAAAACATGAATCTATCGACTACAAAAACATAAGAAAAATAAAGACAAAAGTAATAATATGATTTTGTTTTCCATTCCTTAATACTCCAATCCAGCGCTTGCATAAATGCTTCGCCAGAACTTGATAGTTTCTGCGTCTGAGTTACTTCCAAGAGTGAGGGAATCTCCTATGTCCACGTACGCCCTGCTGGCAGCGTTATATTCTGGCCACGTCGCTCCTAGTGACGAGTCAGGCGTTGGATTTCTGTAAACAATATATTGATGTGAGAAAGAAATCAACAGGTGAACTTAAAAGAAATGAATTGGTAAAATATTTTATTGCTTCACCATCAATATAATACTCAAACAAACAGTTGTAATGATAGTGTTCACGATACACGAAATTCTAAAATTTTAAACTGGGCAAATACCATGGTTCTGCTCTGCTGGGCATCCCTACCTATAGCCACTATTGTTTGTTAGTTTTAAGTTATATTTTTATGTTAGTTTTTAGTTATTATCTTAGTTTTAGTTCATGATCTAATATTGTGTAACTGATTTATTTTAAACCTATTTCAGGCACCAGACCCCTAACAATGTGGAAGCTATTAATAAACACGGCCATACTTTAGTTTTAAATACTGTATCAAAACATTGTGTTGAAAAATAATATTTATTTCATTCATTCATTCAATCCGCAATGAGCAATCTTAGAAATCAATGATCGCCCTGCCAGGAAGATAGATACTAGCATAGATCTAGCCGAATAATGTTTCACAGTGTAAACTATTTCCCAAACAATGTTTAGAAACAAAAGAGAAAGGAGTAAGTTATCAATATCTTGAGAGTATCTTTAAAAAGTGTTGATCTTACCCATATTTCGCAAAGTTTGTGAACACAGTGCATGCAAGTCGCACCAACTGATACTCTTTAGTATCTCTTTCTAGTGTCAAATTATGTATCATCGCATCAAATAAGTACATCAAGTCGTCTAAGTGAGCTGTTCCTCGGATACCATATTTCAAACCGAGATTTCCATACACATTTCTATCAGACACGCTCGAAAATTTGTACATGTATCGGCGACCTTGACCAAACTTAGATAATTTGGAAATGAAGCTATTGATATCGTACACGAAGGTAACATCATTACAGTAAGTAACAAAATCATTCATAGTATCCACACTTATGGATTTTCCCTTAAAATAATATTCATGAATTCTTCTTGATATTTCTAACAACTGGTTCGGGCCAGTTTTATTTAAGATTTTTCTGGGCACTACCAATTCCGGGTATCTATTGTAATCCTTTAGAAACGATGTCTCAAACCACGGTATTCCAACTAAAGTTTCCGAACTTGTGTGTCCGATTAAAACATCTATATCATTAACATTTCCTTTCTTCAAAATTTCTAAGGGATCTTCGGTCAAAAAATGTTCTTGACCAAAATCTTTTTCCACCACTGGCGTAAAATGATACATTTTAAGTAAATTGTTATTGTACTTTTCGAAGGAGAATACAATTGGGTTAACATTGATTAACTTCTCTGCAGGAAGTTTTTGGAGAAAATCTAGAAGTTTATTTGGGTCGTTAGTCTCAAAGCCTAAATCCTTAGCAAGCATATAAGATCGCATTTGGGGCACGAAAGGAATTGACCAATCGCAAAGAGGAACGCCACTCATTGGGATAGCTCTCTTGAAGAGACCTTTGGACATTGGAGATAGAATATGCAATGCTGTAGAAGAACCGCCAGCGCTTTCCCCAAAAATGGTAACATTGTCAGGGTCTCCTCCAAAGTTATTTATATTCGCTTTTACCCATCTCAAAGCTTCTACTTGGTCCTTCATACCCGCGTTACCTGGCACGTCCTCCGTATCCAAACATAAAAAGCCAAAAGCTTCCAGTCTGTAGTTGATAGTAACTACTATGACTCCGTGGGTAATAAGAAAATCTGGTCCATAGTGATCAATGTCTCCGGAACCGCTTTTAAAACCGCCTCCATGAATAAAGACCATGACTGGCAGTGGAGAGGCAGGCTTAAGATTTGGTGAGTAGACGTTAAGAAACAGACAATTTTCACTGCCAGTAATGACTTGTTGTGTAAATATGTCTAATTGTGGACATTTCGGACCATGTTCTGTGGCTTTTCGTACTCCATCCCAAGGTAAGGGTGGCCGAGGAGCCTGAAAGTAGAAAGGAAATAAATTAAATACCTTCAGATTCATACAAGAGATTTAATATAATGGACAAAATATCATTGAAGTCCTAATAAAATTAACGTTTCTATTCGTTAGAATGGTGGTAGTTACGTAACCCGTAGTCCAGTACTGATACAACATGCTACAGTGGACTGAAGATATCCACTGTCTCCATAGGCGTTCCCTTTCTGTCTGACTTTCTTTAAAAGTGAGGCGTTGGCCATAGTCACCACGCCTTTTATACCCATAGGAAGAGGTGTAACAAACACGTTTCGCTAGCAGTGTTAGCTCTATGTTACGGAAGGTGAGTCGGTTGTCATATCGGGGACAACTCTATTACAAACACTGACAATTTCTTGACAAAATACTTAAAAAAAAAACCCCCAGTTTCAGATCAACGAAAGCTGATCAAAGGCTGATTTAACTAAATTTTACGGTTAAATCTCATATGAAGTACCAATTTGATTGCTAAAAACATGCTTTTAGGTACTTCACATGTGATTGTGGTGGTGAATATTTAATTATTCATTGATCAGGTTTTCAGAAACTGAGGGTTAATGTCAAAAATAGTCAGCAAAAGTGATTTTAGGCAAATTAGTAAACACTATTCTGTGGCGCTTATTGTGGCGCTCATGTATCATTCATTCCGCATTACAAGCCCATAACACAAGCTATAATATGTTTATTTTGGGTCTAGATGGCGTTGTATGAAGTTGATATAATTTTATTTTATTATATATAATTTTGTTTTTTTTTTCAATAAATAAATAAATAAATTTTAAATTATTCATATTGACCTAAATAAATAATGAGTTTGACTTTGAATTATTATGTTGTAACATAACAATACAAAAATAACATAAATACAAACATAAATTATACACAATAAAACACATATTCACTCAGTATCTACTGCATCATTGTTGTGGTATTGTGTGCCGTTGTACTTGGCAGCGCCAATCGCCAATTACATAGTTAAGCTTAATATTTGGTCACAGCAAATTATATACTTGTATTGTTTTGCCTACCATCAGCTTGAATGCTACAGGATACAGACCTCCTTTAAAGTAAAAACTTTGTGATAGTCATGACACCTGACACTAAGATGACACGTACTAAACGTGGATATCGCTGCTGCCTAATAAATATAGCTCCCATACAAAAATTCAGAGATATCAGCGTTTCTATTTAATGCGGCGTTTAGCGCGAAATCTTTTCGATGTAGCGACACTAGGGCATATTTACGCGCAAAATGGCCGCCACGACTAAGCGGATAATCGGTATTAATTTAGTCTCCTTTTATCACCTAAGGAAAGAGATAAATGAGGTGTTTTCATATTCTAGAACACTCTTTTGCAAAAAGTCTTTAACTGGGGACTTGCCTGCCAGCTGTTCAACGCGGCTTAAATAGGTACTATATTTAAACGGAAGAGACACTCTTTAGATGCGGAGCTAAATACTGACATAATTTTGTTAATTAACATACCTACGATTAGCACATCTAGCTTAAGTATTTACAGAGTAAATGAGCTCTTTGAACAATATTGCAACTCTTAAAACTGCCAACAAAAATAATTAGACTTACCTTGAACCTCAGTTTTCCCACAGGAGGTTCTGCGTAAGGGATTCCTTTGAAGCTGTAATACTTGCCGTCCCCTGTGCTGGCCTCCAACTGCTCTCCTGACAACCATCCTTGCTGCACTTTTACTTCTACCATCGTTGAAGTATCACTGCACAAGAAAATAAACTTTATTTAACATGGCGTCTATTTAATAAGGTGTAATAAGGCGTATTTTCCATCGAAGCGGTCAAGTTTTGTTTCGGGATACGAGCAGATATGAGAGCATTTACTACCTTTGAAGTCACTTCGATGCACTGTATATTTTATTTTATTATTTGTGACTATTGCACTCTTAAAAATATTTAAAATATTAACGCAAAATGAACTTATAGCTGGCACTAAACAAAGTGAGTAAATGACCTTTGGCCAGCACAAAAAACTCCCTCCCGATGAGATATAATTATTATCATATCATACAAGCATTACGTACTCTTAGTGGAAATACCATAGGATTAAAAATTACACTACACAATTTTCGACTCTATGTCTATTGATTTATGATCTAAATTATAACACTCCCACGTACGATTATACGACTTTTTTTGTACAGGACTAATATCTTATCAAATATAGATTAATTGTGTGATTAATCGTTATAAACATTATTACACAATATCTATTATATCACAATAAGGACGCTTTGGCATCGCATTACCTATCTATATTGTTATTTATGGTTTTAATTTATTATTTTATTTATAAGTCCGTACCAAACTCGCGCGTAACACCGATAGAAGCAAAACTAGTAATGGATATTATTATGCTCGGTGGTATACTCGTTGCTAGACGAAAGTAGGTAGGCGTAAAAAGCGGCCAAGTGCAAACTGGATTTACGCCAGAGGTGATAAACTTATTTATTCAACAATAAGCACGCAATATGCACATAAGAAATTCCTAGAGATTTCTTCAAATAGCCTCTTTTTCACCGACTTCAAAAAGGAGGAGGTTCTCGATTCGGGTCGTATTTTTGTGTATTGTTCCCATATTTTTTTTTTTATAAAAATGGTTCTGAGCAATTAATTAATATCAACCATAATTAACAGATTATTGTATAGGCCCACATCTTCATTCCATTTCTTTTTTGTCATTTGTAGTTGGTGGCAGCGGAAATACATACTATGTTAAAATTTTAGCTTTGAATCGTAGCTGGTAGATTATTATGGTTCATGAGATACAGTCCGCTAGCAGACAGTGGAGGCTTCAAGCATATTGCCTCTGAAGGGGTAATCAAAGGTGTATACCTAACACCTACGTTACGTTATGTTGGGTGCCATTTCGTAGTGGGCAAGCCCGTTGTCATTTAACCGCGTACAATTCCAGACTACGGACTACCCAATATTTTTTTTACCAACCCGGGGATCGAATTTCTAAGAGTAGATTTTGTTGTCTCCTGAGTACGGAACCCTAAAAACAAAGACTAGAAGAACAGGAGAATCAATATACATAAATATAAATAATAATAGATAAATGAATAATTTAAAATAGATATTTTCCTTGTAGTCGTTGCATACAGTTCTCAAAATACCTATATTATTTTATTTTGTGGTGAGACGTGACCAAAGTAGGTGCAACATGCGTGTAAGCGTAAGATTACAAGTTGGTATATAGCTAAGCAAATTATTCTCGTTCACGAATGCGTCACAAGGACAAACATACAACATGCTCAACAATCGGTTCCATAGATCTACGGTAGTAAAGTAGCTACTCCATTCTTCAGTTTTAAAAAGATAAGAATCTCATACATTCATTCCCAAGTTACTCTACTGAATCATTCTGCTCTTGCATGGAGTAGTAAGATAAATATGTTTGGAGTACTTTGGAAATAACCTGTTATTCTTGACGTTAATATCGGTTATTTGTATATAAATGTATAAAATTAGCATTGAATAACGTAACGCGCCACATTCTTAGTTACAGATTTAAATTAGTTATCAAGAAAATTTATTGAAGGTAAACAACATTGACGATGAAGTGCAGGAAAGGCTACGTAAAGAGAAGACCACCTCACTGCGAGAACTTGGCACTACAAATCTTCCTCTAGTAAAAGATCCAGAGTCAGATAATATACAAGATGAAAAAGTGTTGTGTCAAAGGGATTGCGGTGTTTCCGATGACGATGTCGGACAATACGAACCCATAACTATTTAAAACGCAAAGTTGGGAAAAGAGAGATGTGTATGTAAATGTGTGATGTAAAATAAATGTTTTAAACAAATAATGGATTTCACTGACTGCTTACCATCAGGCCGCATTTTATTATAAAAAAAAGTAGTGGTTAAGCTAAGTTTGACAAACAAGCTGGGTACAAACTAATAGTAACTATATTAACAGGTCAAACGTAATGTTTAAAAAATGAGGACATCGCTCGTGTGTGAACATGACTGTGTTGTTTTTTTTAGCTCAATGTTCATGCATTTGAATTACACTTAATTTAATGTGCAAACATCATTATACAGAACATACAAATAACAAACATACAATTCTATTCTATGTTATGTATGTAGTAGTATAGTAGTAAGTATATTAAATATGTTTATCCGCGTTTTAGAACTCATAATATATTATGCTTATTTTGGATCTTGATAGCGTTGTGTAGTTGTTGTGAATAAAATAATAATGCAAATATTTATGAGGAGGTACAAAATTTTGTCCCCAAAGAATCTAATCCACGATCTCTGGTAACGCTATCACACTCACTCCCAACATTATTAAGATGCCAACTATATACTTTTACCTACCTAACCTCGAAATTAACAAACGTACAAGGGATGCTAAGTACAAATAGAGATTCAGATGTAATATTTGGGGACACGTGCGGCGACCGCACTCCCAATATGATCGAAATTTAGCAGTTCTTGCGCTCTCCTTACCAGTTTTTGTCCATGTAGAAAATAGTACTGACCGAACAGTACTTCATATTTTTTTTTTTACATTTTAGCCTTCCAAAGTGACTCCACCCCACCTGATGGAATCCAGAAGTGGCGGCCACTATACCAAAAGCCATCGTCTTAAACTGCTGGTATGGTGGCCTCCACTATGGCGGCTGGGAATGGTGTTAGGGGAAGGGAATGAGGGAGGTGAGGAAAGAGGAAAGGGGGGAAATCGGGCCTCCGGCGCTCTCACTCACCGAACGAAACGCAGTAGTACGCATGCTACTACTTTTAATTCGATCTTCTATGAGAGGGTAGTACTTCCCCAGACGATCCGGCCCATTCATGCTGAAATCAGCGTGGATCTACTACCGTACATCTTAAAATCAAGATGAATAAAAAGTGCTTACCTTAAAGGAAGCCGCTTGCTCGTCTGCCCTCTAATGAGCAACTGCCTCTATTTTATGATTAAGGAGGTTTTATTGCCGACGTGCTCTCGCAGACGACAACGATGAAATTGGCAAGTCACATACAACATACGATATCAAAATTATTAAATCTAAAGATTTGCTAGTTAAAACTAGCAGACTCGATCTCATAAGCTATCCGAATTATTTTTATCATGTTTTGCGTTCATAGAAAAATGCTGTAAAAAGAATTCAAGTATTTTTACTTTTCAATTTTTTTCTTTAAATAAGCCACATTGGACATAACCGATTCGGAGTATGAACCAAAAATAGCCAAATAAATCGGTCAAGCCGTTTTCAAGTGATACACATACCAACGAACAGCTTTTTACGTATTTTTTAAATACCAAAAAATAATAATTATGCTGAATCATTATTAAAGCAATTAAATTAAATAAAATTTAAAATCATAAATAGTAAAATAAATATTGATAAGTATCTAAAAAAAAGATAAAATAATGTCAAAAGTCCAGGTACAAACCTATAGTATATACTAGGAAGTAGACTATAGTCTATATACTAGGAATTGCGATGTGCATGAGATTGTAACACTCTCGTTCACACTATCGTTTACATAAAATTCTTAACTTAGTTTACGGTAGTAGATCCACGCTGATTTTCAGCATGAATGGGCCGGATCGTCCGGGGAAGTACTACCCTCTCATAGAAGATCGACCTAAGAGTAGTAGTATCCGTACTACTGCGTTTCGTTCGGTGAGTGAGAGCGCCGGAGGCCCAATTTCCCCCCTATCCTCTTTTCTCACCTCCCTCATTCCCTTCCCCTAACCCCATTCCCAGCCGCCATAGTGGAGGCCACTATACCAGCAGTTTAAGACGATGGCTTTTGGTATAGTGGCCGCCACTTCTAAATTCCACTGAGTGCTTACCATCAGGCGGGGTGGAGTCACTTTGGTGGGCTATAGTATAAAAAAAAAAAAAAAAAAATAACTCGTTCACGGAACTATCTACCGACGTAATGGATAAACCTTTAGACAAATTCAAAGAAATTGTCACAAAACATTTAATAATTAAAGGGTTACTACACTATTATTGAGCATCTAAACGATAAAAAGTCATAGGATACTCGCTTGACAAAGGAGTAAATTAATTTTACTCTTAATTTAATTTATTATTTTTAATCACAGTATATTTTTAAAGACATATTTTATAACTAGCTGTTGCCCGCGACTTCGTTCGCGTGAAAATTCAGATGGGTGCCTCTATGAGAATATTGCGTGCCTGATTTTATGGCAATCGTACATTGTATCAGTATTATCCGTCTCTATGGCGAATCAAGTTTAAACCCGCTACCGCTAAAACTGACAAACCACTTTCACACAAACTTGCGACTCTTATTTGCCCATTTAATAAGGGGGGTTGCTGAATTATAAAAAATAATCCTACTATAAAAACTATACAAATTTATACAAACTTTGCCACCCCTTTATACCCCCTTAGGGGATGGATTTCGCAAAATTCCTTCTAAGTGAGCACCTATATCCTAATAGGAACGACAATGCAAAGTTTGAGATTTCTAGCACTTGTTGTTTCTGAGATTTCGTGATAAGTGAGTGAGTGACCTTTTGCTTTTATGTATATAGATAGCATTTTTATATTGTTTAAATACTGTTTTCCATACTATTTTTAATCTCCCATTCATACAAATCCCCTTTCACCTACCTAAAGATATCCCTCGCAAAAACAATATACAATACACAAAAGCAAATTATCACTACAATAACTTTCCCCTTCCCCTTCTTCCCTATTGCACTTTTTCTCCATTCTCCACAGTTTCCTCCTTCCTCTCCTCCCCTCCCACTTCTCATCTTCACCTCCTTCAGCATCCCTTGCCCCTCCTCCAGCATCTCTTGTCCTTTCCTCCACTTCCCTCTACCTTGCCTCCTCGTTTTCCCCTCTCTTCTCCCTCTCTTCTCCCTTTCTTCTCCTTTCTTTTCCTCCTTTCCTCTCCCTTCCTATCGCTTCCTATCCCTTCCCCTCCCTTTTTCCACTATTCGAGAACTCCTTTTTTCCGCGTTCCTTCCCCCTCCCTTCCCCCTCCCTTCCCCCTCCCTTCCCCCTCCCTTCCTCTACTGTCTCCCTCACTTCTCCCTCACTTTCCTTTCATTTTCTCTTCTTTCACCCCTCACTTAACCCTCACTCCCCCTCACTTCCCCTCACTCCCCCCTCACTTCCCTCTCACTTCCCCCTCACTGCCCTCTCACCCACCTCACTTCCCCCTCAATTCTCCCTCACTTCCCCCTCACTTCCCCGTTTCTTCTCCGTCACTTTCCTCTCACTTCCCCTCAATTTCCTCTTACTTTCCTCTAACATTCCCCTCACTTCTCCCTCACTTCCCCTTCACTTCCCCGTTTCCTCTCCGTCACTTGCCGCTCACTTCCCCTCACTTTCCTCTTACTTTCCTCTAATATTTCCCTCACTTTCCCCTCAATTTCCCCTCACTTTTCCCTCATTTCTCACTGGCTTTCCCCTGACTTCCCTCTGACTTCTTCCTGACTTTCCCCTCACTTCTTCCGCATTTCCCCCACACTTCCTCTTCACTTCCCCTCACTTCCCCCTCATTTCTCCATCACTTTCCTCTCACTCCCCATCACTTCCCTCTCACTTTCCTCTCCCTTCCTCCTTCTCCTCAATTCCTCCTTTTCCTCCCTCTTTTTCTTCCCTCCTTTCCCTCCCTCCCCCTCCCTGTAAATTTCAAGTCGCTAGCTTTAAAAGCTAAAGATCTTTGTATAGAATATTTCATCCCTAATTTCACCCCTCTAAATCCACCCCTGTTAAAATAAAATTATAAGGATATTTTTTATTTAAATAGAAGTATTCCAAAACAAAATTACAAAACTGTAAGTTAAAAAATGAAGAAGATTCATACAATCAATTTCATCCCTTTTCACACACTTAGGAATTAAATTTTAAAAACCCTTTTTTAGTACAAGCTCTAGACATTTAGACAAACACACCCTCCAAATTTCAAGTCACTACGACCAGCAGTTTAGGCTGTGCGTTGTCTGTTAGTCAGTCAGTCAGTCAGGACAAAGCCTTATATAATATGTATGGGTATATGGATGTATGGATTAGACGTATAGCCATCGGGGATCAAAGCATACAGGCTGCTAGGAATGCTAACACGTGATAGAGCCACATAAAGCTGACCGTGCGAAACACAGCTAATACTTAGATCCACGCCCACAACTTTTAGTTGTGTCTAACCTTGGGCTTTATTAATTGTCATCGCGAAACAGAGGCTCACTGGAAACTGGACTCATTTAAAACTAAACGGAAGATTGTTTAGAATGAGAGGAAGCCGAAAAATAAAAACACTATCAGCTATTCCGTAACCTGTTAAAGTCTCTGTTTCTATCAGAAAATGTTCGACGTGATTCTTTAAATTGGCATAACTTTTTTATTTATGAACCGATTGACATGAAACAAACACTAAATGTTAAGTGAAGCTTACCACAATGTATTAGTGAAAACCATATCTAAATCGGATAAGCCGTTTCTGAGATTAGCGTGAACAAACGCACAGACAAACAGACAAACAGACACACAGACAAACAGACAAACAGACAAAAATTGTAACAATCATTGTTTTGGGTTCTATTTGCGTTGATAAAGGCCAAGGCAAGACAGCGATCGGTTACATTTTTATTATATGTATAGATTATTCTATGAATGACATATTTTATGATTTATATATGAATGATATGTTTTAATAAATAATTGTTGGACATTAATTTATTTATACATTTTGACATATTTATAATGATTATTAATTTTTTTTTCTTTTTCTTTTAATTATATATGACATGATGCTCGAGCTGTATTTAAACAGTTACATATTTTGTATTGCTTTGTTAAAATTGTATAGTATTGCTAAAATTATAAATTGTGCATTGCGAAATAGAGGTACATTGTGAATTCCTGTAAGTTCAATGTTACTTTATACTTAGAGCAAATATTAATAGTTTAAATGATAGAAACATTTACCGCAGTTCACATGTTGCCTTTACCTTTTTGTAGCAATATGCAAATTGAGGCAGCCTGTAAAGCACACATTTTACTTTTTATTTTTCTTTACAACATAGAAAGCTGTATTTACTTACCTATAGAGTTAAGTTTACTGCCTGTGTCACTTTGCATGCTACTTAAAATTGTCACTTACAAAAAAATAAATAACCTACCGATTTAAAAGAGTGGTGCGTTTCTTGTCAGTTCTTCTCATGCCCTACCCTACGTCAGCGACCTGGCTGTAATAATAATAATACCAGCCTATTTACTGTCCCACTGCAGGGTAAAGGCCTCTTGAGGTATGAGCATTAATCACCACGCTTGCTCAAGGCGGATTGGCAATTTCAGACATTTAAGTCCAGGTTTCCTCACGATGTTTTCCTTCACCGTTAGTCAGAAATGTCCAAGATAAACTTAGAAAGTACATATGATTTGTAAAATCACATTGGTACTTGCCCGGATTCGAACCCACTACCTCGTGTTTACTGGTAGGTTAATTGGCTGACATTTTATAATTTTTACGTTCATAAGTGTGTATGTAAATTAAGATTTAGTAATGTAGTAGTAAGGTTTGTTGTTCCCCATGTTGCAAATACGAGGGTTGATTGAAACGCTTGCGGCCTCAATAAGAAAACACAATAAATTACATACAAAAATATTTTTATTTCTGAACATAATCTCCACATAACTCAATGCATTTTCGCCATATGTTTTGCAAAACTTCTATACCGGTTTTAAAAAATGATTAATGAAGGTCTGCAAAATACTGGTTCACTGCGGCTTCAACCTCTTCATTTGATAAAAAATTCTGGCCATCAAGGAGTTTTTTAAGCTAAGAAATAGATAAAAGTCGATGCCTAATCAGGCGAATAAGCCGGGTGGGGCAGCAGTGCAACACCACAATCATGAATTTAAGCCATACTTTCGACAGACGTGTGATCGCGCGCATTATCCTGATGAAACAACACTTTCTTTTTCTGTAATCCTGGGCGTTTTTTCTTATTTTTTTTAACGCAAACGAAGCAAAAGAGTTATTGTTTCGTTTTTTTAACAATAGTCTACAATTATGACTAAATGAGCATCCCAAAAAACTGATGCCATTACCTTGCCTGTCGATAAAATTACCTTTGCTTTCTTTGGGGTCGGTTCATCAAATTTTTCCACTGCTTGGACAGTTGTTTGGACTCTGGCGTATAGTGATGAACCCAGGTTTCGTTCATAGTAACAAAACGGGACAAAAAGTCCAATGGGTCAGCTTCAAATATCTCCGAACAATCGCGAAAAATTGTTAAACCAATTCGTTTTTGCTCGACTGAAAACAGTCTAGAGACCCTTGATATATATCTGTACTAGTGACCCATCTAGCGGATACCTTAGAAAAGCCGAGTTTATTGATAATGGTGTTTTGTGCTCGCTAATATGAAATGCCTATAGTCCTTGCAATCTGCCATAGAGTCAATCTGCGGTTTGCAACATGAGATCACACACTTTGTGGATGTTTTCTTCGGTCGTAGACGTTGTGGGCCGGCCAGTGGGTGGGGTCATCTCCAATGCTCTCTCGCCCTCGTTTAAACTCAGCCACCTATTTTTTTACAGTGGTATATGATAGAACAGATTCTCCTAATGTTTCGGATTTATCTATTTATAATTTCGTTGTTAATCCCTTTCTAACAAATATTTTATCACCGCACGTTGTTCAATTTTGTCCAATTTTAAAAGTTGCGCACTTGGTCTCGTTTAGCACGTTATAATTTAAAAATCACAAATACTACGACAACAAAATTTTATAATATGAAAGTTGGCAACAAACACTGTAAAAATAAAATACACGTTTGTATATCAGGCGGCGAACAATATCGAACTATTGCAGCCCATTCTTATTGTTTTTTTATAGCACAGCTTAATAGTGTGACAGACATTTTTCCAAGCATACATCATGTATATTAAAACGTACATTTATATTCTTACATAAACATCAACAAAACAAGCTTAAAATAGCTAAAATAGGTTTACATTTTTTTTTTTTTTTTTTTTTTTTTTTTTATATTAGCCTACCAAAGTGACTCCACTCTGCCTGATGGTAAGCAGTAAGTGGAATCCAGAAGTGGCGGACACCATTCCAAAAGCCAAACTACTGGTATGGTGGCCTCCACTATGGCGGCTTAGTGAGATGCTTTTTCACGCCCCGCTTAAAAGACCCAGGATCAAAATTAGATGGGAACACATGCGCTAGCAAAGAGTTCCAGGCTTTAATTGAGCGACAAAAGTATGAAGTGCTGAACCGTTTGGTTCGAGACCCTTTAGATTCCACTGTGAAAGGGTGGCACTTTAGTCCCGCACGTGTTGTTCTGGATAAAAAGGGAGAGGGTGGGATTAATTCAAAGAGCTCTTCAGAACACTCTCCATGGTAAAGGCGATAGAAGACGGCCAATATGCTATAAAAGATATAGGAATTTCTGCAATAATCTTTTAAAGAAAATAAAAATAGAGTATGACAAGTCACAAATATACCAAGCTGGTAATAATACAAAACAGTTATGGAAATATGTGAAAACTGTCACCTTTACGTCAAACGTACGAAAAAGTGATACGAGTTTATTACATACACATTCCACCCCACTATCCTCCGCTGACAACGTAAATAGTTTCTTTGTAAATATAGGTGTACAATTGGCAGAAAAAATTCAAAGTCAATGTAGCAAAAATCTAACTAACCCTTCGCCTCCAGTTTCGACATACCTGAACAGTGGTAATTCTTTTGTTTTGTTGGAGCCGGATGAAAGTGAAGTGGAACGAGTTATCCTAACTTTAAAAAGTAATAGCGCCACAGGATGGGATAATATCAGCACTAATATATTAAAACAATTTAAACACATAATAGCTCCCCCACTAACTCATATTTTTCGAACTTGTGTTTCACAAGGAATCTTTCCTAATTGTCTTAAAAAAGCGGTAGTAATCCCAATCCACAAATTTGGTGAAAAAGGTCTTGTATCCAATTACAGGCCTATTTCCCTGTTACCATCTATCTCCAAAGTGTTTGAGAAAATAATAAACAATAGCCTAGTGTCATATCTAGAAAAGAACTCACTATTCTCCCATACGCAATATGGTTTCAGATCTAAGTTATCTACAGCAGACGCAGTAAACCACTTAACCAATTATATCTCTGAGGAGCTTGGACAGAGCAAAAAAGTTGTAGGAATCTTCCTTGACCTAGCAAAAGCTTTTGACACCGTATCTATTCCCTTGCTTCTAAACAAATTGGAAGCACTTGGAATAAGAGGTACACAGTTAAAACTTTTCAAGGACTACCTAAAGGATAGATATCAATGTGTCAAAATAGGCAACGTCATCAGCGCTGATATGAAATTGTCGCAATTCGGTATACCACAAGGTAGCGTGCTCGGAGGTACCCTCTTTCTGGTTTATATTAATGACCTCTGCAACCTAAATTTATCTCACGGCAAAATTGTTTCATACGCTGATGATACTGCTCTCCTTTTCTCGGCTAACACCACTATGGAAGTCCATGAATATGCACAGCGTGGATTTAATGTAGTAAACAATTGGCTGCAACAAAACCTGCTCACTTTAAATGCTGAGAAGACAAAATTTATAAAATTCTGTATGCGCAAACCCCAAACACATCGCACCCTTAACCAATTATATGCACATAACTGTAATATCGCAAATAACGCTTGCACTTGCCCTGCTATTGTTAACACAGATAACATAAAATATTTAGGAATCATACTAGATGACACCTTGTCCTTTAAACAACATGTAACAGCTCTAACAGCTAGACTACGTAAACTATTATTTGTTTTCAAAAAGCTGCGTTTTATCGCAGATCAGAAATTAATCTTACAAATCTACAAGGCATTGTGTCAGTCTATAATTCAGTACTGTATTACGTCTTGGGGCGGCACTGGAAAAACAGTCATGCTTACCATAGAGCGAGCGCAAAGAGCCCTTTTAAAACTAGCAACTCATCGACCTTTCCGTTTTCCTACAACCCTCTTGTATGAATTTTGTAACGTGCTAACAGTTCGTCAACTCTTTGTAATGTGCACTGTACTAAAACAGCATGCAACGCTTTCTTATAATAGCAACCTCACTAACACTAAGAGACGGAAAGATATTGTCTGTGATTCAACATCTGAATCAAGGTTTGTTTTTACCAATAGATTTTTCGCATTTTTAGGTCCTTTTTTATATAATAAAATAAACAAACAAACTTCAATATATGACCTAAATTACGCTAGATCAAAATTACGAGTCTATAAATTTTTGCAAACTTTGAATTATGAACAGACCGAAGAATTGCTGACAGTTATTAAATAATTTACGTGAGTCTTAATAATACGACATGCTTTATTTATCTACAAACATGTATTATTTGTAAAAGTATTGTTAAATGATTTTATCATAGTTTCTAATAATATTAATTATGTTAGTGCCTATAACGCCTGTGGCACAGGTTTACCCTAGTACAGGCACCCTATTTTGTTACCTACATTTAATTTAAGAATTTTATATATTTGTACAATTTATACAAAATAAATGATTTGATTTGATTTGATTTGATTTGATTGAGGCGATGTCTCTTCGCAGCTGTAAAGGCTCAAGGGTCTTAGTAGCCTCCGGGCTTCCGATGATACGGACTGCTCGCCGCTGCAACCTATCGAGTGCATCCAGTAAGTACTGTGCGGAGCCATCCCAAAGATGAGAGCAGTACTCCACGCAGGAACGAACCTGTGTCTTATAAAGAAGACAGAGCTGCTCGGGTGTGAAGTACCGCCTCACCCTGTTCAGGACACCGAGTTTACAGGAGGCGGTTTTAATGACGCACTCGATGTAGTTCTTGGGGTTGAGATCTCGGCTGATGTCCATACCCAGGATACTTAGGCTATCCTGTAGTGGTAACGCTGTGTTCTGAAGAGAGGGAAGGGGAAGGAACGGAGATTTTTTTGCAGAGAACGCGCACATCTGTGTTTTCTTGGCATTGAACTCGACCGAATTCTCACAACCCCATTTAGAAATGCGGTATAATACTTGGTCGAGCTCAGCGACAAGTTCTAGGCGTTTTGCCTCGATGTCAGTCTGTTTAGCCGCAGGATGTCCGAGATATCGCCCATGCACTGTACTATCATCTGCATAGCAATGAATGTTGCCAAGGGACAACATGTCATTGACATGCAGAAGATACAGAGTGGGCGACAGGATGGACCCCTGAGGCACCCCAGCGTTGACCTGCAAATAATTGGAGGCCAATCCGTCACAAAGGACTCTAATGCGGCGCTCACGCAGGAATGCGGCAATCCAGTTGCACAGCTGGTGTGGCAGACCATATGCTGGAAGCTTGGACAGAAGCGAACGGTGCCAGACTCTATCGAAGGCTTTGGTTATGTCAAGGCCGATGGCCAAGGACTCGCCATGCCTGTCCATAGCTTCACCCCATTGGTGCGTGATATACGCTAGAAGGTCACCCGTAGACCGTTTTGACCTAAAGCCATATTGTCGGTCACTAATTAACGAGTGACCCTCTAGGTAGCGGACTAGTTGGGAGTTTATTATCCGCTCAAGCATCTTGCAGAGAACTGAGGTGACAGCTATGGGTCGATAGTTGCCTGGCTCGGACCTATCCCCTTTTTTGGGAATGGGTTGAACATTCGCCTCTCTCCAAGCCTCCGGCACAATTCCCGAGGAATAAGATAGGCGGAATAGGCGCGTCAATGCAGGAGACAACTCCGCTGCGCATTTCTTAAGAACCACCGCTGGAATACCATCCGGTCCGCTAGCTTTCCGAACATCGAGCGACCTTAGTTCCGCACGGACATCACGATGCCTAATACGAATATTAGGCATAACGGAGTCGCAGCCAGATATAGTCGGCGGGTGCAAGCCACGGTCGTCGATTCGGGAGTTAGCCGCAAAGAGTTCTACAAGCAAGTTTGCTTTCTCTTGCGGCTCGTGGGCCAGCGATCCATCAGGACATTTCAAGGGGGGCAGCGAAGGCTTGCAGAAGTTGGATTGCACGGCCTTGGCTAGTCGCCAGTAGCTACGGCTACCCGTAGGATGCGAAATGAGTTCTTGCCCAATCCGTGCAATGCGCTGGGCATCCGCTCTGATGTAAGCCCTCTTGCATTCCCTAGTGGCTTTGTTGTACGCTGCTTTTAGGCGATCCAAGCTAGGGTCGCGCCGTGCTCGGGCCCTGATCCAAGCGCAGTACGCCGATTCTTTTTGTTTAACAGTGTCGGCGCACTCACGGTTGAACCAGGGACGCGTTTTGCCGGCACTGGTGACATCTGAGGATGGAATGTAATATTCCATACCTAACAAGATCTCACCAGCGACAACAGTAGCACTTTGCGACGGATCCCTGTCTTTAAAGCAGCGTAATGCCCATGGGACGGAAGCAAAGTAATCCCGCATACCGTCCCAGTCTGCTGACGAGTAGTGCCATAGTCGTCGCTTTACCTCCGAACGTCGTGGGGGAGCAACAAGAGGCACTGAGGCGCAGACCAAACAGTGGTCGGAATTACCCAGTGGGGCGTGGACCGAAACACTGTATTGGTCTGGGTGACTCGTCAGCAGTAGGTCTAGTAAAGAGGGCGCTTGACCTGGAATATCTGGTATCCTGGTGGAATGGATTACCAGTTGCGTCAGGTCATGCGTGAGAGCGAATGCATGGGCGGCTCGTCCCGCATGGTCTGTTCTGAGAGAACCCAACCAGGTCTCGTGGTGGGCGTTAAAGTCTCCCAGAAACACCAATTCCGCGTTCGGAAACCGCTCCTGCGCTAAGTCTGCCGCCTGACTCAGATGGTCAAAGAGTCGAGTTGTCTCCAAATCTCCGGAGTGGGAACGGTAAAGGCACGCGTAGACCCGGCTCAGAGAACCAAGATCAACGTGAAGCCAAAGGATGGGGTAGGATGGGTCCTCTAGGCAGCGCAGACGGCGAACGCAAACATCCGCCCTGACGAATGCGCATACTCCGGCCTTAGCGCGAAAGCGCTCCTCGAGCACATAGCCCGGGTAGTGCAGGTATGCCGTGTCGTCAGGGCGGCGTATTTGTGTCTCCGTTAGGAAAAGCAAAGCCGGCCGTGCCGTCTCGAGGTGTTGGTGGACGGCGTTGAGGTTTGAATGGAGTCCACGGATGTTAGTGAACTCCACCTCAAATAGCGGGTTGGTGGGCGAGGAAGATGCCGCTGTTAGACCTGCTGCTTTTTTGTGTGCTGCCATGTTGGAGGGTGAAGGGAGGGGCGTGGAAAAGATGACTGCGCAGCAAGGCTAGACAAGGTGCCGAGTATTGCTTCGTCATTTAACTGTGTGGCATGGTGGTAGCCGATCCGCCGGACGGAAGGGCCCCCGTACCCTCTCGGAAATGGTCGCCGGGTCCCACCATCCGGTCACCAACCGGCACGACGAACCACTCCGGGATTATGTGCGACCTGGTGGGGCAGCCTCCTAGGGTGGTTAGGCCTAGTTGGGCCCCTGTACTATGCCGCGGGTGGCCAGCGGCACCACCGTTTCTACGGGTCTCCCTGGCCGGCGGGTCGACCCACACCACCCACACAATGACTCCGCGGATACTCAGCTGGTCCCACACATGCTGCGAGGATTGCCATCTTTGCATCAGTTGGGCCTCCGGCACTCTCACTCACCGAGCGAAACGCAATAGTACGAATACCATTACTCTTACGTCGATCTTCTATGAGAGGGTAGTACTTCCCCGGTCGATCCGACCCATTCATGCTGAAACCAGCGTGGATCTACTTCTTTGTCTTTATCTATTACCTTGACATTTGTACTAGTAAGAAAGAGACAAAACCCATTTTAACTATATAGGCTTACAAGATTTTTATGAATAAACCGGTTAACGTTTATCCATGTTTAATAGTTATCATATCATTTGGTATTTTATAAGTGTAAACATTAAGCGCTAATTAACTTTATTTGTATAAATTGTTGTTAATTTTGCATAAATCTGTTACATTGCGCGTCATGTGTATTTAAATTCTAATAATTATATTTAATTTCCTTTTTTCTTGTGTAAAAATTAGCCTCAATAAAAAGGCGGACGTTCACTAATGACGTCAGTAAAATGGTAGAAAACCGTCATCATTCTATTTTTATACACAATTTATTCTAATTTTCCTGACTTTGGTGAATCCCACTTACGCCGATCTTGTGCTGTGCCAAGCCAGCAGTTACCCGCGACTTGCTAAATGTCGTCTACCCACCGCGCCACTAAACGCCCACTACTTGCCGGTCCTCAGCAACCATTCGGTCAGAGCTTTGCTCCATCTGCCGTCACCACGTCTAGCCGAGTGTACTGCCTAGTTCCACTTAAAACTCATAACACTGATTCCAATATCGTGGACCTAAGTGTGGCGTCGGATCTCAGCGATACGAATTCGGTCTTGAAATTTAATGTTGAGCATATTACTCGCTCAATGGCTCACTGTTCGGCTTGTAACTTGTGCACAGTCTCCTTAGTAAGCGTTAAAGAAAGAAAGAATTGTATGACTTCATTAACTAAAGATTTTGCTATGATATTTACTATATTGGTAATGTTTTACGCGTTTATTTAGGATGATCGATATGTCTTGTTACTTTCTTTTGTAAATTTAGAATTTATTTGAGGCTACGACCCGACATCGACGGTAGGGTAGCAATTATATAGTTTTCAACACGAATAAGGTACATAATATATTATGTTTAAGTAAGTAATTACTAATCGACAATTTAATTTCCAGAGTACTTTTCCATACTAATAGTAAC
This sequence comes from Parascotia fuliginaria, assembly GCA_963082885.1. NCBI lineage: Eukaryota > Metazoa > Arthropoda > Insecta > Lepidoptera > Erebidae > Parascotia > Parascotia fuliginaria. The sequence continues at coordinate 1,714,845 of OY720180.1, read as the reverse complement.
CTTTATTCACTTTGTGCACATAGTAGTAGGTGCATCAAGATTACTAAAATATTACTTTATGCACTCGTGAGCATGGTGCATTATGTTAACTTTTTGGTGTAGGTACTTTATACACGATAAGAGAAAATTCTCGCCCCATAGGTATTTTTAGGAAGATGCCTTTGCACACGTGATGATACACATGTTAATGTTATTGTAGATTATAATATGTTATTTTTAGATACAGTTAATAACCATGTGTCGATCTGGTTTCTAATAATAGACATTAAGTTTATTTGTAGAACAATAGAGGTTATTCTCACTATCAAACTACAAATATTATGCATAACGGTGTTTGTTATGTACCGACTAATAATACAACTAATATTAGAAGCTTTATCTTGCACTTGCTCATCAAGTCTTACCATTTTTTTTCAGAACAGTGAAAAACTTAAACATTTTTCTTTGTTCTGTAAGTATTTCGATTCCTATGCATCGTAAAAAGGTCATCGAGAGACATTTCTCAACACATGCTTTTATCACTTTTAATTAACCAAGTAAGTGCCTACACAATAGACAATTTATTGCTTATAATAAATATATAGTTATATATTATTATATAATATATAGTTTTAGTCTGCCCATTGGCCTTAGGACAAAGAGTAAATCATACCATATTTTAACAAAGTCACAAAACTGTTGAGGATGTATTCATGATAAATGTTGCTCTAAGAATTGTAACAGGTGTTTAATAAAGCCACAAAACGGGTTCTGATGTTGTCCACACGTTGTCATATTTGAAGATTTATGTGAACCCCTCATAAATTTACAATCCTACATGTATTCGGGATGGCACTCACTGTGAAGAGGGCCAAGGGCACAGCTTTTGTACGCAAGATAGGCAATAAGTGAACCAATACGAAATTGATATTTGCTGAGAATTCGTGTTCCCATCGGTTCAGAGATGCTGATAGGACAGATTTAATATTTTATTGTATTTAAATAATGTGGTTTGGAGTACTCTTAGAATTATAATAATAAAATGAACTTTATGAGTATATTAAATTTAGGCAACATTATTGTCTATTATATTTTAGTTTACTACTTAACGCTATTAAACATCATCGTATTATTAGTCTAAAGGCCGTGTCAGCTTTGTGATTGTGTTAATTGTACAGTCATTGAATGCAAGTAAAAATACTCAATTTGGTAAAATAAGTAACCTAGTGAAAACTATGACATAGAAATTTATTGTAGGAACATAATATACTACATATACTCATATTATGTCACAGTAAATATTGATGTATACAGATTCATTTAGGAAATATTTCAAGATATTTACCTTAAATTTAATTGTCAAAAATCTTTTCCACTAGAAAACTAGTTTGTAAGTGCATTATTTAGCAAAGAAACTGCTTATACTAAAATAGTTCGCTACAAGCAAATTTCCTTGAAATTTAATATATTTGCGATTTTGCTTGATGGCTATCGAAGAACAAAGTTAATGAAGAAAGATCCATAATACATTATCGTGAATCGTGAACATAGTGATTTGAAAGACTTATTAATACAGACAATACTCGTAGTGTAGGTATAGCGATTAAAATAATAGATTCAAGGAGATGACTGTTATAGTAATATCTTCAGTTAGTCGTCTAAGGTCTACAAAATCTTGATCGTTAGAGTTGGCTAAAAAAAAGAACCTATGTACCATAAAGAAAACCTCATAAGGACAAATAAAAGCAAATATAAGTAGTACTATAAGTAGATAGGTCCTACAATTAATTATTTTGTACGGTACGGTTTATCACTGAGACAAATTGTACCTTATTCAGGGCAAACAGTTATAAGACAACAATTAAACACGCAATATTTAACCTTATTGCAATTGAGATAAGGTACAAAATATCAAAATGGTTTATCTCGTTTTACTTCCTTTTATTCTGACATATTAATGCAACCAAATAATCTCGTGTCGTATAAAGCCGTATTTTTTCAGCGTGCCGACAATACGATGATTACGACACCTGTGACGAGAATTTGCGGGATTAAATCCACGAGATGACGACTAGAAGCAATCTGCAAGACATTATGTCACTTTGATATATAGCTGCGTAAATCATAGCCGCCTTTATTATGACTTAGAGCAAGCGGTTCTTCAAGTTTCTGCGGAACTTTTTGAGTTGTACGTTTTGCTTAGAGTTATAAAATAATTAAATATTAAAGTATTTAAGAGTGAAAAGAGTATCAGTGCATTGCAAAGATTTGAATGCAGAACCCTCACAAAGAAGGGCGTTAATTAATTTTCTGTTGTGCAGTAGCAGAAGCAGATGTCTTATATTAAGTCTCGCGTCTTTGCTTACTGCTCTGCTCCCGTCGCATGTAGCTTGACTTAGCCTATAACCTTCCTCAAGAACTAGACTATCATAAAAAAATATTCAAAAGCAAAATAATTATTCAAATCCGACTGGTAGGTAGTTCCAGAGATTAGTGAGTTCAAACAAACTTTTCCGCTTTATTTTTTATTTATTTTTTTCATATATTAGCCTACCAAAGTGACTCCACCCCGCCTGATGGTAAGGTAAGCACTCAGTGGAATCCAGAAGTGGTGGCCACCATACCAAAAGCTATCGTCTTAAACTGCTGGTATGGTGGCCTCCACTATGGTGGCTGGGAATGGGGTTAGGGGAAGGGAATGAGGGAGGTGAGGAAAGAGGAAAGGGAGGAAATTGGGCCTCCGGCACTCTCACTCACCGAACGAAACGCAGTAGTACGGATATTACTACTCTTAAGTCGATCTTCTATGAGAGGGTAGTACTTCCCCGGACGATCCGGCCCATTTATGCTGAAACCAGCATGGACCTACTACCGTAACGTATATAATCGTATAGAAAGCATTTAAACCATTTAAGTGACGTTGTTGCAATCACGACAAATAATCAATTCAAAGTAAAATATAAGTTAAATTAATGTATGTCCTTATGTGATTTTTGAGTGATATTCGAGTAATGATTTTAAATTATTAGGTATATTATTAAGATTGTGTAGATCTAACGATCTATGCTTGTCTTTATATTAATAAATATCATCTATTATAAATATTGATTGTTACACAAGTGTTTTATTTAAAAACTTGTCATGAGCGATTTTAACCTGACCGTACCTGTTCTTTGCAAGAAAACTAGGTGTGTAGCCAGGTATGGAATTAGTAGGTAAAGATACAATAAACGTTTTGCAGGAATTACTTGGCGACAGAGATCCATTAAAAGCCGCACCAGGCACTATAAGAGCATTATATGGTACTGATCCTGTAAGGAATTGTGTACATGCAGCACCAAATTATGAAGAAGCAGTTTTTGTAAGTATATTATATGTACTCTTTTCTATAGTACTTATCGTTTTAGCGCCACCCCATTACGTTTAGTGTCCCAGCAGCAGTGAGGACGAACCTACTTATATTTGCTCCATTTTCACGCGCCATACGACTTATTTTATTATATACTGTTGACGAAAACATAAAAATAATTTAATTCAAATTTCACTAAGTGGACATGCGTTAAAATCTTGGCGTGCCCAGATGACGAAATAATAAGAGATACTAATTACGAATTTCACCAACTGGACACACGTGGGTCCAGTCTCTCGTGTCGAATTGGTGAATAACCCTTAAAATCATTAGTTCAACGGAATCAACTAAAAATACGAAAAATCTAAAATAATAAAACATTTTGATACATTATATTCATAATCCTCAAATTTGTGGTAATGCAGTGACGAAAGGGAAGGATGTAATAAATGTGAGTTCAAAGTTTAGAAAGCTTTGCCTTGATTAATGTGAATGAACAAAATTTAAATTTGTATTTGTTTTGGTATTTTGTAGCGTAATAATCCTTAATCATGGAAAGCTGTGATTACAGATTTTTACTTCTTTTATTATTAGTTGCTGTTGTTAATAAAAATTTGTTTTAAAGATAACATATTTATAATTTTAGCACAGATAAACTGGCGTAAGGTTAACAGTTTGGTTAATTTGGTTAACTGGCGTAACAGTTTTGCTGCCGAAACAGTTACCTACTGTCTAAAGTTGTGATGGCCTCGTGGACAAGGTTACCTGGCTTCAAGCCCATAGGTATGCACCAAAATCGTTTGGAAACCTAAATTTATTATTTTTAACTGACTTCAAAAAGGAGGACGTTATCAATTCGGGTCGTACGTTTTTTTTTTGTTAGTTTGTTACCTCATATCTCATCTCGGTCATTTATGAACCGATTTGTAAAATTCTTTTTTTATTTGAAAGGAAAGTATGCTCTGTAATTGGTCCCATATTTTTATTATAAAAAATGGTTCAGTAGTTGTATGTTTGTTATAACAGAACTCGGTCATTTATGAGCCAATTTGGAAAATTCTTTTTTTATTTGAAAGGGTATACTCTGAAATCGGATTCCATATATTTTAAAAAATTGTTCAGTAGTAGCTTTAATTTTATATTTTTTAGTTTTTATTTTCGTATGCAAGGAGTGAAGACGTGTAAAGCAACGCGTCGATATATTTTACGACGAATTTTCTGACATTGACATGTCTATGCTAAAATTGCGAACCGATTCCCAGAATTCTTTTTTTGTTAGAAAAACGTGGCCGTGGATGGGTGACCATTTGTGTCATTTCATTTTAAACGTCTTCGTAGGTTATATGTATTAAGGTCATTATGATCCTTCTTGACTATCACCGACTCCAAAATAACTGATTATTATAAATTGTAAATAGTAAAGTATTATAGGTATCAATGATTGCGTCGATTCCCCTTTAATGTTCTTAGCTATGAAGTAGGTAATTAAAATATTATTTTCTACTTCTTAGTTAAGAATTGAACAAGTAGGTACTGTTTTGAAGTCGGTTTTCGTATTTTTGTATTACCGTAACAGGGTAATGGAATATTGAAGATAATTTGATAAATAAATGCTATTAAATACCTTTCTTTCTTTCAAATAACCTGACGAAACACTTGCTTGTCAGAAGACTTACTTTGTACCATACTCTATACATAAAGTAAAAACAGAAGTATGATGATTATATTTTTAGAAACGTGTGATCTTGTTTTGTATTTATATTCAATGTTTACGGCGGAACAATTCCACAAAACATCAAGTTTGCCTTATACATTTCCATAGAGACCCCGAAGGCCAAGTGTTTTATTTTCTCGATTGAATTTATACGACGAAACACGAATTTAAATATTTTCGGGTCACGGCCAAGGTGGCGAAAATTATAAAAAAAAAATATATTTTCAGGTTGCATAGACCCATAGATAAATACCTTACAGGCTAACATACATATTATACAATAAAACTTATAAGTAATTAACACGACTTATTTCGGCGTCATGTTACGCTGCGTGGTGTTGTGTAGCCTTCCACGAAAACTTCGATACACTACACCTTTCGGCCAAAACTCTTCTCGTAGGCAAGTTTCAAGATATTGTGTCGGCACCCGCAAAACGAACGATTTAAAGTTCGTGTTTTAGTTCGCACGTACTGCACGATCTCCTCTTCCTTCGTACTGTGGTGTAGCTGGGACAAGTACAGCAACGTTGTTGGAACTGCGGGACGTAGGCCCTGCTAGCCCGGTACCGCACTGGTTTCGACAAGTGGGCTTCCTCTTCTTCTTCTCAACCTTTATGAAGCCATCCTTGTCACACTTGTCCTTCTCTTGAACCCTTTGTTTTAAGATCTTAACGGGCTCACAGTTTTGTTGTTTTGCAACTTGCCGCCTTGTATTAGCGGCGGTATCGGCGTAGGCACGTTTCAGGGTCGATGTATCTACACGAATCACAACAATTATGGGAGGTCTATGTTCAGCAGTGGACGTCTTTTGGCTGATATGATGATGATGATGAAAATAGTTACATTTAGGTATATTTCTATTATAAGAAAACACAAATATGCGTGATGAATCTAAAATATTTAATTTATTTCGGAGCATCTCATATCAATGGTGATCAATAATGAGGTTGCCTGCTAGAAATAGTTTTTATCGATAAAACCGCCCATTGTACTATTGTATGATAAGATTCATTACATATTTCTAGGTTTGATTTACATTAAAGTGTAAATAAATAAATATTTAAATGGTGTTTGTGTTTCTCTGTACGAGGAGAGTTATTGTCTATGCAATGGAACTATGATTAACCAGAATCTTATAAGTCCAATTAGACCTACAGTCCATAATCCCTTAGTTGCAATTTGCGACACGATAAGCAACATTTTCATCCAACATTCGCACCAAGTTGCTAACACAAAATAATTCAACGTTTCCACCGCTCGCACTAAGTATGGTAATGAGGGTACCGCAGACAAGCCAAGGAACCTCACCTGAGGGAAATTATACATCATTTTGATTTACGTGCCCCTTCTACGTTGCAATTAATTCTGCGATAAATTGTGAAGAGGACGTTTTATATTGGATGGTATTATAAGATGTGTGATATTGAATTTTTCTTACACATTATATTTTTGCAGATATGCATAGTATTCTTTGTTAGCCGTGATGATTCAGAGTCTACCTGAGTTTTTTTTTATCATATTAGCCTACCAAAGTGACTCCACCCCGCCCGCCGGTATGGTATGGTGGCCTACACTATGGCTACTGGGAATGGGGTTAGGGGAAGGGAATGAGGGAAGTGAGTAAAGAGGGAAGGGTAATTATGGGAGTTATGACAAAAGCAAATTTTATTTTTCTTTTGTGCGATTAAAGACTCAGGTTTAAAATTGCCATCTACATTTTGCCAGCCTATTTTGGGGTCCCATATAACTGTGTGCAAGTCTGTAGCCATTTACCGAACATAACTTCATGAAAATTTCTCTACCGAAAAAAGCAATTAAGGGGTTTAAATTTATTTGTGGTTGTATGTACACGGCACTGCTGAACCACAGAGGCAGTTACTTCTACAATAAATAGTTTACTCAGTGCGGGAATCAATTAAATCCCTTTTCAAAATGATGACAATTGTCAAGGACGGAGTCGATTCTCTTTTGTCCGTAATTCCTGGAACCCTCAATCATCATAAACGAATTGGCATCTCGTTATAATTTCAAATAACCGTTATCATGTAATTAATCTGGATCAAATTTATCGACAGGGCCTAAAATATAGGTCGACGTAGTGATTGGAATGTGTCGATTAAAGAAGGCTCGGATTATCGGCACCTGGTGCTGAGATAATAGAGATGATTGATTTACATCAATTGTAACATTATTAATCAACTACCGTCCGTGGGTAGGTACTACTCGTATAATTATTATTACAACGAGATTACGCGGGTGTAACCGCGCTGCGGCAAGCTAGTTTATGTATAACTAGCTTCCTACGGTGCGGTTTTATCCACGTCTTTGCTTTGTGATGTGCTCGCCAGTAACTTGATGTTACATACCCTTTTCCGAGAACTGGGCTATCACACACAAAAAGAATTTTTCAAATCCGACTGGTAGTTCCAGAGATTAGCGCGTTCAAACAAACAAACAAACCAACTCTTCTGTTTTATTTAATAGTATAGTCGATGTATATGTAGATGAAGATTATGATAGTAATGTTATCTTAGCAACATATCAAAAAAAGGGACACTCAACGCTCAAGCGATGTATTTCAATTCAGTTTTACATAAACATTCTTTTTGATCTTCAGCATCAGTAGATTTCTTACAGTAGTTAGATAGATGCCACTGGAAGAGTTTTACATCAAAGAAATGAGTAAAACCACGGTTAACACGGTTAGAGTAATATAATTTAGTTGTTAGTTGAATAAAACACTAGAGAAATGTAATATAGTTATTATCGACAGTAGTAGAGTTACGCTGGTTTTAGCATGAATAGGTCGGATCGACCGTGGAAGTACTACCCTCATATAGAAGATCGACGTAAGAGTAATAGTATCCGTACTATTACGTTTCGTTCGGTGAGTGAGAGTCCCGGAGGCCCTATTACCCTACTTTCTTTTTTCCTCACCTCCATCAATTCTATCACCTACTCCATTTTCTTCACGGTAGGCAGCGGCTTCGCAGAGTCCCTGGCCTGCAGGAGCAATGCTAGGGACTCTGAGTCGTCCATGTGCGACAGTTACCACTAACCACCACGTGGGCTGTTTGCTCGTCTGCCACTGTCGACAATAAAAAAAAGAGTTACATCATTTAGTTTGTAACGAGTAATGGAAAGAAGCGAGAAGAAGAAGAAGAAAGGGCATCAAACGATGACCTTTTATGTTTACTTTTAAATGCCCTCTATAGTTTTGTTATGCCCAAATACGTAGACGCCACAAACTTTACGAATAAAATGGACTTGAAATTCTATTTAGTGTTAAAATTCATGTTAAAGTTATTATAGTATTTTAGGGTAGTACTCAAATTATTCACTAGAGAACTGACGAATGAGCTGAGCATTTTTTTAACCTTATAGAAAAGGTACGTGCATAACTATATATACATTCCCGCTGAAAACTACAGTGTGGGCGATGATCTTATTTAAGTAAACCGTCCGAAGAACCGATTAATTATAATGGAATCCCGTCGAAGCGTGGCAAAATCTCGTTATAACTAACGTCGGTAAGCGCAGCGTTACATTAGATATTCCCATTACTATGCTAAAACGATGGTCAGCAGAGGTGCTCCGGTCTAAAGCACGTGAGGAGCGGAAACTTTGATGACATGCTAGGATTGCATTTAATTATATTCTATTTTAGATTAAATGCTTACTGGTTTCATAATGAATAGGTCCAATCGGATCAAACTTTTGCGTAGTAATCTATATATAGCAACTGATATATAAAGGCAGCGCAGGATCGGTTGGGAAAAAACATATTTTGTCACCTTTATGTTGCAGAACGAGAGGACTATAATAATGAGAGTAATAATAGGGCAGTTTGATTAAATAACTAAGTTCACACTCACTGTTCACTGTCAGCCCAAACCATCCCACTGCTGGGCAAAGGCCCCATGACTTCCATTCTCCTCGATCCATAGCAAATGTGAACCTCGATTTATCTAATCTGTCCAATTCGTCTCGCCATCTTTTTCTTGGTCTGCCGCGACGCCTATTCGTAGTCTCAGGACACCAAATGGTAAAACATAAATAACTAAGTACCGTATGTATTTATTTGACTTAAATTATTAAATATTATTAACTTTGCTGCCTTGAAACCCAAAAAATTTTTTTGGATTGAAAGTATTAGAAAATAAAACTCTTATGCAAATGTTGCCTCGCTTATAACTTGAACTAGTAACAAACACGAAGCGGTTTTGCACCAATTAGACATTATTTTAATGGCACAACTGAACGAGAGATTTCAACCATTATCTCGAATCCTTGCCAAATCGTTCTGATATCCAATGACGTTTCATAGAGGTGATTGTGTGAACTAATAGTGGAAATGAAAGCCAAGACTTTAAAAGTATCTGCTTTCATTGCGAATATACTTAACTTGTAAATCTCAAATAGATAAATGCTCTATAAAATGAACTGACGGATTTTAAAACCCAATTACGTAAGTAAATTAAGCTTTTTATCTTAGTTTTATAGACAGGGCTTAACTGACCGGAGCATTTCTAACCTTTAGGTAAATCCTCTGTGCTTTATTTTTGTTGAGATTAGATTTCATTACGATATTTTCTTTCAAATAATTTGAAAACTAATTGTTTTATAGAAGCTGAAATATTCATATTGATATGCCAATTACGAAGTCTAGTGCATATTTGCTGGACTTCACTACACGTCCCTGTCAGTTATAATTTAAATATCAAGAAACCAAGTTCTAGTTTTCTATTCTGAATGCATTTAACTGACACTCAGTTACGTCGAAAGCGGCACTTAATTCTAAACCTAGTGCAGGATTTTCTAGCAATAAGTACACTTCAGTACCGAGTTATAGCAGCAAAGTTTAAACAAACAACAGTTCTCTTCCAAAATGCAGCTCGAACATGTATAGTTAGTAAATTACGCAAAAGACTTAATGCATGCTGTTCAGTGTATACTACGTTTCATGTGAACATAGTGTACTCAGGACTGAATGTTAAACTGACAAATACATAAATATAAATAAATATGTGCGCAAACGCATTCGCAAACCACCGAAATACATCATATACATATATTCGCTTTCCGAACCGCGGATTACGGTTACTGCTCTGCTCCCGTCACCAGTATCGTGATGTTACATAGCCTATAACCTTCCTAAAGAACTGGGCTATCATACTCAAAATTATTTAAATGTTCCAGAGATTAGCGCGTTCAAACAAACAAGCTCTTCTGCTTTATAATAATATAGAGTATAGATTACGATGTCAAAGGAAACTAATTATCATTGACTTTGCAACCAAAAGACGTCCACTGCCAGTTATAGTTTTGTTCGGTTTGTTGTTAGTCCACCTTGTAAAAAGTTTCCTTGTTCGTCGTCACTCCAAAGCTTAAGCTTAGACTTGATAATATAACATAATCAAACCTACTTTTACGTGAAAACAATCGGCTAATACTAGATACCAGAAGTAAGTGACTACATCTAGTTTTCACCGACTAAAACTAGGTGTAGCTGCATTTCGGGTTTCAAACATAATATAAATAGTAAACAGCATCTGACACCTCTGCTTACTCTGCTGGAGAGAAGATGTGGTACTAAGTACGATGCTTTTAAAGAAACAAGTAATATAATATTTTCTTTTGCTTTATTTTAATAAAACCTTTTATCCAGGATCTTATATGTCTTGAGATTTTAATATAAACTAGAGGAAATTGCGCTGTGAATTTTTTTTTGCGTCTGAATAAAGACTTGGTGTAGCTGCTAGATGTACTTATTGCTCATTTACTTTTATTATCTTTTTAATCATATTGTTATTTTCATGAAATGACTTTTGTATTTTTCGAATTTTAGCCTCAGTAGATTTTTTTTGCCGTTTATTAAACCTATATCATATTATATTTTTAATTTAATTAAAATAAGTTTATTTTATTATCATCTTCATATCAGTCAAAAAACGTCCAGTGACATAGGCCTCACTCACCTTAGCCGGTCGTTCGACGCTCTTATCCATCGTTTCAAGTCTATTTGTTTCCTTTAAATGACAAAGCTGACAGAGAGCAGCCTTGTATTTTAGAATTTAGAAATTGTCATTGTAGAACATAAATTTTCTTTCGTCTCGTCTCGGTGGAAACATAAATTATACAGTCTTATGACTGTTTCGCCATTCTTTTGTATGCAAACCGATCAAATGAATTATTGGGTAAATAGTCTATGCACAACAGTATAAAACCACCGCGCGTGTACTGCTAGCTGGCAATTTTCATGTAGCATATGTTAGAAATGGTCAACAAAATATCATACTCATCTATAATACTGCCTAGTTAGCACCGTTAGGTATATAAAAATAATCATACAGTGTATCTAATGGAAATTGGAATCCTAAAATAACATTTAGGCCTAATTTATATAGCAAAATAAATGAGATAAATTATATAGATAACACAAAATATGAGTATATTAGACTTTTATCTGTCCCTTATATTATTAGCTCGACCGCAGATTAGGATCACCACACGTTACAAATTATTATATTTTATAGAGTAACGTAGCTATATTTTGCTGAATAAGATGGACGATTGGGCTACGTACGGCATGTACAATTTTATTAGGCGATGAAAACATGCAATGTGTGTGTGTGTGTGTGTGTTTGTCTGTGTGTGTGTGTGTGTGTGTGTGTGTGTCTGTGTGTGTCTGTGTGTGTGTGTGTGTCTGTGTGTGTCTGTGTGTGTGTGTGTGTCTCTGTGTGTGTGTGTCTGTGTGTTTGTGTGTGTGTGTGTGTGTGTGTGTGTGTGTGTGTCTGTGTGTGTGTGTGTGTCTGTCTCTGTGTGTGTGTGTGTGTGTGTATGTGTGTGTGTGTGTGTGTGTGTGTGTGTGTGTGTGTGTGTGTATGTGTCTGTGTGTGTCTGTGTGTGTGTTTGTGTGTGTGTCATGTTTTGCATATACAATTACTTATAAAAGACCTGCCTGGTGAATTTCAATAAACACCTAACTAGCTTTTATCAAAATAACAAAATTCATCCATCATGGTTTCCAAACCCATCAGACAACCGAAAATTTCCAAAATTCAATTCCCATTCGTGATGTAATTTACCTTTTTCTCGTCCCTTGTGGGCTTTTAACTTGTAGCTAACTAAAAGGGCTACGTTATACTAATTTCGGTCGTACAGGCGACACGGTAATCTATTAACATTTTGATAGAGAACTTCGTAAATAGTTTAGATAAGGGTAGGTGAGGTATTTTAAGTATTAGTTTATGACAATAATGTGAACAAAATTAACTGGTCCTAGTCTCTTCTGTCTCAATCACGTGAATGTAACTTTTAGAGACAGGATGTAGTCAGAAATAATGGCGATGTTCAGGGAACGCCTGTGTCTAGGTGTGTGGACGTGGACATCTTTCAGATGAAATGGTGATGATCGGAGTTTTCGAGCGAGACCTATTCCTGACTGTCCTGTCCTGTAAATATATTGGTGCAGTTTTCCTTTATTCGCTTTACTTTATTTTATTCGGATAGAAATCAAAGTACGTAGTCTCAATATCAGCATTAAAAAAAACTTATGAACATCGCAAAACAAAAGACTATCTGAAAGTCATCAGTTATCAATAGTGCTTGAAAAAATAGGTGCAAGCAAATTTCGACCATATGGAAAAATTACTATAACCGTATTTTTTGTACCAGTGATATTGAAAAAGAAAACAGGCAAATTAATAATGTCAAAATAGCATGCAGTAGGTTTTTGACATCCCGTACCTAGATATTACCGATGGCGATGCTCTCATGTTTCGTTATATTTATTTGTTTTTTTGGACATACAGAAATAGGTCTCCCTCGCGAGGGAGGCCTCGTGGTCCTACTAATAGGACAAACATTAGGATCACTTAAAAATGCCAGATAAAATTAAGTTTTCAATAGCATAGTGAAATGTGGCTGCGAGCTTTAGCAATGAAGGATCGAGGAAAAAGATCATTGTGCTCATAAATACAATTATATGGTGATCATTACAGTTGAACGAAATACATCTACGTACTACCGGCTAAAGGCGTCCCCCATACATTACTTTTGCAGGTGACAGCGGTGCGCGGCAACTTTGTTACAGACTAGACGTCCTCGTCCTCGCTTCACTTCAGTATCAAAAGTTTTATTCGGTTTTACAACATACGTCTATGGAAAATATCACGCCATTGTAAATCCAACCGATGCATTGCTAATGCATCGGTTGGATTTACAATGGCGCTTAAAATATTGAAATTTTGAAAATGATTAAAAATATGTAATAATAAGTTATAGCTTATGTTACCCGTCTTATTTGTAGCTTTCTAAAGTTGTTTTTTTTTAATCGTTTACCATTTTCAGTTAAATGTTAAAACCAAGCAACATACAAAAAATCTAATCTTTTCTCTTTATATTATTAGTTTAGAATGCTGCTGCTTTCTTTTTTTTGTTTCCTCATGTGATTATTTGACCTCTATCGTTCAGTACATTGCGCTGGTATAAAAAAATTCAACTAATAGATTGTATTTACTTTACTAACGACGATAATAAATGATAGCTTCAAATTAATTTTGAATTCTGTATAAGGCTCGTAAACTACGAAAAGCTTATTACTTACATTCAAGATCTGTAGGCGACAGTTTCGCTTAACTAAATTCTCATATACAAGCCGTGAACACGGCATATCGTATACACGTAATGAAAGTTTGGAACGTGAACTGCATTTTACGGGCTGCCTGTTCATAGGCATTTACTGAGCTTGTTTCTAGAGCTAAAATAAAGCGTTCCGACCATAATATTAATATATTAAAATAAACGAACAGGATTCATTAGGATATTATAGTTTGAAATGGATAAAGATATCGCTGCTTCAGAGATAGATGTCTTAAAATAATATAATAAAATATTTATAAATATTTATTTATTTTTGACATTCAAATTGCACGAGAATAACTACAGCACATTACTTCTCTGTCAACATTTTAATAAAATCAACAAAAATTTTTTTAGTTTTGTGAAATGTGTTAATAAATAATTAATAATGTTCAAAGCAAGGCAGGCAAATGTTCAAGGCAATCAATTAAAATACGAATACGGGTAACCGACGGATATTACAGCAATTTTTATAAAAAACAAAAAGAAAGTGTGCACAGTCTTGACAATGCATTATCTACCGGGAATAATCAATCGAATAAATCATAATCTCTCGCCGCGAAATTCAGAGCTTAAAAGTAAAAAAAAAATCACGTCACTGCTATCTTTTTTAGTAGTTATTAAACTATTTTTTAATGACATTGCCTTTATCTATTCTGTTCATACGCTTTTTTTGTTCACTTTACTGTATATTTATGTATGTATATTCTGTTTTCTTAGTTTGTGTGTCACTGCAGGGATGCCAACTGAAAACCAGCGCTCAGCAAATGCTAATTAGCAACCCGTTTTATATAAGCAGACAGCTTACAACTTTTTTTAATTATTATTATATTATTTTATTAATTATAAACTTAGTAAGTAGGTATTATATAATTTTTCCTTGTAATTATTTTTATAAAAGTTTTGATTTTTTTAAATTGTCACCTAAAATTAATTTCTTTTGTATTGTTTTATATCAAATAAATGTCTTTTTTTTTACTAAATATGTGAATGCATACCTCGAACACTGGTGTTGTTTGATAATACACGGAAAATTAAATTATTTTTATCGTTTTAAATGTGAAGAACTTTTATTTTATATATTTTGTAATTGAATAAAAAAAGCCTTACCCTCCAAAGAAGTGTATAATGTTCGCCCGCTATGATGGGCTACATGTAATACGAAATGAGCCTGTTGCCTTTTGCCAGACTACTAACTCAACATACTCGACTCGGGAATTAGTTTGAGACCTCCGCATGACAGTCGGTGCATAGTACCACTGAACTATCAATGCAATTTAATAATATTACAGCTACTTTACATGTTGAATATAATAAATTTATTATTTAAACCACCTGTGTAGTAAATAAACCTGTTTTACAAATAGTAGGTAATTAATGCTCTTTTAACATGAACATTTAATTTTAATTTTATTAGCAAATATAATTTCAAATTGAATTCACATTTAAATATATTAAAAGCTTTTCATTATAAAATAATTGAATCTTCCATCTTCTCGATCTTTTTGCCCGACTGCCGAAGTCAAGAAGGGTTATGTTTTTAATAGTTGTTATAAATTTGTCAATATTTTTCCGTACGAATATTATCATAGACCGTTTGAGATGTCGGCGAGCCAATATCGAAGTTAATTGCTTTGATCATCTCCCGACGGAGTTTAGACTCATTAAATTGATTGCTGACCCAACATTTTCACTTTGTAAATTTTTTTGTTAATTTCGACAGCCTTTTTGATTAAAATCTGAAATTTAGCAATTTTATTATTTAGATATTTGATTAAATGAAAAAAACATTTTACATATTTATTTTAAAATTGCTGCGTAATATTCTAAGCGTTCTAAATAATATATAATTTCCAAACTTTGTATCGTGGGTAACTTTACAAATATTTAGGTATATAATAATTAAGGAATACATAGTACACCAAGAGTCTCAAAACAAATATTTATTTCATTTCATTAAAAATATACCTACATAATAAAAAATAACAAACATTTATAAAACTGACTGGCCTGTTGGTCTAGTGGTTAGTGACCCCGACTGCTAAGCCGGAGGTCGTGGGTTCGATTCCCACCCAGGACAAACCTTTGCGTGATGAGCATGATTGTTTGTTCTGTGTCTGGGTGTAATTTATCTATAATATGTATGTATTTACAAAAAAAATAATGTATATAAGTAGTATATCAGTTGTTTAGTACCCATAACACAAGCAAATATAATTGCTTAATTTGGGGCTAGATGGCGCTGTGTGAATGTGGTAGAATATTATTATTATTATTATTATTATTACTTTTATTGAAGCATTCATCCATTTATTTATTAATTCCTTCATTTCTTTTGTATAAAGTAAACGAATAAAACCATAAAACATAATTTACTATGTAATCATACTTAAATAAACCATTCATCTCAATAGGACTTTCTCAAACTAAAAAATCCTCGCGGTGTCGTTCTGAGTAAAATTAATTAATTTCAATGTATTTTTTATCTTTGCAGATAACATTGAACGGCTCACAGCTTCCAGGGGTAAGTACTCTCCTCTTTGTCATTCAGCTCTCGTTACACTTTTAACTTTTATAGAACTTAGATAGGTATTATCAAATCATTATAATTAAAATTACTAACACACTAATTGTGTGAAGTTATTTATTTTGTTTTTAAAAAACACAAATCATTTGTTCTCACTAGTTCTATTTATTAATTTGCTCGTCGAACTAAATCAGGTAAGTACCAATGAAAGTATTTGGAATTATTTACATATTATGTATGTATTTTACGTGTCATCGCGTCCACACGTCTTTACGCGTCAAAAAACTAAAAGCCCGTCTGCCTAAAACAAATTAAAAGGAAAGAAGTCCATTTTTGTCGTGCGGACGCGATACATTAAAATTTCATATAGCCTATGTCACCCCCACAATCAATATGAATCTAATTACACCTCATATGTTAAATTTCATTAAGCAGTTTAGGCTGTAGAGCGTGCCAAAGAAATAGACATACATACCCACATACATACATACGCTCGAAAAACATTACCCTCCTTGACTTCGGCAGTCGGGCAAAAAGACAGAAACAGAAAGCATAGCACATAGGAAAGATGTAGGGCCTTCAACGTTTTTGTTTTGCGCCTAACCTATTCAAATTATAATCACGATCGGCCATCACGGCACGAATTAATTTTGTCTATCCAATCCTCTTTCGTGGGTCAATCGGCAAGCACGGTATACATTGTTGACATATATATCACTTTTATATTCATATCGCATACAATAAACGTGTTGTATACATATATTATTATTTTGTCGTTTGACAACTTGATTACCTATACATTGTTCTCGTGAAAGCTTTTGTTTGAATATGAAAAGGTGAACATGATTTTGCAGATATTGTGTGGAATACATATTTGTACTATATCTCATCTAGCTCGTGTAGCCAGACTACAGTTTCGACCCAACTTCATTAGTTTGTGGGTGTAATAAAAGTAACTAAGGATAATTAATGTTTAGAAAATACACACTGGAATATGACAATAGGTACTTTAATACATTACATTTAATAAAAATAAATTACACAATAAAAAAAAAAAAAAAACAAGATTTAGTTAGTGAAACCTGTGTGTTAGTCGAACTGCCTGAACACATATAGTACTTAGAGTAGTTTGAAACAAATTACCAAAAAATACAGGAAAACCTATTTTATGTCTTTGTAATTTGTTCAGGTCAAAGTCGAGGTCATAGTTTAAGATTGAAGCATTCAGGTACTAAGTGATATTTACTAAGAATGTTAAATACAAATGCTCATCGCGTGGTAGTGATATATCGATCAAACATCTATTGATTGAATGCCCCATGTATAACTCAGATAGATTAACAGTTATTCTTCCAGACAATTAAAAGTCATGTTTAAATAATGTAGATAAAACTGTAAACTTTCTAAAATAAGTTACCTATTATTATTTGATATAATTGTATAATTACAGAGGTCGCTATATAACCTTAGATGTTTTAAGCGACTGGAAAAAAAACATTTAAAAAACAGGACATTTAATTAATTTTGTTCGTTATTGTTTTACTGCAGTGCAGAATAAAGGACTTTTCTTATGCAAAAGAGAATGAAGTTAGGGTTTTAAACAATATACGATAAGGTATAAAAGACAAAGTTTTCTTAGTTATATGATCGCCAGTTTGTCCGTTTAAAAGCCACAAAAATTTCCAAATTGCGTCATTTATCAGTTTAATCATGTTTTTCATATTCTGATAACAATCACAGCGAGAACAATAGTGTTTTTGTTACAGATTATAATTGTACAAACAATTCCTTTATTTCGTACGATGGAGGAAAATATTATTCTGTATTGACAACAACAGGCTGTGTTGGCAGCTTGTTACTGATAACAATCGTTTATTTCGTGCAACAGGGGCCTTTTTATTGTCACCCGTTGGCCTTTGTAAGGTTTATTATATAACGATAGAAACATTGCGGAAGTTTTCCTAACTTTGTTTGTGGTTAGCGGTTAAGGTAGTAGTCGTTGCTATGGTTACGGGTAGTGGGTTTCCATTAAAGACTGAATATTTGTATGTTAGATAATATGTTTGTTTAGAGATGTGTTTTGTAACCATTTCTATCCTTTTATTGTATGTTTATGAATTTTCCGCCCCTTGAGGTGCGAAATAATCAATTTATTTTTTAAGAATTTTATGAATCCTTGCCTACTATCAGCCGAGGTGGCAAAAATTGGGGTAGGCCTAAATCCAGCAGTGGGCATCAAAACATGAATTTAAAATTATATGGGTAAAAGATGAAAATGAGTAATAATATAGAAAGTCGAAAAATGAACAATACTTTTCTGAAATTATAGATACAAATTCTTACCTATTTTAAGTTTTAAAATACTTTCTAAAGATATTCAGAATGAACATTAATAACATTTATTTAAAGACTTTTTCTTTATATACCTACGTTTCAACGTGAAAGATTGTGAAACATATTATTATTTTAGTTCTGTAGGTAATTTACAGTAAATGTAGAATAATTTAAATGCGTACCTATTTGTTGCTAAAAAGTGACAAACATTACCTACGTCAATATTCAATCAATTTACATAAATTATAATATGAGCTAAATATAGAGTTAAGTTAGTTTTTCTTTGCGATTGTTTTAAAAATAGTTTACATCTTTCTTCATTTTTTATTCTAAGAATTCAAACTACTTCTATAATAAGTTTATGAACTTGGTGCTTTAAATTAGTTACACAAACAAAATTCAAGACAGTTTTTAAAGGACATTTTGGCGCAGCGGCGCACAGCCTGAATATTCTGTCACTATTTTTACGTAAAAAAAAAAAGAAATTAACATACCTATTTCAGTAGCTACATATTTTTAACTTTCTTATTGATTTTCTTGTAAGATTTAATAAAGAAGTACTTAATCCTTTCTTTTACTAACGGGGTACGCAGACTATAGATAACATTAAAATAATTTATAACATGAATTAATTAATTACACGTCTAATCATTGGAGTGTATGAACGTCACCAGGTCAATGTCAGCTACCGCTACGTGACCAGACTTTCGATCACCGAATATCCTCAACATAACGTCCTTATCCAACCATTTATGATACAACAAAGACTAATAAACTTATCATCATAGTATAAATTAGTGCGAAATATGATCAACAGCATCATTCAAAAGTCTAACGTACACCATGAAGTTCTTAGTATTCTTAGTACTCTCCTGTGTTGTGATCGGAGTGCTGGCTGAACCGCCTCGCTTCAGACCTGCGAGGTTCAGGTTCCAACGCCAAGAACTAGCTCCTACGACTACGGATTCACCGACTGAAGCTACTACAGAACCATCAGGACCCTATCCTGCATCGGGATGGAAGCCAGCCGGCGAGCCCTTCACGCTGCCCAATGAAGACAAGCCTGCTGAACAATACGGACCTCCTGCTCCGTATCCTCCGTCTGGATGGAAACCTGAAGGGCAAGCCTTTGAGTTGCCGAAAGAAGAGCCAGCGACCAATTACGGAGCGCCAGATAATACATATGGACCTCCAGATAATACATATGGTGCTCCAAGGAATGCTTATGGAGCCCCTGATAGCACTGATGCGCCAACTACTGTAAATCCGCAAGCAGAAGAGCTTGAAGGTCCAGTAGAAGTACAGAAGAGTGTTGGAACTTACTACGTGTTGCTGCCGAACGGACAGTTACAGAAAGTGGAGCTGGTGACGGAAAATGATGTACAGAATATGAGATATACCGCTCGTCTCCAGCTGCGTGATCCTGCACCACTTTTGGTGTTCAGACCTTGATGTTTATAATGTATCGAATAGTGTTTATGTTTACATAATAAAGTGTAATGATAACAATTAATTCTTTTGTTTTAATATTGACTGTTTCGGTAGCGCAGTGGAAGTGTGAGAGAAACTTAAGATAGATTTAATGTGATTCATATTTGACCGAGTTGAAGAAAAAGGGCGGCAGTTAAAAATTATTAACTGACTTAGCTAGCAATAATTAATTTAAACATAACAATGATTAGTAGAAAGCTGTCAAAGACGTGTGTCTTACTACTTTTTAACCGACTTCAAAAAGGAGGAGGTTATCAATTCGGGTCGTATGTTTTTTTTTTTTTTTTTTTTTTTGTATGTTTGTTACCTCATATCTCGGTCATTTATGAACCGATTTGAAAAATTTTTTTTTTATTTGAGAGGGTATACTTTGAAATTGGTCCCATTTTTTTATTATAAGAAATGGTTCAGTGGTTGTATGTTTGTTACAACAAAACTCGGTCATTTATAAACCAATTTGGAAAATTCTTCTTTTATTTGAAAGAGTATACTCCGAAATGGGGTCCCATGTTTTTTTATAAAGAATGGTTTAGTGGTTTGGCTTTAATTTTATATTTTGTAACAAAACGTATGCAAGAATTGAAGACGTGTAAAGCAACACGTCGATGTCTTTTGCGACGAATTTTCTGACATTGACATATCCATGCTACAAGTGCGAAGTGATTTTCAAAATTCATTTTTTGTTAGAAACGAAGTGGCCCTGGATGAGTGACCATTTGTGTCGTTTCATTTTCAGCGTCTTCATTCTTTAGAAGCAGTTAGACTATGGTTATCACTATAATTTGGTAGTCGTTAAGCCAAGCGATCGAGAAAGTGTTGACAAGGACCTTATATCTCTATTTACAATCTTACCTCTCGTCTCTACTTTCTTTCAAACGGCGCGGCGCTATCTCATTTGCGCAGAACGTTTAGTAGGTCTATCCATATTGAATATATTTATACACAATTAATTCCCACTAAAAGTTTAAAAATAAAATAATTTTAGAAAAAAATGAAAACCGACTTCAAACAATACCTGCATGTTCAATCCTTAACTAAAAAGTAGAAAATAATATTTTAATTACTTCATATCAAAGAACATTAAAGGGGAATCAACGCAATCCTTGATACCTATAATACTTTACTATTTATAGTTTTAATCAGTTATTTTGGAGTCGGTGCCAGCCAAGAAGGATCATAATGACCTTCATAAAAATAATCTACCTACTAGCAAAAATAACCTACTCGATTGATCTATTAATAATATGAATAAAAAATATAGATTTAATACAAGAAATCGAACGGAATCTGATAAGTGCGCGTCAAATTTTTTGTGTATATCTGAACACAACTATCAATGATGTCTGCCTTCACGCGTATGACCGCGTTCGTGTAGTGCACTCAGGCATATCCTCCACGCGTGCCATTACCGCACCTTGCATTTTAAAAGTTTGTTGCAAAGCCAGAATTAAAGATCCTTCTTGGCTGGCACCGACTCCAAAATAACTGATTAAAACTATAAATAGTAAAGTATTATAGGTATCAAGGATTGCGTTGATTCCCCTTTAATGTTCTTTGATATGAAGTAATTAAAATATTATTTTCTACTTTTTAGTTAAGGATTGAACATGCAGGTATTGTTTGAAGTCGGTTTTCATTTTTTTCTAAAATTATTTTATTTACTAATGAGTGTTATGAAGAACTTTAACAACAGTCACATAGTAGGAAATTGAGTAAAATTTCGTCAAGTTACTTCAGTATGACAATATAATATTGTATACATATAAATTCACTAGTTTGATATTTGTTTACCTATATTCTCGCGAACATCTTTAATAATATTAATGATGTTTGAAGCCTTTGTGTGTAATCTACAAAGGTACTGGTTTAAATTACTTTTACAGTGTAAGATAGAACAGCTAGTTCTTCGCTTGATATTTATTACAAAAGTTTGGGTGCGTTTGCTTGCTTGGTGTTGAAATGTGTAGAAAAATAATAGTAATAGAACTTTGGCTACAGTTTCAATAAATTTTAGCCAATTAATTTTAATTTAGCACACAAGCATAGGTAGGTATATTTTTTATAGTCTTTCTCTTAAAGTCCAACGTACAATCGATTATTTTACTTGCGTGAAAACTACCGTTTTACTATCAGCCTTTATTAAAAGAAAATCGAGTAATCATCTCTATCACTAAGAATATAATTGCGTTAGTTCACCCCCTTTTAAAATAGTCAGTTTTAACCATTAGTACAGGCACCGATAGATACTAGTACATCAAATACGAACACGCTAAGGAGAACGCAATGCTTGCATTTGTTTATATGAAGTGAACTAGCTGTATTTGTATAAACTGTAGCAGAATAGTGGCAATTTAAAAACAAATGAATACGTTTTATCTTACGTTAAGCTTTATTTGATTATAATTAAATGTGTAACGTAAATTGTAGTGCCAATAGTTTATCTAAATAATATTAATGGCTGTAAGATGTCCTTGAAATGTGTAGGTATATCTATTGTTTTAGTCATAACGCATCTATAAAGAACAAAGGATGTAAAGTATGCAATACTAAATATAAAGCTTATTCGCACAACATTATAAAATTAAGACTGCACCGTTGGTCTGACTGCACCGTTGGTCTAGTGGTTAGTGTAACTGACTGCGACGCCGGGTGTCGTGGGTTCGATTCCCGCGGAAGGCAAATATGTGTGTGATGAACATTTGTATTTGTCTTTAGTCTGTGTGTTTCCTATGTATTATAAGTATGTATTTACAAAAAAAAAGTATGTATATGTATTATATTTCAGTTATCTAGTACCCATAACACAAGCTCTGCTTAGCTTGGGACTAGACGACAGTGTGTGATAGTGTCCACATATTATTATATTATTATAAGGAGATGAAAGAGTGCAAATTCATATTGTTATATACTTGGCTCAGTTTCTTCTACTAGTCGTAAAATCCAGTGTATCTCAAACTATAGATCATATAGATGCCAGTGTTAAATTTACGTAATTCCTAAAGAACTTGTAAAACAGCATTTATCACTTCAATGGTCGCTAATTAAGCTAGAATCGCAGCTGGCTAAGCGGTATTAAGTTTGATAAAGAATGTGAAGGCTTCGGTAATTAAAACATTGTGTCGTCTATGACGTCAGCGAATCGTCAGAATACTGAACGTCTTTGACGGACCATACATTAGTTACTGAATGTAGCGGACACTCACTAAGATTTGAAATTTACTTTGAATTAAAGTAGATTTTATTACTTGAAAAGAATTGTTCAGTGTATAATTTTGTGGTTGGGGCTATATTTCAGGTCAGAGAACTTTGATCCTTATAAACTGATATTTTAAGCTATATTATTGCTAAAGTATAAGTTAATTCAAGCTGATTTCTGCATCACTCGGCCATTTCGACGGAATAAGAATCTACGCATAAGAAAATCGATATAAAAATAGAAGAATAATCCATACTTACTTGCTTCGTTCGATAGTCGAGAACTTCAAAAATCCTTAATCCTTGCTCGATAACAGTAAGGTTATATTTCTCAATATTATGTGGTTTCTACACATAGCCTAGCCTAGAAAACATGTACGTAAGCTACAAAAATCACTAATTACTAGATTATAAACCGTGTGCTTATTTGTTTAGAAATGTAAAATTGTTTTATATGTAGCTACAATAAGGTATTAGTCTAATGACGTCTACCAATGATCGATCATAAGCCTCTGCCAAAGAGAGAAGCTATTATACCTTCTGCAACACAAATATTCAATCAAATAAGGAAATTATTTTTTGACCCAATCACTGTTAATGGTCAATTAATAAAATTATTGATTATTGAAGGCACAGCAATCATGATAATTGTTGAATTTATCAATGTCGGTTATTATTATTGAAATGAAGAAAAAGCTTTTTATAGAAAACGAATGTTTCCTTTCAACTCTGATCTCAAGGTTTATGCAGAGCGCGAAAAAACGTATTCTCTCTTCATCTTTCAGAAAAACTATAACACAAAGGTCAGATTAGTGGAACACATACTTAGCTGTAGGTATGTAGCTCGCAGAACTAATGGCCGTGAGGAAAGAAAGGTTTTAGAGTGGAGACTAAGACGACGTGGCGACAAGGTAGACCGTGAATCTGATAAGGGTGGCGAGCATCCGATGGATGAGGGCGGCTAACGGCCAAGGTAGCTAAAATTAGAGAGGCCTATGTCCAGCAGTGGACGTCTTTTTGCTGATATAGATAGATGGAATATTCTTTAATGTACACCAATTACAAGTTTATGATGATGTATCAAATTCACGAGCAAGTAACGTGACTTTGCCACTCACCGAATTAAGGTATCCTAGGCGACTTAATCACTACCTTACGAAATCTTCATGCAAGTCAAGGCAATGACAAGGCATCTACTTTTATAGCTAGACTATACATGCAATCGAAACTACACTATACTTCTGTATTGATAAGAGAAGAGTTCGCTTGTTTTCAACGCGCTTATCTTTGGAACTACTAGTCGGATTTAAGTATTTCTTTTTGCGTTTGATAGCCCAGTTCTAAAGGAAGGAGAAGCTCTATATTATCACGCTACAAAACACGGGAGTAGAGCAGTAACCATAGATGTAACTTAACGCGGGTGTAACCGTGCTGCGCAAAGCTGGTACGCAATTAAACAAATAATGCGCTTAAATAACATAAAGTACAAAATATAATTGTCAAAGAGAATAAATTAAACAGAATAAATTATTCGTCAACCGCTCAAAAGACGTCGCGTGCGTCGTTTGTCATACCCATACCGTCACACCACACCGTAGAATGTACTTGAACAAAGTAACTGTGAATAACGGCTCATTTAGTACTTTCCTAATTATTAATTTGCATACGTATTACACAAACGGCATTTGTCAACATTACTTACTTACATTTGAGCTCTAATTTTTCTCTCTAATTGAATGTTTAGAAATGGAGCTCAAAATACAATTAAATTGTATATAGAATGTTAAGCAGTAAATCGTGATTAGACTTCCACCAAAGCGGAGAGGAGAGAAGATGTTTTATTTCCATCAGTGTGGAGAGGGTACACCTAGCCAGGGTATAAAGTACGTTACAGTCATGACACACCATTACATGCATTGTAAACATATTGAACGAAAACTAAACAAATTGAAAGTAGTATATTATTGGGCATTCTGTCCCACCTGTCGCGCAGTCGAACAAGTTCGCCTACGCTCTGTTGTGACAGAATGCCCAATAATATACGATCGACTCGACTGTCTTCAGGATCTTTCACCGCTCATATCGTACCTACCACATATCGTGCCTCGTTGTCAAGCATCACTACGATGTGTCATGTTAAACACATTTTTATGACGACCAGACGGTTCTTATAAAGTCTTAAAGACGCGGAAAACTTTGCTTGCGCGATGTAGGATTTGATGTTTTTTTTTTTTAGTTCATCCAATGTGTCATAGATGGTGCTGTAGTACTTTTTGTAGTATATACTCACTGAGGAATCAGTCACGCGCTTGAATTTTATTACCTATCTGTCCAGAGTTGACCTATGCGCTCGATAGATGGCGTTTGACGTCGAATTAGATCTCGCTATGATTTCGTTACCGCCGTTAGTATAAATATTTTCGAATATCTCATCTATCTCGATCGAAGATCGAGCAAGTTCTTCTCGCTTCGGATAAACGTACTCGAAATAGACAGTAGATAGTACGTAGTGTTAAAGTCTATAAATATTCTTGTAATAAACAGTTTTACTTATTGTTAATCAGTTGTTAACAACAGTAATCATGAAGTTTGTTAAACAACCACAATCGCTGCATGTAAACACAATTTGCGATGATTTTTGTAAAAGTAGTTCGCATCATGGAGAATTGTTACCTAATTCAGTACGATGTATCATTTGTGGACCCTCGAATTGTGGAAAAACAAATTTACTTATTGGACTTCTTATACATGAAAACGGTTTGATGTTTCGCAATGTTTATGTCTATTCAAAAACCTTACACCAACCTAAGTACATTTTTTTAGAAAGAGTTTTACAACGGGTACCAATTATCTCACTCCAGAAATATCAAGGGAATGAGGAAGTCATAAGCGTTCAGGATGCGAAACCCAACTCTGTGATTATATTTGACGACGTTGCTTGCGAGAATCAAACTAACATGCGTGATTATTTCGCAATGGGAAGGCATAAACACATCGACTGTTTTTATCTTAATCAAACATATAGCAAAATCCCTAAACAATTAGTAAGAGATAATGCTAACTTAATTATACTATTCAAACAAGATGATATCAACTTGAGACATGTTTATGAAGAACATGTTAACACTGATATGACATGGACTGAATTTCGTGAAATGTGTTCAAAAATATGGAGTGAGCCCTTTAATTATGTTGTAATTAATAAAGATTGCCAGAAAAATAATGGATGTTATAGAAATAAATTTGATACTTTTGTAGTCTTTGATTAGAAATACAAATATTTAAGACTATGATACTTACATGATATCATTATTCTTTGACTGGCTCTTAATCGATAACTAGCTTATTCTATCGTAATGGAAAAATCACTGAAAAGACAAATCGTTGATGCTGCAGAAGCTGTAAAGAAAAAAGTACGAAGGATGCGAGATTTTGAGAGTGAAAACAAGCAAGCATTGGAATCAGTTTTTAGACCTGTAACAGAGTCTCTCAATTGCATAGCTAATAATACTAATAAACAAACTGAGCTCTTGCGAACTAAAGAAGTAGAAGAAACAAAAGTTCCGTTAAGAAACAATATTTTGCAGAAAGAACGTTCTAGTAATGACGAAGAAGACAGTGGCGCGGAAGAAAATGAATGTGATACCAACAGTGACGAGTCGTACCAATCATTAGGAGAGAACAATCAAGAGCGTGATACATCATCCTGGTCAATATCTTCAGAAGCATTGACAGATATTCCATTTGGTGTTCGAGCGGAGCGAGGGCAATTGATGTTAGGTTCTGCTTTCGTAACAATCAGCAATGATTATATTACCGTTGCTGGACAGAAATATCGAAGCACTCCCGGACTAAAACAATTGTTATTGAAAAAGGATGTAGATTTAAGCACCGTTACAGAGTCTGATATGCAGTATTATAAGATGATGTTGATTGCCACAAACGCACATCGTCGAGACTTTGACTCAAACAAACCAATAAAAAGTAATAAAGGACAAAAATATTTGCAAGTTATAAAACCTCTTTTCAAACAGCCAAGTACTATTCAAAGCTGTCAATCAAAGGGGAAAGGTTTACCCTTGACAAAAATGTGGAAAAAAAATGTTGATTTTGTATATTGGGATGACCCTAATGAACTTGTAGATAGGTTAAAATTATTAATTGCGTCTCGAGCTGCTGGTAACACTGGATTAGACAACGAAATTATTTCAATTATTGAAGAACTGCGTGAAATTAAATTGATTAAGTAATAAATAAATGGTATAAAATGTTCACTGCTCATTTTATTATAAGCCTTTAAATATAATACACCTTAAATATGAATGTAGACAAATTTGGACACCATATTCATAAGAGAATGCGTTTCTCTGAATTATTAGAGTTCAATGAAAATGCACTGCTAAAATCCGAAAGTGGGGATTTTGACATGAAAAAAACTAGATTGAGAGGAATAAGATCTCCTGTAGAAACAGACGATGCTGTGAATAAGGATTACGTCGATCGATTGCGTGATCAAACAATAAGTGAACTGAATAAAGTGTTTGGGTTGTTGCGTGCTCAAATCATAAAAGATGCACAAATAACAGTCCAAAACGTTTTAAAAGCGAAGATACCTGAAGTTTTAGTCCAGTTGGAAGATAAGTTTTATAACAAAGCACAAGTACAAAAATTACTTGAAAAAACTCCGTGATGGCAAAACAACAAATTGTTAATGAGCTACACAAAGCAGCTCGAAGAAACTTTGTTAGACGTTCAGTTATTTTAAAAGGCATAGATGATTTATGGCAAGCTGATTTGATAGATATGCAAAATCTAAAAAAGTTTAATAAAGGTTATAATTACATTTTAGTGGTGATTGATTGCTTCTCAAAGTATACCTGGACAGAACCAATTAAATCCAAGAGTAAACTTGATGTTACTCATGCATTTGAACGAATACTAACTACTAACAATCGAAAACCTAATCATTTACAAACTGATTCTGGAACAGAATTCTATAACGTCACATTCCAAAAGCTTATGAAGAGCTACAATATTAACCACTACTCTTCGTTTTCTACCAAGAAAGCTTCGATTGTAGAAAGGGTGATTAAAACAATTAAAAATAAACTGTATAAATACTTTAGTCTTATTGGGAACTACAAATGGGTAGGTCTACCATTAGAAGTTGTTTTAAAAACCTATAATAATACAAAACATCGTATCACCAAATTTAAACCAGTTGAGGTAAATAAGATGAACGAGTCAAAGATAAGAGAAAATATCCAAAAAACTCAAAAACATACATCAGAGAGATGTCGACCTAAATTCAAAGTGGGTGAAAATGTTCGGATCAGTAAATACAAACATATTTTTGATAAAGGTTACACTCCTAATTGGTCAACAGAAATATTTACTGTAAAAAGGATTAATAATACCATACCAGTAACATATCATATAGAAGATCATCGAAAGCAACCCATTAGAGGATCTTTCTATGAACAAGAACTTCAAAAAACTAACTATCCTGGTGTTTATTTAATAGAAAAGGTTCTTAAAAGGAAAGGAAAGAAACTTTACGTAAAATGGCTGGGCTTAAGTAACGAAGAAAATAGTTGGATTGATAAAGATGAAATTGTAGGTTAGGATTATTAATATATAACTAGGTTTGTAAGAAATATTTCGTTCATTACACTTTCTACTATGCAAGAGAATGGATGGACTAGTTAATAGTGTAATTAATAATCTGCCATTCGAACTCCATTTGCCTGGTTACAACTATTGCGGACCGGGAACAAAACTCGAAAAGCGATTGCTGCGAGGTGATCGAGGGGTGAATAAGCTAGACGAAGCTTGTATGCATCACGATATTGCATATGCAAACCATACAGACTTACCCAATCGTCACAAAGCTGATTTACAACTACTAAATATGGCTAAACAAAGACTTAAATCGAAAGATGCTGGGAAAGGCGAAAAACTTAGTTCATGGTTAGTGAGCAAAGCTATGAAAACCAAACTAAAATGTGGTTCCGGTATTAAAACGTTTAAAACTTTCGTGTCAAAAATAAGAGCAAAAATAAAAAAACTGAAACCAAGAGACAGTAAAACTTTAATTAACGCTGCTTACTTGGCAGCAAAAAAAATATTTCCGAATATTAAGAAAATTCGAGTACCGCGAGTGATACCCTTACCAAAGACGGGGGGTATTCTACCTTTAATCCCAATTTTTGCGGGTTTATCAGCTTTAGGAACCTTAGCTGGTGGTGCGGCTGGTATTGCAAAAACTGTTAACGATTACAAAGCAGGTCAACAAAATTTGCAAGAAACACAACGACATAATAAGGCTATGGAGTCTTTAAAGTTAGGCCAAGGTTTATACATAAGGTCACATAAAAATGGTAAAGGTTTATTCATAAAATCTTCAAAAAACTGAAAAATGAGCTACCTAATCGTGCTTTAACTAATGTAGACATCCAAAGGCACGCACGCGACATCCCACACTTTCGAGGAGTCTACATGAAGGATCAGTTACCAAGGACGCCAAAACGGATTGAATGTGGTATCGTTAACTTGGATGATTATAAAAACGAAGGTACGCATTGGGTAGCTTATGTTAAAATAAACAATTATTGTGAATACTTTGATAGCTTTGGAGATTTGAAACCTCCAAGGGAATTAATGCAGTACTTTAAAAATTGTGATGTTTTTTATAACTATACTAGATTTCAACAATTTAATACAGTAAACTGTGGACACTTATGTCTAAATTATCTATGGAAATTTTGGAATAAATATGTATAAATTTTATGTATTTCTTTTATTTCAATCATTTTCATCATGTCACTCACCTTATCGATAACTGGAAACTCGTCTGATTTATGTACATATTATCCTAATACATTACAACTTCACGGACATTATGAGTGTGCCTTATTGCATTTCTCAACATTTAATTCGATTCCGAACATTGAAAAAATGAATAATAAATTATATTATGGCTCTAATGAAGTCCTTGAACTACCTGAAGGTACTTATGAATTACAAGATATCAGCGATTATTTAAAATCGGAAATAAAAGATTGTTCAATACTAATACGATGTAATAACAATACTCTAAAAACTTTGATATTCTGTACTAAAGATATCGATTTTACTAAAGAAGGGACTTTTAGGCGATTATTAGGGTTTAAGAAGCAGATATTGAAAGCAAATAAATGGCATGTGTCCGAGTTACCAGTCAACATTTTACCTACAACCGTGATCAGGATAGAATGTGATATTGTAAGTGGTTCGTACATAAATGGTAATCCTAGTCACATTGTACACGAATTCGCCCTCAACGTGCCCCCGGGATACAGAATTATAGAAATTCCGAAAAACGCTATATACTTTCCAATCAACCAAAACAGCATAAGCAGTATACATATCAGGCTATTAGATATAAACAATCGCTTAATAAACTTACGTGGTGAAGAAGTGCAGCTATATTTACATCTTAGAAAAAATGATTGACTACAATAAATATGAGCCTCAACAAATGGGAAATACCAGTTCTACTAAAACAATCAAGCAAATAAGACCTCGGTCAAATAAAAAAATTAAATTAACACGGGACAATAAGGAATTTCTTAAAACGATCGGTTTGCTAAAATGAATATCTTAGATGTTTTATCTGCTCCAACTTACAATAACACTGTTGAGGGAATCGAATTTCATTCTTACAAACCCTACATAACGAGCTTCAACAGGAACGATGAAATCCGCATACCTATTAATCAACAGGATCTGTATATACTACCTTCAGCGAGCACTTTGTATTTGGAAGGAACTATAATCGTTAGCAAAAAAGATCCAAAAGAAAAAGCGAGTAGCGTTTCTTTAACAAATAATTTTCTACTCTACTTGTTTCAAGATATTCGATACGAACTAAATGGAGTAGAAATTGATAAAATAAAAAACGCTGGTGTGACTACTACGATGAAATCATTTGTGTCAATGAATGAGAGTGAGTCAAAGATATCTTATGCATGGGGTTGGAATATCGATGGCACTAAAAATATTAATGGAGGTAGTTTTTCTGCTTCTATACCACTTTGTAATATTCTCGGGTTTGCAGAAGATTTTAAAAAAGTAGTGATAAATAGTAGACATGAATTGATATTGTTACGAAGCAATACTAACCTGAACGCGGTAAAACTGAATACTGGTGAAGTTGTAGATGATGTTCAGATAAATAAAATTGTTTGGCGGGTACCGCACGTTAAAGTGTCAGACAAAGAGAAAATAAGTTTGCTAAAACTGTTAGAGAAAGACCGACCGCTCCAGATGATTTTTAGAAATTGGGATCTGTACGAATATCCTACTTTACCTAAAACAACGAAACATACTTGGTCTATTAAAACATCATCACAAATAGAGAAACCGAGATATGTTATTATTGGTTTACAGACAAATAGAAAAAACAATGCAAGCTCTGATATGTCTCAGTTCGATCACTGTCATATTCGTGACGTTAGAGTATACCTCAATTCAAACTACTTCCCATATGAAAATCTAAATGTGAATTTTGCTAATAACCGAATTGCTTTATTATACGAACAATACACTAGATTCCAGCAGTCATATTACGGTCGTCGCGCGGAACCTTTATTAAGCGAAAAACAATTTAAAGACTTGGCACCCCTCTTTGTTATTGACTGCTCCAGGCAAGCAGATAACTTGAAGACAGGTTCGGTTGTGGATGTAAGAGTGGAAATTGAAACTGATTTGGATATACCTGATCAAACTTCTGCATACTGTCTTATATTGAATGATTGCATAATTGAGTATAAACCGCTTAGTAATACTGTGAGAAAAATATCATGAATCCGAATACTATCATAGTAGATGTTCAGGGGTTTAAAGATCTATGTAATAATTTTATAATAAAGGAATTAGCTTTTGCTAGTAGCGATTATACGCAGTCATTTTTAATAAAACCACCATATATGTTTAAATACTTAACAAGTAACGAAAAAAGGCAAGTTAAATGGTTGGAAAGGAACAGAGGCATTTATTGGAATGAGGGTTATATCGACTACAGAGAATTCCAACGTATAATCGTTCCGTATCTAGAAAATAAGGAAATCGTTGTAAACGGTTTAGAGAAAGTGAAATGGATTAAGGATCTTTGTGAGAATTGTAATGTGTCTGACCTTAGTGAAAAAAACTGTCCTAGTTTCTCTGTGTTGTATGATAAGTACTGTGATGAAAAAAATAATTTAAATTGTACTAAACATTTAAAGATGTGTGCCCTAAAAAATGTGTTGTGTATTAAAAAACATTTGAATTTGTAAAGAAATGTGTATTTCAGTTTAAAGTAAATAAAAATAATGAAATCTTAAAAATGTGTTTATTTCACTAGTTTACCTGCTACAATAAAAATAATTAAATTAAAAGAATAAAACAAAAAATAACTTTAACTGTCTAACCAAAGTTACAACATTAATTATAAATAACAATAAACACAAAACCCTGAAAAATATTAAAAATCGCTGTCAATCAAAGATTTTGATATTTTTTTAACTAACGATTCCGTATCGTCCATAACACTATCAATAGCGTCTTTAACGATGTATTGTGCATTTATTATCACGTTCTCACTATCACTATCACTATCACTGGTATTGTTATTGCAGAGATCGATAACTGATATTTTTATCAGTTTTATCCCACGTCGATGCAGTTTACTCATCACGAAAGATTTTGTAGGTTGTTTCTTAAGAGAAGGCTTTTCTCGACGTTGTCGTTTGGTTTTTTTTTCCTTCGTAAGTTGACTGCAGTGCGGGGGTTCGTTGTAAATCATCTCAGATAGTCCTTCGTAAGGATCCTGAGCGTACTGGCTGAATACAATTTCTGAATCGCAAATCTGAAAAAAAAATATAAGAAAATTATTAGCTATTAAAAAAGAAAAATCAAATAAACAAATAAATATTAAAATAATTATTTTGCTCACCGATGACATGATTATGATGCACACTGTTAGATCAAATATCTCTTATTTTATTGTACAAGTACTCGAGACAGATAATATTTCTTAAACAGCTTAAAGGTAACTAATTTAGGCAAATAATTATATAGTTAATACCCTGACAGGAAACGAGCATTGCGACATTATAAGTTAGGGTCTGTTCACATAGACCTAATTGTTATACGGCGATGGTTTTCATTATAATGACAAAGCATATTATGCTCGTTATACATTTGATTGAAAATAACTCTTATCTATATAATAATAAAAGCGAAATACCACTGATAACAAAGCCTTTCAATTGTTGATATAAAGCGTGTATGAACTTGATCAATCAACAAATAGCAAGCTTGCATTTATAGTGTCATTGACAAGCAGTATATCATATTTCGTTATTGTAAACTAGTATCGCCCTCTGACGTTACCTGCGAATTATTGACATGAACCTAATTCGTTTATAATTTTATTGGTTAGCAATAATTAAACGGTGTATTAACAAATAAAACAATGTAAATTAATAATTTACTTCATTTAATAAACAATAATTACACTTAAGTACTTATTTATAATCTACAGATACAGAATAGTTACTATACATAATTATATTATACTAGGTTATCATTAACAATTATAATTGTTGAGTGCCAATGTTTTTATTGCTATTTGTTCTAGTTAGTATGGACTAAAATTCTCGTACGTATAATTAAAACGAAGAATTACAAACACATTTTTTTAATTAACCTATGCTGTTCTAACATACACATAAACATACATTTTTATTTTAAAAATGAGCAATGACCCCAAGCTTGGGTTGCGATTTTACAATTAGATATCGCGCGTTTATCATCATTGTTAGATAGAGCAATTTTGTTTACACTTTGTGTAAATATTTCGTGTTTAATGGATTTAAACACAATATTTTGCCTACGAATAACTTCACTATTAAATAAAACGTTTTCGTAATCTGTGATACTTAGATCACGAATAACACAAGATTTAACTCCTTTTGCTTTTTTAATTATTTTGTCCTCTGTTTTTATTGAATAAAGTTTAGATCTTAAACCGACGAAATCTGTTATAACTTTTCCTCCCATTTCATCTTTGAAAAGACCCGGAATTTTTTTATTCATTTGAGGTAACATAAATTGATTTTCTACATTATAGTTACTGGTGTCGAAGTATTGCAGTAACTGATGTTTTATATCGTGATAAAAATCGTTAGTGATTATTTCGTAAACAAAAGAATCCGTGTCTGTATAACATAATTTCACTCTTCCCTTATACATAGGTTTAATTATATTATAGTGAAAGTGGTACATGTGTGATTTAGATAGTTCTAAAACGGTGAAACCAATATATATAGGCTTGTCTAAAATTATCTGATCTGGTTTCATTTGTATCGTTACTAAGTTCTCGGAAAGAATTGATGCGCTATGAAAATAGGGGTTGTTCACGAGTCTCTCAGCGTAGGAAGACTTTTTGGTTTTGTTATTCGTATCATTCCACTGATTAACCAAATGAACAGACACTCTGTTTTCTGTGTTTTCCAAGGTTTTTCCAAAAACGCTATTATTTAACAACTTGAAGAAATCTTGTTCAAATGTACTGGTTGCCTTTTGTCGTAGTTGTGTATTTAATTCAATGTATTGCTTTAAATAGGGACTTTGTCTAAATGTGATGACTCTATGAATTTTGCGTAGTATCAAACCGTGCTCCAAACATTTTTTTAAATGCACATAATGAATCACATAGTTATATTTATTATATAGATTTGAAACCAGTTTTTTAGTTTTACCTCCAGGTGGTATGCATTTTTCAGGACAAAAAGGTAAGTCATTATGTTCGCTGTGTAAGGATTCAGGGTAAAGCAGATCGACTTCTAGTATGAAACCCCATTTCGCATTGTCATCAATACATTCAACATGTAATTGGTTTATTTCATTTTGATTTAAAAATCTAAAATCTGAATAGGGTAAATATTGACACATACTGTAACCGTAAAGGTTATTGCAGTCCAAATAAACTATAAAACATTGTGGTTTTGAAGCATCGCATTTTGATAAATACTTATTATTAGCTTTTGCATAGCGATGGGAGCACATACACAAACCACCTCTAATACCGTTTTGAATCATTCGTACGATAGCTAAGTCAGAAACGAGTTCAAGTTGAACACCTGTTTTCAATAGCATTGCGTCAAATGATAAACTAGGTGCGGTTATGTAAAACGCAGGGTCCAGTTTATAATGTTGTTTACAAGTTTTTCGAAAATTCTGGAATATATCAGTTAGTAACAGAACATCTGTTTTCAAATATAAATCAGTATATTCACCTAAATCTTTTATATTGAATTCATTCCAAACCAAACAAGCATGTTTATAATCTTCATCTGAAATAGCTTGGTTAGTTAGAACGCTGAAAAAATGTTGCCTCGATGGTAACTTGGTTTCTTCATAACATTTCCAGTTAGTCATATAATCATAAGGATACACCCCCTTCCTTGTAAGCAAATTAAATTGATCATTGTTAGGAAAATGAGAGCGTAGAGTGATGAAATCGTCATTATGCATAGTTTTCGCAAGTTTGTCTAAGCTAGCTCCTAAAAAACTAAAGGAATCTAGAAATCGTAATTGAACGTATTCATTTTCGGCGATCTGTATGAATTTGGAAAACGAAATATATTTTTCTTTAGTCTTTGGAATAATTGTTAACTTTCCAGGCATCTCTCCTAATTTCTGTATAAATAAATGACAATCGTATCCTGATAAGTTATGGAAAAATATCGGTATGAATTTAGGTATTTTATACTGTAGATTACAATGTCTATGAGCGGCGCCACGGTATCGTCCTGTTATATGACAATGATCTCTAACTTTATTAGTCCAAAGTAGGTTTTCACATATGTAACATTTATAAGCTTGTTGAAAATCTTGCGCGTCGTCTTCTGTAAATGTCATGACATGGGTTTCGGTTAATACTTTGTAAATCTTTTTAACATCAGCATAAAGAAATTCTATAAATTTTGAAACACAGTCAAAACCGCGATAACTTTTAAATACCTCCTTATTAAAAGTGTAATTTAACGAAGAAACAATGTTATAGGCGAATGCTACAGGCACGTGTCGTTGTAAAAACGATGTATTAGCAGTGTCGGGTTCACTAACGGATGTTGGTTCCAGCAATGTTTCGAAATCAGCGTATATGACGAATGGAATATTTTGTTTCCTATCATAATTTTTAAACTGTAATACAGATCCTTTTTCAGGTAAAATAGTTACGATTCCTCCACATAGATGATCATCGATTTGTTTAGGAGTAGGAAAGAACAATAAGCAACTTTCGCAAAAATATAATTTACTATGATGTTTCGTGATTTGGGTTTTAACAAGACGAGGCAAATCTTTGATGAGACAATAATGGGATGAACTATCATTTTCTAAGAACAATAGATGAATACTCTTAGATTTATCCTTACACGATTCAGGTTTGTACAGAGGACCTGTTATCAGCTTATTGTTTTTTAAACCGTATACGTATATATTTATAGATGGGTTATTTCTTTCAAAAATAACTATATCTGAAAAACTCATGGGAAAAGAAATATCCTTAACATTTAAAACATCTCGAAAGTGAGGATAAGATGTTACTCGCTCTGGATGTCGATTTGTTGGGTACAAGGCAGCCACAACGCACCACAAAAAACAATAATTATCATTATTGTGAATATTTAAACACGCCTTTTTGTTCTTTATAAACTTGGGTAAATCTATAAAATAAGATCCACCGAGTGGTTGATACTTATTAACATTGACTTCTAAATGTAAACTACTTAAAAATGACCATCCACTGTCTCTCTCCTCAAATTCTTCAATTTTTTTCAACAACGATGCGACTACCGTTTCATAAATAGTATTGAAATCATAATTAAAATGTATGACAAAATTTTTGGTGGCAAAAGATTTGATTTCTTGTAAATCATTTTTGTACAATAGAAATAAACAAAAATGTTGAAAATTAATTTTTACTGCGTTATGTTTTTTAAGTGAATCATCGATTAAAGATTTAACTTGTTCGCGAATATTACTAAAAAAGAATTCAGGAAAATTATTTGCTTCATCTTTGGATGCAATAACTCTGTAACTAATAATACGTCCTTTAAACGACGATCGTAAGATTTCAACGTTTTCAAGAATAGGTATAGTACTATTATTTTTGTGTTTATTAGTTCGTAAGTGACTGGTCCAGCAACGATTATCTACATAAACATTGCAAACCAAGCAATGAGGCATTTTGATACAATTATAAATGTATAAACATAAAAGTACTATAAGTAGTTAACTGATAAATAATTCGCTATGAGAATAATTGAAAGGTTAAAAATCTAAAGAACGATGTGTCAAAATTTTAAATGTTGAACGACAACACGATATGTGTGCCAAATCTAACAATATACAAATTACAACAAATGGTACAAAAGTGGTACTTGAATCCTTTAGATTTTCAACCTTTCAGCTGATACAGAGCAATAAAATAGGTACCTTATATAACAATAATTAATGTACTACATGCATCTGGTATTTGTATCCAATTTCCAGCACAGCTTCATGTTCTGTATGGTCAGCTTTTCAAGTATTCTAGTGTGATCTCAGTAGAAAAAAATAACCGACAGTCAATCAGATGCTTCCTGAAAATAACATACAAAATATTTAATTAAGTCTATACCCGCTCATTCCTTTGTGAGAAAGTAAACGTTAAGTATCAAATTTACCTTTTATTTTCCTAATTATTTATGTTTATTTCCCAGCCAAACTTCTCAACGTAATGCGGTGTACCTAATATCTTGATTTGTTTGGAAACGGTTTCGCGAGATTCCAAAGTTTTTAAAAATTAATTCTGAAAATTATAAAAATTGGATAAGTACTATAAAACGTCATAATATTATTATATTACCACTGTTTAGCACTCATTAAAAATGTAAGTAGGTATACCCGTTATTTTCCACAAATTATGAATAAATATTTCGCTTTGCATTTAACTTGCGGCAGTCAGACCAAACTCCAAAACACGCTTTCCAACACAATTCGATGTAAATAACGCTTCCTGAAAGAAAACATACATATAATTTAATTAAGTAGATACTTTAAACGTAACACGCTTAACACACGTGATAAAATGTTAACATTTACCTTTATTTTCCTAAATTAATAACGTCATTTATTTCGCGTTAATAAATCAGTCAACCACTGCACCGCTGCTTTATGATAATGAAAGCCTATGTTTTAGAATATTTGGTTTTTAAGCGAAACAATTTTTTCAATATTTTAATAGGTAGGTACATAATTAGTCATATGAGCCTGTTATTAACTATAATCATACGACCTTTTTCCAATAAAGTAACCATTTCATAATTTAATATTACAAGCAATACTTATTCAACAGTTTTATTTGACTTTATTCAACCTTCATATTTTTCTGGTCAACAAAATCTATTCCCATAAATCAGCGATATTAGGTAAGGATGGCACGCATTCACATTTACCTTATTGATCTAAATATCATCGTTTGCTTTTGATAATATAGTTTATTTTGTCAGCCCTAAGTTTTTTCGCTGCATCAACAATCGATACTGTTTGCGTCGAAACTGTTTGTGATCTAATTCCTTACTCTTCATTTTTACGTTGATACACTACGTACAAGAAAAGTAGTTGATTTATTCACTATAACTTAAGGGTTTGCAACAACTTTGTAATACAGTAGGATTATCACACGATTTCGTTTTTAAACATCATGTTTTCGAAGACCTAGATACAGTCGAATTTAAGTATTCAAGTAGGGATACCGTACTCAAAGTACTCTTTCATTAGTATACAACTATCGGTTGTTGTTACTTTCGGTGTTGATTGCTGACCTGCTGCCGCTCGCTGACTTCTTCCGCTCCGCCTGCCGTCACCAACTCATCAAGCTACCTTCTCAAGAAATCGACTGTTGATTGAAAAAATGTAAGTATAATAAATAATGTAAGTGTAATAAGTTTCACTGTGTACTATCCATCTCTTTACTTGTCTAAATTGTTATGTTGTCCTTTCTAAGGTTGTCTGGTAGAAATCGCCTAGACCGTGATGAGACCGTGACCGTGATTTTTAATTAAATGTTATTACGTTTATATTTCAGGTCCGAATATGAGTGCGAGGTCTATCACCCAACTGCTGTAATTGAAAAGAAAACTACACACACACGCAAGCAGCCTGTCGCCAACAACAACAGGAAGCGCAAGTCAGGATCATCAACGAATTTATTAGAACCAAGGTACCTAATCAAAATTTGTTATAAAACAAAGTTGAGTTTTCGCCTAGATATTCAGATAAGAAGTGCGAGCGTTCAATTAATTTTAAAATTTAGCTTCGAGCACACATGATACATTTATCATAGGCGATTGATGATTTTGTGACTGGCATTGTTGTTAGGTTTATAGTGTTTAGTGACTTGTAGCGTTCGATCGCTTCGATGCTAGCTAACTGCGTTCAGTTGCTACTTCAAGCGTTCAAATGACGACATGACCGTCGCGACTAGATTTTGTATGTGTGCTGATTGAGGTGTTGGAGCTTCCGATAAGCTACTGTTGATCACTGATCAAGTCTGGTTTGACCCTAAATAAATTATTTTCAGAGACGGTTTCACAAGATGTTTCAGAAGAACTAACATTATTTTTACTCAAGTATTGTTGATATGATGAGTTGACTGCCTATGTGGTTCGGTGGTACTGCATACGGACTGCCACGCTGAGATCGCGGATTCGATTCTCGCTCAGTGTGTAGGTGTTGCTATGTATAATATTGTATGTAATACTGAGCGAGAATCAAACCCACGACCTCTGCGTGACACATCGACGTCCCTACACAGTACCACCGAACCACAGAGGCAGTCACATAGCATAACCACATAGTATAATTTCTACAACGCTTAAAATACAGTCATTTATTTTTTATTTATTTATTTATTTATATATACACAACATACGACTATCTTTACAGGTAACGCTTAACCTAATGCGATAGTGTACCACAATAACATAAAACTTAACTTAATCTAAGTTACTAACTACACTATAAGTGACCTTTGTGAATCCGTTTAATGTACACGAAAACAAATCAATTTGCCCAGCCACGATGTTGAACGTACGCAGCGCTCGCGTCAGTGGAGCGTGAAGCAATAGGTTGGTACGCGCTCGCGGCACCTCCAGCAACGGAGGTCGGCGCGTATATTGCTTGCGATAACCTCAGCTTTATGTATCTTTGTCATCGAAGGAAGAGACATTTGATTTGAGTAAGAAATAATGTAATTAACCGTTTTGTTTTCTATGTTGTTTCAGTAAGAAAACAAAGACCAGTCCTATCGATGTATTCGGGGTCAGTTGGAATAATGATACTGATACAGAGGCCAACGGTGGGTCATCGAGCAACCAACTGGTTTTATCATCGTTCTTCGTAAACCGTGTGGCTAATGGCACCGAGCAACGAACTGCAAACACCGACGGCGAATACTATGTCGATTGTAAAGTTTACAAAACAAGTGATGCGCGTGACACTGATTCCATGATGTTATGGAAGAAGGCACTTGTTCGTATTAAGTTCCAAACCGATACGGATACATTGCAGTGGCGTAAATTGCAAGATTTCGTACGTTCGGTTGACAAATTGTTTGAAGAACCTCCAAGATTTTATAAAGATAAATAAATAAAATAATTAAAAGACCTTTGTCTTGTTTTATTAAATGAAATGAGGTAAGCGTAAAAATCCGTCTTAGGAATCAATTAATCCGTAAACGATACCAAAATACACAACACTACTACTACACAACTAAACACTTTTTTGTTCAAAAGGTTTAAATGTATACAAGACAGTCGAGTCGATCGTATATTATTGGGCATTCTGTCACAACAGAGCGTAGGCGAACTTGTTCGACTGCGCGACAGGTGGGACAGAATGCCCAATAATATACTACTATTGAACACAACCTGAAGTCCTGAACGGTTAAAGAACTAAGCTTTCATTTAACGATAACTGGTCGGAAACTGTTGTAATTATGTCATTTATAACGGATAGATTTAATTGCTGCACCCGCATTCATTTGCCGCTCCCTTACTTTGCTTCCGTACAAAGTTATCTACGTGTTCTAGCTCAACTTATTCATACACGACGTGTTTCCATGTTCTGTTCAATGCTAATAAGTGTCTTTGTATGCTGTTGTATTCTCGAATATTTTGGTTAATTTACGTTTCGTACAATATTATTAGTTTGTTTATATCAGCGGCTCTGGGTTTATTTTTCAGTTCTTGCCAAATTTCATCTTGTTTAAAAATACTGCTACATTTAGATTTATTTATTTTTCTTCAAAAATCGTTAATATTAATTTCAACGTAATACTTGCAAAAATAAAAGACCTTCCTTTGAGGTATGAAAACCTAAACACAAAAAAGGCACATGGAGCTCATTAAACATAAAATTATTTTTCCACAATTGAGTAAACATTTTCAGCAATTATGCCCAAAATCTCTTCTCAACAGACCACCATCTTAACTAATAATATACTAAGAGAAAGATTTGACTTTTTTGTATGTTTGTTTGTAACGATTCAACTAAAAATATAGGTTACCGATATAAAAAAAAAATACCTTTAGAAATATAAGAAAGCGGGTAACATAGGTTACGAGTATATTTTATTATGTTTAACATATTTTTAGTAATTTTCAGAATTTCAATATTTGTGAATTTGCAAATCAGTTTAAAGAGCAATAATATTTCGCAGATAGTATTTCAATCATATTTTATGTTGGCGTTTGTTATCAGACTAAATTATTTGAATTGTTTACATTATTTTAACCATAATCAAAGTTCACCTGTTGTTAAATCCCATAAATGGGTGGGACTTCATTATCTCCTATCACAGTGCCACTCACATAAGAAGGGATGGCAGTAAACACTAAACAGGGGCCCTATCAAAACCTCATATAGCAATCTTATTATAAACCTTACTACTCTATCCTTGTTTTTAATGGTACAAAAGAAAAAGACAAAACACAAAGTAATTTTAATTTTTAAGGTAGTTTTCATGTCGAAGAACTTTCTAGAAGGTGTTAACAGTACGGTAAACAGTAGAAAATAGAGCTATTAGCAGCAAGATTTGGACTTTTCAGCTCTTCACGTGTGATAATGAATATGGTTCGTATTTAATATTCTACCACATTCACACAGTGCCATTTAGCCCCAAATTAAGCAATTATATTTGCTTGTGTTATGGGTACTAAACAACTGATATACTACTTACATACATTTTTTTTTTGTAAATACATACATATTATAGATAAATTACACCCAGACACAGAACAAACAATCATGCTCATCACACAAAGGTTTGTCCTGGGTGGGAATCGAACCCACGACCTCCGGCTTAGCAGTCAGGGTCACTAACCACTAGACCAACAGGCCAGTCTGTATTTGTATTTCTATGTTCACCAGCCAAGCCAAGTTAATGGTTTAGGTTTAAAGGACAGTTTTGTCGGTAGTAGATCCACGCTGGTTTCAGCATAAATGGGCCGGATCGTCCGAGGAAGTACTACCCTCTCATAGAATAGAGGTATTGATAATGAGAATTCATGCATCTAATACCTACGTGCAAAATATCTTTGTAGCACATTACACACACGTAGGAATCAAGTTCATTTGGAAAAGGTCTATACCACGATATCTAAAAAAACTTGCAACATACAAAAAGAGATACAAAGATTTTATATCATTTTGTTATATGTCATCAAAAATAATACAGCTTCATTTATAATAACATTTTATTCAAGAAAACCTACGTCTGATGAAAATGATTTTTTGAGTTATTAGCTTGTTAAGTTAGCGATATAAAAAACTGATCAAATTACGTATCTGCTAGGCGTGAATTCTTGCGGAATTTGTCTTTACTTTTCATATGGATTTGTCTAACACCTGTAATGAGAAAGTTCAGTGTACAAATTTTATAGTTTATTTGCTCAGCAGTGGGATAATACGGGTAACGGTTACAGTTGTTAACGTTAAATATGTTGGAATAGTTAACAACCGGTTTACGTTATTAGTTTTGTGTATTAATAAAACCCACAACTTCTTACAGAGTGGTAGTACCTACTCACTCTCACTGCGCTACTGACACGTGAGTAGATAAACGGTTTATCTATTCACTAGCTGCGCCCACGGCTTCGCCCGCGCGTAAAATATGTTTTGTTGTAGCCTATGTCCGTCTCCGTCTCCGTCTCCGAATCTATCTACATACTAATTGTCATCGAAATCGGTTCAGCTGTTAAGGCGCTAAGTGATAACAAACACACGCAAACACAAACACAAAAACAAATACATACACACACAAACTTTCGCATTTATAATATTAATAGGATGTGCTACTGAGGCACTCCTATTACATTTTATTTAAGTACACTTAATCGCCAATCTTTTCAGCGTGTCGATGGCAAGTAGATTTTGTCAGACCAGAACTTAGTTACAGATATTGCATTCGATCTGTAGCGGAGAACAATCCTGCTGTTTGGGCACGCAGGACACGTCATAGGTGTTCCATCGTTTGTGGAACGACACCGTATACACAATTTAAGTTCATATATCTAACATATATCTAGGTTTGTATATCCGCATTTCTAGAACCCATAACACAAACATATAATATGCTTACTTTGGGTCTAGATGGCGTTGTGTGTAGTTGTTGAAATATTTTTATTATTATTATTATCATTATATAATCCACCTGGAAGTATTGTCCTTTCCGCCAATCTTATAATCTTATATTTACCACTCAAACTAATTTTTGAAATGACATACGACTATAAATTATGCGGTTCTTATATACCGTTATGGCTAATTCTAGTGTTAGGTTAACGACGTTTAAAAACCTGATAAGAGAGAGAGTATTAATCCTTATGTGCCTCGGAGGTAATACAAAATGTCCTTGGTTGATCATTATATTAAATATCATTATCGTTATGGTTATGTCCCGGTAATGTGCGCAGGGAGAATAGGGTTATTGCGTCATGAAAAGGGTGTTTGATGCGTGTACTAGAGATTTTGAAGTGAATTTTTCTAGTCTAAATTAGTATTTATATCATGCAAGCATAACTGATGGGTAAGACAGGTCAAATAACTGCATTTAGGAGAGGCCTATGCCCAGAAGTGGATGACTTTTAGCTAAAATGTTAAAAGAGTAAAGCCTTACCACTAGCTGCTAAAGTGTCTGATATATATCTAACAGATATGCATCTTCTAGTTATATCTGTTTAAGATTTTCAAAAGTTTATTTGTCATTTAAGGTGATCAGGCCCTTGTGGAACTGATTTTTGAGTAGTATCTCTCAGTTAAGTTTCAAATAGGTTATCACGCACTTCATCAGCAAGTAGTGAACCAGGGCCTAAGTAGACTGTTATAAAGCTAATTGTACTTTTTAGGTCGATTACCCACTGCTAAACAAGTAATCAATATATTTAAGGTAATGGGACACACGTTTGGCAGCCTAATTTGCTTGACGCTCGTCTTGTGCTGGATGACTTTCTGCCGCCTTT
Source organism: Parascotia fuliginaria (assembly GCA_963082885.1). Lineage (NCBI taxonomy): Eukaryota > Metazoa > Arthropoda > Insecta > Lepidoptera > Erebidae > Parascotia > Parascotia fuliginaria. The sequence goes on along the minus strand of OY720180.1, from coordinate 1,670,017 downwards.
CTCATGTTTAGACCACTATCAGTTAGTTGACTGTTTTAGCTAATGATTTCTGTTTTTAACCGACTTCAAAAAAAGAAGGTTCCTCAATTCGACCGTATATATATATATATTTTTTTTATGTGTGTTCGCGGATAAGATCGTCGTTTATGATCCGATTTTTTAGGTTACCATTTACCATTACGAAGTCGTATACTTATTTGCCACCAAAGTTGTATAAAAGCTTTACCCACATCCGATAACATAAGTATTTAGTACGCGAAAGAACATTATAAATAAAAATGTATTGTTTTTTATATTTAATTTAAAAAAATTAATATCAAATGTTACTTACGATTACGATAACCGTTCAACCCTTCAAAATAATTATCTTTAACCAGCCAGTAGTTGACGATCCACTGCACTATGCCCCTGATGCTGGTAAAAGCCAGCAGCATAGATATCCAGGTCGTGTCGGTGTGTTGCTTGCGCCGCGACATCAACGGACGGTCGTTCATGGCACGCAGGTGACCGTTTTGAGATACGTAGCCTATGATAGCAGCTGAAATAAAAGCATATAATATACTTATAGCTTGTGTTATGGGTTCTAGAATGCGGATATACTTTTTTTGTAAATAAATACATATTATACATAGAAACACTCAGAGCAACGAAAACAGACATGTTAATGAAGACAAATATTTACACTGAGTGGGAATCGAATCTGCGACCTCTGCGTGGCAGTCCGTACACAGTACCACAGAATCACAGAGATAGTCAATATCTACATAAATGTAAACTTTATCAATATTCTGGTATAGGTACTCAAATTGATCAATTAAAACTAGATACATAAACACTCAGCTATTAGTCAAATTCGATCGCTTCGCTTGTCACTCCGCCACCTTAAATATGCAGTCTTAAATCCTTAGCCACAGAATTATCTAACAATAGCACAGAATAAACGGAATCCGTCTGCGAGTCAAAGCGAACTGAACCATCAGTGTTACTGTGGCTTGAGCACCGATCAATTATTGAGACTGGATGTTGCGTCCCTATTCCGATTGTCAAGAATCGTACGTCTTACGAAAAGACGACTTATGTCTATGATTGTGTAGCATTAGCTTGCCGCTGCGTGGTTTCATTCGCGACTTTGCTTACTGATCTACTTCCATCGCCAGTAGCGTGATGTTACATTAACTAGGTTATCATACGCAAAAATCATTATTCAAATCCGACTGGTAGTTGCAGAGATTATCACGTTCAAACAAACAAACTCTTACGCTTTATGTTATAGTATAGGCAGATTAAAAACGAGTGGACCCATTTTAATTTTTGTACAGTTTCAATTGTAAGTGAAAAATTTATCAACATGGATACAATTAATTAACAGAAAGCATTATTATATGTATGCTTTCAAGCACTAACGTGTTCCTACATAAGTATACACATCTACATCATACTACATATTCTGCGATAGGTGGTGAAGTATTATCTATAATTAAGCATTTTACAAAAACAACGCTAAAAAGCTACAACCAAGCTTTGTATGCCATTAAATATAATTTTGGTAAAAGAAGAAAAACGAAAAAAGAAGAAGTTGCTGAACAAAACTCATTAATACTTACTAGCTTTGCGCGGCGCGGTTTCACTCGCGTCTTTGCTGACTGCTCTGCTCCATTCCTCAAGAACTGACCTATAATACGCAAAAAACAAAAAACTATTCCGACTGGTAGTTGTAGAGATTAACGCGTTCAAACAAACAAACAAACAAACTCTTCCCCTTTATATAATATTATAGATTTTAAAAGTAGTAAATCTATATTATTATGACTCTGTTATTCTAATGACCGAAACACTTCAATTTTAGTTTTTACTACTTAAAAAATAAGGTGTTTACTGCCTGAGAGTATAAATACTTACATTCTGTGGCCGTATATTTAGCATCTATTAAAAATACAACGGCATGCACCAAGTCCACCACTAGCAAAGCTATGCCAATCAATGTGAATGGTAATAGAGTCGCGTAGAAACTGCAGGATCTCTGTCCTTGTGTCACGTTGATGATTGCGAATAGAAGCCAGAATAAGTGGAGACAGAGCCAGAGCTGAATTTTGCTGAAAGACATAAAATTTTTTTTTATATATATTAGCCTACCAAAGTGACTCCACCCCGCCTGATGGTAAGCAGTCAGTGGAATCTAGAAGTGGTGGCCACCATACCAAAAGCTATCGTCTTAAACTGCTGGTATGGTGGCCTCCACTATGGTATGGCTGGGAATGGGGTTAGAGGAAGGGTATGAGGGAGGTGAGGAAAGAGGAAAGGGGGAAAATTGGGCCTCCGGCACTCTCACTCACCGAACGAAACGCAGTAGTAAGGATACTGCTACTCTTAAGTCGATCTTCTATGAGAGGGTAGTACTTCCCCGGACGATCCGGCCCATTCATGCTGAAACCAGCGTGGATCTACTACCGTCAAAAATACACTCGTCATCAGAATTCTTCATATAGTACACTAGCTTTCCGCGCCGCATTTTCACCCGGACGGCTAGCCGGTCAGCTTGGTAGTAAGCATTTATTCATTACATGTTGTATATATTTGATACTTCAGTAATATCATAAATAAGGTTATGACTGGTAGTGAATTTCTTTGTAATTTCATGAGCCCTGCCTTAAGCATTTGCAGAAAAAACATTAAATTATTTTACTGTAGCCTCTATCAATTTTGTATTTACCCGTGTGAACTATTACGCCATACCTCTCTTCCAAAATTCCACTATAGAGTCCAAGCTTACTTACGATGTTTGCCTACTGAAATAACACTGCTTTGAGTTCTTTCCCCAGTCCATGTCAATTAATTCAATCTATAGAAAATAAATAATATCTACGTTCTAAAAGCTGCTGCAATTTTGTTCTTGAGAGGCCACACGATGTTACCATATACCCTATCTTCGCTGACGTTCGTAACGTTGTAGAAGTACACACGACCACACGCCTTGGGATCATACAAGTAGAGGAACTTCATTAACGTGACTTCGATTAATTCGTCCTTATCAGGAGCGAGCCTACAGTCGAGCACCAACCAGCTGATCATGACGCAAAATACTGCTGCAAAAGGCCAAGATATCTATTATTCATTACTAAAAGAAATTCTGAATTTTTTTTAGCGTGGCATAATATAACAATAAGTGTAACAATAGAACTGATTTACATAAATAGCCTTAGTTTAAGTAAACGAAAATAACAAATTAATATGTACTCACTTTGATATAAAATCACGAACAAACTCCAAGTGCCTAAAGAGCCCATTATTCTCGTTTATTATTGCGTCTAAATAACATTACGCTTTTAAACCAAGCTCACCTTTAAACTCATTACAAAACGTTTCCAAGACAATCTAAAGGCAAACAAATTTCAGGTAGGCCGTGCACACTTTGCTGTCACTAAAATTGGTTCATCCCATGTTTTGATTACAGGTAAAATCCAAAATTAATACCCAGTCCCCCGCCGAGGTGATAATGAAAAATTTAATGTCATCCTCCGACCAACGTTTTAAATTGAATTCTCACAAGAACAGAACCACTTCATTTCATTTCTCGTTATCAAAGGTCTCTTAGCAAATTCACTGAACTTTAATCAATAAAATACGTTTCATCATTTTAAGCTTTAAACAATCTGAGGTAAGTCGGCGAATGTTGGAAAATCATTCTAAAATCGATTCAATTTATTCTTGTGTCCAATGATATTTCCTGACGTTAAGTTACCGTAACATAAATGATGCGAAGAAGGAAAAGAAAGAAAACAGAGACGATTAATTATCGCGTGGCAAATCAATATTAGTACGCTTGAATAGGAGTCAGATACATCACACATAATATCTATATTAAATTTATTACATTAACTTTAGAATACATAAAAATAACGTTAAACATAAACTAATAATCATGCATTACACTAATTATACAGATTTGGTCTCATAACACCAGTTCGGTAGACCAGCGCTTTCTGTTCTAATTGAAGTTGAATACGTTGGGCTTCAGGAATTACAGTGTACCGTTCATTTTCATATTTCCTTGTAATTTCTCTTCTTCTTATTTGTTTTCTTATTAATTTTATTGTTCTACAGCAATAGATATTAATTAGGAAGATAATAAAGCCACGCATCCAGCAAATTGAAGCTGCTATAGGTAGCCAGCCGGCAAAATCTTCGTACGAAGTTAGTTTTAATGTGGAACCCCAACCACTGTACCTGAGCACCATTCCTGTGGACAGGCTTTGTTTGATGTGCGAGATGTACACGAGGCTCATGGATACGTCGAACAAGATCATGAAGATACAGGAATAGAAGAACACGGCTAGTACGAACTTGAGGTAATGCGCGTCGGTACTGTTTTTAGCAAACACCCGTAACACAACTGATATTAAGAACCAACAGCAGTGGAATGTGAGAGAAATAGCTATGTACCTGAAAATAAATTATGGTTAAGATATAGAGGTTTGATATTACCTAAATCTTATTGTATAAGATTCAAATTAATTAAAAATGTCTAGGTATGATAGAAAGTTTTCTATATTCTATGCTACTGATGCAGTCTATTGCTGAACTTAGGCTCTTTAAAACTTTTCCTTCTTTAATAATCTCTTTCTATGTCCGTATTTTCAAGAATCCGAGAAATAACTACTTCTTAATGATATGATTTTATTATAGCAAAACCATATTTTCAGCCTATTGAAACAGTTCAAAATACTATTTTATTAGATATTAACTTTCCGCAGCGCGGTTTCATCCGCGTTTTTGGTTACTGCTCTGCTCCCGTCCGTCGCCAAAAGCGTGATGTTACATAGCCTATAACCTTTCTTATGAACTGAACTATTATACGCAAAAAGAATTATTCAAACTTGATCGGTAGTTCTAGAGATTAGCGCGTTCAAACAAACAAACAAACTTTTCCGCTTTATATAATGCTTTATATAAGATTTCAGTTGATATAATCTTAATATAATTAGACGTTTCTATTGTACGCTTTCATTTCCATTATTATTGAATATAAATTTCAATAGCAGTTTCGAATAAACAAAATAATATTTCAATATAAATAGAAACCTTGTTAATGTGGATTAAAATAAATGATTTCATTATAAACTTTGGCGTATTTAAATCTGGTTTATTAGTTATAAAGGAGTTTAGCTTTCACATACGAAAGCTTTGAAATGGTTCATTAGGCTTTATTTACAAACTCGTGATAAATGTGAACTTGCATATACTTAATGCACAATGGGCATTCAGATTACTTTTAAATTGTGTTTGCCTTTTGGGGCATACAGTGCGCTATAGTTTTGAATAGAAAAAAATATAATTACAATCTAGTTTTCGCCGAGAGCCTGGTTGAAATAGTAGTAATAGTTTTCGTCCAGGGAATAGGCAGTATATCGAGTCCCCTTGTATTGTTACTAAACTTGATGACAGGAGGTCCCTTAGAGACCCTAAGTTTGAAGGCACACGCTTCGTAGTCAAACAAGTACATGATACGAGCCAGTTTATCGAAATCCCAAGAACACGTATCAGGCTTCCAAACACAGATTAGAATAGTGATGCTACCGATAAGAACTAAAACACCTGAAACGGAAAAGCCGTTTTTAGCCGTTATCTCATATCAAGGAGCATGAATACAATGAGCAAGATGGCCAAAGTTGGCGGAGACTATATCCGGCAGAAGTATTTCGGTTTTTTTTTTGTAAATTAGTCGGAGTAATTTTAACCAATATATACTTTTGCTCTATATAACTTAACAGTTAACTAGGATATGGTCCACTTATTAGTAGTTAATCATTGGAATTGTGTTCTTTATGTACCTATTACAAAAATAAAATTGTAGAAAAATAAACTTTATTTTCTCTTTTTCTTTCTTGCTTCTATATAATACAATGGACTAAAAAGTAAGTTGCGTGGACCATATTTGTAATAGTTCAACTAATTGAGCACATTTTTATACCACCGAGCTGTACAGCTATACTTACATTGAATAATAACAATGTCCGCTATCACAACGCATGTCATCCTATCTCGCGTTCTCATGTGAAGATAAATGTCGCTGATGCTTTGAGGAAGCATTTTAAGGTTTGAGAAGTTCGTCCTGAAACATGTTTACGTAATTGTTTCGAAAATAAAAGTACAGAGACAATAGTTTTGAACTATTGAAATAATTTTGGATTAGAATAATTCAAAATCAAGATTAAATCTAGGGTATGAGTCTAAAAGGGACTGGGATCATCAATGAAAGCTGACTTGCTCTTAAACTGACTGCTTACCATCAGGCAGTGTTGTTAATGAAATTAAATGATAACCATCTTTCCCGATAATTTTATTCACCTTACTTGCATGTACTTAATGCTTTATTTAAAACTTACCTCTTTTTAAACAATTATCTCTATATTTATAATTAACGGCTTAAAACATTTCACTCCACTTCGCCGGTGAGTTGACAAAACAATAGTGGTGTTTGACGTTTCGTATTATTGAAGTTCGCTATAAATGGACGTTTGATCTTTCGTGCGGAAATATTACTGATCAGTAAAGAGTATTTATACATGTTAATAAATTATGAATTGACCAAAAGTCGATGAGCTTTAGTAATAAGGATTTTCTAAAACAGCGCTCAAGAGGTGGCAGCTCTAAGGCATCATGTCCAGGCACCTGTCAAAGCGCTTTCAATCTTTGATATACAACCGTGAACGATTCTATTGATTTCAAACTGTAAATGTATTTAGAATTTTGATTTTGAATATTTGTATACCTTTCACCTAAGTGGCGCCAACTGGTGGCGAAAATTTTCCTAAAAACTCATTACTTCACTAAAAAATAAATTTCAAAGATGGTGGGTACAAAGTGTAATCCCGACTCTCTGGTAGCGACTTATTGAATTTTCTCATTCGATAAATTCATACCGTGTTTACTTGTTTTGACCCTGTACACCTTTGTGGTCTTTTGTGCTACATTTTTGTTTACTCTTTCTCAAGACAAAGAGCCTATTTTTACACCTACTTTATGAGTCTAGACCAAGATTTTGAGAGCCTTTTAAGTAAATTGCAGTAAATTTATTAAGAATCAACAAAAACGTGCGTAAATTACATTTCCACCCACATAGTCGCGATGTTACATAAAACCACTAAGTTAAACTAAACTTTACTTATAGGTTTCACGTATGTAGTCGTATGACCGTCTGGTTAATTAAGTGTTGACAGTTTTATGTCTTCCTAAGTTCTCTGTTTAACGGCAGCGCAGAAATATACGGGAGCGGAATGAGAGCGGTGCCACTATAAAGAATAAGTAGCAATTTTATAACACAGGCAGTATTTAATACTCAGACATTGTTGTGCCAAAAGGATAAGAACTCGTCATCATGACAATATCAACTGTGTTATAAGGGTCAAGTAGGTAAGAGGTAGTACCTTTACCGGGCACGATTAAACAATTTGTTATGTAGTAGATTCTTGCTGGTTAATTTTGTTGAAGCAAATGTTCGATCCGGTATTCTAAAACTCCTGTACAATCTTTTACAACGTTTCTCCCGCAATGCATATTACTTACATTTTAATTTATTTGTTTTGTGTCACACCCGTCTGTGAATAGACCTTTAACTGTTTCATTGCTCTTTATAGTGTTCAGTCTATTCCTAATTACACTTTGTACGACGTAATTTATAAAGATAGTAGATATTGTAAGCACCAACATAATAGCGACTGACCGCGTTTTCCTTTCATTATGTTTACAAAGATCCGTGCTTAATACAAGTAGTTTGAACTCGAGTAAAGTTCGCATTACAACTCCTATCATAGTTCCACAAGTTTAAATAGTTAACAAACCAATGATTGCTATGTTAATGCCAAGGTACTCAAACGCAATTTGCTTTAAGTTAGAGTTAAAAGTCTTTCTGTCGCTAAAATTCATATTGGAAGAAACGAGATAGCATGAGACTTAGGGGCGTTTCAGTATTATGTAGTATTAAAAGCACTTTAAAGCAGCTGTTTTTCATATATTGAGTGGTAATGCTATTTATATGTTAGATAATAGTGGTCTAAATTTGGCCGTAATTCGTGAAAAATGATTGAAGTTAATTTGAATGGGTTTGAGATTATTTTGCAAAAAGTTTAAATTTGTTTTAATCGCATTAGTAACTTTTTATATTTAGGTAATTATCTTTTCTAAAAATGTCTTTTACACCATATTTTATTCACAGGAATACAATTTGGTGTATCACTTAATTAAATTTGTGAAGGTAGACCTTTTTGAGTGAATTATTATGTTTGTATACTTCTTAATGAAATTAAGTCCTGTGTCTTAAAGCATTTTACAAACATACAATACGGACATCGAATCAGCAACCTTTGGCACAGCAGTTGTACGTAGATACTTAAATTGCGAAATCGTGACAATTTTTCAAAATAAAACAATTTTGTAATTTTTTGATGTAATGTAATGACCATTAAACATTATTATTTACTTCACTTGACGTATATTTTTTCTATTATCAGATCAACATGAATACCACCTAACAAACGAGTACCTACACAATCAAACATGGTACTACGTTACCAAAGTCGAACTCAAGTGGGATCGCCGATTGTACTCAGTTGACGTCCGCCGTTCGGCTCACAAGTGTTTGCAAGGTTCGCCTTGATAGCGTCTCAGGGATCTTGTTGCAGACATAGGCTGTATGCTTGCTATGCTTTATTTACTATATTAAATCTATTGTAATAAATATGCCAAGGTAGGTCATTTGCAATAAACATTTTTATTTAGGTAACAACTTACACAGTCTACATGTGACAATCAATACCACCTAACAAACTAGTACACAATCAAACATGGTACTACGTTACCAGAGTCGTTATTAGTCAAGTGGGGTCGCTGAGTTTACTCAGTTAACGTCGACCACTCACAAGTGTTTGCAAGGTTCGTCTTGATAGCGTTTCAGGGATCTTGTAACAGTATAGCCTACACATGCTATGCTTTGTTTACGACATTAGATCTATTGTAATTGGTATGTTTGTAGGTCATTATATTTAGGTATTGTATCGTTGTAATTTGTGTCGGTTCAAAGTATGTTTGTATATCTGTCACAGGCAAATTGTATGATTTTGCCGTTTGCATTCTGCCTCATCATTTTATAAACACTCGCAGCTACCGTCGCTTCGCTTGCTCGGCTCGTGAGCACAATTTTAACCTAACCTAACCTAATCTGTCTTCGGCATATTATTACATAACGCCGATTACTGCGAGCGTTAACAATATACCGAGACAGAATGTAATCGGCGGATTCATACAATTTGCCTGCGACATATCTATTACCCCGCGACATAAGGCGGTAGTTTTCTAGTTCAGGTTTTTCTTTAAAATAATAAAATTATGTTCTCTTATTCCACTTCTCTACGTTAGAGTTAAAAAGTTACATTTTTAGTTGCCAGCGTCTCTTAAATGTGTAAATAATATAAAATGTCTGTGGGAAAAAAGAAATCCATGCGAGCGAAGCTGAGGACAAAAGCTAGTATACTTAATACTTGAGTATTCCTCTGTCAAGGCATTGCATGGTACCTTTAAACTATATGAAGTGTTGTTCTCAAAGTTACTATGGAATATTTGAAGAACCTATTCTGTTCGACTAGTATTCTACTGATTGCAAGACAAAGAAATTAGAGGACTCTTCATTGTTAAACATGAATAAGTATTTAAGCTCTATTTATAATGGGTAATTTAAAATGAACCATGCAAAACAACCAGTTAAAATCGATGCAAAACATATTTCTGACAGGACTATGTCTATGTCTTAAGCTTGCATCACACAATAAGTAAAACTGAAGGTAATTCTTACATCAGATGGTCATTTGTTATGTTAAATTCTGGAAAGTTCGAACAAAATTTTGTTTGTTTCAAATAAAATCGTGTCTCGGTCGTCAGAATGAATAAAAGATTATGTCTGACACTTTGTTTCTTTGGAATTTTTAACAACTAATGTGACTGCCTGATGGTAAGCAATACCGTAACATAATTATGAATGCTTGCAACACCAAGGCACTCGCGCGTGATCAACTCTGTAAAAACTTTTAGATTGACTTAAAATCCACATTATTTTCATTTCATAAACAAAATGTAACTTGACTTTCATCCAATAGGATTCTTTTCTAATAAAATTTACTAAAACAGACACAATAAACCAAACTGTTACAATAAAATAAGTCTGCACAAAATAAATGTAAATAAGCATTTGCATACCGTTGCTCAAAACCGAGCTATGAGTAATGTTTATGTAAAAATAGGATGATTTCAAAGTATCAGAATATGTTTAAGCCAATGTATATACCTAACGTAATCCTTATGTGTAATTTTTGTCATTTCCATTACCATAATGAAAAATAAGTTTTGCCAGATTTGCCATTGACGAGATTATCGAACAAGTCATTACAAATATTACATTCTTTAATGCACACCACATATTACAAAACAAATGACAGGATAATATTAGGTAATTACAATGGGCAGTCTCTAAAAGCAATCTCTTTAAAACTGTTGATGGTCATTGTAATAATGACACTAGTATTGTTACAGAAAATGTATTTTACAAAAACTTAGCATATGTTTTTGAACGAAATGGAACAAAATGAGTTTTTTGACTTGATACACTAGCGTCTTACTGTTTGCCATGTCTAATTGCTCTCAATGATGTTGAAAACCTCACATTTTTCGACTAAAGAGGTCTAAATAGTTTCAGCAACAATTTGTCTCAAGTATTATACTATAATGTGTTGGTTATTTTTAGATTTTAGCATTTAGCCATAAAGAAAAACCGTTTATTCCCAAGAAGTAGCAGTTGGATTGAATCTTCAATCTCTTCAGTTTGCAGGGATTGTTATCATTATTTGAAATTTGTCTCAGTTTATTTTATCAGGCTGAATTTCTGGTACAAGGAATTTAGAATGACACCGCTGCTTACCGTTTCGGTGATTATGTGTTTTTTGATGGTATTGTCGGTCAAAGATCGCAGACATTTGACAAAAACGGACTTGAGCTAATGTATTAAGGCTTGAACTAATAAAATAAACTAATCTTCTAAATTAAAGCGTTGCGTGTTTGGTTGTCATTTGACTGAAGAAACGGCGCAATACACATCATGGAAAGAAATGAAATGACATTCGTTGAGTTTTTACTAGAGCAACAAAAAAGCCATTTCATTTGCAGGCAGATATGTGTAGGTCACATGAAATAGCAGTTTACATGACTAGACTTTAAAATAATAAGCATGAAAAGCGTTTTTCATCATGTTTATTTTCTGAATACACAACGCACATACAATAGAATACTGTAACTATGGCAACTTAAATTGTTAAAGGATATGTTAATATGATTACCGTAAACTCCCTTTCTTTTGCTTTTAAAATAGTCAAAACACATCAAATTATGTAAAACAAAGACATTTATTTACAACATCCCGAATGAATTACATAAAATATTTATATTTGTGGCCATCAAGCCGGATCCCATTGAAGCAAACAATTGGTAAACTTTGAACAATAAGTTCGTTTGAAAAACGGTATTACGGTATCGCGGGTATCGGATCTGGTATAATCCTTACAAATCTAAATTACATCCGTTTGTGGGCAACAGTTCTGTTCAAAAGGGTTGCGGAAATTAGAATAATTGTACATAAGCGGCGGACTGGTACTGGGGCACTGCTGTGTATACGTACACTGGAGCACGTCCTTCGTTGCTGTACCGAAGGCGGGCAGTATACGCCATGTTCCTTATGTCGTTTTCAGTCTGGAACTGCACTCGCTGAAGCTGAGAACCAGGGAGTAGAACATAGTATACACCTTGATTACTCACTACTTCAACGTCTTTTTTGGGTTCCTCCTTTAAATCTTCTTTTTCCTTATTTGCCTCTCCGTCTTTGTTTTCCGCATTTAGTTCACTTTCAGTCACTACAGATTCTTCATCTTCTTTTTTCTCTTCTGTACCTTCTTCCTTTTGTTCTGGAATACCATATTCCACTTGGGGAACACCGTATAGTACCGGTACTTGAGGGACAGTATATGTACTTATTGGTACCGTATAGCTGTTATCTGGAATGCCGTACGAAGTAGACGGAGGAGCAACTTCTTGACGTGAAGGTAAAGTGAATTCTTTCGTAGGCTTGAAGCCAGCTGGAGGGTAAGGTGCTTCTCCAGCTTGAGTAGGGTTTTGTTTCCCTGAATCAGGTTCTGCTATTTCTTGGCGTTGAAACCTGTAGAAACTCTGTCTGTATTGGGGAGGCTCAGCTGCAGCCACGGCCACTAATAAAACCACACAAACGAATGTCTTCATGTTGTACTGTTTGCTTCGACTGACTGGAGAGGACTGATGCTGTGTTAAACGACTCGTCACATTTATACGTTTTCAAATTTACAAAGTTTCCGTCATCCCCGGATGTGTCATCTCTGTAAAACGATCGATATTCTGGACGAGTGGACCGCGACATTGGCCTCCTCTGCGCGTATCATTGATTGTGTGACGACGGTCGATTAGGAGCTGTCATTGTGCGTACGTGATTTGAGTACTTTAGTGAAATAATTTACCTAAGAAAACGTAGCGTGATCAATATTCATGATTATTGGAGTAAGCTTTCTTATGTGGCTGAAAATTGCTGAATTTTCGGGTGATTGTGAGTGCAACAAGCCGGCTAGTATAAGTACCACCTAGATAAACTGTATTGCCGTAATTAGCGGGTTGTTCGAAAGTAAAATTGTTTCTGTGTTGTTTATATACTGATTTGTGAAATCGTTGTTCAATACAGTTTGCATAATTTGCATTATTTAAACTGGCAATATTGAAAAGAGACGTCTGACTTAGATTTATAATAAAACGCTTTTGTTTATGTTCAATATGAAATATTACTCATTAATCTCGTTACTGACTGAAAGTAATTATAAATAAACTCAGTCACGCTATCGTGAATTAATTAAGTTACATTAAATAATGAGCAAAGCTGCTTATTTAATTATTGGAAGTGTGTTTGGAGTTCAAACTTTGAACAATTTTTACTATATTCAGAATTAGATTTGGTGCAACAGTAGCTTTTCTTTATCAACTTCTTGATTCTTTTAACTTTCTTCAAAATTGAATTTAAACAAAAAATATTATTTAATGATTATTGTATTTATTTGTTTTCCATTACGTAACCTTCATAAATAAACATAGTCATTCATGTAGTTATGGAACTAACTATACAACAAACGCCTCAAAGTCAGCTTCGACAACGCATGACTGATACTCTTGGTCAAACGTCTTTACTACAGTGACCGCTTTTCATTAGGCATGTAATACCCTTGTTTACCAATCAAACCGTTTGGTACCTTATACATAGTGTGTGTCAATTATAAAACAAAACTAGTAGTAGCACATGTGTTGTATTTAGATGATCCCGAGTCTGTTAAACGACATAAATTTTCTACAGAATGATGCTTACCACTCCTGGATGCCACAAATTTCTTATTATAGGGCACAGTAGAGTCTTTTAGGGGGCAATTATAAAAACAAAATAAATACAAAGAGCTTGTCACTATTAAGGGATGACAGATAGATAAATTTAATACAAAGTTCCATAGATCGTTAGACTAATACTACTACAATCCATATTAATATTATAAATGCGAAAGTAACTCGTGTCTGTCTGTTACGCTTTCACGCCTAAACCACTGACCTTATTTTGATGAAATTTGGTACAAAATAAAGACTAGTCCTTGGGTAACAACATAGGCTATCTTTTATCGCGACTTAAAGGAGCTTGAAGGGGTTGAAATAGGCGATGAAAGTTTGCATGATAAATCGTTAATGTAGAAGATAAATAAAATCATAAAACATAGACATAGGACAAACCTTTGTGTGATGAGCATGATTGTTTGTTCTGTGTCTGGGTGTAATTTTTCTATAATATGTATGTATTTACAAAAAAAAAAAAAAAAAAAAAGTATATAAGTAGTATATCAGTTGTTTAGTACCCATAACACAAGCAAATATAATTGCTTAATTTGGGGCTAAATGGTGCTGTGTGCATGTGGTAGAATATTATATTATTATTATTATTATTATTATTATAGAATTGTAAATAAGATAACAAAATTGTATGCAATAACCGACAGTCACACGGGCGGAGCTGCGGGATACTGCTAGTTTATTTATAACTAGCTTAACGTGGCGCGGTTTCACTCGCGTCTTTGCTTACTGCTCTGCTCTCGCCGCCAGTAGCGTGATGTTACATAGCCATATAATAAGCTTTCTCGAGAACAGGGCTATCATACGCAATTTTTTTTAAATCCAACTGTTAGTTTTAGAGATTAACGCGTTCAAACAAACAAACTCTTCCGCTTTATTTAATAGGATAAATTTGGTGAGTAATAAAATCATAAAGGTGCAGGCATCCTGCGATAGTGACGATTATTCGCTCGATTTAGTTAAACAAAAGTGCTTGCGTCAAATTCAATCATGTATTATGCATGATACAAATCTCCTTGGCGTTCATTCACGGTTGTTTGGCACCTAACTGATACCAATGTTAGTGTCATGCGTGCGTGACCGCATTTGTACATGCTGATTCACTATTTATTGTTTTTGAAGCATTTGCCTACAATGCCTACAAATTAAGGCCAAGTTTAAATTAAAAGAAGCATGATTTCTGGCAACATGGTGGCAACAGACTAACACTCCAAATATGAAACCTACTGATTAGTTAAAATATTATAAATGTGATCTGATTTTGTACATTGTGCCTGTATTACTTACCGAGCCCTCTTGAATGGTGATACAATCTTTATGTTCGCAATAAAATGTTATGATTCTAATGGGATAATGTCAGCGGGAACAGTGTAATAATAAACAACAGTACTTAACAATAGTCACCACTCCGTAGTTAATAATTCAATAAATTTCAAATGATTAAAATAGTCAACATAATTACTGAATACATACTAATTGAGTTTTTAGGTGAGACTTTTTAAGC
The DNA here is from genome assembly GCA_963082885.1 of Parascotia fuliginaria. NCBI lineage: Eukaryota > Metazoa > Arthropoda > Insecta > Lepidoptera > Erebidae > Parascotia > Parascotia fuliginaria. The sequence goes on along the minus strand of OY720180.1, from coordinate 1,655,016 downwards.
TCGTGACTTCATTTTGATACTGATTTGGAAATTTTAAGAGCCGACATGGTAAGTGTTTGCCATAGCTTAAGGCTGTGCTATGTATTGTAGAAAAATCGTTAGGAAACCATCGAAATTATTGTCGACCATGGGAGAAAAGTCAGTAAATGAAGAAAACTGAGTTGGAAGTTGAGTCTTTGGCGTCCTCATTCATCCAATGAAGCTTAAAAGTAACTTCATAACTTTACAGCGTTATACTATAATAGGTTATGTATATGTTTTCTCGGTTGAACTGTATAGCAGACAAACCATTGTCACGTTTGTTATTTCATATGACATCTTTCCCTACCGCGCAGTCTAAATAAAGAATCCATTATATGTTGTAAGTTTGTCTTTACAAACAAGCATAAATTCCATACCTTCAAATTCACGCTTCAGTAAACCTCATTTCAATACAGACAGAAATCCCTATTTAATATTCGAATCACATCCCTTATGTGAAAATGTATAAAAGGGATGTTAAAGCATATTTCGTCGAGCGCGTCGCGACCAATTCTCTCATGCATGTTTATACAAAATGGCTGCTTGACGTTTAATTACGCGGGAAAATGGCGCGACACACGGTGGCGGGCAAAGTCTGGTGCAGAATTGTTGTTATTTCTAGCTAGTTTTGGATAATGGAAATGTTACTCGGCTCTATATCGCTGGTTTGAATTCGTGTTTTCTTTGTATTCCTTGAAGATGAAACCGATTTGGATATTGATCGAAGAATGGTCAATTCTTATCACAAACTACTGTTTACTTTGCCTAGGAATATTGTTTTATGAATAGTACTAAAATGTTTCAATTATTATTATTATTTTATTATTACGGTCATTAGTGATACGATCATCATGTGTAACATATAGCCGGGCAGAGAAAGATGCAGAATTAAACTGCCCAGTTTCTGTAATCCTAAGCAATATTAGTTTTTTTATGAGTATCCGACATTTAGATTGCTCTCGCTGTCTGCAATAATATGGTTAACCTCTGTTCATTTGTATTCACTTTTAACTCGCACCTTGCCGCAACTATTGCAAATCTTTTAAAATAGAACGAAGAAAATTAAAAACTTTTTAAATTATGTTGTTTGAATAAGTATTGTCATTATTTTCACTGGTATTTCGTATTCATTGTCGCTTAATTTATGCATATTTAGCAAGTCATTACTAAATAATATGAATATTTAATTTTGTTACTGTTTTTGTCACCGGTTGTAAATTTTGAAATCATCTTATCAGCCGAAATACGTCCACTGCTGGACATAGGCCTCACCCAATTTTTGCTTCTTTTACCGGTCGTTAGCCGCCCTCATCCATCAGTTGCCCGCCACCCTTATAAGGTCGTCGTTAACCTTGTGAGGGCTCTTCCCAAGCTGCGCTTTCCGGTTCGTGGTCGTCACTCTAGAACCTTTCTGCTCCAATGACTGCAGTTCTGCGAGCTATGTATCCTGCCTATTGCCACTTCAGCAACGCTGCAAGTCACATCAGTTACCTTGGTTCACCTGCGGATTTCTTCGTTTCTTAGACGATAACGCAGGGAGACGCCTAACAAAGCCCGTTCTATCGGCGTATCGCCGTCTAGAATAGAATCACACAAAAAGAAACGTATACCTATTATATTGTAGTTATTATATTAAAATGTACTTTCGTCATACTTTGTTTCCATCAAAAGAAGACGAAAAAGGCCAGTCTTGTTTTGTTTAATTTCTTTTGAAAATTTTAATATCTTTGAAGTATCGATGGTATAATGTTTGAAAAGAGTTTGTCGACAAAATAAATGGTAGCTAGTTGCTTTTAGTTAAGCGAGAAAATTTGATAGATACCTATAGTTATATAAGTAATTATTTACCTACTTATTACAACAGTTTGTGAAATAAGTAGGTAAATTCATTAGAGGTTTTGTGTATTTATATTTTTATGTTCTAACAAAGAAATTATCAAAAACACACGTACTATTGTTTTAAGCAAAACAATAGTACGTGTGTTTTTGATAATTTCTTTGTGAAAACTGACCGAAAATAGTTCCGACAGAGTTCCGTGTTTCATCCTCGGGTCCGGTCTAAATACATTTGGTTAGGGTCAGGAAATGTCAATAACAGTCAAAAGTTTAGAAGTTCGGCGTGTTTACACCCCGTTTCCGTACGCATCAGCCCGAATTGACAGTTACATCTGATAAATGAGAGTGGTGAAGGTGACTATCAATCGAAAATAGATGGGGACGCAAAAGTAAAGGTGCTTTGGTTAGCTATGTCCAGCAGTTGACGTTTTTAATGATGTGATTAAATAGAGCATGTGTTCTTACGCGATATTTTAAACTATGTAGCTTTTTTAATGGCAATCGTAACCTATAGTTATGGCTGTGTTTTCCAAGCATCGCAGAATTAACAATGCTTATAAAATACAACCAAGCCGTTGCTAACCACGAGGAAAGGGATGAGATGGAAAAGGAAAACGGAAGACTACCGAGGGAGTACCTATTTAAGATGCCAGCGCTCTCACTCACCGAGCGAAACACATTAGCATGAAAACTAATATTCTTACGTGGATCTTCTATGAGAGGGTAGTACTATCCCGGTCAAGCCCATTCATGCTGAAACCAGCGTGGATCTACTACCGTAAAATTTATGGATTTAATGAATTTTATGTGCATTTTATCTGCATTTGAAAGTCAATCAAATTGTCTCACACATTTCAACTAATACATTTACGCCTAACTTAGATCAATTTACTATTCTACTATACTATACATAGATATAAAAACATTCATTTATAAACAAGCACCATTTAAATGTACAACATGTTCTAAAACAACAATTTCGATTCGTACGAGATTTAATACGTTTAATGATTAAAGGCTGTGTGAGCGATGAAAATATCCCAGAACGGATTTAACTCTGCGCCATTTTTTTGCTACAAAATTGAAAAACTCTTTATCTAATTGTATTTTTTTATTTCTCATCTCTCTTTTCTAATTCCATGATGAATCCATTTAGGTTTAATAAAACCGGCTTGTTGTGTAGAAATTTTTAATCGTATTTTGGTAATAAGAAACAAGGATATTTATTGAAGGCTGTTAAATCAGGGCTAATAAAAAGACGAAATGCGAAATCACTTTATGTGTGTATGCATCTATGTATGTATGTATGTATGTCTATTTCTTTTTTTATTTCTTTTAATTGTGAGAGTGATATAGGGTATATAATATTGCAATGAAATGTCAGCACGAGAAAAAAATAAGTTACTTTTTTTTAAGTTAGTTTTTCAAGAGCTTCTCCTGGAGTGAACGTTTTCAGTCTGATAAGTTAACAATAAGAAACCTTTTATTTGGTTTATTTTGCTGTCTACTTCTGTTTGAAATGAATATAAACAAAGTAGAAGCTAAGTTAATCAGCTTATATCGGCTAATAAGGCGAACGTAATTTCACCGTATTGTGCCAAATGTATTTATGGAGAACTAACACGGAAAAATGGTGACAGTGTAAAACTAAAACCAAATCAAACGCTTATAAAATCTGAACCACTTTGGAACGAACAGGCTCGAGCTAGATTGGAAGTGATTGTGCAGTCGTGGCTGCCAATTTGCATTTATTTGCGACGATTTATAGCAGCGTTGCAGCCTAGTAAAATATTGCACTAATGCTGGGTTTTATTTATGAGTTATGTGTCGTTGATATATAGATGTTTAATGAGTGACTGGGTTTCACAGAATGTTCTGGCTTATTGAGATAACTGCTAGCTACCTTGAGCAAAGTCATGGATCTCTCTATAACTTTGAAAAATCGCAAGCAAAAAATTGTGAAATAACATATTTTGTGTCCTTTGATTTCATACCTGTATTTGTATTGTATAAATGTTTTAATGTCTATCATAGTAAATATCCTACTATATTTACATAAATAAACATATTGTCAACTAGCTGTTCGCTCCAGCTTCGCCCGCGTGAATGTTATATCGAAGTTTTTATCAAAACTTTCATCCCCTATTTCAACCACTTCAAGTAATTTGTACGCAATAAAAAATAGACTATATTGTTTCCCAAGGTCTATTCCATTTATAAACCAAATTTCATCAAAATCAGTTCAGTAGTTTAGGCATGAAAGCGTAACAGACAGACAGACAGACTTACTTTCGCATTATAAATATTGGTAAAGATAGTCTTCTTTAGTGTTTTCCTTATCGTCCGATGTCACCACGATATGCGTAACAGATCTGTTTACCAGTGCTGGCAATATCCTTTGGTCACGGGCAAACATCGCGGTTGAGCACTTTCATTGTGTGCACAGTATCAAGGTTACATATATGATCAAGAGACGGAGTTATATGAAATTGTGTCGCTCAATGCCTACCTATTTTATATAATTTATGTGCTAAATTTAGACCAGAAAAGTTTTTGATTACCAACCACTAACACACGCAGCGTGGGGACACCACATATAAGGTAGATCAACGGCCTGATAGAGATGACGAGCAACTGACATGAAAAATCGGGCTAAGATGGACTGGTCTGTTGGTCTAGTGGTTAGTGACCCTGACTGCTAAGCCGGAGGTTGTGGGTTCGATTCCCACCCAGGACAAACCTTTGTGTGATGAGCATGATTGTTTGTTCTGTGTCTGGATGTAATTTATCTATAATATGTATGTATTTACAAAATAAAAATGTATATAAGTAGTTTATCAGTTGTTTAGTACCCATAACACAAGCAAATATAATTGCTTAATCTGGGGCGAGATGGCGCTGTGTGAATGTGGTAGAATATTATTATTATTATTATTATTATTATTATAAGATTGGTTTGAGATGGTTGGTAGACTATGTCCAGCTGAAATATGGTAGTATACAAAGATACTATACTATTATTAAGTCTTATCTGGTAAAGTAATTTGGTACCTTTTTCTTTTAAATTAGCCTACCAAAGTGAATCCACCCCTCTGATGGTAAGCAGTCAGTGAAATCCAAAAGTGGCGGCCACTATACCAAAAGCCATCGTCTTAAACTGCTGGTATGGTGGCCTCCACTATGGCGGCTGGGAATGGGGTTAGGAGAAGAGAATGAGGGAGGTGAGGAAAGAGGAAAGGAGGGAAATTAGGCCTCCAGCTCTTTCACTCACCGAACGAAACGCAGTAGTATGGACACTACTTCTCTAACGTCGATCTTCTATGAGAGGGTAGTACTTCCCCAGACGATCCGGCCCATTCATGCTAAAACCAGCGTGGATCTACTACCTATTAGTCTTAACTCATTGGTCAAATGGTTGATATAGAAGAGGCTTTTACGAGATGTTTTGAATGAAATGCCACCCTTTTAAATGTCATTTGAACATCGTTTTGCTGAAACAATGAAATCTATACTATCATATAAAGCGGAAGAGTTTGTTTGTTTGTTTGAACGCGCTAATCTCTGGAAATACCATTCTTTTTGCGTATGATGAGCTCAGTTCTAGAGGAAGGGTATAGACTATGTAACATCACGCTACTGGCGACGAAACCAGAGCAGTAAGCAAAGACGCGGGTGAAACCCCACCGCAAAATGCTAGTAATCTATGTTATCTTTATCATGGTCGGTGCTGTCCATAAATAGACCAACACGTCAAGCTTTTGGATCCTGTTATTATACTGCAGGTTTCGACACAATGTTTTCGTTTACTTTAAATCCGTGTAACCAGGATAAACTTGCAAGTATATATATGACTTTGAAATCACTTGCACCTTTTCAATATTAAAACCTAATCACGATTTTACCGCTCAAATATAAAGGTTGCACCTGATCAAGGATATTTGTTTGTTCATTCTTCCTTCCGAAAGTGTTAAGCCAGTTCCATACTCACGCACAAATTACGAGCACGTATGTTCGTTTACATATTAATTACACATTCATACGAACTATTGTCGGGGAAGTAGAAGTTCGAAATTAGATATTTATCAACAATCATAATCAAACTTCCTTTTTAAGCCAATATGAAATGTGTGGAAAAGATAGCCTACTCGTTTAGTTATGTTTTAAAATTACGAGAACTCCCGCAATAGGGACGTGTGGAGGAGGACTTTACAAACATATTTAACGGACACAACCACCTAGACTAAGAAGAAAATATAATCGATCATACAAAGTTTTGTTTCGTGTGGGGATCGAGCCCACAACCTTGTGCACAGCAGTCGCTTGCGCTCCCACTGCACCATGGAGGCAGTCTCGTAGTTATTTTGTATAATTACAAGTATAAAAAATAATATGGGTGCGGTGATGATGATTTCGTCAACAAGAAATCATGTGTATACAAATTAGTGACTACAAAACTATGAAAGTATCTAATAAACTCGTAACAACGCTCAAGAATGTAAATCTATAACAATCAGATTCGCACCACCGTTCTGTTCTAAGAACGCCGTGAGTATGGAGCTAACCTTACAAATAAGACATTCTTACTTGTGAATTGACGTCATTTGTTTACATTTGAGTGTCTTTGATATCCTCGCATGTATTGCCCCGAGGATATTTTCCTTGATTTTGGAGGTTTACATCGGAAAATTTGCGCGTTATGTGCGACGATTGTAAATTGTATTATGTTCTCTTTTTTCCTTGGTAAACATATGTTAAGCTTTATTTTGCTGTGATATCTGAAATAATACTCGTATAATATTGGTGTTATATTTGAAACTATAAGATAAATAACTTCTTAGTGGCGTACCTATATTGTGTTCTTTTTGGTAGATCCATCTAGATAATATAATTCTGATGATGTTCATTGATCACCTGAACCAATTACCAGCATATGGTATATGCTTGCTTGCCACTAAAGTTATATAAAAAAACTGTCTATAAACTGCTATATTGAAACGGCTATGGACGGTTGTAAATTGAATTAATTATCTTCTCTCTCGGTCGTATATTTAAAACTACTTAATTAAGTTTGAATTTAAGCACTACCGAAATGGCACAGTAAAAATGTGGTCAACTGAGCCCGCGGGCTAAACGGGCTGTGAGCTCAATTGACCTTAAAATGGACAAAAAAGATAAACTTACTAATTGCAATAATAAAAAGATTAACGTGTGTATTACTTAATCGAATTACTTTGACAAAACACCAGTACGTTGCTGATCATTATGCCCGTCGCGTTCGTGTCGCTGGCGGCTTAATAAGCAGCCTCATATTGAAATATAACATTTATTGTATTATGTTTAATATGACGAGGTGCTGCTGGATTTGAGACATGATTGGCTTTTGTAATACTTTAACTAAGCCTAATATTACGCCAGATGTAGGTCAATCTAGGGAGACTGTTAAAATAATTACAATATTTTTTATTGGCATTTTTTTTCTGAAATATTGACATACATAGCCTGAGACTGTCTCCTAAAACGTGAAGATGCTTTTCAGGTGTTTTTAATTTGATCCATAATGCCACAAATCTGGTCGATGTTAGTTATGAATTTCTAAAACGCTAAGAATTTAACCAAACTGCTCTATTTACCGAGCATTACAAAACGCTCAAGAAATAATTTGAAATAATTTTCGTAATCACTGAATGTAACAACAACAAACGTGGATATATTAAGCATTTTTTATTAATCTCTGATAAAATGTAGGTGCTAAGATAAAAACTTTATTTGGCAAAAACCTATACATACGGCCTGGGATTACACCCACTTTACTCAAGTTATGTTAGATCCCATGTCCCACTAATGTCGCACAGCCACTGACTTAAGAATGGTACTCAATATTTCTAGAAACAATTCACGGACACTAAATAATTGAAACTGAATAATTAAAATTCTCTCTTCTTTTTCTTTTGTAACCTTGGTAATTATATTAGTTGGTTAATTGGCAATAATTATATTGTATGGTTCTTTGGTTGCGTTAAGTGTTAAAATTGTAACTCATACATTGACTGGCCTGTTGGTCTAGTGGTTAGCGGCCCTGACTGCTAAGCCGGAGGTCGTGGATTCGATTCCCACCCAGCACAAATCTTCGTGTGATGAGCATGATTGTTTGTTATGTGTCTAGGTGTAATTTATCTATAATATGTATGTATTTACAAAAAAATGCATATAAGTAGTATATCAATTGTGTAGTACCCATAACACAAGCAAATATAATTCATTAATTAGGGGCTAGATGGCGCTGTGCGAATGTGGTAGAATATTATTATTAGACAAAAAAACTGTAATTATCTGGCGATTCATAAGAGTGGCCTGAGTTTCTTGCCAGTTCTTCTCATAGCTCTAACTTGTACTGAACTGGAACTGGCTGTAGGTTAAATTGCCTGACTTTATGTAATTTTGACGTTCATAAGCATCATATTTTATGATCCAAGTGAAATAAATGCTATGAGTTTTAGTTTGGACTAGGTAGACTATAAGTTAGATATTAATTTCTATTGACAATGCTTTCTGAACCCGTCTATAATTGCTACTGATATTCTGAACCTCAAATAGGCAATATTTCACATAATAGATACTTCGATGATCAAATTCCCGAACATCAGAAATCGAAGTTAGATTGAGTCTGGCCTTTTCGATAATATTAACTGTCGACCCTTCTTGACGTTCTGTCTTCGAATGTGGTGAGATAATCTTGGAACTATTAATCTGAACAATATTCACTTCAATTATTTGATCCCTTTCTAGGATTATTAGGGTTAGAGTGTGGTTCTAGAGATAACACTCCCGGTATTATGTAGAAACTGATTTGTTTGTATGCAACGTTAAAATTCACGACCACAATAAGCTTCTAGTTGCAAAGATGTTCAGTTATTGTACGACATTATAAGTTTGATTTTTGTCAAAAATTTTATAAATCTAGGTCATTTCGAAAGACCCTAGAGGTCTTTGATGTACTTGCTTAAGTATGCCTATTATGTTTATAACATAAATAGCCTAATTTTTGTTGCTTTGATTTGGTAGATTTATTTTATAGGTTTAAGAGACTTAGGTACGTATTTCATATTACTTTCAGCTTGTTATTATTACAAGCTTTAGAGAGAAAATGGGTCTTATTAGGCTGATAAGTATATTTATTTATTGAAAAGTAATCCTATCCTATTCTTCTTTTGAGAACCTTTAATAGAATATTAACAAGCATATCTTCAATATTAACTATAATTTTAACATTACCTCGTGCTTATAAAGCGAGTGTATTAAACGATTTACTACAAGTACCTAAATGGTAAATTTCAATATTATCTTTCAGTCCGTGATCGGACAGTATCTAAACAACACAGAAGATCACAAATACGGTATCAAATTGATTCCTAAGCCTGGGTGCTTTCGTGTTACGGCCAATTCAATTTGAAAGTCAAAAGAGGCTTGGGAAATATTTTCATTGCGCACCAATACGGTAAAAATGGTGCCGACCGTAAAACGGGCTAAGGGTTATCGATAAGACTCACAGTTTAAATCAAATTGCTACTTTATAAAACAAGTGTTTATATTACCAAGTGACAGGCGAACCAAAAAGCATTGAAGCCATATTTCAGCCTATCCTTCTTGTATACTTCCTCAAACATTGCATTTAGGGTATTCTTGTTCATCATAGTTTATAAACAATTTAACATACTATTCAATTGGAATAGTTCATAAAAAAATCGAAAATAAAGACGTGGAACTAATAAATCGACACCGGCTCCAATTCCGTAGCAGATTGGACCTTTTAATTTGTCAGCGCTCGGAGGCTAACTAATGGAGAGAGCCGGACATCGGACAGATTGGACTCTCTGACGTTTGCCTTGTGACTTGCATCCTCTTGAGCCTTTGTGTGACTCGGTTCTATACTCGTATTGCCACCTCGTAGGCCTTTAATACTCATTTGTTCCTGTTTTATGTTTTTGTTAATATGTTTTGAAAACATTTATTTTCTTTCTTACGTCATCATCATACATCATCATTATTTCAGCTAAACGACGTTCTTCACATATTACTTAATACTATCGTTACTTTGACAATCGTGAGCCGCCTCCTTGGTTGGTTGCCTATATTTATAATTAAATTTTTATGAATAATATCGAGGAAAATATCATTTTATAAAAGCCTTTAAAACAGAGCTAGTTTCCAAGAGAGCGGTTAATAAAACAGAAAATGATTTTACGAAAATCTAACGTATTGTCACAGACCAAAAACCGATTGAACAAAGTCAATCCCAAAAAAAGAAGTCTCAGTAAAGATTCCTTGTAATTTATCACCAAAGATCATTTATTATCTGTATATTTGAAGAGAACAACGGAAAAGTACCAAAAGGAAAGAAGCAAAGAAGCCGGATGAATGTAAACAGGCCCCATGACGCGAGGGCCTTTGAAAGGCCGAAACTGTAAACGATTGTAGTCTATTCTTCTTGTAAATTCGATTACATTATTTTTCACAAAGAATAAAGTCGTAAGTCAAAATCCGCGTATACTTCAATTTTTATCTTGCTGCAATAACCCTAAAGTTTTCTATTGCCTAGCAGTATTCCTTAACTTGCGCCCTTTTTCATCCGAAACTTTGTCACTTTGGCCAACAAAACTGTGTTTTTGGTTTATTATGTGGTAACGTTAAGTGATTTTATGAGTTTATGTGGGATAAAACTTTTGTTGTAATTTTCGTGTGTATTTGAATTTTTTTTGTGTCGAATTAGCGGACTGTATCCGATACACGGAACTGCGCTCCAAGACACAGATCGTTGATGTTGCTCATAAGATCGCAAAGCTTCTATGGAATTGAGCTGGTCATGTCTGCCGAATGACTTATGAGTTCTGGGACAAAATTACTACTATGTGGTGCCATAAAACGAATAGGTGTCGCGGCAGAACAAGAAAAAGATTTATGGCGAGATGAATTGGACAAAATAAATGAATCGTGGTCCACTACTGCTATGGATCGAGGAGAATGAAAGTCATGGTAAGAGGCCTTTGCCCAGCAGTGGGATGATTTGGGCTGACAGTAACAGTAATGAAATTCGATTTTCTATTGTATTAAGTTTAAAATTGTTGTTATTTAAAATATGTAAAGTAGGCATTTAAATAAAATTAAATTTTTTTATTGCATTAAAAAGAGTAGAAGTAAAATTATTAATAAGACATCTTTATTCTAAACATACTACAAAAAATATTTTTAGAGTTGTGACAAGAGGGCAATATAAATAGTGCTTTTGATATTTGGTTATCAACTTCTCCAAACTTTTATCAAACACATGCAAATAAAATAACAAAACATAAAAAAGGTCAGTCCATTTCAAATTCTCAAATCTACATCAATTCTATTAGCGAAGGATTCCGTTCGCACAATACTCGTGATCCTCATGGATCGCACAATTGTATTGATATCGTATGTTCGTACCCGGTACCCGACCCATCTTTGCTAGGATCTAAGTAGGAGCTATCTTTACTGATATTGTAAGAAAGGTTCTATTTTACTGCTAAACATCTACATGGGTGCTAACTGAATAATACTTTTTTTTTTAAATAAATAAATGAATATAATTATAATTATAATAAAAGTATTTGTTGTGTAAAAACACGACATACATAAAATAATAAAAGTAACTAACAGAGACAAAAACAAAATTCTCTAATATTAAAACTAAACAATAATTAATAAAAATAGTAAATAATAGATTTTAATAAAAGTGTAAATAAAAACAAACAAAATATGTTATTAAAAACGATAAGCCCCGCCCTCCTAAAACAAACTGAAAAGAAAGAAATCCATTTTTGTCCTGACGTCCTGTCTTCTTCTTCTTCTTTCTTCTTTCTTTCTATTTAGGTTCAGCTAAAACCAGCGTCGTCAAACACTGTAGGCCTGGCATATGTGCTGAACTGGACCTATTTAGCGCCGATGTGAGACACGATAATTGTATTTTCTTTCTTTCTAAGTGTAAAAAGAGTGTGTTTTAGCAAACTATTTATAGTAAGTAGTATAGAAAATTGTAATAATACAGATATAGTAATAATATTAATAACGATCCGATATTATTCTACTGCAGAGCAAATATTTGTTCTCGTACAGAGACGGCATAGCGTTCATTGCCACGCTTTCAATATTTCTATACATCTACTTAGGTTCCAAACAGTAGTTAGTTACCTATATTACCTATAATCCTACAATTTACCCGGTCTCGGAAGAAAGCCATCACATATCCTGTTTACTTGCAGTTATCTAGTCAACGTGTTTCAAACAGGACTAACAAAAAGACAACTAACAGTAGTCACGGTGTGACGCTTTGAAGCTTGTTTGTAGCAAAAAAACTCCTTTGTACCGACAGGATTTGCTTGCATTACTTTTTTAGTGTTCTAGAGTTTTACAAAGATCAAATATTTTTATAAATCTTTGTGATTTGCTTTGAACGGAGATACATTTTACTGAACTTAAATATAATGGCTGACTTACATAAACACTTAGGCCTGTATTAGCAGGTCGAATGGCGGAATGAAAATGGAATTTTTGTAGAAATCCGAAAAGGTAGACCTTATTAGGAGTTGGTAGGAGTATTTCGTATTGATTTCAAACTAATCTTAACACTTAAAATAACTACAGCGCGTGACATTTAGAGGACCGCTGTAATAGAAACTCAGCACTCCTATAATGTGCTGTAACCCTCAAAAGCACGTAGTAATTTTATTTTCCGTTTCGAAAATGGTTCTAATCTTATCCCCAATTGGCTTCAACTTCATACCTCCAAACCAAACGGTTAAATGTTAAACAGGGTTAATATTACCCGAAGGTGCTGGGATTTGTATAATAGGCATAATACCATAGGGATTAATAGTGGATTTAATACGTGTTCGGCATCTTTAGGGTTGTGTGGTGACCGGAGTAGACCCTTAACCCGAGACTTACCTATTAAAGCAATATAAGCTAATATCAACTTTAACTACTATATTATACGGTTTGTATTTCTTCAAGGCCTGTTGCTAGTTTTATAGTGTTTTGTGTTTAGAACCTTTTTGTATGGTAATAGTGCTTATAGTTGAATGTGTGGTTATAATATGAGACGAGGATTATGGAAAATGTATATCTAATTTAAAAGTGTTAATGACATAATAATAAGGTTTCCTAAACAATTAATTTAATTCGAACTTTGACATTGTTTGCACTTTAGATTGGAGAATTAATATTTATTTTTGAGTCAGCTGAAAACTATATTACTTAAGTTTCAGCATTCAGTTTGAAATCGTATTAGCATGATGGTAGTTTAGTGATATCAAAATATTCACTTGAATTAAAACTGCATCGTAGAAATTGCTATCAAAATATAAATAAGTATAATTTCAGAATTGCAGAAATAACAAACCTTCGGCTGTAAAATATGGTTTCCTGGCAAATTACTACAGTGTAAAATACCTCAAATTAACCTTCTTTACCACGGGTAAAACAATTATTATTAATATTACTACTATTTAAATCATTTCTATTAACTCCAAAATTCACCAAAATCAAACTGACTCCCCGTCCCATTTAATAAACCCGGCATCAAAATTTGTCGATTTTTACAAACTAAATACTTAAACTTAATAAAATTGAAATATGATGCAAGAAGGCTTCATTCTCTCTACACACTCGTTGCCTAAACAGAGGCCCTAGACAAGTGTCAAAGATTTCTATTCTATTCATAGAATAGATAAAAAAAATTATGAGATTGACATAAGCGTTGGCGTTAGCTTATGTCAATACAATACATATTTTAATCTATTCTATGAATAGAATAGAAATCTTTGCCACTTGTCTAGAGCCTCAGAGGCCTTAGCTAACGCCAACGCTTATGTCAATCTCATACATTTTTTTATCTATTCTATGAATAGAATAGAAATGTTTGACACTTATCTAGGGCCTCAGCCCACTTATTTTAGCACGTAACTGAATTTAATTCACTCGCTTATAAAACTCTAGGGAGGAAATAAATTTTCTTTTCCTCGTAAATCATGAATTTTAAGAAGTTTAATTAACCGAGGACTGTTAGGTACTGTTATATCTGAGTAGGTGTAATAACACGAATGGTGGTGCTATTGAGATTTGATTTTTCAAATTTCTTATCTATATATATAATAAAATTGGAGTGTCTGTTTGTAATATTGAAATAACCGTTTTTTACTACATGCTTAAGAATATATATACGGTGAATACACCAAAATAACATTTTTTACAATTTTTGTCTATCTGTCTGTGTGTCTGTCTGTTTGTTCCAGCTAATCTCTGAAATGGCTGGACCGATTTTGACGGGACTTTTTTTGGCAGGTTGCTGATGTAATAAAGAGTAACTAAGGCTACGTTTATTTTAGAAAAAATATTTTATTTTAGAATTATAAAGTAATGTTGATCGACTATTAGGCGGAACGAAGTTCGCCGGGTCAGCTAGTCTTCTATCAATATATTTGTACCGGGTATTGAGTGCTGGTATATAAATAATTATGATATTTGTGAAGTGTGACTTGTGTGCTGTATGTAGCGATTTTGTGTATTTTAAAATCATAACGAGGAGTTTTAATAAAACTGCGTAATTATTGAAATTCAAGTAACAAGTGTTTTATCAGCGCAAAAAAATACATAGATCGCAAAATAAATTATTAAATAATTATGTTGTCTATGGCTCGAACAATATTTGTTGTTCGTTTTCAATACTCAATAAGTACTCAATACTCAATATTTTATTTGCGTTCCACAATGTAGATAAGATGTTAAAGATATATTGCATGGCATCATTATGGACCCTGTCGGGCACAGCAAAGTTAGAAAAGAGGAAGAGGTAGTGTTCAATGTGTAAGTTTGAACCATGTTAAATTTAAAGTACGTTAGCTTCGTCGTTCTTCCTTCTATCTACTCGGCTCAATGGGACTAAATAGTATATTTTTATTTTAGATCATGAAAGTTAGAAGAGCTAAGACAGAATATAGTTCGCCGACAAGACTAGTAATGTAAATTTATAAAAATTGGATTTGTAATAATTTTCTTAAATACTAGTTCCGCTAAAATTTACTGCATTTAGTATTGTGTATGTATTTCGTTCATATCAAATATATCCATAATCCCATACTATCCATACTAATATCATAAATGCGAAAGTAACTCTGTCTGTCTGTTTATCTGTAACGATTTCACGCCTAAACCACTGAAACTTTTAAAATGAAAAATGAAAAATTTCTTAAAAGAGTTAAAATACGGTCGAAAGTTAGTATGTAAATTGACAATGTATAAACAGAAATATAACCGACATTCACGCGGGCGAAGCTGCGGGCAACAGCTAGATTTTTTATAAATTTTGTCAAACTTTTAAAAGAATCTAAGCTACGTAAATAAATTCAACAGAATTATAATGTACTGTTTTAAATCCACTTCATCAACGTTTCAAGAAACCCCTAACGTCCTATTTACATTAACCCTTCAAGTTGTCCGTTGCAGTTGTCATGGGGCAATTTAACTTGTGACCCATGTCCAATGTCCAGCTAACTTCGCTTGTTGGTCACGAAAATGATTAGTTTATTAGATTGTGCGCCAGTAGTTGCTGAAGTAACTTAAAACCAAACAATACCATTTTTTTCTAAATACAGTTGCATATATTTGTTATGCTAAACTATCGTTAATATAATAGCTGTAAAACATACGACCTCACCCCCCCGTATAATATGTTGTGTATCCCTAGGGAAACAGACCGATTTTCGTGATAAAAGTAGCCTATGTCCGTCTTCGGCACAAAATCTATCTACATACCAATTTTCATGAAAATCGGCTCTGCCGTTTAGGCGCTAAGTGGAAACAAACATACACAGATACACACATTTTAAGTACGATGTGCAAATTAAAATAGCTTACTTAAGCTAGTAGAATGTGTCACAAGGGCGAAGTGAACTCGCGCATGAAAGTTGCGCTTTATTTTAAGTAACGTCAGCACAACATCAGCGACAAGCTGAATAAATTCGAGAGCAAAAACAGTCAACCCACTGTGGAGCTTAATTTGGCAATATTTTTCAAAGTTGTTATGTCGCTCTTGCCCGAAAAAACTGGTATGCATAGATCCAAATATGCATAAAAAATTTAAGTAATTTTAAGTTAATCCTGTATAGTTTTTTATTGATAAGAATTGATGTTCGACTTAATAGTGTTTAATTGATTCACAAATCCATTTACTTACTATAATTTAATTGACCTAAAGTTAATTTCATAGGATCTACAACATACAACATCGTCACTTTTTGTTTGCGTCAGCGAATCGTCTCAGAACTTTAATTAGACAAACTTTTTTGCTGACTCTCCCGATAGCGGTTCAAAAGAAGCCATTACTACCAGCGGTGTGCACTTTTTGTTCTAAAGCGTGTCACTCGCCAGCTTTTCTTTACTTTATGTGGGTTTTGAGGATCTCAAGGAGTTTTTAGTGAAAAGAAAATGTGCCTAGATTTTCATAAGATTTCTTTTACTATACTAAGACTTAGACGGTTAAAAATAGTTTAAGGTAAAAAAGTATTTACGTTATTTAAGAAAACTAAAATGTTTTAATTTCACCTCCAGATAGTATTTAACTTTTTTTTATTCAACTTTGGTGGCAAACATGCATACACACAAGCACCTGATGGTAAGTGGCAACGATAAACTATAGACATGGCTGTGTTTTCTAAGCATCGCCAAAGTAATAATACTTAGAAAACACAACCAAGCCGTTGTCGACCACGGAGCAGGGGATGAGGAAGTAAAAGGGAAACAAAAGAGGACCGAGGGTGTAATTGGGCTGCCAACGCAGCGGTCTCACTCACCGAGCGAAACACATTAGTATTTATTTATTTATTTATTAGGATTACCAACAAGAGAAACACATACATAAAAAAGTAACAAAAACATAGGTAATGCATGCCTGGTGCTCGCTCAATTATAGGTCAACCACATCTAGCTTAAAATATTCATACTGCTAAACTTATCACAATATAATGAGTAAAAGTAAACACACAATATTAAAGCTTTTATGAATAATAAAATATTAATAATTAAATTTCGATAATTTTACACTTAAATTTAGTCTGAGTATTACCAAAATAGTTCAAATCTAAGGATCGGGAAATATTGTCGTACTGTTTGCACATTCTATTTAAAGGTGAATTAAGGCTCAGATTAATTTGGTATCTGCTTAAACTGAACAGCTTGTAGGCACATGATCGCGGTATAGTATGAAAACTAATATTCTTACGTCGATCTTCTTTAAGAGAGTAGTACTTCCTCGGTCGATCCGACCCATTCAAGCTGAAACAAGCGTGGATCTACCACCGTAAAGTAAAAAAAAAAATTGCGTGAAAGTTGCCATTTCTTTTGTCTGTTTGACTGTTATCGTCTTCTAAGCTATGTAACTTATTTTGATACGGTTCTCATGAAGGTATATTTTATAGTACAAAATATGAACAGCTTCATCTAGCCCACTTGAATTATGAATTTCCCACCGTTCCCACACTCAATGACATCAAAAAAGGTTTTAATGCTCACGTTGTAAATTGAGGTGTATCTTGAGTTTCTTAAGATTTAACGAAAGAGCTCGTGTGAGTACATTATCGTGGAAATGAACAAAGGGCGTCCCTACGCCCAAGTAATGTACTTACTGTTTCAATCGGGAAATGTGTTTACGCATAATATATGATCAAATGGGATCAGACTACTGGTTTTAAATAAATAAATCGTTTATTTCCATTACGTCGCCGAATGACGAGAACACATCAAAGCAAAGAGAGACGAGTTGTGCATCTGGTATATCAGAATTTATTATAATAATAATACTACAACTACTCACAACGCAATCTAGACCCAAAGTAAGTATATATTATAGCATGTGATAAGGGTTCTAGAATGCGAGAAATACTTTTTTTTGTAAATACATACATTATTTATATAAAGAAACACTCAGAACTATGCAAAAAGACATGTTCATGCACACAAATACCCGCGATCTCTGCGTGGCAGTATAAAACGTATAAAACCCTCTATTGGATCCTGGGCCGCAGAAGCCAACTTGGCATAGACAACAAGTTGCTGATATTCAAATGTATACTAAAACCTGTATGAACTTATTGCTTTCAACTGTGGGACATCTGCACTATAAACACTAGTGAGTAATTCTTCGGATGCCCGGCACCTTCATCACGTTTTATTTTTAACTTTTGCATCTTTAAGGCTGGCACATACAATGGCCGTACTGCAACGCGATGCACTATAGCGTCAAAACACATATGGGGCGCGACGCTCATTGTGTTGCGAGATAGCCAACTGTACCTAATATGCGCCAGCCTTTATTGGATGCTTTTTATTAAAACCGCCATGAGTTTCCAACTCCAAAATTTGTACCATTTTGTGGAACCACACATTATTAGAACACAATGAATGAATGAATGGAATGTACACGAATTAGCCCATATTAGGAAATTTAATTCAAAAGATATCCCACATGATGTATATTAAAATATGTATCTAAAAAGGGACAGGGTTTTACACGGTTTTGGTAATGTTTCATAAGCATTAACATAATTGAATCATTACCGTTCATTTCATCGTTTTATAATGGCTTTTACTAATGGAAATCGGGAATCTAATATTTATATTGGTAAGGATTATGGGTTTTATGTTTATAGCTGTTACGTGCAATTTTGGCAAAGGAAAGTAATGCTATTGAATGATAATAAAATATTCATTTGCCGTAACCAATCGTAACCGCGCCGCATACAGCTTGTGATTGTACAAACTAGAAAAGAAAAACGTTGTTTTTTTAAAACCTATAACGAATAAAATTGTGTTTTAACAACTATTTATGAAACAGCAGTCACCAACACGATTTTGCAAGCATATTTACAGCTTTCTTCAACCCATGCTTATTGATTTATCAAAAATACCGTCATATATTTAAAACGATATCCGAATTCCAAGTGTTAATTGAAGATTATCTGTATTCGATTACATTTGTTAGATGCGAAAATGAATTTTTATCGTTACTTCCTAGGGATTGGTGAATCGGCCGGCAGTCGATTAGATGGTATTAACGACGGATCGCATTATGTAGATTGTGAAAGAATATCGTTTGAGGTACTGATAAGAGTTGGTGAAAAAGCCTTAGCTCTTGAAATAAACGCTTATCGATAAACCAATCGAATTAGAATTGTATTGGATTAAATCGAAATCAATTCTAGTTGAGTAGTGAATATATTCGGCAACTTTTGGTTGTACAGAGCAGTTTGGGCGACCTGACTAAAAATTCTAATATTGGTAAATATGGAATTTCAATACTAAAAGTTCTGATTTGCAAGTCTACCTACTAGTTAAACTGGTAAATGACACCAAAATACTTTAAAAATAAAGAGAAGAAGTAAGATTCTACAATCTTATATCTCCTACTTCCTAGTTCTACAACTACTTTCAAACCGCGAGAGCTTTTATTCTCTTCCAGAATTTTCTAAACCTCACGTTCTCTTTGGTAAAATCAATTTATTTTTCGGCTATTTATAGTTCGATCTCGCAGCAAGCCTTGTTTATATTCATGAGTGTTGTTTCCCCCTAAAAGTGCCAATGATTTCAATTTCACCCTTATTTAATCGGTTTTAGGAACATTTGGATTTTTTAAAACGAGTTTAATTTATTTTTGGGTATTGTTGACTGTCTGGAGATAGATTTTGTTTTCTTTTTCTTTCTCTCTTTGTTTCGTTTGAGTGATAAATATCTGAAAAACTAAGTTTTCTGAAGTGTCTGATCATTATGATAAGATCTTAGGTGTGTTGAGAAACGAGGTACTAAAAATCACACATAAATGTCGCTTGTTTCAAAATATTAGGTTCACACACAGCTTAGGTATAGATGGCGGGTACCATAACCACTAATGCTAGAGAGCCAGTACCCTATTATTACGTCCTTAACAACGACGTATGAATATTTGGCAGTCCTACCTACCTATTATTAGAAAATCATTTAACTATCGTCATATCAGCAGGAAGACGTCCACTGTTGGATATAAACCTCTATCTTTCGCCACCTGAATCGCAAAATCATTAATTGTTAACCTCTTATTAGTTTATTTTTTATTTTTTTTATTGCCTACAGTGGCAGACGAGCCAACAGCCCACCTGATGGTAAGTGGTAACTGTCGCTCATAGACTTCTGCAATGCCAGGGGCTCTGCGAAGCCGCTGCCTACCGTGATATTAATGCTCTCTTTAAACCTCGTTTGAAGAAGGACATGTCATAGCGCTCGGGAAACACCGCAGCTGGTAGTTCGTTCCAGAGCCTGCACGTACGTGGGAGAAATGAACGCTGAAAACGAACCGTGCTAGACGAGATCGTGTCCAGGTAGTATGGATGAACTTTGCTGCGATGTCGAGTGAGAGTGAGAGAGTTACTAGCTTTCCGCGGCGCGGTTTCGCCCGCGTCTTTGCTTACTGCACTGCTCCCGTCGCCAATAGCGTGATGTTACATAGCTTAAAACCTTCCTCGAGAACTGGGCTGTCAAACGCAAAAATAATTATTCATATCCGACTGGAAGTTCAAGAGATTTACGCGTTCAAACAAACAAACTCTTCCGCTTTATAAAATAGTATAGATTCAACTAAATGTTACCAAAGAGTAGTGGCCTATACTAATAAACATGTAAGAATCACTTGGATGTGTATTAATTATCACATGATACTTTAAGCATGTTGTTAAATGAGGAACAATTATAACAGTTTGTTATTGTCCTAGTTAAGTAAGAGACTAACAATAGCCCTTGTCTTATTTATTTGTGTTGAGAGGTGAAGTTCTTAGTAATGTAACCTAAAATATAATTGATCAACATTAATTATTATGTTTTAGAAGGCAAAACTGGGAAGGAGAAGGAAGAAAGAAAACAATTTTAACATACAATTAGGTAGGTAGTAGGTACACGACGAAGTAGAGCCATGAGAAGAACTGGCAAGAAACTCAGGCCACTCTTTTTAATCGCCAGTTTATTAAATTTTTTGTAAGTTACAGTTTCAAGTAGCATGCAAAGTGACACAGGCAATACACTTAACTCTATAGATAGTTAATTACTTACAGCTTTCTTTGTTGTAAAGAAAAATAAAAAGTAAAATGTGTGCTTTACAGGCTGCCTCAATTTGCATATTGCTACAAAAGGTTAAGGCAACATGTGAACTGTGATAAATGTTTCTATGTAGGTATTATATAAACTGTTAATATTTGGTATAAGTATAAGGTAAGATGAACCTTATTTACCACAGGAGTTCACAATGTACCTCTATTTCACAAATCACAATGTATAATTTTAACAACACTAACCCCCAGTTTCTGAAAGGCTGATCAACGAAAAATTAACTAATCATCTGTTAAATCTCATGTGAAGTACCTAAAAGCATGATAAAAGCTTGGATAATTAGTTTAATTTGATCTAGTTAGTAACTAATTAGATCAAATTAAACTAAATATTCATGCTTTTAGCAACCTAAATGGTACTTCACATGAGATTTAACAGGTGATTAGTTAATTTTTCGTTGATCAGCCTTTCAGAAACTGGGGGTTAGTATTGTTAAAATTATACATTGTACGCTCATATCTCATTATCTGTAATTCCTAGGATTTCAGTGTGAACATCAATTTGTTCGGCATATTAACCTCAGGAGAATGACATATCGCTTTACCCTCAGAATAGTTTACATTACGTGTTATCTCAAAAATTATATTTTTTTTTTTTTTTTTTTATATTATAGCCTACCAAAGTGACTCCACTCCGCCTGATGGTAAGCAGTCAGTGGAATCCAGAAGTGGCGGCCACTATACCAAAAGCCATCGTCTTAACTGCTGGTATGGTGGCCTCCACTATGGCGGCTGGGAATGGGGATAGAGGAACGGAATGAGGGAGGTGAGGAAAGAGGAAGGGGGAAATTGGGCCTCCGGCGCTCTCACTCACCGAACGAAACGCAGTAGTACGGATACTACTACTCTTAAGTCGATCTTCTATGAGAGGGTAGTACTTCCCCGGACGATTCGGCCCATTCATGCTGAAATCAGCGTGGATCTACTACCGTATTATCTCATACCACTTCGAAATTATGGTTACCCTACTCGAACATTGTATGAGATTTAATAATTTTTGAGATATTAAGCGATATAAACTATTCTGAGGGTAAACCGATATATCATTCTTCCGAGGTTAATATGTCGAACAAATTGATGTTCACACCGAAATCCTAGCAATTACAGATAATGAAACATGAGCGTGCAAAGTAGCGTTTCGACTGCGCGGCCACGTACTTTCTGTTTTGGGCTGATTTCGTCAGTTTGACTAAACTGACATAGTATTTATTGCTTTTAATAGTTTCGACAAATTAAGACCTTTCTCCTTGTAATAGTTTTATTGTATAAAGTCTTAAGTTTTAAATAAATAATCAACAATGAAGAATCAACAACGTTTCGATTGCGCGGCCATAACTTTCAATCCTAAATATTTTGTAACATATTTATCTAGAGCTTCTAATTCTTTTTTCGACAACTTTCGACAAATTCAGTCTTCAACAGACAAAAAGAATTAAATCTCTAACCCAAGCGGTTGCTGAGTTCTCCATGGCCGCGCAATCGTACACGTTACGTTGGCGCGGCCAACTTAAAACCCTTATAACTTCTTTATTTTTACTTTGACAAATTTTTTGTTTGTACCCTTGGATTTCGACAAATGCCGACAAAATATTGGGCAAAGTTTTTTTCTGATTCGATAACTTGGCGGAGCAATCGTAACGCACACAGAAAATCTCTCAGCTCTTAAACTCTTAACAGATACTTTAGGAAAAGATTAACCAACACAAAGTTAATCATTACAAAAGTAATTTCTTAAACAAATGAACGCTGTACAAATTAATTAGAACTGCAAAATGATGTAACGTTTACAGCTTTCAGAGATTTAGATGTTACTTAATTACAAAATTGCGTTTCACGTTAAGATAAATGTGTCGAAACGTTGTATCTATGCTTTCATTTACTAAGCTTAATATGAATAGTGTGGCAAAAGGGAATGCGCGATTTCGCCGCGCCTTTTCCCTATTATATTAAAGTCGATTTTCAGTTTACCGCTATTCACACTGACGGTATTCAGTATGGCAGTCATGGTTCTCAGTATTTGCCATGAAGCAGCCGCTATGTGATCCTGATCATACATATAAAATCCTGTTGCTGGGTAACACCAATACTAAATCAATAAAGCAGTTTTCACTCCAGATTTTTCTATCTGAAACAAATTATGACTGTGGAGGAGAGAGGTCTCAATATTTTGATTCATGTAATCTTGTAAGGAACAAAGAGATTAGAAAAATAATGAACCTTCAGCGCTCTAATTGACCATATTGAGGTCTATATAACTTTTCTATGAATGGGCCTTTGCTGATTTTGCTACAATCATCAAAAAGCCAATCAATCAAAAAAAAGAAAACTCTATATCTTCTTGCGTCGAAAAGGCACAATTTCCACTACTACAAGTAAATTGCTTTCCTTAGAGTCATTACCCTTTCAGGAATCCTTATTAAGAAATCAGAAAAAACTTAATCAATTATCGAGAAAGATAATAATAAAAACGACAAAGTATATTCTATTTGCATTCAAAAGGCACGGTTTCTAATTCTACAAAAAATTTTTTTCCTATGATGCATCACCCTTATAGCAATACGTAACGAAATCAGCAAGAACTCAATCAAATATCAAGAAAGAAAAAAGAAGAAAATATTATATTTGCATAGAACAGACACAATTTTGACTTTGAAAATAAATTACTCTCCTTAGAAGCTTTTTATGAATCTGTGATACGAAATCAACATCTTTAATCAGCAAGAATTTAATCAAGTATAAAAAACAAATAAAACAAAAAAAACAATTTTTACTTCAGGAAATTGCTTTTCTTAGATGCATTTCAAATCCGTGTTACGTACTCATTTGTATAACACGTTTTCAACAGCGGGAGTCATCATTTATTTCCCTGTATGTAGTACAGTAATGTTATTGCGCCTTAGTTCTTTGTGCGTCACTGCGGGTGCTTATGCCTGCCTCGACGGGTCTGTTTACACTGATTCAACGAGTAAATGAAGTATGTACATTTTTGATGTTGGGATAAAGATGAGTTTTACAATGGTTCATTTGTTTTATTTTTTATATAAAACAAAAGAAAAATAATTAGAATTAATGTCTAGTGTTTGTCTTTTGGACTTCTCGTGATATATAGATTCGCTTTCAAATAGCTTAACCGAAGGAATTAAAATTTTTTGGTACACTTATTTAGCTTGGCTAGATTTAGTTTACACTTAACACACAAAGTATACCGTATACCCTAACTTGAAACATTTATAATTCGTACAAATCAATTTTATCCTAATAGTGTTGGAAAGATTAGACTAAGGACAAATATTACATAATTAACTTGTACCCTTTAACTGAGTTTGTAATACATTATGTCCTTAGTAAAATACTCTTTAAGCTACGAAAGAAATTCAAAATACATAGAAAAATTTTACATATCATCAATCCTATCTATAATCCTATCTGTACTATTGTATAAAGCGAAAGAGTTTGTTTGTTTGAAGGCGCTAATCTCTGAAACTACCTGTCGGATTAGAAAAATTCTTTGTGTTTGATAGCCCATTTCTCAAGGAAGGTAACATCACGCTACTGGCGACGAAAACAGAGCAGTGAGCAACGACGAGGGTGAAACTAGCCGCGGAAAGCTAGTCAGTATATATTTAAATAAGCTACAACCTACGTTATACAATATCGTCGTATTACTCAGTCTCTTAACATTTGCACAAGTATTATGTAAACGGTGCCTAAGTTGCGCTGAATTTAATCTAGCCCGCCAGCACTCATCATCTGTGCTCTTAATGAATTTGGAGCAGAACCAGATAGCGCTGAGTTACGAGTTATAGACGTAGGTACGCGAAGCTAGCTCCTTGGAATTATTTCTTTAATACGTTCGCCTAATGTGTTTGTAGTGTAGAATTTATTGATTATTATTTTGTGCACTGTCATTTGCAATTCACAGAACAAACTCTTTTAACTCATAAAAGACACGAATGATATGTATGAACGTCACACAGTGTGGCAATTTTAGAAAATTAACTTATAATTTATTTGTCAGGCCTAAGAGGCACAATAAATGCTAGAAATCAATTTAAATCTAGTGGCAATAGACTCTATAGATAAAATTCAAAGTATTTTATGTTTTAAAAGAGCCAAAAATAGGAATTCGAACGAAGAAAAAAAGAAAATACATTTATTTGACATAAGCCACAGACAACACAGAGATAAATAAATTGCACAATAACACAATAATAATAACAAAAGAAAAAACAAAGTTAATAAAATGAGTTCAGACTGAGTACACATTTTAGTGTGCGCAAATAATGCACATTAATGTAGAACAAGTATTCTAAGCCTAGAAAAGATAATACATAGTAATTGAATGACTCAACATGAAAGTGACTGTATTATCTTTAATAAAGTGCTCTCTAAGAATGTTTCCGTTGGCCGTCGTCAAACTCATTACTGCCCTCTCACCCACCCTACAACCTTCGCGAAATGTATTGTGAAGTGTTTTGGAAGGTTGCGTCGAGTTGCGATAGTATAAATACAAAAGCTATGCCAAAGTTTTGAGTAATTAAATTTAAAAGCATAAATGGCTGATTAGATATCAAGGATTTAATGCTGGACAAGAACTTAGTCGTGTTTATTGCTGCTGTAATGAAAAAGTATGACGCAATACAGAATAATCAGAGAAATTTTAATCAAATCTGACTTTAGCTTTAGTTGCGATTGCCGAAATGTTGTATCATCATGCTGTTTCGGTTTTCAATACATATAAATAATAATATCACATCTTATATATAAAAGTAATGTTTGTTTCTTCGTATTTTACTACACTATCATCCATACATTCGATCGTAATAAAATTCTGATTTTGTTCTCTCTGCATCCTATGGTAGACTGGTAGAGAATGCCTAAGAAATTAAATCCGCCAATACATTCATCTAAACTAATATTATAAGAAGAAAAGATTTAATTTTTTGTATGTTTCTTTGTTCTGATTTAACTCAAGATCTAAGGACAGAATTAAAAAAAAAATATTCACCTTTAGAAAGCTATAAATAAAGGTAACAAAGGCATTTTATTATGTTTAACATATTTTCTTAGTCATTTTCAAAATACCAATATAATAAATCTAAATGATGCAATACGTCACAATTACTATGATATATTCCGGAGGCATTAGTTATGAGACCGAATTAAACTTTTGATACCGAAGTGAACAAGGGCGGACATCTAGTATTGTATAAACTTTTAAATAAGAAATTGAAAGCACGACTCTTGACGAGTTTTAGTGCTTAAACTACCATTATTTATTATAAACGATTTATTACTATGTCTATCTTAGGCGTTGATTAAGCAATTTACTTAGGTAAATTTACATAGCGTCTATTCATATAAGGCCTTATCAAAGCATTCTGATCACTAATTGGTATAACAAACACACGGCACGGCAACAGGTAATATGTATTGATTGATCTCAGTCGATTACAGCAAATACTTGATTAGAATGGACATAACATCAAACTGGTATATTAATCTTAAAGACTACTAGTTTATCGTGACATCTTTGCTTACTGCTCCATTCCCGTAGCCAATAGTGTGATGCTATTTATAGCCTATATGCTTCCTCGAGAACTGAGCTATCATAAGCAAAAATTATTTTTCAAATCCGACTTCTAGTTCGAAACTTACGCTTTTGCTTTATACTATGTAGACTTATCTAAAACTTTAACACGAGTTGCTCTTTATAGGTAGGGTTGACTTTACTATAGTTAAAAATTAAGTTGTACGATGTACACACTGTTTCTGTGTTGGAAGTGCTTTTTCAATTGGGCTTAGTCTCGATGAGTGATAATTTCTACCTCTTTATTAATTCAGACTTTGCAATTGCACTTAATAAAAATACAGGTAACTTAAAAGTGAAGTAAGTGAAGAAAGTAACAAGCGTCACCGATCAAAATACAGACCTGTATGTTTTTAAATAATTTGTCGTCAGAAGTAAGCTAAAGTTTCCCGTCGCAGTGGTAGAATTACTCGCAATATTGTTTTATCACTGCGAGTATAATTAGTGTCGAGGCTTTCAAACCATTGCAAAAGTATAAATTCATTTCTTTTGCTTATTTATTTATTACTGCTTATGTTTTATTATAAGATTATGAAAGTGTGGTTGAGTTTTTCTAATTGAATTTTATAAGAATGTAATAATCAAAAACAAAAACAAACATAAAATTTTATGGATGTAGTAAGTTATTACGACGTTACTGATTAATAAGACCTTGTTTGATTGATGAGTGAGGGCACCTCAAGTTTAATCAAAATGAAGATATGAAAGAGTTCTATGTCTAGTAGTGGATCTTTTTCGCTTGAAACGATGATTACGGCATCGACAATAATATGTATATATGAATCAAGGACGTGACAACACCAAGGTCCTAAATGAACCCGTTTTGTCTCCGATAGACACACTATGGTGAAAATAACACCCGTAACACACAACGAAGTTATATTGTTACTTTTAGACTATTATACCATGTTGTTGAGAGACTCGTCCAGTGCAAGTGGCAAGTTTTTTTAGAGGAAATTTTTGACAGCCTTGAATTTACTTTTCTCCTACTGTTACCGCTCGCAATACTTCTCCGTATGTTTCATTATAATTTGTCTGGAGACCATCAGCTAATGTTTTCTCTTCACAATAGCGGCGTACTGGATTACTTGTCTCTGTTTCACAAAGTGTTTAACGCCTTAATGTTATATTGTTCAGCTTTGAAACCGGCTTGTTTTAATATTGTTATATTTCTGAGTTTGTATTTCTTGGATATTATAAGTTTTGTACCGTACTTATTACAAATGCGAAGAGTGTTGCGAAATATATCAACAAATCTACGTAACTTATTTTATTTTTATTTAATATTTGTGGAGCGAACGACCACATTGGCGAGGATTGGGGGAGGCCTATGTTCAGCAGTGGACATCTTTTGGCTGATATGATGATGATGACTTGTGGAGTTGAAATTTAGCTTTTAAGGTTTAAAAATAACTTCCTTGCACTTCATAAAAGTACGACTCTATCCACTATAACTAACATCATTATTTTTGTTACAGGACTGTTGAGTGTCGCAATAAAATTGGGTGAGTTTACTAATTACAAATACTTTTAAGAAAGATAAACTGAACTAGTACTTTTATTTCTTAACCTACTTTGCAACTTTTAATGATTATCAATAGCAATTACGACCAGGTTGAAGTCAAAATTTGTAGCAAAATATGGAGTCATTTCATTTAGGTCCTAAGCACTAAATACTATAGAAATGATCCTGTAAGTTTTACATATAAATATTCACTTATTAAAATTTAATATTTTATTAGATATAATCATTTCATAGCAAAATTGTATCAAATTCTGAGGACCAACCACAGAATATCGTGGAATTCGTGTTATTTCTCGCGCGAATACCGACTGTCTGGTAACGTCGTTCTGTTCGAAATACCGGACTACCGGCAGAGGCTTCCGGGGTGACATTCGTTTAATTTACTGAAGAAAATATACCCTCTTACGCTTCTTATAAGATTGCCAGACGAAGGAGAAACTTTTTTTATTATAGATATAATGTAACAGAGAAAATATTCTTTTTAATCTTGTTGTGGTTGTAGAGTGCTATTTTTGAAAATAGAAAACGCTTATTGTTTGCAATATTACAGCTAATAGTAAATAAAATGTAAATCAACTATAATATCAAAAGTAAAAGGTTTTTAAGTATTTTTTTTAATGGTAAAGCTTGGTATAAATTCTATTAACAGGTTTCTTTAAAGTATGCCTGAATAAAAGAATAATGTCACGTCTTGCCAAGTCAGACAATGGTTACTCACACGAGATGCATGGTCAAAGAATTTAGACTGTTGTATTTATGTAATTACTAAAGCTCATTGCTCCTAATCGAATGCAGTGAAATCTACGCCGAACGAAGAAGACGCTTAATTGGCATGCAGTGATATAAAATATTGTAAAACCTGGGCTTATTGATTTAAGTCTAAAATTATCTATTCATTCGCTTTGATTAATATCATGCTCAAACCTTCGTATTAAATGATGGAATAAAATAAGCCTTTGTTCTGAAGTTTGACAATAATGAGCTGGTATTATACCGAGTCCCAAACTAATCAGGCTTCTCTGAATGTCTATTGTAAATTAAATCTTTTGATAAAATAATAAAAGTAAGGACCTTTGTAAGAAGTCGAAATGGCCCAGTGAAGAAGGCATCGCTTCGTAAACACGAGGTACTTAATGGGTTAAAATCCGGGCAAGTACCAATTTGATTTTTCAAATCATAATTATGTACTCTCTAAGTTTATCTTGAACATTTCTGACTGACGGTGAATGAAAACATTGTGAGGAAATCCGGACTTAAAAGTCTGAACTTGCCAATCCGCCTTGTGCAAGCTTGGTGATTAATGCTCATTCCTTCTCTATATGAGAAGAGGCCTCTGCCCTGCTGTGGGACAGTAAACAGGCTGGTATTATTAAGGACCTTTACAAATCTCCTAAAAGGTAGAATTATACGTATAACTTTAATGAAGTTGTCGGGATCATGTTTGCCAAATATTACCTTTTGTTGACAGTGTCCATTAAACGAACATAACCTCCTCAAAATGACGTGAACACAAAGTTAGGCATATTTGCCAAAGGTATTTTGACCTTAATAGGGTCAGCAAAGTTACATCATTTGACAAACACAATTTAATCTGTTGACAATTTTGATTAATTAAATGTAAACTTGTTTATAGTATGTTTGTTTATTTACGCATTACATTTTACGATGATTTTCTAGTAAACATTGACTGGCCTGTTGGTCTAGTGGTTAGTGACCCTGACTGCAAAGCCGGAGGTCGTGGGTTCGATTCCCACCCAAGATAAACCTTTGTGTGATGAGCATGATTGTTTGTTCTGTGTCAGGGTGTAGTTTATCTATAATATGTATAAATTTAAAAATTAAAAATGTATATTAGTAGTATATCAGTTGTTTAGTACCTACGCATAACACAAGCAAAATAATATAATTGCTTAATTTGGGGCTAGATGGCGCTGTGTGAATGTGGTAGAATATTATTATTATTGTAGGTTAACACAATGTAAACACAGTTCCGTAAAAGTTAAAAAGCATTTATTTGGATAGAATATGATACAACAAGTATATTAGTTTTGCATCACTGATTAGACGAATATGATACTCGCACATCATGTGCACGTCTCTGTAATAGACAAGTTTTGGAAAAAGGGTCTTAATTTGATGTTTCATATTATGCGTATATTCTTTAACTTGTTTTCCTCTAGGTAGGTATAGATAAATCGAGTATCGAATTCAATTTAATAGCCTTAAAAATAATTATGACGTATTCGTTTGTGTCTCACAGGACAGCTAAAAAGTTAGGATTATTTAAAAAGTGTTAGTCTTAGCCTTTTCGTAAATTATGTCTAAGCAAAGTGGTTTTGAATGTGACACCAGAGATTCACCAAATAGAGAATTATATGAGTTGTGTTACGAACTGTTTGCGGTCAACTTTCAAAAGTTGGACTCGAAAGTGTTCTGCAGGTAGAGAGCCTTTAAAAAGTTGGTTTTACTTGCCTATTATCCTCATGTTCGCGCCTACTTACGGCGGAAGCGCAATAAAGTTAGAGCTTAATTATGTGTTTTTATTGTGAATATAATAGTAAAAGATGCATTAGCATCACATCCTAGATCATTAAAAGTAAAATGCGGCCTACTTTTCTACTCATTAAATGCCGCAAATGTAGGATACTTGGTTTATTTTCTCTTAAATAGAAATAAAACATTGAAAAGACCTAAATTGCAATATATCACTAATAATTTTTTACCCTAATAGTAGTTAAATTAAGATTCAATTTCCTAACAGATTAGTGAAAAGCACTTAGGTATAAAATTAGCAGTCGACTTAGATTATTTACCTGTAGATCCTTATTTACAAACATAAATAAATTAAAAAATAATACCTGTAGTTAATTTTAGTAAACAATATTTACATAAATATTATTTATTTTATCAAATCAAACTGAAATTCAAATACATACCTATTTCTATTCTATAAGACAAGAACATTGATAATGCTATACATTTGTCTTCAGGCTTAATCTAAGCCTGACCTGCCTAACCTACAAATTTACACCTATCTATGGAACAAAGCAAACAAGGGCTAATAAGCTGTCTACATGTTTGTAAGTTACTAAATTATGAATTTGAGAAGAATGCTCAGATTTGGGTCTGTAATTAAATTATCTCTACGAAAATGGGTGATCTCCGTCAATCAAGTGATTATTATATTTACCCGAATTAAACATTTAGCAGTATTTTTATATTTTACTGTTATTATTATAGATTGGTAATTGTTAAAAAAAGAAAATATATATAAATGTTTTTTTATTAACTGCCTACATTTGGTTTTTGTGAAGTCTATTGATAAACGTGTTTTATCAAATATTTTGAGATATTGTTGATATTACAATAAACATTAATAATAGCAACTCCAAATATTATTTACCTTATATTAATTGATTTATTTCAATTTATGAATGAATGATTGTTCAACTGACTTTAAATTTAATTATAAGTCTACGTCACTTACACATAACATAACATATGCTTATAAATTAAATTGGCAAAGAAAAGACAAGTCTACAGCATTGAATTTAAATAAACTCAGGTCACGTCTCAAAAAGTAACAGACGCCAAATTATGTCAAAGCTTATCCACTATTCCTAAACCGTGAAATTAAATTTAAATTCAATTTCCAAATTTAGGCCCAGTTTTCCCCTTGCTTTTTCCTTCACTTCCCTCCATCCCTTCACCGACCCCAGTCATTTCACGGTAGGGCAGCAACTTCGCAGCGACTCTGAGTGGTCCATGAGCGACAGTTACCACTTACAATCACGTGGGCTGTTTGCTCATCTGCCACTGTCAGCAATAAAAAAAAAAAAAAAAATTAATGTAATGTAAATTTTTTTTTGTTGTTTATCAAAAAGCAAATAAATATTATAGCATGAGATCGTCTTTTGATATACTGTCTTACTGTCTTTTGATATACTTTAGTTCTCGTATCTCAGTTACCATAAAATATTATTGCACAAACTGCCCGGGTTTCACCCACGTCTTTATTTACTACTTTGCTCCTGTCGCCATTAGCGTGATGTTACACAGCCTATAACCTTTTTCAAGAATTGAGCAATCATAAGCAAAAAGAATTATTAAAATCTGACTAGTAGTTTCAAAGATTAGCGCGTTCAAAGAAACAAACTTTTCCGCTTTATTTTAACAGTATAAATTGTGCACAATTATAGTTAAGACATACCGTGGTAAAATTAGTTATTAATATCTCTGTGATCATAAATTTATTATACCTGCGTATTAGCTAAGAAAGGAATTTTATGATAGCTATCAAAATGAGGTTAACCAAGGTAAAATAGCGGGGAATCAATTTATTAGTTTTATCTCCAATAATTCATCTTTAATGGTGATTATAGTACATTGGGTACTTGCGACATGATAATAAATTACAAGGATGCTATACGTTTTTTTATAAAAAATGGAAACGTAATAATTATGTTTATCTTGTATTAATTGCCAGAAAGATTAAAATTGCAAGTCTTTTTCACAAAAGATAAGAAATGTTTACGTTAATTTACACGAATGGAGAGTATTGCTTGCAAAAAAAGGCTTTACGATATAAAAGATAAAAGTTATAGCGTAACTTAGCTGTTTTAGAATAGAAAATGCGGTACAAAATGCTGTGTTTAAAAAATAACAACGAGCAATTAATGTTTTTGCAAAGTAATGTACTTTTTCTCGTGATTCCTGCTTACGACCGAAGCAAATCGCCTGCTTACTTGTTAATTCCAATTTACTGTGTGCAAGTATGACCAAAACGGCGTTGACCGACCATAATAACCTAGAAATCTTATTTTCTTTACACTTGTGTACAATGGCCGTATCACGACATACTTTTGGCATCACGCCCACGTTATATCATGTCATTTTCACCGGTGGAGAATTCAAACCTTTAAGTTCCAATGGTCTTATGTGAAGATTTTACCGAGAGGTTAAGTGTTGATGCTTTTAGAAAGAAGTTGGGTAATGTATATGTATTAAGAAGTCAAAAACAAAGCAAAAGATAGACTACAGTAGTAGATGCTCCACCGACAAGAACTGAGTTCTTTATTTATTTATTTATTTATTTATTTATTTATTTAGGATCTTCAACAAAGAATACACTTCTCAGGCATAATAGTAAATAATCATTAAACAAATAACTCAAGTGCTTCTTCAATTACAGAAGATCACAGCATGCAATAACATTATTAATAACATTATCAATTAAAACTTACACAAAATGTTAAAATAAAAATAAATAATATACAATTAATCAAATATACAAATGAAGATAAATTAAAAAAAGACAGAAATAAACGAAAAGATAAAAATCAAATGAACAACAGCCATTACAATTGAATTAAATTTAAGGTTACATGGAATAAAAAATAAAACATTAAATAGAAACTAACAACAGTAATTCGAAAATTAGCCCTAAAAATAATTGGCACTAAAATAAAAAAAAATAGAAATAATTTATATAATTAGCTTAAATGCGCTATAACGAGACGTTTGAACTTGGGAAGTGGCGTATTAAAAATATCTAAGTTGTGGTCTTTCGATGCACCCGAGATTTCATTGTAGGTGTTAGCTAATCTACTAATCGGAGAATGTTTGCCAAGATTAGTTCGATGGCGAGGGACATTGAGTAGTGGGCGGGGGTGTCGCGGAATTCTACGAGGTACATTAATTCTGATTTTACTAAGCAGGTTTGAGCAGTCTATTTGGCCATTCAGTAATTTGTGCAGGAACGCCAAGTCTAAGATCGTACGACGGTTGACTAATCGCGTCATCTTAAAGTGATCAAGTCTATCGCTATACGATCTCACTGTTCTGGAGATGCCTTCTCGATAAGCCAAGTGGCGTACTAACTTTTTTTGTACCCTCTCAATTCGGTCTGAATGTACGTCATATACTGGGTTCCAGGCTGTGCTACAGTATTCCAGTCTACTTCTAACGTAACTGTTATATAAAAGTAACGAAGTACTGCTTCTCTTAAACTCTTTTGAACTCCGCAAAACAAACCCAAGAGATCGATTGGCCGCCGACAACATTTCATCGAATTGATGCGTGAATCTTAGTTGACTGTCTAAGTATATTCCTAAATCACGGATGGCCGCTACTTCAGTGAGTAGATTACCACTTAAGCTATAATTTGACTGTATTTTGTTATATTTACGTGTAAATTTAATATGATGGCATTTGCTGTAATTTAAAGACATATTGTTTTGAATACACCAAAGGCTTAAATTGTCTAGATCTTTCTGAAGTAGTAGAGTGTCAGAGTCTTGTTTTACAATTCTGATCAGTTTTAGGTCATCGGCAAAAAGATATGGCGTTGAGAATTTAAAGATTTCAGATATGTCATTTATGAATATATTAAAAAATAATGGTCCTAAATTTGATCCTTGGGGCACACCAGAAGTCGGTGAAAACGGTTCTGATATCTCACCATCTACTACTACGGTGGATAATCTATCTTCTAGATATGATCGACACCAGTTTAAATGATTATTTGAGATTCCCAACAAACTCATTTTCTTAATCAAAATACTGTGATCCACCTTGTCAAAGGCCTTTGAGAAATCTGTATAAATTGCATCAACTTGTAGACCTTCGTCAACCGTGGATGCTACATCAGTAATAAACGAAACTAAGTTAGTAATAGTAGATCTTTTAACCATAAAGCCATATTGATAGCATGAGATGTAGTTCCTAACGTGCGCATAAAACTTGTTATGGACAAGAGATTCAAAGACCTTTGACATTGTGCATAAAATTGAGATAGGACGATAGTTTTCTGTCATTTCACGCTTACCGTTCTTATAAATTGGTACTATTCTGGCTTGCTTCCATGCGTTAGGAAATATGCCTTGTCTAAGGGAAATATTATAGATATGTGATAACGGTACACTTATCGAATTAGCACATCGTGACAAAAATATAGGAGGTATACCATCCGGCCCTGCACTTTTTGTTATGTCAAGCTCAGTAAGTCTTTTTTTAACTAATTGTGATGTTAAGGAAAACTCGTTGATATTAGGTGCTTCTGAGGGTATATTGCTGTTAGTTATTTCGTTCAAATAATAATGATCGGCCGGCTCGTACACAGATGAAAATTGTTTAGCAAACAAGTTAGATATATCCTTAGCATTCATAGCATCTACATTACTATGAGTCATTCTAGTGGGATAATTAGAGTCACGTTTTCTTAAGTTCTTGACATGAGTCCAAAAGAATTTTGGATTCTTTTTGATTTTATTTTCTATGGTATCTATATATTTGTTGTAGCATGATTTTAAATAGAGAAGAAGAATATACATTATACTAGCTTCGCGCATCGCGGTTTCACCAGCGTCTTTGCTTACTGTTCTGCTCCCGTCGCCAGTAGCGTGATGTTACATAGCCTATACCCTTCCTCGAGAACTGGGCTATCATACGCAAAAAGAATTATTCAAATCCAACTGGTAGTTCTAGAGATTAGCGCGTTCAAACAAACAAACAAACAAATTATTCTGCTTTATATAATAGTTTAGATATATTAGTGATAATCCTAGATTTTGAAACTTTTAGACTATAATATCTTAATATCATAAGGCAGGCTTGATTGCGCTTTTAGGTGCATCAAAGCTACGAATTCACATACCAAAAAAAAAAAAGATAAAATTGCACCTATCAAATGATAAATATGCAAAATACAAGACTGCATTACATTTTATAGTCTGGCTGTTGGCCAAATAGTCTCCCATTTTGTTCAGCCAATATTTTCAGTCAGCCAACCAATTTATTATAACACAAAGAGAATTCTAAATATTTATATAATTTAAATATTGCACGGTGTATCAGCAGTATATTTTCATACACGTATTACATTCTTAAAAACCCTATAGTTTTAAACTAAAGAAGCATTTGTAACATAATGTCTTCCAAAATACAGGCTCTGCCTAGTTTGGAAAAACAGAGTCATCACCTATAGTATAACATTGCTATTGTAAAATAAGTAACTAAACTTAACTAAGACTAAAGATACCCTTGTGAATGTACATCATACATACATTATTTGTGTCAAATAAACATTTTTATTTATTGTTTATTTTTATTTTAATGGTAAAGCTAATGAGATGTCAGAAATAGCAAGATAAATGATGTGTTAGAGTCTACAATCACTATGCCTTTAATATAAGTAGGTAGCCTTTCTAATTCTATGAAAATTGCTAGTGCAAAAAGGACAGAAGCTTGTTTTAAGCAAATCGGAATTAAACTTACACTACAAGACGAGACATCTTTTAAAACAAATGTAACGGGTTTCCAAGCCGGATACTAGAAGTTTGTCGTCAGCCCATATATTCTCATAACTTTGTATAAATTAAATGTTCAAACTCCGACTGTTTCAGCACATATTGTTTGACAATGATCGAGTAAGTTACAACTGTAATACTGTGAAACTTGTCACTTTAAAATCATCTACTAAATGAAGGATGTTCATCATTACCCCGAACATTTTCACTGCATAATATAGGTAGGAGTTTGTTTGTGACATTTGGCATTTTGGCTCATTAAGGTATTATTTAATACACAGACAACGCTATCCCTTACCTGGTAATCCCTTACGACACACCACAGATAGAAAACAGATCAGTGGCGTAGCGTGCTTTAACGGCGCAACTTAAGGATAAACATTTCTCACAAAAGAAACAAAAATGCTTGTATGCATGCATTGTCATTTCTGAAGTAAAACCTTTATAGGCACGTACGTTTTTTAATATATTTTTTCCCGGAAGAGAAAGAGAGAGATTAAGGGGTGGTTAACATTTTATTAATTTTTGGTTACACACGTTAGGGGCCTTTGTTGCCTGGGGGCCCCGTATCATTGATACGGCTGATACGGCGGTAGCTACGCTGCTGAAACAGGTTCTTACCTTCATCCGTTTTCTTTACTAGATCGGTCCCATTTTAGAAGCATATCTACTTTATGTATCCGTCACCGCTTCAAAAATTTTGTACTACAACAGTTATCAGTTTTATGAGCGGTTTATTTATTTATCAGCGGCTTAGTACTACGTAATAAGTGTTCTGTCCCAATCCTCTTCTGGATGTGACTAATCTATGTTAAGAGTTTGTTTGTTTGAACGCGTAAATCTCTGGCACTTCTCGTCGGATTTGAATAATTCTTTTTGCGTATGATAGCCCAGTTCTTAAGCAAGGTTATAAGCTTTGTTACAACACGCTACTGGTGACAGGAGCAGAGTAGTAAGCAAAGACGCGGGTGAAAACGCGCTGCAGGAAGCTAGTTCTGTATATAACAATTTCTTCAAGCTATTCGTGTTATAAACCAGTTAAAATTATATTCTTTTATCCAACATTATAAAGTCTCGCGTTCTTTATTAAAATTCAAAGAAAACTGCACTCTTAACACGATGAATAAAGTCTTAAATAATAAATGGTACAACTCTGAAGACACTGCCGTCTGCACACCTGTTACAGTATGAATATTTGATCATCATTCAATACATAATCGAAACATTGTCGCTTTATTTAATTATTTGTGTTTTATAAATTTGAAATAACAGATTTTATTTAACCTTTGTGGTGTGGTAATTTACTACGAGTTATAGGTATGTTTATTTTTCTGTAGCAGGTAATAGTTTATGGTTCACAAAGCTGTTGCTTGCGGGATCTACCGATTTTAACACAAGGCCATAAACATTCAGACTCGTCTCAAAGTTTTTTCTATATGTATGATGTTTTTAAGATTTTACTTGATAAGTTTCATATTCTTCATGTAATTAAAATACATAAAAACTTTTTTACGGGTATCTTAGGATATTTTTAAATGACTCCTGAAAGTATCATACATATTATCCTAATAACTAAACTCATTCATCATTACTTCATTTTTTCATACATAAAAATTTACATTCATTCATTCATTTTACATACATACATTTATCTAATAGATATTAGTTAAGGCTAGCACATATCGCGCGTGACGTAGACAGCAGCATTATTTATTATTTATATATCGCTGACCTAACCCTACATGCTGTCAGGTCATAAACTACCGCGGCAGTATATCAAGACGAGCGCATGTCACCGACAGTGGCCGTGGCTTGCTTGGGCGAAGTCCAAGCGGGTGTACGATTATGTGCATCGTTTACATAACGTATGTGGTGCAGGCTGTAGTAATTATAAGGGTAAGATTGTGACCTTGAATTTGTAGTTCGTGGTTAGTAATAGATCACTGTCACTGTCAGCCTAAAGCAATCCCACTGCTGGGCAATGGCCTCTCTCCATGACTTCCATTCTCCTCGATCCATAGCAAGTGTGGACCACGGTTTATTTATTTTGTCCAATTCGTCTCGCCATCTTTTTCTTGGTCTGCCACGACGCCTATTCTTTGTCTCATAGCACGACATGTTAGTAATTTTGGCCCACAACTCATCAGGCATTCGGCAGACATGGCCAGCCCAATCCCACTAGTAATAGATACCAGTTATTTTAACTTTACTTTTTTTTTGGTTTTAAAACTTATCAGGTAAACAATTTAACACAAACCTTATTCAGCAATGTAGTACAAGGCGACTAAGGATAAAACGTCTATTATTTAAAATAATTATTCTTGCACTACACTTAATTCTTCGACAGATCGTGAAAATTCGCCACAATTCACTGTCAAAACTATAAAGAATGTCCCATTGCCTATAAAATATAGCCTGAATTCTTTAAGGGAGTTGCGACATGACATAGCACTCGACTGATTGGAGTTATTACAATAAGGCTTAGTTGTTTTGGTTAAGGTTCGATGACCGGGTGAACATCGTTAGTTTTTTTGCAAGATTGTAGAGTGGATTCTAAGAAGTGATAGAATTTTATAGTTTTTGAGAGAAAGCTTCACTATGAAAGACCGCTATGAAGAGTGTTTTCTTTTTATTGCCGACTCTGCTTGCTTGATTCCTTATTGCATGCATAGGTACTGAACAATAAAGTAGCAAGTAAATAACTATTTTCACGCCACAAATGGCAGAATATGCTGTAATACTACCAATAATTGTGACACCTGTAACCCATCGTATTCTTGGAAATAAAGTTTACTTTACTTTACTCTGGCTGACGAGCAAACAGCCCACGTGATAGTAAATGGTAACTGTAGCTCATGAACGACTCAGAGTCCCTAGCATTGCTCCTGCAATGCCAAAGACTCTGCGAAACCGCTGCCCACTATGAAGGTAGTGGGTAGGTGAAATGATTGAGAGACATGAAAAAAAAGGAAAGATGGGAAATCGGGTCTGGAATGATTTATAGAAGTTGCAAGTGTGCGTTGTTAATGCCAAATTTTCACTATAGACCAGCTTTTATTTCGAATAAATAATATTGTTTGTAAGTTTTGAATTTGAATTGAAAATCTGCCTTGGTTATTATAAATGGAAAACTGTCTACTTACTATTAGTGAGGCCTTATAAAGGTAACTACTAGAAAATTGTACGTTTTTGGTACTACATTCTGAAATAAAGATCACACGGCCACAGTAGGTCTAGGACATTCGTTTTATAAATTTGTTTATAT
This sequence comes from Parascotia fuliginaria, assembly GCA_963082885.1. Taxonomy (NCBI): domain Eukaryota; kingdom Metazoa; phylum Arthropoda; class Insecta; order Lepidoptera; family Erebidae; genus Parascotia; species Parascotia fuliginaria. The sequence continues at coordinate 1,615,268 of OY720180.1, read as the reverse complement.
AAAAACATAATAAAATTTTCTTGTCTTGGCATACATAGCCTTTGTTTCACCGTTGCCCTCTTTTATATAGGTAACTGTAACACTAAAAACACGTTTGTACGCTGATAAAGATGTCGGACGACTGATGGATGAAAGCAGGTCAAATTAGGGACGTATAAAGAGGCTATAGTAGGCTATAGGTCCAGCAATAGTCGAAGTATTTCTAAAATAATGATAAACAAGTTTCATAGTTTAACTTCTTAATCTAGCAACAATTTACTTTACGAATTTTCAGCAGTTAGCAATAAAACTAACTACATTTTTAACGGTTTTTATGAGACAAAATTCTTCTAAGTGACGTCACATTGTCGAAGTTTCGAGACGACCGAATACAATTTGTCGTTGCCTTAAACTTCGTCGTCGTTTCTTTTTTTCTGTCGGAATAGAAAAGTTGTTAAGAAGTTCCAGCATATTATTTTACGTTTAACAAATGTACTTTATTACAAAATGTTAGGGTGTGTATTGAAAGGGATTTTTGACGCACGAAATAGCGAAGATGTTTGCGTAGCAGTATTTTAAAAAATATAAAGAAATCGTACAGCTAGCTTAACAATAGTCTATAGGTATAAAATGGCCAATTAAAAGTTTTCACAAATATATTTTTTTGTAACATAATGATATTCAAGGTTGTTAAAAAGATAAAAGCAAGAAGACAAATTTAGTGTAAAGAGAAAAAGTCATTACACATAAGTTTCTTAAGTTTAGAGGAACTATACTAAAAAGGTTCTAAATCGAAAGTTAGGTAACGACTCATTGCTTCAAAATCAACGTTTTGTCTGGCATTGTTGCTTTCAAATGGGTAGCGAGTTCGCGATCTGGCAAAATAAAAACGTCTATTTCAATTTCATAATAATATGTTCTTTTCTAGTTTACCTTGGATATTAAACAAGTTCTCTCAGTCTATCGTTTCTCATAATGCATGCCAGTAACATTCAAGATATACTTTGAAGGGACAATATTAAGAATTTGAGAAAGACGATATCTAAACCATAAGAGACAGGTATCATAACGACATTATTGCTACTTTGCCTACAAAGAAGGTAATAACTACTTATATTGTTATAAAATTCTTTTAGCAAAAAACAACCGTATGTTTATGCACATTAAGTACATTTTCAACTACATGAGTCTTAAAGTAATGTCGTTTATACTAGAGTATAGCTTCAAAACGCCAGTTTAATGTTGTGATTGCATTTGTATGCAACGGACGCGAGTGCCAACACTCAGTGCAGTACTGATATCTGAATACGGCCATATTAAATTGTACTGTGTAATGTTGGTACATTGAAATGTTCTAAGATTTAGTACGTTTTTATGTAATACAAGTATATTGACTCTGTAGGTTTGCAGTTTTAAACTATGTAAAACTACCACTCGAATTTGAAAAATTCTTTTTGCGTATGATAGCCCTGTTCTTGAGGAAGGTTATAGGCTATGTAACATCACGCTACTGGCGACGAGAGCAAAGCAGTAACTGAAAACGCGGGTGAAACTGCGCTGCGGAAAGTTAAAATAAAAATTGGAGTATCATTGAAGTGCATCTGGACAATGTATGAAGCTATGTACAATAAAAGTCACCATAACGCGAAACTCTTAAAACAACGCGCCGATGTTCTGCGTTTTGTTAATATTTAGTTTGTAAAGTCATTTACATTACAAAAATGATATTTTGACTGCCGTAGCAAATTGGAACTACATAAAAAAAACACACAACATCTAGATCAGCTACGAAGCTGGGCATCCAGTAATTGTTACGTTTGTAATCGAGTCCAGTGCACCATGTCGATAGAGAAAACGAAAAAAAAGGCGTAGTCCGATTAAGCGGCTTAAATAAACCAATACACGGATAAGAAGGCACGTAAGGTTACCAACTGTTAAATTTTACTGAACACTCATAGAACATTATAAGTTTCTTTTTTATACAACTTTGGTGGCAAACTAAAATACAGCCCACCTGATGGTAAGTGGTAAATGTAACCTATAGAGATTGCTGGTTGCCGACCACGGAGAAGGGGATGAGGAAGGAAACGGGAAACGTAAGAGGACCGTTTTTGGGCTGCCGGCGTTCTCACTTACCGAGCGAAACACATTAGCATGAAATCTAATATTCCTACGTCGATTTTCTATGAGAGGGTATTAGTCCTCGGTCGATCATTCATGCTGAAACCAGCGTGGAAAGAAGTAAGTATCATAGTTTTAACAAGTTTTTCAACTTGTGGCCGACCAGTAGATTATTGTTGTCAAATTAATCCTCAACCACTCGTATGTTTATTATTATATTGACCATATGTTTCTTAGCTTCGCTCGTACAAAAATAAATGCATCTCTAAGTAATAAACATGAACTCTCATTCTGTGCACGGCCTTACGGCATCCGGATCTATTGCTCGAACCCGGAAAACTCACAAACTCATATTTATTGGTTTAAGAAAATATTAATACATACTTTTAGCTTTAACTTCTTTTATTGCCTCCCAAAGTTTGCTTCTGAACTCAATGCCCTATTGTTCGTTGTGATCAAGTCCTTATGAAGAAATAATAAACTTTTTAATTTATTCATTGTTCTTTTATTATGATCTCCACCCAATTTTCTTTGTATCTGTTTTGTTATGGTCCTGAAATTGATCTTAATGTTGTGGAACTTTTTATTTACGTACAATCTATACAAATTTGGTTAAGTACATTATGTTGTAGATTAATATTTGTTTAGCAAAAATATTGTTTGAAAACAATACGTTTTCTTTTTGTTTTTTATACTGGTAAATATCAACAAAACGACCAATTCTAAAGAGAATATTATAAAAATATTTTCATACTGAATTGTGTATTTTTTTTATAACAAATTGAATAAAATATTGTAAAAATGGCGAGCTGTCGCTTCCTTCCGCCGGATTACTAGCTAGCCTTTACTCCAACAATGTAAACAATATCGTACCTATCGTTTATATATACGCAACTGTAGCTTTATTTACGATATACTACAATATGTGAGAGATAATGCTTTAAATAAACTAGATACGTCTCTCATGTTTTATAGTCTATTGCTTTTTGATTTTTATTGTTTTTGCTATGTATCAGGGTGACAAAGATCTGTGAAAAATCAAATTTGCGTCACGTTATCTTGAAAGGGTGGGCCAGAAGAAAGACCAAATATTGGAAATGTCTGTTTCGCATTTAAGAACATATGAATGTCGAAATTTTTCGGTTGTCAAAAACTATTGAAACTATTGATTAATGGTTACTTACGTTGGTATAATACTATGTATTAACTTAGTAAATCAAATAAACGATAATTAAAACCCTTATCATAAGGGTTCATTAACTCTATAATTGAATAGTCAGGAAGATTGAATTTTTTTAAAGTAGGTACAAAATTAGACGCGTGAGACTCAGCACATTGTTAACAAACCTCTTTTTGAATATGAATACAATATGTCTGGCAACGAAAATGCCATAATAGAAAAAAAAAGTTTAATTTAACGAGTAGCGTGCAGTCTGCATCGATCGCTCTTTAAATAATTCATGGTCGGATTTTCCATTGAGTCACTTTATGGTGGCCATGAAGACGTTTGAGACATAAAAGTACTCGTTAAAACTTTTCTTATTACAACTAAATAATTATTAACGTTGTGTTTATTGCGTATATAGTTTATGGTGTGTCGTGATGGCATAATGAAACGATGTTTGTTTTTTATAAACTTATAAAAGTACCTGAAGAATTTGAATTGCACTTTTGAAAATAATCCATACTATAATACAGAGCGGGAGAGTTTGTTTGTTTTTTTGAACGCGCTAATCTCTAGAACTACCAGTCGGATTTAAAAAAACTTTTTACATAATGATAGCCCAGTTTTCGAGGAAGGTTATAGGCTATGTAACATCACGCTACTGGTGACGGGAGCAGAGCAGTAAGTCAACGGGTGAAACCGCACTGTGGAAGGTAGTATATATATATATATCTTCAACATAACATTGCTTCACACGCACACGCATTTCAGAGCCAAACGAGCATACGGTCAACTAGTTGGTACCTAAGTTGTAACTGTACCTTATGAACATGATGATACTGGTCAAAATCAAATATCGAGTGGTTAGTGGTCAACCAACTGTCAGGATTTGTTTAGGTCACTCATAATTTATTATAGAGGTATCTGACTTGACCTAACGATTTTTATCTACTTGGCACTACTTAGACCGACTTTTAACGTGTCCTCTGAAGCACGGAGACAATCAGATCAAATATCACTATGCGGCCAGCCGTACTCTAAAATAACCCGCTAATCGTTTTTTATTTAAGGCGCTCATAGCTCGTATGCGCTCACTGACTATGAGCGCCTCAAATTGTACTGGTTGTCTTTTATCTAAGCATCGCATAAGCCATTATCAACCTTGTAGGCAGTATAGCATGTAGGAGTAGAGACGATGGAGAAAAATATATATACGGTCGAATTGAGAAAAGTTTTTTTAAGTCGGTTAAAAAGGAACAGGACCAAGAGACCCTATTCTTTTTTATTATGTTTGTCATCAATTTAGACGAACATGGCAATAAAGACCTTCAAGGTCTCGTCTCATGTAATAAATCTATTAATTATAATATCATTTTCTAGACTACTTCATGGTCACACTAACTTCCACACTGTATTGATAACACCCGGCACCCGTATGGTAACGTATGGTACAATCTTATTTACCCTACAGGTGAATATAAAAGTGTTTTCCGTTGGCTGACCTGCTAATAATTCAGTGTACAATGTAGTCGTAATTTGTTAAGCCCTTATGAGTTTTATATGTTCTGTTTAAAGTTTATATTTTAATGGAATATTTGCCTGTAAAGAACATTGATAGATAGTAGATAAGAATAGAACATTCAAGCAGCTTGTCTGAGAAAGTATCGTCACCTAAAGGACCGCAATAAACACTGTATAGGTAACCCGCTCCTTATAAGTAAACTTACTCCTAAAAAAAACTGTATCACCAATAGAGATTATATCTTCATCTGAAAAGAGAGGTTTCTGAGTAACGTATTATCTGATTGTTATCAAATCAGCTGGAGGTGAAGACATCCACTACAGGACATAGGCCTTCTCCAATTCTTGCAACCTTGATCGATCTTTAGCCGCCGTCATTTACTGATTGCCCGCCATCCTTACCAATTGGTCGGTCTACTTTGTGATGGGTCTGCCCACGCTGCGTCTATAATTACAAAAATTACATAAGTTCTATAAAGAACTATATAGAACCACACAACCTCTTTACTTTTCTCTCTCACACGATCACGGCATTCATTTACTAGATAAGACATTAGTAACTGTCTCAACGCGAGCGAGTCAATCAAACATCTAAGGTAAGGCTGGACCAAATTGATGTCGGATGCGATGAAATAGACGTGAACTGATTAGGAAGTAATTCTGGGGTTTGTAGGTAATGTGTTTTTCTAGTTTGTTTGTGTTTTTGGGTTCATCTTTGAAAGCATGTCATTTATCTACGTAGTGTTAATAGCTATGAATCACAAGCAATATATATTATTAACAAAGTCCGCCTGTCTATCACAAAGTGAAAAGGAAAGAAAACCCATTTTTTTCTCGTGCTGACGCTACATTGAAATATTATGTCACTTCTAGAATCAATACGAATTTAATGACACCTCATACGTTAAAATCCATCAAGCCATTTAGGCTGTAGAGCGTGCCAAAGAAATAGACATACATACGCTCTAAGAATATTACCCTTTTTGACTTCGGCAGTCGGGCAAAGAGAAACTATGCTTTTCTTTAGTTCAATCATAGATATCGTATATAAATAATTTGTATGGAAAATATAGTTTTCAAATTTACCACAAGGGTGGTGTATATAAAATTTGTTTACGTTACCAACCGATAATAAACGCAATTTTGTCCCAGCCCCGCAAGCTGAAGCTCATAATATCACGCGTGCCCAAGGAATGCTGATTTCAAACTTAAATATTTAAAACGCAATGTATTTCATCCTCAAAAACTAGACTAGACTGCCTCCGTGGTGCAGTAAGAGCGCAAGCGACTCTGTGCACGAGATTGTGCGTTCGATATGGTTATCGAACGAATCTGCACACTGTCCACTGTCCACAGTGCACAGAGTCGGAACAAAACTTTGTGTGATTCATACATATTTTTTCCGAGTCTGGAGGTCTTAGGCGTGAGGGTCTACTAAGTTGGTGTACGTTAAATGTATGTTTATAAAGTTCCCCGCGACCCAGGGCTTATTCCCTAGTGCGAGAGTAGTCTTTCAAAAAGACAAATCAAAAAATCTCATACTGAACGAAACACAATTCTAGATAATATTATTCGTTTCAGTTTTCCACAATGTTCAAATCCTTATTTAATTTGTTCTTTGCAATAAAAGATTCAGTACTGAATTAGTTTTAATTTCAAATCCTGCAGAGTTGCCTTGAGATTTTATTTTGTATACACTGCTGAGTCCATTAAGGCAATAGTATTCCGTTTTATTTAGAAAGTAGTTTCGAACTGAATGAAAATGTACTTTGCGAGAGTTTATTACTTATTAAATTGTGTTTCTTTGTAAATTGTATTTTATTGTTCATTAAGAAGTGGCAATTAGCACTGTTTTCCTTAGCTTTCTTTAAAGACTCTACTCTGCTTAATGGTTAACAGTCAATGGTGTACTACTAAAGGTGAGCGCAGATCTAGCTGCACAGCACGCACCGTAGTTGCTTTTTGTACTGGTACTGCGAAGACTGCGGTGCGGGTAGTTGTGCGACGTTGCACAGAACTTTATATAAACAATTCGAATGTGGCGACTTGCCGTGCGTGCGATTCAGCTAGATCTGCGTTCAGCTTTAGTATACGTTAGGAATAGGGGTTTGAAAGAAGCAAAGTAATTGTTAAGTTGATATTGATTTTGCCGTTAAAATAAAGATTATAGGTAGGTTTTACTTATCTTTTTGTATAAGAACCTTATTATTGAAATATTTGACGAAAAACATTTGTGTTTTGCGTGTTCCGCAACGGTTTTCTTTGTTACAAAATATGCCAGACCAAGGTAAACACCAAAGCAATTCATTCAAATCATTTTACTTGATTAACATTTAAAGAAACTTTTCGGTCGAAGTTGTTGCTACCACAGCCTGCAACAAATTCGTCAATATAAATTCATACCATGAGTTTGACCTGAATCTTTCAAATGCCCGCTTCTGTTAAATAGGGGGTTGTAATTTATGAGTCAGTTCGTCGTGATAGATTGGTGACATAATGAATGGAGGATTGAAATTAAAAATAAGCTTGGAAACACCTTTGCATCTGATGTATTTAACATTTGATGGAGGAAAGTAATTAAAAAATTTGGAAGACACTTGATTTGTTATGTACTGTTCTGTATTGTGTACTACTGCTACACAACTTACCTAAAAAGCACTGTACTTTTTAGAATTTCCCACTTATATCGAACAATCAAAACTTAATATTCTTTACTAGAGCATGGTTTCTTCCAATTTTGGTTCTTACATCGCTCTCTTACATTTCATCCTTTGGTCATTACATCTCCTATAGCACAAAGCTTAGCTTCACGGCTTCATTGACTTTTAAAATATTTTTCATCACTTCTGAACCTCACCAAGCTATATTACCCACATAGATAGATATCAGGCAGAGTAGTGGCTTATTGTTATGTTCAACAGATTGCCACGGGGCAGAGAAAGATAGAGAGAAAAAAACTTACCTATTACTATTAAGTACTAGCTGTTGCCCGCATCTACGCCCGCGCGAATGTCTGTTATATATCGTATAATATATTATTTATATATTGATGATTTCTTATATAAATTTTCATCCACTATTTCAACTCCTTCAAGCCATTCTTTCGCGACAAAATATAATCTATGTTATTCCTCAAGGTCTAGTATATCTCTATACCAAATTTCATTAAAATCGTGTTAAATGCGTGAACGCGTAACAGACAGACAGACAGAGTATTTGTATGGATTAGGATTGAAAGTTTAAAAGTGATAAACATCGTTTTGTATAGACGTGCGTTAAAACATTACATGTAAGTAATATTAGGTTTAAGTGATTATTGTAATCTTATGTGAAATAAAGAATTTCAAAACCCGAATTAAGCAATTGGAGTCTTTATTGTAAGCGTAATTGTAGTAATTTGAGTGTTTCTACACCACTATGCGTAAGAGGTGTGCATCTCTAGTGTCCAGAGTGCGGGGTAGCTCCAATCGCATTCTAAACATGATGGCAAGCCGCCTAGGCTGTACTTATGTGAATCGCTGCAGTGCATCGCTGCAGTGCTATATCACACGGTATAGTACAGCGGTGAGTCACAGTGCGGCCAAATGTTTATTTTTATTATAATTTATTATTAATTACTAACATATATATAAATTTTATTAACATAACTATGGATCTTTCTTTGAGTTATCTGAAATAAATGAATTTTGAATTTGAATTTGAATTAAGCTAATAAAACTATACTTTGTCTTTGTCTTGCTATGGCTGTAATCTTCTGAAGATCAGAACTACTTGATAGGTGATTTATATTGAACTTCACTGAAGTTTTAAGTGCAGCTAAGTCTTTAGTCCGACCTGACCGCATGCCTTGAAAATATATATGTGAGAGGTTCACGGGTCATTAGAGGTTAGATCGTGACCGTGACGTAAGGTTACTAGCGCTAGAATTTCACTTACCATACAATATGCTATACTATATGGAGTTTTAGCAACAATCGCACGGATTGATAGGTCTTTGAGGTTAAGCGCATTTATTGCGGTGATCAACTACAGATATATAAAAATACTGTAAGTAAATAAAAAAAATTGTCTTTATATTTTAACATGGTTTGGCCGAAAAAGTACCCTCTCCCAGAATATCGACGGAAATTATTTCCAAATTTCGTTTTGGGGAGTGAATGCGTCGCGGTTCCAATCAACCCTTTTGGGCCACTTGGACGGTTTTTTTCGTCGTATTCTACCGTAGTACGATAGTCACTAGGTATCCATTTACTATCAAGGGGGAGGTATACCACCTGTTTTGTATGAAATATACCTATCTAATAGGAAGCTAAGTTCAAGCAAAAAAGACGCAAATTTTAAATACTCAATCTAACTTAATATTATAAAGAGATAAAATTTGTTTTTTGTATTTTTGTTTGTTTCTTGCAATTTAACTCAAGATCTACGTAACCGATTTAAAAAAATCTTTTACTTTTAGAAAGCTACAAATAGTACGGGTAACATAGGCTATATTTTATTATGTTTAACATATTCTACAGTTATTTTCAAAATATCAATATTTTAAGCGCCTTTGTAAATCTGAATGATGCAATACGTCACTATTGCTATGATATTTTCCGTAGGCTTTTGATACCGAAACAAGGCATCAGGCAGGAACAAGACGTCCGTCTAGCATGAAATAAAGTTAAAAATAAAAAAGGCTCCATTATGATAACTCACTTCAAAGTATGATACTTCCAATCCCAGATTATCCCAAAAGATAAGGACAAACCTTTCAACTCCCAAATGTTTAAACAAAAAAGATTTTAATAGACCTCAGAGTCATTCTGCCCCTATAAAGAAATCAATTCTCTGTATTACCCTAGAGATTGAACTGGCAACAATATTATGTTTGAACACTTCAGACTTATTAAGGATCAGGGGGAAGTTTATTGTATAAATATTTAAAAGATATTTTTGAAATTGTATTGCAGTAAATCTAAGTTTATTTTTTAAGTCCAAGTAACTAAATATTTGTATGCTTTGAAAATATTGTTTAATGTATTTATGCAATATACATAAAATAAATTTAAAGTGCTGTCTCAAATCAAAGGCCGACTTTTCTGAAGTTCAAGCAGAGTCTTTAATATTGTATCCATAGTAATATTTACTATAACTATGTCAGGTTCGAAGTAATCTTCAAAAGTAGAATAGTAATTTGTAACAATATTACACACAACATGTTAAATCCTTTACGAAATCTTAACGTTATTCTAAAAAAAAAAATAGGTAAAAACAAATAAAAACTACAAAACACATTCTAAGCCCGGGGGCTTAGAATGAACAACAAAAGCAAAACCCAATACCATGAGAATTGACACAAGTCGCTATAAAATCTCTATTGCCATCACCTCGCACCTTAGAGCATTAAACCAACCGGAGAGGCCACTGACAGGCGTACCCCTCTGCCAAAGGTACCAGCCCACCGGTCATACCCGTTATATAAAACTAGTTGACGCGCGTTCCGCATCATAAGTCACCTATCAGTGCATGCGTAATAGCGTCTCAATAGAAATGCCGAATTGCAGTGTATTTTGGTGTAAAAAGCGTTCAGCGACATAAAGTCTACAAAAGGATAGTATTACATTCCACCTGTAAGTATTATTTTGTTCTAATATTATTAAATAAGGCATTAAATTAGCAATTTAACCAAATAAAATGCTAATCAACAAGTGTTGCCAGGCTTATCATCAATACTCCAATCTGGGGTAATATTTTAAGTTGAATTAACATAAAAACTAACCTTTCCTTTTTTATATCTCGCCTTGTTGACATATCTAATAAGTTTCATTTTGGATGTACATTATTGTGTCACCGTTCCCATATTTATTTATTTTTAATTAAAACCAATGTTTTTTTTACCAAGTAATGCACAAAATAATATTAAATGAACAAGTAAAATAAATAAATAATAAATAAATAATAATATGTGGACACTATCACACACTGTCGTCTAGTCCCAAGCTAAGCAGAGCTTGTGTTATGGGTACTAGATAACTGAAATATAATACATATACATACTTTTTTTTTTGTAAATACATACTTATAATACATAGGAAACACCCAGACTAAAGACAAATACAAATGTTCATCACACAAATATTTGCCTTCCGTGGGAATCGAACCCACGACACCCGGCGTCACAGTCAGTTACACTAACCACTAGACCAACGGTGCAGTCGATTATAAATCCAAATACACAAGATTAGTGCACTTTATTCCGAAAGATAATTGCTCATTTCTTACAAAAATAAGCGTATTTATTTTTAAGAAACTGGTCACACTTTAACATAATTAGAGATGAGATAGTTTAATCACAAATATCGATATTGATTTTCCAGTATTAAATTATTTTTTTTTGTTTGTTTTAGATTTCCAAAAGAAGCAGCGCCTCGAGTCGCTTGGGTCCAATATTGTAGGAACCATATAAGTGGGTTCCTAAGCGTACAAGTATCTGACTAGCAGTTAAAAGACAGCATTCTGTGCTGCCAGCACTGCTACCTCCTCACTACCCCCCAAGCGGCGGACAGCTCAGTTTTTAGCAAGTAAACTCGCTGTGCGCTACCTCCTCTTATTGCATTACCTAGAATTAGTTAAACTAGATTTATAAGGTTAATTTAAATTGCACAGTTTTTCAGTATTTTATTATACCTACTTAAATAAAGACTTTCTGAAATATATTCTGTTGTTTTTTTGTTATCTGAACAGATAAAATATCTCTCTAATAAAAATCTACTCATACATTCTCATGTCAGTGTCTTGTTACTATGTAATCAGAACAAAATCCTCCAATTACAAGCTCTGCTTAGTTGGAACGAAATTTAATAGCAACAGACAATTAATTCAAAGTATTATTTGGTTTGAATATACATACATACTTACGAATAATACACGTAAAATTGACACGTAATAATTAATTACAATCTTTAATCCACACTAGAACAAATTTCAACAGGTGGTGGTTATTGAACATACATCCTTGTGCGCAGTAGTAAAATAAAAAAAAAAGAGTGGGTACCCATGTACGCACGTAAGAAGTTATACTTCTTTGGCATAACAATCCAAAAATACCAAATAATAATACAACGCATACATACATAAATATTTGAATTGATATAAACGCCAATATATTTTTTATTTATTCACACAGATTATTTGTACTGATACGACACACAAAGATCCGCAACTAACTTCAGTGTGTAAAAGGTTCGCAACTAACTTCAGGGTGTTGCTTTTTTCTGTCGGTGTGCGCGCGCATCGTAAAAATTCACTCTCATAATTTTTCCCAATCGCGCCAAAAAAAGTATAACTTCAAAAAAAACGGCTAAATGCCAGTAGGACTCGCGCGCCGAGGGTTCCGTACTATCAGGGATCGGAAGTATTGAATAAACATTAGTAAACATAGTCGGGGAGAGCCCGACCGCATAACCAGATTTGATTGTCGAAAAATGTTTAACAAATAAATTTAGCCCGACCGTATGACGGGCTTTTTTTAATAATAACAAAAAAGTGTGCTAGTTAGAAACACTGTTTTATTCTTCCTGCAATATTGACATAAACATGAATTAACAGAATTACTTCTAGTTAATTCATGTTTATGAACTATTTACTTTACTTTCATCTATTTCAAAGTGCTTAAATAAAAAAAAACCTTAAAATTATAATAGATTATTATTACCTAAAACTGATCTATATAATATAAGATAATGCTCATTTTAATAAGCAAACATAATAATCATGAAAATAATTAAATCTTTCGCGTACTTATATGAAATCCTAAACATCGATACTAAATATCGACAGAGTCAAGCTCTAACTGTTTTACGCTAAGGAAGCGTAAACTGATAGATGTCCCTGTGTGTGAATGTGATTGTGTGTGTTTAGTTTAAGCTAGTGTGTAATAATTTTATTGTGTGCGTGTATAACGACGCGATTTAAAAATGCATTAGTAGTTAACATTGTAATTAGTGTGAGTTGCTCGCGTTACCCCGTCCCCCGCCGAAAGTGGCAGACTTTTGCGCAAGGGAAATAGAGCGCGTGTCCACTCCTGTTGGTTTAATGCTCTAAGCCTCGCACACGTCTAGCAATGAGAGTAATTTGCACAAAATCAAGGAAAGATTGCACAGTCTTGGTAATGCACCAAATTTTCCCATTTGTACTCGAGACTTGCACCCTCCGTGCCAATTTTCTTGTCCCCCTTGTCATTAGGGCCGGGCTACAATACGAACCGCTGTTATAATCAAGTGATGTGAGCCCTGATTTTTCTTCAGAAGTAATATCAAAATTAAAATAATTTATAGCAGAAATAAATCTCAAATAAATGGACAAAGATGTCTAAAATAAAGAGGTTGAAATGGAAATTATATCCATAATATAAACCTAAAATGATACAGAGATGTTCTTAAAACGTACATTACTCGTAACTTATTACTAGAGTATTTTCATTTAAAATTCCTTCAGTAGATTTTAGGATATTATTAGCAAAATATTCCGTACCTCCTGAACTAGTTAAGACTGTATCTCAGAAGGTAACTGTTCATCAGGTTAGAATTAACCTATAGATCAAGAACCAGGAAAAACAAAACAATTTACTAGCGTATGTGTTGCTTTTTAGTTTTTATCACGAAACTTATATGTGGCAGAGAAAAATCAAATATGAAAGCCGTTAGACTCGACATCATGTTACCAATGGTATGAAGTGGATAATGACCACCCTCCATGAATTGCTTGTATTGCTTACAATCATCTATTATATTGTAAGGATATTTTGGTAGCCAAATATAAATCAGTAAGTCTAGCCCATCAGTAACAAGATAGAGTCTATAGAGAACGATAGTAAAACAGCCTTTGACTAATCGATGTTCAGCTATCGAGAACCCTCTGTGCCCTAAGAGTACTTGTGTCTGTCTCGATTGCTTTTCAAACATTCATAGCCTTCGTTACCAGCGTAGGTAACTAACTGGTAACAGTTCCATTTTCATTCTGTATATTGTCTAATTGTGTTTTAATCTATGCAAATAAATGATAACGTAGTATGTTTCTCGCCGTCTTTTATAACAGAAGGCGCGGCCAGATAGTCTATTGCCTAATACTAATTTTATACAGGGCCAAACGAAACAGTTTACTGCGAATTTTATGAATAATCTCATAAAAAGCTCGTGGAAGTGGTTGATAATATGTATGGCGTACATTTTTAGAGCGCCGGAAGCCTAATTTCCCCCCTTTCCTTTATCCTCACCTCCCTCATTTCCTTCACCTATCAAAGAAATTGTAAGAGCGATGACAGCAATGAAATGATATTTAATACACTGTTTCTCTTGGTTACCGCTAGAGGTGACTACTTATTAGTAACCTTACGATTCTCACAGGCAGAAATAGAATGATTTCATAATTTACTGGACACCATAATAGACTGTATTTGTAATATAAAATAAGCGAGTAGACTTCGACAAGAATTTGACACATCACTTCTATCAAAGATGACTTGTAAATACAAACTTCGCTCTAGTGTGAGAAAAATATCAATAAAAAAGACATTTCCTCGCGCTCGATGGAGCGCAGCAGGGGCTGACTGCACTACGAAGCTGTTTTGACGTCGAACACCGTCCAACGTGACAAGGTACAAATTGACAGTCCAAAATATTACAGGGCTGTACACTGGTTATACTATGTTATATTATATGAAAGTTTGTGAAGTTGTTAGATTGTTTTGTACTCTTTTACGCATAATCTAATGAATGGATTTCAAGGAATGGTACACAGATAGATGGTATATTATCTTGGTTTAATAAATATGATTTACAATAAATTTGTTTCATAAACGTGTTACATTGGGAAAATTGTTCAGATCATTTTCAAACAAACAAAAAAAAAACAACGACAATTAAGTAAGACGAAATTTAATTTAATATATCTTGAGCTGAAAAACAAAATAGGTATATTATGAAGGATGAATTACCCATTGACATGATTGCATAAGATATTAATTCAATCAAGAAAGCAGGCAGACTACTCAGTATTGGTCTAATTAGAAGTCCTTAGGATCGGACAGAAGTCTTGCATTGAACATCTTGGTTGATAATGACGATTTACACACACACTCATACACACAATACATTATCACACTGTCAACAGCCACAAAAATGTCATAGCTCCGGACAACCCTATCTGACAGTAGGGTGACAATAATATTAATAAAGTAAATGGAACCGTAGCCAGAGACTGCCGTCTGTGCTAGTTGTCGCGACGTGACAGATTGAAAGATCAAATTCTTTGTTCAACAAATCTTTGTGTGCAACTGGTGCTGTAAGATTTAAAATGGCTTTATTGGTGATTGCTGAGGTGATCATAAAATTTTATTTAAGTTTGGTCTTTATAAATTATATTATTTTGAAGTAATTTAGATTAGCTTAATCTATATTCGTATGCAGAATCGAACAGAAACTTTAAAAGAAATCAACTTCATCAAACTCAAACTCAAAGCATTTATTTTATATTGATCATAAAGTATGATGCTTATGAAAAGTCAACATTACATGAAATCAGCCAATTGACCTACAGCCAGTTCGCTGACGAGGTAGAGCTGTGAGAAGAACTGGCAAGAAACTCACGCCACTCTTTTCAATCGCCAGATAATTACAGTTATTTGTATGAGTTACAATTTAAACACTCAACGCAACCAAAAACCGAAAAACCCAAAATCATCATCATCCTCCAAACATTTCGATTACCTGAAAAATAATAATTACCCATTATTATTCTTAAGATATGTATCTGTCCGTTTACATTATAAATTTGTAAGTGAGAATACTGATAAAGCAAAGATAGAGATTGATCATAGAAATATAATATTAGATATCTTTAAAGTAGATTGCGCGCACGGAGTAGTATACAATTTGGCATATATTTAAGTTCAAGAAGGCACGCAAATAAAATTATGTTTAAAATAATAATAATAACAGTGATTAAAACTCTGAAAATCAGTGGACTGCCGATAGCTGATGTTATTGATGATAACAGAGCTTCCAGAGCTCTAAAAAAGAGCTACAATTATGTTTGCGTGTGTCAAAAATTGAGGTTGTATTTTGATCAGTGGCGATCGTTATAGTTGCATTACAAAATAAAAGGTTATTCGCTTCTGCTAATTTTCACCAAAACACAAGGTTCACTCATGTCAATTATGGTTTACATTCTCTCAGGAGTAGCCCATCTTTAATGGATTATGGCGGGTCTGCTAGTTAAACAGGGTCGGCAAACGGAGGGGTGTTGCCGCCCATCGATCACAATAAGGTCACGGTATAAGATAGAACAATTTATTCTTGTCTGACATGCTTGCTTCCAGAGAAACAAAAACATAATTTGTAATCCCAAAGTGGCATGGAAGCGTCAAGATAAAGGTTATTTTTTTAGCATTTAGTTGGAAACCGATAATATGTAGTCGCTTATAGGCTTCTGCAATGCCAAGGGCTCCCCGAAGCCGCTGCCTACCGTGATATTAATGCTCACTTTAAACATCTTTGATTTGAGAATGCTAAGAAAATCCAACCAAGCATAAACGATGGGGTGACCGAAGCAGTGTAGGTCTCCGTCGTTATCACTTAATGAATGAAACGAGAAAAGAAAGTAAACATTAAAACCAGCTATGCAACGCATTATCAGGTGTTGTAGTGCAACGTACTATGTGTTGTATAGCTTGCGTTCACGAATGCCTAAAACTATTTAGTCCACGAAACATGAGCCATTTGGACTTACACAAACATTGTCCTCATATCTAACAACCGGGTATAAAGGCAATAAGCCGTAAGCTTCAATTTTTACTCGTACTTTATCCTACCCAATACATGTAGGTCACAACTCATTTAAAATTCTCTTCCCGCGCGTATTCTTATTTGGATTTAATACCGAATAAGAAAGGTTTATGTTGTAACACGTCACTTTTTGGGGATATTAATATTTTAAGACAAAAAATGAGATTCTATTGCAAAAAAATTAGTACCAACCTAGCTACTCTTTTTTAGACAAAAATAATATATTTTGTTTTGATATAAATTATTTTCATAAACTACTCCAAGACTAAAAAACGTAATCGCTATATATTATTTTGATTTCGATCATATAAAAAACCCCTAAATCATTAGCGTAGTGATTGCCATACTCCTCTTTTGAAATAGGTCTTTTGACTAAGACATTATTTCATCATCATGTAATATTGTTATTTAACTGATTTATGCACTTTTTTGATAAAAACCATTCATTTACTTACAAAACTAACAGTATAACCCTACTATAACCTTTTGCCAATAGCATCAGGTGTGTCCCGTATTTTCTTGTCGTTCGAAGGCAAAGAAATTGCTAGTTAATGACTGTTGCATTCTGCCATCAATTTTACTATAGCAGTTTATCCGCGCGAACTGAGGTACAAGTAACAAGCGAAATACGTTTAGAAAGCAGAATTTTTTCTTCTTTTTCACTAAATTATTAGTGAAATAAAGAAAACATTCTACTCAGATATATTAATGCCTAACAGAGTATGTACTTTATCTATTCTATAATATAAAAATGAATAGCTGAATGTGTTGTTAAGCGCAAATCTCGAGAACAGCTGAACCGATTTCGATAACTTTTATTTATAATATTCCTTGAAGTACGAGGATGGTTCTTACGGAGAGAAAATATAAAAATTGCCTGAAAAAAGAAAACACTATTCTATATTCCCATACAAAAGTATCTTTATTTATCCCAAAATTTTTAAAAAATGTCCATTCGTGCGAAGCCGGATCGGGCCGCTGGTTTAAAATAAATACTTCGTTTTAGTTCTTTATGGTTCCATGAGTGATGAAGAAAAATTTGAATAAGTTGCTTTTTAATTTTGCTGCTTTGGCATTTAAACAACTACGGCGCTATTTACTCGGCACAATCCGAATACAAATGACTACGGACTAACCACAGAACAGTGAAGTAGGGGACTAACGCTCAAAATTCGTTACAGAAAACTAAATTTTTCCCTCGATCTGAATAAATAAACAAAAACTATTTCTTTAAATTTGCACCACGCACTTGCAGGGGGAAGGCTAGACGTACAGAGGATATTTATAAAAGCTGCAATTAATTATAGTCCAGGTGAGGTCGAAACCATGAAGGATTAAATGAAACCGTGCGGTCTCGCCCTCCCGTCACGTTTTACTTTTATTTCGCTTTTATGCATCTCAATCAAGGGAAATACATTAATTTCTGTTAATATGAGTTGATTTTTATTCATGTGTGTGTGTGTGTACATGAGACTGCTATTCATCATGTTGTTTTATCTCGTGTTATTTCATTGTATAAATAAAATAGCGTAGATATTTCGAATCAATTAAATACGTCACACTTCATTCGTTTCTTACCTATTTATTTATTATTTTTGATAGATTTTTTTATTATTACCACGTTAACAAAACGTTGCACCAATTATTTGTGTATTAAAATACGTGAGTTATCTATTGTAAAATAACAAAACTACAAAGTACAAAATATTATCTTAATTGACAAAACTATTAAACGCTATATATAATGAGTATAATAATAAATTAATTTATATTGCATTCGTTTTTACATCATCAAGGTAAGATAGTATTTTATTATTATTTTTTATTTTTACTAAAATGTATCCACTCTGCTGATGACCAGTCAGTGACGTGAAGAAATGGTGGCCATTATACCAAAAGTCACCGTGTCAAACTGTTGATACAGTGGTCTATGATCTTAGTGACCTTAAAAGGGATAAGATCACGAGGGAGAAAAGAAAGACCTGCCTCTACCAACTGAACCAAACTCATAACCTTCTATGTAAACTAACATTCTACGTCGATTTTATTTGAAAGTTGATATTTAAAATTTTGATTTTCGTCTTAATCTAGACTGCTGCTTATCCCTTATTGGGAGGCAGGCGTGAAGTTATGTATGAATTTTGTTGATAACTAAAATCTGTCAAAGATAACTAGGGGATTCGACCGAAATAAAATATTTAAATATATTTAAATTTTGTTTCTGATCACCCTACACTGGGGATCAGAACGGAATAGAAAATATAATAAAAATAAATCGATCCCCCAGGGTATAAGAACACCCCGGAATAATTAGAAATCATCAAGCGTATCGATCAATGCCCATGACTTCTCTTTGTAAAAAGAGGCCTTTCCCTACTTTTTCGAAAGCTTTTTAAATTTATTATTAGATTTTGACTTTTGTACCTCACTAAGTGTATGTCTAGATAATATAATAAAATTGTGATCCTTGAACGAGACCTCACTTGAAAATATTAATTTTCTCTTTAAATTCTATTTAACTACGTAATGTTGTAAAATTAAAAGGTTTCGAGAATAATTTTATTTAAGTACTTAAAAATAATTCATGGTTAAATATGAAGTGCTTTAGAAATATATTGATGAATTTATTTCTCATCTCATTAAATAGAATGTAAAGGTAACTAAGATTAATTTCGTCGCAGAAAGTATTAGTTAACGGATTTAAATATAAGTTATTATTGAAATGAGTACACACATAAAACTATATAACCTGATTTTATGAAATCATATAAAAAATATTTGTTGAAGACGACATCCACTAGCCAAGTGCAGATTATCAAAAGTTAATGAATATTTCACCAGCAGCATGTGGCAGAAAATCATTACAGCCAGAAAAACAGAACTGTGATAATACTGTTATCATTGCGGCCATATCAGAAATCAAAATGTTTAAGCAACCAATAGACGTTTTTTGACTAAAATAAAAATAAATCAATACTGACTGTTTTGTTCAAACGATAATACTGAATTGCCCCACCTAGTTTCCAGGATTTAAATATCTTCAAAATTATCATATACTAATTCCAGATGAAGTTCTTTCTACTTCTTGGCATTGTCGTGATAGTAGCTGTTCACGCAGCAGCCAACTGGAATGAAAGAGGACCATGCAGGATCGTACGCATAGAACCTAAAAGGCGATACAGGATAAACCTGGCAGACTATCCAGTTTATGAGTTTCCATACCCTTACCCTGGTGAAATTTATCCTGACTTTTATCCAGGGTACTCTCGAATAGTTGCTGAACTCCACGGTTATCTACCTTTCTATTATGATTATAAGCAGTATGTTAGAGATTGATTTTAAATAAATAGTTTTGTGCTATGTTGTTTTATTCTTTAATGTTAAAAGCATATGGTTTATTTTATGATTTACAGATACCGTCACTTAGACTCTTGTGGTGCTATTTTGCGATACTGTAAAAAATATGGGCACAGTTGTGCGCATAACTTATGAGGTAAAAGGCCTTCTGCTACCTACTCTATATCTGGTCACAGATCTTTGATGGTTTTAGCACGATTGGACAGGACCTGTTGAAGAAGTATCCTTTCATAGAATATCGTAACGTTTCCGTATTTTTGCATTTCGTCCGGTAAATGAGATTTCGTGAAACCTTATTATTTTCGGTTTTTTTTTTCTTTATCCCTCAATGTCGACAAAGGCTTGGGTGTATTTTCTTGTTATTATTTTTACAATATACTCAAAAATTATACACAAATTAAATATGCAAATTATGTGATACCCTACATGGTGGATCAGACCGGAATAGAAAATCTTATAAAAGTAAACTGATCCCCAAGAGATCAGATACAGGGCATCGGAATGTAAAAAATCGTTTTTGCAATGCGAAAAACGAAAAACAAATCCGAAATCTGATTTGTATTACCATCGAGGCAGTCATTAGTTAAATTAAGTATTCTTTCGAAATATAACCCAGCACAATTTAAAATAACCATAAAAATAGCAAGTCAAACCAATACAATATGCAGTAAATATTGGGATTGACCTGAGTAAATTGGTCGTATAACCATGGTTATGGAGTCCCGTGTCCGGTCGCAATAAAAACCTTTACTATTATGTTATTGGTTGGCGTTGGGCATTTGAAGCTTTAATCCCGTGTTTTACAATGAATGTCCTTAGATTTTCATGTTTTCCTCCGACACAAATATACTTACATCACGTCTTTTTCCCGAAATGGCAAGGAGAAGCTAAAGGTATAACACCCTCCACGTTTCAGCAGCACTCATTGGTTAATACGTAGCAAGGGCATCCTAACAATTTCTAAAGATTCTCGGGTTAAAGAGAATTTCTCGTAGAAAAACTAAAATATCACTACTCGACCCGGTGATCGATATTTAAAATAACAATAATCATTGTTACGGTATATTTCAATACAGTCTCAATTTTTTATTACCAGCGGGTATCCTGTAGGTACAACGTACGAGTATGTGGGCAGATTATATATTTTTATGAAGTTTTTAACGTGATTACATTGTTACCTCGCGTTTAAATTTTTTTATTAAAGAGTATAATTACAACGCATTATAAATATACAATACAAAGATAATCGTTGAGTCAAACGGTTCATAAAGTCACAGTCACGCTCGTTGAAGACGGTTTTTTTTTTTTTAACGTTTGTTTATATTATGTGCTCCACTTGCCAATTAAAATATTAAGAAATAAAATTGATGATATGATCAAAGTTTGCCAACGTTAACGACCTCTGCAAAACTTTTGCTAGCCTAGTTATACTTATAAAATTTTATTTATCCATCTCACCACTTAAACTCGTAGAGATGAAAAAAAAACATGAAATTTTTATCTCTTGAAAATAATTTGAAGAGATCTCGAGATGCAGTGAACCACAATGAAAATCTCTGAGCTCGCCATTCGATATCAAACCGGCTAGTTGCATTGTGGAGTTCATTTAATGGAATAAGTTTCAATATATCCAGATATCTACTGTAAAATTATGAGATTTCATCCTTTTATAAAAGCTGATTTATTATTTGGAATGTGCAATATTTTCTGTTATCAAAACGACTTGTTTTATATTGACTAATTACCTAACTGTACTTAGCCAGAGCTACGGAGATATTGCTATGAGATTACTATCATGGTTATGTAGACTCCAGTCTAGATAATAAAATCAATATGTTCGAAACTATTTGGACACCATTCGTAATATTATTAGGTAGGTAGCTATACAGATTTGAACGTCACAATTTACACTTCCATTTTAGAAACTTTGGAATGTTCTAATGTTCGGTTTTCAATATTTAGTTCTTACTACACACAATCAAAACAAGATGTATTTTGTATTTACCCTGATTATATATATACCTAATTAATATTAAAATGTTATTATACCAGCCTGTTCATTGTCCACTAAAGGGCAAAAGCCTCTTTTCATATAGAGAGGGCATGAGCAATAATAAACACGCTTGCTTAAGACGAATTGGCAATTTCAGGCTTTTAAGTCCAGGTTTTCTCACGATGTTTTCCTTCACCGTAAGTCCGAAATGTATAAGATAAATTTAGAAAGTACATATGATTTGAACAATTGATTTGATATTACAAATTCTGAAGACCAGTACTTATACAGGTACATTCAATACCACAGAACACATACCTATTACAAATTAATTACATAATATCAAAGGGTTATTAAGAAAATACTAATTGTTTATAGATGTGTATAGTATTTAAAACAATTTAAGAAACTGACATCCTGTTACGCGGAGACAAATTGTTATAACAATTACTCAGTTATTAATAGGTTTTTGATTGTTTCTTAAAATATATAAGAGTTTCTTACAATGATACAGCGACATTGGAGTTCGATTGACACTTGGATTGTTTTTTTTATAAGGTAACATCTTGTTTAATTAAATTTCGTAATATATTTGTCTCTAAATAGTATCAAGCAAGCGCTGTGTTCTTTTATTTGTTTATTTTGCTAATTTCTTCTAAACTATTTAATGGATTTTGATACGGTTTCATTATCGCTTATAGAATTTCATCTGAATGGTCTATCTATTATAAACATATGTATATACTCATAGGTAATACACGTATATTTTACTAGAGAAATGGTTATTAAAACGTCTTGCTTTTCGCTAAAGTAAAAATTCTAATCTATTTATAAGAATAAGAATAGAAAAGAATAATATTTATTAGCAGTCCAGTTAGCTTACAGAAAATATCCGTGAAAGGCACACTAGGCATAGACTGAGTCGTTGCTTTTAAACATACACGTTTAACAAAGGACTTCGATATAAGTTTGTAGTACAATATTAAAGTAGCAAGTTAGAAAGCCTATTGCGATATATAAACAGCGATATACATTGAAGGCACGATACAATGATATTTGCCTATTTTCAAATGCACAACCTCGTGTAGATGGCGAATACTTTTTAGAAATTTGCGTTACAGCCTTGTACTTAATTAAACAATATTGTCTCTTAAACTTATTTTTTAAATTTTAGATGAAGGTTATACTTCTGCTCGCCATAACCGCGTGCTGCGTTTATGCAGAACTAGAAGAATGGAATGCAGAATACGGCGGGTATCCTGCTGATCTATTACCATATCCCATACGGCGCTATTTGATAATCAAGCCTGGGTACGAGGAAACGATAGTGCATCCAATTTACACGCGAACGATATTTCGTCATCATTACCGACCACCTTACAGACCTTTATACAGACCCCCGTATCGTGGATCCATTTTGTATCCACAATATGAGGCGCCGGAATATACACCGTGGGATTCTGATTACTATTATGAATAGATTGTATGAGTATTGTCGTTGAAATGAATAAAAATGCAAAGAAAACACTATTTTATTTTGCTAACGGATAAGCTGGTTCTTATTTCATCTATAATATCACAACGCAATCTAGACTCAAAGTAAGCATTATTATAACTTAGCGGATATACATACTTTTGTAAATACGTACATAATATACATAGAAACATCCAGACTAATGCAAACAGACATGGAAAAAGATGCTCAATATTCAAAAAAAGTCTTCCTAAAACAAAGCATTAAGGGAATTCATCATTTTTATCCCAATTAGACACAGACTGATGATCGCGAGGCGATAAACTCATCACAAGATACTGCTATCCTATTCTATCTGATATGATGATTGGAGTCTAATCATCATAATTTGATAGGAAGGATGAGGGTCTTATCATTGAACTCTTATTCTTTCATTGAATGAGTGCGCTAGTGAGTATAAGGTACCTATAAGTATCCACTAGTTACTTAACGCCTTTACTAGTTACAAATTATTACATATACTCTTTTTGTAAGTGGAAAGTCATACTTCAACTTTCACACAATGTTCATTCATCAGACGCAGCGGCAACACCATGCATCTTAACTGTAAAAGTTTTACGAACACGAATAAATTGTAGCAGAACGAACACAGTACGTGTAAAACTTAGCCAGAATACATTACAACTATTCAGTTGTAGTTTCGTTCAAAGCTTTTTGGAAAATATTTTGTTATGTCGCGTTGAGGGGTTATATTTTTTTTCATCTGCCAAATTTTTGACATTGAACTAGCAGACATAGCTAAAGTAAATTCTCTACAAGAATCGAAGTTTTGGAGAAGCCGCTGGCAACCGAAGGATTTGAAGCGGTTCATTTCTGCCCAAAATAGATATTTTTGTGAGAAGAATGCCCACTATCATTTACTGGGCACAACTCCAGGGCTATAATAAAAATTTCTCGATAGAAAACCCCAAATCACTTTACCTGACCCGAGGATCGAACCTGGGACTTAGAATAGATATAGAATACTACTGACCCATCGAGGCATTTGCCTCAATGCACTTTAGTAAAAATAATACGTAAGATAAAATAAGTCTATTCGTTAAAAAAGAGGTCTATTTTCTTAAAACTCTGAAGTGCAGTTGCGCTGTTTATCAATGGAGTAGTGATGGTGAGATGTGTAACGAATAGATTTATGCAATGAAACTGGGACATGTTATATCTTAACTAATTAGGTGCACCGTCACCAAAGGCTAAAATGTCGATATTATCAAGACATTGCATTACAGCGCTATTAGTAACACCTGTGGGTATATCAAGCTTGCACGTGGTGTATGTAAAACATACATATTCCTTGAGTTTAGTATAGAAAAGGTATCAAAACCTTATTACTAAGACTGTGTTATTTAGCAAAGGCGCAATAGTGGAGTCACCATGCTAGCAGTTTTTTTTATTGCCGATAGTGGCAGACGAGCAACCAGCCCACGTGATAGTTAGTGGTAACTGTCGCTCATGGACGACTCAGAGTCTCTATCATTGCTGCCGCATGCCAAGGACTCTGCGAAGCCGCTGACTACCGTGAAGGGAGTGGGGTAGGTAAAAGAATTGAGAGAGGTGAGCAAAAAGGAAAGGAAGGAAATTGGGCCTTCGGCAATCAGTTTGACTATATATCTTTTTGGAATGGTTGCCTGGATTAACTGTTTAACGTCAGCTAAAATGGCTTATTTTGTAGGCATCATCATACCAGGCCTTTAGGCCTTTATAATCCTACTGCAGATAAAGGCATCTTCTCTTAGTGGAGGCATGAGTATTCATCGCCACGCTTGCTCAATGCGAATTGGCGATTTCAGACTGTTTTATAAGCCCAAGGTAAGGTGAGTAATGTCGAAGGGAAACTTAGCAAGGCTAATGACTAATATAAAAGAAATCGTGGCCGCTGCAGGTCGTGACCGTAGTTTTGGACGTTTCTGACCATGAGCCGTTGTTAAAAAAACATTGCCATGGTTCACATAGGTGGTCTTAGGAGATGAACCGTAAGAAAGAATCCCCATTTAATATGATACGGTTACAACAAACATCAAAAATATAAGCTGTGGTACTAAAATAAGTACTAAGTACTTCGCACCTACTTGATTGTCTCTGCATCACCCAATGGTAGACTGGTAGATAATGCATCAGGCATTAATACGCCTTTACATGTATGTGTATAAAGTTTTAAATAAATAAATAAAATATACGTACCGAACACAATGTGTTTTATTTCATAACAGTACTTTTATTTATCGTATTTCGCCTCACCTTTTTTCCATTTGACGTACCAATCACTATTGGAGATCAAAGGCATTCAAATAGTTGACCTACATTGTAAAAAAGGAACGTCACATACAAAATAACATCACAACATAACCTTATCGTGTTTTGTAATATATTGAATTATTAGAGTTTTGGGCGTGAAGTCTATGATTTAGAATAACTCCATCATCACATCAACCGAGAGACCACCACCGTGGCCGGTCATGAGTCGCCCTCATCCCTCGGTTGCTCGCCACACTTATAAGATCGTCGGTCTACCTTTTGAGAGGTCTGCCCACGCTGCGCTTTCCAGTTTGTTGTCGGCACTCTACAATTTTTTTGGCCCAACGGCGGTCAGATCCGAGAGCCATGTATGTGAGCCACTTCAGGGGCACAACTAATTTAGTTTTATATTTTGTAAATTATCCGTAGGTATTTATTTATTTAAATATCTGTATATTTTAAAACCGATTACAGCATAGTATTAAATTAAACCTTAATCAAATATTCATTAATGTTATATTATCTATATACGCATTATAACATATCTATATAATTAAAAGGAGTATAAATACTAACTTAATTATCTGTTTGGTTTAGTCATAAGACAAATTTGTTGGTATTTATCCGGTAACTGCTCAAATACAAGGTACTTAATTTGTTTATCTTTTCTAATTAGTAAAAAGAAAAGAAGCTGTTTTGTTCCGTGTGTTTGCATCTCCGATAACTTCAACGAATTTGGATACGGTTGTGACAAAATAAATAAATATTTGCACTGAGCGGAATCGAACCCTCGACTGCGATCTCTGCGTGGCATTCTGTACCACTAAACCACAGAGGCAGTCATTACAATGCCACAAGGTACAAAACTTTGTGTGATCTATCGAATGTCGCGCTAAGTCTGGGTGTATTTTGCGTCTGTTTATTAAATGTTTTAAAATTAACTTGCGACACAGCTTATTCCCCAATTTTACTTCGCGCGAGTGTACTACGAGGATATGATTACAAATCTTAAAATCCTCGGCTTTTCTTTATTATAATATAAATGTGTTATACTTTTAAAAACCTTTCAAAAGAAATTTATTGAAACTGAAAACCGTATCAAAATCCGTCGCGCTGTTTAGAAGAAGATGTGGCAAAACAGACAGGAAAAACAGTGTTTTTTCTTTAACATAAATATTTAATAAATAGTATTATTCTTGCAGATGTGTAAAGCAATTCTTCTGCTGTTTGTGATCGGTGTAATGATGTCAATGTCTATGGCGTACTACTGGCCTTACTACAGATGGGTGTATCCGTACCCAGCACCGTATTACTACCCGAATTACTCGTATAGATTATACTTTACTCCTTATTTTAGACTGTTATAATAAATGATTTTATCATAATTTTTTTTTTATAATATCAGAACAACTACAAACGCTATCTAGGCCCAAAGTAAACATAAAGATACCTTGTAATATGGATTCTAGAATGCGGATAAACAAACTTAAGTCTATTTTTTTTTTGTAAATCCTAGTTATATTATAAATGCGAAAGAGTTTGTGTGTGTATGGGTGACTTTCGCATTTATAATATTAACTAGATACGCCCCACGGCCTCGCCCGCGCGTAAAATATGTACGATGTACGATTTTCGGTAAAAAGAAGCCTATGTTCATCTCCGGCAGCAAATCTATCTACATACCAATTTTCATCGAAATCGGTTCAGCCGTTTAGTCGCTGAGTGGTAACAAACACACACACATATCCACACACACACACAAACTTTCGTTATAATATTAATAGTATAGAATAAAAATACCAACACTAATGCAATATTCATGTTTATGCGCACAAAAAGTGTTTTTATGCCGAATTAATTTTATTTCTTTCTTTCTCCATACTGCGGTAACTTAATAGTCGTCAGTATTCATTTAGTCCATATCAGTGACACTTTTGAACGACAACATAATTACAAACACAAAAAGCCACGTATATACCCTATAGCCAGTTTGCTTTTTTTTTTTTTTTTATATTATAGCCTACCAAAGTGACTCCACCCCGCCTGATGGTAAGCAGTCAGTGGAATCCAGAAATGGCGGCCACTATACCAAAAGCCATCGTCTTAAACTGCTGGTATGTTGGCCTCCACTATGGCGGCTGGGAATGGGGTTAGGGGAAGGGAATGAGGGAGGTGAGGAAAGAGGAAAGGGGGGAAATCGGGCCTCCGGCGCTCTCACTCACCGAACGAAACGCAGTACGGATACTACTACTCTTAAGTCGATCTTCTATGAGAGGGTAGTACTTCCCCGGACGATCCGACCCATTCATGCTGAAACCAGCGTGGATCTACTACCGTACCGTTGCTGTCGAAGTACTCGAAGAAGTCATGAAAACTAACATGATTCTCAGGTTACTATTTTTAATCGTCAAAAAGATATATTTTTCTATTAAAATATTCATAACTTTTAAGAAAATGTGATAACAAGTATTTTTTTTTATTTGTTTCTAGTATCTACTATATCCACTATTGTTTTCGCCGTTTATGTTTTATACAAAATAAATTTGTATGTGACTTTAATAATATTGTGAGAAATAAACATTTTTTTTCTCAAGTATTCAATCAATCAATCAATCAATCAATTTTTATTTGTTATTTTTATTTATTCTCAATTCTAGCCGTATTAGACCTTGAGGTCTTTTTTCTAATTTTATCAATATAGTGACAATGACAAACACCTTGCTTGGGTAAGGCCTACTAAGGCCTGGCATATGTCCTGCAGTGCACATATTAGACTGTAAATGCTGATGATAATGAGTAAGTATCACCTTAAGAAAGTTTCAGTAATGATATAAGTTTGTAATATCTTTTTACTTTGTAATTATAAATAGAAATCTGTGTATTTTGTTGTATAATATACCTATATTCTTCAAGCTGAACACTGTCTCTTAAGATACGGGTAACCCTAGTAGTAGCAGGGTTATTTTTACTGTGGAGATTTAATTAATACGATAATATTACATTATAAATTCTACGTATTTACACCCATCTGTACCTTTTTAGATAAAGAAAATAAATTTAAAAACTAGACAATACCTTGGTATTCCGGATATATAGATTTTCGATCAACCAACAAAATTAAAGAAGCAGATGTGGAATTGAATCGTTTGCAAGGTGTTGTAAAGTTTCAACTTGCAATCTTAGTTGGGCGAGCTTCGAGTGAGTGTAACGACACTTCGATATGAGATTTCTGTTATAACATTGAAGAGTTTGTACGAATCTGTAATATAGAAGTTTGCATCGCAACTGAGATGAAAGATGGAACTTTTGAATTGGAAATTTGTTTAAGATTTTTACGTTTTCTTTTAATGTAGGTTTTCCTTTTTTCTGTTGCCTGCATGTTGGATTTGCGCTCGGCCAACAGTAAATAGAGAGTTCAGTTGAGAGTACTGTTTTGATGTTGAAATTTTGTCACGTAATATGTCCAGTAAAAAGTCTAAGGGCGACTTGTACCATAGCGCCACATAATATTTAAATGCTATCACTACATAGTATAACACCTCCTTCATACAGGTTATACACTAACCTAGTTAGGAGATCAGAACTGCACCCAGTAAAATTTAGCAAATATGTAATTTTACCACGTATAAATTTAGTCATATGTACGTACACAGGTACTGCAATACCTTAAGATCAATAAAGATTATTATTATTATTAAAACAAAGTCGATTCTCGCTGTCTGTCCCTATGTATGCTTAGATCTTTAAAACTACGCAACGGATTTTGATGCCGTTTTTTTAATAGATAGTGATTCAACAGGAAGGTTTATATGTATAATACGTGCAAAATATATTAGCGAAACACTAGTAATTTTAGGTTTCTAATAGGGGTTGCGGCAGTACCGGCCGGGGGCCGCCGACCTCTAAAGAAAACAATGACCATGTTCGTATTGTCTAATGACGAAAAAGCTGTGAACGTTGTTTAAAAAGACATTCTGTAGTTTATTTGGTATCAGCATAATACCTGTGCGAAGCCGGGGCGGGTCGCTAGTTTATATTTAAATTTACGATTAAGTCATTGCAATGCCTTAGCACGTTAAATAGGTCGCTAAACTAACTTAGTTACGATAAGCAAAATGAATCTTTTGTTTCGTTTTTTCCAGTGCTCAAAAGTTATTAGGTCACGTGTATGCCTTTATTTGTTCCTTTCACGTTCACTCTTAAACTCAAATCACAAGTTTTACTAGGCACTATCAATTACATCACTTACAAATTTAAATTCAAAAAATTAATATCCTAGTTGGCAACTTTATTTGTATCAATTTTAATAACCCTTATACATAAAGCTTTGACATTAGTGGCAGCTGTCCCGAAGGTACCGCCGGAATATTAATTATAGGCACTTGAATATCCAAGGTGAATATCCCGTTCACAGTTAAATAACCAACGGATATTAAACGGATATTAGAACCTATTAATGTTCAGGTAGCTAATTAGTATGAACAAAATTGTAAAGTTAGTCGTGAATTAGAATATTAATGTAATTTTATCCTGTAGTTGGGATTTGTTTGATTTAGACGCAATAAAGAATATAATTTTTGTGGTTATGCGTAAGAACCTTCAAGATTTGGTTAGTTTTTGGATGTGTGACCAGTTTCTAGAAATATCATGTGTCTTAAATACGGTTAAAACAACAAGGTATTATTGTGACGTTTTAAAAGTATTATGTATCTTATCCTAGTTCGTTGTAGACATTGTGGCCTCCGGTTAACTGATCGATTCGTTACATTATCATATTGATGCCTATTTAAACGAAAATGATTAAGTCAAGATTAACCAAGGTATGATATGTTTTGATCGTCCTAGCTCATTATTTTCCCACTGCAAAAAAACTGCACTGAAAAAATATATTTTTAATAAATAGTAAATATGGTATACTATGAAATTATTTAATTTAGAACTTAAACATCAATTAATAAACAATCCCAAACATCACAGAAGCTTTAACAGTAAAACTTAAACAGTGCGAAGGGTAGAGTCGAGTAGTCCCCTGTTTGTGCCAGATAAACAGAGGCCGTTCTGCGTACTAAACAAACTATTAGTAATCACATATGGTGTTAGCTGGCGCAACTTAATTGTTGTTTTATTTAAGTTAAGTTATGGTTTTAAATAGAAATATTTACTTATTATGAGAAGTCCTATTAATATTATAACTGCGAAAGTTTTTATGTGTATGTGTGTGTGTGTGTGTATGTTTGTTACCACTCAGTGCCTAAACGGCTAAACCGATTTCGATGTCAATTGGTATGTAGATAGATTCGGTGCCGGAGACGGACGTAGGCTACTTTTTATTCCGAAAATCGGTCTGGGTCCCGAGGGATACAACAAAACATACTTAAACATACGAAGCCGTGGGGCACAGCTAGTATGTTATATTTTTCTATCGTGAAAACTACTTAGAATGTAAGATAAGCTTGATCTTACATTACTACCGTGCTTGGTAGGCAGAATAAGTTATCGCGATATGGAGCAAGAAAAGAATAACTGACTGCCTCCGTGGTGCAGTGGGAGCGCAAGCGACTGCTGTGCACGAAGTTGTGGGTTCGAACCCCACACGGGACAAAACTTTGTGTGATCCGTAAATATTTGTTCAGAGTCTAGGTGTACTTTGTGCCAGTTAAATGTATGTTCGTAAAGTCCCCACAACACGGCTTGTTTCTTAATACGGGAGTTGTCTTTTTAAAACAACAAAAGAGAAAAAATAAAATTCATTCGACATAAAAAAAATGCATGAGTATTGCTGTCTTTACTTAGCCTTAATTGCATCTTACAATAATCCACAAAAACAGTAAAAGTGATTTCATTTTCTAGATCGATATAGATTTTCAAACCAATTTATTACAACCTACGTTTTGCAACTAAGAAGAAATAGCGTTGCTTGTTACTCAGGATACAATCTTTTCTGTCGGAACAGTAGGACTCTTAGATAAGACTCTGACTGCTATGCCGGAGGTCGTGGGTTCTATTCCCACCCAGAACAAACCTTTGTGCGATGAGTATATTTATTTGTTCAGTGTCTGGTTGTAATTTACCTATAATAATAATATGTATGTAGTTACAAAAAAATGTATAGTAGTTTATCAGTTGCTTAGTACCCATAACACAAGCAAATATAACTGGTTAACTTGGGACTAGATGGCGCTGTGTGATTGTGAAAAAAAATATGTTTAAGAAAATGATCACCTACTTGTTTAAGTATGTATACTGACTGTGGTACGCAGTGTACGGTTTAAGCCCTTTACCTTACATATGCCCGGCTTTTACTTAGTTCCAAGGCTAAGTGCATACCAACTTTAACCCTTAATATTTATATAACAGACGGATTACAGAGAGAAGGGAATTACTGCTTATAACCTTTCAACTATCATCACAAGGTCCTACAGAGTCCACGGATTAAGGCCGGCCGCCAAAATTGTGTCCTAATTCAAAGCAAACGACCATTCATATGTTTATGTAAATAAGCCCCTGGGAGGTCCCGCGTTAAGTGCTTTCCACTAGTCAGGGCTGACCCAAACAGGAATAATGTATAATATAAGGTTTTAATCCGAATAAAACAGGTGTTGAGGGAAGTATTACACCTACGGTATTACAGGTGAACTATTTTGAATAGTATAAACCCATTATAATATGCCTGATAGGCTTAAGGTTTTTTCTTCACATGAAGACAAGACAGACCTAAGTTTATTGTTTACACTTAAACTAGCTGCTTAAACTTAAACTGCTTATTGCTCTACTCCCGTCGCCAGTAGCGTGATGTTACATAGCCTATAACTTTCATCGAGAACTGGGCTATAATAGGCAAAATAAATTTTACAAAGCCGACTGGTACTTTCAGAGATTAGTGCGTTCAATCAAACAAACAAACTATTCCGCTTTATAAATAGTATAGATATAATAAATACCAGCCTGTTTACTGTCCCACTGCAAGACTTCGACTGCGACTCTTCTCATAAGTATATAGAAGGCATGAGCATTAATCACCACGCTTGCTCAAGGCGGATTGCCAATTTCAGACTTTTTATGTCCAGGTTTCCTCACGATTTTTGCCTTTACCGTCAATTAGAAATGTCCAAGATAAACTTAGTAAGTATATATTTATTATTTAGTAAGTAATATGATTTTAAAAATCACATTGGTACTTGCCTGGATTCGAACCCACAACCTCGTGTTTACGAAGTACCTATCTACTGGACCATTTCGCCTTACTTTAGATTTCAAATTTTGGATTGCTTATAAAATTACAACAACATTTCTTCGAAGTTTAGCGAATAAATCCGAGACTATTATTTGACCTGCAGACACATAATATAAGTTACGAAACATAATATTCACTCATTCTTAGTTTCAAAGAGAAAATAGAACATATAAATATACATTATTATCAGTGTCTGTTCCACTAGTGAAGCATATTATGACATGCAAGTATATAGATTCACCCAGGCCAGGCAGGATTCAACAGTGACTCATAGTGAACTGCACCATGCTATTCAAACCACTAGTGGATCGAGATGGTGGATCCTAAGGGAAAGAGCGTTAAGTATGTATTGTGCCAACCCTAACACCTACGTATACTAATGCTGAGATACAAAATGTTCAGTGAATGTGTTAGCTTAGGACGCACACACGCGATAAGTATAATTTTTGTATCGCAATAAAATGAACCTCTCGAGTCATTCTTATAAATCTCCCTAATTGCTTTGTTTGTTCTTAATCCTGTAAATGTTAGGTGAAGTGATAGTACTTATTTTCAGACTGAATTGTTCTAGCATTGAAATTAAAATAGGAGTATTTATGTAGTTCCCTTTTTTAGTATTTTACCGTTTAGAACTTACAGACTGTAAATATAATAATTAGTTTTAAAAACACAAAGTAACACGACGTTATATATACATATAATAAAATTGGAGTGTAATATTTGTAATATTAAAATAAGCGTTTTTTACTAAATGTAAAATATATATACGGTACATACACCAAAATATTTTTTTTTACAATTTTTGTCTGTCTGTCTGTCTGTCTGTTTGTTCCGGCTAATCTCTGAAATGGCTGGACCGATTTTGACGGGACTTTTATTGGCAGGTAGCTGATGTAATAAGGAGTAACTTAAGGTACGTTTATTTTAGAAAAAATCGTTTACTTTAGAAAAATAAAGTAATGTTGATCGACTGTTAGGCGGAGCGAAGTTCGTCGGGTCAGCTAGTCAAAATTAAAATTGGATTAATGTCATTTAATTAGGTATAATCAGGTTTGTTTTTAAGAAAAGGCTAAACAAGTGATCCTATTACTTTTTTGTTGCCGGAATTAAACGTGGGTGTAAAACAAAAAGCGTAACTAAAAAAAGCCTGATGTTAAAAATATCTTATTTGTTTACAGTAGTAGATATTTTCTGATTTCAAACATTAATGGGCCAGATTTAACGGAGAAGTATAACCCTCGGATAAAAATGTAGTATCTAGTAGGTTATACACGGAGTAACTCTCTTGTGTCTTGTCTCCCTTTGGAACCAGACCGATTTATGGAATAAAAGTGGTCTAGCCGTCTCCAGCATCGAATCTACACATACCAATTTTCATCGAAACCGGTTCAGCCGTTAAGGTGCTGAGTAGTAATAAACACACACACAATACATACATTACACACACAAACTTTCGCATTTATAATAATATTAGGGTACAATAGTTTCAAGGCTTTTTAATTATGTAAGATGAAATGTAACAGAGAATAAGCCCATTACCTTTATCAGGCTTTCCAGACTCCGGGCTTGTACTAAGAATTTCTCAGCAGAAAATCCAATATATTTTATGATATTATCTTATGGCTGTAGGGCTTGTTTTCCAACTAAACTGTATAAAGAAATGCCTCAAGACTATTACCGGTATCATCAAATATCTCACAAAAACAACCACATTTGTACAAGATTTGTTCTTCAGCACTCAGTAAATGATTCACACAGAACTATGATAAACTCTACTAATAAGTTGTGGTCAATCTGTACGGAGTTAATTTGTAAGCTGATAGCGATATTAAGTATGAATATCAGAAAGAAAATAGAAAACATATATTTGTTTAAATAATTAACGTAGAAATTTCACATCTAAAAAAATAAAAAAAGTTTATAATGATGGCGTTTGTGCCACTTGTGCCTAATCTAGCGGTCGGACTCACAAATTTGGACGCGATTTATTATGAGTCGATTAAAAACGAATAATGTAATTTAATTCAAATAATTACACAATAAGAAAGAAGTTATGAAACTTTAAGTCAATAAATGGCAAAAGTAGGAGCTGAACTCGTAGGTATGTTATCGTACTTATTACTTTTCTATTTAGCTGTTTATTTTAAAAACCACTTGTTTCCTTTGACTCGCACCAAACAAGGGCCGTCTATGAGATATTACATCCACAAATCAGTAGTACGTAGGGCCTCTTGGTCAGAACTGTTCCATTAGTCAGCGCATCACTGGCACATCTATCACATATATGAACTAACCACTCTAAACTATAACAAATATTACAAGTATGTAGCTCAGGAAAGAGTGTCAACGTAATTATATTAGCAAGTTAAAAGATTTGATTAATGGAAAAATAGATATAATTTAAAAAGCTATCTGCGATAATTTTATTAATAATAATAATATTCTACCACATTCACACAGCGCCATCTAGTCCCAAATTAAGCAATTATATTTGCTTGTGTTATACTAAACAACTTATATACTACTTATATACATTTTTTTTTGTAAATACATACATATTATAGATAAATTACACCCAGACACAGAACAAACAATCATGCTCATCACACAAAAATTTGTCCTGGGTGGGAATCGAACCCACAACCTCCGGCTTAGCAGTAAAGGTTACTAACCACCAGGCCAACAGGCTAATATTAAAAGAGTTGGTGCTATTAAATGGAGTAGGTAGGTAGTACTTGTTTGCCAATATACCTAGTTCAATCAGTATATACTGAGTGACTCAAAATATGCTTTATTATAACGGCGATTACCACTTGTCATCAAGAAAGCCAGCCGACTAATCTACCATCTTAGTCCTATTAATATTATAACTGCGAAAGATTGTATGTGTGCATGTGTGTGTGTATATGTGTGTGTGTGTATGTGTGTGCGTGTGTGTGTGTGTGTGTGTGTGTGTGTGGGCGTGTGTGTATGTGTGTGTGTGTGTTTGTTACCACTCAGCGCCTAAACGGCTGACCCGATTGCAATGAAAATTGGTATATAGATAGATTCGGTGCCGATGTACTTTTTATACCGAAAATCGGTCTGGTTTCCGAGGGATACAACAAACCATACTTTACTTTACGCGCGGGTGAAATTTCGCCTCAGAAAGCTAGTTATTAAATAAAAATAGAAAAACGTACCTATTAGTTTACAATTTGGAAGTCTTGTTTAAAAATTCAATGAATCCAATTCAGTCTTTGTTATGATATTTACTAGCACACGAAGTTTAACAATTGGGGTGCATACAAAAGTAGATCATGTAGGGTAAAATAATAAACGTTCAATTTTATTGGCATTGCTTTTGGAAACGAGAAATAACTACATTTTGAATATTACGTATATAAATATAGTATATGTAATCTAGAACTTTGAAAATTAACATAATTATAAAGGATTTATCGAGGAAAGACACGCGAATGCTGGTATTTAACTGATCGATAAATTATAATATTTAAGGTACATACATAAAAGTATAGCAGTTCTGACAGATGTGATAGAATAAATAACTTTTAATTTATAATTTTCCTTATTACCTCTATTAATGAAACTGATGACCTCGAGAACAAAGTGTGGCGCGATAAAAATTCTTCAGAAACCTCTAAAGCCTAAGGCTCCAAACAACCGCTTTAGACATCGTTGTGGCAAAATTCTTGTCCATCCATATTTTTACGCAATTAAAAAAAACAATAAATTCTATTTTGAAACCCTGAACGATCATTAATAATAATGTTTCAACAGTTTAATGTAACATCGTTTACATTATATCATAAGGCTTTATTTTGACGCGAGGACCGCTTCAATGACGCGACCTTCGTCACACTGACGGCTGACGCCACCAGAAAACAATTTATCGAATGCCATAGGCCTCCACTGAATGGGACCGGCATTTACTGGATTTGGCCACACTATAGAATACGTAATGTTGTACAATATAGCTAAGTTTTTGAAATAATTTTGGGTACAAATTTATCATAGTGAACGTCTGGGTTTTAGTGTACGTATTGGAAAATACGACGACTGTGATAGAGATAGTACTAAAAAAGAAACAAGAAAAAAAGAAAGAGATGCAATTGATAAATTGGACAATAATTCTTATACATACACTAAAATGGCAAAGAATATTTGGTACAATAAAAAAGCACCACTGACACTTGTTGGAAAGTTATTGCTGCTTCTCTTTTAAACTATTCCTTCTTTACAATCATTCCTATTTTCAGAACAACAAAGTAATTTCCCACTAAATAACGTATTAAGTACCATAGTTTACCAGTGTCTTACGACAGCTCATGACAACAGTTAATACCCCTGATCCCTGTCCGACTGTACGGTAAGGATAATCCACACACGTCAGAGATCATTCCAGTAGATACGTTTACCTTGTCATGTTATACACCTGTTAGTTTGTGTACTTACTTTATTTTACTTGTTTATTCACTGGAAGGGTAATTTTTTTTTATTATGAGTGCCTCGAGAACGGCTGCTACAATGTAGTTGTTAGTTCAATGCTTAATTTTGATTGATCTGATTTGTTTCGAGTCTGGGTGTGAAAATTGATTAATCTTTTTTGATTGTGCCCGGATCAGACTCGCCTCATATTATATAAGACCTAAAGTAGCGTGCAAAACATAAATGTAATACATATACATTCCCCAATCTACTGTCTCGCTCCGTATATACGTGCTCGTATTTATTTAATGTAAAATTAATAGTTTTAATCAAATCTCGTCCTTTTATTTATTTTTTTATTGCCGACATGAGCAAACAGCATGATGGTAAGTGGTAACTGGTCACTCGTGGACAACACAGAGTCTGCGAAGCCGCTGCCGTGAAGAGAGTAGTGTAGGTGAAAGGATAAATATGGCCAATAAAATCCTAATCTTTTAATAACACAAACAACAAGGAAAACTCGAGGTTCTTCCTATAACTTAATTCTGGACTTTAAAATTTTTTTGGCCTCATCAATCTTACTTTCATACAAAAATTAATATTTCATTTCAAAGTTTCTAAAAAAACCTTTACCATTAATAAGTACGGTATTCGTTCTAATTCTGTACAATTTGGCCAATTTGTAACAGAGATTAGGCTTGTTATATAACAAGTATTTATTAACGGGCAAGCTCCTAAAATGTTCCAGCAAAAAATCCGCCATGAAATTTATACGTAGAGTTGTAATTTTTGTTACGAGCAAGAACAAGGCGGCTGGTGATTTGTTTTGCTGCTTCTTTTTACTTGTTTGTTTCGTTTTATTAATTATTATTACAAGTTTCTATGAAACGAATATGAATCTATAGGTATTATTACTACTCATATTATCATTAAAATATTATATTAACAAAATATCAGGCAATAATACTCAATGACCGATTCTTGCACTGCGACTCATCCCTAATTTTCCTACACATAAATCCAGCTTAATTTTTTTTATCTAAGACTTTCCATGTTTTAATGAATGCTTTTAAACCTGCAACTTTTATCACGTAACGTTTTATTAAAACTATTATTAACAGTTAAAACGCTTGCTTAATTTAAATTGCTTCAAATTCCACGTGTATTAAACTTAAGACGAGCTCTTAGCTCTCATAGAGAAACGTTTATTTTGCAGAAAATTCCGGCTAAAACCGGTGTGAGCAAGGAACATAAATGTTGCACGTGACATGTGTGTACGTACTTTTAAAATATCATGTTTTAACTAGAACTGTGTTGGTACAATGAGGAAACGAGAAAATTAATGTTTATTTGTTATTCAGATGTAAATACAAGTATTTGCTTTGTGCGATAGACTGTGAAGTCTCCTTCCAACATCTCTTCCCGTAAGCGTCAACTATTAGTCTAAGATCCCACCTTATAATGACCTTCACCGGGCTGGTTAATTGATGAAAAGTATTTTATATTCAATTAAATATCTCTATAAATAAATTGCAAATGGGTTGTCTAAAAAATTTCAGTCCAGAATATGATTAATTAACAATTTAAGATTGTTTTTTTTAAACATTTCACTGGTTTGGTTAATAGACAAATTCCATACCAATCGAAAGTATGAAGCCCATAGAATAAGCAAACGTTAGGTTGACTATTTTTTTCCCGTCACAATTCTTGGGTAGGCAGGTATAAACAGGTAAATCGATACTAGTAACTTGCACCGGTCTGATTAATGAATGAAAGGTAAATTAAAATAAAGATTATTTCATTACGAACACGGTGGTATGGCACTCTCTTTCTTTAAATAGACAAACCACACAGCTGCGATGCTGTGTACTCTTCTATCGCATGGGATGGCTTGCTGGGACCTCTCTGTCGCACGTATTCACTCACAGCAATATTTCACTTTTTTAAATTCGACAACCGGCATTCAGGACAGAATTTTCGCAGACTACCCTATACCACCGTGTTCGTAATGAAATAATCTTTAAATTCGACAACCGGCATTCCGTACTGAAATTTTTTAGACAACCCATTTGCAATATAATTATTGACATATTTAATTGAATATAAAATACTTTTCATCCATTAACCAGCCCGGTGAAGGTCATTTTGGTGGGATCTTATACTATATAGAAATATTAAAAAGGGTTACAGCGTTGCCAACTCTAAGGTCAAACGTAATAACTGTAATGGTAAATACATTACATAAGATCCATTATAATTACGTTTCCCTAGCAATCTTAATGGATGCAATGAAATGTAGACCAATTTCAAACAAAACTCTTAATAAGATTATTATAAAAATATGAAGCCACTAAAAAGAAATTACCTTCAACATATTCAAAAGCTTATTATATTTCTAAAAGGAAAACGCGACAAAAACTCGAATGTCTTCTTTAAAAATGAATTCATTATGCAAATATGTGTGTATAATTGAGCCATACGGATTCATCTCTCATAGCAGACTGATCTCGAATTACATTGATTGTGACCCTTCACGCGTAACTTGTACAAAGTCTTACAAACGAACAAAAATCATCAAGTTCCATCTTTCATGTTTTGATCACGAGTTTTCCCCTTTGTGAATTAATAGAGAATCAATGCGAATTCTTTTATTCTTTTATCAAATAGCAGGGTGAGTGAGTGAGTAATTCAAGAGATGGAACGTTCACATTTGAACTTATTCAGTATATTGAAATATTGTTCCAAACGTGGCGAAGATTTGCTAGAACAAATTGATATTTCAAATTATTTCTTTATTTGATTTATACTGTCAAATACTGAAACGCCTGTTCATTTTGTTTTGATAAATTTATTCTGACTATTTTATACCGAAATGACTCCATTTTACTTGACGGCAAGCAGTCAGACTTGACCTTTAGCTGTGAAAGTTTAGTAGGAATATATCGTGATTTGACAGGTGTTTTTTTATGCGGTTAGCTAGACCGTTACTAGCTAGACTCAGAAATACTTTAAACCTGATAATATTTTGTAAAGTGAAATATCAATAGGTAATTATTTTAAATATTATTATTATCTAAATAAAAGACTAGTTGTGCCCAGTCATGAACCAGACCGATTTTTGCCATAAAAAGTAGCCTATGACCGTCTCCGGCACTGAATCTCTCTACATACAAATTTTCATCGAAATCAGTTTAGCCGTTTAGGCGCTGAGTGGTAACAAACACACACATACACACACAAATTTTCGCATTTATAATATTAATAGTTTTATTTTGAAATTCAAATAATCTTTCATACATTTATGTTTCATGGTAGTTCGCAAGAGTAGGGCTTATGATTACAGTGTCGAGGTACGAAGTAAGATATGGTAATACTCGGGGTTGACTGCTAGTAAATGTTTAGAGCAAGCCATGTATAATATCTACGCTCAGCCTTATAAGGCGTCTAATGTAGCTACGAATAGAACGTCTCGCGAAACGTAGACATGCGAGCAAAACAAGTGATAATTAAATTATTTAATAAACATAATCACTCATCCAAAGCTTTACCTCGATAAGTGTCCTTAACCTCGCAAATCTGTTTCGATTCGTTTATCTTTTATACTAGCGCTATAAAGAATCGTCAAAAATTCTTTCTCCTTACGAAACATGCCGATCAGCTGACTTCATTTGTATAGGGAAAGTTTCATCATAAAAGTTATTTATATTCATGAGTATTTTCACAATGTAAATAGCTGTCAATGAGTGAAAATTTTACATTTTACTTAGTTTAAGTAACAGGTGTACTTGTATAGTGTACTTGGTTGTATTATTTCATTGTTTAATTTCATATCAGTTTTGAAAGGATTTTACTTGAACTTCAACATTTAAAATTTGGAATTCTTTACCAGCGTCTATTGGCTTCTAATTGTGATCTCGTGTCTCTTTAATGGGAAGAGAAAAACACTTCATAAAGTCACTATAGTATAGTACATCGCTCTTGGATCCCAGTAACTGTGAACTATCAGGCAAAGTTACTTTGATTGACAAACATAACAAAAACACTTCTCAGTTACTTAATAGATTACCAATTACACCAGTTTTTTTAATATCAAAACAACTACATACGACGCTATCTAGACCTAAAGTAACCATTAAAGCTTGTTATGGGTTCTAGAATGCGGATATACATATTTAAATACCTTTTTTTTGTAAATACATACATAATATAATACATAGAAACACCCAGAGCAATGCAAATATTCATGTTTATGCACAAAAATATTCTCACTGAGCAGAAATTAAACCCGCGACCTCTGCGTGGCAGTCCCTACACAGTACCACCGAAGCAGAGAGGAAATCAAAAATACGTACGTACATACAAACCTACATACATACATACATACAAAGCCCATAAAATTCATAACCCTCCGTTCGGCATCGCCGTAGTCGGGTAAAAAAACACTTCTCAATTACTCAATTGATTACCAATTAATATCAGTTTGATACAAACATCTGAGTTTCAAGTTTCATCCAACGTAACAAACAAAAAAACGTATTTAGAAACTTGGACGTGTGCCTATAAATTGATCAAACACTAAGGTTCAAATTTGCATTACTCTAAATATACTTAGTAATACGGTGAGCGTATTGTGCTCCAGTATCCTACAGAGCGAATTCTTTCCCAAATTACATCGCTTTCCATTCACTGTGGAGAAAAATGGCCTGATCTGCCTTTTATAATAGCAGCATTCTTTAACTCAAATAGGTTATATATCGTAGTCACTGCGAGTATTGCTATTTAATGTTTTGAACGAGAACGTTTTGGGTCAGTATTGAAATAAATCTAAACAACCGACGCACGCAGTCACAGTAGGAGTGTCATTTTCTTCCGCCTTTTACCCAATAATGTGGTTTTAACGCAGTTTTGTAGAAACTTTTATTTTAGTCATATTAGGTTTCATAAGTTCATACATTTCTTATGATTGATTACTAAAATTTGTGTGAAATTCTCCGCGTGATACACTATATTGTCTACATAGATTTGAGGCATCAATCACGGTACGATAAGTAATAATTACATTGTCGAAGATGGTGATGAAGTGAAATTAGCATCAGATATTAAACAGCTACAAAATATATTCTTAGGGTACGACTATGTTCTTAGATATTGACTTCAAATGCCATTATTATTTAAAGAAACCGTCTTTTTCTGAACTTCGCATCAATAAATAAGTTTCTTAAGTGTTTCAAGATTGAAAATGAAATAATATTAAGACCATTGAGAGTTGAAAATTAAAATAAAGTTGTGCTTGGACGAGGCGAGTTTGGTAACAGAATATTTTTCTTATTTTATAGTTAGTGCGAAGTGCGAATTTGGCAAGCTTCTGATAGTTTGACTTACTTTTTAACTTTAGACTCCGTTTGACTAAGTCATGATGCTATGATAATTTTGGCTAACGAGATTTCGGCATCTATTCTATCATGTGCAACAGCTTTCATAATTTATGTCTGTTGTTAAAACCCTGACCTATTAATCAAAATGTCAGTCAATTAACCTACAGCCAGTTCGCTAACGGTAGGGTAGTGCTATGAAAAGAACTAGCAAGAAACTCAGGGCACTCTTTTGAATCGCCAGGTTATTACAATTTAAGTAAGTTACAATTTTAAGTAGCGTGCAACGTGCAGGCAATACACTTTACTTTCTGTAAGTAATTAAAGCTTACTATGTTGTGAAGAAAAAATATTTTTGTTTTTTATATTAGCCTACCAAAGTGACTCCACCCCGCCTGATAATAAGCAGTCAGTAGAATCCAGAAGTGGTGGCCACCATACCAAAAGCCATCGTTTTAAACTGCTGGTATGATGGCCTCCACTATGGCGGCTGGGAATGGGGTTAGGGAAAGGGAGTAAGGGAGGTGAGGAAAGAGGAAAGGGGGAAAATTGGGCCTCCGGCACTCTCACTCACCGAACGAAATGCGGTAGTACGAATACTACTACTCTTACGTCGATCTTCTATGAAAGGGTAGTACTTCCTCGGATGATCCGGCCCATTCATGCTGAAACCAGCTTGGTTCTACTACCGTATAAATAAATAACAAAACAAATAATTGGCTGACTTATGCTGTCTTATGTTTTGTAATCTCTCATTTTCATGTGTTCCTAATTCAATACTTTCTTATGGTTACGGTAGTACCTTTTCTGTGGTTCTCTTCATTGTCAATTGCTTATCTTTCAATTGCGTTATTAAGGCGTGTTTTGACGCCTCCAAATATGCACTACAATACCCAGTTGTTCGCCTGCTTCATTCAATCTATCAAAGCCGTTTTGGTCGTCCTATTTCACGATTTACGAGTCGCTGTTTAAG
The DNA here is from genome assembly GCA_963082885.1 of Parascotia fuliginaria. Taxonomy (NCBI): domain Eukaryota; kingdom Metazoa; phylum Arthropoda; class Insecta; order Lepidoptera; family Erebidae; genus Parascotia; species Parascotia fuliginaria. The sequence continues at coordinate 1,571,531 of OY720180.1, read as the reverse complement.
TCCAGCAGACCACAAGAGATTTATTGACTGCTTGAACCTTAATAATATCGATTTCATTGTTATATTTTATTCTTATTGCTATTATTTACAAAAATAGGTATAAAATAAAGCTAAATATTTGTCCCTTCACTGATTACCTGTAACTAATAGTCTTCTTATTATAATTTTATTGTTAACTAATAATTATAAAGGAAAGTTAATTAAAAACTTTAAAAAATATAGCCATCGATATATAGAAGTGGGAAAATATTTAATGTTAAATTTATTTAATCCATAGAGTTATACGCTTACTTGTCATGGTATTCTCAAACTGTCTACATGCAAATTTGTACTGCGATTCGCGAGTCAAACTGGATTTACTCGGTTTTTTAATTTACTAGGACCACACCCTGTAATAAATGGAGTAAAAACAGTATTTGAAACGAAAACTGCTTTTATTATTTTTTTAAAATCTAGTACCTACACAACCTTACACAAAAAACTTTGATGCGCCATTTTTGACATATTTTTTTTTAACTTATTACTTTGTCAGTTTCTAACAAAATAACATGCTATTATCGTAGTAGTTTTTCCCTTCTTTCTTTTAGCAGTCAAACATGCCGTGCCATTGGACCAAAAAGTTTATAAATTTTATGTGTTTGTTGCAGAGGTGGCGGTGCGTGCGACATCAGTTTCATGGGGCGGTGACGCAGCATGCGCCGCGTGCCGCTAGCCGCGCTACTGCGGCTTATTATTATCGCAGGTCAGATTACTTACTTTTTAATTGCTTTGGTAACAATTCAGCTTTGCTTTGTGGCAAACATAAACACAAAGGCGTATGAACCTTTTTCTGTTCACTAATTTCCATCTAGTGCTAAATACATAAAGTTAAAATCACTGTAAGTACTTGTAATGAGACATATCATTTTCTTTAGAAAAGTTTGAAGCAGCAATTTAGCAAAGGGTAATAGGTATCTTTAAGCTTCGTACGGTAATGACGTGAAGATAATCTTAAAACTTACGAGTTTTCTGTATCTTGCGTATTATGTATAACGAGCTTTAGGAACAGGTGTCTAATTACGATCTAATTTATGCAGGATGGTTTCAATTAAATTTTATTCTAATTTTATTTTTAAGACACTTTTATGAAATAGATTATTTTAAGCCCTATTTACATGTAGGTACTAATTAGAATACTATACACTTATAGGTGTTTGTTTTCAAAAAAGGTTTTGACAGACAGATTACGACTAATGGACTCAGTGACCCTAGGTTACGTATTTTTGAGGTAAGTACAGATCCATTTATATAAGCTCTAAGTAAATCTGGCTACGAGCCCATACGACTCTTAAGATTCGACCCTGCATTAAAAGTTGTAGATTTGACCCTTTTTTAAGAACCCATTCGTACCTTTTTTAGGTACGAATCCAGAAAAAATAAAATTAATATTTATTTTAGAGCCCTTACGTACCTCAATCTTAGAAGGAAACCAGTACAGTCAGAAAAAAAAACTCATTTCAAATTATGTTAAAATATTTAATAAGTTGTGTTTTTACGGTAGTAGATCCACGCTGATTTCAGCATGAATGGGCCGGACCGTCCGGGGAAGTACTACCCTCTCATAGAAGATCGACTTAAGAGTAGTAGTATCCGTACTACTGCGTTTCGTTCGGTGAGTGAGAGCGCCGGAGGCCCAATTTCCCCCCTTTCCTCTTTCCTCACGTCCCTCATTTCCTTCCCCTAACCCCATTCCCAGCCGCCATAGCGGAGGCCACCATACCAACAGTTTAAAACGATAGCTTTTGGTATAGTGGCCGCCACTTCTGGATTCCACTGACTGCTTACCATCAGGCGGGGTGGAGTCACTTTGGTATGCTATACTATAAAAAAAAAAAAAAAAAACTTTAACAATAAATTGATTCTTAGAAAGATCTTTTCGTTCGCCTTAAGAATGTTGAGAAATAATCCGAGGTTATGTATGATACTCTGAATGAAGAGCTTTTTACTAAAAGAAAAACTTACTAGAATAATGGGAAAAATATAAATATTGTTTTAAAGAAAATTTTATAATTTTACAAATTATTTTATATAATTTTAACTAAAATTAAACTAAGTGAAAAAACATTTTTTTTTATTTAGCGTCGACGTCGGCTTGTGATTGGTTCTAATTCTATTCTAAGCGTCATTTTAGCAGGTCCTATTTTATCATTGCTTATTTCAAGTGCTTTACATGTGTGTGGTGCAGAGTGATTATAGTGATTAACAATTTTAAGTAGATTGTGAATTTTTTGACGTTTATACATGTACGTGTAATTAAAATGTTATTTTCCTCACGTAATATACTGTGAAAATAGTTGATCATATAGTTCATTAGTATACACAATATGTTTTTACGAATACCTATTTTATTGATGATTGATATATAAAACCGAGTAATAATTTTATTGTAAACCAAATCACTTGAAGCCATTTTTCATGGATTAACCAAATCACTTGAAGCCATTTTTCAAGGATGTATGCAATTAAATATTTTTTACAAGTACAATAATTAATTTTTGGAATTACAAATAGCTGAGTTAACTTTTATAATAAGTTATCATACTTGTAGTGATTTTGACATTTATAACCTAATTATAATTCTACAAAATTACAACCTTACAATCGGAGTCCTGGCATCGTTTCACTAGTCTGCTTGTGATATATTTGTGATTTTAATTATAAAAAGTTATTTTAAATAAATGACTTAATATATTTTTGGTATAATAGCCAAGTGCTTTTTTTAAATAACATGATACTGATACTATAATATTTTTATACTGACTGTACTATGTACGTACTCGCAAAAAGAAAGTAATGGCTGTGATTTGAATTATTAATGCACTTTGTATGTAATTTATAACTGATTTCTGACTCTGAACAAATCTCTGATTTAAATTATATACAGAAGTTATTTTAAATATACCACTTAATGTATTTTTGGTTGTATTGCTGAGTGCCTATTTTAAATAACATTAACCTGATACAGATTTTTATACCATCTGTACTTTATACGTACTCGCGAAAAGGAACGAATGGGTGCTGCTGTTATCCCAGGGGTCGAACGGGTACTCAAACCAAGAAAGGGTCAAATCTTTAGGGTCGAAGGGGCTCGTAGCCTAAATCTGTTAATATTTTTTGCCCTGAAATCTCTAGCTAACCTACGATCTCTCAATCGACAAACAAGACAGTCATGGACAAAAACTTAATTCACTCTCCTTATTTTGAAAAAATTACGTAACAACCTCTTATGTATTTGGTTCACAACCTATTACTCCTCTAATTATATTATAGCCTTAAAGGTATATTGGGTTGTTCGTCGTACCAGTTACTTCTTGTCTGTTGGGAAAATAATGTGTCTGGCCCGCCCCGTCTCGCCCGTATCGCACTGTGATATTGTATTTTAACCCCAGAGGCAAAAAGAGGGATGTTATAAGTTCTACAAATGTGTCTGTGCATTACGTATGTTTGTGGCATCTAAGCTCTCAAACGGATAAACCGATTTAGATTTTTTTTTTTGAAGAACTTCAATCAAATCAACATCTTGCTCAATGATAGACCTGGACTTCAATGAGAATGTTTTTAGATATATTCTAGAAAATCTATTCAGCCATAATCTATACTATTATATAAAGCGAAAAAGTTTTTGTGTTTTTATTTGTTTGTTTGAACACGCTAATCTCTGGAACTACCAGTCGGATTTGAAAATTATTTTTGCGTACGTTAGCCCAGTTCCCGAGAAAGATTATAGGTTATGTAACATCACGCTACTGGCGACGGGAGCAGATCATTAAGCAAAATCGCGGGAGAAACCGCGCGCGGCAAGCTAGTAGTTAATAAAGTGATGTAAGGAACTTAAGAAAGTTTGATTGAATCGGCTGTTTTTTTATTTTAAATTTTATTCAAGGTCAATGAGATATAAACATCCAATTATCTATTTAATTCACTAGCTCGTCAACAATTGACTCGAAAATACCTTTTCAACAAGATTTTATATTGTAAACGCTCTCACAATTTAAAAATAAAACTGTCTTTGTAATGGTAATGCTCGTTCAAGATGACTTTTACGAAGACAAATATTCTCATCTGATTTATCTAAACAGTGCTTCAAGTTATCCACCATAACTTGATCTCTGAGTTTTCACATTTATTTGTTAGTTCGCAATAATTTATAAAATCGTTTGCATGCTTAAGGGTCTGGTTAAAATGGTCATCGCGAAAGCAACAGACATCAATTATGGTTGGTTGTATTCAGGAAATGTTAAGAATTTCCTGGAAAAGTTTTCCTAAGGTAAATCGAGATTTCCTTGTCCATCCTTATCTAGTGAATTTATAGGTTTTTAGTTCTGTGCAATGCCTATCTTTTGTCACGGCCCCAATATATTGCATATTGGGGCCCTAAAATAGGTAGGTGCTTAGCTACTTTCAATTTATTTAAATAATTTAACATGCTCCAAAATTGGTATAAACAATCATCACAAAAACTTTTACCTAGTTTATAGTTAAATTGTAATTACATCAAAAGTCAAACTGACATCTTGTATATGACAATATTACGTAAGTCACTGTCAAAAAAAAAATACATTTTTATCGGTTTTCTAAAACAAACAAGACTATTAAGTTTTGTTATTTGCTTAGACTAGAACGAAGTCTAGACTCGTCAACGTCTTTCCATGTATTTACATGGAATGACGTTGACAAGTCTAGACTTCTTTTTGGTCTTATGGCAGCAGATGTAGCTATTTAATAAGCCTCTCTGAACATTACTTAGCAAGAACATTACTTGGCAAAATGCCCTATATTTATCAGATGTATTAACTGCATTGGCGGCAATCTTAAACGTATGCACGGTGCATTCATCGTCGTTTATAAGATTCCAACGTCGTGTCATGCACTTTTTACAATGCACGTCGTACTAAACCACGAGTTCTGTGTATGCCCTTATAATAAGACGCTACTACCCGTCGTGTGATAACAATTTTTCTACAAAATGTGATGATAAGACTACCATCATTCATCCATTCATTGATTGCGCTGGTGTAGTTTAACGCATAATTTACACTGTAAAACATCCACCATTTAACGTTTTGAGACATGTCACGTATAATATCGAATGACTGTTTTTGTTGAAAGTGTTCACATCGTCCAAAAGTGTCCTAGAAAAACATGTTTTTAAAAGCAGTTTGATACTCTCACAGAAAACAGTGTTAGACACCATGTTTTTATGTGATGAATAAACAATGTTTCGTCAGTAAAACCCTACGGTAACATCGCTTGGTAGAGGGTATATTCGTCAGGAGATGTTGGAGTCGTCATTTCCAAACGCCTTAATTGAATATATCCTGGCATGATACATTTCCCCATTATAACTGGCATACATCAGTGTCTTGCGGTTGTTTTATAATAAGCTCTCGACATCCAAGGATTAATCAAGAAAGTAAATTTGGTACTTATTGAAGACTCTTGGGAAATACGAACTAAATAATGTTTGTCGCTGAGCTGTGGATGTTGAAACGGTAATGTTAAACAGTCAAATATGTGTCTGAATGCAATGTAGGGTACTGTATTAGTTATTGAAAAACGAAGAACGATAACTGGTTACAACTAAGTTCAGATTTTTATACCGTTTATTTCTCTTGTTTAGTCTTATATAAATACAGATAGATTATTTAGACAGATGGCACTTGCGAACTTAATAAATTCTCGTTGGCATCTTGAAACCCAGAAAATTTATACGTTTTGACTAAATGCCAAAAGACGATTTACGGTTCTCCTGAGAAAACAACATGGACTTCTTCAAGAAAGGAGTTTAGAGGTTTTAATAGGGTCAACAACGCGCTAGTGATGCTCCTGGTGTTGCAAGCGTCTATAGTCTATGGTAACTGCTTACCATCAGGGAGGCCGAATGCTTGTTTTTCACCTTAGTCATATCACAACCAAACCGTTTCTGACTACGGAGAAGGGGATGAGGAAGGAAAAAGGAAAAAGGAAGGGAACCGAGGAGGTATTTAGATGTGCTTTACGTCTGTTAATGTAAGTTAATAAAGTCTCCCATGACAAAGAACACACAAGTTAACATTATCATTTACTATTTTTACCCGACTGACACAGTCAAAGAGGGTAATGTTTTTCGAGCATATGTATGTATGTATGTGAGTATGTATGTCTAATTCTTTGGCACGCTCTACAGCCTAAATGGCTTGATGGATTTTAACGGATGAGGTATCATTAGATTCGTATTGATTGTAGGAGTGACACAGGGTATATAAAATTTAAATGTGGCTTCAGCACAAGAAAAGAAAATGGGTTTCGTTCTTTTCACTTTGTTTAAAGCAAGCGGGCTTTTTGTTTTTTTAATAATATATATTGATTGTTGTATACATTTCATACAAGATTTACACAGCTAATAAGGTACTATAAGAACCGTGACCATTAACGAAATGAAATGAAATTTAAGAAATGAAATATATGTTTATTCATTTAAGTTAATTAAATTAACACTTATGAACGTCAAAGTTTACAAAATGTCAGCAAATTAACCTACAGCCAGTTCGCTGACGAAGTAGAGCCATGAGAAGAACTGGCAAGAAACTCAGACCACTCTTTTTAATCGCCAGGTTATTACAATTTTTGTAAGTTACAGTTTCAAGTAGCATGCAAAGTGACGCAGGCAATACACTTAACTCTATAGATACTTAATTACTTACAGCTTTCTATGTTGTAAAGAAAATTAAAAAGTAAAATGTGTGTTTTACAAGCTGCCTCAATTTGCATATTGCTACAAAAGGTAAAGGCAACATGTGAACTGTGATAAATGTTTCTATGTAGATATTATATAAACTGTTAATTTTTGGTATAAGTATAAAGTAAGATGAACTTAATTTACCACAGGAGATTTTAGAGAAAGAGAAAAAGAGAGAATTTAACTTAATTTACATTGTGATTTGTGAAATAGAGGTACATTATTTCACAATGTACCTCTATTTCACAAATCACAATGTAAAAAAAATTAACAATACTAAGTATACAGTTTTAATAACAGTTTTATAACCGTTGCGAAGACCCAACTTCATTACAACGTTACTCAACAAAGGAGTGTTAATTAGACCGCCAAATATAATACGGAGTGTTCGTACGACGCCGACGTTATTTGACATTTGCATTTAATTGCTAAATGTACTTATGTAAATTTTTATGTACGTTGCCAGCCACTGTGAGTAACATTGCATGTAACCACGTATTTAACAATTACTTTTCGAGGCGCGGTTTCACCCGCTTCTTTGTTTACTACTCTGATGCCGTCGCCAGTAGCGTGACGTTACATAACCTTTCTCGAAAACTGGGCTATCATGCACAAAAAGAATTTTACATACAAACAAACTCTTTCGCTTTTTATAATAGTATAGATTGTATGTATTTGCATTTCGTTTATTTATTACTATTTTAGTTTGTTTTTCTTATGTTCCGTTAATTAATCCTATTTTTGATAATAACATTTAAACCGCTCATTTGTGCAAGATGTGACACCTTGAAATGTTGTACATTCAAATTAATTGAAACAACTTTATAATATTTGTAAAAAAATAATGTAACAACTACTGGTTGTCCAAATAAATAAATAAATGTAACCACGGTATAATTTTTAGGGTTTCGTAGCCAAACGGTACTCTGTCTGTCTGTTCATTTGCTTGCTTAGAGAGCATTATCTAGCGAAGTAATTCAAAAAAAAAAATTATATAAAATCTTTTTCATGAAAATACGCCGAGAAATAATAGCTTTATTCTATGAAATATGTTCCAATTGAATATCTCAGAGGCGTCAATATGTTACTGATATGAGCACATATCGACTAGTTACATTTATCTTTAAGTAAATTAAAATAAAAATAAATTAAAAAGTCGTAATAGGGCAGGGGTTAAGGCACCCGCTTTGTACCACGAGGTCGGGGGTTCGAATCCGGGCAAGTAGCAATGTAATTTTTCAAATCATATGTACTTTTCAAGTTTATCTGGACATTACTGGCCGACGGTGAAGAAAAACATCGTGAGTAAACCTGGACTTCTGAGGAAGTCTGAAGTCGCCAATTTGTCTTGTGCAAGCGTGGCGATCAATGCTCATACTTTCTCTGTATGAGAAGAGGTCTTTCCCTGCAGAGGGATAATAATGGGCCGATATGATGCTGACGAAATTGAAATTGAAAATATATAAACAATAAAGAGTTTAAAAATAGTAATGCATTTATGATTACACGTTTTTATAAAAAAATTTACTGTTTACATAATGTAGGTATTCTTTGGCCAGCTCACATGTTTTAACGCTGTAAAATTTTGCATACGTAATTCCTTTTTTAATTAAACTTAATGAAATGTTCCCTTTATGTAGAGTCCCTTTACGTTGAGCCTTTGTGTCGAATATGATTTATAATAGAGTCTATTGTTCTACAACAATAGATTCCAAGACTCCACATACAGGGGCTCGACATAAAGATTAGGCACATAAAGGAACGTAACAACTGAAGAAATACTAAACTCGGTAGAATCTTTATGCATCTTAATTACCTCACGCTCCAGACAGCTAACAGAAATCTTACGAACATGTACTAAAACCTTTTTAAATCCTTCAACTTTATAAAACCATTGCAAACGGAACTTCCCGAGTTACAAGCATTTATGAAAATATTTTCTTTAAACATCTTGAAACACTCAAGTCCTTGCATGAATATAAACTGAACTTAATTTAGTATACTTTTTCAGCAATTAAAAAGCAGGTTAGGTGCACACTCTGTATTTAGCATAGGTACGCCTTATTGCATAATGAGGGTGTTTAGAAAAAATTTCGCCACCAGTTGGCGCCACTTTCACTTTCACATCAGGCCAATCAGGGTTTAACTTTCTAAAAGTGCTTGACAGCTAGACCTTACGCATCGTGTGCTGCAACCTCTTGGGCGCCATTTTAGAAAACCCTCTCAGCATATTTCTTTAGTACATAAGCATGTGCATTATCCATTTGTAAATGAAACATTAAAATTGCCGAACTGAACAAAATATTTGTTTTGAAAGCGCTGTCAAAATGGAAGACATTTTACCAAAGTGGCCAAAGTTCTAATGAGGATGTTTTCCTAAACACCCTCATTAGAATATTGGATATTGGATGTGTTTACATACAAATTCGTGTGCACGCTGTGATAACACTGCTTCAAGTGATTCGATCCGAATAATTGGCTAAAACTAACTGTTCGAATTTATAAGCTTAAGGACTTCTTTCACAATCTCAAATTCACTTTTATTACATAATTTCACTTCATTATTTGAATCTGTCAATGTACCATATTTATTCATCACTTAAACGTTAACTAACGATTGTGAAACAAGCTCAGTGGCCCCTCTCAAGGCCACTTTGTTTCGTGTTATCTCTGTCACTTTAATATGAATTTTAGCAACTGAAAAACTTTTAAATCTAACTTTAAGTCAACGGACGTTTCAATTATGATATTGTGTTGTTGATTAAACTTCACGTTTATTCTGGTATTTCGGAAATTGCTCGTACCTACGATACTAGCGACGACGAATATCACGAATATACTTCTGGTTCAAGATATGCTAGTATAATAGTCGACGCTGTTATGAAATACATCACGTTTACAAAAGTTACGTGTTCGTTGACTTATGGCACTTGTAAAAATATGCACGTGAACTATTCGTAGAGGTATTCGCGCCACACTTGCGTTGTTGGCAATAGCGAAAAGTGATGTGGACATATTTTAGTTCCTAATTTACGTTTAACATTCAGATATACAGTACAGTTATCACGGGTTGGTGAATATTTTGTATGCAAGTTTGCTGCCCGATTTTTAGAATTTAGTTACAACTAGACGATTACATATATATTTTTCGTCACCGAATGTCAGTGGCGGACCGAAGACCTTATGAGAGTGGCGGGCAACTGATAAATGAGGGCGGTTCACGAGCGGCCAAGGTAGCAAAAATTGGGGAAGGCCTATGTCAAGCAGTGGACGTTTTTCGGTTGATATGATAATGTTAGTAGTATCAAATGTCCTTATCAATATAACTGCCATTCAAATAAGTACTTTCCACATCAGTCAAATTTACAGCATCCAATAGTTTGCATGGCCTGTGATTAATTCTATATCTCAGTGCAGTTGGTTCAATAGAATCCGCAATCGAATCTGTCAATTGGAACGTCTGTATTTAGGCCGCATAGTCAGAACTAAGTAATTACGTCAGGATTTACTGTGTATTTAGTGTCCGCAAATACTGATGCCTGTAGGTACTGTTGCGTCTATAATTGATACGAATATTGTAAAGCGAGAGTACGAAATTTAGTGAGTTTGTAGGTATGTCGAGGGTAATATCCAAACCACTTGACCATCTATTAAAAAAATTACTAAAAATTGTTTCACCAATTCGGACAATATTATCTAAGATGTAATATTTGTAGTTTAGAATTTTGTTTTTTCTTAATATGTTCGTATTATAATAATTATTTATCATGTCGATCGGCCAATGTAGAGAAAATTGAAGGGGCCTATGTCCAGCAGTGGACATCTTTCGGCTGATATATTGATTTATTATGTTAATACTTTTTATATTATTAAAATTGTCTACTCACTTATCTACTTACAAATTTTAATTTTGTTTCAGGCGGCGCTACTTTCGTTAACCCCTACGTAAGCGAAGACCGCGTCGATCTCAACCAAGTATGGGTGGAGATACCTTCAACGCTCGTAGCTTTGGGTGGAGACGTTCACATCGGCATCCACGGGGCTTCAGGCACCGGGGCGCGAGTCCGCCTCGCTCGCGAAGACGACGATGGCAGAGTACTCATCGCTACTATGCCCCTGGCACTCGACTCCGAAAACCGCATGACATTACCATGCGGCTACTTCTCAAGAGGAGGAACTTATTACCTAGAATTATTTGCCGATAAGGATCCGTTTTTACCTGATTATGATAACACGACGGAGTTAACTAAGCGTGACGTGGAAACCAAGGTTAAAAGAGAGGTTAATGATGGGAGTGTGACAGAAACAGGTGATAGTGTGGTTAAGTCTTGGAAGTTTGACGTATTGTGGCCGACAGCTAACTTGGATGTGACGCCAGAGCAAATACAGACGTATCCTGAGAGACAAGTGATGGCTATTCTGGAGTTTCCAAGGGTAGTGTGCACGCCGGTAGAGTCGAGTGCGGACTTTTGGTTGGAGTTGCTGTATTGCGGCCACTCGAGCGGTGGAGCAGTTCTTTGTGATGGGAAGAATACCAGCTCACATGCTCATGTTTTATATTCTGAACAGGTAAAATCATCATCAATAATACTATCCTTATATTAATTGGAATAAAATGAAAATTAGCTTACACATATATTTAATTGTATGTATGTCCATTTTTCCTAAGTGTACGATATAATATAATATAATATCGACATAAGTTTAAGCTATTATTTTCTTATAATCAGATGCATGGTTTCCCTGGTCGACGTACGATGACGTTGCGTTGTGAACTCTTCGGTCAGGCTGGAGACTACGCGCTCACTCTGAGGCCTGCTGCTGCCGCTGGTCCTCAGGACCTCGCTACTGCTTTTATAAAGGTAAGGATATAATAATTAGTGTGGATAATTAGTTTGTAACACGAAAGCGGGATCCCCAGCGACAATAATAATAATAATAATAATAATAATAATATTCTACCACATGCGCACAGCGCCATTTAGCCCCAAATTAAGCAAGTATATTTGCTTGTGTTATGGGTACTAAACAACTGATATACTACTTATATACTTTTTTTTTTTTTTGTAAATACATACATATTATAGATAAATTACACCCAGACACAGAACAAACAATCATGCTCATCACACAAAGGTTTGTCCTGACAAACTTGTGGATATTCTGAACCGCATTAACTTCTTGGGGCATTGTGCTCACCAATAGTTTGTCCATACTGGGGCAGACATATAAAAACATTATTTAGATAATACTACAAAAAAAAAGAAAGCTTGAATTATAAACTTAGAGCAACACGTTTAATTATCATTAACTAAAATCCTTTCAAACTCAATACTTCAATACAAAGGCCTCCAATTGCCGTTTACTCCACTAATCACACACACACTAATTATACATTCACATTCGTGATTATTACCTTGTGATATGATATAAAATAGGTATTCCAAAATATCCTATACAATATACAAGAAAACCTTCTAAATTGTCTAGCACAATTAACGGTCTGATTAAGAACTTTGTCACAATACTTGTTTCCCCAGCATTCACATCCATTTTATTTTTATTAGGGTCGAGCAATGTTAATTAAAATTCTTCAAGTCCGTAGCGGGTTCAAATAAAAGAAAATTCACCTGATTCTTTTGAACTACCTTGTTGACAACACGTTCTAAAATATAGAGGAACACTCGTCGACGGTAATCAAAATAAAACCTCGACGGGCTTCAATTCTCATAAAAAACCTTTTCAAATGAGCACCTCTATAAATATTTACAAAGGCGCAGCGGAAATCTCATTTTTAGTTTAGTTGCTTGACGTACCTTCGAGCCTCCGAGGTAAGCAAAAATCACATTTTGTCGTTTATATTTTATGTCTAGCTTTCCGCGGCGCAGTTTCACCCGCGTCTTTGCTTACTGCTTTGCTCCCGTCGCCAGTAGCGTGATGTTACATAGCCTATAACCTTCCTCGAGAACTAGGCTATCATACGCAAAAAGAAATTTTCAAATTCTACTGGTAGTTCCAGAGATGAGCGCGTTCAATGAAACAAATAAACGCTTTAAACAATGGTATAGATGAATATACTTCTTTATAATGTTTTTTTTAGTCATATCGATATATTTGTCATAGTAGTTTTCGGTATGATGTTCACTACGCCTGGACTCCATTAACAGCTTACCATCAGGCAGAGTTGAGTCATAATAATAATAATACTAATATTTATATTATATTTTATATAATAATATAAACCAAAAACTAATACTAATACAAGTGCTTCAGCTTACGGCGGCGTCATATTACGCGGCGCAGTATTACACAATACCTTTCGGCCAAAACTTTTTATGGTGCATCTTAGGTAGATGCACCATCAAGATCAGTTTATTAATATAAATTCTAAACTAATAATATTATAAACAGAAAAAAATTGATTATTTGTATATTTGTTTGTTTGCAACGATTTTACTAAAAATCTAGATTAACGATTTGAATGATTGTTCGCAATTTTAAGAATTTCATTATTTGTAAATTTTCAATAGGTAGAAGACAGCAAAAGTAAATTTGCAGTATAGCAATAAATATTTCTCAGACCGTAATTTGAAATCATATTTTATGTAAGCGTTTGTTGTGAACCAAATGAACCTTTTGATACCGAAGCAAAGCAAGGACGGATGTCTAGTATTTTTATCAGAAAGCCTCTGGGACGAAAGGTGTGCAGATTGTTCTTATTTTTCAAACAACAAGCTAAAAGAGTGACCCTCTAATAGAGATTAATCACCTTTACAAACTTTTGCCACGTGATCATAATTCATTTTCGACTTCATATTGAATCTCTTAAATATAAATGGACGTGTGTTAATGGTATGAAAGATGGTATTTGAGAGAGATTTTAGATGTTTTTAATAATAATATAATAATATCAAGCAAAGTAAGCATACATTATAGCTTGTTTTATGGATTCTAGAATGCGAAATACATACATACTTTTTTTGCAAATACATACATATTATACATAGAAACACCCAGACCAATGCAAATAGGATTATTCCCATTTCATGCACACAAATATTTTAGCGGGAATCGAACACGTGACCACTGCGTTGCAGTCTGTACACAGTACCACTGAACCACGGAGGTGTTTTAAGAGATTATTTAGTTACCTACATAATTAATCTTATCAGGAATGGCTCTACGTGTCACCCCAGTGCAGGATCTACAGTCAAATTTATCTAAAACTTTCGATATTAATGTTTTGATAAAGTATAGCTGTCTCGCAAAGCTTACAGAATTGTACAAACAATTTCAGGTGCAAATTGAGCGCTTGTTCAGGTTTAGTTTGAGAAAATTATTTATGAGAAAGAGATATTTGCACGGTACGACATTTTACGTTGTTAGTGCTCATTGTGACTTGTGCAAGTTGAATTTAGAATAGTGCCAAAGCTTTTAGTCTAAGACGATAATGCAGCAATAACTTGGTAGGTAAAAAAAATTGCTCAGTAACTCTATAAATTATTTTCACTTTTCTATATTTTCGAAAACAAAATAATCAAAATTTCAAAACATTTGTAAGATTAAATTAAGACAGATTAAAGTTACAACGAAAGCAGAAATTATCATAGAAACATTTACCAATAAAAGAATAACAGTTTACAATAATGTTTCGTATTTTCTCAAATTAAGAAGAGTGGAAAAAACCTATTACGCTTTACAACGGTTGTAACATAAACTCTGTGCAATCTACATAAAAATTTATGTGTAATAAATGGTCCTGGTTTTAAGTGTTGTGTATCATTATTTTTGTGCTGACAACATTTTTATGGCGCGAATAATTTTATCTGTGCGTTTTGTAACCGTAGAATATTGATGAATTTGCAATCATTTTATAGAAACCTTTTGTAGTTTCGGTTCTTTAATATCTTAAAAATAAAAACCGTATTTTTATCGTCCTTTAATTATGGGTGTTGGATTTTTCCTTTGCGCTGAGTTTTTACCCGACTTTAAAGAAGAGAAGGTTTCTCAATTCGACCGAATATTTTTTTTACTGGCATTCTTTATAAGTGAAATTACAAGAAGTAACTAGTATAAAAAAGAATCATCAAAATCGGTTCATAAACGACGGAGTTATTCGCGAACACACATAAGAAATATATATCTACACGGTTGAATTGAGAGACCTCCTCATTTTTTTGAAGTCGGTTAAAAACTAGTAATTATCTAAAAAAATTATTTCAAAATTCTCTTATCAAAGATTACCAGTCAGGTGTCCCCCTTACTTACACGCCATTAGCCAATGAGGACTTTCCATTTGCAAAGGAAAGCACTTTGTTCAGCCAATGCGGGGTAATCATACTTAATTCTAATGTAGGAATCGCAATTTTGGTTTTAGAGGTTAAACTCTTACCTATACAACTCGTTCGTGTACTAAACTTGTCTATTTTGTATATTAAAACTTTGTATGACGGTAGTAGATCCACGCTGGTTTCAGCATGAATGGGCCGGATCGTCCGGGGAAGTACTACCCTCTCATAGAAGATCGACTTAAGAGTAGTAGTATCCTTACTACTGCGTTTCGTTCGGTGAGTGAGAGTGCCGGAGGCCCAATTTCCCCTCTTTCCTCACTTCCGCCATAGTGGAGGCCACCATACCAGCAGTTTAAGACGATAGCTTTTGGTATAGTGGCCGCCACTTCTGGATTCCACTGACTGCTTACCATCAGGCAGGGTGGAGTCACTTTGGTAGGCTAATATATATAAAAAAAAAAATTGTACATAAAGTATGTATAGAGGAGGACTTGATGCCTAGTGCATTTTCTACAACGTCAACCTATAAGTGATGCAGAATGCAGAGTTGAAATGCAAATGCAGTGCAAGATAGAAATGTCGGTAATTATTTAATAAATCAAAATGTAAAAAATGAGTAACTAAATAAATATTGAGTATAAAATAAATAAATAAATAATATGTGGACACTATCACACATCGTCATCTAGTTCCAAGCTAAGCAGAGCTTGTGTTATGGGTACTAGATAACTGAAATATAATACATATAGGTACATATTTTTTTTGTAAATACATACTTAGAATACATAGGAAACACCCAGACTGAAGACAAATACAAATGTTCATCACACAAATATTTGTCTACCGCGGGAATCGAACCCACGACACCCGGTCGCAGTCAGTTACACTAACCACTAGACCAACTGTGCAGTCGGTATAATGAATATTTTATGTGTATTATAATCAACAATGATGATTAAACCGGCTTTTGCCAAACGTAAGGAGAAATGATGAATGAGAATGAAAAAAAAAAAAAACATACGACCCGAATTGATAACCTCCTCCTTTTTGAAGTCGGTTAAAAAATCAAAAGCAATCGGTGTATTCTTTAAGATCTTTGTGTATATATGAAGCAATTTTTTCTTTCTCCAGGCGGACTGGTCAGAACAATTCGTGCTAAATGTGCACGGCGGTTCTGTGTTCCCCTGCGGTGATGGCGTACGTGTCCTGTTCCAATATCCTGAGTGCGTGCTGGAAGGAGCTGACAGAGTCAGGGTTTTTGGTCGAGACGCTGATCGGCTACGATATGTGGCGGAGCGAAGGGTGCGCAGGTAAGTTTTTCATTTTAAATAAATAACAATTTTACTAATCATATTTGATAATGCGGTGATGCAGTGCAACAGTTACATTTTATTTGTCACCTAAGTTATATAAAACAATATCAACATTACATACTTTATATACTGGCGCAATAAACCGATACTGTTACACGATAAACGTCCTTAATTAATTGATAACGAACGACGTGCTAAATCCTTGCGCAGCGTTAATTAGCGCATTGTCGAATAATTTGCGTATGTATATACTGGTGTAAGTTGTGGTTTTACTAATCGGTTTATTACGCTGCGATTATCATTTCAATTCAGCGGATAGATGTTACATATTTACGTATAATATAATCATAATTTTAGTACGATTGTATTTTGGTCTCACATACCGATGCCATCATTTAAAGAAATAACGTTGCGATATTTACAGACCGATTTACCGAAGTTGATTTTTAGTTCTATCTTTTTTTAGCACTGGCAAGTACTTCTTTTTAAAAAAGTACTTGCGCTCTAAGCCTTTCGTCGTATACAAACAACACTGGATAAAATAATTTTAGAAAATAAAATATTATATTTTAAAATATTTATTATATTTAGAATTTTGATGTTTAATACGCAGACTATGTCGCTACCCATTATTATATTAATTAGATAAATCATAGGTATAGATAAATACCAAATTTAAGCGATGACAGTTGACAGTTCCAAAAGGGCAACTTGTACTCTCTGAGTCCCTTTTGTTACACCCTCGGTAGGAACGCGATAAACTTTAGGCCGCAGGGAGACCACATAGTCAATAGAACAGGGATCGGCAAACTGCGGCTCGCGAGCCACATGCGGCTCTTTGGATTTGAAGCAGCGGCTCTTTAGTTCCTGCGAATATTGCTTTTTATAAAATAAAACATTTAAAAATCGTTTTATTAAAAATCTTTATATATGTAAGTACTATGTGCCAAGAAAAAAAAATGTGGCTCTACAAACTTACAAATTTTAAAAATTTTAATTTGGACTTGGTTGCCGACACCTGCAATAGATCAATAGTTGTGACATAATTTTCTCTCATTATTGTTTCAGAGGTCAACATACCGCGTCATTCGACTGCCGGTTATTTAGTGAGCGATACCCGGAGTATTGCTTCGTATATGTCTCTCAAGCCGTCACGGGCGCTGTCGCCGATGTTAGGATGGATTGTTTACCTACGTCGCCTCTCTCAGGTAGATATATATAATACAAAACGACCAAATACCGAAACAAAAACATGAAATTTAAACAAAACATAGTCTAATTTTTTTAAAGTGCATAATTAAAAATAAATGAACGGTAGTAGATCCACGCTGGTTTCAGCATGAATAGGCTGGATCGACCGAGGAAGTACTACCCTTTCATAGAAGATCGAAGTAAGAATATTAGTTTTCATGCTAATGTGTTTTCTATGCATTATTAGTTCTGCGATGCTTGTAAAATACAGCCATCTCTACAGGTTACGGTTACCACTTACAATCAGGTGGACCGTATCCTTGTTTGCCACCAAAGTTGTATAAAAACAAAAACTCTGTTGACCCATATTAGAGCGTAAAAGCATAAATCATTCTCTCCCTTGAAGATACTTTGTAGCGATACATAAAACAGTATTGTTTCTGAATGTTTGGCATCACAGACCAACTTAAGATGGGTATTAGTTGCAATACATACCTCAGCTCAGATTTTCTTCTTGAGAGCGCCGGCGTGGAGGCCCAGTTTCCCTCTTTTCCTTTTTATTTACCTACCTCAATCCCTTCACCTACCCTACTCCCTTCACGGTAGTCAGCGGCTTCGCAGAATCTCTGGCATGCGGCAGCAATGATAGAGACTCTGAGTCGTTCATGACCGACAGTTACTAATTAGTATCAAATGGGCTGGTTGCTCATCTGCCAGTGTCTGTAATAAAAATAAAATTTAGGTACATATACTTATAAAAAAATCATAGCAAATGCTTTTTTGTATGGGAACTTCGCAGTGTAAATGTAAGCTGGAACGACTACGACGACTTTTTATTAATGCCTGACATTGTTGTCAACGGTTCCCTTATCTGTTAC
Organism: Parascotia fuliginaria; assembly: GCA_963082885.1. Lineage (NCBI taxonomy): Eukaryota > Metazoa > Arthropoda > Insecta > Lepidoptera > Erebidae > Parascotia > Parascotia fuliginaria. Next base: position 1,553,101 of record OY720180.1, on the reverse strand, counting down.
AGACGGTGGTGCTGGGGGTTGGGGCGAGTGGTCACCGTGGTCAGCGTGTCCCGCGCCTGCGCATTGTTCCACGCGCACGCGCAGCAGGCATCGCTTTTGTGACTCCCCGCCACCCGCTTATGGCGCTAAGTTTTGTGAGGTATGTATCTATCAATATTTATCATTCCACTGACTACAATATAACAATATCACAACAACTACACAAAACCCCATCTAGACCCGAAGTAAGCATATATAGCTTGTGTGATGGGTTTTATAATGTGGATATACATAGTATTTTTAATAAATACATACTTAATATATATAGAAGTACCCAGACTAATGCAAATAGACATGTTCATGCACACAAATATTTGAACTGAGCGGTAATCGAACTCACGACCCATGCGTGGCAGTCCGTACACAATTCTGTTGTTGCGTCGTTTTCAGAGGTTTTAGCTTACACGCTGGCCGAAAGGGTTGGTATAGGGTTTTAGTTTTTGCCCGACTGCCGAAGTCAAGGAGGGTTATGTATTTTTCTCTACTCTAAGCAGTAGTATGGAACAAGGAATGGTAGAATCAAAGTCTCAACTCAGTTTCTTTGCTGAACGACTATCGAAGATTGAAAAGACGTAACATATTAATAATACTAAAATACTTCGAGACAGTCTCGCAATCTAGGCGTAATCAATGGATTAACTGAATGTCAAAATCAAAAGTTAAGCTCATTTATTCATTTCTTTTAATTGTGGCAGTGGCAAGTGAGTCGATGAATGTTTCAGCAATTTTACGTTAATCGTAAAAAAATAATTTTATCTTTTGTTTTTACGGTTAATATCGGCTTAAAATGTTCTGTTTTTGTTTAAAATTGTTATATTATTAAGGCAGATCTGTAACAATATTTCAAGAATATTTCGGTTGTCTACTGTAATTCAAAAGATAGGTTCCTTACAAGTGATTTACATAAACACGTGGCCTCTTAGGTTTAATAGTAAAAATCTCTTTGGGTATGGAAAGCCCAAAAAAGAACTACGTCCAAACAAACATTTATATATGCCAAGCCAAAGCGCCTCTCGTTATGCATATTTTAAATTCGTGGTTACCATGAAACAGTTACCTTGGCAACAGTAAACAATTTTGTCGATAGTTACACTACTAGTTTTAGTCAAATCAAGTTTTGATACAAATCTGCAGATATTTTATACGACTTTTTTAAATAAAAATGGCACCAAAGAAAGATAAGGGTAAAAAGGAAGAAGAAAATGTACATTTCAACGAGGTGGAGAAGACCTTCTTGGAGTTGCAGCTTGCTGAATGTAATCGTAAAATTGCTAGACTTAGAACTGCAGTCGATGAATACGAAGCGCGCAATGAAGAATTACAGCAATCTTATGACAAACTGGACGAAGATAGAGCAGATATTATCGCCTACTTAAAAAAAGCGCTCGCTATGAAAAATGAAGAAAATAGTGAGCTAAAAGAAAAAGTGAAAGGTCTTGAAGAAATAAGGGAAATCGAAAACGCACAGTTTCATGCCACAGTCACGACTCTAGAAAAAGATTTTACTGTGATGAAAGATCAACTAACTTCAGAAAATAAATTACTGGCTGGAAAAATTAATACACTTGAAGAATTTAGGGCTATAAGAGACGATTTGATGAAAAAATTTGAGCAACAAGAGGAAGATTTTAAAAACCAAGAAATGAAATATAAAAGAATAATTTACGATGCTGAAAAAAAGTTTGTGATTGGCAAAGATAAATTGAAAAAAGAAATGGAAGCAAGACTGCTGCAACTAGCCCAGGACTTTCAAGATGCCACAGAACTTCGAATTGCTGCATCTACTCATAGGGTAATTCGAGAAAATATTGCTATAAGTAACGAGTTAGACAATATTTTGTCTTCCCAAAAAAAAGTAGCAGATCAGAACGAAGCTTATAAAGAACAAGTAAAAGCCGCTAATATTGCTAAAGAGTTAGCTGAAGAGGAAAGAGACAAAGCTATCAATAAAAGCGTTGTGCAGCTTAAGGTTATTGATCAACTTACAGCTGCCTTTGAGAATGTCAATAAAGAAAGAGTTCTTTTCGAGAAAAGAAGTTACGATTTTGAAACACTGCAATCAAAAATACAAAAATTGACAAAAGAAAATGATGACCTACTTCTTCAAATACGTATTTTAGAACAAAATTTACACGCGAAATTGAGTGAACAGAATAAATCTGAAATGAAAGCTTCAAAAATATATAAAGAACGTAGTGTTCTTCGTAAAATATTACAAGAAGCTGCAATTGCTATACAAGCTGCTTTGAAACTAGATCAGTGGTCGCAAGTAGATCTTACACGAGAGACTCCGGATAGGCAATTTCTTCTTTCACACTTGTATGAAATTATATCTCAGTATCGTGAAATACAGGAATCCGACTCACTAGCCACTGTTGCTTCATTTAGTAAAGTTTATGAAGAAGGTGACCTTGGTTTCGTTCCTAAGTCCTCTATAAAGAAAAAAATATCTGGAATTACTTACGGCGCCACCCAACAAATACAAAAACCACAAGAATTAATAAAAGACACAGAAAAGAAAAGTGTTATCTCAGAAACTGTATCAGCTTCTGTACTTAGCAGCAGCATCACAACTATTCCAGAAATAAAAATATTGCCTGTATCCTCCGTTCAAAAATTATCTGAGGAAAAGCTAAGTTTGGAATCATTTGTCACGTCCACTCAATCGACGGATGAAGAACAAGTTACAGAGGAAGAGGATGCCGTTAAAACTGAGATAGAAAAGCAATTATTGGCTAGTAAAATTGAAATACAAAAATCAATAATGAAAGATTTAATGGTTTCTCAAGTAAGTTTTAAAATGTCTCATGCGGAAATGTCTCAAAAAGCAAGTGAGATAGATGCGACAGTGAGAAAGATGTCAGGTAAACAAAGTGTTCAAGATATAGAAGTAGTGGAGGAAGTGACTGAGCCTGAGCCAGAGCTTGTGTTGGAGGGTAATGATGATAACAAAGGAGAAATAGAAGAAGATAAAACCAAAACGGAATTGGTAGAACAGCCATCATTACTAGAAACAGAAACATTATTTGAGAGTTTGCCAACTTCAGAAAAGGATCCTCAGGAGATTTCAGAAAAAGAGGAAGACAAATCACAGAAGTAAAACCATTTGTTTTTTTTATTCTGTAAGTAATAAACTATGTAGAATAATTAGCACCTAAAATATATTTCTTTGGTTTTCTTTTACATTTTAATACAGAGTTGCAATTAAACAATGTTTCTTCTTTAGTAGTTTCGTATTTTGTACCCAATATAAGCGACTGCGTCTGCATCTGTAAGTACGTCCAAATATATAATCAACAGTAATAAATTTTAAAATATATTTAATAACTAGCGTTCCACGGCGCGGTTTCACTCGCGTCTTTGCTTACTCCTCTGCTCCTGTCGCCAGTATCGTTATGTATATAGCCTATAACCTTCCTCGAAAACTGGGCTATTATACACAAAAATATTTTTTCATATCTGACTGGTAGTTTCAGAGATTAGTGCGTTCAAACAAACCAACAAAAAATCTCTTCCGCTTCATACAATAGTATAGATAATACAAATAATAGGTTTTGTGATCCTACTAGTAAGTAGCAGCATTTCAAGTAGCGGCAGGTGGAAGAGACAATAATAAGCCAACAGTGCCTTGTTACTTATGTACTTGATCTGAGAGCAAAATCCTTCATTTTATTTCACCGATATATTTATATCTAACTTTGATTTGAGACCCTTATGATTGTATAAAAGGGTGGTACTTCAGTCATGCACGTGTCGTTCGAGATAAAAAGGAAGAGGGTTGGATCATCAAGAATACCATGGTAATCAACAATAAAAGTATGCTACTCGGGCGATCCCTTTAAACAGTTGTAAAACTCAAGGAATTGTAATTGGAAGATACGCATTCTTTGAGCAAGCTGAAAAAGTATCTAGTAGTAAGAAAAATAAGCCCAAATTAGTAATAACTCTGCTATTGATAAGTATGACTAGTATAGATTACGATATGAATCTAATGTATAACTCTCATTTATTATTCATATTCATTTCTGATTGACTGGCCTGTTGGTCTAGTGGTTAGTGACCCTGACTGCTAAGCCGGAGGTCGTGGGTTCGATTCCCACCCAGGACAAATCTTTGTGTGATGAGCATGATTGTTTGTTCTGTGTCTGGGTGTAATTTATCTATAATATGTATGTATTTACAAAAAAAAAATGTATATATGTAGTATATCAGTTGTTTAGTACCCATAACACAAGCAAATATAATTGCTTAATTTGGGGCTAGATGGCGCTGTGTGAATGTGGTAGAATATTATTATTATTCTCTTTATTTATATTTTTTTCTTATTAATTACATTTTTAAACAGGTATATATTTATATAAAACAAAAAATACACATTTAAAAATATAAAAAATAGATTACCACCGGACACGAGACTAGAGTCCAAGCTACCGGCGGTTAGGGTTCCAGAGAGAGGAACCTCCTAACAATACGTGCCGTGTCGAGAAGCACTGCCTTCTGGATCTGGCCCTTGACCCATCCACCTAATGCGAGCCTCTTTAGGTATTGGTCGAGGCTCTTTGCTATTAAGCCATTGACGCTAACAACTATCGGTACAATGACAGCTGAATCCACATCCCACATGTCAACAATCTCATGGGCTAAATCAAGATATTTTATTTGCTTGTCTTTCTCAGCCTTCATGAGATTCTCGTCATGAGGGACGGTAATATCAACTATCATTGCAAGGCGTTCGGATCGATCCACTACCACAATATCAGGCTTGTTAGTTATAATAGTCCTGTCTGTGATAATGGAGCGATCCCAGTACAATGTCGCGCGACCATTCTCGAGAACCGGCTCAGGGTTGTATCTGTAGTACGGTACTTCAATATCCAGAAGATTGTATCGCAGAGCAATTTGCTGGTGGATGATCCTGGCTACTTGGTTATGTCTGTGCAAGTACTCTCCGTTAGCAAGACGCGAACAGCCGGAAACAATATGCCTGAGGGATTCACCAGGGCGATGACATGCCCGACATATGTCAGTAGTGCTATCCCTCAAGATATATTTCCGGTAGTTGTTCGTCATGATAACTTCGTCAGCAATTGCACAAACAAACCCTTCGGTTTCTCCAAAGAGATCGCCGAAGCGTAGCCAGGCAACGGAGGCAACATAGTCTATATCGGGCCCATGTAAGGTCCGATAGAACCTTCCGTGAAGCTCCTTGCTCTGCCATACCATTCTACGGTCATCCACACTGAGTACTACAGGCCTGCGCCAGTTCTCTTTAGCCAGGGCAAGCGGAGTAAGTCCACTATCCACTGCAACCATATCACGATGCACACCCTCGCCCATCTTATGAAAATAGTCTCTAAGGTTGCATATCTCGCGATTGTGGAGGGTTTTGGCATTTAGAAATCCCCGGCCCCCACATTTTCGCGGGATATACAACCTCATGACAGATGAACGCGGATGGTGCATACGGAATGCTGTTAACAATGTGCGGACTCGCCTATCCAGAGGCCCTAGACAAGTGTCAAAGATTTCTATTCTATTCATAGAATAGATAACAAAATGTATGAGATTGACATAAGCGTCGGCGTTAGCTTGTGTCAATCCAATACATTTTTCTATCTATTCTATGAATAGAATAGAAATCTTTGACACTTGTCTAGGGCCTCAGGGCATCTAATTCAGTCTGTGTCCACTTGAGTATGCCGAAGGAGTATGTAAGAAGAGGCATGACCCAACCATTACAGGCGCGCACCTTGTTGCCGCCTGATAAGTGACTTTTTAATACTTTTTTTAGGCGGCTGAAAAAGCGCTCCTGTAATGATTGTTTCATATCTGTCTCCTTGATGCCCAACGACTGCGACATACCCAAGTATTTATAGGTGTCAGCGATTAGAAGTGAACTAAGATGAGTAGAATCAGATAGTTGAATTCCATCAGATTCCACTACCCTGCCTCGCTTTACATGCATGACTGCACACTTGTCCACTCCGAAAGCCATGTTGATAGAATTACTGAAGTTTTGAGTTAACTTCAGTAACTCTTTCAGCTGGGGTTCAGTTGGTGCAAATAATTTAAGATCATCCATGTATAGCAGGTGGGATATTATCTGACCACCTCTACGCAGCCTATAACCTAAACCTGAACTCTCCAGCATTGAGCTAAGAGGGTTCAGGGCCAGGCAAAACCATAAGGGACTCAGACTGTCACCCTGGAAGATACCCCGCCTAATCCATAGTGGTTCGCTAATGCCTGGGGTTTGTCGACACTCTGGATAGGTAAGGACCGTTCTCCATTGCCGCATGCATGTCTCCAAGAAGGTGCGTACTGTAGGGTCTACTTTATATAACTCCAGCACCCTCAAGAGCCATGAGTGCGGCACGGAATCGAATGCCTTCTTATAATCTATCCAGCATGTCGCCAAATCCTTTCGGTTACGGCGAACCTGCTGGCTAATGGTCGCATCGATAAGGAGGAGCTCCTTAGTACCACGGGACCCTTTCCTACATCCATTCTGCGAGATAGAGATAACCGAATTAAATTCAATATGTTTCGTAATTTTGGTTCGCAGAATGGATGTAAGAAGTTTATAGACCGATGGTAAACACGTAATCGGTCTATAATTACCAGGTTCCGTAGTACAACCTGTCTTATAGAGCAGGTGAGTATAACCTGTCGTAAGGAAGTCTGGTAGCAATCCACTCTCCAGGGCAGACTAAAATTGAGATGCCAATCGAACATGTGAGCTGCGTAGCCACCTCAGCCAAAAGTTTTGCAGTCCGTCCATTCCCGGTGACTTCCAATTAGCCATAGGACGGACTGCATTAGCTAAGTCTTCAGCTGTGATGACTACGCTATCCATTTCTGCAATTTGCTCACATGCTCGCTCGACATCTCGCATCCAGCCACCTTCAGAGTGGCTGACTGGTACCGACCAGATACTACTCCTACTCCAAAACTGTTTGGTCGCAGTAGCATCTGGTAGCTTACCATCGCTGGTCCTAGAATTTGATTGCTCCCAGTTCCTATATACCCACCTTTGGTCCTTTTGAAATATGCGGTTGACCATATATCGATCCACGCGTTTTCTATATCTGCCAATTCGGTTAGCCCATGCATATACCTTCTGCTTTAGGAAGTCGATGCGCTCTGTGACCCGAGACAAGTAGTGGTGGGGACTAACTCCCGTCCCCGAGAATGCTTGGCTCACAAAGCGCATCACTCTCGGACGTGTATTTCCATTCCTAAAGCAGATTAACTTCCCAATAAGCACCCTTGCTCTAGCAATACGCTGTTCAATTCTGTACTGCCAGACTGGTGCAGAAGTCCTGCGTGCCATAGGAGTGTCAGAAGTTGGTAAATGGACACACGCCAATCGACACACTGCAACAGCCGCACAATACAGAATTGAATGCGTATCACTCAGACTTTGGCTATGATCGAAGTATTCCGGTAAAAGTGAGTCAAGGGTACTTACTAGCGTTAGGTTTCTTCTATGCATCGGTAACCGAGGCAGACGCGGTCTAAATTCTTGAGGTGCGAATCGATAATCGTCAATCGCACATTTCAAAGTGTCCCAAACCTCCTCATTGCATTGAGTGTCTACAATAGGAGTGCTGTCATCTCCATCCACGCTAACAACACTCTGTATTGCCAGAGTGCACGGAGTATTGGTTTCATTCTGACCTTCCTGGGTGGAGATGGCAGCAGTAGATTGTACACACTCTGATCGCAGCCTATCAAGTACGGCATCATCCAACATTCGACAGCGTTGGATGGCTCGCACCTGATCCGATAACCTTTGAGCTGTAACATTGGTAGATGGTTCAAGATCCTGAAACAGAGCAAGCATTCGACAGCGATACGCAGTGAGGTTGGTTCCTCCCTCTGTTGCCGCAAAATATGCGCGCATGACGTTCTCATTTGTTGTTGAGGACCATCGCATGCGCTGCACATTACCGCCGGTAGCGAGGACCCTATTCGTAGCCGGTGGGCCGCGGGATCCCAAGCACGCCGGTGGTCGGCCTCTCCCCCGCCGACGCACAGGTGTTGGCGACGTCGGAGGGGAGAAAAACTCGTCACTCGATGTTGAGCTCGACGTCTCAGCAGGAGCCGGTGTTGTTGCCACAGTTTCTGGCTGCTGCGAGACGGAGTTGAGCGGCGAGTCCGAAGTTGGTATTAGTGCTAGTCGTTTCGATCTTGTAAGCATATTATTAGCGTAGCATTTTTCGTCTTGGATGTATCTGACAGCTGTCAGTAGCTATTTTAATTTTTATATTTTCTTTAAGCTTTCTGATCATTTTTATAAATATTTGTTTAAAGAGGGTGATATTAAACTTGTTTATTATTTTTGTATTAATTTATGTACACAGGAAACCAATAAATATGGAATAAAATAAATAAAATATTTTGAGATAAAAAATGCTTGTACTTATACTTGTGTTGCCAGATCTATTATTATTATTATTATTATTATTATTATTATTATTATTATTATTATTATTTAAAAAAGTCGTTCATTGCGGGACGAGGCATTTTTAGTTTAACCTCTCATAAGCTATAATATTAGATACAATAGAAATAACATTCTGACTTGTGTAGATCTGCTTCTAAGCACAAAATATATATACCACAATAGGTATATTAATATATATTTTATTTTTTAAATAGCTACATTTTATATGAAAATATGTTTAAAGTAGGTACGAGTATTAACCATTTAATGAAAACTCATTTCTTTTTACTAAGAAAGAAGAAGAAAATATGACACAATTTTAAGAATTAAATATTATTTAATGACAAACAAAGTCAAAGTCATACGATTATTTTGTCATCGTTGTGAATGTTGAGTTGTTTATGTGTAATAATATATATTTATATTGTTTGTTAAATAATTTACGCTTGGTTTAGTATAAACATATTTTATAAGAATGGGACCAAAACAGCCAGAAGTCGCTGCACCAAAAAAGAGTGGAGTGGCTGGATTTACGGAAGTCGATAAAGCTATGAATGATTTGATCATAGCTGATATTAATAGAAAACTTGCAAGGTGTAGAGCGACTGTCCAAGAGTACGAATTGCGAAATGAAGAACTACAAGCTGCGTATGATAAACTGGATGAAGATAGAGCTGATATTATTGCCTATTTGAAGAGGACCCTGAATGTAAAGAATGAAGAAAATATAGAGCTTAAGGATAGAGTCAAGGGTTTGGAGGAGTTAAGGGAGAGAGAGACAAAAGAATTCAAGGAAAAAATGCAAGAGCTAGAAAAAAATTTTACTACTATGAAAAATCAACTTACCTCAGAGAATAAGCTTTTAGCTGGCAAAATTAACACACTTGAAGAGTTTAGAGCCATTAGAGATGACCTGATGAGAAAATTTGAGCGTCAAGAACAAGCTTTTGAAGATCAAGAAATGAAATATAAAAGAATAATTTATGATGCTGAAAAAAAAATTGTTATCAGCAAAGATAAGTTAAAAAAAGAAATGGAAGCGAGACTTTTAAATTTAGCACAAGATTTTCAAGACGCTAGCGAATCTAGAATTGCTGCTTCCACACATAGAGTTATTCGAGAAAATATTGCTTTAAATAATCAATTAGATAATTTATTGTATACTCAAACAAAAGTTGCAGACCAGAATGAAAAGCTAAAAGAAAGTCAACTGGCTGCACGTACTGCTCTAGAGGTAGCTGAAGCAGAAAGAGATAAAGCTATTAACAAAAGTGTTGTACAATTGAAAGTTATTGATCAGTTAACTAGTGCATATCGAAGCGTGCAAAAAAATCAAGCTTTACAACAAATTAAATTACTAGATAATGAGCATATTTATGCTAAAGTGCAAAAGTTAACTAAAAGTAACGAGAACATGACATTGCAAATACGTATTTTAGAACAAAGCCTGCATGCCGCGACGGGTGAACAAAATAAACAACTCACTACTTTGGCGAAACTCACTAAAGAACGTGATAAATATAAGAAAATAATAAAAGAGGTTGTAGCTGCCATACAAGCAGCTATGAAATTAGATCAATGGGCTGCATTAGATCCTGCTCGTGAGGTGTTGGAGAGGAAAGTAGTATTCAAAAATATTCTCAGTGTCATAAATAGACATAGATATGCTATTCAAGCAGAATCTGTGGATTCACTTATTTCATTTAACGATGTATATGAAAAGGGAGATCTTGGTTTTGTTCCGAAGCCAGCACGAGGATTTCCAAAGTCACCAAAGATGACAGTATCACCGACTGAATCACGCGAAGCTTCGAAAAGTAGCTCTGCATCAATTCCTTTGCAATATTCTGCAATTTCTTTGAAGACTTTACCAAGTATACCAATAATTCCGAAGGCTGAAGAAGGGTCTATAAGTTCCAAAGAGAGTATTCTATCATTTACGGTTACCTCACTACATTCCACCGTTGAGTCTAGCGTAGCGGAAAGTCGTGACTCATTTGAGGCTTTGACTGAAGTAGAAAAACAATTAGCCCTAAGCAAGCTTGAGATACAGAAATCTATTTTGAAAGATTTGGAAATGACTATGACTACATCTCGTCTTATTGACACTAGAAGTACTGAGACACTGGAAACAGCTACTGAAATTGAAAATGGTGAAGAACATACACGAGGGGAAGTTACAGAAGAAAAAGAGGGTACGGCAAGTGAGGCTCAGGGTGAAATTGAACATGCCACAACAGAAGTACAAAACAATGAGGAAAATAAGAAAAATGCAAACGGTACGGAAAATGAAGAAGTTAAGGCAGGTCATGAGGTAAAAGATGAATAGATTCAAAGGATGTATTACTTCTTATGTCGAATTAAATTAATTAAAATTACGTAACCCTAAATTTTATGTCAAACTTGTAATTGTATGAATTTCAGCCAGTGTCAGGCACTAAGCTAATTACTCAATCTAATTTTATAAAAACATTGAGATAAATATATTTAATGATTTTGTGTTTCATTGTTGACATCATCATTTATACATAATAATAAAAATGTAACGGATTTCTGTCTGTACATAAAAGATATATGAGAAAAAAACATATTGGGACCTTCATCAACGCAAATAGCACCCGAAACATCTGTTTGTCTATTAGTCTGTGCGTTTGTTCACGCTAATCTCAGAAACGGCTTATCTGATTTAGATATGGTTTTCATTAATAAATTGTATAGCTTCACTTAACATTTAGTGTTTATTTTCTTTGATACTCGTTCGCTTTAACACAAAACCTAGGTCAAAACCCCGTGTAGTTGAATAGTGAATTTCAAATTCAAACTTTTTTACACACAGGTTACAAGTAAGTTGACCAAAATAATGGACAGGGTGTTGCTTTATACAATGCACTATGTCACAATCTGTTGGTTAGTTTATTTGTTTCAAATAAAATGAACGATATTTCGTATTATTTGAGGTCAGTATTGATTGAGCTTAAAACCGATAAAACCTTAAAACCCACGTAGAAAATAGTTAGAAGTTATCACTAAACGAAGTTCTCGTGCTCAATATGAAATAAGGAAAACAATAAACGTAGTGGGCGCTCTCTTTTGGTAAACACGACCAATGCAATGCTATGTTAAACAATAAATTTTGTCATCGCTTTTGTCAAATAATTCGACTTTTCTCTTGTTCAGGGTCAAGCCGTGGAGCTAGCGGCTTGCGAGTGCTCAGCTCGGCCCTGGGCTGGTGACTCTTCGATGGTGGTAGCTGAAGTTGGTGCGAGGTGTCGTTGTGGCTGCGTGCTGCATCTGGCGCCCGCTGCCAGGCTGTTAGCGGGCTCTGCGAGAGCCTGCCCTTCTAGATCTTTTTGGTTATTACAAGTAAGTTGTCTACTTATATAGCTACTCTTGATACTCGGCTTGACATTAATGTATTTTGAAATTTAGTCACGGTCTTCATATGATTCAAAGGATGGCTTATATGAGAATTTTAGTCGACTATATTTTTCAACACAGTGTCTCTTATTTGACATAAGAAGAAATACCGTGTAATACGAATGGTCTATGTAACAATCAATGCGACTGAATTTCTTATAAGACATTTATCATAAGACACAAGAAAATATCTTATAATGTGCGCAAGGCCTAAAGGTTTATGTATATATTTTTTTTTAATTATCCTTATTATGTCCTAAGTCTAGGTGTATATTAAGATCGTTTATTGAATATTTGTAAAGTACCACATGAAACAGACCTTGCTAAGTACAGTTTTCTTCAAGATGCTTACCTTAATTACGAACATACCGTAATATCCAAGATAAACTTAAAAAGTACCTATTTATGTTCCATGTAAAAGTGGCATTGGACCGAGCATGAGTATGTAAAACAATAAATAAAATCAACAACTTATTTGGCTACTATACGTTAGTTATCGTGGCTCTCCAAACTTCAAATACGTAATATTAAACGTCACCCAAAGTATTTGGTCGCCGTCGCTTACCCCTTAAACCATTACGAGTCTAATTGAGCCGTAACAGACAAAGGAGCGTTTGAAACGATTGATTAATGGCGCTATTACTTGATTGTGTTCTGAATATTAATATATACTTTTACAATATAACAGACAGTCTCTTGCAAATTTACTGTCATGGTTTACTACGTAACATAATATTCATCTACTAATAAAATAACGAGTAAATAAAGGTTGCCTGCTTTATTTAATACTACTCGTACTTATTTGGGTATTATTTCTCTTTGGCCATTATATTTTCTATTGATAACTGAGCCTATTAGTACATAGAAAACAGGATGCAATGCTTCGTAGTTTAGTAGGCGACGACAAAATCTGACTGTATCTTTAGTCCATAAGTCTCTTTGCCTACAGAACTTGGTACATTTCATTATATCTTTACTAGCGCAAGTAACCGGCGCAGACTAAACGTAGAATATAATTGTATCGCTGTAGAGTCATTAAAACTTGTCCATTTTCCAAGTACGGTCGCCCAGCCGATACCCGTTTTAACAAACTACGTCCCGAATACAGTTTATGTTTGTGAGTTACTGGCAAATGGCAATTAACACACAATATGCGGGTTAACTAAATTAGTTGTTGGGCTTTCAAAAAGTTAACCGTTGTATCAACAGATTTATAAAGTTTTGGGTGAAATGAATCATGGAATATTTAGTTGGTATTAAATGATGTAATAGAATTTAAACGAGCCTTGAATTACAAAGTGTTTAATATAATAAATTTTACTCAGGTCGGCGTTTGAAAGATTGAAAGAAAGAAAGACAGAAAGAAACGAAATTATTTATTAGACCCAGAGGCGACATACAAAAACAATAATAAATAACAATCTAAATAAAATTACAGAGAAATAACATAAATTTATACTTAACTAAAAATAATCTTTAGATATAAAAACAAACATAAATTATGTTTTTTTTAAACACAATAAAACGCTGGTTTGCACGTCACATCTGTGCATGAATTGGATCCCACTCAGCATAATGCCGCGGTGCCAGCAATGGCGGCTGGTCACCTGACCACGCTGGTTTAGGCTGGCCGCCCACGTCCGATAATCGGTTACCGATTTTTTGTAGGAGAAAAATAGAACGTACTGATAACAATAGTGCAAAGCACACGTTCTACAAAAAGTCGGTCAGAAATAAAATCGGGGTGCATCCCGACTGATCGGTGAAAAATGGAACGTTGAGAAATGTATGCGTAAACGCACACTACTCACCGACAGTCGGCCACATGCATTTGCAAGGGAAGGACGATAGCCACAGACAAAGTGATGGACGTAGGCGTTGAGTCGGCCACAAAATCGGTCAAAAGAATCGAAGGAATAATCGGTCCGATTATCTGTCCTACAAAAAGCTGACGTGGATGGGCAGCCTTAAATTGACGTGCATGTGTAGGCTATGCATATGCATAGACTACACATACATACATACTACACATTTACAAGCTAAACTTTCATGCCAGTACGCAAGAACCGGTTGCCGGATTTGCAGTGTGTCAGCTGAAGGCATGTGTATCTCCCCTTTACGCGAAAGTCTGTATGTTACTCAATGCGTATTTTATACGAATTTTGGTATTTACAAGACATAAAAAATGCTGGTCTACATCACTTTCCGGTGTGTGTTTCAATGTAATATTTGTCATAATGTGTTGTATTGAGTCTGTCTCACTTGTCCAGGTTTTCTTACAATCATTTGTCAGTATAATAATATGTAAATTAAAATTAGGTAGCATTTATGTTATTTGCTACATTGGTTCTAGCAAATCCCTCTTTGTGACCGCTTCACTGATCGTAAAAGACTAAAAGAAAACTATTTGTCATATTAAAATAATGTTTTCGTAAAAATACTCCACTGTAAACTTTTAAAACATATATAAACTACAAGTCGTTTATTCCAAAGTACTTTATTCAATGTAAGCATTTCTATTTGAATTATTGAGGATATAAAGAAGTTTTAATATTTACACTACAAAAACAGTGAAAAGTTTGCAATTTTGTTTTTATATTAGCCTACCAAAAGTGACTTCATTCTGTCTGATGGTAAGCAGTCAGTGGAATCCAGAAGTGGCGGACACTATTCCAAAAGCCAAACTACTGGTATGGTGGCTTCCACTACGGCGGCTTAGTGAGATGCTTTTTTAGGCCCCACTTAAAAGACCCAGGATCAAAGTTAGTAGTTAGTTAGTTAATTCTTAAAGAAAAGGATTTTTTGTCAGCTATTAAGTAATATGTCTAACATGTCAATTGATGTATCTGTCTGTTAGGACAAGGAATTTTCCTAACCATTAGTCATACGTGTCAATAGCAGAGTTTTTACTAAATTTGGCTTTTTCTTCTCACTACTAGATACTTTTTCAGCTTGTTCAAAGAAAGTGTATCTTCCAATTACAATTCCTTGAGATTTACAACTGTTTAAAGACATCGCCCGAGTGGCATACTTTTATTGTTAATTACCATGGGATATTCTTTTAGTTGATCTAACCCTCTTCCTTTTTATCTCGAACGACACGTGCACGACTGAAGTACCACCCTATCATACAATTTTATGAATCTCAAATCAAAGTTAAGTTTAATAGGCTTACTTCATGATTAAAATATATCGGTGAAATAAAATGTATTATCTACATACACAACAATATGAAAACGTCTATATTCTGACTAATAGGTGGTCACCAAAATGTCTACAGTCTGCGGTCGAAGTAAAATGATATAATAAAAACTGTTTATTACCTAAAAATACAGTATGACTTAAATAAATCTTAAATTTAGGTGCACAGTAAGTATGGCAAACTCATAACTCAGCTGATGCTGCCTGACATTAAAAAAAATATTCAGTTACCCCTGGCTCCCTGAGATGTTGAGCGGGAGCGAGGAAGGATTAAATGTTCCTCTAGGTCAGCCATTATATTGTTTATCGTTTATTGTATATCGTGCGATAAATATCTAATATTATATAAAGACAAAAGATTTGATTTTTATGTTTGTAACAATTTAACAAAAATTTTACGTTACCGATTTTCAAAATTCTTTCACCTTTAGTAAACTAGAAATAAGTCGGGCAGCATAGGTTATATTTTGTTATGTTCAACATATTTTTTGGTAATTTTCAGAATTTGAATATTTTATTTATTTATTTATTTATTTATTTATTTATTATAGCCACACCAACAGTATACATATACAACACTACTGAGCATATTTCGCTCTAACAATTTTCTTATATGTAAACCTTTAACAGGTATGTACAGAATACACCAAAAAAAAAATTTTTGACTAGTTATACAGTTCTAAGTTAACAAAATATAAGTTAAAATATAGACATATAATGCAAACAAAACAAAACTATTATTATTATTGGTTATACTATATAGATCTAATAGTCGGCAGTCTACGCAAATGACTTCAATATTTTATCTTTGAAAACGGCAAAAGAATCATGAAAAATATCTAAGTGTTCTATTTTACTGTTTGTCATATTGTATTCGTTGCACGCTCGCACCAATGGTGAATTTAGCAAGACGTTAGTTCTGGCTGAAGGTAAGTTGAAAGTTCTGGTAATGGGATAACGAGGTGGCTTCCTAGGAACTGAGAATGTTAACTGCTGGAGCAAGTCACTGCAGGAAGTTTCGTTATTAACAATTTTGTGCAAAAACAACATGTCATGCATCTTGCGTCGATCGCGCAAAGACAACATTTCAAAATGCTGAAGTCGCTGGTCATAACTGCATCGATGTGATATGCCTTGTGAGATAAATGCCAAATGTCGTGTAAACGCCCTTTGCATGCATTCTATACGCTGCGAGTGACAGGCATAAATTTTATTATAAATTTTAATCGCCTTTCTAAATTAAGTTGGACCGGATTGACGCAATACGTCACTATTGAAATAATATTTATGTAGGCGTTGGAAGAGCAAATTATTTGAGCAAAGAATAGGAAATTCGATAGCGAGGCCCGACAGCTTGTAGTAAGTATACTGGTAAAGCAGCTACCCGTTACCTGGTGTCCCCCAAGTTACCTTTCAGGACATCTATAGAGATAATGTGTATTTCTAAAATTCTACACAGAGTGGCAACGGCTTCGCAGGGTCTTTGGCATTGCAGGAGTAATGCTAGAGACTCTGAGTCGTCCATGAGCGACAGTTGCCATGTACCATCACGTGGGCTGTTTGCACGTCTGCCACTGTTGGCAATACAAAAAAAAATTGAAGTTATAAATACAGAGATAGAATATATAAAACCGTTACCTAATAATGGAATACAATCTAATTCAATAGTTTTCTTTAACAGAAAAAGCTAAGTTTTTTTTGTTACGTAACAAAAAAAATGTTGTAATTTATTTAGTTTAATTGAGTTCCAACTTGTCGGGTGCTACTTTGTCTCCGTTTCTTTTTCTTAATTTGTTAAATCAGTTATAGAAACTTTTTCCCAACTTTAGTAGTCCGATTACTAATTTGCCTGGCAAAGTTGTCGATTAGGACTTCCTCATTAATGAAATAAAAATTACAAAAATGTTTTATTTTTGGAATCATTTAATTTGGCCCGCAAATGACACATTTGATTATATAAGCAAAAATAGTACAAATGTTTATGTAACTGTTGTTTACTATTCAAGAAATTAATTAACAATTACTGATGTGAATTACGACGGATTTTATTCCTGAATAATTATGTGTCCGTTTAATAGTATATTTGTAAAGATCAATTTTACTAAGCCCGCACACATTACTTTCAGTCCATCTAAAAGTTGTCTGAAAGAGATTGCTTTTAGCTATAAAATCAAATTGAACATGTCCATATTTAAAAAAATAACATATTAAATATGTACACTAAGACATGGTTACTCTAAACGTCAAATAACTATTAATATCACATTCAATATACAACTCAACTAAACTCAATCAGAAACCTGCTAATTACATCGTAAGGTTTTCATCTGACATCATGTCTGAAAGCAACTCCAAATGTGTGCACGTCAGCACAACTGTATCGTAAAGTTCAAAATCGCCAATTTCCAGTTGTTTAGCTCCCTCAACGTCCTCAATCAAAAGTTAGCGATGACTGTAAGGTCTCACTGAGAGCGAGCGTTTTATATTAGCATACCAACATTTATATAATAAAATTTTCATCAATCAACTCTATGATGATATACAATTAGTTGTGTTTAAGGCCGCTATTAGACTATCATAGAAATATGATCAAAGATGTGTAAGTCATTTTTAAATGAAGAACTTATGACGGTATAATAACTACATGTGATTAGCTATGATCATAGTTTGAGAGATTTAGAACTATGATTATAGAATTTGACAGATATGAAATCATATTTATATGATAATGTAATACCGCTCTAAGAGTAGTATAAAAATAGAGTTAGATTTTATAGTCAAATTTAAACTCATGAGCGCCATAGTATCCAGAATAAAGCGTCATCTAATTTGTCTACTAAAATTCCTAGACTAACATAGAGATATGAGAAGAATTGATAAAAAACTAATTTTATCGCCATATAGGGATATTTTAACCCATTTTAAAAATGAGTTACAATTTTGTCATACTTAATATAAAAAGCTACATACACTGAACTAAATAAAATTAAATAAAAATAGGAGTTAGATGGATATGGATATGGATATGAAAAATAACCCGTATCAATAGTGACCAGTCACCCCAAATAGTGCTACTTGGTTACATTCAGAAGTCAGCCATTTTGTTTCAATAGTTGCTTCGCTAACAGTGACGCCTCACCTTTATATAGAACAGATTTTGTTGAACGGTTTTCGTTGGTCCCGATCTATTTCAGTTATACTTTAATTAAAAGTTATTGTGTATGCTTTACAGAAATATATTGTATCGTTACGATTGTTACGTTTCCATTTCACTCTCAAAAATAGTTAAAATGATTCTTTGAATTGATGATTTTCTATCTGATTACAAAAATATTTCATAATTGCTTCAAAAGTTTGTAAATTTCATTTGTTATGATTTCGTTTATTATTTTAAATATATATTAATAATAATATTCTACCACATTCACACAGCGCCATCTAGCCCCAAATTAAGCAATTATATTTGCTTGTGTTATGGGTACTAAACAACTGATATACTACTTATATAATTTTTTTTTGTAAAAACATACATATTATAGATAAATTACACCCAGACACTGAACAAACAATCATGCTCATCACACAAAGATTTGTTCTGGGTGGGAATCGAACCCACGACCTCCGGCTTAGCAGTTAGGGTCACTAACCACTAGACCAACAGGCCAGTCAAAATATATACTTTTAGTAGAAGATGAAATATGACTATTTGTAAATGTATACCTATTTTACAAAACAATATTATTATATTTGACTCCTAACAAAAACGTATTCACAATCATTTTATTACAATTAGCACAATCAAATTCATACTTACTTTAAACTATTACTATAGATCAGGCAGGTACTCACTGCGTACAAAACCTGTAACATAAAATACAAATAAATTAAAAGTTAACCAAAAGAATACAAATAACTATAAATAAATAATATAAAATATTTAAAATAATAATAAAACAAATACATATCTAAGTTTAAAATAAATAAGTTATAAGGTATCACTTACCTCATTCAAAATTAAATTCAACCAATATTTCATTTTATTTAATTTTCCACCAATACACAGATGCCACATCCAGAGCTCACTACTCAGTGTTAGTATCCTAGTGGCATAATATTATTGAATAAAAATATGGTTCATTCGATGATGCGAACGATCGCTCAAACAGATTGTTTTAAACTTACCTACCCACTTTAAGATTTTTGTTGTTGTAATTACGTTTATGTTCATGTTCGGCTCATTTTTTATTTTTATTAATAAGTTATATTTAATTTTCTCTGTAAGTGAATTATGTTATAATTCTTTTGAGAAATAAAGTTCTTAAACCATTTTTGCAAAAGTAACTGCTACAAATTAATTATTAGGTACACATAAAAAATAAATGGTGTCAATATAATTCTATATATCTATTTCAAAATGTATCACTCTATAGCGATACCGTTTTATAGTACGGCAATGTTAGGATCCTGTGAAAATACTATTTCAAAGTAATAGTCGAAATATAAAGGTTATTATTTGATTGAGCGTGAAATTGCGGCATTTCAGTACTGAATAGAAGGAATTGATTTTTATGACTTAGGAAAGTCTACATGTACGAGAATATTATGTAACTGCCTTCTACGACTATATGATACCAGCCCAGTAATTCAAAGAAATAGGAGGAATTTCAACCTTCAAAGAAGACACAAACGATCTAGTTGATTTCTCTACTTTTTAAAACGTTTAATACATTTTATAAATCTAATAGCGACTCAACCTAGCTTCGCACAATTGTACAATTATACTATTTTTGGTATTAAAAGATTGGCACTATCTAAATGCAAGAATGTCGAAATTCGACTTAAGACAGATTTTGTTGGCAACGTGCTTGTTATCATTTTATTAAACACTGACATTTTACTGAGTACACTGTTGCTATGTTAGTATTCAAAACGTCCTAAGTGCATTACGATATATCTTACAAGTTTGACGTTTAAAGCAAAATATTCGCAAAATGAGTCATGATTTAGTTGGTTTGATAGTACTTAACGCATAAATCATTCGGAAGACATTCCCTGAATGTAAATAGTATTAAATCCGTTGCGTGGTTATAATGAATTTGGCGGATAAACAGACAAGAAAACAACGACATTGCATAGTACTTTTTGAGACAAGACTTACTAAGAACTTTCTTAGTAGTACTGAAGGGTTCAATCGCCTCGTGGAAAGCCAGTTTCAGTCATGCTGGTCTAAGTTGGCTATCAGTCAGTTAAGGGTAGTAAAATCTATGTTCTAAATACTTTCTACTTAGTAATACTGTCTTCTTAAAAGTTCTTAGTAACTGTACTAAAAGTACCAATTAAGTGCCAGATAATATAAAATAATAAAATTAGTTCAACCACTAAAATTATAAATAGTAAGAACTTGGGGTAAATATAATAGGTATTATTTATTGTCGGCTTACAAAGGACATCCAGCTGATTCCTGTTTTTTAGAGATTAGTTGCATATTAACTACTTTACCAAAATGAGTACTGTTCAGTATGACCACTTTCTTACAACGACTACATTCAATTCCATATTATTCTTCCATAGGCTGAAGAAGGTCTAGTCGTACGACTACGAATGGAGTCAGTTCGGCTGCCTTGTGCTGGTCAAGCGTTAAGAGCTAGAGATGGTGACTCCTTGGGATCTCCGCTTCTAGCGTCGTGGGATGGACCTGATAGTACACCTGTTGTAAGTTTTGATACTTTTTAAAAAGGTTACGAGTAAAGTTAATAAAACGTGCAAGATTTGTAACCTGTGGAAAATTTTTAATCACAAAGACATTACTGATTTAATTGACTACAAAGTTGATGATAAGCGTAAGGTAGACCACTAATTCGATTATTTAAATAGGATAGGTAATGATGCAAACTGTCTAGTAAGATTGTAAGTAAAGTAAGACAAATTTTTAGCAGTGTAAAATTAGTATAAATAGATTTGATTTTCTCAAAATTTTCAATTATAAACGGGCGGATTGAAAAGGGCAATGTATAAAGTCCAGAGGGCCTAGCCAAGTAGCATAAATGTTATTTTAATAGAATAGATTAAAAATGTATGGGATTGACATAAGACAATGACAATGTTGGCGTTAGCTTATGTCAATCCCATACATTTATTATTCTATTCTATTATCATTTAAGCCTATATCTAGGGCCTCAGATCAAGTAAAGGCGGTCGTACTAGCACAGATGGAGAATACTTTAAATCAGTTCCTTTGCAACTTAATCAGGTGGTCGATGTTCTAATATGTTTCCTTATGTCTCAGGTTAGTGACGTAGAAACCACAACAGACTCCAGTGGGGTGATGGAAATAGCTGGCGGTCGTCACATACTAGTGGAACTGAGGTCAGGAGATACTAGTGACCGATGTGCCGGTGGCTTCTTGGCACACGCTTCACAAGTCGGTGCGTATATGTACTTATAGTATTTATCTCATTTTCAGTTATAGGCCCGTTATTAATTAACCCTGAAGCGTGGAAGAGTTGAAAAGGAAACATAATGGTCTATTGGAGATATACAGCAGTAGGCTCCTAGCTAAACTTGTTGTCTCCAACCATAGCCATAAAAAACATAAATCGTATAATTAAATGCCACAGCTTTATCAGAAAAAAGACTCAAAATGAAATGTGTTTTGTGCCAATTTTCATCATATGTGACTACTAATTATGAATCCAACTAAACAGTCTACCACCAGGTAGAGATAAGTCACTTTGGTAGGCTCATAAAAAAACATGACAATTAACTTATAGCTCACAATGGCTTAGCAACATTATTCTATTAAATATGCCATGTTTTTCTACAGAGGCTATTCGCAACGCATCAGCAGCATGGGCATCAGTGAGTGGGGGGACGTGGTGGCGTGGGGGCGGTGGTGCTCGAGGCGCGGCTGTAGCGCTGGCAGCCGCTGCAGCGCTCGCAGCGTTGTGTTTAGCGCTGCATTCAGCGCATCGCACTCGGGCTTACCAGCGCGCGGCTGATAAAGAATCACTTACAGATAGTGATGGTAATTTAACATGAATTATATTGCATTATGATCACAAACCTGGACAAACGACCGAATATATTGAGAATGGAGATCGAAGGGTGCTATCACACTACTATATATTCAGATTTTTAGTAGTTAAGGAGTTGGAAATGGAAGTCGACCCATCATCAACTAGCGGAATTATTCTTCGCATAATTTACTTCACTACCACAATTATTTGACCGAATGATAGCGGTCACAACATCATACGAGAATACGGCAGGTAAATCATAAAACAGGCACTGGGGATACCGCTACTGCGATCGGCAATATGCATCTTATCTGCAACTAGCAAGCGTGGCGATTAGAGCAAAAACTATAATAATTTGTTGTTGTGCAAATAGAGAATTTTGACATTTTTCAGTGTATTTACAGGCTATTAAGTCAGAGCAACAACTTTCAACCCTGTTTATTATGAATTGCGATAGACATATACATGCTCCTTTGCTACTTTATTTATACAAAATGATGTGTATTGTAGCATGCTCAGCATCACTCGAGCTTGGTGGAGCAACGTCAGGCTCCCGCAGCACGTTACTGTCGGAGGTGGTTGGAGGAGGAGTGTCCTTACGTCGATTGTTACCTTCAGGGAAGACTAAACATACCAGATTGAGAGACTCTGATAGAAACTCTGAAAGTGTGGAACAGAGGTTAGTACCTACAGTATACTTTGGATAAGATAAAAAATATTAAATTTTAAAACAAACTAAAGATTGTTTGTAGTAAAGGTCTTCTACCCATTATGCACATTGTCTATTTAATATTCTTGTAATGACATTAGTACCAATGTCTTTTCAAAGTCATATTAACAGAGATTTTGTAGATTCACCGTGGATTTTCTAATTTACGATGAAGAACCACATATAGACACCAGGCACCTACAGACATACATACACATATTTACATGCACATACACACGTACACTACACATACATACACAACCACTCAAATACAAAAAAAAAGAAAATAAAATTGATATATTTAAATAAAGTAAACACGCACAAAGTACTTTTTGAGTCATTGACGTTAAAGTTATACATACCTACGTTCATTCACTGTATCGACGAACTACTGGTACCTATTGTTTATGTATTCTACAATTTGTTAAAATTCTCTTTAAGTGAACTATGTACTTGTTCTTTTGAGATAGTAATAAAGTTCTTTAAACATAAACATAAATACATCATGAGTAAATCTTAACTACTTATAACAAAATAAAGAATAAAAAACTCAAAGGATTCAAATTCTCATTTAGAAACCCTATCATGAGATAAAAGATTAAAATATTGTTTTTAAATATTTAATATTATTATGTATTTTAAGGATTTTTATTTATATGGCAAAATATTGATCTATAATCTAGAGATTTATATTTATGGCATGACTACTACTAGACAAAATTGACTTTACATCAATGATATTTTATTTAAATTAAATAGAATATCATTGCTTTACATACAATAAAAGCGTTCGACGCCAGTGAACGAGTTACTTTGTCAAATTATGAGGATAAAACGAAAGAGAGAGAATATTTTCTAAGATACTTGGGGTGTATTTCTTAGTAAATAGGTTAAGCCCTTTCTCGGTTCCAGTTGGTATAAACATTTAACATTCATGCCGCTAAGCTCAGTTCACAGATTAAGCGACGGTTTTAAAACTTAAAAATAAACTTATTTTGATAAACAGCTTTGTTTCTCGTTAAATATTCATTTTATATAATATTTTAAAGATTATTTTAAATGAATTATTTTAATAAAAAATGTGTGGGTACTTTATATTTTTTTTCATTTTATTTTACATAATGAAAAGCGTAGGAAACACGACTTGCGTTGATGTCTAGATTGAAACTTTGTATATAGTTGTATTTTAACCATTTTTATTGTCTCAGTAAACGTGCATTCGACTTTTGTGCGTAAGGTTATAATAGCAATAAAGTATAAAAGTAATAAGCGTAAGGTATGCATAGAACTCGAAGGCACTATTACTGCGCCACCAAGGCAGTACAACGAGTTAAAATACCACTTTAGACTAATTCCACTTTCACGGTAATGAAAATTAGTAAAACTAATTAATCACAGTTAAGATTTTTATATTAAAAGTTTAGAAGAAAAATAGGAACATCTACTTCGCTCCAAACTTTCGACTAAGACTGAGGAGTATAATTTTTCTTAACGTCAAAGAATATATTCACAATAAGGCACTTACGATTTAAACTGAAGAATGATTTTAAAAATTGATTGCTTATTTTCTAAATGTAAGGACACACTTACGAGAAGTGTGCGTCGTAAGTTCTACGAATGTTTGCGTTTGTAACACTAGATTTGTATTACCTACTAGCCACCTATCTGACCGATATTACATGGCTTGGCTATAGCGTAATAATCGGTGAGCAGTGTGTAATATCATATATGCTTTGGTAAAAGAAAATACGCGAGAAAAACTAAACTTTATTAAATTTTAAGGTAATCAGTACAAAATGTAATATTATGAAATATTAGTGCCCATATATTAGTGTTTTTTATTATTACTTAGTATATTACATAACATAAATCTCTAAAGTGATTTATGTTATATGTGAAGTTTACTATAATGAGTAAAATAAAATAGAAGAGAAGCTGCATTTTTTATAAAACTATTTAATCTACTTAATAAAATCACCTTTATAATGTATAAAAATAAGATACAATTTTCAAACCCGTATGTAAACACTACATCGAAACTCAATTCCAGCAAGTGTAAGTGTGTCGTTACCTTAATTGCAGATCTAATTTAATATATTTAATTTCACCTTTCGTACCCCTAACCTTTCAGTAAAGAGCTCTCGGCATCGTTTGAGGACCATCCAGTGAAGTGAGTCGAAAGAATAATTAATTAACAAACACTTGAGTTTCTCACTCAAAATATAATGAGCGCGTTGTTTTATAAGTCTATTGTTGTGAGCACGTATCGCTGCAAGCCTCATTCGATAATTATACTCGTTAGTATTTAGAGGATTTTATTAATTTTGATTTCAATTTTGATCTTCGTGGTTTAATTAAAACGTTACCATACGTAATGCAATTTCGATTTTAGTATCATCCAATGTATTTACATTAGAATAATCATGTTGGTGATTGTTGATAGTTGTAGTTATGTGGCCATGATGTTTAATGTGACATCATCGAAATCAGGAAATATGGATTTGGTTATCTGACCTAGTTTTTTTACTTTATAAAAACAGAATAATTAAGCTTCATTATTCTACTGGTTTTTTATTCCTTTAATAATATTGCCCCACTGCTGGGCGAGGGGCTTCCTCAGGCTCTCTCACAAAGTCTGTTCTTGGGCCACGTTAGTTGAAAAAGCTAGTGTAGTCTAATGATAATGATGTGATGGTCTCTAATAATACACTGAAGACTGGGTGATTCCATATCGGTCATTAGTCTTTATGACACACGTCATCGTGGTTTGCACAATTTTCCGTTAGGTACCTTTAAGTTATAAATCTGACCTCTGCAGCACACAGCAGTGCTGCCGCAGCAATGCTGCCGCGATACTACTGATCGTCATACATTCTATGGGCTTTAGTGCACTATCCGATTTTTAAAAGCCAGAGAATTTATGTTGCTCTTAATAATATATTATCATGATTAGCGAATTACAAATAATTAAAAAACAAGTTGGCAAATCCTTAAATCCAATTTGTTTCATAGGGATGAAGAAGACCCTAGTACAGATATAGAAGCAGACCCTGGTGACAGCACAAGTGTAGCGAGCGCAGATAGCGTGGCTAGCCAAGCTACAGTGACGCCTGAGACCGTCTCATCTAGCAGCGCACCTGCTGGACGGAACATCGTTATTCCTTCTCCTTTGAGACGTTCTCATACGTTGTCTGCTACTAATGTTGCACAACCACAAGTTAAGGTAAGCTAATGTTCTTCCTAGAAATGAAAAAGACTCCGGTACAAATATAGGCTCTATTTAAAAAGGCAGAAGATTGACCAGATTAGAGAGCACTGCAATCAAGGGCAATGTATGGTGGTCACGCCCCCAGTCATGAGGTTTCGATGAGAAAGAAGAAGAAAAAATAGACAGATATAGAAGCAGATGCAGTAACAAGTCGCTACACTTGTTACTGTCACCTGCATCTGAGCATAGACAGCGTGGCTAGCTAAGATAAAAAGGTTAGTTAGTACTTAGTTTTTCACTTTTATTTCCACATTTTTGTGTTCACATATGTAATAGTCTTTTAAGGTATCATCGCCACCTCAGCAATCAACAAGCGAATCCGGAATGATGGAAGTCAGCACTACCGTTAGTAGTGTGAGTGACAGAGAGAGTACCTACAGCAGTGAGAAAGACAGAGACAGCATGTGGGAGAAAGATCGGACTGAAAGTCGAGCGTCTTCGTCGACGTCAGCTGCGACATTGACTAACGTGAGTAGCGTATCTGCATTTTAAAGTTATTTATATGTATAGTAATTAAGTAATTAGTTTATATTGTTCTCTTTGTCATTGTTATTGTTCTCTTGTTTTTCATTTATAGCTTGTTTTTTTTAAATTTCATTTCATATTTCATTTCATTTCATTTCAGAGGCCTATATCGTCATTGTACGTCTTCAAGCTAATAGATAGATTCTACTCAACTTTAAATATATAAATAAATGTGTTAAATGTGCTACGACTCATGGTGATATTTTCTCAGGGTTGGTACTCTCCTGCTTTGAACGGGGTCTCTGCAGCCAAGATCCGCGATAATCCCAAACACACGAAAGAATCCTGTAACCGTCGCCTGCTGAAGTCAGACCTAAGCCTCACTTCACATCCTGAGATGGAGATCGACTATTACGATTATGAAGTTAATAATGCTGGTAAGATTATATTTATTAAAATAAAAGATATACCTAGTCGTATATTAAATGACATTTTGTCCACTTTGATTCTTTGAAATTAATAATATTTCTTTTCATAAATATATCTACTCAAAAAAATGAAAGCATGATAGTATTGTTATTGACACTGAATCCACAATATTATTTAGGTAATCGGTTTGAATAACAATATGTTTTGTCACAGGCTCTGTACCTGGTTCATATTTGGGTATGGATCCAGCGTTCCTGGTGTGGATACCACCACTAGAAGAAGGCGATATATTGAAAGAGATTGACGAAAACAAAGTACCGGTTTATGAGGTTTGTACATTCTATTTCATGATATAATATTCTACAAATTACTTCAAAATATAATTTAGTATTTTTGTCTGCAGGAGATCTTGCCAAAAGTTATGCACCCAGACCCCGGCAGCAATACAGAGTCCCCAGAAGACAGGCCGTCATCAAGCACACTGAAGAGAAATTCCGACAATCGCACCAATAGGTCCAACGAGTCCATTAAGTCGATCCGTAAAGTGATGGAGAAAGGCAACATCATACATCCCTTAAACTTCAGTATAAGTGATTTGCAAAACTCACCCAAATTATCGAAAAGAAATAAAAAGAAGAAGGTCGAAAGTCCTGTAACGATACAAATGAAAGATTTAACGCTAACACGCTCTCCAGTCAGAGTCCATAAAAAGGAATACCGAAGAGATGTGGAGACATCGACTCTAAAAAGAGTTACCGATTGTAATGAAAAAGACACAGGTACAATAAAAAGAACGGATTTCGCTGATCTCAAATTTGTAGATGAAAATTCCGATTCATCGAATGAAATAAAATTTGCCGATGATTCGCCAGATAGTAATAGATTTGTTGATAAATATAACGTTAAGACTTAATTAGGTATTTCGAAGTCACTTCGTTCTTGATGTTGAAAACTGATAGATAGAAATACGTGTACCCCTTATTTATAATATTGAATTAATAGTTAAAGTAACGCCCGAATTACTTAATGAAACAGATTCTACTTTAAACGACGCTCACAACATCAATTTCATAAAAAATGTACCTGGAAAGTCATAGCAAGATATGTTTAATGAAAGGTTTGGATTATAACCTTTAAAGCAATTTTAAACACTTATGTTATTCAATTAAAAATTCCAAATAGAAAATAATTAAAATATATCTTCTAGTGAAAATATGTTTATATGTACGGGGTAATGTTTTAATTTTATGCAAAATATTTCCATTAGTTGTGTATAAGGACCAATCTGTGAATAAACCCAACATATAGCCTTCATATCATCAGATCATATTTTTCAGTCATTGTTCCATTTATCGCGAACGTAAGATAGACACATAGGAACTAGAATTTTATAATCAAGCTAGTCGTTTGTAGTAATGTAGATTTCACTTGACAGTCACAATAAAGTTACTGGTGTTTAAGAAGGGAATTTTATAATACTTAATACGAGAAACACTTCTATGTATACAAATTATATATCTACATTAAATTTATATTAATGTCTTTGTTAGGTTGGTGAATTATGTAGAACTCAAACTTACTTGACTCAAACACCTGTTGCAGTTAAAAACTCGAACTCAAACACACTTGACTCAAACTTGTGTAGCGAATAAAAAAAATAACGATAATAATTTTCAGTTGACACTATTTTAAGAGTGTTTAAAAAGATTGTAGTTATTTAAATTTACATTAATTCTCATATTTATATTATTAAGTTTTAATAACTAGTTTTAGCAATATTCTATACAATTCCTTTTTTATACACCTAATTAATGGAAGTTTCACGCATTGTATAATATCATAGCATTTTCGGATTGTTCATTATGTATTTAGTTATAAATTACGCAATTTATTAACGTTACTTCGCTGTGCCCATGCTGCCAAAGTGTAGGTTCTAATGCTTAGTTTCTTTATGGGTGATGACAACCGTGTTATTATCAGTTACTCTATGAACTGTCAAAATGTTCGATTTGTTTATGGTTTATTTTATACTATAGAATTGTAGTGTCAAATGCCGTACTCATTCGCATAAATCCTGTTTCACAATAAAATGGTCACATGTTTTTTTTTATGTAATTTTTGCATAATTTCTCTTATTGTTGTCATTCCTATGGTAAACTTTTTTATTCTCATTTTTAAGGATTAGAAGACTGACTCTCGGGCAGTGCAATGATTTCTAAATTTGAATTGTATCAGATGGTATTCTAGTCAACAGTGTCAATTTTTTTTTTTAATGTTATCCATTTGTAAATTTGTATAATCTGTTAAAAATTTAATTAAAAAATGATTTACATTTTATTAGTTATAAATTATATTTCGATACTAGTCGCATAAAACTTAACTAATTTGCATTTAAAATATATTGCATTTATTATTTAATCATATTGAAACTAGAAATAAGTAATTTAAAACATTGTTTTTAATATTATAATGATTGTATAAAATCCCTAGTATTTGTTTGGACAATATTGGATGTTATTTTAATGTTTATTTTGTGGAAGCTCTATTAAAAATATTTTTATTTTGTAATTTGATATTGTACTTTTATTTCCTAAACCTCACTAATTACCCATTATTTTACATAATCGCCTAAAATTACGCACACAAGATAATTTGGTCTACACGTTTTGCCGTATTTTAAATCAATATTTATCTCTGTATGTTTATCGACTACCACTGACTTAGTTGCTTTTGTATCAAAACTGAAACCCAAAAGTTACTCATTGTACCTATACGAACTTTACTAGCTACTGCATGGTGGGTTTACCAGTTTATTGGTTTGCCAGTTGTATAAACATTTGTGTGATTAATTAAAAGCTGAGCTAAAGATGTTTTGTTAAAATATTAAGATACGTTACATCATGGTTATGCAGATTAGTAGGACCACGATCAATACTTTTGGTACTTGAATATATTTTCAATATACAAGTACCATTTTTCTACTGTAAGACAAGCACTACTTAAATTGTGGCTTCTACGTAAAGTTGCGAAAGTCGACCGAGAAACTTAAGAAAAGTTAGTGGAGTTGCAACATTTGCCCAAGAAAAACTTACTCAACTTGCTCTAACTATATGGCAACTCCATATATTTTATGTGAAAACTAAGTTCATGTCGCTTGAAGTTCGTTATGACGTAAAACTATTGGGTAGGTACTATCGAACCCCAAGAATACGTATATCTTTCTGCTACTATTTTATAAATGTTTTACGCATGACAAAATGCTCTATGTTGCGGATGACTTTACAAACAATATTTTATCCACACAGCTGAGTAACCGCGACACAAATATTTATGGATAGTAAGTACCGAGTTTTGTCTCGTGTGAGAATGGTCACTACAACAATCTCGCACACAGCTGAGTAACCTCGACACAAATATTTATGGAGTACCTAAGTACTGGATTATGTCTCGTGTGAGAATCGAAACTCCAACCTCTTAAACAATAGTTGCACTTTCCCACCGCACCACTAAGATGGTAATTTAAATATGGCCGCAATTAATAAAGATAATTATGCCATCGAACATTCATCGACTATTCAATATTTCATACAAGAGTTAGATTGGAGTCGTTACATATTTGTTATATAAAGTACTAGGGTAGCAGAAGATTGTAGGAGCTTTTATTCATAAGTTAGGTTGGAGTCATTACATATTTATTATAAAAAGTATTAGGGTAGCAGAAGATTGTAGGAGCTTTCAGTTATGATTTAGGTTGAGTACTTACTAGGGTAGCAGGAGATTGTCGGAGGTAGCAACATTATTTACCTGCATATCAAATATCACTTTTCTGCGATCACTGACCCACCGTCCAAAGTGTAATGAACTGTAACAAATACTACTCTTCGGCGTATGTATAGCTGTGTCAATCATCAGACTTCAGTAGATATATTTATTAAAAAAATAGGATCGCAATAAAATTAAACTATGAATCGGATGGGTTTCCCAGTTGTTGTAATACTATTTGTATTCCCATTAATGTATACTATAATCAAACTATTAATACGTTCGCAGAGGCTCCAAGTTTGCATGCATTCATCATGCCCAATTAAGATTGGCCTAGTTCCATAACTAACTGAACGTATTGCGAATCACACTCGATACGCGACGCGGAGCAAACTAATTGCTTCCAATCATACGATAATATACTTCTTTTTTTTTATATAATTTTTTTTCCATTATATCATCATATCGGCCTGTTATTATCCCACTACAGGGAAAGGTCTCTTCTCATACAGAGAAGGTATTATTTATCGTAAATTCGCCACGCTTGCTCAATGCGCATTGGCGATTTCAGACTTTTTTTATAAGTCCAGGTTTCCTCACGATGTTTTATTTCATGGTCAGTCTAAAATGTCTAGATATATTTAGAAAGTACAAAATTATGATTTGAAAAAGTCAAATTGATACTAGCCCACATTCGAACCCCCGACCGTGTGTTTTCAAGCGGGTGCATTTAACAGAGGGCCATCACGACTTACTCCCAGTTTCTGAAAGGCTGATCAACGAAAAATTAACTAATCACCTGTTAAATCTCATGTGAAGTACCTGAAAGCATGCAAGGATAATTAGTTTAATTTGATCTAATTAGTTACTAACTAGATCAAATTAAACCAATTATTTAATGCTTTTAGCAACCCAATTAGTCCTTCACATGAGATTTAACAGGTGATTAGTTAATTTGTCGTTGATCAACCTTTCAGAAACTAGGGATTATTACTTACCATCACATTATCTTCCTGAAAAGCGTAGACACCATAAGAGTATTTAGGACGAAACTCCAGTCATTGTTTTTATTGATCGTTATTATTTTTACATTGTTTTTTAGTTTATTTTCAATTGAATCAGAGTATTTGTTAATAAAACTTCATTTACATCTCTCATATTCGGTAAGTAGGTCCTTATTACCCCTAAATGGGGCTTGTAGGTGACCAATTAGCGCTCTAGGGTAATAATGTAACTAGAAAAGCCCTAGGGCGGTAAGTAATTAAAAAAAAACCACTTCACTTTTTTAAAAAGTTCGCGTACATCTAACCATCATACTGGCAATAAACATCATGCATTCAGCCCAATGACAAAAGAGGTCGCTTCGCTATTCAGCCCTGTCTTCGTATGAGTATAACAGTCATCAATTTTAAATATCAATTTGGTTCTTGAAAAAAAAAATAAAGAATAGAAAGATGAAAAAAGGCGGAAATAGAATACTTTTATTCTTGTTATGCCGGTTTTTTTCTACTTACCTCACAATCGAGATGTAAAGCAGAGTAGTTAGCTCGGGTGTAAGCATCAATTAATAATAATAATAATACACAGACAGGACTATTATAGCTAACAAGCCTGATAACGTGGTGGTGGATCGATCCGAACGCCTTGCAATGATAGTTAATATTACCGTCCCTCATGACGAGAATGTCATGAAGGCTGAGAAAGATAAGCAAATAAAATATCTTGATTTAGCCCATGAGATTGTTGACATGTGGGATGTGGATTCTGCTGTCATTGTGCCGATAGTCGTTACCGTAAATGGTTTAATAGCAAAGAGCCTCGACCAACACCTAAAGAGGCTCGCAATAGGTGGATGGGTCAAGGGCCAGATTCAGAAGGCAGTGCTGCTCGACACGGCACGTATTGTTAGGAGGTTCCTCTCTCTGGAGCCCTAACCGCCGGTAGCTTGGACTTCGTCTCGTTGCCGGTGGTAATCTATTTTTTATATTTTTAAATGTGTATTTTTGGTTTTTATAAGTATATATTTGAAAATGTAATAAATATGAAAAAATATGAATAAAGGCAATAATAATATTCTACCACATTCACACAGCGCCATCTAGCCCTAAAATTAAGCGATTATATTTGCTTGTGTTATGGGTACTAAATAACTGATATACTACTTATATACATTTTTTTTGTAAATACATACATATTATAGATAAATTACACCCAGACACAGAACAAACAATCATGCTCATGACACAAAGATTTGTCCTGGGTGGGAATCGAATCCACGACCTGCGGCTTAGCAGTCAGGGTCACTAACCACCAGACCAACAGGCCAGTTGCACCCTCGAACTATAGGCGCCCTCGCTTGATGCCTTACTAATAGCCGTAGCCCTTGGCTACTAATCTACTATTATTGTCGCAGAATTCTAATTTTGGTAACATTTATATCTCACAGATCTATTTTTTTTTCTACAATATTTTAATATATTTATGAGTAACATAAAATGATACTTAATTGGTTTATATTTAGGTATGGTTTTCGAAAGTTATTGACAAAATACGAGTAACAGTTTGGTTTTAGAGTGTCCCATATCCCACATCAGGCTGAGGCATGAGGCACGAGGCATGCAAACTTAATTGCGCACTATCCTATCTCACTGTTATTAAATTCCTGCCTTTTAGCGTTGATGAAAATATCGCGCGAGACGGTGCGAGAATATAAAAGTTTTTCATTCCGTTATCAGCTCTATATTCTTCATAACTTGTTATTGGCATACCAACTTAGGTTTTACAAGCATTTTATTGCTATTCTACCTGCCCGCGGAGTAGTTTGATCCGCGTCTTTGGTTACTGCTCTGCTCCCGTCGCCAGTAGCGTGACGTTATGTAATCTATAGCCTTCCTGATAAAAAGAAGAAAGAATTGGACTATAAAATACTAAAATATTTTTCAAAGCCGATTGATAATACCAGAGGTTAGAAACCGATCCCGCAGGGTATCAGATTCAGGGGATCAGACCGGAATAACTTGAAGTTAGCATGTTAAAACAAACAATAGTTTATTATCTTCTCATCAGCTTTAATATTAATTTATATAATGTTGTATTATCTATTTCAATAAATGTCTTCATTTGCTTTGGTGGCGTTGATATAATTCTTTTTTTAAACAAATTTAAAACAAATTCGTTAGGTTCCTTTATTTTTAGCAGTACTAGCTGTGCCCCATGGCTTCGTCCGAGCGTAAAATATGTTTTGTTGTATCCCTTGGCACCGAATCTATCTACATACCAATCACACACACACACACACGCACGCACGCACGCACGCACGCACGCACGCACGAACGCACGCACGCACGCACGCACGCACGCACGCACGCACGCACGCACGCACGCACGCACACACACACACACATGCACTACATGCACACACACATATTGAATATAATATGATGGGGTGTACCCGGGTAATCCACTGTTGTGCCACGGAAGTGGTGCAGTGATGAAAGACGAGTGAAACTTCGCTGCGGACACCAAGTGTACGATAAAGCACTGAAAAATGAGTTTTCTGTTACTATTATAAACTCAATTACCATTTGAAGGTGCCAACAAGATTACACAAAGTACACCTGTTTACTATTTTTATTATTGACAACGTAAACATATTTAGTAAAAGAAAACTACAGGAGTTTGAAGGTAAAAACTACAAAGAAACTAATATATCAAAGAAAACCTGAGATAATTCAACACAACATTCAAACACGGGAAAATGTATACCATTATATCAAGCGAAAGAGTTTGTTTGTTTGAACACGCTAATCTCTAGAACAACCAGTCAGATTTGAAAAATTCTTATTGCGTATGATACGTTCTCGATGAAGATTATAGGCTATGTAACATTACGCTACTGGCAATGGGAGCAGAACAGTAAACAAAGATGCGGGTATGCGTACGTACTGCCGTCTATTTTAACTTACAAATGTACCTAGTTTAAGTTAATATAGTTAGTTACTTCGAAACAAAAAGTTGAAATATCTAATACGAAAGTTTACATTTTAAATACAAGTGTGATGCCATTGTTCAAGCGATGTCACTATACCAATACACTATATCAATTGAACTTAACTACTATAGCTCGGCAGCTGTACAATATACCTATCAACATTTAACAGACAGCTAAGTTATTCAAGAGAACGGGAGGCAATTTCGCAGGCCTAATTGAGTACTGATCCCCTGACGGCTGACCTCGATTGCGTCCCTAAAATTAATATTTACGTTTTTTTGGAAAATGATAATGAGGTCAAGGTCATGAGAAGCACCAGACTAGAGTGAAGCAGCAAAAGATGTAAAGTAGCAAATGGCGTATAGTCTCTGCTTACCCCGTTAATGAGTGAAAGGCGTGAAGTTATTACGTACGCATGTAGGTAGTTGGGTAGTTGGACATGAGGAAAGGATGGATGAAACGGGGAAAGTTGATAGGGATCGCCCTAGGCGAACTTACGCGGATCAAATAGGTGATGTGTTTAAAAATAATAATAATAATAATATTCTACCACATTCACACAGCGCCATCTAGCCCCAGATTAAGCAATTATATTTGCTTGTGTTATGTGTACTAAACAACTGATAAACTACTTATATACATTTTTTTTTGTAAATACATGCATATTATAGATAAATTACACCCAGACACAGAACAAACAATCATGCTCATCACACAAAGGTTTGTGTCCTGGGTGGGAATCGAACCCACAACCTACGGCTTAGCAGTCAGGGTCACTAACCACTAGACCAACAGGCCAGTCAAAAAGGGCCAAAATAACAAGCACTCGTAACCGACGTGTGTGTATGAAAAGATTAATGAATGTTGAAGTTTGAAAAGAATAATGATTGATGGTTATAGTCTCTGCTTACCTCAGTAATGGGAGACAGGCGTGAAGTTATGTATGTAGTAAGTAGGTTTGTAATTTTCGTATTCTCGATACAGGTCATATTGTTGAAAAAAAACACAAACTAAAAAACCGTGATTTATTAGATTTCTTGATTTATTGGATTTACATGTGACACATAAAGTTGTGATCAAATCAATATATTTGGTTGTACTGTTTATATTATTACAATTTACATGTACCCATTTTCAATAAAAATGATTTTGATTTGATTTTGTTACTTTTTAGACCTTACAATGTAGCAGTAAAGGTAAATAATATAATTATAAAACAAAATATAATTAAATAAAAGGTTAAATAAATAATAAAAAGTTAATTTTGTCATTATCAATTTTACTAAGTAGGTTAATTAGGTTTAATTATATATTTTAAGAATTAAAATAGTAGTTAAAGAAAAATTAAAAGGATATTATTATTTATTCTCCTAGAACATATTTATAAAGGAATTTTGTAGTTAAGTACATAACAATATAGAAATACTTTTGTATAAAATATACAAACTAATTTCAGTTTATAAAAAAAGAATACTATGAACCTGTCAGTAATAGCTGGCTACGTAATCTCGCATGTGCTACGGTCGTAGCAATATACTGTAGCACTCTCGTAGCGCGTAGCGTTCACTTAGTAAACTTGATATACTCGTAGAAGATATTTTAGTGTGCAGTTTTTAGTTCAGTAACTGTACTTTAGTAGAACAATCTACCACAATTAATTGAGTTGGCGTTTCAATCACCTTCGTGGTCTAAAACAGGTTAAGTTAAAATGGACAGCTTTCTACCATTACATAAAAAAACTAGCAGGGCCTTGCAGCTTCGCCCGCACGAAAATTGGTTTGTGTTTCATTAATGTAACTTGGGAACCAGAGCGATTTCCGAGATAATAAGTACTCATCGTCCGTCTCCTGCACCGAATCTATCTACTCACCAATTTTCATTGAAATAGGTACAACCGTTTAGGCGCTGAGTGGTGACATACACACACACATACATACATACATACAAACTTTCGCCTTTACAATATTAATAGGATTTTAAATATAACCCCTACAATATCTTAAGAGAAGTTAATCTCAGCGTAATAATACATTCTTTTCCAGAAGTTGATTTCAGTCATGTTCGCCACCTCGAGAGTTAGGTGTAAGTCTATGTGCATGATGTTCTTATCTAGGCCGTACTTCCTCCAGATGGTACCCCGTGAATTAGGAGTTGGGTTTCTGTAAGAGACAAAATAGAACTCATTACAAAATTTTTCAATCTTAAGAAAACTGACTATGGTTGACGCAGTATGAGCAGACCCCTCTCAAGGTGGATGGATAAGAGAGGTTTATTCGTTCGTTAGATCTGGTGGCGAGACTTGGTAGAGACCTATGTCTAGCAGTGCACGCTTTTCGGCTGTTATAATGATGACAATGATAACAGCTAATTTTGGCATAGCATGTTCGACTGACCAAAACTTAAACACATTCCTAGCTGTATTTCTTGAGAATATAAGTCTCATAGCACTTTGAAATTGTTGAAATATAAAACGTACAGTTTGCATAATCATGATAGTAAATTTCTCTTGGTGTCACTATTATAATTGATTTTTACTATCAATGGTACTAGTGACATTACTATGTCTCCTTAGTACCATCAATGGTACTAATGACATTACTATGTCTCCTTAGTACCATCAATGGTACTAGTGACATTACTATGTCTCCTCAGTACCATCAGTGGTACTACTGACGCGTGCTAGTCGCCTGTTGTCTTTTTGTCTGTACTAGCACCTATCGGTAGTACCACTAATGGTACTAAGAACACATAGTAGTATCATTGATGTTACAAATCAATCGTACTATAGACACCTTGCCCTAAATTTAGGATATACATACCCATATTTAGCAAAATTTGTAAACAACGCACACGTCTGTACAATCTTTATGTAAGAGCCGCTATGCTTATTCAAGCTGAAACTATACTTCCTTCCATCAAAAACATACATCAAATCGTCCAAGTGACTAGCAGATATCAATCCAAACTTTAATCCAGTCTTCCCATAGATATTTCTTTCCGAAAAACAGCTAAACTCATAAAGATATGCCTCTTGCCCAGCATTGGTCCACATTTCCAAAAATCTGTATATATCAACAACGTATACTAAATACGAATAAAACACAATGAAATCTTTCAGATTTTTCGAACTTATTTCTTTGTCCCCAAAATAGTGATTTTTAATACAGTCCGCTATTTCAAAAACTTTCGCTGATCCAAGTTTTAAGGAAAACTTTGGAGGAACTAACATCTCGTGGTAATACGGAAACACGTCAAAAATATATTTCCTCAGCGCTACGGCTTTTGTTACTCCTTCCTGAGCTGTATAACCAAGCATCAATTCAATTGGATTTGTTTTACCTCTCTTGAGCAATTGTTCTGGCTTTTCTAACAAAAAGTGTTGATCACCAAAGTCTTTCTCCACTACTGGTGCAAAAGTATGAGCTTGGGATACATATTCTCTTAAAACATCAAGTGCGAGTAAATTTCTGTTTGCAGTTATCATAGCTTCCACAGAAGCGTTTTGGAGAAACAGGAAAGCTTCATATGGGTCTTTAGTGTGCAAACCTATTGAGTACGCAAGAAGGAATCCATTTCTT
Organism: Parascotia fuliginaria; assembly: GCA_963082885.1. Lineage (NCBI taxonomy): Eukaryota > Metazoa > Arthropoda > Insecta > Lepidoptera > Erebidae > Parascotia > Parascotia fuliginaria. The sequence goes on along the minus strand of OY720180.1, from coordinate 1,514,777 downwards.
TTGGGTTCAAAGGCTTCGGAAAATGAATTAAAGCAAACACCACTCATAGCGATAGCTTTTTGGAAAAGGCCTTTTGACAGCGGTGATAAAGCGTGAAGTGTCACGGAAGCTCCGCCGGAGTTTTGTCCAAAAACCGTGATGTTATTTGGATTACCACCAAACTTTACAATATTTTTCTTCACCCACTGCAATGCTGCGACTTGATCTTTCAAACCAGCGTTTCCTGGTACTTCTTTGATGTCAAAACTTAGGAAGCCTAGAGCTCCAAGTCTGAAGTTTATAGTGACAAGTATAACGTTATGATCAAGGAGAAAGTCAGGTCCGTATTCATCGTCGTCACCAGAGCCTGATGTAAAAGAGCTTCCGTGGATGAAGAACATGACTGGGAAAGGTGTTTTTGAATTTAATGCTGGAGTATACACGTTGAGAAATAAACAGTCTTCTTTTCCAGTAATATATTTAGTGGGTCCAAGTTTTACTTGCGGACATATTGAACCATGTACTGTTGCGTCTCGTACGGAGCTATAGTGGAAAGGAGGTCGAGGTGCCTGAAACGCATTATATAAAATAAATAAATATTTCTGGATAACATGAAGTTTAGACCATGGGAAAATCGAATCTATAACCTCGTGTGAAGCAGTCGACAATTTTTAGCATACACCATCAAGATATTAAAATTTTACTTTGTGGAAATCATATTTATAACCCTGTATACAGCACTCGAGAGCACTCCTACTACACCACTGAGATAGTCAAATTCTAGTTGAATTTTATTTTAATGAAATATATTAAGATTTAAATTTTAAATAATTGTATTCTTACCATGAATCGAAGTTTTCCAACAGGTGGAGCTGCATAAGGAATGCCCTTGAAACTGTAGTACTGTCCATTACCCGTCGATCTGTTCCGAAACTCTCCTTTAAGAACTCCTTGCTCTATTTCCACTATCGCTTCTATTACGTTGCTATGCTGGAAAAGAAAGAAGGGCTAACTGTTTTAAGTCTATTTCCACTTTTTGTTTAATTATATATGGATAGTACAGGGTCACATTCATTCTAACGATTTAACTGAATAGTTAACTTTCTAAGTTTATCTTGGACATTTCTGACTGACGGTGAAGGAAAACAACGTGAGGAAACCTGGACTCAAAAGTCTAAAATTGCCAATCCGCCTTGAGCAAGAGTGATGATTAATGCTCATGCCTTCTGTATACAAGAAAAGGCTTTGCCCTTCAGTGGGACAATAAATAGGATAGTATTTTATTGAAAAGTGTTCTTATTAAAGAACACTGCTGTTTGTTATGTCTTGGGTGGTTTTTTTACTGCCCTTTCTTGTAACAGTTTGACCATCATCATTCGATTAAATTGCATCTAAGTTAATGGCCTGGTAATTTTGGATGCCGTAATTCTTTACATAACATAATACTTAGCAAAGTATCCCTATTATTTGCAATACAACATACACGATGAAATAATTGTCAACTCAACTAAAGGTATAAAACTTGCCTGATTAACAATTTCAGCATTTGCCGCACATGATTTTAATATTAAATACACTACAGGAATTAAAGGAACCATTACGTGCCTCTAACCTAAGATTTTTTTAAATTACAATTTAAAATAACTCAATCACTTAAACGTCTCAGCTTTCACAAGGTATTGAAGTACTGATCAAGCCAAGATTAACAAAGCAAATGACAGTATCATGTTTTAAAACGGTAGACCCTCAAAGCATTCCATTATTAAATGTTATTACTATAAAATTATGTAAAAACAATACTATTGTTATCTAAGAGTTCTATAATTATGTTACGGCACAATAAAGATTGCGGTGAAATAATACTTGGCATCAAGGCAGTGTCAGAAGTAGAAGAAGTCTTTACCGTAACTTTTTTTTTTACATGATTACAAGTGTGTCGCTCATGGATGACTCAGAGTCTCTGGCATTGCTCCTGCAATGCCTGGGACTCTGCGAAACCGCTGCCTACCTTGAAGGGAGTGGGGTAGGTGAGAGGCTTGAGAGGGTGAGGAAAAAAGAAATTGAGGGGGGGAAATTGGGCCTGCTGCACTAGAACTAACATAATAATAGTAAGTCATTTCAAGCGGATGACCCAATGGATAAACACTGGCTACAATTGTAAACCAAATTATCAACAGTTCACTTCAACAAAGCATGAGCAAAATTACTAGAACTGTCATATTTCTTTAAAAATAAATAAGATTTATTTAAATAAAAGCTACCTGCAGCGCGGTTTCACCCGCGTTAAGTTATATCTTTGGTTACTAGTCTGCTCCCGTCGATATAAGCGTAATGTTACATAGCCTATAACCTTCGTCAAGAACTGGACTCCCAAACTCAAAAATAATAATTGAAATCCGACTGGTAGTTCTAGAGATTAACGCGTTTAAACAAACAAACACTTCCGCGTTATATATTAGTACTAGCTTTCCGTGGAGCGGTTTCACCTGCGTCTTTGCTTACTGCTCTGCTCCCATCGCCAGCAGCGTAATGTTACATAGCCTATAATCTTCCTCAAGAACTGGGCTATCAAATGCAATAAGAATTATTCAAATCTGACTGGTAGTTTTAGAGATTTCGTTCAAACAAACAAACTCTTCCACTTTATATATTAATATAGATTGAAATAGTGCGTTTTTTCATACATTAAGTTATCTATAGGTACGTATAATATAAAAGATAAAGTATTAAGTCTTCCTATTTATAAATGTCAAGAATGTAGCGTCAACGACCTAGTTAAACAAAGACAAGGAAATAAAATGTTTGCATTCTTTAATTTGTCGACTAACGTGAGGAGATCTTGTTCCACAATGTTCAAAGCGCTATAAATGCTGCTTAACGATGAGAACACTTCTACAACATCCCACCGCTCACATGCATAGTTTAGTGACAAATTACTGGATTTAATGCATGGTAAACTATCAGTTTTTTTTAATCTTTTTTTAGTTCTAGCCGATTTATTGCACTTAAACTTCGTCTCAAATAGAAAAGGCATTACTTCATCGTATGTTAGTTACTATTTTGTACTATATTTTAAATACACGTAAGCATATTTTAATATGTATATTTCATATTGTATTCCAATTTGTGTACACATTTTGTTTTGTTGCATTTTTATTTACATATAAACTAATATTGCAGCAAGTGTTGCCACGTCACATTTATTTGAAGTACCTAGTTATAACATATAGAGTCACCTCTTCATTTGACAAAACACAATTACCCCCAGTTTCTGAAAGGCTGATCAACGAAAAATTAACTAATTACTTGTTAAATCTCATGGAAAGTACCAATTGGGTTGCTAAAAGCATGAATAACTAGTTTAATTTGATCTAGTTAGCAACTAATTAGAACAAATTAAACTGTTTATCCATGCTTTTAGCATGCTTTTAGGTACTTCACATGACATCTAACAGGTGATTAGTTAATTTTTCGTTGATCAGCCTTTCAGAAACTGGGAGTTAGTGTTGCCACTGCTAATTAAACTAATTGTAAAACCAACTTACTAGCTATTTATATTATCTTTACTAAGTATGTTATTTAAGTGATATTTAACAAAAAAAATTTTTGTTTTTCTTTCATATTAAAAATTAGGTCTTTTTATTAATCTATTGTACGTTGTGTTTATTGCACAATAAATGTTTTTTTTTCTTCTTATAATATATTTGCTTTAGTCACTACACTTGGCAAGCGAAAACGATTTATTTATTTATTTCTTTAGGATCTTCAACAAAGAATACACTTCACAGGCATAATAGTAAATAATAATTAATCAAGTAATTCAAGTGCTTCTTCAGTTACAAAAGATCACAGCATGAATAACATTATTAATAACATTATCAATTATTATCAATTAAAACTTATACATAATATTAAAATAAAACTAATAACTAATATACAATTAATCAAATATACAAATGAAGATAAATTAAAAAGGACAGCATTAAACGAAAAGGACATAAAAATCAAATTAACAACGACCATTACAATTGAATTAAAATATTTAAAGTTACATGGAATAAAAAATAAAATATTATATAGAAACTAACAACACAAAAAAAATAATTTATATACATAATTAGCTTAAATGCGTTATAACGAGGCGTTTGAACTTAGGAAGTGATGTATTAAAAATATGATACAGGTGAAAACAGAAGAAGAATATAGATAATACTGCTGTCTGTTACCTGGTATTTTTTTTATTGCCGACAGTTGTAGACGAGCAAACAGCCCACGTGATGATAACTGGTAACTGTCGCTCATGGACGACTCAGAGTCCCTAGCATTGTCTCAGTCTCCAATACCTGGGACTCTGCGAAGCGACTGCCTATCGTAAAGGAAGTGGGATAGGTGTAGGAATTGGGGGAGGTGAGGAAAAAGGAAAGGGGGGAAATTAGGTATTACCTTTATGTCTTGTTACGTCACCCAGAAGCAAAGAGAGGATAGTTTTTTATCTAGAGCGGCGACCACACGATCAACAGATAAGCAACACAAATTAATTCACACATACCCAAACAAGAACGCCTTAAAGTTTTTAATGAAAACCTTTTACATCAGCCTATCAGCTCTATTTATAACAAAAACTCAAACATGCAGCTCCTTAGTTTCCTAAACAGTTTAATTAGTCACAAAGTTGCCGCTTTGTTGTGGCGTCGAACCGATGACGCGCGGTATTTACGCTTCCAACTTCGGCTTCAGCACCCGCTTCAATACTCGTATCTTTAGAGGCTGCTTTATGCTTGTATCACCGTGTGTAGCTTGTTGTACTCAAACTTTAGACTGAAACATGTTACGAAGACGATGAAAACTTAGACTAAGTGAAAGAAATAAATTAATGTTGGTTTCTTGAAACTTTTTTTCGTTCTTGAATGTTGAATATACGTAACAACTGTAGTGAGTAACATTATCATTAGTATAATTTTGAGAATCGTTTGATAACAAGAAGAATTTTCATGCATACAAGCGTTTCTGTACTGGAGTCAAACGTAGCCCATATATTTATAGCTCCCTAATATAAAAATATTAGGGAGCTATAAACAAGGCACTGACAAAAGTCAGTGCCTTGTTTTGAGGCCTTCGTTCGTATTAAATAAATTTATCGCCTACTTTGTAACTAAGGCAGAAGATATTTCATTCAACTCCTCCTTTTCTCTTCAGATTAAATTTATTGTAGAGTCCATAAGACTGTAGGTTTCCTGAGGCCCTAGACAAGTGTCAAAGATTTCTATTCTATTCATAGAATAGATAGAAAAATGTATTGGATTGACATAAGCTAACGCCAACACATATGTCAATCTCATACATTTTTTTATCTATTCTATGAATAGAATAGAAATCTTTGACACTTGTCTAGGGCCTCTGGACTTCTAGTGATGGGCGTGTTCCTAAGTTCATTGCAATATTTCATAGTTGTATCGAAATTATTTTAACAAATGTGATAGACAAAAATAAATAATAAAAATTAAATAAAAAGAAAAAAAACAAATTGAGTAATACTTACTGTATTTGCACTATTCATGCAAAACAGCAAACGTAAGAGATAGTCCATTACAGTCGTCATTCAGTTTTATAACGGCATTATTAAGACACCGATACTATACTACTGCGTTAATGACTTGGGGCGGGTCGGTAAATATTTAATTAATAATAATAATAATACAAGTTCGTACATATTACGTAATAAAGGAGCTGTCTAACAATAAGTTGGGTACAAATGTCGGCTAAGTAAGTTTAATCCCACATGTGGCCAGTTGCTCGTATAACCTTCCGGAATGAACTGCCGTCAGCTAACTAATGGCCCTAGGGTCTCAGATATAGAAATACTGGAAGGTATTACGCTATTGAAGAATTGTGCAAACCCTATTTAAAGTTTACAGTTAATGGTACATTTTAGATTCATTTTGATTTTAACAAATTACTTAATTAGGTAACATATTCTTTTAAATTTGTTCAATGTTAGATCAACAGCAAACGGCAAAATTACAGTAAAAACAGATTCTAAATTTTCGCAATTTCGCAAAATGCAAAAATACTATTTAATATGATACTCTATCAACTACCGCTATAAATAATGTTGTACCTACACGTATTTCCTTCCAAAGGTTGTCTGGAAGTAATGCCGCCCATTGTACTAAGATATTGTACAATTAATTGTAAATAAATAAATAAAAATATAGACACACATTTTACAAACACAATATTAAAGGATTCGGAACCAATGTGACTTAGGTAAGTATTCGAAGTAGTAGCCGATTACCTTTACAACATAGTAAGGCCGCTATTAGACTATCATAGAAATATGATCAAAGATGTGTAAGTCATTTTTAAATGATGAACATACGACGGTATAATAACTACATGTGATTATCTATGATCATAGTTTGAGACAGATATGAAATCATATTTATATGATTTAAATATGATAATGTAATACCAAAGACGCACTCGCTATAACCGCGGCACTAAATATAATTAAATAGTACCTATTAAACGAGAGATTGAAATTCTCAAACCATTTAACAGTATATTATAATATTCCCGAGTTACTCAAATCGTCATTCTGTCTAAACTATTTGAATAAACAGTGACAATTAAACTAAAATAGACCTCTTCTAGTAATCGTTATACATTTGTTACCTTTTCGGGTTCAATCGTGGCGTTCACATTAATAATTGTGACTGTGTTAAGCTTCTCATTAGAAATATTAATGAAAGAAACTTAACTTAACTTGGCTATTTTGGTTTTATTCAGAAGCTAACGTACTGTCATCGGAGAGTATAAAATTTAAGGTCTGGGTATCCACAACCTGATATAGGAATCTTATTATAATCATAAATTACTTTGTCTCTATCCTTGTTTTGAATAGTACAGAAGAAAAAGACAAAACACAAAGTGACATTTAAATAATACTACTTTAAGAGGTGGCGCTTGGCCCTCTGTTTTTTTTCTCAAACGGGAGATTCTCAAAGGTAACTAACATTTAGCCAGTTATGTATGTAAGTAAGTAAAAAAGTTATCTATATCTTATAATGACATTGTGGAAAGCAATTTTAATCCTATCTCAACGGTTTTACTAAAAGTAAATGTACTGGCGTTAGATACAATTGTTTTATTAATAATAATAATATGTGGACACTATCACACACCGTCATCTAGTCCCAATCTAAGCAGAGCTTGTGTTATGGGTACTACTAACTGATATATAATATACACACATTTACATACTTTTTATTTTGTAAATAGGTACATACTTATTAAGCACCCAGGCTTAAGACAAATGCAAATTTAATGTTCATCACATAAATATTTAAAATTATAGTGCTTGACCTTGCAAGAGCTCGTTGTAGTCATAATAAAAGGTAAGAATCTATGCATACAATACGTCAAGTATCACAATAAACAAAAGAGATATTTTAAGATCAAACTCCAATTGGAGAAATATTCTTATCACCAACAATACTTTTAACCCCCCGTTTCTGAAAGGCTGTTCAACAAAGAATTTACTAATCACCTGATAAATCTCATGTGAAGTACCAATTGGGTTGCTAAAAGCATGAATAATTTGTTTAATTTGACTAATTATCCATGCCTTTATCAACTTTTAGGTACTTCATAAAAACATGGACAAATAAATTTAATTGGATCTAATTGGTTGAAAGGATAATTAGTTTAATTTCATGCTTCAGCAATCCAATTGGTACTTCACAAATGGTACCTACTAATCTTATTAGATCAAATTAAACTCATTATTCATGCTTTTAGCAACCTAAATGGTACTTTACATGAGATTTCACAGGTGATTAGTTAATATTTAGTTAATCAGCCTTTTAGAAACTGGGGACGAAAAAACATGCTGGTTTTAACACGAATGGGCCGAATCCACCGGGCAAATACCTCTCATAAAATATCGGCATAAAGTATTAGCTTCTATATTAATGGGTTTTGATTGAATGAGAATGTCGAAAGTCTAATTATCCTTTCCTCCTTTAACCCTTTCTCCCTATACCTACAGTCGACAACACAACTTGGTGGTGTTAACTCTTAGCATTGTTTTTGTAATATTTAGAGAACAAAAATAGTTTTAAAATATCTTGTTTATTTAATTTATAAGTAAGTGAAGTCAGAGAAAAGTGACTTTGCTTCATAACTTTTGAAATTCATTAGGGTATATCCAAATAATAAAAAAAACACGTGTGACATCTATACTAATATATGTATAGCGTAAGAATTTTTTTTTCTAGTTTGTTTAAACGCGTTAATCTCTAAAACTACCAGTCGGATTTAAATAATTCTTTTTGCGTTGGATAGCCCAGTTCCTGAGAAAGGTTATAAGCTATGTAACGTCACGCTACTGGCGACGGGAGCAGAGCAGCAAGCAAAGAAGTGAAACCGCACCGCGGAAAGCTAGCCATCAAATATGGCTACATTCACACGCCCATTCAAATTGAAGTAATAAAATAATTGTTTAATGTAACTGAATTAATGATATCTTTAGTATTTTGTAACTATAGTGTATGCGTTAAATAATAAAGGACTTATACGTAGTAATTGTATAGAATTGTGACTATTTTGTAATTATCGTATTAGCGATCACCCAAAATTTGCACGAGTGTATAGTCGACCACATATTTGCTTTACCATTTCGTATAAAAATTTCCATTAAAATTCAATAAGACTCAATGACAGTGATAACTACCACTGTACTGAGGAAACTTGCAAGCAAAAATAGACATTGTTGTTTTGTGATATGCAAACGACATAAACAATTTTGTTGTCGAATATACAATGTATGTAAAACTGCCTATATTCTTCGAAGTATCTGTTAAATCTGTTCCGTGGGTTAAAAAAGGTTTGAATTTGAATTGCAAAGGTGACGTCAAGACATCACACGGCTATAAATGATTATGTTCATATTTATTTCTTTAGTACGAAAATTACAAATAAAATATACTATACTATTGTTATTATGTATGTGTGTGTGTGTTTGTTACGACTCAGCGCCTAAACGCCTGAACCGATTTCGATGAAAAGTGGTATGTAAATAGAATCGTTGCCAGCGACGGACATAGATTAATTTTATACTGAAAATTGCTCTTAAACACATACCAATTTACACGCGGGCGAAGCCGCAGGGCACAGCTAGTAGTTTATAAGTACATGCTAACTCAAAACCTAAACTTATACGTAGGCACAAGCCGCCACAATTCCGCCCCAGCACACACAAGGACAAATTGTTCCCTTCAGGATGTACACCTTCAGGAAACGTTTAGAACGCGAACATAGCCTTAATTGCGTCCCTCACCTACCATAATTACAAGGAATGAAGGATTAGAGACAAAATCCAGGATACCTTACAGCAAGGGGAATTTATGCATGGCTTGCTAAGAAGGATTATAAGTTTGAAGTTGTTTGTTGGAACTAGCTTTACTACATATGTAGTTTGAAGCTTTAGATATTGAGGTAGGGTGTAGTGAAAGAAATTATGGTATTATGTACTTTTATTGAATATATTGAATGTGAAATGATTCTTCACTAAGCTATTTTTCGTTGAAATATATTCTTATTCATTTATTGTAAATTAGCTGTTGCTTGCAACTCCACCCTCGTGAATGTCGGTAACCGCATTTTTATACAAACTATTATCACCGTTTTCAACCTCGTCCAGCTATGTTTTTGCAATAAAATGTAGCCTACGTTATTCTCCAAGATCTATTCTATTTCTATGCTGAATTTTATGAAATCAGTTTAGTGGTGTAGGCGTGAAAGCGTAACAGACAATTTACAGCGTAACAAATAGAGTTACTTTCACATTTATAATATTGGTATGGATTATATACCTACTTTCAGCAAATATCACAGTGCTATTTTTTGGTTTGAAAAAAAGACTTGACGAGTAGGTACGTAATCAAAAACTCTTGGGCTAATATTGGATGTAAGAGAAGCTCAATATCGCACTGAAAACTAAATTTATTTACTAAACTTATATTGTATTTTTTACTTAAACGTTAATACATTTACGTAGATTGTTGATCATTACTAGGCTATAAATTTTAAAAATTATCATTTAAAAAAATTATAAGGCCGTACTGTCAATTACTTCACTCCGAAAGGCGCCGTTCCAGCATCGAAAACCTTAGTAGGTTCCTACATAATTAGAATGCTGCATAATTTTTAGTAGCCAACGATATTAAACCGAATATGTTTTACAATTTAAAAAAGAACATGGTGTTTCCCTCACGTAGCTTAACAAACGGAGCACTATGCATTTTAATTTTCCACAGATTATAAAAGCAATTTTCTCTTCCGTAGACAATATCTTATAATAAACTGGTATTACGTACGGTGGCCGGCAATTTCGAAATTTCGAAGAGTAATAAGACCGGTTCAATCCGGATACAATGCCTTCATTAGCTTCCAACAATTTCTTTGTTTATATACTTGATATTTGTGCTATTATAAGAATTTTAATTTTAATTTAATACTTTATTGTACACATAATAAACATATATACAATGACAGAAAATAGAGCAAGTACAAAGGCGAACTTAACTCATAAATGAGTTTTCTCCCAGCAAACCTCAGAGTGGTAGAGGAAATAGTGATTGTGTAAGAGTAAATGAAGTGTACAACTGAATAATAATATTATTAAGTACCTTAATGTATACCTATAATCTAAACTTATACTAAATATTTGCATACATAATATATAAAGAAAAATATATACATAAATAATAAATATATTCATATTCACATACATAATATATAATAATATATATATATAATATACATAAATTATTTATTGATTAAAGATAGATAGTGTTCTTTTGTTCTTCTCCTGAAGACATCCATAGTAGGACTGTCACGTACACCATGAGGAAGAGAGTTCCATAGTCTTACCGCTTGTACGGTAAAAGAATCGCTGTAACAACTGGAACAGTGAATAGGAGTTCGAAGTAATAGCGAAGAGGAAGAACGACAGGGTTTACCACGAGGAACAAGATACTCAAAGCGTTCACGTAAGTATGAAGGAGAGTTAGAATTGTTTGGAACAGAGTTAAGAAGACAGAGTATGTGAATATTCCTACGCTGCCGAATGGGTAGCCACTTCAGGGTGTTACGGAATTCTGTAACGTGGTCATACTTAAGTAGTCCGTAAATAAAGTGGATACCCAGATTCTGCAGCCGTTCTAGTTTATTGAGGTGATCCTCCTTAGCGTCAAGGAAACAGACATCAGCATAGTCCAGAAGAGGTAATAGAAGAGATTGCGCAAGAGTTACTTTAGTTTGAAGTGGTAGGAATTTCTGAAGTCACTTAAGAGAAGTATAGACGCTTGTGTAAATTTATGTATTTATAGCGTCTGTAATTCGCTTGAAGCTAAAGTTTATTTAGTCAAAAGAAACATTGCATCGCTAACTGCAAAGCGGAAAAGCTGGAATGCGCGTGTTGTACATACTCAAATTCAACCTTATTTAATAGATCACATGAGTGATACTCACAAAATAAGTTAATTCTTGATCTAGACCGTGAACGGATCGCCATTGTTATTAAAGACCCAAAAAACAATGAAATAACATTTCTCACAATTGTTATTTGTTTAGCATTTCAAGAACAAGGTACATTTTTATGATTACATTTTACTAATTAAACTATGTCTTTCAGACATAAATAAAAGAAAATGAACTTAAAAACACATAAAAACAAAAGCAAATAGGAGAGTAAATAAAAAACAGATAGTTATATAACTGACATTTGTCCAAAATTAAATAGGTAAGGTATATAGGTAAGAGACAGTTAAAATTTAGTTTATGATATACTTTACTTGTTGCTTTTTTGTGTATCGTGTTATTATAATCAATTATTTCTTTCTAGTATACTAAACTCAATATTAAAATCCTTAAGTTTATTTTTCAAATTCTAAAACAGAAAATGCAGCAAAATTTATTACGACGCTAAAATGATGCGCGGACACTGTCTCCAGGCACGTACCGTCTCAGTTCAATTGAAAACCCATTATTTCTTACCATAGTTTCCAATAATAAAGTAGTGATATATTTTTTCTTTTTTCATAAAGTATCATTTAGATTCGTGTTGTTGACAAAAGTGATTCGTTGTATGAGGCTGTTGGACCAAGCAGCAATGTTACATGCGTAGGGTATTATATATCACTATATTACAGTTATTAATGCCAAGCATTGTTACTATTATCTTTTAGAATACGCTTACCTATTTACTACTAAATGAGACTAGATCTGTCAGATTAAGAGCTATGGCAAATCTTAAAAACGTCTGTAATTTTTTTTTAAAGTCTGTGAAAGTGACTGATTGACTACTAGTTGAATTATGAAGGTCAGAATAGTGTTATAACTTTACTTATTATACAAAGCGGCGTAGTTTATTTGTTTGTACGCTCTAATCCCTGAGACTTTTTTTTATTTGGATAATTCTTTGTGTATGATAGGCCAGTTCCTAAGGAAAGTTATATGCTATGTAACATCACGCTACTGGCTACGGCAGCAGAGTAGTAAGTTAATAAAGTACTCTGTGGTAGTAAGCAAAGACGCGGGTGAAACCGGGCCACGGAAAGCTAGTGTAAAATATTGATGATTGAACTAAAATAAGACTTCAATATAAACCACTTAAAATCATCTAAAAACTCAATCAAAAGTGTTCATAAAACATACTCTATCCTCTTCAGCATTCCATTATGCCTGAGATCGCTAAAGTAATTAATACGCGAGCGGTTGCAGCTAAAGGCCGCAGCGTACGTAACGGGTTTTTATACCGACGGGAGAGAAAATTTTGGAAATATCATTATCAACAGCCAAAATACGCCCACTGCTGGACATAGGCCTCTACCAATTTTCGCTACCTTGTCCGGTCGTGAGCCTCATCCATCTGTTAGAAATATGATTTCATACACTATGTATATAGAAGATTATATGTCACGGAGACTCCAACAGAACGAGAAAGTGGCACTCACGGGGCCGAGCGTACAAGAAAGTGACGTCCCCGCCCGTTCACGTAGTCCCATCCAATGTATTATCTCGTCACGTATGTCGCGGCTTTAACCCTATACTCTAAGTTAGAAAGTAAGAGAGCATCGACGTCGGCAAACTGCTGAGCTGTGTTTAACACTGATTGAATTTAAACGTTGAAACTTTTGAAATTGATTATAATGTACGTCATGTGGAATAAGTGTGTTTGACAAAATTATAATGAGTGAAGGTACAGATTGAATGAGAACTGCTTAGGAGTGGTGAAAATGGAAATGTTGGATGTAGACCTATGTCCTGAATTACTCAACCGTTTATTGCTTCCACAATGTATTAACAGATGTTAAATAATGAACCTTGTCGAACACAGCATAGTCAGTATAGTAGGAGAGAGGAAGATGGCTTATATTCGTACAATGAAATTATTTTTTAACATGTTACAGACGGACGGACGGACGTGACGGACTTTACACGCATAATATTATAATTTAGAATTAATGAATTTAATTTAAAATTAAGAAAATAATTGTACAGTAAGTAGCACATATTTTTCTACAAAACTAAAAAGTATGATTTAGAAGTAGGATGGATCGCGTAACGTAGCGTACGTCCTTTACTTTACACTTATATTAAGTCAACTAAAAACGCACGTAGAGTGTGTGTTTTATATCTAGTTGTCCTAATCTACACAAAGAAAACATGAAAAATGCTTCATAGGCCTTCACAGTGTAAATAAACTTCGAGATTATTTAACCATAATATGATATTCTCTCTTCTGTAAGTAAACAAACGATACATTTCTCTACGATTTACTCACTCTTAGTTCAACACTAAATAATTCAACACTTTATCAGTTAAGAGACAACGCTTGACCCTTGCAATGTTTATACTATTTGTTATCCATTTAGTAGAGGATTCCGTAGGGGTTGTAGTCCTTATGCCTGATGTACACGAGTGTTGAACTCCGTAACTAGTTGTGTTAACTGAGTGATGATAAGTTGGTACAATTTCATTGAAAGCTGGTTCGATTTTTTTTTTTTTTTTTATTGCCTACAGTTGCAGACGAGCCAACAGCCCACCTGATGGTAAGTGGTAACTGTCGCTCATAGACTTCTGCAATGCCAGGGGCTCTGCGAAGCCGCTGCCTACCGTGATATTAATGCTCTCTTTAAACCTCGTTTGAAGAAGGACATGTCATAGCGCTCGATTTTATGATATAAACTAACAAACCCCTTTTTCGCACGTAGATACTAATGTTTTTAAGACATGATTACAAATCTATTAAAGCAGAAAACCGAACAATGATAACATTAACGTTACAAGCCCGATAACATCATCATCACACATAAAAACCAATCTAAACAGTAACTTATAAGTGAGCAATATTGCCAAAAGTAATGAGAACAATAGTTTAATTTTATAAATAATACTAGCCTTTACTGCCAGGACAATTGATGAATGAGAACGGCTCACTACCGCCCAAGATGGCGACAATAGGGAGAAGCCTAATTATGCCCAGTTAGACGTCTTTCGAATAATATTATGATGAACTGTTGCTGGGCAAAGGTTTCTTCTCAGAGACATTACGCCATTTTCTTCTCGAACTTCAACTAATTTGTCGGAGCGGAGGTCTTAAATCGTGTAATTTTGCTGACACTGTCAGTCGTAAATAAAAAGCACTTGTTTTAACTTAGTGTATTTAGGTGTTTTCATTAGTAATGTTAGTATTTTTAGATGGTAAATGCTTTAAAAGTTGTAAGCAATTAATTTACACTTACCTAATACACTGGAATGTAGGTTTAACCACATCACAAAGATTTTAAATAAAGTTTGCGAAGGCTCCAGTGATCGTAATTTCTCCACTATTTGAAAGTATAGGAAATCTAATTACCCTTTTTTTTTTTTTTATTGCCTACAGTGGCAGACGAGCCAACAGCCCACCTGATGGTAAGTGGAAACTGTCGCTCATAGACTTCTGCAATGCCAGGGGCTCTGCGAAGCCGCTGCCTACCATGATATTAATGCTCTCTTTAAACCTCGTTTGAAGAAGGACATGTCATACCCTCTCGCTACTTTTTCTTTTCACCCTTAACTCATTCTCCCTACACTGTATAAAACTGCTTACCTAGCAGTTTTCCTAGCAGCTTTCCTGCAGGAAACCTGCTTCCTAGCATTTTTTCCGCATTGCTCAAATACCACAGCCAGTCCATTTGTTACGGTTACCATTTACCATCAATATTACGTTCTCAATTGTTCGCTTAAATCGAACATACTTCAAATCGAACTTCACACCGATTGTGTTCCCACACTACATCGAAATATTTTCCTGTTATATTCGTTGCTATGACGTTTGATATTCTACACAGAGTCGGCAGGTACGGTCGGAATGAAATATCAAACAATATGTGACGACAGGTGACAAATATCTCTTTGCATGTATGTAGCTATGGTATCTGTGATTGAGGGCCGGTTGCACTGTATTTTTGGTTTGTAAGGTTAGGGAGAATACTTAACTGTCGATTAAGATATTGTGCAGTAGTACATTAACAAATGGATATCTCAGGTTTCTGTAAACGAAAACTTCTATTGTAATATGATGTAGTTTTTATGGAACCAGACTTCTGCCAGATAACGCTGTTGCGTTTTTACTAAAAATAATTAACCTATTTTGGGCACCAATTTTCCTGTCCCGCATGTAAGAAAATACTACTATTACGATCTTTTGTGATAAATAGTCCAAGTTTAATATGTATGCTAATAAAACGAGGATAAATATGAAAAATACATAATATGTTGAATATAAACACATTAATAATTGCACCGTTTGGACCCACAACCTCTTACATAACAGTCTACTACTCCATATTTCACTGACGCCATACTGTGCTTGTTTGACATGTGTATAATAACGAAAGTTTAACTCGGTATAACCGGCCCTTACTATAATAACAAACACAATATAATGGCGAGTCCTTTGGGATGTTTGGTTTATATCGGTTACATACTGTTTGGTTTACGTATGATGTTTACTACTTTGATAACATATTACATACCTATATGATTGTAGTTTTCTTTAACATTCTGCCCTGAAATTGGTGTATTTGTATAAAAATTTCAGCTGTTTTGAATGATTTTGGATCTGGAGCATTTTAGTAATCAAAATTATATAACTAGGCGTCTGCCCTCGCTTTGCTTCGATATTCAAAGTTTCATTTGGTCTCATAACAAACGCCTACATAAAAAATGATTGCTATATTACTTTTACTGTCTTCTGTATTGCAAATTTACAAAAAATGAAAATCTAAAAAATTGCTAAAAAATATGTTCAACATATTGAAATTTGAATTGATTTCAAAAAATCAAATCTTTTTTCTACATAGTATTAGTTTTAGATTGAAATATGCTGGTTATTATATTATTTAAATAATTTTGATATTCTTCTGCCTTGTTGGATTATGTCGTAAGACTAAAATTTTATTAAAAAAAAAAAGAAAATTTGAAAATTAATTTACGCGCGAAAACTTAGTACAC
The DNA here is from genome assembly GCA_963082885.1 of Parascotia fuliginaria. Taxonomy (NCBI): domain Eukaryota; kingdom Metazoa; phylum Arthropoda; class Insecta; order Lepidoptera; family Erebidae; genus Parascotia; species Parascotia fuliginaria. The sequence goes on along the minus strand of OY720180.1, from coordinate 1,498,235 downwards.
TAGAACATTTGTAGCAACATTTACGTCATAACTATGGGGACTACATTTGTTTTTAACACGTAAAGACACTCTCAGAAACCACTCATATGAAGAAACTACTCGTATCTTCATGATATCCATACATTCGTAAGCGCAATCAAACTTTTTTCCCTTCACAGTGCAAGTGAGACAGATAGCATCGTTTATGTTACGCCTTGTCGTAAAACTCAATTGAAAGGCGACAATTGCACAGATAGACGATCTTAGGATACTGAGTAGTATGTAGAGTGCTTATTTAATTTACGATACGATTTTATTATTTAGCGGGCTCTCAAAGAAACGAGGGTATTGATGCCCGAATGCCGAAGTCAAAAAGGATAATGTTTTTGAGCGTATGTATGTATTTATATCTACTTCTTTGGCACGCTCTACAGCCTAAATGGCTTGATGGATTTTAACTTATGAGACGTCATTAGATTCGTATTGATAGTGGAAGTGACATAGGGTAAATACAATTTCAATGTAGCGTTGACACGAAGAAAAACGGATTTCTTTCTTTTTAGTTTGTTTGAGGCAGATTCTTTGTTTTTTATTAATATACTAGCGACTCGCCCCGGCTTCCCATGGGTGCAATGCTAATACTAAATACACTATAGAATGTCTTTGTATACAACTTCAAAGCTTTTTTGTCATTAGACAATACAAACATGTTTTTTTGCACAAAAAAATGTGTTCATTTACGACATCAAATTAGAAATCTCTAAAATTATCAGTGTTTCTTTACTATATTATGCATTTTATATATATATAAACCTTCCTCGTCAATCACTATCTATAAAAAACCCGTATTAAAATCCGTTGCGTAGTTTAAAAGATCTATGCATACATAGGGACAGATAGACAGACAGCGGGCAGCAACTTTGTTTTATACTATGTAGTGATTTTACTTGTTCTTTAAGTGTGGTAGTATCTCTAGCCGCCATAGATCACTATGCCATCAGTTGCTGCCGCGCGCACTGCGCACTCTTAACCTGGTAGCCAATCGTACAGACTTGTTTGGTTGTGCACTGAGTGATTTCACCAAGACTACTTTGTACATAATATGTTATGTAAATAGATAATAATCAATCAGTATGTTACTCTATTGCATTGGGTAAGGTACCTAACCTGTAAAAATAGATGTAAGTTTGGCAATCAATAAATAAAGTTTGACATGACCGGCTTTTAGGATGATGTTTATCACTTCTAGACTTCACTGACTGCTATTTTGTTAGGTTAGGTTATTAAAACATAGATTTTCAAAATATATGTATATATTTTATTTCCAAACAAAATTATGTATGCTAGAATCCCATATCCCAAGCTAAAACTTATGCTTACCTTAAGTCTAGATAGCGTTGTATAGTTGTGTTATTAATATTACTTCCATCTTCAAAGGAAAGAAATTCATATAACGTCATTATTACGGCTTTATGTCATCAAAACTAAGTTTTAAATTCCTCCTTTTCACGTCAATAAGCCTATATAAAACTCAAACGAAAGATGCACTTTAGTAACACCTGTAATTAATGCAAGATCACATGTAAACTAGTTAGCGAGCTGTCTAAGTAGGCAGGTACCTACTTTGTTGGTACTGAATACTAAGGAGGCAGCTGACGTAAGGCTTTTCCAAAGTGAATAAGCTCGGTTGTGGTTAGTTTTAGTTTGCTGCTAGTGTTTTTGGTTGTAATGTCGTTATATCTTCAATGATAATCGGTTGGTTGATATTAGGTATTAGACTACAAACAGAAATTAAAATAGTTATCATTTATTTTTTTAATTTTATTTATTTATTTGTTTATTACACATGACAAATTACAATTGTTACAACTGTATAACATAAGAATAGGTACAAGATTTGATCTAGATTGTAACTCAAATAATATGTGTAATTAGCAAAATTAGTAAGACGTGTCAGTTATACAAAATTAAAAACAAATCATAATAAAATTATCATGTACTTAGGCTTACTTATGGCTATTAAAATCATTGAAAGACTACATCTGACCTTACTCAGCGGTGGACCGCGAGAAGGCTGTGCTTGTCTAGTGCCAGTTGAAAGGGGAAGGTAAATTACACTTGAATAACAATAACATTCAAACTTAATACTAGTCTTAGATGTAGCTGGTTGAAATACTCAATGACATGGTTGAGCCTGAACTGCTAGGATAATTTCACGGATAGAGTATATCTTTTAAAGTTTTAATATAAGTAGTGAATTTAGGAGTGAAGATATCGAGTTCTGGATTATTTTTTACCAGTTCATTATACTGACGAGCCATTCTAACTAGGGGATTATAAAAAGAAATGTTGTTTTTATAAGTTTGTAGGGCGAAAAGGTTAGTGTTTTGCTATACTTTATATTAAAAGTTATTTGAGAGAGTAACTCAGGGGTGTCAATATTAGAGTGTATTATTTTATATAGGTAATCGAAATCGAAATACTCCGGCCGTGTTTCCAGCCTTTGTACTTTGAATTTGGACAGCCTAGTGTCATAATTGAGATTGGTACGGCTTATGTGTTGACGGTAACATAACATTCTTAAACATTTTTTCTGTACCCACTCTATTTCGTCAATGTGCACTTTGTAGTGCGGAGACCAAATGGAGCTGCCATATTCTACGATACTTCTGACAAGAGTAAAGAACAGGTAAAGTAACGAACGAGATTTTTTAAAGCCTTTAGTCGATCTAAATACGAATCCGAGTTGTTGATTGGCTTTGGTTGAGTTGATTTATTTATTTATTTATTCTATTTTACAGGGAGCCTACGGACTAATATTAAAACTAACATACAATTTAAATTCACAAATAGCCGATGAAAGGCTCCCACATATGTATTAAAGGCTCCCAAATATTATGTGGCTGTTTATAAGGCAGAGATGATGAAAATGAAAAACTTTTATAAAACAATAAGAAGTTGCTACCTGTGCACAAAGCTCTAAAAATGCATAAGCATTTGGTACATTTAGCAAATTGTTTAAACATTACGACGCACTTATCTATGTCAATACTTTCTCTGTAAGGGTATACCTACTTCTGTACAACCATTACTATTATTTCACCTTACTGGGACAGTAAATAATAATAATGATATTTCTTTTTATTTGGCATACATTTAAAGGCAGGGTAAACTCTCAACATTAAAATGTACGTGTAACTAAAATATTCAGAGATCACTTGACTCGTCTTAACACCGTGAAATCTAGCCCTCTTTAATTATTCTTTCCAAATCTCAATTTGTTACCGGATTAGGTTGGCTCACACGGATTTTACCTGGATAGGTTACTTAATATGGAAGGGAGATTTGTTTGCAGAATAAAGTGGACGTTTACACCATAACTTATCACGCCTTGCTTACCTGAAGGAGTATGCAGAGACCCTACCTTTATAGCAACCTTATTATAATCTTACTTTATCTCTATCCTTGTTTCTAATGGTGCAAAAGAAAAAGACAAAACACAACGTAATATTAAAATAATATTGTTATAATAGATGATGCTATAATGAATGGTTTTAATATTTTACTAAATCTAGCTAGCATTACGCAGTACAGTTTCACCCGCGTAATCTAGGATTTTTAGTTTACTCTACTGCTCCTAGGTCATAATGTCATGATAAATAGATTAAATCCTTCCTCAACAATTGGGCTATCAATGCAACCATCACTTCTGACTTCCACTGCTGCATACCATCAGGCAGAGTGAAGTCACTTTGATAGGCTAAGAAAACAAAAGGATTTTTTATTTTCGATTGGTATTTCTAGAGTGTAGATATTAAAGATATGTTTTAATGGTAAGCACAATAATGTCCACTAACAAGATAGACAGACTAACTAGTAAATGCTGCCCTTAGAGACGTGGTTCCTTACAGCTGTTCCATTCGAAAATCAGTGAAGAAAACCTACACGGTCAGAAGTCGTCAAGTTTTATTAATTGCAGAATTTTTCTTAATACATTTAGTTCTTCTAATTAAACTAGAAAATATCTTACAATTTCGTTCCCATTAAAACCTTACATCCAAGAAATAACCTGAACATTATCAGAGCATTCCGTTTAACTATTCTTACAAATCTCGAGTTGAAGAGCTCGAGCTGTGTTTTGCGGCTAAACGATCTCTCGATTTCTCATTATGAGTCTAGCAAATTAAGGCTTGGAAAACGGTAGAGGAACTATTTGTTTTATGTGGATTATACTGTTTTTAATCATTATATTAACTGACCTTAAGACTATGTTTTTGCGACAGTCAGTATTATATTTTTATCCAATATCCTTTAAGACTGTTAAACGGAAATCGCATGCCAGTTGCATTGACAAACGTATTGCGTTTTAATGCAAATATTTTCTAGTTTATAATTCATGACATGCTTTAAGTTTGTTTGTATTTATTAAAAGAAAAACTACATTCTCATTCACCATACATATTTTTTTATGTTAATAGAATCTTTATTGTCATTGTGTATGATCAAATTGGATAAAAAAACTAACAGAAAGTAGTGGTATAATAATTTTGTTTCGTTCGTTCAGAGCACTGAAGTTTTAATTACCCTCTTGATTCCCTTTCTTTTCCTTTTCCACTCCTTTACTTTTTCCCTTTAGATCTGCAATGCGGTATTGTTATTTTACCTTGTGAACACTTTCTTTGGTCTGTGCTAAATAAATTTATTTTTTACTTCGAAAGAGTGAAAAGAAAAATCGTATAAATTAAAATTTGTCTCAGAATTTGTTCTTTGTCTGCTATTTGACGCGCTTCGTCCTTTTCAAACACAAATGAAAACATCATTAAAAAAACAATTACGTTTCACTTTGTACTACGAAACCCTTTGTATTGTTACGTTTGTAAACAAATTATACCCATATAAGCCACAGATATTTCGCTATGTCCTGTAATAACTTACAAAATGTAATACTCCTCATTTTGCGTCCGTGATAAAAGCAGTCTCAGTATAAGTCTAGGAATTATGACAAAACTTTCCTGCTTATAACTAAGTACTAACATTTTTACGATCTATAAAACTGAGGCAATAAGCTTTAAAGAATGTGATATGACTCAGGATCTAGCTAGGTTTTATATTTAGATACTGTGAAACGTATTTGCGCAACATTTTTTTGAGGAAAATTCATCTGCCAATTTTATTATAAATTGTTTTTAAGATAGGTACTTACACTAAAATAAGAGTATAATCATAGGTTATTATCGTGGCGTTTCTTTGGGCACTACCCGCTGTTTATTTAAATTGGTTGAAAAGTAAGTGATATAATCAGCCTTTTTGTTTATGTACTGCAGGGCAAAGACCTCTTCTCATATAGAGAAGGCATGAGCATTAATCACCACGCTTGCTCAAGGCGAATTAGCGATTTCAAACTTCTTCAGAAATCCAGGTTATCTCACGATGTTTTTCTTCGACCACGATTTCTACGTTATTATCCAACGTTGTCAAAATAAAAATGATGTACATATTTAATGTTTGAATGTAACAAAAATGTTTCCTCGCATGTTTCAAGCTTATAACAGTTTTTACTTGTGTAACTTGTTCATCTGAGTTTTATTTCGATCATTGGTGCGTGTCGTGACTCCACATAAGAAAGCACTTTCTTAAATGAAACTTTCTCTAAGCACCGTGTTTTATTGCGCAATATATATGTACGTGTTTTAGTATTTTATTAAAATGAAATTGATTTCTAAAATGTCTACACAATCCTCTAATAAATACTTAAGTATAATATTTTTTTAATAAATTAAATAATATCTCAACAACCTGTACACATCGCCATCTAGACCTAAAGTAAGCATAAACAGAGTGTATACGACGGTATGATATTAAATGCAATTACGTATAGTATGTGACATTATAAAGCGAGAGAAAAAAAAACAACTAAATATCGTCAATTGTTTACACACAGGACTACTATTTTAATTTCTTTAATTATAAACACTCTGTAAGTAGGTACGTCAAACGGTCACTGACATAAGTCATAATCCACGTCGAAGGATAGTCGTTGTCGCTCATTACAGGTCTGTGAACTTGTCATAATAAATGGTGTATTACTTTGTTACTACTAAAAGTGAACAAAAACTTTTGTTTTTCGTCAAATCACTTTTGTGATTAATTTAAATTATACGGACTAGTAACAGCTGCCTTTCCATTTAATATCAAACCGTTGTATATACTTCGTATTATAGCTTATGTTATGAGTTCTAGAATGTGGATATAAATACATATATACTTTTTTTGTAAAGAAACACTCAGACCAATGCAAATAGACATGTTCATGCACACAAATATTTGCACTGAGTGAGAATTGGAGGGGCGACCTCTGCGTAGCAGCCTGTACACAGTACCACCAATCCACAGAGGGAGTCAATTTAGCGTACCATATTAATAAATGTGCTACTATATGCAACACCGTATCTTTATATCTGCTTTATACATAGGTAAGGTACTTCTGAAGGTGTCGCAATCGCATTATCCTCTCAGCCAAAATACTTCCACTGCTGTTCATTGTTATGTTAGTCTCTCAACAATTGCGACTATGAACGGTCATGGACACATCGCATTCTTCGGTTGTCAGCCATCTAAATCAAATCTTCGGTCTACCTTGTGAGGAGCCTGCCTACACTGTCTCTACCGCTTTGTGATCGCAATTTTGCAATAACATACGTACAGTAATCTATAAAGCAGAAAAGTTCGTTTGTTTAAACGCGCTAATCTCTAAAACTACCCGTCGGATTTGAAAATTCTTTTTGCGTATAATACCATATTAGTTCTCGAGGGTTATAAGCTATGTAACATAACGCTACTGGCGACGGGAGCAGAGCAGTAAGCAATGACACAGGTAAAACCGCGCCGCGAAAATCTAGTATTAAATAAGTCGCTAAAGAAAATAAAGTAAAAAACTTTTTGGAACATTTAAAACAATTTAAAAATGAATTACTATGCTAACGACTCGGATTATGACCAAAGAGAATTTATATAAATAAATTCAAAACAAGGCTTTATTTATTCATGGAGTATGAGTGTCAACGTGGACTAAGCCTGAAGGCTTTGGGCCAATTTACATAGAACGTCAGGTGCAGACCGGTCTAGACATTCTAACTCATTATTAAAACCTACTTAAGTACTTAAAGTATGGACAACAGGGAGATATGTGGAGTACCTATTATATAAAAAAAACGGTTTTGACGTCAAACACCTTACAGCCCACCTGACTGTGGAGTAAATTGTGATCATGGTTATGTGCCATTGTGTTGGAATTCACAAAGAATATGCAATAAACAGTAAACGTTCTTACACTTTGATGATGGTATATTGAACGAGTATTAGTGAATTGTGTTGCCAGTGATCAAACAGTGACCGTGTTTGAACAGTCAAAACATATTAATACCGTTTGTGTAGTTGACCTCCATGTTACAACACATTGAATAAAAACAACCACGATGATGTTAACATCGTTAACCGTGGAGCAGGGAGTAAGGGACAAAAATGAAGAAAACTGATGGCGTAATTGGACCGCCGGCGGCATCCTCACTCACCAATCGAAAGACTAATACGTTTCTAAATAAACTAATATAGTTTCTAAATAAATAATAATTTTTGAAAGTCAAAGGCGTCTCAACAAATTTTCTGTGTCTGTTATGGTCACGTTCGCTTGTCGAAAACCGTCCAGCAGCTTTATTCTCAACCCTGGGAAACTGCTCTTTTCGAAACCGAGAGGGACGTGTCTGAATTTGAGGCTTAAACGCTATTTTGTAAACACAAAATTGAAACTTATAACAATTTTATTAAGAACGAAAACTTTTTTTAATTAATGTTTGACAATCGTTATTTGGTGTTTGAAACGTTTCCGGGAACCTACCACTATGAATATAGATGTACTTATATCTTTATTCATAGTGGTGATGATTTTTTAATTAAAATGGCGAAAATGGGTGATTAAACACCTGCGTCTACCCCTTCGGGGATAAATAGCGTGGAGCAATGTATATTTGTATTGTTTTTTTTTGAAAATATACTTACCTACGGTAAAATGAAATTTAATATTTGGTTGTTTCAAATTTTGTAAATAATGTAAGCACTTATTCGTAAACTTTTGGATGCGAATTTGAGCAGTTTAGTTTTAGAATCAAGCAACTATATGTCGTCCAACTTCAAAATTATTACTTTGAGGGTTCAATGAACGTATACGTTCTATCTTGTATACTAGAATAAACATAAGTTATGAAAATGTATCGGTTGGAGTTCATTTAGCATTGGAGCAGCGGTAAATATAGAACATAATATTTACATTAGGTGTATGTAAGTTTCACACGCCGTTATTCTTAAAGAGTATAAGCAGAAGCATGTGCCATATGCAGAGTTTACTTTATATAAAAGAAATCGTCACCTTGGCCATAACTTGCGATACTTAGGTTTGGTCATAAATATTTCAGGTACAATTCCAAAGTATAAACGTATTTTTCGAACATTATTACACGACAACACGGACTGAAAGGGTCAGAGCTCCACACACAAAACTTCACCACACATGTTGTTTTACCTCAATAAATATAAATGAAATATAGCTGCAATCTGAGTATCTAACTAGCAGTTCATCTAATAGTAGATAAGTGGTAGATAAATGCCTTCCATAAGCCCTATCAACGCCAGGAGTGACTTTACTTGAGTGAGAAAGCATTGTTACAGTTTCTACATGCCCAAAAACCTATACAAATCATGTAGGTAGGTATATTTACTTACAAATAATTCTGTACAAAATATAACAACATTCCTTTCGACGTAAAGTGCATCAAAGATAACGCCTACCATCAGTCTCAAAGAATGCCGGAGTTAAATCGTCCGCGGTCCTCATCTAACCGTTTGAAACGCTAGACGCAGTTTTTCCCTTGAGAGTGTCTGGAACACCGAGTGAGCTGTAAAACGTACGCTGATTGCAAACATCGCGTCCAGAGTAAGGGTATTCTACACTTATGAGAATACCGCTTACTTATCTTTGAATAATTTATATCTACCTAATATAAATAAACTCAAATATGTATCTTTAGGCACAATAATAATATCACCTATAGACTTAGGGGTCATACTTCATTAACACAATCATGTTAAGGAATCGCAATATATTGTCACGTTATCATGCCGACCACCTATGTGAAGAAGGAAATTCGGGTTTCATTTATTTTATTCTCATGTATTACATTTACTTACATGAGAACATATTTATTTAAAATGATTGAATATAGATAGGTATCTCCAATCTTCATGTTTATTAATAGGTAAACTGTTGAATTGTTTTGGACTTTAAAACAATCAACGTACAAAATTATACGATAGTAGATCCACGCTGATTTCAGAATGAATGGGCCGGATCGTCCGGGGAAGTACTACCCTCTCATAGAAGATCGACTTAAGAGTGGTAGTATCCGTACTACTGCGTTTCGTTCGGTGAGTGAGAGCGCCGAAGGCCCAATTTCTCCCCTTTCCTCTTTCCTCACCTCCCTCATTCCCTTCCTCTAACCCCATTCCCAACCGCCGTAGTGGAGGCCACCATACCAGCAGTTTAAGACGATGGCTTTTGGTATAGTGGCCGCCACTTCTGGATTCCACTGACTGCTTACCATCAGGCGGGGTGGAGTCACTTTGGTAGGCTATAATATAAAAAAAAAAATTACTTGGATTATCTACGACAAGGAAGCCCGGTAAGCAGTCAGTGAAGTTGAAAAGTGGTTGACACCATTCTGCTGCTATCAATATCCGGATTACATTTTGTTCCATATCATAATTTAACTTATAGCCTCTTACATAGCATTCTCAACGTACACCGCTCTGAAGCAGTTCTTCTTCTCAGACGTTTCGCTCTTGGCAGAGCGGTCGTGGTCGTTATGTAGTGTTTGGTTAGAAGATGTCCTTCAAGACGTCTCGCCAGTTCTCTCTGTTGGAAGTCATCTTGCTGCACTCATTCACCAAACTACCCACTGCAGCTTTAACTTGGTTAGTTCATCGCGTAGGTAACCTCCCGCGCGGTCTAGTGCCCTCCACCTTTCCCTGAAGCAGTTAAGCCGCTATATTTGTTCCCAGCTAATGTAAACGCTCCTTTGTGGCTAATGTAAACAGGCAGCCGTGCTGGCCCATAAGACGCGGAATTGATTGCGCGAAATGCATCACGACGACGACACGCCGCGCTACACTCCCTAGTCGATAGTAAACAGTTTATTGTGTCTTATAATTTATATATTTTAATGTTATTATATGTGTTTGCATGGTTGGTTTCTACGTTTGTAACGTTGAAAGTACTTAGCTGATTTCATTAAGAGTTGTAACGCCTGAATACCAATCCAATTTTTAGTTACTCTCTAGTTTTTGGTAAATAACATTCACTTAAATATTAATTAAAGAAACACAAAGATTTAAATCTAACTTAAAGTTAATTTGCGTTTGAGTAATTGGACGTAATAGTGGCAATTTTTTTTAAATAATTAGGTAGGTTTGTGAGTTCACTCTACTCGATAGAGTAGAGTTTTAGTGTTTAAATAATGTCCATTTACAACAGACTAATTATCTGATTCCGAGTCATATTTTGTGACAGATAAATCTCCTATCGATTGCCCAAACCGGATAACGAAACATAATTAAAACATTAACAAAACATTAAAGGTCTTTTATTATTACCTTTTACTATTTAGGTACTTACTATAAATAAAGCAATTAATATCGTACCTGTAATTTATGTCTCATTTGCGTTATTATTATATCGACTATTATTTCGACAAATAATATTATGCTAATGCTATTTGAATGTTAAACAGCAGCTAAATTGTTCTGGAAATAGCAACAGTGTAACGTTACAAACCGACACAAATTTTAGGTGTAATGCAGTCTCTGTATCCACCAAACATATTAATTAAAATTTGTCCCATGTAGAAATCAAACTACTTAATATGTTTTTGCACCAAACGCATGCATTTTCATTATTCATTTGATTATTACTAAAAGTATCCATTTTTGGTTCACGTATTGATAATACGTGAACCAAAACTTTATTATTTAGGTACCCCTTTTTGTCGTACTGGCCGGGTCATCACCTTCCCTCTAATATGGCGAGGGTGATGATGGCTGGCCCGTGCGTCATGCTCGTGAACGGGTGCTACTTGGGATGACTGGTCAATCTTGGCATGGCTTACATTTAATATTCAATCCAGTATTACCTTGTCGTTCAATGTGACCAGGGGGTGCATTTACCAGTTTAATTAAAATACGTAGTCAAATTACCATACTAGTTGAAACTAAATAATTGAATTCCTTGTTTTCTTTCTTTAATCTTAGTATTATATTAATTAGTTAATTTGTAATAATTACTTTGTATGGTTCTTTGGTTGCGTTGAGTGTTTAAATTGTAACTCATTCAAATAACTGTAATTATCTGGCGATTGAAAAGAGTGGCGTGAGTTTCTTGCCAGTTCTTCTCACAGCTCTACCTCGTCAGCGAACTGGCTGTATGTCAATTGGCTGACAAAATGTAATGTTGACTTTTCATACGCATCATACTTTATGATCTAAATGAAATAAATGCTTTGACTTTGACTTTGACTTTGACTTTGACTTTGACTTTAGGAAAATTGAGAGGACGGACGGAGGAGTATGAAATTACGCACATTTTTTTTTTAATTTTGTTAAAGGTAAATAAAAAATAATTGTGGTTGAATTTCGACCACTAGACAACCACTAGTTATAACGGGTGGCGCAAAAGTAAAGACCCTATTTGGTTCAGCTATAACATTTTTTCTAAATTAGAAAACTAGATTTAGATTTTTTTAAATGTATATTTGTGCCATTAAATTTCGTACCATTAGGATTTAAAGATGATGTCTTTTAAATGGTGACCTCCAGAGTTGATACACATTTGAGCCCTATTTATGAGATTTTCCTTCAAAATTGGTTATGAGTGACGAAGCGCATTTCCATCTCTCAGGGCATGTCAATAAGCAGAATACTCGGTTCTGGGGCACTGATAATCCGCGCATTATTCAAGAAACACCTCTACACCCACTAAAAGTTACTGTATGGTGTGGCATCTGTGTTGACAGAGTGATCGGACCCTATTTTTTCGAAGACGCTGGAGGCAATGCGATTACTGTCACTGGAGAACGCTACAGAACCATGTTACGTGAGTTTTTGATACCCAGTTTGGACGAATTGGGGCTGGAGCACATCTGGTTTCAACAAGACGGCGCTACGGCACACACAGCGCGCGACACTATGGACTTAGTGAGGGACGCTTTTCCAGGCCGAGTTATCTCTCGTTTTGGCGATTTGCCTTGGCCTGCAAGATCACCCGATCTGACCAGTCCAGACTTCTTTCTTTGGGGTTTTTTGAAATCTCGGGTGTATGTGAACAAGCCACAGACTCTCGCAGCTCTAAAAGAAAACATTCGTCAAGAAATAACGAACATATCGCAGGAAGTGTTACGGCAAGTTATGCAAAATGTCATAAATAGGGCTCAAATGTGTATCAACTCTGGAGGTCACCATTTAAAAGACATCATCTTTAAATCCTAATGGTACGAAATTTAATGGCACAAATATACATTTAAAAAAATCTAAATCTAGTTTTCTAATTTAGAAAAAATGTTATAGCTGAACCAAATAGGGTCTTTACTTTTGCGCCACCCAGTACTTATAATAATTGTACGTACCTACCCTTTATCACTAACTTTTATTTCTTAAAAATATGACTATATAAGTAAGTAGGAACCTTAAAAAAACTTAAAACGAATTTAAGAAAATTACTTATAAATTTGGTAAATTAAATTAATAACGTTGTTTTAAGTGAGGATCGTACTCATGACACTGTGCGTGACCTAAATCAGTTCCAAAATCAGTAAAGTAAAAACTACTATTTTATTAATAAATTTGTAAATGATCACGAATTTAATACGTCCAAAAAATGTGGAACGCTTCACGATTTTGCGTGTCATCCTTGCGCAGGGGCCATGCTAATCTTCTCTGTATCGTTCCAATTTTAGTATATGTACTGCCGAAGCAAGTACACTTATAATGACAAATTTGAGGTACCAATTCTAACAATGTTGAAAAAGTTACTTGCGCGATCTAGGATTTTGTCAATTTACGACAAAATTACGCTTAAATTTGTGAATAACTTATCATAATATGGAAGAACACGTTATTTAAAATATTTTAACTTAATTAATATAGTATGAAAATAATTATTTAAATAGAAATAAAATTATATTACAAATGTATGTCTTCAAATTCAATACAGTGCCCTCTATGATATTTTATGAAAATTATTTGCGCTGATGGCGCTAGCACTGCCATCTATGAAACAATCCATGAACTACAAATGAAAGTCAAAAATAAGATTCTAAATATTAAACAGTCTTCTCAAGATTTGTTGAAACGAACATAATAAATTAGTTTTTATTAATACAATTTTATTATTTTATTAAGATTTAGTAAACTGTAAAAAATTAAGGTAATTTTTAAATTTAACAGCGCCATCTATTTTTGTTATTATGTACTATTTAGTGGGTAAAGAACTAACTAACTTACTAAGAGTAATTCGTAAAGTATGAACGGTTTTGAAAATCACTCATAGATGGCACTATTCATACTTTCTTTTTATTGATAACTTTTAAAAGAACCTTCAGGTAAAAAGGAAAAGAAACCTTACTTATCGATTATCTTCATTTGCTATGTACATTCGATACAATTTAAGAAATTAAAATATCATTCATTGCTAAACAATTCTGTCTAAAATTAAAAAAAAACGTACTTACATTATTATTATTCTGTCCAAGTATCACGCTTCGAAATTATTTATTAAAATCATTTATTTACTCTATCCAAATATTAGTTGAAGAACATCATCTTCAGCTAAAATTATTAAGAGTCTGGAAGTGAGTGAGAAACTTAATTATGATATATTACAAAACATAGTTACATTTACCTACTTACAACAATAGGTACCTATTCTACGGACTATTGAAGTAGAAGATGCAATGAGTGTCTGAAGCCTAGCATCAGTCATTAGTCATCACTAAACACAACAGATATAAACATTAATAAGCTTTAATATACGGCAACGTACTTATATTGCTGTAATTGTCGAGTGGGGATGGGAGGTGTCCCGGGATTTCATCGGGATTATTTTTTTACCGACCTTTGTATAAAAGATGTTAATTAGAAAATTAGGCCAGTATCGCTAAGGCTGTATGTACAAAATTATATAACGGAGTACGGACACACACAAAGTCCCTATACTGGTAAGCTTCAGAAACAAATAGGTATTAATTTTGGATGAAATTAAACATAAGGTAAAATACGGCATTCAGCGTAGTAGTAACCCACTAGGTAGAAGGTTACGATAACCGCTAGTCAAACTTAATTACCTTCCTTGCATTCGGCAGTCGGGCAAAAAGATCAAAATCCAATGACATTGTATAATAATTCCTTTGGCACAGGAGCAGTGCGTGTGACTGCTATGCAGGAGGCTGTGAGTTCGCGACGTATTTTTGTATATTCAAAAATTTGTTACAAGTCTTTGTGTAGTAGTGTCAGGTATTTGAACGTTTGTGGAGACGAATGAAGAAGAGGACATCTTTGTCATTGGTCTCTTTATCTAGCGACAAAGGTGTCATCTAGTGCATTAAAAATGTACTAGTTTATAGTAGTTAATAGTAATAAATATTATTATTGTTCTCTCACTTGGTAATTACTTACCTATAGAGTTAAGTATATTGCCTGCTTTACTTTGCATGCTACTTGAAATTATTGTAACTTACAAAATTTTTGAATAACTTGGCGATTGACAAGAGTGACTTGAGTTTTATGCCATTTCTTCTCACGGCCTACCCTACGTCAGTAAACTGGCTGTGGGTTAATTGGCTGACATTTTGTCATTTTTAACGTTCATAAATGTTAATTCAATTAACCCAAATGAATAAATATATTTGGCTTTTAACTTTAATAAACACTTAGAAAAACGTCAAGGAACTTAGTATAAGGTACACGAAATAATAATCTAAATTAAAGACTTGTGGTTTATGAGTTTAATGCCCCTTCAACTCAGTACAGATGTATTTCGTCCAGAACACAATAGTCATTTAATAATAGGTATAAGCATTTTAATCTCGTTTTTATGCTTATAAAGCAGGACTGCGATGAATCTCAATTAAAACTTTTATGTTAAAACTCGAGCTTAATGAGTTTTAAAATTCCAATGATGTGTGTTATTGTTGGGTTTTATTTTAGAAAATTTTAATTATAATTTAAATCCTAGAAATTCACTTTTGATTTTAAAAAGTACACCTATAAATGCAATTTAAGTTTTTGTTAAAACGTAAACGTTACCAAGTTACTATAAACTTATAACTTACTAGCACTAACAAATATTAAATTTGTGGACTGCAGAAATATTTGCCTCGGATTGAAATCGATAGCCTGGTAAGTACTAAACCAAAAACATTTATATTTATTTTATATTTATAAACAGTATTATAAGAGTGCTATGAAATAATATTTATTTATTTGTTATGTAAGTCAAAACGGACGAACGCTGCAATCCAGCGTGACCTAGTTGCCTTTTATTGTTTGGTACAGTAGGTCTGTACCTTCATCAAAGGCAGGCTTTAATTTACTTAGTCTTCTCGTGCTAGAATATTATTCAATATTTACGAGAATATCTAATAAATTCTAGATTTATGGAACTACAAGTATATTAAACAATTAAAAAAAGGGTCTGCGTCACATGGGTATAAATTTTCGACTAGTCATCCAGTGGATTGGTGGAGCAAAATGGAATAATTCAATGATAATGCGGTGAAAACAGAACTATCAAAATGATAATAATAATCCGTTATTATTCGACTTCTTTGGGTGAGAGCAATGTCCAGCAGACTGATATACCAAAACCAACAAAAACTTCCTCCTTCCCTTTCCTTTTCCTCACCTCCCTTAATCTCCTTACCTACCCTCTCCCTTTACGGTAGGCAGCAGCCTCGCAGAGCCCCTGGTATTGCACGAGCTATGTCAGAGACTCCGAGTCTTTCACGAGCGACAGTTACCACTTACTTATTAGGTTGGTTGTTTGCTCGTCTGTCACTATCGGCAATAAAAAAAAACTACATAGTTAGCCTAAACCAAGTGATAGTTTATACCTCTATATATATAAAATCATATAAGAACGATGCACATAAGCTCACGCCTCATAACAACATCCCGCACATTTCCCGTAAATCCCGGTATGACAGTTCGAAGCACTAGCGAAGAAACATAACACTCAATTCTACCCCTTACGTTCTCAACGTATGAAGCTATATTACAGCTATTAAGTATTATACTGTACTGTGTACTGTATCTAAATTGTCAGATAGAATGAAGAATAGTGGGAGAAGAATGTGGTTTGAATGATGATAGCTATTGTTAGTCCAAGACCAAAAGACTTTAATAAGCAATAAATACTAACATTCGCAGATGTGATTATTGAGGAGTCTAGGTATGAGTAGACCAAAGGGGTGTAGGAAGGAAGGTCGTAGAGGGTCGACGTATTTTGAACTGGTAAAAAAAAATGCCGTGCATTGTAAGTTTGATTACTAAGCGTTTATTTTCTATTAAAAAAAATGAAATGTGGGTGGTTAAGCACCTCTGCCTGCTCTGCTCGGGGTTATGAGGCGTTAAGCTATGTATGTATGTTATCTCTTTTACGTGAGCTTTTCTTTTTAAACAAACAAATTCTAAATCATCATCAAAATATCAATAAAAACGAATAATATAACTACGCTATCATATTATTATTTAACCCTCTAAAAATCTTTTCGCCCCCTCTATCATTAAGTTTGCCGGCACGTGTCTTAGTAAAACACATTAATATCAACATAAATAGAGATATTAGTTTGTTTGTACTGATATAATTATCAAGTAATCCCCGCCGCCGTAGGGTGTTGTCATGTGCAGTATGGGAAAAAACGTGTGAGTCTAATTTTAAACATAACAAGAGAATAGATGTCCACTCAAAAAACAAAAAAGTCATTTGTTTTAATTTTCATTTATTCTATTGTTATTGTAAGGTGCCGTCTTCGACCGAGTATTATAGAACTACCACATAATTATTTTCTCTGTGTAGTAAGGCGACTAAAGTTTGACTTGTGAAGTACCTAAAAGATAATTTAATTAGATCAAATTAAACTAATTATCTATGCTTTTAGCATGCTTTTAGGTACATCACGTGTGATTTAACAGATGATTAGTTAATTTATCGTTGATCGACCTTTCAGAAACTGGGTGTAAATAGCGGACAATAGCGTAAATATGATGTTGTCACCAATCTGCCAAGCGTTGAGACTATTTCAAACTACTTACTTTAGAAGACACTTATTTGAAATTGTACCCCTTTCTACTCGAGTACGACGATAAAGATTAAATTTAAGTATTTTGAATCAGCCTAATATATATTCATCAATTTCTCAGACAAAGGTTTTTACAGCCACGGACATCGAAGTGAGTGAAATAGTTCCGTTTTCTTAAAATATTAAGTGCTCAAGTCCCATGACCGTACTGCATTCAACTTTTAAGACTACTGTAAAATCACTCAATTAAAAAACGTATCGGCGATCAATGCAACATTAATACGTATTTTATGGGTGACTAGTTACACCTGCGTATGCGGTCACCATGAAATTGCGTAACGAACCCCACGAGGTAAGATCCCCATTACTTCTACTAATGGAATATTGGCTTCCATTTGATGAACTAATAAATTGCTGTTGATAGCGGTTTTAAAAATTACTTTTATATTTTTTTATAGTGTTTAAAAGGTGAATAAAACACCCCATCTGATGTTACGAGAAAGTGTTTACCATAGTCAATGGACTTCATTTTTAAGCATTTTTCAGAAGAAACTGTCATTATGTTAAGAGAAAGTCTAAAGCTAGAAGACTCTATACTATTTAAAGCGGAAGAGTTTGTTTGTTTGAACGCGCTAATCTCTAGAACTACCAGTAGGATTTAAAAAAAATATTTTTGTATATAGTGCAGTTCTCGAGGAAGGTTATAGGCTTTGTAACATCACGCTACTTGCGACGAAAGCAGAGCAGTAAGCAAAAACGCGGGTGAAACCGCGCCGCGGAATGCTAGTCAATAAATAAACATGCTTTTCTTTCCATTTTATTTTTACACGAAGGGTAATTAAACCCATGACATTTAACTTAATAATATCCTTGACGTTAATATTCATATACCTTGCTTGCCAAACTTAATAACAGCGCATATTTGAATAAAGTTGTTATCTCAGTTTTATGCGGTACAAAGTTTGAACATAGACAAAACCTCGGTAGCGCAGTGGAATAAGGTGCTACTGATGTGAAGAGGGTTTATTCTCAGACACGACAAAACGACGTGATTCATGTATATTTGTATTGTAGCCCTGGTGTCTTAGTGGGTTAGTTAATTATGTTTGAACTCTGAGGCTAGTGGGAACAAGTCCTGTATAAGTACTTACCAGTAGCGAAGAGTGACGTTTTGTAAGAGGGAAGCCGGTGCAAAAATTGCTTAGCTTGAAGCACGACGTATGGTCTATTTCTACACTTTAATAGATAATTTAGTCTTTGTGATTAATCTCAAAGGGAAGCCGGTAGGAATCGGGTTATATGGACCCTTCGCCACTGGTACTTACCTTGCTTAATACTTTCGGTTTATGAATAGTACTTTTTTTTCTACTAGCCTACCAAAGTGACTCCACCCCGCCTGATGGTAAGCAGTCAGTGGAATCTAAAAGTGGTGGCCACCATACCATCTTCTTAAACTGCTGGTATGGTGGCCTCCACTATGGCGGCTGGGAATGGGGTTAGGGGAAGGGAATGAGGGAGGTGAGGAAAGAAGAAAGGGGGGCAATTGGGCCTCCGGTGCTCTTACTCACCGAGCGAAACGCAGTAGTACGGATACTACTACTCTTACGTCGATCTTCTATGAGAGGGTAGTACTTCCCCGGACGATCCGGCCCATTCATGCTGAAACCAGCGTGGATCTACTACCGTCGGAGTAGTCTTAAAAAAAGGTTCAATTAATTAATATGACTAGAAAGTTAAAGTTGAAGCCATCCTTAATCTAAATGTCAAGCTATCACAGACTTAATTGCCTGACTTTATAGAACTTTAACGTGTGTATATAAGAAAGTTTGGAGTTAAGAATATATTGTGTGATAAAACTCTGTGTTGTTCTTCGTTGGTTATTTCAGGAATTTGTTCTTT
Source organism: Parascotia fuliginaria (assembly GCA_963082885.1). NCBI lineage: Eukaryota > Metazoa > Arthropoda > Insecta > Lepidoptera > Erebidae > Parascotia > Parascotia fuliginaria. The sequence continues at coordinate 1,478,961 of OY720180.1, read as the reverse complement.
CATAACTTTAGATACCTATATTGTCAATTATGTAAAGTGAAGATAATAAAACCTTATTTAAAATTGTTAACATACTTTGCATAATTTAGGTTAATTAATTATTGAATAACCAACATATGTAGGTTTAAGTAAGCTTTTTGGACCTAAAAGCTTCTATGAGCATCGCAGCATCGCAGCAAAGTTCATCCATATTACCTGGACACGATCTCATCTAGCACGGTTCGTTTCCAGCATTCATTCCTCCCATGTTACGTGCAGGTTCTGGAACGAAGTGCCAGCTGCGGTTTTTCCAAGCGCTATGACATGTCCTTCTCATGACAAACGAGGTTTAAAGAGAACATTAATATCACGGTAGGCAGCGGCTTTGCAGAGCCTCTGGCATTGCAGAAGTCTATGAGCGACAGTTACCACTTACTATCAGTTAGGCTGTTGGGTCGTTTGCCACTGTATGCAATAAAACAAAACCTCGTGAGCGCTCTATCAACGCTACGTCTTCGAGTTCATGGTCACAACTCCTGAATGTTTTAAATCGATTTAAGAAAGTTGGTGGACATTCGATGCATAATGAAACCACTTCATGTGTTTAGGAGAAATTTTAATTTTAGTGTCGCTGTATTATCCTTGCCTGTATCACATTTGCATGCTACTTGAAATTGTAACTTACAAAAATTGTTATAACCTGGCGATTAAAAAGAGTGGCCTGAGTTTCTTGCCAGTTCTTCTCAAGGCCCTACTTCGTCAGCGAACTTGCTGTAGGTTAATTTGCTGACATTTTGTAAACTTTGACGTTCATAAGTGTTAATTTAATTAACCTATATGAATAAATATATTTTCATTTTCATCCAAAGGTAGAAAGTACACTGCCTAATGTCGTAATTTCAATTTCAATTTCAATTTATTTCATAAATATAAATTACATTTTATTACAAATAAGTAGTTCCCTTTGGTCCCAAACTAAGCTAGTGCTTGTATCTTGGGTACCATCGGGATTACAATTTTCAATATATATCTTACAGACTATCATACATACATTATAATATAAGTATACTACACACTATTTAAATAAAAGTTAATCAATAAATACCGTTGTGCCTGTCGGTCAGTGTTAGTTCCGTTGTCTCGCAGCCTGCCCCGGAACCGCCGGAACACCACGCCCTTCGACCAGACTTCTTCTTTGGTGAAGGTTTCAAGAGCCTTTGTCGGCACACGCGCTACGAACGACTTGAAGTTCACGCTGTGACGTGACTCTAAAGGCTCTACCCTCACGATGTAAGTGGCATTAACCTTGATGTACTCCACGAGGTCCTGAGTCGTTGTGGAGTGACGCAGAATTTAAACGCTATTTGCATACAGTTAAAGTACAATTTTGTCTTGCAAGTTACTTAAGTACATAAATACTAGAACCCTACTCTTTGAACCAAGGACAACTTATTCATAGATATAAAGCAGAAACTTTGACTTCTAATTTTAAGTGTAAAAAGCAGATGAGAAACAGTAGTCTAAGTTTATTAGTGCTTATATATATTTATGTAGGTATATTTAACATAATATATATTTATAAATAAATTCAAAAATAAAATAAATTTTCTATAGGTTCATTTAGAATCGTGTTCAACACTGTACTTTGTTGGCTTTTACCGTGAGGTAGACAATTATTCATAAAAAATTTCATAATATTATCGTAACTCTATGGATCATTTTCCTAAATAAAATGTAGTTTAGACTACCTAGGTATATCAGCTGTATTGTTATATAAAACGTGAATTGGCTTAAGAGTTTGGAATACCTGTGTATTATTAGATTTCTGTTATAATTTTATTGTTACCTCACCCTGCACCTGGTGCCCAAGCTTAACTTATACAGATATATTTCTGTAAAGCTCAAAGAATCTTACTTTTTTGTTCACGTAAAATTAACGAAAAATTTCGTAAAGGAAGACGTTTAAGCTTAATATTATATGCCATATTTTTAACTTTGCCTACACACGGAGAAAAGTTAACAAGTTTTATATTGGAGTAATTTGATTCTTGAAGTGGCAACACTTAATAAATCTTTATTTTCTTAAACTGATTTGATTGGATTTGATATCAAATAGCAATAAAAATAAAAAAAGTTAAAAATTGGTTTTTAAGACACTGTCAATACTGTCATTTTTAATAACATAGAAAAGACAATTTATTCATTTATCACCACGCCAGCTCATGCGGATTGGCGATTTCAGATTTATATTTTTAACCGACTTCCAAAGGAAGAAGTTCTCCTAGGATAGTTCAGGTTTCCTCGTTAATTTTTTATACTTATTACATTTCAGAGGCACGTTGATGTTTTCCCAGTTTGCAATATCACAAACTTACAGCGACTAAACCTAAAATAATATCATCCAAATCTTGCAGGCTGTAAGTACAAAGCTTATAGCCAGGTCGTAAGCGCCGTCAAATTAGGAGGTAACGCTTAACTAGGGCTTTTAATAGCTTTTGGCCAACATTATGGGTATTAAACAATTTAGCAACCGCTTTAACATCGTTTGAAATAACGGTTTGAAAGATGTGGTGTAATGCAAATTATAATTTAAAATGTTCTGTTGAAACGCTAACAAAATTAATATACCTAAACATTTATCTGTCTCTTTAGTTACAGGTTTTTGTTTTTCAATTAATGAGACAAGGCAATTATTATCATAAGAATAATGACGTTAATAACTTGGAAACTATCAAAACGATGATCTGAAGAAATACCCAACGAGCACACTAGTGGCAATGGCAGCTTATTTTGTAACTTTCAGCTGTAAAATAGCGGTTTAAGGGTTAAAAAAGCAGTTCAAAGTTGCGTAAGTGCGTCCGGTAACGTCTAAAGTTATAGAAGTTACTAAAAGTGCTAGAACCTGAACCAAATGCAACTTTGGCATTTACAGTAGTTCCCAGTAGAACTCATTTGCTGCTTACACCTTTATGTGAGAATTAAGAAGATCATTCTGCTACCTACAGCTGCACAGTGGTTTCTATTGTAACTTTTATATGCTACTTGATTAGAGAATGGGGTTAATTGTAGACTGTTTGCAGCAACTGTATATGAGTTACAGTAGCAACTATTACACTACTACAAGTTTGATTAAAGAAGTAATAGATGCTCTTATGCACATTATAGTTAGAAAAAAACATCAGTGTAACTGAAGACTATATTGAATCCCTAGATAAGCAAGATGAGCTGCCTTTAGTATTACAATAGACATAACATGTTCCTTAACGATGCTTTTCATTTGAGTCCATTCAGGTTGGACAGAATCGTCCATTTTGCAAAGTTTTTTTTTTTTGGCCATCTTAAAATGCCCCTCTTTTCCTACCCTGAAGGGCAGATTGACAGCTCTGCCTTGTTGCCATTTAATGTTTTTACTATTTTAAAAGGCATTCTGTAATAAAATAGTAATAGATAATAAGTATTTAAAATGTTTAGACTTCACTAAAATTACTGTATCTTATTTCTAATGGCATGTATTATATTATATTATGTATTAAAAACAACCTTTATTATCATGTTTATATAGAAATATCAGTAAATTCAAGTATCGCAGTTAAAAGCGTTAGGTAATGTGGGATATCGTTTTAAAACTTAAGACGCGTAGCATTTCTGTGTTGAGTAAAGGTTTTTCAATAAGGATCACGGACCTCCAGAACGATAACCATACGAATAAGTGACAGATATTATACTTAGTCGTGTAAAAGGAAGTATAGCAACTCTTTTGTGACTGTGAATTGCATTAGAGGATCAAAAATCGCTTCAAGCTTTACAAAGGAGAAAATTAGCACTCTAATTATCACAAGTGAATTATTAGAGCCTAAACTGCAGGTTATGACTACATAACAATGACGCCATGATTTTTAAGAAAACGTGAAAAATTGAAATAGTTGAGATGATTGTGATGACGTTAAATTGTTTAATTTACACTAAATTTACCATCAAACAAACGGCTACTTCTAAATAGTAAGTTGCCGACACATAATAATACGGCAGTAAATTCTACTCCGTATAACCAATAAAAATTATCACACCTATCTTTTGATTTTAATAAAACCCTGAAAGCGCGTCAAAGATACTCGAAAATTATCTTATATATCCACAGTAAACTGGACAGCGTTTTAAGCCACTTTATATAACTTACTAATACATAATTCAAACTGTAACATACTTTTGTTTTATTTTAATGATGGCGACGAAAACCTATATTATCATAAATTGACAAATGAATAGAATAAAACTTCGTAATCAAATCATTCGTTCAAAGCAGTTCAAATTAAATCATTCAGAAGAAGCGCCACTAGAGCTATAATATGGTGTTTTTTAATTGTTATAGCTCTTGAAGCACCTTTAAGCAACCGTTGTACAGGTTAAAAAGAACTTATGGCTGCATAATATTGTGCCCAAATGGCGCTAAAGCGGCTGCATTATGTCTGTAGTAGACCCTCTACAGCTTACGTATAATAATAATTAATAATTAATAATAATAATCGGATACGCTCCAAAGCCCTAATGCAGCATAATTGTGCTAGTTGGGAGTGACATTTGTAATGAAAGAGGCAAAGAACTGTAGGAAAATAAAGAGAGGAGAGCTTTACAGGCTTTACTTAAAATCAATACAACTTTATATCTGTAGATATGTATAACTAGCTTTCTGTGGCACGGTTTCACTCGCGTCTTTGTTTACTAATCTGCTACCGTCGCCAGTAGCATGATGTTACATAGTCTATAACATTCTTCAGGAACTGGGCTATCCAACGCAAAAATTATTTTTCAAATCCGCCTGATACTGTTCCAGAGCTTAGCGCGTTCAAAAAAACAAAACAATTTTTCCGCTTTATATAATAGTATAGATATTCCAAAAAATATCGCTTTTAAAAGACCTAAACCTTAAAAATCTAAAAAAATCCGTTACACTATGCATATTCAAATAAAGAATTTAAAAATCAAATTTATACGTCAAATTTGAATACCGAAACTTTGCAATTCTAAAATCGGTTGCAGATCCACTAATTCGATTTATTTATCGGGTCGCAGACTCCTGGACTAGCGGTCTATTAACATGAAATGCATCTTGTTTGTTTCAATGATTCATACATATTTAAATTGAATAAGTTACTACCAGGCTCACAATTTCTTGTTGATGAATGAAATTGTTGTTGGCATGAAAAAATGTACAGAAACATATTTTATATAAATTATGTACATTATTGTACTTACATGTTAAAATGATAGGTAAGTATATACCTACTGCATTTCTAATTTTAGCTATAAAAATACCAGTAGTATTATTCTGAAACATTTTTAGACGTCAAAATTAGAACAAAACAAAATTTCCTATAACATCATTATTCAAATCGACAACAGGTATTATGAATTACGAAACAAACACCCCTCGGAAAAAAACCACTTAACGAAAATGTTCAAATCAAAATACGCCTTACGCGTTAAGCAATAGAGTGGAAACTTTAATGCTAGTATAGAGTACGGTGTAATTGAAAAAAGAAGGAACATAATAATGGTTGAAATGAAATTGCGTATGGAAATATTTAAGTAATTTTTCTTCACAAAAAATATTGGACCACATTAAATTTAAAATGGATCTGTATCTGAGTTTGTTCAGGCAGAAGTATTGTAAGTATAGAAATTATTTTTGGTGACGTTATTATCTTTTCAGATTTTAAAGGTCAAAAATGGAATTGACTGTTTGCAACGTACACTATGGTTAGTGATAAGCACTGCTCGTGCATTACGAAAGCCCTTGGTATTAGAGTCTACGCTTAAAACAGAAAACGCTACATCAGTGCAAGCTACAATCTATTCTGCACGCAATAGAATAAAATAGAATATTCTTTATTGTAAGTACACCAAAACAATATTGAATTTCTAAATCATTAGGTAAAAAGAAACATTAGCACTGACATGGATACAATGACATACAGTACAATGGGCGGTCTTATCGCTTAAAGCGATTTCTTCCAGACAACCTTTAGATGGATTTTGATGTTGAAAAGAGGCATATTGTCACTTTTAATAGTGTCCTAAGACTAACCTAAGACATACAGTAATCCGTCTTCATCACGGTCAAAAATGACTTGATTATGTTTTCTTGGCAATGTTCTAAAAATGTATCTGTATCTGTAAATTTATATTATCTAATTAATAAACTATTTGGTGGACAGCATGTTTCTTTACCTAAGTGAAAACGCAAATCTTATCAACAGGGAGTGCTACAACGGTTGGCACTAGTTTAAAAACTGATAAACTTTTTAACTAATGGACATACTTTCTAATTTTACCATTCTAGAATAACAATTTTATCCATATATAGATAACTGTTCCAAGTTTGGTAATCACCATGACAAATATATCAGAATTTATTAAACAAAAAGCAACGACAAATTGTAAGTTCAAATATCATTCCCATTCACAAATAATAAAACGATGTTCCTGATGTTCCCTGCTTTATTCTCGTCAAGGCAATCGCATTCAAACCTCTTGTATTTCACGAGCAATTTCTCAATCTTGCACACTTCGAGTATGAGTTTATACAAAAGACGTGAAGATGATACAATAGAACAATTGTATACAAGTGTTTGACGAATCACCGTTTGAGAGTACTTCTCATTCATGGGATTTGTACGCTCGGCCGCCATTATGATTGTTAGTGCGAAATAATGGTTAATTTATGTCAACTCGTGACGAATTGGTTGCTATTGTAACTATTGGGATTTGATCGAGAATTGGGGCTGGGAACAGTTAATCGATTGTACTTTATTGTATTGATAAATTTTATTGGGTCTAAGAATAACGGTGATGAAGTGAGGTCATGAAGTGAAGAGAGTTAGGGCACAGAAAGACTTTCAGTTAAGCAATTCCATAGTTTGGTGCAGTACGTAAAAAAATCAAGTAGAAATATAGAGCAATTTAAGTGTTAACAATAAGTAAGTACCTTCGTAAATAGAGCAAAATCTAAAATGCACCGTACATTTCTGCAAGCTACTCGGAAGTTACCGACGAGCGAAGATTGTTTTCGACAAGAGCCGTCAATGTTAGCATGGTATCCAATCCGAGTTTCAGTGTACGAATCAAAGTGCTCTTGTACAGTTTGAGAGACTGAGTCCACTACACGAATACGGTTAAGATTTTCCTTTAAATTTACCTTTTACCTTTAAATTCTTCTTGTTCTAGACAAAATACTCTTAATAGGAATACAGTATTAAGATGCGCTATTCAAACGTTAGTTAACATTAAGTTATGTTTAAAGAAGGAATATTTTTATATTTCTTGCGCATATTTTGCACACCCAGACAAAGCACACCTAAAGTATTCCACTTAGGACACCCTTCACATATAAATTTTTATTTAAAGCCCACCTACGGGTGTGTATATGAAAAACAGCGTGATGCTATGATATCCTATGTTTATACCAATAAAACACATTTTGTGTAAAATTTATAAACCTAACTAGAATACTCAATTTCCTTCAAAATTTGTAGTCACATATTATTTGAAGCTTAAAGGTTTATAGCTTTTACGGCCAAGGTATAGCAATATTGTAGCCACAAATGCCTCGATAATGTCAGGTGCTCAACAAAATTGATTGGACACTCAATGTACCGGAAAATTGCGATAGACTTGTGGGTATTATTTTATAAATTACATGTTTGTGATATTAATACTTTATGGTAATGAAATTGAGTGACAGCTGGATATTGGTAACTAAAAGTTTATAATCTATACAATACCGAGTAAGGAAGACGCCGCGCCGGGAAACGTCTGTCTGTTTGAAAAAGATAATTTCGAGAACCGTTTAATGGATTTCATACAGTCAGTGTTATAAGTATATAGCATTTTTCATGCAATATATATCACACCACGCCAAAATGACGCCTTTGCTTCTTCATATCTGGAGCTACAACACAGATTAGATCATTTATTTTTGTATTTAATTTTTCGAGGTAGTTTGTATAACTTCAAGGTACGAACCACGGAAGTGGAGCAGTAACCGAAGATGTAACGTAATGCGGATAAGCATAAGGAAGCGTCATAAGACGACTCAAATTGACCGTTGGAAGAGATTCAAAAGTGGACATGAGTTTGTATAAAAAAATGTACTATTGTTACGGGTGTGAACTTATATAGGTTTCCAATAGAGCTAATAAAATTAAAAATATTATATAAAAATCTCCTAAAAATTCTTGTACTACGTTTTGTTTTTATACATTTCCACCATTAATAGTACCATTCACAGTTAATAAAGGGCCTTAAAGGGGCTCTTATATTTATTTCTTAAAAAAATAAAACAAACAAAACATTTTAAATCTTTAAATTTAATTTTGAATTTAAATACCATACAGTCAAAGGCTAATTGTGATCATTGTTTTCCATCAACAATACTTTACAATAGCAACATTTGCACATTTGTCATTTCCGTATCGAATTTGACAGAAGTGTTTGTCAAACAGATTTAAATGATCATTTATTTTGTCAAATGAAACTAGTTCTTTTGGTCACGCTTACGGTAATGATGGTAGGGGAATGATACTACAAACTTTAGAACATTGAGTATTACTTTTAGAACTGGACTTTTAGAAGGCTTAGTAATTTTGTACCTACCTTTGTTCCATTAAATCTTGAATTGAAATAAAAAGGCTTTTAATTAGTAAATTATTGTATATTTGTTTTGCCTAATCAAATTTCATATTTTATTGCTGGTAGATGGGTAAGCAAGCCACGGTAACTACTCATTATCATCAGCGTCATTATAGTTATGGATTTTGAAAGCTCCAGCCGCAAAGGCCATATAAAACTTCCTCTTTAACCACTTAATAAATTGAAAACTCTGTACTTGACAAATATGGAGATAATATGCAAATCGTGTTATATTTCTCACGGTAGTAGATCCACGCTGGTTTCAGCATGAATGGGACTGAATCGACCGGAGAGGGAAGTACTACCGTCTCATAGAAGATCGACGTAAGAGTATTTAGTACTCGTAAGTACTATTGCGTTTCGTTCGGCGAGTGAAAGTGCCGGAGGCCCAATTTCCTCCCTTTTCTTTTTCCTCGCCTCCCTCAATCGTTTTACCTACCCCTTCACGGTAGGCAAAGGTTTCGCAGAGCCCCTGGCATTGCAGGAGCAATGCTATATATATAAATATAATAAAATATATATTGTGTGGTTGTTGTGGTACATATTATTATTATTATTATATCTACATAAATTCAGTTGACTGAGTGACAGCGAATCCATGAAGAGCAGTGACGCAGGTGCCTGACCTGAGTTACAGTCTGTTTTTCTACTCATGTGCCTGAGTTGAATATTCCTGCCGCTTTCTCATGTGATACCACCGTCATTCTACTAAAAGCTTACCTTTTTATAAATTACCACAGACATTTTTTAATACAGCAAGTAATTAAAAAATAAAAAGTCAGTAAGCCGATTACAAAAAGTTAGATGAAGTTTTAAATTTAATTTACGTCTCTTAGCCGGTAGACGAGCCGAGAATAAATCTTGAGCAATCGTGAGTTTCTGTTCCGATTATCGTAATTAGTAGTTATGTTTATTAAATAAATTATTGGTGAGATTGTATTAGAAAGTTTCAAGGTAGATAAATAGTAGTATTAATAAGGCAAGCGCTATAGATATTCGCACTAGCTATAGGTATTAAACAAACTTAATATTTAAAAATAAGCCATTAATTTAAAATCTCTTTTGCCAGAAGTAAACTGAGTTAAATGATACTTATGTAAATACCATCAACAAATAATTATCTTCCCACCCTAATTGCTGACCAAAAAATCACATAGACAAATAAATCAAACATTACAATAGAGAACGCACTTGATGACAGTTCAATCGTAAACGAGAACTGGCTGATGAAAAACAAATTCCAAATTCAGAGTTCGAAATTCAAATAGATACCAATGAAAAGATGCCGCGTGGCCAACAATATGGTAGGATGTCTAGATTGCAGTTTTGAAAATTGATTTATTCTATTTAGTACCTTATTTCTAACACAATAAAATGTATATTGAATATCCTGTCACTTTATCTAATGCGAATTTATTGTTGTATTTTAATATGAGTGTCATGATAAACAAATTTATGTATGCAGTTGAATAAATCAGTGTCTATCTAACTTCAACTTTATTCCTTAGAAATAAAGTTGCAATTTAAAATAGAATTACTTGTAACAGCAAAATGGGTCTTGTGTACTAGTATGGCTGCCACGCGGCAAAGCGTCCCTCCATAGATAATAAATGCTTTTGGCAAATAATTACGTTATTTGATTTTAGATGGATGATGGTCGTAGGGCAAACATTAGGAATCCGTACGTGGGAGATTTAATAAGCGTGTTGCATTGCGTTTTAGGGATGATCTAATAAAATAAAATGATTAAAATAACATTTATTTGTTCTATAAATTGTATGTAATAAAATACCTGCTTATTATATTTTTATACATTAGTGTAATTTGTTGTAATTTATTATTATTTTCAAGTTGCCAAGCTTAGGTGTAGTTTTGCTGAAGTGTCCCGTAACAAAGACCTTGTTTCATAGTAAGGAATATGTAAAAGTTCTAAAGGTATTATAAATATAAATAAGTACTTAACTCTAACAGTTTCACTGATTTTTATACAAGGCAAAATAAAATAACAAAATAATGGGTATACGGTGTAATTTTACATGTCGTACTTTTCGAGACGTAGACTTGTAGAGTTTCGTAGACCGTAGTAAGAGCGGCTCACAAATGATAAAGATATTATTAGTATCATAGGTGTCTCGGTGATAAGAGTAGATAAGTCTGTTATATTTAAAACTCATGAATAAGTTTTACTTACATTTTAACAGACTTCATATAGGAGTAGGTTCTCAATTCGGGTCGTTAAGTTTTTATTTTGTAACTAACAGACCCGGCGAACTTCGTTCCGCCTAACAGTCGATCAACATTACTTTATTTTTCTTAAAAAAAAAAGATTTTTTCTAAAATAAACGTGGCCTAAGATACTCCATAATACATCAGCTACCTGCCAATAAAAGTCCCGTCAAAATCTGTCCAGCCATTCCAGAGATAAGCCGGAACAAACAGACAAACAGACAAACAAAAAGAAAAATGTTATTTTGGTATATATACCGTATATATATTCATATACATGTACTAAAAAACGGTTATTTCAATATTACAATTTTATTATATGTATAGATTAAGTTTTTTACGCAATTTTTCCGCGAATTATGGTTAGATTTTAAATGAATTTTCATTTAATTTTGATGGCAATTGGTTTAGCGCTTTTTGAACATAGATGATGTTTTGGTTTGTTCACTACTCTATTTATTATTTTTATTATTTTTATTGTACTTTTAGTTTTTCGTTAATGTTGAACTTATAGGTACAGTTTTAAAGTAGGATTTTGTTTTTTTGTTCTTAAAATTAATTATAGGTATGTTTTTTTTATTTTATTATTTAACTTTAGAATGTATCACTATGAATATAATATAAATAGATGCCTACCTTATCTATCATGTAATTATATTGAATACGAGTAAATAATATTAGTTTGAAAATTTCTTAATAAACTTAGAATTTTTATCGCCAAAAATAATATTTAATTAAAGCAAGTTCTCTCAATAGGTATTAAATTCTTTGCATCACAAACCAAACTATGCTTTTATTAGTGACAAGCACATGTGTCCCCTAAATTCTTTATCGTTTGAAATTGTTCGAGCTCTTAATTACATTACTAAGGCTTAATATTATGTTCTTTTTCATTTTAATGGTATTATAAAATAATAGTGAAATATTTATATTTAGAATACGAGAGTACCTACTAGTCCAATGATAATAACTTGCACTTTACACAGCAGAAACGTATTTTTTTTACATCAAAATAATTTTTACCTACAGACGTAAGTAAAGTAACATTTTCTTTTTTTAGAACTAATTTATTTACAATGTATTACTTACTTTATTGTTCGTAAAAAGACCTATAGAGAATATCATAGTTCACTAAATAGAACAAATGACGTGTCTAACTGAAAGAAAATAACCGTCGCTACTTCATAATTTAACTCATAACTGATTCTTGATAAGACCTCTTTTGCGTTACAGATGTAAGGCTTGTACAGTCTTCAGCCGTATCATATATCTATACTATTATATAAAGCGAAATAGTTTGTATATTTGTTTGAACGCGCTAATCACTAAAACTACTAGTCAGATTTGAATAATTCTTTTGCGTATGATAGCTTAGTTCTTGAGAAATGTTAAAGGCTATGTAACATCACGCTTCTTACGACTTGAGCAGAGCAGTAAGACGCTAAAGCTAAGCTAGTATTATATAAACCGGAAGAGTTTGCTTGTGTGATTGCAGTCGGAATTGAATAACTCTTTCTGCGTATGATAGCCCAGTTCTTGAGGAAGGTTATAGGCTATAACATCACGCTACTGGCAACGGGAGCAGAGCAGTAAGCAATGACGTAGGTGAATCCGCGCCACAGCATCTAGTTTGATATAAATCTGTTCGTTTTGAAAGGCGTACGTGGAAATTGATATATAACTAAGGTATAGCAGCATAACAGTAATGGTAAGGTGCTAACCCTTAAAAGTGTACAGCCACCGCTCACCTAACTCGACACCAGCAAAATGGCGTGCCTACGTTTATTGAACAAATTTATAAGTTTATGCATAATTATATAATCACACACCTACGCTCTAATTACGTTTATGTTAGCGAAATTGCGTAAACTTAGCTTAACTTAGCGTTCACTAAGTTATGTTAAATTCAAGATGGAGTAAACAACGCGCTGCTTAATTATGTAAGCCTTGCTACATTATTTAGCAGGATATTAGCTTAATAATTATAATATTGTATGTTAATTAGAATTGGTCTAAATTGGAATCATTATTTATTTATTTAAAAAGACAACGCCAGGGAACAAAATATGTATCACCGGGTACTTTACAAGAGAATGCACTTATTTTGACTTTGTAAACAAAAATAAAAAATACTCCTCTTCTTCTCAACTTAAGACGGCACGAACATTGCTTAGTACAAACAACGTTAATTGTAGTGTATTTATTTATTTACTTAAGGATCTCCAACAAAGGCAGTACACATCTTAATCACAATTTTTTACACATACACATTTATAATTTTTTATCTGTATACTACTCCAATTACAGGAGACCACATCATGCATAATTATATTAGTTAAACAAAACAATGTGCTACGTACCTACATACAACAAAATTTTAAAATAATAATAATACTTACAATTTACAACAGAAAAAAAATAACTAAACTAGAATACTTTTTTTTAAATATAAATGCAGATAAAACACTTAGAATCTGAGGAAAAATGTTTCATTTAAGAACACAACACAACTACAGCTTGTTTTTTATACTTTGACAGATTATCGCTAATGTCCACATCAAAAGTTCTAGTCAGCATACTGTACTGCCTACAGAGCCTTAGCATAGCGGCGTAGTAGCCGAGGTTTGTTCTCGAATAAGAAATATTAAACAAATTATATGTTACTCCTAGGTAAACGAGTAGGAACATGAATAGTCATAGAATTCAACAACTCACAACAATCGATAAAGGCATTAAACAACTTGTGGAGAAAAACAGCGTCGGACATTTTTCTATAATGCTTTAGCCTTTCTGCGTAACTAGAAAGCTTTTTAGCTATGTGATCGCAATAGCAAAGGTAGTGTAGGAAACATTTCTGAACGTTCTCAAGGCGCTTGTTGTAAATGTCATAGTGTGGATTCCAGATGACAGAATTGTACTCATGAATTGGTCGGACTAACGTATTAAATACTCGAATTTTTGTCGACGCTTTTCTAAACTCTTTAGAATTGCGTAATACAAAACATAATATACGAATTTACTAAGACTGCTTATTGCATCTGCAGTACTTAGGTTAGTTTTAATCATGTATTAGGATGTAGAAATAAATATAGTTATAAACTAGATAAAAAGCTCAACTTCTCTGTCGCATTAGGCTTGCCTGTAAAGATAGATGTAAGTTTAAGAGTAATAAATAAATAAATAAATAAATAAATATTTTGAAAGCTTTTGAAATGATATTTAAGATATGTGTGTCAAACTTGATCTGAGTATATACCTATAAGTATCCAGGTCTCTAATTTTACTCACGGGCTGAATTACAACTCCGTTAATGTAGTACTTGTCTAGCGCCGTAATATTTTTGTACATTATCTTAGTGTATGGAATACACAACCTCGTCTATAGAAAGGGAGAGCTTTAATCATCGCGTTCTCATAATATTTCTTTAATAATTAGATTAGATAATTGTCGTAATATTAACTAGTAATGTACACTGCATATACTAGGCAATAAAACGGAGTCTATCTCTACAGGCCATGTTCTTGAAAAACATCTATAAACTTTAATTAATACTTTCACGGGCTACATAAACGTTATAGAGATGAGATGAATGATGATGAATATAAATATTGTTTAGTAAATTTGTTTCATGTAGGTAAACTGCACTTACTTTGTCTTGCATATGTACAGCTACCTACTAATGAAACACAGGTAGGTATATTCGTTCAAATTCATACATGGGATTATGTTGACGATAGGCTCTTTGACATCAAAAAATCGCAGAAAATAAAATTAATATAAATATGTTTTCGTACAATTTTATTATACACTAACAAATAGTAAATTTGTATCAAAATATAAATTCTCATTCTCTTCAAATATCAGTTCATAAATTATTATTTACATTATTAACAATACACGTATGTTATTTTTACAGAAATTTTCACTTATTATTACTTATTACTAATTTAGACTTTTGTAGTAGATATTTATGAAACCAGAAGACAAATTTGCTCTTACAATTAAATGATCGTAGATCAGGTTGAGCAGATGAACTATTCTAATAATTAAGCACATAAAATTTTACCTAATTACATACAAAAATAATTATTACAAAGTGTAAATATTTATTTCCGACCGACAATGTTAGGTAGACGATAATAAATTTACAAAATAATCGATCGTCAATAAATTAATTGTATTTCACAGTAATTTAGTTAGTAATTTATTTACACTTTGACAATTTAGTTATTACAGTTCAGCATCACACTCATTAATAAAGTAGGTTACTGAATTGGCACTTAAAAATTATTGTTTAGAATTTGATAGGTACTTAAGCAAATCACAAGTTAATTATGATATTAACTTATTCTATAGTAAAACGTATCGGATTTAATCCTAAGTTACTATATATATTTTTTATCGAAATTAATTTTATTTTACTAATTTTATCGCTGTATAATTTGAGTTGAAATCTTTTATTATTTCTCAGTCAAAAAGATCAACAAATTAATAATACATTTTATTCGTAAAAGTAGCTACTTGTATCTTAATTTATCACTTGTGTAAGTATCAAAAATACATTACTTTTTACTGTTTTTTACCAAAAGGTTGTCTGATTTAAAGTCAAGAGTACCGAGAAAGATTTTGTACTTCATAACTCGTGTCGTTATCACTAACCACATCAATTTGTTCCTGGTCACACGGTTCTTGGTTCTTTGATGAGCAGGAACTTTTAGCGCAGCAGCATTTCTTCGAACCAGGTGAAGAGGACATAGGAGATTCCTCCTTCTTCAACTTGACACGACGGTTTTGGAACCAGATCTTCACTTGCTTCTCTGAAAGTTTTAGCCTCGAAGCGATTTCTATTCTTCTCAATCTTGATAGGTACATATTCATTGAAAATTCTCTTTCAAGTTCTAGCAATTGAGTTCCTGTGAAAGCGGTTCTTATTCTTTTGCTTGAGTCTTCTTTCAGAGGTACACGTTTTAGATCCTTAGAGTATCCAGGAAGGAGTTCTTCGGGATGAGCAAGCGGTGGGCTCGGAGTTCCATTTCGACTTTCACTAGATAATGACGGAGACCTTTGACCTTGACTCTTTGACGGAGATGTACCAGTTTTGTAAGGATGATGCATATACGGAGAAACTGACTTCTTTCTTCTACTTACAAAATTAACAGGTTCTTGTATTTCAGTTTTCAAATATCCTTCAAAAGGTTTAGGTTCTGATTGAGTTTCGTAGAAATCTTGACGAGGTAACTGATGAACGAATGGATAGCGAAAGTGAAGCTGTTCCAGAAACGGTCTGAACAAGTCCGGAGAACGTTGCTGCTGCAGACCGATGTTTAACAGATTGTTTAAGTTTCCAGGGTATGGATACGGCAGAAACTTTGGCCGTGGATCCAAATGATGTCCGATAAACGCATAAGGGTGTATAGGTTCACTAGATAATTCATTTTTCTTACAATCTTTCGTATCACTAATCAAAGTATCGACTAAGAACGAACGTGACATGTTGATATGGTTGACGAGCTCTCGGGTTGAACTCCAGTTCACTACTGAATATGGGGTGCGTCTCTCATAAAAGTAACAATTACAAAAACTACCCCCACTTAGAGCACCCTATTGTAAACATACACAATAGGTTTCGAAGCGTTTTGGCAATTATTTGGCCCGGCCCACCCCTTTTGTCGGTGAGACGTCAACCCCAGTGTTAGTTAGAAAAAAAAGTATGAATGGAGCATTTTGGTAGCAATGAATAATTTTGTATGGCAGCCTAACAGCCCTAATATCTGTCTCATTAAATCCAATTTGGATACTGTTTTCTTTCATATGTGTAGTTTGGTACGTTTTTGTTGTTAAATTATTCATATTTATAAAAAGAGGTACGAACGTTGTTATTATTAGTAGCATCTTGTGGGCTATAAGGAAGCTAAAAATTTTGATAGAACTGTACGAATAAGATTTTTGTTTTAATTTTTTTAGAAGACCTTGACGTGTTCAGATTTTTGTATCTAACTGTTACCGTAGTAGATTTGCATAAAATTACTGCCAATTTCGAGGCATCGGTTATTGTGATTTATATTATGCATTTACGCTCAAAGTTGAGTCACCCATTAATTAGACATATTTTTCTATCCTGAGTGAGCAGCAAACTCCCAATATTAATAAGTTTAAAGTTCAAGGTTTTTGGTTATTTATCTTTTACTACGCAGTGATATACCATTACCACTTATACCATAATTTTGTATTTTGTATTTTTCATAATACTAAGCAAGCACTAAAGAGGCAAGACACCATTTCTAACTTGAGTAGGAATAATTAAGTATAATTATAAAACTAAAAATTCCTTTTACTATTGGAGGACTGAAATCATCAAACATAATAAGCTGCATTCATAATATTAGTCGCAATGTAGGAACCTTCTGTTATATTAACAGAGCAAAATTAAGTATAATGAAATTGCAAACAAAATTACAAGGCAAAAGCAACGAATTTAAGTACATGTTTCTTATCACAGCAACGATCAAAATCATCTCGTCCTAGTACAGCACACCATATTAATTAAATATGAATACCCCATAATTGAATCCTTATGGTACACGCGTGGTGAAAGAAACCCTTGCTAAATTGGGAGGGGATACTAAAGCCCCGCCCTTACAAAACTAGTTTATGAAATATTAAAAGCACCCTATTTTGTTCTTGGTAGCATTATAATTGTGAATCAATTCGTGTTATTATCATGTCAGTATTAATTTGTAAAGTAACATATTTCTTTTGTGTTGTAAGTAGTATCTGATGGTGGAGGTAAATATGGGAGAATAACGGTAGTGTTTTGAGTCGTGATTCACAGATTCAGGTTTGATTGATAAAGACATTGAACAATACAGGTTTTAAATGGTCTGTGAGTTTTGGGATAATATTTTTCTCAGTCTGTAGGTAGGTTAGGTATCTGTTAAGAACTTCATTTATCATTTAGATTCAAAACTTAACTCAAGTAAAGTACCTACTAATCGAAGATTATAATATCTTACCTAATTTAGCTCAAAAATCTTAGACGACATCTACTATACTTATGTAACATACTATTATGTACAAAATTATGTAACATCACGCTACGGACGACGGGAGCAGATCAGTAAAGAAAGACGCGAGTGAAACTGCGCTGAAAGGAATTAAAACTCTCACAATACCTATGTTCTAGCAGTACGAGGTGATACCATTGCCTAGTAACTATACTGAAAAATAAAATTAGTAGGTAATGTTTGCAGTTAGCTTTAAACGCTACCGTCGGATTTTGGCCGCATCAACATCAAACAAAAATGCATCCTGCAGATTCGAGTGCAAACATCTTAGCCAAAGACTAATAGAAAACGTAAAAACAGACAAAAATGTTCTGCCAAATCGTCAGCTTTATAGATAGTAAACATATTTTTTGCACAATTTTTCTTTTGTTATAAAATCTGCCGACACCAGTTTCGATCACGGAATCGCGGCAGCCAAACAAAGGTCGAATATAACAATGTTTGGGCAAACATCGTTCGGATGCCATCCGTATCAGATCAGGAAAAATCCCACGCAATAATTACCTTTATTTGTATTTTTCCTAAAGGTTATTTTTGTGTGTGGTGGTCAACCTCCCCCACAAATCAGATAGATATAAAGGGTTATTATCAAATAAACTGAAGGGTATACTTCTAATTGTGTACGTCAAAAGACCCAGGTGGTTATCGACAAGATAATGATAATATGTGATAATTTGAGAGCAAAACACGGCAAATTAACTGCTTTTAGGTAAAAGGGTACAAAAGGTGCAACGGGATTCGTAACTTTGCTAAGGTTCATCGTATTAAAGGACTTGTTTCATCTGGATTCATCATATTTGAGCCTATATATAATTTTGATTATGTTATGTGACAAACTAGCGTACGGTCTGCATGGTGGCAAATAAAGCATAATTGGCACCTGCAGCATCAGAATTAATATGCGTGAGTTGTCGTAAAAACTTTTTGAACTCTTTGATACAAATAAGTACAGTTCTGTGCGGACTTAGCATTTCAACATTTCGATTGTCCCTCAGCAATTTGAAATTAACATTTATTTATGTGTTACTTTAGAATCATTTTTATTATAATATAATATAATAATAATAATAATAATAATAATAATAATAATTTATTTGCTAAAAATGTGGTACAAAAGTTGTTAAAACAGGAATAATCGAGCGATGACACATTTCGCCATATAACGACATGCAAATATTTTAAGTACACAGACAAAGGTTACACAAGTTAACTTAAACCTATCTTAGTGCATTTCTGAAATGGTAAGATTGAGTAGAGCATTTTTTTAAAAAGTCATTAACAGTATAAAAACATTCTGCAATTAACCATGTTTTTAAACTTGTACAAAATATATGATAGGGTAGATTTATTACATCTTTAGGTAAAGCGTTAAATATAAGCGGTGCCATATACACACTACTTACTCTAAACATTTCTAAACGAGGCACTGGTAGCTCCAAAAATTGATGAGTAACTTTACGCCTATTTGTATTTTCCTTTCTATTAAACAAGTCTGTATTGCGCTTTATGAATTTAGCAACTTCGTAAATATATAGGCTGGGAAACGTTAAAAGTTTCTGAGCTTTAAAAACAGGCTGACAAGAGTCAGACCAGTGCATGCCAAAAATAGCACGAATACACTTCTTTTGTGCCAAGAAAACCCGCATACTTTCAGAGGAGTATCCCCAGATTAGAATACCATACCGCATTATAGAACAAACATACGAATGGTACACCATTAATGCAGTTTGTGTAGATGCTACATCTCTAACCTTTCTTAAAGCAAAGACGAACTTATTAATTTTTTTACAAAGGCTATCAATATGTGCCTTCCATGTAAGATGTTCGTCAATAGTAATACCTAAAAATTTAGTATTTTGTATTTGTTCTACGGGTTCATTATTAAATTTAATGTCAAAATGTTTTTGATTTGACTTCACTGTCCTAAACTGAATAAATTTAGTTTTTTCTATATTTATTTTTAATGAATTGTCATTTAACCAATTTGTAATAAATTTAAGTGCATTATTAATTTTGGACTCACACGTATTTACATTATCGCAGTCTACAATTATAGTGGTATCATCGGCGAATAAAACGCAATTATGATTATGTAATGCTTGAGGAAGGTCATTGATGTAAATAAGGAATAGCAACGGTCCTAGGATACTACCTTGCGGGACTCCATTGCAATTACATCTAGTTTCTGAATCAAAATTTTCTAAACTGTTTAACCTATTATTAAATTTAGTTATACGGGTAATCTGTTTTCTGTTACATAAATATGATTCAAACCATTGTAGAGCTATCCCCCGGATACCACATTTATGTAATTTATTAATTAGTATTTTATGATTTACATAATCAAATGCTTTACTTAGATCCAAGAACAGAACACAAGATGGAATTTTTTTATTGATGTTATTGACTATTGAACTTACAAGGTTAAACATAGCAAGTTGAGTTGATCGTCCTTTCCTGAATCCAAATTGTTGTTTAGTCAAAACATTATATTTGTCAAAGAAATTAAGAACTCTCTTATTTATGATCTTTTCAAAAATCTTGGAGAAAATTGGTGTAAGCGCTATTGGCCTGTAATTATTTTTGCACAATCTAGAGCCCTTCTTAAATAAGGGTTTTATCACCGATAGTTTTAGTTTTTCTGGGAAGCAACCTTGTTCTAAAGATAGATTTAGTATATAAGCTAATGGTTTTGCTATAAAACGCGAGATAAGTTTGATTAATTCAGTAGTTAAATTATCATAACCACATGATTTAGTATTTTTAAGAGATTTTATTATGTTGATAACTTCTATTTCATTTGTAGGTTCTAGAAATATGCTGTGACCTATTTCACTTAAATTAAAGTTACCTGAAAAATTATTATGATTGGTTATTCTGTTACTATCTAGGATATCAATGAAGAAATCATTAAAAATATTAGCTATATTAGACCCTGACGTAGTGGTTATATTATTATCAATAATTTTATCAATATATACATTCGTTGGCTCATTACCAATATTGCGTTTAACGACATCCCATGTAGCTTTACACTTGTTTCTGGAGAAGGCTATGTGCTTTTGATTATTTGTAAATTGAAGATTATTTATACATTTTCTTAAAATATTCGAGTATGTCTTGAATTTAGATTTGTTTTCAATAGTTTTATTTCTATAATACTTAATTCTCAAATATCTTTTGGTTTTACAACTAACTTTAAGACCCTTTGTGATCCATTTAAGTTTAGATGTTTTGCAAGTAATTTTAAATTTAATTAATGGGAAACAAAGACTATAAAATAGGGTCAGTAAGTTATGAAATATATTAAAAGCATCATTAACCTTTACTACTTCATGTACCTCAGAGAAAGACATTTGGCTCATACATTCTACGAACTTTTTTATATTGTCTCTACTGAGATCATTTCTTGTTAAAAAATAATGTCCTACAATGTTTTTCTTTTGAAGTTTAAACTCTAAAACTTGTGCAGTGTTATGGTCTGACAAACAAATGTTATGTGTTGTCCCCACTGCATTCGGAATATTACTAATAATATTATCAATACACGTATCTAACCGCGTAGGCGCATGTATGTGGAATTGCATACCATAATTAGCGAGGATTTCATTAAATTTTTTCGTAACATTATTATTTAGTAGAATGTTGATATTAAAGTCACCAGCTATTACAATTCTACTTCTTTTGTACTGAATGTTTATCAATAATTCGTTTAGTTTTTCAAAGAAAATATTTAAATCTGAGTTTGGTGTTCTGTACAAACAAATTATAATTATGTTATTATTCTTTATTTCAATACCACATACCATCATCATAATTACATATTAACATCATCATCTTGATTTAGCTGTAGATACATAATACCACACAATACAATATGAACAATCAGATCGCACATGTTGTTCTAGATAGAATTCGGAACAACTCGCATTGAACTCACGTACACGGCGTCAATAACAAATAGACCTTAGGTATTTACTTATATGCCTACTGAAGTGCTTTATATGCCTACTGAATATATTTATACAAGCACTTTTGTTCTGTTCATTATATGCTGGTTTTTGTATTGATATTGCATTGCTTGCTGTGCAATACATAATAATAGGTTTAATTTTTATGAATTTATTTGAATTATTAATTTAAATTAATTTTGAATTATAATTGAATAGGACAGATTTAATTAAGTTAATAATTTGATTTTAAATTTTCTTACTTCAAATATTAATAAATGATTACAATTAAATTGACATAATATTTATAATAAATATAAAAATTGCCGATTTTAGGAGGTTATACATAAAATTAAAATTTCTGTCAAACTCTACACTACTAGACATTAGGTATAGATTTATCAAATAGGTAGTTACCTAACAACTTGTAAGTACCTACTTATATTAACGCAGTCTGTAGAACAATGGCTAGAAGTTAAATTGTAGGTTTAAGTTTAGAGAAAGAACTTGATTTTATAAGGCAAGAATGTAATCCAAATTTCAACACAAAAATTATCAATTATCTCAAGTGTAATAACACGGCAATTTGTAAATTTAAAACTAATTTACTAAAGTTAAAAAAACTTCATTTAAAACGCAATCACAGCGGAAATGAACTTAGAAAAGTTATTTAATGGCCACCTGCGTATTGTCCAGAGAAACGAATACGGCGATTTCTACGAATATTGCTTTTAAATAGTTTAACAATAGTGTCGCCTGTCCGTCTGAGAGAAGTCACTACGGGACACACTTGTCCACTTCATTCATAAATTCTTTCATTCAATAGTTCATTCATGTTTTTAGTTTCGGTAATGAATGTAGTATCGATTTCTTTGTGATACCTCTTTTGTGTTTGGCGATAACTCTGTGGTACAGGTATCTGTTGTTCCCCAAAATATATTTACACACAATTTTATTGTTTATCGCATCTATTTTGTTTTCCATAAGGTTGAATTTTCTTTAAGGTTTGGTTCATACTATGTTGAACGTAACGTGGTTTGAAAGTTTTTGGTCGATGTTCGCAGTGTTGATCTCATTTTTCGCGTGCATTGTACCATTTTTAAATTCATTATAGCGACAATAAGTTTTTGTTTGTTGTGTTTCCGACGGCGATTTTTTGTAACTAATGTGTGGATCTCAAGGAGCTTGAAAGGCGTGGTTTTGTACTAGCATATATTTGTGCCAATTTATTACAAGACAAAGTTTTGCACAAAGAAGTGTAGGAGAGGTTTTGTATGTTTAATGTATGTTAAAGCTGTGTATGTATACTATTTATCTGTGTGCTTTCTTATATATTATATATATTTGTAACCATGCGCATTTCCATAGGTAAACCTTTTGTAGGTTGGTTATCTACGAGCAGGTTAAGTACCTGACAAAAATCTCCCAGTTGTTTTTATTTTATTAGTTTTAATATAAAACTTTAGCAAGCAAGTAAAATATTTAAATTAAATAGTATGCAGCGCTTTTCTGCCTATTTTGGAGTGCATGCCACTGTGACACTGTACTATAGGGTATTTTCGTGAATAAGGTATTACACCCATTTTTGAAAAGTGTCTCAATTTGATTCAATTGTGCTTATGAACCACTAAAAATGCAAAATTTTTTATTCAATCGTTGATTTTGCATTTTTAAATTTCGCACGTAATTTGACGAAATCGCTGGAAGCAGCGGACGCCATATTGTGCGACGTGCGTCAGTTAGCTGTGAGACAAATGCACTATGCAGTGTTATTTTGTATGTTTTATTTAAGTTAATTGTTTATATTTTTAAAATGAGTTATTAAGTTATTATTCTATACTTATAAAAATTAGTTTGCTATTTTATGAACTAAAAGTAACATTTTGCCGACTGCTTTTTGCCTAAGCTATCTCAATAATATGTTTTTAGATTTTTTCTCGTATAGAGTAAAATACCCTAAGTAATTATAATTATATATACAATATTAAGAATAAAAAGCCCGCTTGCCAAAAACGAAGTGAAAGAAACCAACCCATTTTTTTTCGTGCCAACACTACATTGAAATTTTATATAGGTACCCTATTTATTACCTTCCACAATCAATACGAAATTTCGGCAGTCGGGCAAAAACTATAATTTCATCGTTTATTTTATTCCTTCGTGTATTTGTAATTTTTCTAATCAAAATCTATATTCATCTCATTTTTATTATAACAGCAATTACCGAAACCATCTTCATTAACTTCATATCTCACAATCTCGCTATATAAGGTAAACCCAAACAATCGCTGATATGCAAACCTTCGTACAAGACAGGATTGATGAGCCTGTGGCTGCAGATACCACGGTGATCAATCTCCTACGTCTAACTTAATATTGTTTACACTACAACTATATGAGTAAACTTGCTCAAGTAACGAACAAAGGAGTATGTGCTAGCGATATTGGCTACCTAAAACGTATGTATTTACTTTTAAACTTTCGCGTTGCATGATTTAATAGAACTAAATATACGGGAATTCACGCGATCATGCATTAGGTATTTACATACCTTATTTTGCTTGACGTTTCGACCAGGTTACAGTCTGCTTGTGACCACGGCCGGTGTAACCTGGTCGAAACGTCAAGCAAAATAAGGTATGTAAATACCTTACTTTGCTTATAAATATCTGTCACACACACGACATTATAAAGTTACATAGCCTATGACCATCCTCAAGAACTGGGATATCATACAGAATTATTCAAATCAGACGCGGTAGTTCCCGAGATTAGCGCGTTCAAACCAAACTCTTCCACTTTGTATATAAAATAGAATAGATATCTTTGCAGGTTTCAATGTTTTCATTCCTTAAAATAAAATTGTTATTTTGCTGTGACAATAACTCTCTCTTTGTCTCATTCTCTCTCAAAGCCTGTAGAAGATTTGAAAATGAAAATGAAAATGTATTTATTCATATAGGTTATTTGAGTTTGAGTTTGAACAGTTCGCAGACGAGATAGAGCCATGAGAAGAACTGGCAAGAAAATCAGGCCACTCTTTTTAATCGCCAGGTTATTACAATTATTGTGAGTTATAATTTCAAGTAGCATGCAAAAAGACACAGGCAATACACTTAACTCTTTATGTAATTAATTACAGCTTTCTATGTTGTAAAGAAAAAATAAAAAGTAAAATGTGTGCTTTCAAAAATTGCCTCAATTTGCATATTGCTATAAAAAGGTAAAGGCAACATGTGACAACATTTCTCAAGTGGAAAGTAATATTTATCTGCGAAAGACGTCTACTATCAAGTTTATCTAAGCATTTATTTTGTGACCAGTCCCTAAACCTTGAATCATCGATTGTTCTCCACATTTTTTATTAACAAGTGATTGTTAGATCACATGCAAAGTCTGCTTACGCTGCGTCTCTTCTTGTTCCCCATGTTCTGCATTTTGTGTTTTTGTCAATACCACTTCAATAAGGTATTTCTGCGCACATTATCAAACAAACACTTTCGAGAAACATTATAAAATACCTTTTTTATAACCGAATTAAAAATACACTTAAGTACCCCACTTCCCTAACGGTGTCCATTAATTGGCGCTTTGATGTCGACAACCGAATAAGAGTGACTTTCCACTTTTTTTTAATTTCGACCCTCTTTTTAAGAGAAGGTACATTAGGTCAGATGTTTCAATGTTTAACAATAGTTGGTAAAGTTTGTTTTGACCTTTACTGAGAGAAATAAAATTAACAAATTTATTTTGGCTTATTTTCAAAAGTTGTCATGATTTTATTTGGGCTAGTACCAACTTTTTAAAATTCGAATAATCGACGTAAAAACGTATTTGCTGTAAGTAGCAAAAATGGCATAAACAGACTAAATACACAGCTAGATTAAAAAAAAAATCTGCGTCGAATGGTCTAGTTCTCATATCGCTATGACGACATTTGTTTTTTAAATAAGGTATATCAGGTTCAATAAACTACTAACTAACTATAAAAACGGTGTTTTAACACTGGTTTACTTACAGCAAAAGCGCGGTATATTATTAAACATCTGTTATAAACTTATAACTTACAGCATTCTTATGAAATAATAATAATATTCTACCACATTCACACAGCGCCATCTAGCCCCAAATTAAGCAATTATATTTGCTTGTGTTATGGGTATTAAACAACTGATACATTACTTAAATACATTTTTTTTTGTAAATACAATTAAATGAAAGTAACATGTGAAAAATTGTGGTATCAGTATTTTTTTAAAGATAGACTTACATATTTTTATGAGTACGAAATGTATTAAATATTTCAAGTATAAATATCTGGAAATATACGACACCTAGTTTCTCCATAGAAGTCACTAAACTACTTACGACGTTCTTCAAGTCTTTAAAATGTAAAGTCAATTGCTGTATTTGCTGTAAGTAGTGAAAAGCCTACTGCTAATAATTTTAACAAAAATAATGTCATTGCTGTTCATGAGTATTACTAAACTTTAACAAAACAGTGTTCGAAAAATCATCTTTTTGTTACTGATAATTCAAAAGATATAATTTTTCTTAACTTTTTTAAAGTTGGATTTTGGCTATGTAGTCGTTATGTAGTTTTAAGTTTATCTTCAATATTATTACTGAAAGGTAAAAGAAAACCTGGTGATACCTGCCCTTATAAAAAAGGTCTGTAACTGCCAATCCTTGGGCAACCGTGGTGATCAATTTTTATGCCTGCATTGCTAACGGACTAGTATTACTATTTTTAATAAAATATTATAATATTTGGTACAAGGATACTTTTACCAATCCTAAAAAAACCTTTACTTTAACTAAATGAGAAGCCCTAAAAACTCTTTCTTTGTACTTCAAGAAAGCATTTAATATTTTATTAGGTACGTATAAATTATTATTAAAATTTAATTTTGTATTATATAATGACCCTTTAATGTATAAATTTAACATCGAATTTTAAAAACTTTTAAATTACTTTTCGATGTCTATTAGTAAAGTTATCAATTTGTCTTCAAAATTATATTAACAGAAGATTACAAAGTTAATTAATTGCATAGATAATTAATTGCCGTCATTTCGGTTTGGGTAATTTCAATCTATACAAGAATATTCGAAAGACGAAAGATTTGATTTTTGTATATTCGTTATGAACAAACTTTAACTCTACGTAACCGATTTAAAAAAATCTTTTGACTGCATGCAATACCTGGATTATCATTAATGTTGCTGCAGCAAGACGTGTACTTCTAAACCTAGAACTTGCTTATCGCTTTCCAAAGGGACCTGAGATTGAAAGCATGTATACAGCATCTTTGGACCGCCTTTTCCAAAAACAGATACCTTCAAACCCAAAAAAAGTTCTTTGTACTAAATGCCTACAAAAAATTATACTAGAGGTTTGAGCAAGATGAAATCAAAAAGATCGAAAATAACTATTATTCCTAAAATTACAATCATCTATGAATTGATTATCATTACTTACTATACACATTGTATGTTTTATTACCTAACTGTATTATTATTTAAAAACTTCTTGGATCTCATTATAATCGTTTAACGGTATATGTATATAAATGTATTTCTCACGGCTCTCGTTCATGACTTGAAGTACATATTAATAGCAGTACCGCGTAGAGACGAGGACGTCTCGCTAAGTGGTCATTGAAGCTGACAAATCTTCGAGTGTCGGTGTGGAGATTGGTGTAAGGCATAAGCGGATGAAGTATATATTATTTACTAAAACGTATTAGCTATGCTTATTAGGAAGCTTGTTATTGCTACATTAGATACTATCTATACCTTGAAGAAGACAAAATATGGTCAAAATTAAAAGTAGGTAACTAGTAAAAGACAAAGAAAGCTTCTGGTACAATTCAAGCTTGTTTAATTCTGTAAATTTAGTTTGCGCAATGTACTGCGATATGACACAAGCTTTCGATTATGTAGAGCACAATATATCGAAAAAGAAATTGAAATGCTACGGTATACGAGGAATCTTAATCATACTTAACAGATAGAAAACAGATTACCTTATTAACAAGTGTCGATTTTAAAACAAATATTGAAGTCATTTACACATCTGCAGAACAGATAGTTTCGTACGGCGTGCCACAAGGTAGTGTGCTCGAGCCGTTATTATTTATAATTTATATTAATGACCTACCTTATTCATTTGACAAACTTATGACGCTTTTCGCTAATGATAGTGATACCGTGTGAAAATTTAGAACTTTATGAAAATGATATTAATAAATCTATAAGTATTCTTATTTGTAAGATAAAAGTTTGAACCTAGAATAAAACAAATGACATCAACAGAAATAAGAGCAACATAAAACAATCATTTTTAGCGTTGCATTCGCCCCTAAGAGCTTACAAATTACCCCAAAGCCATAACAAATAAGTTTGCCGCAAAATAAAATCACAAAATACTATTTGCCATTGTATAATAGTTTTTTATCAATAAACACGTGAATTGCTTGCTCTTTGTAGTACCGACTCTTTTCTTTTCATTTTATTTCCTTTCTTTCGTTTCATACCTTTTGTTAGCGCCCCATTGATCGAGGATTTTTATGGTAAAGTTTACTACTTATGTCATAGAAGGTTTGTATTGGTTAGGTATTGTTTTATGAGAGTACCGAATTGTTGTTGTAATTGAGAATGTTTATAGACGTTGTGAGTAAACACATAAAATATTAAATATGAATTTGTTTAAAAAAAATTTTGAAATATTTTTACTATGGAGACTTTAAATTGCAGTGTAACTCTTTTGTAACGAATGACTTAAGTTTAGAGGACTTATTCTAAGCCTACCTAACTTATTGAAAAACTTTTGGTAAGTACAGAGTTATTGAAGTTTTATAATATGTTTTTATTATATCAGGGCAGGTGGCTTACATGATGACAACAATGACAATATTTTATGTGCCTTGTCAATATATAGTTTTTTTATTATTAGGCAAAATATTTTTTTATTGTTTTAAGATGTCTATTTAGATATATCCATATTGTTCTCTGTATGTTTCCTGATATTGTTTTGTTTTCTTTTTTCATAATGTTCAAATAGGTTTAAGAACAAATAAGTAAATGTTTTTTATTTTCTTTTTTTTTCTTTAGAATTTTTATTCGAGATAAATAATCTTGACTTGCCGATTACATAAGTATTACAATTTATATTCAAGTTATCATTTTTTAATTTAGACAGACCAGAAATTTAAATTTAAATATTTCTTAATGAAACAAAGAAGTTTCAAGTTTAATGATAATTCATTTAGCTACCTCCATTCTTGCAAATTGCAAACCCCTAGATGGGGAATAAATAATTCTACGATTTATAACCCAAAGTTCATAACATGAGATTTCGTGATTCACCTTGGGAAAACGATTTATTTGATTTATAAACTTGTATTGAATAAAGCCCAAATCTAGTGGTTAATTAGGATTATTATAAAGCAACATGTTCAGGCCTAAATTAACCGTGAGATTAAATAATCTTGGATAAGATTAAAGTTAATGGTGTGGTCATAATGTAGATCCTTGTGGGATCCCGAAATCCAGCGGTATGTTTCTGATTAAGTAGAAGAGATTATTATTGCTATTGTGGATTCCATGGTACGTGCTTCGACAGTACATATAATAAAATTGGTGGTATTCCATGAGTAGCTATTAGTTAAGATTTTTTAGTTCGTTTAAAATGATATTTAAATACAATATTGGTAATTTTAAAGTGAACAACATGAAAATACAGAACTTTGCTATGGCGAATACCAAAAATATTTTAGCAGTTTAAATTAAAATAAATTAATATGAAATAAACCTCATGATGAATGCTATCGATGTAACAAAAGTGAATTGTTAGAAAAGAGAAATGTACTTACAATTTTATTAGCACTAGCTGCACCCTGCGGCATCGCCCGCGCTGAAATTCGCATGTGTAACTCGGGAACTAGACTGATTTTCGGGATTAACAGTATCCTATAGTACGTTTCCGGTACCGAATCTTACTTACATAACTTTTAAATTATATTCCTATGTATAATTTTAAGTACCTATAGCTAATTAGTTAGATAAATTTCTTTATTTAAATCATAATTTAAACCGAATGACGTCCATGGCTAAACATGAGCCTCGTCTAACGGTTATTCTCTATCTTTAGCAGATCAATTTATATATCTACTTAATTATGCAAATATTTTGTAGCTTGAACTTTATCTTTGCCTTTTGTCAATTTCAATCATGCCTAGTGTTCCTTGAGATGTCACAGCTGAAAAATAAAAGTGTGCTAAATTGTAATCATTTTTTTAAATTAAAACTCTTGCAGCTGCCACTTAAAGATAATAGAATTTCAAGAACGATCTTTGTTTAATAAAAACTAAATTAATTCGATATCTGTGAAACAGTATATAAACGTGATATTCGTTACGGAGTGTCATTAGCACTAGGGTCTCCACACGTGTTTACAAATATACATCAAAAGGGTGACAATGTTTTGTTGTGAAACATCGATTTGACTCGCTATGGCGTGACTGTTATATTTGCCAGTTTTTGGTGTCTGTTTGATTTTTAACTTAAAGCCCTTAACTTGCTAACACTTATTACTTGTGCCTGTAGGATGCGTTTGGTTTGAATTATAGAGCAAATGAATATAACATTACGTAGGATGTGGTTTCAGGTCACAAAAAAAGATTTTTGTTTTCCAGTTTAAAGTTCAGAACTGCTTGCATATGACTGCGGCTTTCTCCAAGTTTCCTCTGTAATAATTTACTAAGTTTCTTATAAAGGTTAGGATTTCACGCGATCCTTAAGTAAAGTTGATAACACGTTTATCTAATATTTCGACTGAAACATACATTTTAAGGCATTAAAATTTGCGTTTTAATTGGTAAATACAGTTTTTTAACTAATCGTTATGAAGAATCACTGTGCTCTAAATTTTTACATTTATGTCGTAGATTGTGAGACATACCTAATTGACTTCAACTGATTGTTCTGAGTGACAGTATTTTCAAAATGTTAACACACAATCAATCAATATGTAACAACTATTTATTTAATTTCTATGCCTAACAACAATGTCAATGTTATTCGACTGCTCCCTCTCGATGCAATACAAGTTCGTCACTGCAATATTACACGGAGGGTTCACAACGTATGCTAATCGTATGCCGTAACAAATGATCGACTAGCAAATGAAATAGCCGATGTGTTACGCGAAACGTGATTCGTTTCGCACACTCGTCTTGTTACTGTTATCGCTTTGTCATTGCGAGAGGGTATTTTATTAGCTTTTGAATTTCGAACGCTGTCCGACAATTTTGAGGAAATGCATTGTCATTGTAGTTTGTTGGAGTTTAATTTTAAGTTCGATTTTATTAATTATTGTTTTTATTTTATTAAGTTTGATGAATTTGTAATTTTATTTGAACAAAATGCAAGGTGTCTGTTGGACTTGGTCTAGACTTGAAAGAAAGAAAAAAATATTTATTCTGTTTTCGCAGATTAGACTTATACTTGCGAAATACACATTATATTCATCCTACGCACAATATTTATCTCATAAAGCAATTTTTATGTAAACACGACTCTTTGCGTTAAGGTTTATTAATGTTTACGAACAATAAGTAGAAACAGTTAAATTTTAAAGGATAGGTATTATTTATTTCAAAATAAATATTTAACCCAATTGTAACGCAATTTATATAAAATATCAGATCACGCAAATTATATACTGCGTGCAGAATTAAAACCTCATAACTAAGTAAATAAGAAAAATATAGATATTTCGAATCATAACTTTAAATATATTTAGTTGATAATAATATTTTTTTTGATATTGTTTCTATAAATAATATGTATGTATTTACAAAAAAAGTATAATAATTATATAAGTATGTTTATCCGCATTCTAGAACCCATATCACAAGCTATTACTATATGCTTATTTTGGGTCTAGAGGGCGTTGTGTAGTTGTTGTGGTATTATTAATATTCTCTTTATTTACATTATTTCATATTATTTAAATGTTTAATTAAATACATATTTAAAAAAAGTAAAAAATATACATTAAAATATAAAAAATAGTTTACCACCGGCATCGAGACTAGAGTCCAAGCTACCGGCGGTTAGGGTTCCAGAGAGAGGAACTTCCTTACAATACGAGCCGTGTCAAGCAGCATTATTGTTATTATTATTTATTGTGGACATAAAAAACTGCTTTGGCTAAAATACTCTTTGTTTTTACGACTATAGTATAGAGTAACAATATTTTCATATATTTGATTCAGGTTACAAGGTTTAATTGAGCGACAAAAGTTTGGTTCGAGACCCTTTAGATTCCACTGTGAAAGGGTGGCACTTTTATTTATATGAGTAGATATTTAACACTTTCATAGTATTTTCAAATGATACAAAAGTTAAAAAATGTTAAACGTCGTATAATAAACTAGCTTTTCACGCGCGGTTTGTCCCGCGTCTTTGTTTACTGTTCTGCTCCGTCGCCAGTAGCGTGATATTATATAGCCTTTAATAACCCCTTCTCAAGAACTGTGCTATCATACGCAAAAATAATTATTCAAATCTGACTGGTAGTTCCAGAGATTAGCGCGTACAAACAAACAAACATATAAACAAACAAATTCTTCCGCTTTATGTAATAGTATAGATAATTGTACCTATCGAAATGTAAACCAAAAACCAATGAACAATAAATTTTAGTTTTCATACTCTTGTTCTTAAAACATTTTTTTTTGTTTACACGCAACACGTTACTCAATTCAATATAGGGTGATGATGGCTGGTCCGTGCGTTATGCTCGTGAACGGGTGCTACTTGGGATGACTGGTCAATCTTGGCATGGCATACATTTAATATTTAATCCAGTATTACCTTGTCGTTCAATGTGACTAGGAGGTGCATTTACCATTTTAATTCAAATACGTAGTCAAATTACCACACTAGATGTAACTAAATAATTGAAATCCTGTCTTTTCTTTCTTTAATCTTAGTAATTATATTAATTAGTTAATTTGTAATAATTACTTTGTATGGTTCTTTGATTGCGTTGAATATTTAAATTGTAACTCATACAAAAATCTGTAATTATCTGGCGATTGAAAAGAGTGGCGTGAGTTTCTTGCCAGTTCTCACAGCTCTACCTCGTCAGCGAACTGGCTGTAGGTCAATTGGCTGACTTCATGTAATGTTGACTTTTCATAAGCATCATACTTTATTATCAAGATGAAACAAATGCTTTGAGTTTGACTAATAGATTTTATATTCAACTACAATGTGACAAAATCAAATTATCGTATTTATGAAAACGGTCTTATTGCAAAAAATAGGTATAGCCAAAGGTTGTTAAGGATACAATGTTATTGAGTACAAATAAAGGCTTAGGCGGACATTGCGGTCCCTTCCGGTGTGACTCGCTATTGTAATTAAATGTAAAGAAATATTTCATTTAAGATAAATGGCTTTGTAGACGTGTGTTTGAATTGTAAAAATCAGTTGCTTAGTTAGTTTGGATTAATCATTGATCAGTTTCGAAGTGTTGCTTACGGTGAAGAATCTTCGATGTGTTTTGAGTCTCACTGAAGTTTGAATCGTGCCTTGCCTGCCCATGTTATCTCTGAGATTTACTTGACATACATTTATCAAATGTTGTGACAAACAGGCGTAATGAAAGTTTATTGATTTAAAAACGTTTTTAACGGAAATGACAAAACTAAGTTAGATAATTATAGTCTAATTACTTAACAATGATTCCATATTTTTAAAATTAATAAAAAACAACCCTTTAGACTTCATTTTTGGAATTTGCAATTTAGAATGCGAAGCAACTATTCAACTCATCACTTAGTTTTCCTATCTAATACTTACAGGCATAGTTTATCTTGCCTAAATAGAGTTAAACTAAGGCTTAATTACCCTTTCATAGTAAAAATTCACTAAACATTGTAAAGTGTTCATCAGATTATTTTCCCTAGTTCTCTAAAAGTAGTTCAACGAATTAAATGTCTAACAAGCAATATATATTATTAAAAAACAAAAATCTAAATAGCCCGCCTGCGTAAAACAAAGTGAAAAAGAAATCGTGCTGACGCTACATCGTTAAAATCCATCAAGCCATTTAGGCTGTCGAGAGTGCCAAAGAAATAGACATACATACTCACATACATACATACATACACACATACATACATACATACGTTCGGAAAACATTACCCATCTTGACTGCATCAGTCGGGCAATTAAATAACAAGCCACTGGAATTTCATTTCCGCACCGCTATCTTGTTGCTAATGAAACGGTAATGTTGATATTGTTTACTTTATTTACCTCTGCTTACCTCTTTGGTAATAAAGGACAAGGTGCTTTCTTATGATACTTTAAATGAGATGTCTTTTAGGCAATTTCAAGGATAAAAACATTTTAATAAACGACCATCATAATATTAAATAAGTAAGATTTTGAGATTTTATACTTTTGTGTTATTCGTTAAAATCCTATTAATCCTATTATTTAATGCGAAAGTTTGTGTGTGAGTTTGTCACCACTCAGCGCCTAAGCGGCTGAACTGATTTCGATGAAAATTGGTATATAGACAGATTCGGTGCCAGAGACGGACATAGGCTACCTTTTATCCTAAATCAGTCTTATTCTCGAGGGATACAACAAAACATATTTATTTTACATGCGGGCGAAGTCGAGAGGCGCAGCTAGTATAATAATATAGAAGTATTCGAGATTCCCGCTAAGACTCTGTCACGTATCATCAAACAAGGAGTCGGTACTTATCGTGGATATACAAGTACATTATCCTTATTCAATCGCTACAGTTAGGTACAGAGAGGGGATCAGTTCAAATGCTTGACGCCTCTACAAAAATGAGAAATTGTGCGTATCTACGTATCGTAACGCTCATAGAAATTGTTATATATTAAAAATACGTATTTAATTGTGTCGTTTTACTGTTTTTTTATCGTATGTATGACAGTAATAATTGACTGTATTAAAATAAGGGGCAGGTTTTCGAGCTGTGGGAAAGTAAAGCTAAACAAAAATCATTAATTATTCAAATATAATAGCAAATTTCCTTAAACCAATGAACCAAAACCGCTCTCACAACCTCAAACTCAAAAAAAGACCTATCAAATATCCGTTGTTTTAACATTAAAACCCAATAGATCGTAAAACTTGTGGATTAATTTAAAATATGGCGGCTAATTGTGTTGCAGCGTAACTTCCGTTCTATACAGTGCCACGTGCTGAACACATACGATGTCACGTCCGTCAGCGTTTAAGGGGAAGCCGTTAAATTTAAACGATATTATTCTATGATGGTAATCGACAAATAGGATTTGCGATGTCATTTAGCGATGGACAGTAAGTTTTCTTTAACTTTATTGGTGCTAAAAAAAAATTCGTTTCGGTCGAACTCAAGTAAAAAGGTAAGAAATTTAATAATATTTTTAAAAATTTGTAAAAAAATTATAATATCTCAACAACTATACACAACGCCATCTAGATCCCAAGTAAGCATGTTTATATAGCTTGTGTTACGGGTTCTAGAATGTGGATATACATAGTTTATTATATTTTTATAAATACATACATATTATACATAGAACCACTCAGAAAAATTCAAATAGACATGTTCATGCACACAAATATTTATACTGAGCGGGAATCAATTCACCGAACCAGAGTGGTCGTCAAATTGATATACGTATCAATGGAATACTTTCTTTCTTTATGTTTCGTACCAAGCAATGATGATGATTTCTTTTACTTCTCACCGCCATCCTTTAAAGCACACTAATAATTTACCAGTTACCAGTGACAATTACATTCTTTACTTCAAGTAATTTTTTTCTTATACAAATTGATTTTCATTCATAAACTTGAGTATATGAAATACTATTACGAACAGTACTTCGATACGGTCACTTGAAGAAATTCCATTCATAGATTGTGTAAAATATCACATTAAAGCCCATTCATTTGTGCGAAAAGATTTGTAAAATATGTATTCGTTGTATAAAATGTCATGTTTAGGTAGCGGTATCTTTGAGTCGTGTGCGATGGCCTTTGTGAGATGTAAGGATCTTTTATGGCCATAAGGTCTACAGGAGCATAAGCGTTAAGCGTATTGATTAGATCTTTGATCGCGTACACAAACAAGGTAAAAGTACACGAGGTTGGTAGGTGCGAAAAGTATCTATCATTGCCAGTTTTTTAAGAAATTTGTAGAATCTATTTTTTAAAGTTACCTTGAATAGTACTAACTTACGGGTGTAGTTAAATATAGAACGCTGTATTTATGAAGTAGTGTAAAATCGCTAATCTGTCTTAAGCTTTGAAATTGCAAATTTGCCTGGAGCAATAATCTTTTTTGTTTTCGTTTATTTTGTTTTTTTAAACGCCATCTGGACCCATTGTAAGCATAATTATATAGCGTGGGTTATGGGTTCTAGAATACGGATATACATATATTTAATACTTTTTTTTTAATACAAACATATTATACATACAAACACCCAGACCAATGCAAATAGACATGTTCATATACACAAATATTTGCATTGAGCGGGCATCGAACCCGCGATGTCTCGTGGCAGTCCATACACAGTATCACCGATACACTATATAAATCATGGTAATGTATTTTCTGTTTAAAGAAGTACATATATTTTACAGTGAAATAATAATTAGAACGTATCTGTTTCGTTTACAGCTTTTAATGAAACGACAAAGAATTAACTGAATTATCCTAGAAAGAATAATAAAATATAAATTTTATTACGGTAGGCGACTGGCGAATACTTTAAGTGCCATTTAGTAAGTTAATGATACATATATTCTTTACGATTACATTAAAACTTTATTCGCTTTCAACATTTTAAGCCTTTCATTTATTTAGAGACAAAATTATTCCAAAGTAATTCTAATTCCATTATCTTTATATCAGTAATGTCATAATAAAGTTTAAAAATATTAGGTCTAATAGCTTTTTCGTTATCTTAAAGGCTATATCTCTTAATAAAGTTGGTTTGCTCTTAATTATGATAATTAAGAGTACAATACCTTCACAGTGTATTTACTCGTAAAGAGTCGTTAACCAAATTGTTCATTACTTCATACTAAAAACTTTTTATCGGCGCACGTGTTTTCTTCTAATTTAGATTCTGGGTCTTTTAAGATGGGCGTAAAAAATCATCACACAAAACTGTTACAGAGCAACTGTTCCAGCAGTGTGCTACGATGGTTTTTAAGATTATTCTCAGAAATGAGGCGGACAAGACTAAATTTTGGTAGAGTAATATAAAAGTTAGATTTAAATATTTTAAATTCCGTGGCCCGATGGTGTTCGGTTGCTAAAAGACCGGGACCAGCACCGCCCCCTTTAATTGATTGCATAACTGCCGCTTTATTCTCCTTTCATTCATTCAAGCGATCATTTGACATGGCGACAAATCGTCTCCAAAGACACCATTGTTGGACCAACTTTTGATCTGTTGTCATTTTATAACATCGATTTTAAAATTTACAGCTTTAATATTAAAAGCCGCCGATTGAAATTTTATTCTGATGATAAGATTAGCAATTTTAGCATCTTTCCGTTGGTGTTTATGGATGATTTTCGCGTGCGTTTTGATTCTAAGTTTGTCGTTTATAGACGTACAGTATAAAATGGAATTTCACGCATGCCTCTGCCTTTTTACTGTCGATGTATTGTCACCTTCATAGGAGCATGAGTGCTACTTGTTATGAATAGTGTGAAATTAGTTATGGTGAACGATTATCTAAGAATTTAGTTTATTTTATGTGAGCATTTAACGAATGTGACATAGATGTGACCTTTTTTAGGCAGCTATTTGGTAAAGGTGATACGTTGAGGTTTTGACACGGGACAATTTGTCGAGAGATCTTTAGTTTGCAGCAGGTTAATGTGACAGGAAAATGTTCTTAATGTTCGGTTGAATTCATGAGGATGACGTTGTTAAAATGCGACAGATTTGTAATAAGATTCTTTTTAAATAAAAATAAACATAAAATGTTTGTACTATATAGGTAGGTACCTAACTTATTTTGAAATAATTAATTAATAAAGGAAAAATAGTTCGTAGATCTTGTATATTATAGTTGCTAAGATTTTGTGCTGTCCTTTCAAGCAAATAGTATTTTTGAATTAAGCAAATCAAGGGACATATGTCCAGAAATTATTATGTGTATCATATTCCTTTTCATCCTTCACACTCTTACCTCTACATCCCGGGTAAAACTTACCCTTGCATGAAACAGGAACTTATAAACAATTAGACATGTTGTTGCTACTAAACCTCCTTAGATAACATAAGTAAACGAAGACGGTCTCACAACACAAACTCGGTCACCAACCACTAAATTATTACTGATTGTACGGATCAATACGAGTAGTCAAACTAGACTGGTACCGTCCTAGCTTCGAATGCATGACATTATTTGTGGACGTACGACTGTACCACAGCTCAAACTTGAAAGGTTTATTACCTATTCTGTACGACCAGAAAGTCCGACCTACATAGTACCAGCAGGTTAGTAGGTAAAACCTACCTTAAGCACATGTGAAAAGGTGCATATTTCATTACTACAATATTTTTGTGGCTTACAGGCCATCATACGGACTGTAGGCTATTGGTTTATCTGTGTTCTATAAGTATTAGTTGCCGAAACGAACTGTAATGAAAAGGAAAAGTATAGAAGGAGTTAATTGTACTTCCGAAGCTTTCACTCACCAGATACAATTGGTACGGTAGTACCTAGATCCACGCTGGTTTCAGCAAAAATGGGCTGGATCGACCGGGGAAATACTACCCTTTCATAGAAGTTCGACGTAAGAGTAGTAGTTTCCGTACTACTGCGTTTCATTTGGTGAGTGAGAGCGCCTTTCCACTACCCCATTCTCAGCCGCCATAGTGGAGGCCATCATACAGCAGTTTAATACGACGGCTTTTGGTATGGTGGCCACCACTTCTGGATTCCACTGACTGCTTACCATCAGGTGCAGTGAAGTCACTTTAGTAGGTGCACTTGGTCTATAATAATTATTTGCTCTTCGAACACAGTGTTAGGCTTTGCCAGGCTTAATAAAATTATACGCTTGTTGTGTCCTTTGCATTTTGATTTATAAATTCTATCAGACATTCATATAACTACCTCTATAACAATAAACCATACAAATTTCGATAACCCATCAATAATTTCCAATTTATCAACAATAAATAGCGTAATAATGTCCACAATAAGTCCTTTCAGAACATCGGCCGGTTCGAACGCGTGCAAAACATCTG
Organism: Parascotia fuliginaria; assembly: GCA_963082885.1. Lineage (NCBI taxonomy): Eukaryota > Metazoa > Arthropoda > Insecta > Lepidoptera > Erebidae > Parascotia > Parascotia fuliginaria. The sequence goes on along the minus strand of OY720180.1, from coordinate 1,439,724 downwards.
CCGTCTTTTTGCCTTTTTATATTCTCCCATTTGACGGATCATTAAACTGCCACGCTTTCCACTTATTACACATTTTTATATCATATCTATAATACATTTTATGCCAAATAAAATTCCTTGCCCCGCCTATCCTGATAAATAACCATAGACAAATACGTGACAAACTTTTTCGTGATTTTTTTTTCAACAATCCTCTTTAGTGACGTTTTAGGGTGCTTTTGCCGCCAAAATTATTAGTTTTATATCTGTTTTGCGGTTAGGGTGGCTATGGTTTTATTGGGTTCTTAATAAAAGTGCGTTAGTCTGTGACGTATAGTGTTTGAATAGCACTCTATTTAATTGATAGGTTTGTTATTTCATTCAAACATTGAGAGTGTAATTTTGTTTTACAAGGTAGATTTTTGAAGTATTATCGATTTTGTCATGTTTTAAGTGCGTACCAAAGTGCTTTCAATACATTTTATGTTGTTTTTTGATATTATGGCAGATTTTATAAGTGACAGCACGTGCTGTTTAGCTTACAGAGCGGTCGCCTCAAAACTTTTGTTACAACTAGTGTATTGGTATTGATTTCCATCTTATACAGTGTTATTTACATTGCAAGATAGTTGTTGTTGATCTAGAATAAGAAAGAATGACGAACGAGAAAAAAAACACATGAATTGAGTTTGTGCACTCTCACTTGCTTGCTTCGTAAATACGAGATCGAGGGTTCGAATCCGGGCAAGCTCCAATGTGATTTTTCAAATCATATGTACTTTCTAATTATATATGGATATTACTGACTGACGGTGAAGAAAAACATCGTGAAGAAACCTGGACTTATGAGGAAATCTGAAATTGTAAATCCGTTTTGAGCAAGCGTGGCGATCAATGTTCATACCTTCTCTGTATGAGTGCATGCAGTGGGATAATAATGGCCCGTTATGATGATGACTCTGATATGAATCGGGTACTCCTACGTTTCCCGAGGGATACAACAAACCAAATTATGCGCGGGTGAAACCGCACCAAGGAAAGCTTCACTGGCTTTCCTAGTGCTTGCTTTAGTGCTTAATAAATCCTCATGTATATGTAAATACTAACGTGCAAGTAAGTCTCTAATAGTCTTAAGACGTTCACTTGTGTGGATAAGTCGTGGGTTTTTTCAATTATCACTCTTTCCAGGCGTATTCAGGGCCGGAGAACACAAATGTCCTGCGATTTACTCCAAACTCACTTTTATTTCGTACTAGGTACAATTTTCACAATACCAATTACTAAGTCAACAATTATTATTCATCCAAATAATGATTCTCTGTAATAAGAGAATCACTTACCCTTCGTAGCCCACGCCCTCTAAGGCCACTCTAATAACGCCACGTGGCTTCTCTCATTGGATTATTAGTAATTACTTTGTTAGTTTGTTTATAGATAATGGTATAGCAATGATTGAGATAATAGCAAGTGAAATTATTAAACATAGATTTTTGTAGTCACTTTTTTGATGTCTTCTGCAAAGTGACTCTTACTTTAAAGGTGTATTTGTTCGATCGTTAAATTATTAATTAAAAGCTAAAATTATTAATAAACATTTAATCTTTAATATTATTATTATTATTTCAATATTTACTGTCTCTCTCTATCTTCTTTCTGAACCTTAACTTATTCTGTGGTTGTAGGTACAATGTACATCAATAAAGCTCTATTTTATAAGTTAATTACTGCTAACAAAATGAATAAAATAAAAGCTATTTTACCGCCATCTCTTATTACAATACTCCATTATAAAAGGTGACATAATTTTTGAATAGAATAACTACAATACATCTCTTTAATATTAGTAGCTATTATGTCAACAGTTTATTGAAACAAACTGAAGTACTCCCAATTACAAGTACGAATTTACCACAACGACATCATTTGTATTAAAAACCTTTGTGTTCTAAGTACTTTTGCTGCTGCACATATGTTTTGTATTATTTTTATTGCAATATTTGTTATACATGATAAAATAAAACCTAAACTTATACGGTAAAGTGTAAAATTGCTTGTACGTAATCCGTCACTTAACTCATTTCAAAAGGAAACAAAATTCTACCCTAATGCAATTTTTCATGCAAACAAAACACAACTTTGCGAACTGAAGATAAAGTGCAAAACAAATAAATGTAGACACAGTTATATCATTTTAATATTACATTATTGCACCCTTAAAATGTGCAATTCATTTAATGTGCAGTTTCAAAAATACATTTTAAGCTGTATATCATTAGCAATAAGAGCGATTGAATGTCTTGTTGAGTGTATCAGGTATAATTTTGACATAGTGTGACGAATGAAACCAGTTGGCATGTTTGAATTAAACATTTAATTTGTTTCCATTATTCGGCTGAGGATTTATTAAGTGGCAATGTAATGCGACAATGGTACGATTTGATTTGCTTACGTCATTATTATAATTAGGAACCTTTAGATAAGGGCTTTAGAACTTGTAATGATGTGACAGTATGTTTGATGTGGTAGGTACTTGATGATTTGGAAAAGTTTGTTCATTATTATCTGCGTACTGTACACGTTTAGAATTTTGATTCATTTTGAGTTCTTTTAGAAAAGTTTTCACTTAAATTAGAATAGTTTGGCAGTAGCAGGGAGCCAAACTTGTTGTCATTTACAAATTAGAATTTTAAGAATTTTGTCGTGAAATCCTAAAATTCTGCTAACCCACTTTTTATCCTAAATAAATGAATACCTTTTCGAAATTAATAAGCAATCTGCTTACCCTATCCAAGAGATAGACAAGTGTTTGTATCTATATACTAGCTATAGTTTCACCCGCGTTTTTGCTTACTGCTCTGCTCCAGTCAACAGCAGCGTGATGTTACATAATTTATAACCTTCCTAAAGAACTGGGCTATCATACGCAAAAAGAATTTTTCAAATCTGACTGATAGTTCCAGAGATTAGCGCGTACAAACAAACAAACTCTACCGCTTACAGTATAGATATTATGTCGAACAAAACTCTCGAGTTAATCAAACCTTTAATCAAGTGGACACGAAATAGTCTAACACAATAAATTTAGTAGAGCACTGAAACCTTAACACATAATGGGATAGGCAGTAAAACTGATACAAATATCACGCCGAACAGACATCAAGTGAGGGCGAAGAAAACAAGGTTAGTTAAGAATGAATGGATGTGGTATTTACTGGTTGATTTGATTGATCATGAATCATTCAAAAATAATTCATCTTAGTATTATGAATTATTTTTAGGTACTGTAAGTATAACACCTACGTTTTACGTATGTTGGGTTATAAATCCATTCTAATATTATAAATGCGAAAGTAACTTTGACTGTCTGTCTGTATTTCACGCCTAAAACACTGAACCGATTCTGATTAAATTTGTTATAGAGATAGATTAGACCCTGGGTAACAATACAGACTATTTTTATTGAGAAAAATGGCTCAAAGGGGTTGAAATAGGGTATGAAAGTTTGTATGAAAAACCGTCAATGTATAAACAAAGAATTTCATTCACGCATTCATTCAATATAAACGAGCTTTACTTGAGAAAATACAGCAGCAGGTAGTTCGTGGGAGAAAGGTTGATAGCACAGATAAGTAAGGTAATACTATTATTAGTATACCTTACTTCTGCTAAATCCAAGCAACATGCAATATGCGTTTGTCTCTTTGTGCTACGGTGTCGAGTTTTTTGTTAAATTTACTTAAATTTTCGTAATTCATTCGAAGTACTGCTTCTGTGGTTCGGTACTATGTTCGGATTACCACGCAGAGGTCTCGGGTTTGATCCCTGGATCGGGTAAAGTAATATTAGGTTATTCTGTCGACAGATTCTCAATATTAGCCTGGAGTCTGGAATTGTGCCGGATATAATGGCAACACGCTCGCCCCCTGTTACTTGGAACCTAAAATAAATAATGGCGATAAGTGGGTTATTAAACACTTCTGCCTGTCCTTTAGGGGATAAAAGGAGTGAAGCTATGTATATATGTTTGTGTCATTCGAAGTAGGTATTCAATCCCTTTAAGCGCTTACTGTTACTGCTTGCAGTATTTGGTTACGCCAACATTAAGTTTGCGTGTAATTTAATTTATTATATGATTATTTACTGACGTTGTATGGTCAAATTACCTGGTGAGCTAAAGTTGGTTTACTGTTCTTGTTAATTTCATGCAATCCAAAAATATTGGGCTTGCGTGGAGTTCAAATATTCGCGCGCTTTGTCCATTATGACATTCGCACGCGCATGTACGCGCTTCAAGCGCCGCCACGCGAAAGAAAGAGAAACCTTCGCCGTGAGACTGATAGGACACGCGTGTGTGTGGTGGTTCTCAAAAAATTCGCATCGCATCTGAGTCCTCGTCAGATTACCGCAATTGCCGAACAATATCCACCCGTGAAGAGTGAAAAATTCTGTGGAAGTGATCTTCGACCGCAGTGCAGCCCCCAGGAGAGGGATCCCTCAGCTTCCAGATAGCAGACGTTGGCAGGTCAGTGAGCCGACTATTATCATTAGGGTTTTGATCGGTACAACGTCATTATAGACCGTCGCAATTGACTTAGGAGGTTTTTATCATAAAACCAGTGCCTATACCCATTTGTGGGAATCTCGCGCGTACTGCGTTTGGCTGGCATCTAATTGTCTTTTTTGAAGCCGAATACTGTATGCTCCATAGTTGGTCCTTCGAGCCGGATCGGGTTAAATTTGCAAATCGTGATCAGATTGATCCTTAACATCATTATTCTTATCGTTCCTTACGATTTTTGATAAAAATTAAACCTACAAATTTCTATAATTAATTTACGTACAATTGCATATCGTCATACAAATATCGCTTTTATTGACTTAGTAGTAAGGTCTATATTCATCTGCACTAATCACGAACTACCGTAGTAAAATATCGCATTGAATTCTCTAGTTACACTTTGTGATAATTATAATTCGCAAAGAAAGTTATTAGAATTTGTTTTAAGCTCATTAGTTCATGTCGCGTAATAAGTTATTTCATAAAAATAGTGAAATTCCATAAAACATGCAAATTTTTTCATTATCTGCGTTTTGTTGTGGGTAGATTTGTGTCGCATCGCATGACTGTGGTACACACAGGGAACATAGCGTGTTCGGGGTTCTCATACAAACCTTAACCTTAAACAACATCTAATTACTTGTAGGGTTTGGGAACATTTGCTTATCTCTGTACCATTGTCATATTTTACTACGGAACATTGTGTTTACGATCGAGATTATTCAATTGATATTATTATCCGATTGAATTGAATGTTTATGTTCATTTGAGCATTACTTGATCACTTTTTACTTGAAATTAGAATTTCTTGTTCGGCAGTTTTTATTTTTATCGCCTCGTCATAATAATTGCATTTGACGAGTTAACGCATCGCAAATACAGTCCACACCGCATTTGTATGAATTAATGCAATTCATATAAATTATTCGCATTCAATCTTAGATTGAATTTAATATTGATATTTTTATCAATCGTATGAGTACGTACCTACTTATGTTATTGTAGTAGGTAGCTACTTGTTACATCGCATCGCACCTACACTTGTTACGTTGGATAAGTTATTTCCATATGCATACAAGTTAGGATAAATACTTCGAATCTTTGTTTGAATTATTTTTTTTTTTTGTGTTTATTTAACTCGCACCTACACGTTCGTGTTAGGGGAACCCTAACACGAACGTGCAACGTGCAAGGTCGGATAATTGGTTCCGTACCTATTACAACTTATTGTAAGTTTTTTTTGTCATCATCGCACTCGTGTAACCAGTTTACTTGAGGTAATTCACCGCCTCGCGCCTGCGTTTTTACGTAGGGTTCCGTGTGGCCGGAAAATTGGTTCCGTGCCTATTAAAATATAACTTTTGTTCATATTTTATTTTCATCGTGCATCTTGAGCACCAGCTTGCTTTAAGGTATCGCGGGTTCGGATAAGTGAATCCGTTCAATTGTAAATTAAAGTTTCGGTCGTTTGTTTATATTCATTTTCTGTTTACCATGGAGGAATTACAGACTAAGCTAAAACTTTATGAAGGTAAACGCGCCGCATATTTTGCTCGCATTCAAAAGATTTATGATTCGATCTCATGTTTGAATGATGAGAGATCGAGGAATACTTTTATAGCGCAAGCAAAAACAATAGATCAGATTCGTAATGAACTGATCACAACGATTGATAACATCAATCTGTTATCAATGAAAATCAATCCTAAATACGAGGTTAATTATAATTCATTGTCTGCCTTTGACGATCTTTCTTGCGAAATCAAAATTGTTTTCAGTTCTTTAACCGCGACCAATGATCTTACTGCGAGTAGCTCCACGAGTACACAGTCAGGGTCAGGGTCTTATCAGATCAAGATACCAAGAATTGAACTACCTACTTTCAAGGGTGATATTCAAACTTTTCCGTTCTTTTACGAGACGTTCAAACGAGTTATTCATAATAATCCGAGTCTCACGGATTCTGAACGCATTCATTATTTATTGAGTCACCTCAAAGGAAAGGCGCGAAGCATCGCGGCTGGTGTGGTGCCTGCCGCTGAGAATTATCGTGTTGTCTGGGATGCGCTTATCGCTAAGTACCGGGACACACGCGCATTAGCCGTTAACTATCTAAATCAGCTGTTCTCTTTAAAGTCAGTAGGTTCCTCACCCGCTAATGTAGAAAAGGTATTTGATAAATATACTGCTATTGTGTCTGGACTCAAACAATTAAAAATAGATAACATGGATGATTTTATCTTCATGTACGCGGGTCTCAAGTTAATTGACTCCGACATCGCAAAACATTATGAAATGTCGCTTCGCAATGTAAAAGATCCTTCTGGCACAGACTATGACTACTTCGTTAGGTTCGTTCGCGAGCAGATTAAAATTCTGCACCGCACCGCGCCGCAGCGGCCCGAACGGTTGTCTGCCAGCAGCGGCGGCGCCAGCGCTTCTTCCACCGCGCCCTCTCGGGTTCCGCAGGTGTATGTTACGACTTCACCTAAATGTTCACTCTGTCAGTCGACACATACACATCTGTTCAAGTGTAGTGCCTTTCTAAAACTAAACGCCAATGACAGATTTAAATTTATAAAAGATCACAATATGTGTATTAATTGCCTCAGTGGTCGGCACACCGCATCTAAGTGCCAGTCTTCTGCCACATGTAAGAAGTGTAACAGTAAACATCATTCTCTCTTACACTTTAATCAACCGCGTGCGCTACCACCAAAACAGCCTTCAGCCGACAGCGTTTCTCCTTCTATAGGTACTGTAGACCGGACGCCTGAACCGGAACGTATCTCTTTGTGCACACATTCGGCTACGCTTCCAAAGACTACACGCACTACTGAAGTGCTAGCTACTGCCAAGGTGTTAGTTGTAGGAAGAAAAGGGAAGGACGTCGTGGTACGCTGTCTTCTGGACCCAGGGTCCCAGAAAAATTATGTAACGACTCGTTGCTGCCGACGGATTGGGTTACCTATTCGCGGGGATTCTGTGGTCACCGTCAAGGGTATTGGTGGAACCTCACAATCGGTAAGAGGTTCGGTAAACCTCACATTTAGTTCACGTCTTCGGGCACATCCTAAGTACACCATCGATGCATTGGTACTTGACGAGATAACTGGCCAACTCCCGTTATGCTCGATCGATGCCACTAATCTAAATAATATCGATCCACAGTTGCTTGCAGATGATACTTGGGCTATGCCGGGGGATATTGACATTCTGTTAGGGGTAAAACTGTTTGCTAAGTTGTTGCAACCAGGTTGTATTACTTCGTCGACTGAATGTCCGAACGCATTAGAGACAGTGCTTGGTTACATACTTATGGGAGACGCGCCCGTCTTAGAGCCTCCTGGAACCACACTGTCGTTTTTTACGACGTCTTCCTTGAAGGAATTCGACTTGCGCAAGTTTTGGGAGATTGAGGAGGTCCAGGTCTCTTCCATCACAAGCGTGGACGATAAACACTGCGAGCAGTTTTATTGTTCCACCACAACTCGCACCCAACTTGGCAAGTATGTAGTTGCTTTGCCACTGAAGACAGACGCATCGGCGTTAGGAAACTCTTATGAAATCGCACGTCGCAGGTTTCACAGCCTAGAACGAAAATTTAAATCACATCTTAACGTTAAGGTCCTATATGACGACGTCATAAAGGATTATATAAAAAATAATTACGTTTCTCTAGTGAAGGAAGTTCTGCCCGGAGAGACTTCTTTCTACATTCCGCACCATGCGGTCATTCGTGACGATAAAATAACAACTAAGTTACGCGTGGTTCTCGATGCGAGCGCGAAGACAGATAATGGTGTTTCGCTTAATGATATTCTGCACGCAGGTCCAGTTCTTCAAGCTGACCTTCTCAATATTCTTCTGAATTTGAGACTTTTTCCTGTGGCCGTCACTGCTGACGTGAAGGCCATGTACCTCAGAATCGCAGTACGTCCTGAAGATCGTCCTTTTCTGCGTATTCTATACCGCTTTAATGAAGACGAGGTGCTTCAGGTTCTGGAGTTCTCTGTGCTCCCCTTCGGACTTAAGTGCTCGCCCTTTCTCGCAATCCGCACCATTCAGCAATTGTGCATGGATGAAGGACATCATTTTCCTCTCGCCAGTGAAATACTGGGTCGAGATATCTATATGGATGATATTGCAAGCTCTATTTCAAGCATTTCGCAAGCAATTGATGCTTCTCACCAATTGATTCAATTATTTTCTCATGGTGATTTTGAATTGACCAAGTGGTCAAGCAATAGCTCTGAGGTTCTTCAGGCTATTCCAGAGTCATTACGACTTTCGCACAGTGTTGATCTAAGTAAGGATCCAACACTGAAAATTCTTGGTCTTCGTTGGTTTCCTGACGAGGATTATTTCGCATTCCAGGTGAATCCCGATGATCGCCCTTGCACTAAAAGGAATATTCTGTCGTCTATCGCACGTCTTTTTGATGTTTTGGGTTTAGTCGCACCTGTGATATTACACGCTAAGCTATTGATCAAAAATCTTTGGCTCGCTAAAATTGGATGGGATGACATTCCACCAAACCACATTGTTAGTCTTTGGGAACAATTTCAGGCTGAACTGCCTTGTATTTCGCAACTGAAATTCGCACGCCACATTGGTGTATCGGAAAACTGTAAGTTTTCCATCGTTGGGTTTGCAGACGCTAGTGAAAAAGGTTACGGTGGTTGTGTTTATGCTCATGTCGTTAAGCCTGACGGAAACATAGTGGTCTCCCTCGTCTGTGCAAAGTCGCGAGTCACACCTCTGAAGGTTGTTTCGCTAGCTCGTCTCGAGTTATGCGCCGCACTCCTTTTATCAACTTTGATAAAACGAGTTTTCGATCTCTACTCATCTCGATACGCGATCGAGGCTATCGTAGCGTTCTCTGATTCTACTGTAGCTTTAAGTTGGATTCACTCATCTCCACATCGCTGGCACACTTATATTGCCAATCGCATCGCTAAGATTCACGAGAATCTTTCGCCTGATCACTTTTTTCATGTCAAAGGATCTGAGAATCCGAGTGACTGTCTCTCCCGTGGCTTATCGCCAGCCCAATTAGTCCAACATCCATTGTGGTTAAATGGACCACTATGGCTTACACTACCTCGCCATGAATAGCATGTGAAGCCATTTATGCCTGGAGAATCGCAGGAGGCTCCTGAAATGAAGCCTATTTGTGCCGGACGGGCGGTAATCGAACCCAACACGAATGTGTTGTGTAGATCTATGAACGACCCGCTGTCGTCCTACACCTATAGGTTCCGGATACAGCGCTGATCTTCGAAGACGTCGCGTAGGGCTTCACTATAGGGGCATACTGAAGTAAAACAAACGGTCTTGGTTCAATGCTTGAGGTGTTCTGCTTAGGCCATTAGGTGTTGAGGCTTGAAGAGTCTTCTATGGGTTACTGATTAACAGTGAACGATCTGTGTCCGCGCGCGCGCTCTTATATACCATTTGCCTCGGTTAGTGCCGTGTGCAAAACACCTCGTACAAACTTTATTTTCATTATCAAAACATTACATTTCTGGTTATAACTACGTCATTTTTAATAATACAATAATCATCTAGGTACCGTTAGATAGGTATCGATGTTACCTAACATGAAATATCTATACTATAACTCTAAACTTTACGATTACCTAGATATTGTAGTATAAACCTAGAATTTTAGTGCCTCCTAGACGTACTTTGAACTTTATCTGCTTATATTTTCTAAACTACTGAATCTATTATAATAAGATTTTACGTACATCTAGGGGACACCATTCTCTAAAATGAAACACCAAAGTAACTATTCTTTATTGATTAAAACCTAAGTTACAGACCAAATTATGACCTAAACATAAAATAATTTTGTTTCTGCTATAACTTATAAACTATTTGTTTTATCTAAAAGGCAAATACATATTCGTGATTAGAACACTAAAGAGCACAATAAAAAGTGATTCTAAACATTATAAATCTAGATTTTAGATTAGCACTAAACAATTTCACCATAAGGTAAACAAATAATAGTTCGCTATTAACTTTTACTAATGGCGGTAGACGAACGACGTTTTCGTTCTCGTTCTCATATATAAACGTGTGGCACTCAAATTCACTGTTCATTAAATGTTATGCTAGCACACGCGTGTAATGTTTTTCTAGGTTTTAAAATCTGTCTAGGTTCTGTCTATCACTGTATGCACTGTTTTAACACTATTTTCACAGGTGTCGCGAACACTATTGCTTTACCTGTACTCTCGAAAGAAGGTTCCTATGCTAGTTGTCCTGCAGAAGACATTATTTACAACTGTTCTATTAGGTTCTCCTCATGGACAAAATACTTAAAAACAATTTGTTACATTTTCAAATTCATAAAACGGCTTCCCAGAGGGCCCATAACCGCATCTGACTTAGAATTCGCTGAACCAGTAGTATGGCAATCTGTTCAACGAATCCATTTCGAAACAGATCTTAACTGTCTGACCCGCAACAAGTTATGTTTTAAGCCATTACAAAAACTTTGCCCGTTCTTGCATAATGGACTTATTCGCGTTGGTGGACGCTTAGGTAATTCTACGTTAGACTTTGACTCGCGCCACCAAATCTTACTTCCCCGACAAGATCATATAGTGGAACTTTTGGGAAAGGGAACTGGCGGACAACAGACTTACTCTAAAAACGATCCCCTGTAGAGCACCTCACTTTGGAGGTTGCTGGGAAAGCGAAGTGAAGAGTGTTAAAACGCACCTTGTTAAGGTAATCGGTAACCAAATACTCACCCTTGACGAGCTCAATACTGTATTAGCTCAGGTTGAGGCCTTGTTGAATTCGCGGCCGCTCTATGCCCTCAGTTCAGATCCGTCAGAACCTACCGCACTAACGCCTGCACATTTTTTAAATACCAAACCACTCATCTTTTTTCCTGCTCATGAAATAACGGAATCGCGCTTACACCTTATCTCGCGACATGAATTAACTGATCAACTTGTCCAATCCTTCTGGAAGCGGTGGCGCATTGAATATTTGCACACCCTCCAATCCAGGCAAAAATGGAACACTCCATCCAATCCAATTCGTGTTGGTATGGTTGTGGTCTCTATGCAGGACAACATTATGCCCTTGCGTTGGCCGTTAGGTTTAATTACTGATATCTTTCCGGACAAGAAAGGAATTTGTAGGGTTGCCTCAGTTAAAACACAGAATGGAATTTTCCAGAGGCCAGTTGTAAAATTGTGTCCTCTCCCAACGCAGTAAGGACTTCTTGCTTGCTGTCATCTTTAGATTTAGGGTTTAGATTGGTATTTTAGTGCAGACATTAGGTCATTCGCTTCTAGTTAGGATTTTATTTATTTCATAAGTTCGTGACGATATGCAATTTTGTTTCTTTATTTCGCTTCCTTTGAGTATTGAAAGCAGAGCCTTTCAAGCCGGGGGAAATGGTTACGCCAACATTAAGTTTGCGTGTAATTTAATTTATTATATGATTATTTACTGACGTTGTATGGTCAAATTACCTGGTGAGCTAAAGTTGGTTTACTGTTCTTGTTAATTTCATGCAATCCAAAAATATTGGGCTTGCGTGGAGTTCAAATATTTGCGCGCTTTGTCCATTATGACATTCGCACGCGCATGTACGCGCTTCAAGCGCCGCCACGCGAAAGAAAGAGAAACCTTCGCCGTGAGACTGATAGGACACGCGTGTGTGTGGTGGTTCTCAAAAAATTCGCATCGCATCTGAGTCCTCGTCAGATTACCGCAATTGCCGAACAATATCCACCCGTGAAGAGTGAAAAATTCTGTGGAAGTGATCTTCGACCGCAGTGCAGCCCCCAGGAGAGGGATCCCTCAGCTTCCGGATAACAGACGTTGGCAGGTCAGTGAGCCGACTATTATCATTAGGGTTTTGATCGGTACAACGTCATTATAGACCGTCGCAATTGACTTAGGAGGTTTTTATCATAAAACCAGTGCCTATACCCATTTGTGGGAATCTCGCGCGTACTGCGTTTGGCTGGCATCTAATTGTCTTTTTTGAAGCCGAATACTGTATGCTCCAGTATTCTTCCACTGCTATGCAAAAACTATGTCCATAATACCTTTCGGTTTACAGGTTAGATTTGTTATATGTATTTTTTTATATTACCACATCCAGTGCCTCCTACATTGTTGGTTACCGTAATCCTGACAGTGGGTACAATTTACGCAGCCTGTGGTTCTAGTAATCAAGAGGCACACTCCGGCCACGTCGACGCAATCTGTTCCAAGTTCATTGGGCAGAAGATTTTAGTAAAAGCCCTTTTACAATAAGAGCCAAAATTGTACATTTGTTTAAGTAACTTTTTCGCGAACCAGATTCAACTTAACTAACATTTACTGGAATTATTTTGAATGTGAGTAAATTTTTATGTACAAACCGCCGGCCGTCACTGACTAAAAGAGCGATGTCGGTATTCGATTATTTGAATTTCCTCTATTGCCATAGGTTCATTATCAGATCAATTAACTGAACTAGTAGACATTTTTTATTCATATCAGTTCAATAAAGAATGGTTGATTGAACTATTGGGATGAGTATGTTCCCACAAAATCAATAAACTGTCCAATAAAATTACCTACATTCGGACACTCCATCGCTACACTATAAAAAATACAAAACTGATTTTTATTTACTATGGAACTATGTCTCTAAACTTACTCTACACCTATTTTATTCTTTTATTATCTCATACTGTAATAAATTTGCAAATTTCATAAAATTTTGTGTCAATTTTTTTTATTATGATTATTAATTTAAATTCTCTAAATTTAATGAATCTACATTTCTTACTAGTACTTATTGTAATTTAATTGTAGCACTTAATATTTAATTTTTTTTCTAATTTTGTAATTTTTAACTTCGCAAATTTTATTTGTATATCCTAGCTCTTTAAATGCATGCTGTACTTACCAGTAAAAGGCTGCTATTATACTACTAAGTCCTTTATTAAATAAAAGATAAATGTATTAGTATAAGTAGTTGTTGGTAAGTCTAAATAAATAAATAAATACTTGCCGCTCATTGAAGAAAGATTGATATTGTTATTGGCAACTCGCGTGTGTAATACCAATAAAATTACAAGAAGGCGTGAATCTCATTCACTCGATATCTACGTAGTATTGTCTAAAAAGAGATCATTTTGTAACAGTAGCGTTCACGCAATATCGATATTAGGGTAAAAATAAACTGTGTATTACTTTTTTTCATACAAAATATTTTAAAACTGGAAATCAGAATATATTGTTGTCCTGTATATCTACTAAAGGCTTATTCTAATAAAGGCTTATGACTATGTCCCTGTTTTTCTCGCTGCGTATAAACAAAGTGAAGAAATTCTTCATAATTTTATTCCTTACACTACTACCCACCAAAAGAAGAACGCAATAAGTACATAAAGTAAGGTAAAGAAACAATATTTTTAACGTGTTAAACTTTAGATCTAATTTTCCAAAGCATGTGTTAAAGTTACGGCTTTCTCGATTAGCATTACTTATTAAGGTTTTCATAAGTAAGGGATATTTCAAAACCACATCGAGATTGTTTGGCTTGACGCAATACATACTAATGTAAACAAACACACTTTGTATTCAGAAGGAAACCTTTTGAAGTAGTAACCTAATTTTGATTGCGTTTGGCGAAAACAAGCATCGCTCTTAATTTGCTTAATCAAGATAATTATGAAGCAAAGATAAAAGAAAGGTTACTTGCGTACAAGTGGTTGTTGAGTTGTGGAACATCTCCAATTAGTTTCAAGCCCTCAATCAAGGTAACTATAGTTATTGTAGCGACTGAGGTGTTCATAATGTATACAAGATTTTATTCATATGAGTTCCTCAGTCGTTCAGTGGTATTATGTACAGACTGATGCTGTCTTGGGTTTGATCACCGTGTCGTATAAATTGACATTGGGTTTGTAAGGAATGTTACCAGTTAATGGTAACAAGCTCACCTAACCTACTGTTAATGTAATACTAATAGTATTATACCTCAAAGAAGTTACCCAATTGTTAACATTTGTAAGTGACAGGTATCTGTCAGATGTCATAGACACGTAAACAGTCTTGTGTTTTTTTCGTTTGGCAACACTGACAGATACACGCCATCTTGTCTCGTCTAATGACATTGACATATGCCCGTTACTTTTTGATTTTCGAACGACACTCGTGATTGATGTAGGTTAATTTGCTGACATTTTGTAAACTTTGACGTTCATAAGTGTTAATTTAATTAACCTATATGAATAAACAATATTTCATTTTATTTCATGAACTGTTGAACAAAACGTTGATGACGTGCTAAGTTAATTTTATCGGAAAATATCTGTAGGTAAGTACAAGCACTGTTTAATTTCTGAGTTGAGGTTGATTTCAAAATATCTGGTAAAATGTGAATATTAGTTATACAGCTTTGATGAGCTTTGTCTACTTCTTCAGGAACAATATGTGATACAATCGTACAGCTGTGAATAATGAATGTAATGAACTTTATAAGCGCAATTTTCTAGCTATGACTTCGGAACAGAAAACCCATTTGAAATAAATAGGCAACCGTTCCACCGGTACTAATCTCAGTTCAATGTCTCATGTGGTTTGAGAGCCTATTGCCAATCTGTCCTTTATCATTGCGATGCGGCAGAAACTTATTGGAAGCAGTTATAATCTGTTTCATGTATTTTAAAATAGTGGTCTTAAATTATAAAATCACGAGAATAGAAGCTGAGGCAAAGACTTTATATAGAAGTGCATTTTTTCGCCTTATTCTATCCCCTTCATCATTTTCTTCTCTCTTCAAAATCAGTTAGATTGAATTTTTACACAAACGTTACAAAGACACTCTTTCAACGAAAACTCTTGGCTGTGTTCCTGTGTATCAAATTCAAATTCAAAAGTCAAATACATTTATTATTCATTTGGGTTAATTCAATTTATACTTAAGAAAGTTAAAAATACAAAATGTCAGGCATTTAACCTACAGCCATTTCGCTGACGTAGGGTAGGGCATGAGAAGAACTGGCACGAAACTCAGGCTACTCTTTTTAATCGCCAGGTTATTAAAATTTTTTGTAAGTTACAATTTCAAGTAGCATGCAAAGTGACGTAGGCAATACACTTAACTCTATAGGTACCTAAGCAATTACAGGTTTCTAATTATAACTCATCTAATTATAACTGGCTGACTTTATAGTCATGATGTCATCTTCCTTTCCTTTTCCTTTTTCTCTACTCCATTACGGTTGGTAGCGGCTTGGGTGTCATCTCATTGTTTTTATACCCATATACTACGATAACCGGACCATAAGTCTGTTTGCCGCCTACACGATACTAAGTTGCCGTCTCCATTCATAACACACAGTAAATACTTAACAAAAATACTTACATATAATATTAACGACTTGTTACACAAAAAGTTCGGTTGTTACTTTGCCTCGTGGCACCTCGACCACCTGGCTTTGTAACTATTTATAAACGTAAATTAATGTTGAGACCACGCCCAGGACAGTCAGGATAATGGTGACACACGTGCAGAGTTGCCATTTGTAATATACCTGTGTATCTGTGACAATTAAAATTATAAAATACTCGCTGCGCCCTGCGGCTTTGCCCGCGCAGACATTGATATAACTCGGGAACCCGAGCAAAGTAGCCTTTGCTCGTCTCCGGCTCCGAATCTATCTACATAACAATTTTGATCGAAATCAGTTCAGCCGTATAAGCGCTGAGTGGTAACAAACACACACGCACACACATACATATATACATACATACACATAAACTTTCGCATTTATAATATTAATAGGATACTTATAGAATACTAGAGTAAAAAAAAAACCAAATAAACCTTTTAAAAAATCTATATTGCTTGTATTTTTTTTGCTACTAATTATGATAGCGAACTTCCTCTTAAATGCTAAATACATTAGGTATAGTCATTTTGAAACGAACTTTTTTTGGCAGTTTCTTAGGTACAGTTAGTGTTGGTAGCATTTTTTCATTCGCCGGGTACAATTAATTAAACCGAAAAAACTGTGCGTGGCAATCCGTACACACACCACCGAACCAGCAAGTTAGTTAATAATTTTTCAAGTATTATTATTTTAAAAACTAAGTTATCAGTTATTAGCACAGATCCCCCTTGGCACTCGAGCAACACGTCCACGATGCGATGTGCTTCGGCCGCAAGATTAAGCCTCGTTGTAGTTAGTTAGTAGGTACAGATAGCAAAGTTTGTCATCATGACTCATTGATGTTTATTTATTTATAACCAACGAAGTATACACCGTAACAGTTACATAATAAAGACTATTACTTATTGCTAGTGTTTGGTGCTACCATACTTAAAGACATTCATAAAAGTGTCATTGGAAATTTAAGTGTAAATTAATATAAGTAGTAATTTTTTTATTATTAGCATAATACATAGTATGATTTTTTAAATATATAAACTTAAGAAATACAAATAAACATTAAATTGAAATTCATTCAACTTAATACAAATATAAATTATTACATATTACATTAAATTAACAATTGTTTACAAATTGTGACTTAAGATATCTACAGTATTGTTATCTTTACTAATTGCGTTATACTGAGATTGAAGCCGATTAATTGGAGAGTAGAGACCTAGATTGCTTCTTGCTTTCTTTAGAACAAAAGCAGAATACCTAGATCTTCTTTTAAGATATCAATTTCTTGATTATTGAATTGATATTTTTGTAACAGACTAGCTGCGCCCCACAGCTTCAGCTTCACTTGCACGTAAAATAGGTTCTGTTTCTTTCGGGGACAAGACCGTTTTTTCTGAGTAAAAGTAGCCTACATCCGTCCCCGGCACCAATTCTATCTACATACCAATTTTCATCGAAATCGGTTCAGCTGTTTAGATGAGTGGTAACAAACACACACACACACACACGCACACGCACACGCACACGCACACGCACACGCACACGCACACGCACACGCACACGCACACGCACACGCACACGCACACGCACAAGCACACGCACACGCACACGCACACGCACACACACACACACACACACACACACACATTTTCTTGTATAATATTAATAGGAAGTAAAAATACTAAAAATATTACCAAAACAAAATATTGTGTAGTAAGTATTGTTTAATCAATGCATCTAAAATCTCGCCCTGAATGTTCGTTATCAAAATTGGCATTTTGAAGTTACTGTGATATTCATAAGTAGGTACCATTCATCAACTCATCTAACGAATTTGGCTTTGGTTAAATAAAATCTTACATTTCTTTTGCTGACCATACAATAACAAACGCGTATCTGAGTATCGCGGGACGCTTAAATGCAATAAATGTAACCCAATTTAACTCAGGCCACTCTGAGAAGAGGGCGTCGGGAAATTGGCTGGCATCATCTCCTATCTCTCTCATTCACGTCATTTGATGACAAAATGAGTTTGATTAAATAAAATTTTACATTCTTCTGCTGACGGTACTGTAAGAGACGCGCGAAGACGCGGGCGCGGAAACCCAATAAAAGTAACCTATTTAATAGTGTTCTCTACGTACGAGATAATAAACTTTATTTATTATTTAAAAGAGACTTTTTGCGATACTTGTGTCTTCGAGTAGCACAATACTGCGTTAACTTTATTTAAACAAAAATAAAAGCAGTGATGCATTGCATATTTGACGAAATTGATACGCTTCGATATAATAAACTAATGGATCTTCTTCTGGGCTATCCTTTTCGATTAGCAACAGCCGTGTGATTATTTAGCATTTTTATAGTAGGTACACCATACCTTATATAGAAATATCAAAGTACATTATCTGGATGACTTACAAGGGTTAACACTGCACATTTACTGTTCCGCTTATAGCCACCTGGTTAAACCAAGCCAGGCATTGCAGAAGCAAGATTTGTTACTGATTTACCACACAGAGTAATAAAAAACTACCGCCAATTTAACTTCAATAAACGGCGACAGATTTGAATCACTTATATAACACTATAGTAGTGTTGTATTACAAATAGGGCCGCAATATTCAATGCAAAGTGTTATATTACAACTATTGTGTGTAATTGTCACTTTATAACTCTCTAGATTGTCGATAATGTGATTTTTATCGCCTCTATTCAACATGACGCATTTAATTTGGGTTGTTGTTACGTAAATATAATGATATAGTATTTTAATGAAGTGTTATAAAGTTATTTTGTATGTAATTCTATACTTTTTAAGTCGTTTAATAAATGAAGGATCGCTTTGTTAGCAGCTGATTTAATATTAGTTTGAGAAGTTATATTTATTTCACTCTGAGAAACGACTTTCCATAAAAAAATATTTTTTTAGAAGTAAATAATAATATGATCGTATCTCAGCGCTTGTTTTATTTTTATTTTTAGTATTTTGTTGAGAATTAATTTTTGACAATTAAATTTAAAGTCTATTAAATCTTTATACGCTGTAGGTACCAAGTACCTTCTTGCACAATAGTTACTCGTTTTTCTGAGTTGGTCAATTGTATGTTATTAAAGTCTGTATGAAAGTCGTATATATAGTAATGGCTACGTAAACATGAGGTCGTGGATTCGAATCCGAGCAAGTACCAATGTGATTTTTCAAATCATATTGTACTTTCTAAGTTTATCTGGACATTACTGACAGACGGTGAAGGAAAATATCGTGCGGAAACCTGGACTTCTGAGGAAGTCTGAAATCGCCAATCCGCCTTGAGCAAGCGTGGCGATCAATGCTCATACTTTCTCTATATGAGAAGAAAGCTTTCCCTGCAGTGGGATAATATTAGGCCGATATCATAAAGTTCTTAGTAATACCAGATTCATATTGATAAAGGTTTCAAAATCACTGTTATTACTAAATTACTCTTAGTCGGTAACGGCGATATAACTAATTGTTTTACTAATGTAATTGGTGTTGTGACAGTCTGTACGAAGCATTAATAATTATTACTCTTGTTCAAGCTGAACATTGCATTTACCCGTGATTGCGCTCGTATCTAGGAATAGGTTTGTCAGTCACATTCCCTGTGGACGGCCGGACAGACAGACTAATCAAGTACGCTTGTTTACTACCGCTTGCTTGAGCGAAATAGATTTCGTATAGCACAAGGGTGGACGCACATAATAAACTCGTATGATGAACATCGTAGAGTATTGTAAATTGTGTAAGCTTTATGACGTTAACTATAACGTTCACTCCCCTAAGTATCTCCTTTTGGATCGGTCCTATGTTGATCTTGCATTTCGGTTTTTGCCACCTTTACCAGGTCATCGATCCATGATGCGTCTTCATTGCTTGTTACTGCAAGTTTAATGACGATGACAAAACAATGCTGTAATCAAAATCCAACAGACGCAATTTATTATTATCGATTAAATAAAAAAGTTGAGTTGTATAGTTTAGAGACGTGATTATGACTTTGGCACGTTTTGTTTTTGTTTAGGTACTTCGCATTGTTTCTTGAATTTGTTCTAGAGCGAAGTTTTTGTGTAAAATATTTTTGTGTGAAGATATTGTTAGTGTTAATTAAAGTGAAAAAGCTCAAATAAAATTTAAACATGTCAATAAGAAAATACATATTATTGAGAAATACATACAAAGTAAGAAGCCGGATAGTCGGCGCTTTTTGCCGAATAGTCGCCGACTACGATATTGTCTAAATAATCGGCTATACTGACTAGTCGGCCACCAGTCGGCACATCTGTACTAGTTCAATGCAATGGTGCGCGTTGCGTGACTCATATCATC
This sequence comes from Parascotia fuliginaria, assembly GCA_963082885.1. NCBI lineage: Eukaryota > Metazoa > Arthropoda > Insecta > Lepidoptera > Erebidae > Parascotia > Parascotia fuliginaria. The sequence continues at coordinate 1,419,404 of OY720180.1, read as the reverse complement.
ATTGACTTACTTATGTGACGACGCACAACACATCTTCTAATAGATATGCGTACATCCTTAGTTCATCCAGGTTATGTTGATTGTGTTTATCTCCCAATTTACATCTACACGTCTATACTGATACAAGACTGCACGTGTGGCGCTGCGGTTGAGTCAAGGGTTTAGTAGTTAGTACCCTTTGTTCAATTACAACCCGAGACTAACCTCCAGTTTCTGAAAGGCTGATCAACGAAAAGTTAACTAATCACCTGTTAAATCTCACGTGACGTACCTAAAAGCATTCTAAAAGCATAGATAATTAGTTTAATTTGATCTGACGCAATTGGTACTTCACATGAGATTTACAGGTGATTAGTTAATTCTTCGTTGATCAGCCTTTCAGAAACTGGAGGAAATAGTTGGTGTGATTGCAAATAACTGCTTCAGACTAGATAGCTATATGTAATTTGTATGTGTTTGCAGCTATGTGTTGAAATCACGAAAAGAGCGAGTAACACAAAGAAGTAACCATAAGACGCTTGATGAAAGCAATGGTGTACTTACGTCTTACAGCTGGGATGTGCAGGTGTGTACACGATACTGTCAAAATTACCTTTGGCTACGTCTATTTTAAATTAAACTTAGGGCCTGTTTCACCGCTAGCTGCTAAAGTGTCTGATACAATAATATATCTTACAGATAAAACATCTTCTAGTTAAATCTGTCATAATACTTTTAACAATCCCATTTATGGAGAAAAATATGGGAAAAATATAAATCTACGGAATAAAAATGAAAAATATATGGAATTGACATAAGTTAACGAAAATGTTGGCGTTAGCTTATGTCAATCTCATACATTTTTTTAATCTTCTTTTTTTATATATTAGCCTACCAAAGTGACTCCACCCCGCCTGATGGTAAGCAGTCAGTGGAATCCAGAAGTGGTGGCCACCATACCAAAAGCCATAGTTTTAAACTGCTGGTATGGCGGCTGGGCATGGGTTAGGGGAAGGGAATGAGGGAGGTAAGGGAAGGGGAAAGGGGGGAAGTTGGGCCTCCGGCGCTCTCACTCACCGAGCGAAACGCAGTAGTACGGATACTACTACTCTTACGTCGATCTTCTATGAGAGGGTAGTACTTCTCCGGACGATCCGGCCCATTCATGCTGAAACCAGAGTGGATCTACTACCGTACAAATCTATTCTATTCTATTCTATTAGCATTTATAATAATAATAATAATAATAATAATAATAATAATAATAATAATAATAATAATAATAATAATACATTTGTATTTGTCTTTAGTCTGGGTGTTTTCTATGTATTATAAGTATGTATTTACAAAAAAAAAAAGTATGTATATGTATTATATTTCAGTTATCTAGTACCCATAACACAAGCTCTGCTTAGCTTGGGACTAGACGACAGTGTGTGATAGTGTCCACATATTATTATTCTATTAGCATTTATAGGAATTGTCTAGGCCCTCGTAACTAATAAAAACAAAATAACAATTACCTCATTACAATACCTAATTACAATGTTGCAAATTGCAATTATTCATAGAAAAAATAAATTATTGCTATACTAAATCATATTCGCGCAGTATATTAAAGGTTCTTCTGCTAAAAGAAATAACAATACTTGCAAATTGTAATAATTAACTGAGTGTCAAATAATACCGAATTTGGTTTTTATTTTTGTAAGTTTAAAGTTGAAGTTGGTTTGTAATACAATAAGTTATAAATTGCAATTACAGCAGGTACGTAGAAGCAATTTTACGTCAGCCGTGACGAGCTGTTATTCAAATTTGGATTCGGGTTTGGTGTAAGTTTATTGAAGAAGCGGGTACAACTCGCCCACTGCGTTTCAACATACCCCAAATTAGGGCAAATAACTGTATTGATATTCTATGTAATGTGACGTAGAGAGATAAAAAGAACAGCCGTAAGTTGAAAAACATTGTTATCTAATCTATAGATATATAAAATTGGAGTGTCTGTTTGTAATACTGAAATAACCGTTTTTGACTACATGTTTATTTTTTTACAATTTTTGTCTGTCTGTCTGTCTATCTGTCTGTCTGTTTGTTTCGGCTAATCTCTAAAATGGCTGGACCAATTTTGACGGGACTTTTATTGGCAGGTACCTTTTTTTTTTTTTTTATACGACTAAGGTGACAAACAAGCATACGGCCCGCCTGATGGTAAGCAGTTACCGTAGCCTATGGACGCTTGCAACACCAGAAGCATCACTAGCGCGTTGTCGACCCTGTTAAAAACCTTTTAACTCCTTTCTTGAAGAACTCCATGTTGTAGTCTCTCGGGAAAACCTCGACGGGGAGCTCATTCCACAACCTTATCGTTCGAGGGAGAAAGTTTCTCTGAAACCTCACTGTACGGGACCTAAGAGGTTCTAAGGTGTGAGGATGAACTCCCAGCCGATGGCGGGAGGTGCGATGATATAAAGTGGCCGTTGGCACCATCCTAAACAATTCCTCAGAACACAGCCCATTATACAGGCGATAGAATACACATAAGGAGGCAACGTCTCTCCTTAAGCCTAGTGATTCAATACCGCCTGTTAGCTTGGGATTGTCGACAACTCTTACAGCACGCCTTTGGACTGCGTCAAGCGGCCCAAGCTGGTATCCGGGTGCTCCCGCCCAAAGATGACAGCAGTACTCCATGTGGGGACGAACTTGAGCTTTGTAAAGCAATAGTCTTTGCCCCGCACTGAAGTACCGCTTCGCCCTGTTGAGCACACCGAGCTTTTTGGAGGCCAACTTGGCTTTAGCCGCCAGATGACTGCGGAACTGGACGCTGCTGGAGATGTCGATTCCAAGGATCTCAAGGCTTTCAGATGTTGTAAGGGCTGTGTCTTGGAATTGCGGAGTATCTACAAATGGAGCTTTTTTAGCGGTGAACGCGCAGACTTGTGTCTTGGTGGGGTTAAATTGGACTAGATTTAGTCGTCCCCAATCAGAGACTCTGTTAAGAGTGCTCTCGATTTCAGACACAAGTCTTTTTCGACTTTCCTCCACAATGGAACGAGAGGTGTTCGCCCGGCCCGTGTAATACGTATCCCCAGTGCTGTCGTCTGCATAGCAATGAACATTGTCGATGGACAACATATCATTGACATGCAGCAAAAACAGCGTCGGGGATAGCACGGAGCCTTGCGGGACGCCAGCATTTATGACCAGGCTATCCGAGCAACAACCGTCGACGACAGCTCTTATGCTTCTGCCGGTCAAAAAGCTGGCAACCCATTGGCACAACCCCTCGGGGAGTCCGTAAGATGGTAACTTCGACAGAAGGCTCCGGTGCCAGACCCTATCGAACGCCTTCGCTATATCCAGGCTAGTAGCCAGTGCCTCTCCTTAGTAGCTGATGTAATAAGAAGTAACGTAGGATACGTTTGCTTTAGAAACATTCTTTTATTTTAGAAAAATAAAGTAATGTTGATCGACTGTTAGGCGGAACGAAGTTCGCCGCGTCAGCTAGTCAAGAAATAATTTTGATAAAAACTTATTTCTTATTTAACTTCATACATAATTTAAATTTATAAGCCTTCTCCCAAAGAGGAGTATTTGCCGTAGTCAATACCAAAACGTTTACCACGCGGATAAGTAATCGCCGCGCTGTAAACTGGTTAAAAGTACAGATAGATATCGGCTTACATACTAGACTCGCTTTAACCATTACGCCCCGTGTGTAAAAGGTGAAGAGTGTGTTTTGTTATTTATTTCGCCATCGCTTGAAACTTGTATCAACAGTGGAACGACCTGATCAACCCTTTATTGTGTTGTACACGCACAACGAGTATCGTTAAGGGATTTTTATTAAACCGTATTGTGTCATTTTATTTTCATTATTTCCGTATCTTACTGAGTCAGCGACCGAATGTAATTGACTACGGGTTCATACGAGCTCGTACTTAATTATTACCTATCTACATACTTTGTCCATTGACTTTCCGTGAAGTTTTTCTTTACATATCAGCCGAATGACGTCCACTGCTGGACATAAGCCTCCCCTAATTTTCGCCACTTTGGCCTGCCGTGAGCTGCCCTCATCCATCGGCTGTCCGCCACCCATATAGGGCCGTCGGTCCACCTTGTGAAAAGTCTGCCCACGCTGCGTCTTCCGGTTCGTAGTCGCCACTCTAGAACCTTTTTGCCCCAATGGCTGTCAATTCTGCGAGCTATGTGTCCTGCGCATTGCTACTTCAAAGAATCCCTTTTTTTTTCAGTGTGGCACTAGTTGGACTTTGTGCCAATTTCAATGTGACTTTTTTAAAGTTCATATGTACTTTTTGAGTTTAACTGGAATATTACAGCCTTGTAGTGAAGGAAGTGATGACATTGCACTGGTAGATGCAACGTGGTGGCAAGGAATCGATAGTTTAGGTTTATGAATGGTCAGCTGGCAGATGTTTAGCTTTATCCAGTAACAACAGAGGGTGACTTTCGAATGAATTTGAGACTAAACATTAAATTTATCACCATCATGATGTTGCTGATACATACTATTTGAATTTTATCTTCTAACTAGCTGCGTCCCACGGCTTCGCCCGCGCCTAAAATGTGTTCTGTCTCCCTCGGGAACCAGACTGATTTTCGGGATAAAAATAGCCTATGTCCGTTTGTGGTACCGAATTTATTAACAAACGGAGTTGAGTGACACACACACAAAGACACACACACACACACACACACACACACGCACGCACACATGCACACACACACACAAACTTTCGCATTTAAAATATCAGTAGTATAACTTGTTTCAGCCAATAGTGTCCATTTCAAACGTTATGTAATATCACGTAATTTGTCTCTTGCACGCTTTTATACCGTTGGGAAATTTAACGTTCAGTCTCAACTTTAATCTGATATCATGTTGCTCTAGGCTTTTTATATTTAGGTCAGGCTTCCTACGGGGTTATAGTTCAGTTTGCTGGAAACGTGATTGGCTAATTATTGTTTCTTGTTGACTTTATTTTTACTGGATATTGCCAACGTGAGTAAAATGTAGAACCATTTTTGTATTTCTTGCAATTTTCTTAGTACTTAAGAGTCTCGTACTCTTATTTAAATAGATAAGATTAAAAGAAAGAATCCATGTTTTGGGAGAAGGCTATGTTTAGCAATAAAGAAGATAAGAAATTAGGCAAGGTCGAAGTGACAAATATTGAAGTTCTTTAAGATTGAACATTACACAGTTTGCTGTAAAAACCGATCCCCAGTGGATCATGTACAAGTAATCAGACCGAAATAATTCGGATTAAACAGTTCATAGTACCAGCTAATTAAATAAATTAATACATACCTACAACAAATATTGCCCAAGACTAATCCAGGTGGTCATGGAATGAACGTCTGTTTACGTAATAAAACCTCTAGCGTCAGTGGAAGCACGTATTACAATCATTTGTGTCTGAAATACGGCCCTCTTGTACGTAGGTACAGGATATTTTATTAAGCGTAGAAAATACCTGTATTAATGTAAAATTAAGCCATTTTAACTGCTTACCATCAGGCGGGCCGTATGCTTATTTGTCACCTTAGTCGTATAATAGAAGTTCTTTAAAGCAGTCTTTGAAGTGCGATATGAATATGCATCTAAGCCGCCATAGTGGAGGAGGCGATGACTTTTTGGATTGGTGGCCACCAGATCCTACTGGTACCTACCATCAGTGTCACTTGGGTAGGCTAATATAAAGTCAGCTAACATCAACATGATTGTAGATATTAAAAACTTAATTGACATACTCTAATGTATCCACGTAGTGAACGGAACTGTGATCGGAATAATAATGCCAGCTTAAGCTAAGATTAGGAGTGCCGAGATTTAGCCAGGGTTTAGATACGGGGATAAAAACAGCTTTGTTTTATGTTACGGTAATCTCTCTTCTATGTACACGAGTGATAGATTCTTGAAATAAAACCTGTAATGTCACGGTTTTGTTAGAAAGGTACCTACATTATCATAACTATTTTGTTTAATAGGTAATACTAACCGCCATACCAAACTTAGAAGTAACAGATGCAATTTTTTTTTTATATTAGCCCACCAAAGTGACTCCACACCCTGATGGTAAGCAATCAGTGGAATCCAGAAGTGGTGGCCACAATACCATCTTCTTAAACTGCTGGTAAGGTAGTCTCCACTATGGCAGGGAAAGGGAATGAGGGAGGTGATGGAAAGGGGCGAAACTGGGTCTCCGGCGTTCTCACTCAACGAACGAAACGCAGTAGTACGGATATTGCTACTCTTACGTCGATCTTCTATGAGAAGGTAGTACTTCCATTCATGCTGAAACCAGCGTGGATCTACTACCGTAAATGTTACTGTAAATACCGTAATTATCGTAAATTTTTCAAAATGAGAGTCCAATATTTACGCGTTGGGATTAAAATACGATGCGTTGGCACATTCATCGTGTAAGTACATTATATCTGTTGCCATTAATTTTTTAAACAATTACCTAGTTAGAAATGCATTACCCAAGCATTTGTGTCGAGTATCTACTGTTACTGAGTAAAAATCAAACCTTGTGTTTGAATTTCTACTCATATTCAGGAATTATGCTATTCTTAATGTCTAGATCACACGCGTGTAAAATAAATTCAAATTGGTTGATTCTCTGGAAAATTTTAAAACGAAGAAGCAACTAAATTAAATTCAATAAAATTATTAAAACACATCTAAAATCTTTTAAAAGGAACGACTTATTCAACTTGTTCAAAAACTACCAACTTGTTTAAAAAAGCATCCTGTACAAACTATATGCATATTACTGGGAGGGGCTAGCGGAAGCCACGCCCACTGGAAGGGGTAGACAGATGCGCGTGAGTTAACAAAACGGCCGACTATCGTTCAAGATGTGACGACAGATAAAAATGATTGTTGATTCGTTAAAACGTTTCAATTTATTTTATTTTTGTGAGTTCCATGACTTTGTATTGTTATTAATGGATTGCATAAGGAATATAATGTGTATGATTAGCATTCGATATATTTATCACCTAATTGGTACCGTGACTAATGTGATGTTGCTCCAGTAGCTATTTTTAAAAGGTTGAAATTTTGTAAGCTGTATGTAGAGTGCACCAATGTTACTTTTTTAAATACTAAGACCCAGTTTCACCACTTGCTGATAAAGTGCGTGATAATTTATTCGGCACTTAACTGACAGATAGTACTTAAAAATCAGTTCCACAGGTGTCTAATAACCTTAAAACTGACAAATAAACTATTTTAAGCTAACGCCAATGTTGTCGTTACATACATACATTACATACATTTATGAATTTATTCTATTCCATTCTATTAGCATTTAATTTTACATGTGTTGTACTTTTAGATGATTTTAAAATTCATAATCACAAAATTATATTTTACAAAGCGTTTAGTATTTTTCTATTTACGGAGGTTAAAGTATTCAATATACTGTACTGAGGCCCTAGACAAGTGTCAAAGATTTCTATTCTATTCATAGAATAGATTAAAAAATGTATTGGATTGACGTATGCTAACGCCGACGCTTATGTCAATCTCATACATTTTTTTATCTATTCTATGAATAGAATAGAAATCTTTGACACTTGTCTAGGGCCTCTGTATAGTAATAAAATATTGTAATTTTTATTAAATTGTCGAAGCTCGTTTTTCGGTTCCATTTCTATATGAGCTGAGAACTTTTTGATAGCAAAATAAAGTCAAATAAGTACTTTGTTATTTAACATCTCAAAGAAAACTACAGAAAAAGTACTACAAATCTATACTATTATATAAAGTGGAAGAGTTTGTTTGTTTTAACGCTCTAATCTCTGAAACTATCAGTCGGTTTTGAAAACTCGTTTTGCGTATGATAGCCTAGTTTTCAAGGAAGGTTAGGCTATGTAATATCACGCTACTGGCGACGGGAGTAGAGCAGTAAGCAAAGACGCGGGTAAAACCGCACCACGGCAAACTAGTATTAAAATAAAGTGCAGTTGAAGAGAAACTAACTGACATTAATTTCCAAGCTTTCTCTCTGAAACGTTACTGTAATAAATTCATAGTTTAAAATCGCAGTAATGTGAAGTAATAAAAGCTTAAACCCAGCTGTGGAAAGTACTATAAAAATATTTTAACGTTGTTTTTTCTAGTTATAGAATGTACAAATAATGTAGAATGAATTTTATTTAACACTAGCTGTTGCCCGCAGCTCCACCCGCGTGAATTTTGGTTATATCTCTGTTTACAGTGACGATTTTTCGTATAAACTTTCATCCCTATTTCAACCCCTTTAAATCATTTTTTGCGATAGCCGATGTTGTTCCCCAAGGTCTAATCTATCTCTGTACCAAATTTTATCAAAATCGGTTCAGTGGTTTAGGCGTGAAAGCGTAACAGACAGACAGACAGACAGTTACTTACGCATATATACATATAATAAAATTGGAGTATCTGTTTGTTATATTGAATTAACCGTTTTTTACTACATGTATAGGAATATATATACGGTACATAGGTACACCAAAATAACATTTTTTACAAATTTTGTCTGGCTGTCTATCTGTCTGTTTGTTCTGGCTAATCTCTGAAATGGCTAGACCGATTTCAACAGGACTTTTTTACCAGATAGCTGATGTAATAAGGAGTAACTTAAGCTACGTTTATTTTAGAAAAATCTATTATTTAGAAAAATGACTGTTAGGCGGAACAAAGTTCGCCGGGATGACCCGGCAAACTTCGCTAGTTATAATATTTGTATAAAACTATAGATTACTCGTAACAGTATACTATGCATGTATTTAGTAGGCAGTGGCGAAGCGTCCATATAACACGATTCCTGCCGGCTTCCCTTTTTAAATATGTCCTGACCACCTTATACCTATCACTGCTTGCGTGTCTACTCAAAGACTAACTAGCCTTCCGAAACTCAAAATATTTTAGTCCCACCGGCTTCACTCCTCGGAAAAGTGACTCTTCGCTACTGTTAGTAGGCATACATATAAACCTTTAAATTAATTAGAGCAACTTCTATACTGGATCCTTAGTACGTAAGAGCTTATTTTAGATGTCAGCGAATCAGTAACACTGCTAATGTTCTATCGAACCAGCTGAATCGTGACTCATTTTGTTAATATTTCGCTTAAACTGTCAAACTTGTAACATCTATCGTAAATAATGCACTTAAGACGTTTATATACTAACATAACAACAATGTACTCAGTAAAATGTCAGTGTCTATTAAAATGTTAACAAGCTCATTGCCAAGAAAATCTGTCTTCAAGCGAATTTCGACTTACTTGCATTTAAATGGATTGGCAAAATGGCGATAGTACCTACACCTATTAAGTTACTGGACATCAGTAAAAGCACACTATAGCACAAGGGCGTTGTAGTTAATATTGTGGCCGTCTACCATCTCAGGTCAAGAAATCTTTAATTCTTTAATTCTTTACACACAAAAAAACCATTTACCTTTATTTTTTTTACAAATTGTTGATGTATATCAACATACATGTACATGTATGTTGATATACATGTATGTAAAGGCGAGCTTAACTCAGTAATGAGTTTTCTACCAGCAAACCCAGAGTCTAACTGAATCTCCTATCCTATTAGGCTATTTATATAAATGCGAAAGTTTGTGTGTGTGTGTGTTTGTTACCACTCAGCTCCTAAACGGCTGAACCCATTTCGATGTAAATTGGTATGCTGATAGATTCGGTGCCGAAGACGGATATAGGCCGAAAATTGGTCTGGTTCTCGAGAGATACAAACATAATTATACGCGCGGGCGAAGCCGTGGGGCGCAGCTAGTATAATACATACCTACTTTGAAAACATAATTCACAAAAGATAACTAAAAAATTGGACTCGAGTTTGTTACATCTCTTAGTTCTAGAACTTATAAAGGACATTATATTAATAGAGCATCAACTAGTTTTAGTCTATTTGACCAAATTTTACCAAAAAATTCAACAAAATCATTTCATGATTTATTTCGTTTTCCTGTAGTATTTTTATACCTATCAACAGTGACGTCTAAAGTGAGTCTTATAGCTTTTTAAATGTGGTTTTCGCCTGCGTAGGCGGTGAAGTAATTATATTCATAGCACTTGAAAGATTGCAGAGGATATTATATTGCAATTGCTGAAGGTTTTTATAGAAAACTCGCGAGGACTTATTCAATTAAAGGATACGAAGTACCTACTATGATTATTATTATTCAAATTGTCGAAATTAGACCTTAATTACACTTTTAAGTTGGAAAGATTGAAGTATACTTAGTTAAAATATAACTTCAATTATATTTTAACTAAGTATACTTCTATTGCGTAAACTACTATTGCATTTTGTAAAAGACATTAAGTTCTCAGAGTAAATACGTGCGAGCGCTGTTCATTTTGCACTCTTTGTTAAAATTTAGACTTTTCTTTATTAAATTTAACTATGTCGAATTTCAAGTTCCATTTTTACAGACAAAAGATCACACGGCCAGGTAAGACCTATCTTCTTATTTATAAAGATGCGATACAGAAAACCGCAGCTATAACGTATTATTCCCAAGTGAGATATCAATTGTAAAACAAAAACAAAACGTTTACATTATCTATCGATAACGCAATTTGTAATTCAAACACATAAACTTCCATGCCTTTAATAATGACTCTAAACTTTATACCCCAACATACGAGTATCTACATAATTCGATTGAGCCCAACTCTATTCCCATTTGACAAAGTTCCGACAAACTTGCCGACAATGCCACTCGAGTAACTCGGGTAAACAAATCGATCATCGCAATCCGTTATCTGATTAATCTTCTAAACTCGTTTCGGGGTAAAAGCACGTTTTCGTTCAAAAAAATAGCATTGATGTACCGACTAATTCAGGTAACGTAGGGTTAAAATTTCAATTGCTAAATGTGTGTAAATAAATCGAATCGTCACCTGAATGTCAACAAATGCTTTTGAATTTTACCGACCATATAGAATTTTTTGTGTAACTTCTCTGTGAAGCATATGTACACGACTGTTCTCTACTGCAGAATTTTATAAAACCCAGGTATTGCTCTCTGTGATCCCGGGAAATAGAGTAAGGAATAGCAAAATTATTCAAACCAAGGGGATAACAAGACCTTCCGTACTTCTCACTAGTAAGTACCTACTACTTTATGTCAATTCATTAATGTTATAAATGCGAAAGAAACTTTGTCTGTCTGTCTCTCTGTTACGCTTTCACGCCTAAACCACTGAACCGATTTTGATGAAATATAAGTATAAGGATATAATAGACCTTGGGGAACAACAAAGGCATATCTTTTATCGCGAAAAATGTCTTTAAAGGTTTGAAATAGGGTATGAAAGTTTGTGTGAAAAATGCGATAACTGGCAATAGCTATATTCTATGAAAGGGTAGAAACCGTCTCCTAGTTTACGTGAATTCAGCAAACATCTAAACGAAAAGCCTTTCTTATAAATAACTTCAGAATCCACAAGTGTAAAATAAATAAATCTACTCTGTGCAAGAAATTCATGAACTCCGTTGACATTACACAAGAACCTTTTTCTAAATATAGAAACGTTACAAACAATAACACATTCGATGTTATATCGCTATCATAACAATGTTTGTGATCCTTTCAATAGGAAATTGGAGAAAATATGGCCGACAAATAACGATAGGACGAATGACAGTTGTTATGGCACTTTTATGGTTGAAAGAAACATGAAATGGGAATGAAGAGGTACTTGTGTGGCTACGGCGTACGCATCAATCGGCAAATCGGTAAAGTTTGGTTTTATGTGTATTATAAGTGTTACTCAGCTTTTTAGATACTTATTTTGTTATCGACGTTATGTAATACTTTTACATAATCGTCCACTATTGCGTCCACTCATTATATGAACACAGCAGCGTCTTGTTGTCTATGTAGTATAGAGACAATGATAATAATTTTACCCAGCCTGTTTACTGTCCCACTGGAGGGTAAAGGCCTCTCCTCTTATAGAGAAGGTATGAGTATTAATCACCACGCTTGCTCAAGGTGGATTGACAATTTCAGACTTTTAAGTCCATGTTTCCTCGCGATGTTTGATATTTCCAAGATAAATTTAGAAAGTACATATGATTCGAAAATTCACAATGGTACTTGCATGGATTCAACCTCAGTATCTCGTGTTTAAAAGCGAGTGCCTTATCCACTAGGCCATTTCGGTATCTAAAAACTTGTAAATCTGTATCTTAAAATTATAGCAACAGACTAGCCCCGTGTTATTTAACATTAGGTAGTAAAATGTGGCTGTTATTGTGCCTACACCTTCGGAGAATAAGCTTGCCTTAATATTATATTTTCATTAATTTTCTTTTGAGTAATTTTTCTATTAAAGTAATACTCAAATTACGCCGTACACATACCTAAAGATAAACCTTTGTAATAATTAATAAAAAAATTTACTTATTATGTAACTAAATTAATGTAAATGTTAAAAATATAATACTTAATATGAAAATGTAATTTTGAGAATTGATTTAAATAAAGGAGATAATAATAATATTCTACCACATTCACACAGCGCCATCTAGCCCCAAATTAAGCAATTATATTTGCTTGTGTTATGGTACTATACAACTGATAAACTACTTATATGTATTTTTTTTTTGTAAATACATACATATTATAGATAAATTACACCCAGACACAGAACAAACAATCGTGCTTATCACACAAAGGTTTGTCCTGGGTGGGAATCGAACCCACGACCTCCGGCTTAGCAGTCAGGGTCACTAACCACTAGACCAACAGGCCAGTCAGCTTTATTAGCTTCTGTCCACGACTTCAGTAGGAGTCCTAAAGTAGGATTTGGTGTATATTTTGGCTGATTAACATAATATCTTTATAAATTATAGCCTATGTCTTATTCTGATGTATAACCTATACAACTGTAGAGTTTTACCAAAATCTGTTTAGTAGTTTTTGCGTGAAAGATTAACAAATCTAAATTACATCCTTATAAATTTTCGCGTTTAGTATTACTGGGATTATAAATAAATAAATTTTCTGAGTCTTATATTTAAAGAATCTTTTGAAAGTAATTTCAAACGACATTGAAAACCGTACGTTACCAAAGACTTTTAAAATCAAAAGTATCTCACAGCTACAAAACAACCATATACGAATTCAACTGCAAATATAACACTGAAACTTTCTTTACTAGCAAAACGGCAGGTAAAAAAAACGTATAAGCGTGAGTTTGACTTACGCATCGAGGGTTTCGTACAAACTCACTTGCTTATGTAGGCATGAGAATAGAGCCTTGAAGGTATTTTTGGATTACAAACACAGCTCTACCGATAGGTTATATTAAGTTATGCCAAACGTAATTATATCTGGCATACCTTAACTTTGTAGTTGAATAAAATGCCTACCTTATTCCATCAGAAACAATGTTCGTAATCAAAAATTTATACATTTTTTTTGTCCGTGATTGTACTATTTTTTTTATATTTGCTTGTAGTATACTGCAACACCTTGCTTTTAGCAAATTTCATGATTTGTGTGAAACTTAACTGTTAAATACATTTTAGTTTTATCTTAATTAAAAGACGGCAGAATATTTGCTATTAATTTTAGATTACTACTTCCACAATAAGTATTTTGATAGTTAGACAATCGAAGCAACTCTTTAAAGTTTTCGAAAACATTATCTACGTAACCCTAAACTCATCAGACAAAAAAAATTGCTTCCAAATCGCGAAATAAACGACGCCAGTCAGTCTACCGTCATTCATTCATTCTACGTTCATTCATTCAATGGTCTGAGATATTTTTGAATGAACCTATTGTTAAGAACGCTTGAGTTCCCTTGTTTGTGGTAAGGTCCGAATAGATAATTTATTGCATTTTTGTTTGAATAATGCTTTTCTTTAGTTTGAATCCATTGAATGGGATATTTTAAGTAGAATTTGCGTGTTAAGTGCTATTCAGAGAGTAGTGGGTATTTGATATGGTGTTTCAAATAATCGTTAGATAGCCGATATTTTGTTCGGGTGACAGTTTTTTGCGTGATTCGAGACCACACTCTGTGACTTTGATATATATGATATTAGCTACCCGCCTCCGCATCTCACTAGGGTAGTGTCTTTTTTTGCAATATGATAGCAAACATTTTAAATTCTTCTTTTATTTTCTACTGTAATCCTATTAATATTATAAAAGCGAAAGTTTGTATGTGTGTTTGTGTGTTTGTTACCAATCAGCGCCTAAACGGCTGAACCAATTTCGATGAAAATATATGTAGATAGATTCCGTGCCAGAGACGGACATAGGCTACTTTTATCCTGAAAATCGGTCTGGTTCCCGAAGGATACAACAGAACATATTTCATTGGCGGGCGAAGCCTTGGAGCGCAGCTAGTATAATGATATACGTTTTATAGGTAACATATTTTTTATAATAATAACAAATATATTTGTAAATACATATAATTGTACCTAGAAACACCCAGACTAACGCAAATAGTCATGTTCATGCACACAATATTTGCATCGAACCTGAAAATCGAATCTTTTAAGCTGATCATGTGAATAAAAGTTGCATGTAAATAAAAAATAATTATACCGTACTTATTTTCTTCTATACTTCGACTGTTCTCAGTACGCACGTGCTGACCCCGCCTACATTATCAACTTCTGTTTCTGACATGTAACTTGTAACGATACTGCACTTAATGATTGTTCATTCACACCTACTTGTTTAGATCGTATATCAAATATTGTCAATTGCATGTGCTAAGTGATTACAACTTTTATGTTTTTGTTATTTTTGTATGCGAATGCGAAATAAGTTGTAACGTCAAATACACGCGTATCAAAGGGTTATTAAACATGTTTAGAAAAATAACATTTTTATAAAAAAATATTATGTAATACGAAACTGTTTTATTTAACAAGCTATGTGCAGCAAGTGACTTTATAAGCAGAATAATGGACCTTGGACCAGCTAATATGGACCACGCAAAGCTTTGCCACGTGTGGAACTTGAACCCCTCTTGTACAGCAGTCGTACGCGCTATCACTGTGCTGTCACAGAATTAGTTATAAAATATTGAAAAAAATACGAAATATAGTTTTAAGCTTTTAGAATTATATTTAGACTGGCCTGTTGGTCTAGTGGTTAGTGACCCTGACTGCTAAGCCGGAGGCCGTGGGTTCAATTCCCACCCAGGACAAACCTTTGTGTGATGAGCATGATTGTTTGTTCTGTGTCTGGGTGTAATTTATCTATAATATGTATGTATTTACAAAAAAAATGTATATATGTAGTATATCAGTTCTTTAGTACCCATAACACAAGCAAATATAATTGCTTAATTTGGGGCTAAATGGCGCTGTGGTACATGTGGTAGAATATTATTATTATTATTATTATAAATGCCATGAGCTTTAATCCGGGCTATCGTTAATCCGAAGTAAACCGATTAAAGTGAGTGACCAAGTAACAATTCAATTTTTGTATCTACGAGTATATACACAGAGATTACGTTTTGTGACATACAAAAGTAGGTACAATACAAATAAAAATAAATAAGTGGTAAGCGTGGGTGGTTAAACACCGTGTCTACCCTTACTATCTACTCTTTCAGGGATTAATAATAATAATAAAATAATAAATCATTTAATCTCAGGTTGCATAGACCCATAGATAAATACCTTATAGACTAGCATACATAATTATAATATTATCTTATAAACTACACTTCACATATTCCACTACGTTGTTGTGCGTTCGTGTGGCACTTGTCCGCGGAAGCGACGGAACACGACACCTTGCGGCCAAAAGGTTTCTTCCATCATTAAAAGCGTGAAGCTTAAGTATGTAAATAATTGGTACTCTTTTCTACCCTCTTCCTCAGCTTCTTCGTCTAATTCTCCCTTATTATCAGCCTTAGCGTTCGTCCTGGTGATATGTTCCCTATAAGTCGAGTGCCCCCACCTCGAGTCTTTGGGTTGAGCATGATATTTAATAGAGTCCCGCGGGCCTTGATTCATCTTTGTGCGGCCCGCAGTGTGTTTTAATATTATAATAATATATAACATTTATCACAGTTCACATGTTGCCTTTACCTTTTGTAGCAATATGCAAATTGAGGCAACCTGTAAAGCACACATTTTACATTTTAATTTTCTTTACAACATAGAAAGCTGTAAGTAATTAAGTATCTATAGAGTTAAGTGTATTGCCTGCGTCACTTTGCATGCTACTTGAAACTGTAACTTACAAAAATTGTAATAACCTGGCGATTAAAAAGAGTGGCCTGAGTTTCTTGCCAGTTCTTCTCATGGCTCTACTTCGTCAGCGAACTGGCTGTAGGTTAATTTGCTGACATTTTGTAAACTTTGACGTTCATAAGTGTTAATTTAATTAACTTAAATGAATAAACGTATATTTCATTCATTTCATTTCATTTCATTTCATTTCATTTCATTTCATTTCATTTCATTAACAAAAGAATAAATTCTTAACATTAGAAAAAATCCGCATACCTCTGCAGGCCGTACAGTCTAATTACAAACAATGTACTATGTAATTGATAATTCACATTAATATCGCCAAATTCTGCTTGTCGTATCACCATCTCCAACATTTTTCATTCAAATCCTCTATGTTTGCTCAACTAGAGCAAAATAAATATTACAAAATATGTTCTCTGTGCCTTTTGTTCGTGAAATGAATTATGGATGGCATGAAACTCGAATAATATGGTCTCTCGGTGCAATCTACATACAACAAAGTCACTGATCCCTTGCTTTATAGTATTAGTAAACCAACATGCTCTCACTTGAGCCGCAGCCCTTTGTCTCTTCTAACATACTCTGAAAATAGAGGCTTTATGAACTTTGTATGAACAAGTTTTGAATTCTTCCTGGCATTTATACTTATATTTGACGACCTCTGTGGTTCGGTGGTACTGTGTATGGACTGCCACGCAAAGGTCGTGGGTTCGATTGCCGCTCAGTGGCTATTTGCATTGGTCTGGATGTTTCTTTGTATAATATGTATGTATTTACAAAAAAAAAGTATTTAAATATGTATATCCGCAATGTAGAACCCATAACACAAGCTATAAAAATATGCTTAATTTGGATCTAGATGGCGTTGTATGTAGTTGTTGTGATATTATTATTATTATATTACCACTGTAAATTGAACGCCACCTGTCTTACTCATACGACACTAGCTGAGCCCCACGGCTTCGCCCGCGCGCGAAATATTGTTTATTGTGTCGCTCTGGGACCAGACCGATTTTCGGGATAAGAGTTAGTCTATGTCCGTCTCCGGCACAGAATCTATCTACATATCAATTTTTATCGAAATTGCCGTTTAAGCGCTGAGTGGTAACACATACACACACTCACACAGGCACACACATACACACAAACTTTCGCATTTATAATATTAATAGCATGAACATTGATCATCATGTTTCCTCAAAGTGTAATGGCGATTTTAGACTTGTCTAGTCGACTATTACCTCTTGTAACAAAAAATTCTATCAAAATTATAATTCAATAAGACTCATTATGACAGACAGTGACAACAATCACTGTATTAAGATGAATGAACTTGCAAGCAAAAATAGACATAATTGTTTTGTGATATGCAATATTTACTCTAACGGTGATAAAGTAATTTTATGGTCGACTATACATTTTAAGTAGTCAGTAAAATAATCAATAATCTTAAAAGATTTAGTAAAACAACCCTAGCCCAAAGATAAGATTATACCTAGATACAAGCGTTTGTAATAATGTATTCACGACAATTGTCTATTTGCATAATGTGGGTCTAAAAGTCTATTCCTTAACGGTAAGGTTCAGCTACATTCAATTGTAACTTCACAAATGATACATAATCTTAACGTTAATATGGTTCAGCAACGATATTGCCCCCTTATGTTCTGATTGCGTAGGATAAGGTAGCTCGTTTTCTTTTATTACCAGGTAACTCGCGCGAACTTTTTACCTAGGTATATGAAATTTCTGTAAAAAGTTCTCTACTGTAATAAAAAAAGATCAATACTGTAATATTTTAATACTTGTGATGCCGAAGTAAATATTCAATAAATAATTGATTGATGATAGCATTTATATGGCATATAAGAATTTGATAATGCATATTATTATTGTTTTAAGGCATTATTACCTACTATTTTTTTAAGTATGTATTATATTTAAGGCCATAACGCTTCTTGATTTTAAACCTCCAATTGCTAAGAATTTATCTTCATTTCACGAAATACACAAATGTTGTAAATATCATTATGATTTTCACGCTTCGTATAATATTTCATTTAAAATAGTCGAGACAATGCAATTTTAGTCAATGTTTAGTATAGGACCTCAGGTTTTAAGTTAAAAGCTATGCTTTCATTTTACACAGACTGGTGAACTATTTACTATTTGAATATAATTTGCTTTTGAAATGACCTCACATTTTAACATAATGCTATACTAAAATCAAACTAAAAGCATTTAATATAATAACTAGCAAATTCGACTTCGCATGAAGGCACTATACTAAGTATGTTTTTTCATAATTACATATGTTTAGAATTATGCAAGTTATGTAGGTAACATGTATAAGTACTTGTAACGAAGGAAGGAAGGAATTCTTTGAATAAAAGCAGTATTAAAATCCATTGCCAGGTTTAGAAGTAGACAAAAATAGTGACTTTTTTATATTATTTAGAAGATTTCATATCATAGCACTTAAAAACTTCATAAAAGTAGTGTAAGTAGGTACCAACAGTATAAAAAATCCGAGAATGAGGGTGTTTAGCAAAATTTTCAATACTTTGGTAAAAGGTCTTCCATTTTGACAGCGCTACCAAAACAAATATTTTTCATTGTTCATTTCGGCAATTTAAATCTTTAATTTACAAAATGGATTATTCACGTGCTTCTAAACTGGCGCCCACAAGGTGGCAGCACCGATGCGTCAGGTCTAGCTGTCAAGCGCTTTTTGAAAGTTAACCCCTGATTGGCCCAATGTGACAGTTGAAGTGGCGCCAACTAGAGGCGAATTTTCAAACCCCCTTATTACAAAGACTTGTACCTAATTGTGTCGTAAAATATTATTACAACACTCATGCGAAGCCTGGGCGAGCCACTAGTGTATAAAATACCTTTAAATTCAATATATTATATGAGAACACAAACAATCACATTGTTACGTAAACGTTATTAAAGGGTACTAACGGGATACACTGCAATCTGATCTCAAGACTCTCGGTGAAAGCTTTGTAGCGAACGAGATAGTATGAAATACGATGTACCTATATATATTAGTTCCTATTTCTCTTTGTTCCAATGTTTATGTTATTTCCATTAGATGGGAAAGTTAGGAAACGAGATTTTAATCTAAACTAATATTGTAATGAGAAAATATTAGATTTTTTGTACGTTTGTTTGTAACAACTTAACTAAAAATCTAAGCTAGGTACCGATTTGATAAATTCTATCACCTTTAGAATTAAATATACATATGCTATTTTTTATTATGTTTAACATATTTTTTACCAATTTTCAGAATTTTAATATTTGTAATTTTCTCCTCCTTCTCCTTTTTTGAAGTCGGTTAAAAAGAATAAAAGTTTCACGTTGTTACTTTTTGATGCGCGGAAGGCTTGAATACCACGTTTTTCAAGGAAAGTAGACAATTTTAGATGATGAAATTGTTAAATCAATTTGTATCTGTTATATTTGTAATATGAGGGTGGTTGCATCCATTTATTGTTCGATATAATGACATGCCGCTTGACTAATAAACTCACTGCAACAGCTATCTGTCGTTT
The DNA here is from genome assembly GCA_963082885.1 of Parascotia fuliginaria. Lineage (NCBI taxonomy): Eukaryota > Metazoa > Arthropoda > Insecta > Lepidoptera > Erebidae > Parascotia > Parascotia fuliginaria. The sequence goes on along the minus strand of OY720180.1, from coordinate 1,399,559 downwards.
CACTTGTTCGTAGTTCGCATACCTATCAGTATCCTATACCCCATATTCCTAGGTAATATTATTCAGGTGTACTCTTTTTTTGTCTTTTTTTAAAAGACAACTATCGCTCTAGAAAATAAGCTCTGTTTCCCGGGGACTTTATAAACATAAATTTAACGGGCACAAAGTCCACCCAGACTCGGAACAAATATTTCCGTGTGGGAATAGAACCCACACACTACGTCGTGCACAGCTTCCACTGCACCACAGAGGCAGTTTTTTAAACTAGTCTATCGCTTTATGTATCTTTTCAGGCAATCTCAACTGTGCAATGTAATAATGATTTCAAATCACGTAGAAACTATTCCAAAACTCTAGAATTCTATGAAATATATAACTTGTCTCGTTCAACACACATGACCGCTCACTTTCGTATATTTACTATGCAGCTGTCCCCGCAAATATATCACAAGGATGAAAACTAAATGGAAATATTTTGTTGGTCCAAGAAAATAGTTTCAGACTTCGAATATCATAATTCAGTCTTAGAGCTTTGTTTAGAATAAGATGTTGAAACTAAAAAGATTTTAAAATTACATTTTGAATGATAGTAGTGAATGATGTGATTGATTTATTTATTTAATTAAACTTTATGCACTACGTGTACATCGGAGGGCTTAATGCCAAATGGCATTCTCTACCAGCCAACCTTAAGGTGATGCAGAGATAATTGTGGTAGGTGCACGTTTAACCAAACCATTACAAAGAGTATAGAATAAACATACATAAATAAATTTGTAATCATATATTATACCATTCATATATAGTTAATATACACTATAATATATAAATATATATAAATAAATAAACATATTAGTTAGTTTATACAGATTTAATTATCAAACTATTAAAATAGTTAGGCTAGAAGCCATTAGCGGCCTCTTTGCTACCTCGACCAGAATTGATCTTTAATAGTTCCCTGCTTAGTCCTATGAAGTCTAAGAAATTCCAGATTGTCTGAGCAGAGAGAGACTGTATCTCATCTGGTTACGCCTGGTGCTGTCCTAAATGGATGCTTCTTTTGTACGTGAGTGGTCAACAAGAGCAGAGGTAGCAAATAGTAACTGTTTGGTGCTAGAAAAAGTGACCTGAGTTTCCTGCTAGTTATTTTTATGACTGTACAATTAGCGAATTGATCGTAGATAAATTAATTACATCTTATTTTGGTGATTTTGATGTTTATAAGTATTATTTATATGATCTTTATGAATACGAGTTTAACTTTGACGTTATAAAACTAGGTAATAAAAGGAATAAAACGAAAGGAGTAACAAAGGTTTGCAACCAAACAATGTAGGTATTAATTGTATCTACCATCGCAAAAACTGTGCCAAAGGGCATTGTACATACAATATGGCGACGAGTAAATATCCGGCAGACTGTACGTTGCATCCGCTGAGCGATTTATTAAACTATCAATTCATATTTTGTTTGATGTTCTCACACTTGCTTATTGTATGGCCACTGAAGTAGCGGGTACGGTAGCGGTAGCGTCTTGAGACTTTGCTACCTGTTATGTAGTAATATTTATTTATGAATAATGAAACAATATATTACAATGTCACGAAATTTTACATTGATAATGAAAAATTTGTAAGGTTGTGCTTAAAACTTGTAGATGAATACATTCATTTACCTATTAAGTTTCGATCGTGCAGTTAATAAATAAAATTAAAGTATACCTAATTTACAACCCAAAAAATAACAATATTAAATGAAAAATTCTCAAATTTGTAAAATGATTTTTTTTAGTAATATCATGAACTAACTTTCCGCGGTGCGGTTTCACCTGCATCTTTGCTTACTGCTCAGCTCTCTTCGCCAGTAGCGTGATGTTACATAGCCATATCTTCCTTGAGAACTGGGCTATCATACGCAAAAAAAATTGCAACTCGTAGTTCCAGAGATTAACGTGTTGAAACAAACAAATAAAAGAAACTCTTCCGCTTTGTATAATACTTATATGATTATACAATATACTAACAATATTGTACCGATTAAATTGTAAATACTCGTAAATAGTTTAAGGTATAGCCGCGGTCTTTTTATTTACGGTTTCTTCTCCTTCATTGTATTATAGAACGTAGCAAAACGTCAATTTTAATCGTCACGGTACCCACAGGACAGGCTTGCTTAGTGTGGGGCCAATTGATAAAATCATGTATATTGTGACATTTTCTGGTAATATTTGGTTTTTATTTTTTACAACACACAACAAACCTTTTTACAGTGCAAAACCTGAGAGTTTTAACGATTTATAAATATGTTTATAACTGACAGCCGTTGGGGCAGAAAGGTTCTAGAGTGAAGACCACGAACCGGAAGACGCAGCGTGGGCAGACCCCTCACAAGGTGGACCGACGACCTTATAAGGGTGGCGGGCAACCGATGGATGAGGGCGGCGAACGACAGGTCAAAGTAGCGAAAATTGGGGCAGGCCTGTGTCCAGCAGTGGACGTCTTTCGGCTGATATTATGATGATAGAAGTACCCATAGAAATATTGCACTGATTAATGTATTTACAAACTGCTCTATCTATGTAGTTTGAATACCGAATTTGAGATAATTGATTGGAGGATATTCGCTTTTCCAATAGTACGCGGAATTAACCAAATTGGGTCATAGCAAGGCCCAATTCAGTTGGGTTGGTTGAACTTATGACCCCAATTTAATTATTCCAGTTGATTTCGATAGATATTATATTGATAACATGCAAATTATATTTATTTACTTAATTTTAAACAATATTCTATTTATAAACACGTAGGGTCAGAAGGTCAGAAAATGGAGAAATAGACCCAACTAAAATAGAGACAAGGAGAGATGTAATGCCGAAAATATGAAGAAGTGTTATGTTTTTGATGACAAGGTTAAGGTTAAAGCAAAGTGGAAGAGAGAAATAAGAAAAGGCTGATACATAATGACGATGATTGAATTTTATTTTTACCTTTTAAAGCATTAATAACAACAATCATAATAATAGGTATTTATTTTTCATAATTAGGTATTTATTGTTAACTTAAGTCATTAGTCATTATTATACACAGGTATTTCACAACCCTAAAATTTTGCAACTAAACCTTAATAGTGTGTAATTTTTTTCACAATTAACAGGAAAGCAATGTAAAATCAGGGGGCCTACGACCACCACAGAACACAAAGTAAGATTAAAATAATACTTATTTTAATCTTACTTTGTGAATTGTCTTTTTCTTTTGTACCATTATAACAAGGATAGAGAGAAAGTAAGGATAAATTATGATTGCTAAAAGAGGTTGTGGCAGGGCCCCAGACCCCTCGAATCGCGCTAATCTTAGGAGCTACGAGACAGATTTAATAATTATTTTTGCTTTTGATATCCCAGTTCTTGAGAAAGATTGTAGGCTATGTGAAATCACGGTAATAGTGACGGAAGCATAGCAGTAACCAAAAATGTAAATTCACGCGGATGAAATCGCGCCGCGGGAAGCGAGTTAAAATAATATGTAAAATAAAAATCGCCCGTTGCGTAGCCCTACACTTGTACAATACTTTAAAATTCATATCAATAGGCTCCCCTTTACATGATATCCCTTGAATTATTACAAGTATTTTATAAAACGTTAATATAGAAATATTGCTGTGCAAACAGATTAAAGTACATTTTAGTGATAATACTGGTAATAGCGTGGATTGTACTAAAGCTTAATAGTTCATAAATCTTTGTACGGATTATATTTGAACTAGTTTAGCATGGCTGTTGTGTATTTTTGTTAAATTTATAAAAAAAAAATTGTTATTTTTTCATGTCGATATGCGTCAAGTCTCAGTTGTAGGTTTGCATAAAGTGAGCAATTAAACGCAATGTGAACAATTCTTTCAAAAGGGAGGACTAAAAGTGTATTTTTTGTTCCATGGGATCAGTGACATGAGAGATGGCTGTCAACAGATGAATAAGTTAAAGTCAAATAATATTTATTCATTAGGGTTAATTAAATTAACACTTATAGACATTAAAATTACAAAATGTCAGCCAAATAGGTAGTTTTACGAGAAGAACCGGCAAGAAACTCAGGCTACCCTTTTAAATCGCCAGATTATTATATATTTTTTTCAAGTTACAATATTAAGTAGCATGCAAAGTGACGCAGGCAATGCACTTCAGATCGGTTTAATTGTAAAATCTTAAAATAATAGGCTTATTTCAAGATTTTACAATTAAACCGATGTTCTGAAATTGATATATTTTGGTTAAAATGATGATAATGATGTACTTAAATGTTTTTAGCAATTGTGTGATGTAACTTAAGTGAAACGTCCATTAAATACTCAAGAGCTTTGTAAGCAGTACATTCGGATTAACAATTGCAGTGTTAAAAATCTTATCATAGGATGTTGCTGCCCAGCACACGAGTAGGCATGAAATTTGACCACCTTGTACTTTTCAAATTTTCTGCCTTCGCCTATGAAGGTTCGACCACAATCACCCCTGACTAATTAAAAAAATTAAAAAAATTAAAAATTAAAAAATTATTTATTTCCTCTACACAAAGTTCTGTACAATAACTTAAAATAAGTACTTACTAACAAAACAAAGTCATCACAAAACTTTGTGAGAGTCTGGTGCATGTTGTAGATTTATCGCTAAATCTGTGTTACACGTCACCAGGCCCCTCTCGCGGTTTGTATGGTGGTAACAAATTGGGTAGGACAGTTTTAGTTATGTTGTAATTATTGTATCTTGCATAAGCTACAAATATGCATAAGAGCAAAATAGTGTTATTAATTACAAGATATACCAATATACCAGTGGTGTGTGTGTGCACGCGCGCGCGCGCGTTTGTGTGTGTGTGTGTGTGTGTGTGTGTGTGTGTGTGTTTGTGTGTGAGTGTTTGTGTATGTGTGTGTGTGTGTGTTTGTGTGTGTGTGTGTGTGTGTGTGTGTGTGTGTGTGTGTGTGTTTGAGCGTGCGTGTGTAAATTTGAGCATGTTTATTGACAGGCAAGCGGCTGAGGATGTGTGTGTTAATGCTATGTAATTGTAATTTTATTGTAATTGGATATAATGCTACAATTTGGTCGGAGAAAGTAGGTTCTCTGTTTGTTGGTGACTACCAACGCGTCTTAAGAAAATTTGTCAATGTGATCTTGCAGCGAGTTTTGAGAAGTGGATAGATATTTAATTTTGTATTCAATTGATTGTATAGGAAGGGTCCTAGGAAGCAAGAAAATTTGTTAGAAAAGGCGGTTTTGAAAGACTGTGTCTGACAAACCTTACCCTTTCTGCGTTTATCACTATTTAATCCATAACTATAGGGCAATGAGGTGTGGGTCTTTTGAATAGTGCGAAGGACAAACATTTGTCGGACAGTAAGTACACCCCAGTCCTTGTAAAGTTGTGTAGTAGCGTATCGGAATGGAAGCCCAGCGCCAACCCTTTGTGCTCTCTCCGCTTCAATTAGATGAGTTTTAGCTGCACCACCCCAAGAGGTTATGCAGTACTCAATTAGGGACTGACACAACGAAAGGTAAAGCATCCTGATGACCCCCTTGTCTGCCGCATGTCTCATAGTTTTAAATATGTATATAAGTTTACGCAGTCGAGTCACCAGTATTGCTATATGCGGTTTGAAAGTCAGCGTTTGGTCTAGTGTTATGCCCAGGTACTTCAAGCTATCCATCCTTTGCAAGCCAGTACATGAGCAAGACGTAGTGGAATGGAGGCAGTCGTGTGCTATTATACTGAAGGATGTACTCGGTAGCAAGTTAACCCTATGTGCAAAAACCATGTACTTAGTTTTGTTAACATTTAGTGAGAGAACATTATACTTAAGCCAATCACATATTCGGTTGAAGCCGCTTTGAGCTGTATAAAATAACTCCTCCCAGGTATTACCTGAAAATAGGACAGCTGTATCGTCGGCGTAAGTTATTATTTTGCCTTGATTAAGTTGAAGTTGGCACAATCCGTTTATGTATACCAGGAACAAAGTAACACCGATCACGCTGCCCTGTGGTACACCAAATTTGACCATTAGCTCGTCACTCACGAAGCTACCAATCTTAACCTTCTGGTATCTGTCTGCTAAATAGTCCTCTAAGAGTTTCAGGGGTGTGCCCCTTATCCCAATGGAGCTAAGTTTTTTTAGCAGAAGTGGAATTGACACTGTGTCGAATGCCTTTTTTATATCAAGGAATACTGCCAATGACTTTCTACCACTGTCCAGGTTATTTACAGTGTGATTTAGGAGTTCATGGACAGCATCACTGGTAGATTTGCCTCGCCTAAAGCCGAACTGTGAAGATGCTAGAAGGTTGTTATTCTCCAGGTAGTTGACAAGCCGAGTATTTATAATGCGCTCTAAAATCTTTGACAGGGTTGGTAGAATCGAAATGGGACGAAAATTATCGACACAGTTCTTTTCTCCTCCCTTGTGAATTGGCTTAATAACAGCAATTTTGAAACACCTAGGAAAGATACCAGTCTCCAGAGCCAGGTTGCAGACATGCGTAATTGGTGCAGTGAGAACATGAGCGTATTTCTTTATAATTTTGGTGGAAATTTGGTCACAACCCACTGCACACTGGTCCTTTAGGTCCTGAATAAGGGCGAACACCTCCCTTTTGTCTGTGGCGAGCATAGCCATTGAGTTGAGTGAAGTTGTAGCAGGAGAAAAATTCAGATCAGACTTGTAAGCTGTTGATAATAAAGTTTGTTCGGCTATGTTCTTACCAATATTTGTAAAGTAGGCATTAACTCTATTGATGTCGTCTTGCGGGTTGCTATCTCCCAAAAGACAGCTGGAATAATCTGAAGGCTTGTTGGTACCACTAATCCTTTTAATGGCATCCCATAGTTGCCGTTTATTGTGTTTGGCATTCTCAATCTCCTGTCTCTCATAACTTCTTTTAGCTTTTTTGATTATATTGTTGCAGAAGTTGCGGTAACGCTTATAAGTATACTTTATAATCTCATTCTCCGGATCACGTTTGACTTTTTTATGCAACTTATCCCTGTTCTTTATACATCGTAAGATTCCCTTGGTGATCCCAGGTTTGTTGCTTCGTTGTCTGTTAGGAATTCTCACAGTGCGCGTGTTGTTTGTGATTGCGGTAGCAAGGGACGAGACAAGCAAGTCTGCTGCCTCATTAGCATCAACGCAATCCAGTACTGGCTGAAAATCAGTATTGCTTATTATGACGTCCAGACCCTCGAAATTAAGACGGGAGATGTGAACTAATTATGAATACTAACAAATCACGCTTTCCAGTCATTGAGTAGCTTCATATAAGAACCATAACCGCTCATATCGATCGAATCCTAACTAAATTTTGAATCCTAATTTGCAAAACATTTTCAATGGTTGTAGTTAAGTATTTTACCCACGTTTGATAGTTATTAGGTTCTTTATACCCCAGGTACTATAATCCCGGTATACCTACCGTAGAATAAATTGAATTGGCTTATCTAAATTGAACCTAATTGTATGAAACGGAATGGTTTTGCATTTTAAATCAAAGGATTTCTACACAGATTGTAACTACTGATAATGTACCTAACGTTTTTGGAGATCAGAAGAAAGGGACTTTTATAAAATTGAAAGTTATGTTAAGAGTGTAAAGGAATGAACACAAAATTACGACTTACGAAATGAGGAATGAAAATATTTGAAATTTTAATGTCACACGTCTCGTAATCGTTAAAAACTGCAACAATATAGTTGTACGTGTATCGGCTGCTATTATTATCTATGATTAAGTATATACGGTCGGGAAAAAGTGATCATATTAATATAATAAATGCGAAAGTTTTTATGTGTGTATGTGTGTTTGTTACCACTCAGCGCCTAACGGCTGAACTGATTTCGATGAAAATTGGTATGTAGACAGGTTCGATGCCGGAGACGGCTACTTAAAGGATAGGCTACTTTTTATCTAAAAAATCGCTCCGGATTCCTAATTATTATACCAATCGCGCTGGCGAAGCCGCAGAGCGTAGCTAGTATGGAATATAAATAAAAATATCAACTATACCCTAAGAGTAATTTTCAAAATTAGCGTAGTATCTAAAATCAAATCCTCGCTCCATGTGGCTCAACATAGGTGACAAAAGGTGCTATACAACTCCGTCTTCAGAAAGACAAGATGTTATGTTAACAAACTATTACATTTATTAAAATTATGATAGGGGCACACGAGATAGTACAGAGTAAATTGCTTATATAGCCAAATGAAATACTGAATACGATGAAATAATTGGGAGACGTATCCTGCTCGGAATACTAAACAGTTTGCCACAATTTCAACATTATACTGTTGGAAATAAAGATCGTAATTACATTAATGAACTTTAAGAAGACCATTTTTAACTAACAACTTAATAGATGGAGAATGTAATAATAATACCAGCCTATTTATTGTCCGACTGCAGAGCAAAGGCCTCTTCTCATATAAAAGAGGCTCACCACGCTTGCTTAAGGCGGATTGGAAATTTCAGACTTTTAAGTCCAGGTTTCTTCACGATGTTTTCCTTCACCGTCAGTCAGAAATGTCCAAAAGAAACTTAGAACGAAAAATCACATTGGTACTTGCCCGGATTCGAAAAGAACAGCGTTTCTGTTTATTATAATAAATGCGAAAGTTTTTATGTGTGTATGTGTGTTTGTTACCACTCAGCGCCTAACGGCTGAACTGATTTCGATAAAAATTGATAATATGTAAACAGGTTCGATGCCGGAGACGGCTACTTATTGGATAGGCTACTATTTATCTCAAAAATCGCTCCGGATTCCGAATTATTATACTAATCGCGCTGGCGAAGCCGCAGAGCGTAGCTAGTATGGAATATAAATAAAAATATCAACTATACCCTAAGAGTAATTTTCAAAATTAGCGTAGTATCTAAAATCAAATCCTCGCTCCATGTGGCTCAACATAGGTGATAAAAGGTGCTATACAAATCCGTCTTCAGAAAGACGAGATGTTATGTTAACAAACTATTTCATGATATATCAGTATTACACTTATTAAAATTGATGACACGAGATAGTACAGAGTAAATTGCTTATATAGCCAAATGAAATACTGAATACGATGAAATAATTGGGAGACGTATCCTGCTCGGAATACTAAACAGTTTGCCACAATTTCAACATTATACTGTTGGAAATAAAGATCGTAATTACATTAATGAACTTTAAGAAGACCATTTTTAACTAACAACTTAATAGATGGAGAATGTAATAATAATACCAGCCTATTTATTGTCCGACTGCAGAGCAAAGGCCTCTTCTCATATAAAAGAGGCTCACCACGCTTGCTTAAGGCGGATTGGAAATTTCAGACTTTTAAGTCCAGGTTTCTTCACGATGTTTTCCTTCACCGTCAGTCAGAAATGTCCAAGAGAAACTTAGAACGAAAAATCACATTGGTACTTGCCCGGATTCGAAAAGAACAGCGTTTCTGTTTTGTAGCATTTAGTGAAGAGATGCTATAAGAATACAAATATTAAAATTTAATTATGCATTCTCGTTTTTTCATTATTTTGTACGAAATAAACTAATATTTTAATATTATAAGTAACATATTATTATGTATTTATTTGTATGTTTGTTTGCAACAATTTAACTAAGATCTATGTTACGGGTTTGAAAAATTCTTTCACCTTTAGTAATCAATAAATGAAGCGGGTAACATAGGCTATTACTTTTTGAGTTATTTTTAGAATTTGAATATTTTAAGAACGTTTTGTAAATCTGAATGATGCATTACGACACTATTGCAATGATATTTTACGTACCAATAAAACTTTCGATACGAGCCCAAGCAAGGGCTAGTACCAAATAAACTGGAAATCAAGAAGCTTAAGTATAACAACTTTTTGTTTTAACGGTTTTTATGTGTCTCTTTAGATCTTTTATCCAGTGAGCCATTTCTTCGCCGACTAAAAGTCCAATATGGTGGATAAAATTTAAATTAATGATGGTAAAACTGTGCAGCTGAGTTTATTCGAATTAATGATGGTCCGCCTCGTCCTTGCACGTTTTTCTTTTACCGGTTGATTCATCATAATTTTGTTATTTACCCGAATCATTGTTCTTCTAACTTTTGCTACTAATTTTTTTACGTTCAGTGGAAAAACGTCACAAGAAGACCTTTTTAGAAATATGTGGCTTGTGTTGATTGAAATTAAAATTAAATTTGTACGGGAGTAGATCTACCCTCCCATAGAATATCAGCGTAACAGTGTTCAAAATCTCCACTCCTTATCAGTGGGAATGCTGTGATTGGAAAATTCACGGTCCGCTCCTGTCCACTCCGTCCAGTTCCACATCAATGGAAACGCACCCTAAAGCATTAGCTCCAATACTAATGGGTTTTCCCGGTGAGTGAGAACACCGAGCGGAGGTTCAATCATTCCCTCCGATACTCTCTATTTTCCTGTCTAATCTTCTTCTCCTTACACGGTCTACATTATATTTTCCTAACTCTGTTTCGATAGGTTATGATTACCACTTACCTTAAGTACCTGGACTGTATGCTTGTTTGTCACACCGAAGTTGTAAAAAAGCCTAAATCTCATTTCTCGTTTTGTTCTTCTTTTTCAGTGATGTTGCAATATCATTTAATATATAAAAGTGGATATTTATTTGTTTTGTGTTCTGCCGTCTTCAATGCGTTCCTGTGCCAATCATCTGGCAATAAACCTTTGAGAGTGATTGTGTGTACGCCAAAACAATATTAGATACTTGATTCATATAAAAGTAGTTTTATTTCTTCATTTATATCATTAGACGTTATTGTGTTTACTCTTTAGATGTGTATCTTTCATATTTATTTATTTTCATCCTATTTTTGTAATAACCTACATAGTTTTCCGGTTCATCATCATCATCATATCAGCCAAAAGACGTTCACTGTTGGACATAGGCCTCCTCCAATTTTTGTCACCGTGTTCGGTCGTGAGCCGCCCTTATTGATCGGTTGCCTGCCACCCTTGTAAGGTTGTCAGGCCACCTTCTGAGGAGTCTTTAGGTTGCATCAAATAAAACATTATTGTCCCAGATTTCGGTCGTCTCGCATCTGTATGTCTGGGAAAGTTTGTGCCGACTGCTTCCAGACAACATTGCAAAATATGTTTGCATTCTTGATGCCTAAAGTGTATGCTAACATTAATACCTACACGTTTTCTTTAAACATCAACAATTATTTCTATTTGAAATTTTAATGTGATCTGTTTATGATTACTTTTTGCCAATTATGTTATACACAAAGAACCAATCACAGTTAAAGAAAGAACATGATCAAACACAATTTCATACACCGGTAGTTATGTAACCCTTTCTTGCTACAATTGAGTAAAAAACACAAACTCCAAACAACCGTGACATGAAAGCGATGTTTGTTATCTTCATTGTAACAATTATTTGCGAATCTACGATCAAATTTAGTCAAAACACACAAGAAACGTTTTTATAACTCAACAAACAGATTGTTAGAACCATTGTTGACCTCCATTTGTTAACATGTAAAGGATTGCGTACTTTTTGTACCCCAAGATACACATCTCTGGAACAAAATGGGTTTTTAGGGTTCTTTCTAAATGTTGATAGGATTTGTTTTGGAAACGAATTTTTTTGTGCCAAATTAGGTGAATCAAAATTAAATATATAGTGGTTAGTGGTCAAATTAGTGTCAGGATTTGTTCAGCTCGCTCAAGAGGAATCCGACTTGATCTAACGACTGTTATCAACTTGGTAATAACCGGGACCGACTTTTAACGTGCCCTCCGAGGCACAGAGACGCCAGATCAAATACCACTATACGGTCACCCATCTATGACTATATTAGGCGAATATCATATAATAATATAATATAATATTCTACCACATGCACACAGCGCCATCTAGCCCCAAATTAAGCAATTATATTTGCTTGTGATATGGGTACTAAACCATTTTTTTGTTTTGTAAACATAAATAAATACATACATATTATAGATAAATTACACCCAGACACAGAACAAACAATCATGCTCATCACACAAAGGTTTGTCCTAGGTGGGAATCGAACCCACGACCTCCGGCTTAGCAGTCAGGGTCACTAACCACTAGACCAACAGGCCAGTCAAAGAATAATAATAATATCATTATAATTCGATCTCGCAATGCACGAGGTCATATTATATTATTATTATTTTTATATAAAAAAAACAGCAATAACTAAATAATTTCACGTCCTGGATGCTACACACTTATAGCAGATACCTATAAACGGAACCCGAGGTATATAAAGCCAGTCATAAGCCTTTTTTGTATTGTTCTGTTTTGCAAAAGGTCTTTTATACTGAAATGTTTTACCGAGCTATTCGCCTCGGAAGGTCATGAATTCTTAATGATATGATAAATTGGAACTTATTCGATATGGACAGACTTATTTTATGAGCAAGAGATATTGTGTCGCTAAGAGAGAAAGTTGTCTTTTTATATAAAAGAGTCCTATTATGATGCCTGGTATACATAGGTAGTCAGTAAGCACAGATATAACCTAACAATACCTGACTACAGTGTCGTTAAAAGTACGGTAGATAGGTATTAGACACAAACACACACACAAACACATACATAAACACATACATACACGTACACCCTACATACACCCTTGCACACACTTCTACTGGTACACTCAGCTGGCAGCAAGGCGTCCGTGACGTAAACTCGGTCAGGACCCAGTTGAAAACCAGTGTCAGACCTTTGGTCTGACAAATGCTGAACTGGGTACCTAGTTGCCACATCTGTGAGACACACTCTTGCACTGTACTTTGTATTTTTTTTCTATTTAATTATTTTTGTTGTGTCTCTATGTAATTGTGGCAATAAACGTTTCTTTCTTTCTCTTTCTTTCTTTCTTTCTTATATTATTTAGCTCAATAGATTTTCGTTAAACAATTATTTGACTTTAGTTATTGGTAAAAAGATTTCGCAATGCAATTATTTATAAATTGAAACGGATTTCTTATTTACGGCCTCAATAAGATATCTATATTTTAATGTCTCTCTTCATAAACAACACATATGTAACAGATATATCGGCTATCTGATTTAGTGAAGGTTTTAGTAGACTTTTTTATACATCCAAGATGGCCTTAGAGCATTAATGCTCTAAGAAGATGGCAAACAAGCATAATACATTCTAATGGTAAACAGCTACTGTACAGCCTTAAAAACTTTTTACTTGTAACTCTTTTCGTGAAGATGTCCGATGAATTGTGTTGTGCTTTTGTTGCCAGCAGAGATAGAGTGTAAATGATATACAAAATATTAGTAATTGTTTGCTAACGAGCTTGTGCCGTCAGCAGCTGTCATAAACATAGATGCAATAGAAAGAGTATCGCTCAACCAAGTGCGCTGCCCTTCTCTTTAGTCATTTATCTAGTTGCTAATACCTAATTATATTATACAATTTTTTTTTAAAGTTTATTTATTGTTCTAGGTATGCAATTTGTGTAAATTATATAGTACTAACTATAATAATAACTTTGTGTAAAGTATAAAGTCAAAGTTAAAGTTATTTATTTGTTAACATAGGTATAAAAATAAAACAATTTTAAAATGATAAAATAGTACGCCATGTTATATCAGAGGAGACTAAATGTAAACAATAATAATAATCAAGAAATAAATTATACAATATAAACAAATAAAAACTCATAAAAAATATTATAAATAGTTTACCAAGTTTTTCTACATCGGCATAGGTGTAATAAATTATTGGTCTAAGTATTTAGTTTATTTATAATGCCATAGTAATATGAATAATGACATACCACCTCGGTCTATTGTATAAAATTAATTACTTATCACGTTATCTGATCATTATGAACATAGTTACATTATTTTGTATTTCAGGTACATACGAGACAAAACCTAATATAAATTTATTATTAATTAGATACGGTTGAATTTTAACCACTGACCAATTACATATTAAAAAACAAAGAATAAAAGTAAACCAAAAAACAAAACAATCCGATATAAAAAGTTCATTCAGCTATAAGTTGTCGAAAACAAATTTGATTACTTCAACGCTTTAATATAATGACGGTACTAATGGATTCTACGAAGTTTGCTAAGAACTATCAACGGGATGTCTGAGACAAACTTGCCACAACTGCTGATCATTGCACTTAATTGTTTCAGAAGATTCTCAGCAATTTGTTCAGTATTGGAAAGTTTTATTTTATAGTTTCCCGCGGCGCGGTATCACCCGCGTGTTTGCTTACAGCTCTGCTCCCGTCATCAGCAGCGTGATGTTACATAGCATATAACCTTCCTCAAGAACTGGGCTATCATACGCAAAAAGAAATTTTACAAATCAGACTGGTAGTTTCAGAGATAAGCTCGTTCAAACAAGCAAAACTTTTCCGCTTTATATATTAGAATTATAGATGTACCTATATTTTGCTAAACTTTCTCTGCTAAACTAAAGTAGTTGTAGATCTACTTTAGTTTCGTATTATGTTTCAAAACACTTGTTACTACTCGATAAACGTAAAGTAAGACGGCCTTTGGCCAGTTAGACATATGACCATAGGGCATAAAGAAATGGCATAATTGCTAATAAAATAGAATAGATTCAAAAACGTATAGGATTGACATAAGCTAACGCGAATGTTGACGTTCGCTTATGTCAATCCACTTTAAATCTATTTTATTCTATTTCCATTTATGCCACTTGTCTAGGCCCTCTGTGGTTGGAATCTTTAAAATACTGATGGGAGCAAATTTAGCATTTCCTATTATTTCTTATCATTTTAGAATTCGTAAATTATAAAATTTGATTAATTAAAACTACATGTTTTTATAAATCACAATAATAATAAGAAATCTCAATTATGACCCACTTATGGTCAACGTAATTAAATTTGTTCTTCATCTTCTTCTCAAAGAGTGATTAGTGGTCATAGTAACTAGATATATTCAGGACGTCTATTTATTATACTTAAAGGCATCCGACTTGACCTAACGAGTGTTACAAACATGATAACAGCCGAGGCCGACTTGCAACAAGCCCTCGCGGTCACCCATTCATGGGCCGGTCGCGATTTTGTTACCGCAAAAGCGAATTATTTACAAAAATGCTACTCTCAATTATCAATTTTAATATCTTTTCTTTTTGAAATTAAAGAGTTTACATCCACTGCTCATTACTTCCATCCCATTCTGTACATGTCTACATTTACTTTATTCATCACATTTTTACAACAATGCTTATATTTTCCGTAATTCACCACGTATATTACCGAACAACAATAAACTGTCAATCCAGCACGCTTATTACTATGATTGACAATCCCTATTATGCGTCACGATAACACGTCATTATCGGATGATCGTCACGCGCCACAATAGGTTCGAGTTCGAATCCCGTTTTGGGTATTTTACCCGTTTTTAGGGAAACGAATAAATTCTCTTTTGTTGTACTTTTTGCGTCAGTTATTAAAAGATTAGGGTAGATGCAAGTTTAATTTGATAGTACTGTTATATTGTACTTTATTTGGGACGAGGGGTGCTTATGTGTAAATTTTATTTTAGCTATTTTTAGAGCCATATTTAAGTTACTTTTGCATTATATATAGAACCAAATAAAGACTGACTATAAGTATTGTTTATTAAAGAATGATTTTGGTAACTAACCCCAAAATACTAAAACATCATCTATACAAATAATAAAAAGCGGAAGAGTTTGTTTGTTTGTTTGAACGCGCTAACCTCTAGAACTACCAGTCGGATCTGGAAAATTCTTTTGCGTATGATAGCCCAGTTTTCGAGGAAGGTTATAGGTGACGGGAGCAGTTCAGTAAGCAAAGACGTAGGTGAAACCGCGCCGCGGAAAGCTAGATATCTAAATAAGACTGGCTATTAGTTAACTGTGTGTAACTGTGTTTGTGTGGCACTTATGTTAAGTACATGTTATCTCTCTCACTTCAACCATAAATTAAAGTGAACTTGAGTTCGAATATTTAGAAAGTTAAAAACTACATTAACTTAATTTAACAACTTATTGAAAATATAGTACGTCGTAATAAAATTAAAAATAAATAAAATAAATAAAAAGTTAACTAGTTTATTGGATTATCCATCAAACTAGGAAAAATTTAAAACTTTAAAATAAAAGCAAATTAAAATAGCTAATTGTAATTTTTTATACTAAAATGATACACTGTTATGGAAAATAAAACTACGAATGGGCTCGAAAATAAATATTAATTTTATTTTTTCTGGATTCGTACCTACCTAAAATAGGTACGAATGGGCTCTCAAAAAAGGGTCGAATCTACAACTTTTAATGCAGGGTCAAATCTTAAGAATAGAATGGGCTCGAAGCCCAAATTATGTATCTAAATCAATCTCCATTTCATTGTTGGACACAGGCTCCTAATTTACGCCACAGCATTCTGTCCTCCGCCTTTCATTTCAGTTAATTTTCTCTACCCTCTTCAAGGCGCTCGCCCTGGTCCTTAATTAATTAGGTAATTAGTTATTTGTTAGGTTTTATGTTATTAATCTTTTGGAAAATGGCGTCAGTATTGCTAACATTGTCTAAACTAATATTGTAAAGAGGAAATATTTGATTTTTTGTATGTTTGTTCTGATTTAACTCAAGATTTAAAAAAAATCTTACACCTTTAGAAAGCTACAAATAGGACGGGTATTAAAGGCTACATTTTATTATGTTTAACATACTTTTCAGTTAAAATTTCAATATTTTAAGTGCTTTTGTATATCAAAATGATGCAATACGACACTATTGGTATGATATTTTCCGTAGGCGTTTTTAGTCTGATATAAAATAGCAACAATAATATACATTGCTCCATACGCCTGCCATTGCAGAAGTCCATTAGCAATAGTTACCATGATCAGTTAAGTTTGTTCTCGTCTGCCACTGACCACTGGAGTCAATAAAATAATATCTTGATCTGGATAGTTTAGTGTTTCTGCTGATGAGTAGCAGTTCCAATGCTTAGCTATAACAGCTAAAGCCTAGAACATCTATCTTATAGGCGACAGTTATCACTCGGGTTAAAATATTCTTTTCAGTTTCTTTTATCTATACATATAATAAAATTGGATTGTCTGTTTGTAATATTAAAATAAACGTTTTTTACTACATGTATATGAATATATTATATACGGTAAAGTTTAAAATTTTTGTCTTCTGTCTGTTTGTTGCAACTAGTCCCTGAAATGGCTGGACCGATTTTGATGGGATTAGCTGATGTAATAAGGAGTAATTTAGGCTACGTTTATTTTAGAAAAACACTTTTATTTTAGAAAAATAAAGTAATGTTGATCGACTGTTAGGCGGAACGAAGTTCGCCGGGTCAGCTAGTATTATAATAATTCTAATCCCAATTAGAATATCTAATACAAATAAGAACAAATCTTGTTTGACTAGCCGTCTTCTGTTTTTTTTATTTACTTACTTTGAATTATATTTTTAACATAATAACCTGTTGATGCCAGACCTTATGAAACAGTATGAATAAAAAATGACAAGGACATTGCACATTCAGTAAAAATTTTGTCAAATTTTCGTTCTACAACTAACTTTAAATTAGATATTAATTATTCAGTGTTCAATTACGCTTGGCTTATAACTCTAGAGAATTAACTGTTAATAAAGAGAAAGTGAAAATTAAACTAACCGCAATTATTTTAATGACAATAGAAATGAAGAAATCTTATAGGTTTTACTCTACTAAGACGTCAAAAGCTTGTTAGAATAAAGATCAGTAGAAGAATCTTAAATACGAGTATTTTGGAAAGAAGTTCTATATTTAGGTATAGAAAGTATTATTTTAGTTTTGATAATATATTATATTATTTTGTTTTTACGACACGTGCAGGACTAAAGTGCCACCCTTTCGCACAATATAAAAAAAAAGAGTGTGTGTACTCATGTACGCACGTAAGAAGTTATACTTCTTTGGCGTAACAATCCAAAAATACCAAATAATTACACAACGCATACATACATAAATATACATAAATAGCATGCAACAATAATGAAAAATTATAAAATATAATTAAAATAAAAGAAAACAAAAAAAAATATTTATTAGATAATAATGTAATAATTTATAATTTGCAATGTAAATAAATTATACATACCGACAGTTAACCTCAAATCTATAAATGCACATAAAACAGTATATTAAAACCACTTTTACCGCTAATATTTAAAATAAGTATTTTACTGATAAATGATCAATAAAAAATATCTATCACCGTCATAAATATAATTGAATTGATATAAACGGCAATATATTTTTTACTTATTCACACTGATTATTTGTACTGATCCGACACACAAAGGTTCGCAACTAACTTTAGGGTGTAAAAGGTTCGCAACTAACTTTAGGGTGTTGCTTTTTTCTGTCGCTGTGCGCGCGCATCGTAAAAAATTACTTTCATAATTATTCCAATCGCGCCAAAAGAAGTATAACTTCAAAAATATATTTGTAATTAAATTTTCTTATAGCTATTTATTCCTGTTGTTAAGTAGTAGATCCACGCTGTAATCTGGTAGAAAATATATTTATTTTATAAATAAAACGACAATTACCAAACAAAGTTGGATTATAATCTTAATAATCTCACCTGAAAGCAAATAGAAGTTCTCTCTTCTACAATATTTGCAAGTCGTTAATAATTTGATCGTTTTCTCGCCGTGTAGGCTTAGCGTCGCAGAGCCTTGAATAATGTATGCCATTGAATATTGCATGTCCTCTCGTCGACGCTGTCTACTGTTACTCATAACTCGTTTCTTTTATTATGGACACACAGTGCTGTATTGTTTTAGAAATATTATTTACTGTTTCATTTCTTTGCTCTTTAATACTATTTTATACGATGACAGCATGCATAGTCCGTCTGATTAATCAGTTTAAGAAGTTAAAACTCGCTGTCTCATAATATTAATAATAATAATGTGTATTTTATTTTATTTCATAGTTAATAGTTAACTAGAATGGTTTTTGTATAAAATTGAAAAGTGTTATATAAAACATTATATTATTACATACTTATCTTACTCTTACATATTACTAGCTTGTAATCGAAATGGATTAAAATATATTTCTAAATAAATTGTATGTAAGCTTAATCACTGCAACATGAATGTTGTGAACAACTTCTCTTCTTCTTCAGTCATAACCCAATTCGTTCCTAAAATCAACAACCACAAATTGTCGTAATATAAAAATTAACCTTACTAAATATTTTTTTATTGCTGACAGTCGTTGACGACCCTACAGCCCACCTAGGGGGATGAGATCAATGATCGAATTTCATTGGTTGATTTTGACAAGTTTCAACCAATAAGAGATCAATTTGGATTTGTAAAAAGGATTGACCATTCTTACGCTATTGTGATAGCAGACTTAGGCCTCTGGTGGTAAGTGATAACTGTTACTTATGGCCTTCTTTAATGCCAGGGACCCTGCAAAGCCGCTGCCGCTGCTTACCGTGAAGGGAGTCGGGTAGGTGAAGGAATTAAGAGAGGTGAGGATAAAGGAAAGGGGAAAATTGGGGTTAGGACGTTCGTAAGTGTTATTCACGTAATTAGAATGTGTGAATCATTTGTTGTGACTGGTAAATAAAATTGTAATATTTCCATGCAACAAAGTTTCAATAACCTCTTGATATCTATATCGCGATGAAAATAATAATTAAGATATAATATCTTTTTTATTTTGATAAAATAATTAAATTTGGAGGTTATCTCAAAATCATCAAGATGAAGAACCTTTATACATAATGATGAGGCTTATGAGCTAAATAAAATACTACGAAAAATATATTATCTACTGGAAAATATTTGAAAACGATAATTAATCTATAGGTATATACCTAATATTAATTTTCAGAAAAAAAAGTAAATCCTGTAAGTACAATGTTAAACAAAAACTGAAAGTAAAATTCCTCAATATAATTTGAACAAACCACAACATATATGATGTTTTGATTTTTGTTCATATTCCATATTTTATTTTTGGTATTTTTTTCAAAAAGCGCTGAACCAATTGCCGTCAATTTAAAATTGGCGGAAAAATCGCAAACATAAGTACAAAAAAATTTAATTAAAGAATTGAGAACCTCCTCCTTTTTGAATTTTGAACAATTTCAAAAAGGAGGAGGTTCTCAATTCTGGTTGTATTTTTTATTATTATAATTATTATAAATGAAAAGTCAAACACTATAATTGTTGCAATCATTTATCACCATCAATTGTCATAATTATGATTGTTGCTAATAACTTACTACTCAGACTACCTGATAAAAACGACGGATCCTTTTTAATTAATCTGATACAACGAATTATTCGATCTCTATTAATGATAGTATTTAAATATACGTTTTGAAATATCTAATCGATGATTAAAAAGCACAGAAATCGTAATGTTACTAAAGAAGATGATAGGAATTTTATAGAATAGGGGAATAAACGACTAACATTTATTTACAAAAGATAGGAAAGCTCAAAGAAACCACGAAATCTAAACTCGCGGTTATCATAACTTCCAAGGACCAATCGTTTTGTAGTGGTCAACAAGCTACATATATTATTATTTCAATGTAAAAATTAGTACGTATTTAAAAAAACATACAAAAAGCTACCAATACGCTTCTGCGAGAGTTGTCCTCGTAGATACGTACATATTTTATCCTATTAAATAAGTACATATTTTTAAGTCATTGATAAACATTCTTTAATTTTATTTTTGTAACATTGTTTAGTATTAATTTTATTTTATGTCTTTAAATATTGTATTTTTTTAAATTTATATTTGATCTGAATTCTGTTTTTTTTGTATGTATTGCTATATGTCTGCATGACTGTGATCTCTTGTAATTGAGAAAGCATGAGACTTGTCATTTTTATGTTTAAGTGCTGAAAATGACATGTATTTATTGTAAGAGATCCATAAAAATAAAAAAATGTAATTCAGTATGATATCTCTCTTATCTCTACGTGCTCATTACGTTTCTACAACACCATTACTATGATTTCTATAACACACACCTATATATTCCTATTTCGCCAATAACGGCATCAGTCACCATGTTTCGGTTAATCATTACCTTCGGCCTCTTGGCAGCGGCATCAGCATTTGGATCACTCGATCAGTTCCAACAATGTATAGACACGCACACTCACACGATACCAAACGACTACCTCGTAGGTGCATGGCACAAGGTCTATAAGTTCACGTTTATGGGTCTGACTTACCCTATAAGCTATTGCTCCAACGTTACCTACACCATACCGACGACTTCAGAAATAAACGAATACAAATCTAAATACGATCACACTGGATTACCTTTCACTATGAATACGAATTCTCTTCACGCCGAAAATAATAAAGGATCTACTACACCAAGTCAAGTGATTGGTATGTATACTGGAACATCAGAAGCAAGGTATTTTGTACTGGATCCGAAGTCTCATATGGTGATAAACATGGAGGGTTTTGCTGTGGATGTGTTTGAACGAGTTGATGATAATTATGTGGTGTATTGGCCTTGCGCGATGAGAGAAAACGAGATGTGGATTATGTCTCGACATAGAAATGTTAATGACGATGATATAAAGAAAATTATTGAGGATCGTCCTGCGTTGAAGCGGCTGCTTGCTCAGAAACATTGTGCTTGATTACAATAAGCAGTTTAAAGTGAAATTGACTTGGAAGATAGAAGAAACACGTTTAAGTTACAGTAATTAGGTAATAGTAGTAGTAAATGTAAAAGTGCAAAAATTAAAATTAATGGTATTATTGGTATTTAGAATCATGTTGAATAAATGTATGTCTGTTTGTTTCATTTGGTTATTTATAAATAAATTAATGCATTTTACTGTAATAGCTGCTTGTTGGTTTCAGCATGAATAGGTAGCACCTGCCGGGCATACATTAGAGGATTCTCTCATAAAATAATAAACTATAGCCTACCCTAAACTAATATTATAAAGAAAAAATATTAGATTTTTTGTATGTTTATTTGTGTCGATTTAACTCGAGATCAATGCAACCGATTTAAAAATTCTTTCATCTCTACATTTTATTAAGTTTAACATATTTTTACAGTTATTTTCAAAATTTCAATATTTTAAGCGCCTTTGTAAATCTGAATGATGCAATACGTCACTATTGCTATGATATTTTTCGTAGGCGTTTGTTGTGATACCAAATGAAACTCTTGATACCGAAGCGAAGCGAGGCTGGGCTATCATACACAAAAAGTATTTTTAACGGAACGAACTACCAGCTGCGGTGTTTCCCGAGCGCTATGACATGTCCTTCTTCAAACGAGGTTTAAAGAGAGCATTAATATCACGGTAGGCAGCGGCTTCGCGGAGCCCCTGGCATTGCAGAAGTCTATGAGCGACAGTTACCACTTACCATCAGGTGGGCTGTTGGCTCGTCTGTTACTGTAGGCAATAAAAGAAAAAAATATATCGGTATCTCCAGAGATTAGCGCGTCCAAACAAACTATCTCTTCCACTTTATATAATAGTTATAGATAACGAATGAAATCATCTGTATTAACTTTTAAACTTTCGCGTTGCATGATTTGCTTAGTCTGCTTGTGACCACGGCCGGTGTAACCTGGTCGAAACGTCAAGCAAAATAAGGTATGTAAATACCTAATGCATGATCGCGTTAATTCCCGTATGATTATAAATTTACATCTGTATTAACCTTAAAATGCTGCACTAAATAAATATTATTATAATTTAATGAACGTAGTAAAGTCAAAATATATTATTTTCATAATATTTTTCTACACAAGAGCACTATAGACTTTGCAGTTTCCGCTTTGTGAGGGCGGCTGTTAATGCAATTAAAGTGCACGAGTAAATGGTTCTTTAGTTTAGTTCGCACTAAGTATACAATGTGATTACGTGACTTTATGTAATACAAAGTAGACACACTAGCATTACCATACTGTATAAAGGAAACTACATAAAATCTAATCTATTTTTAGAGTACCGTATCTCAAACAAAATACAGAACTCATTTATTTAAGATCATAGGATTATTTCAATATTCTTCAAGACCCTTTTTCTCAGAAATGCGGAGAGGTGTCAAATGAAAATTACTATCAAATAATATGTAAGTCTTCGGATAAAAAAAGGGAATCCATAAAGGGTCGAGTTTGGTTGAAATGACAATTAATCTATACTATTATATTAAAGCGGACGAGTTTGTTTGTTTGGATGCTTTTATCTCGGGAACCACCAGTTGTTTTTTTTTTTGCGTATATAGCCCAGTTTTTAAGAAAGTTTACAGGCTATGTAACATCACGCTACTGGCGACGGGAGCAGAGCAGTAAACAAAGACGCGGGTGACACCGCGCCGCAGGAAGCCAGTATATACTTGTGCATGATATAATCTAAACATGAGTAATTTATATCTACTTAAAATCAAAAAGCCTTTTTTTTTTTTTTTTTTTTTATATTGTAGCCTACCAAAGTGACTCCACCCCGCCTGATGGTAAGCAGTCAGTGGAATCCAGAAGTGGTGGCCACTATACCAATAGCCATACTCTTAAACTGCTGGTATGGTGGCCTCCACTATGGCGGCTGGGAATGGGGTTAGAGGAAGGGAATGAGGGAGGTGAGGAAAGAGGAAAGGGGGGAAATTGGGCCTTCTAGTGATTTTGAAATTTCGCAGATACCACTTGTAGTTTATAGTTAGGTATACGATATCAGGTAACATAATATACAGGGCAATAGACACGGTGTGCGTCAAGATGAAGGGACCAAGTCTTGGATGTCTGTCATACATATATAAAAGATTAATACCATTAATCTACTATTTGCTACCTTTGCTATAATTTTAGCTACCTCTTCATTAGGTATATTATTTAAAAAAATCTTTGGTCCCTCCATTATGACGTCAAGTTGGAGGAACCAAAACGATAGACTGCTGATATACTTACTGCTCCCTGGATTGTTTTACCTAGTTAGTGTTTTAATACCATAATTCTACCTTAATAATATTGATTTGAATTGACCGTAACATTTATAGTTTTAAAAATATCGACTAATACAAGTTGGTCGTATGGCTCATCTTGGCACAGCCACCATCGCGAACTGAAAATCTAACTACATGACGAATTAGTTGGTAACTAGTCAAAATTAGTCGCAAAATTCCAGAATTGGTTGGTCCTTCTGAAGCTAGATATTTGAAATTGTTTCTATTTTATACAATTAGGTTATGTACAGTCGGAGACATGTATGTATGAATGAATAATATTATCACTAGCTGTGCCAAGTGTAACTAGGTAAAACAATCCAGGGAGCAGTAAGTATATCAGCAGTCTATCGTTTTGGTTCCTCCAACTTGACGTCATAATGGAGGGACCAAAGATTTTGTTAAATAATATGCCTAATGAAGAGGTAGCTAAAACTATAGCAAAGGTAGCAAATAGTAGATTAATGGTATTAATCTTTTGTATATGTATGACAGACATACAAGACTTGGTCCCTTCATCTTGACGCACACTAGACACGGACACTGCGATTAATGTGTTTTAGTACATACGACAATATATCCATCACTGCTAAATCTCTGACTGCTTAATTTCGGAAAGAGTGTTATATTTGGCAAGCTAAAACAAAAAAAAGAAACTAAGTAGTAGTAGTACTGTATGGACTGCCACGCAGAGGTCGCGGGTTCGATTCCCACTCAGGGAAAATATTTATGTGCTGACTGTGGTCTGGGTGTTCCTATGTAATATGTATGTATTTACGTATGACGTATTACGTAAAAACAAGTATTTAAGTATGTTTATCCGCATTCTAAAACCCATATCACAAGCTATAATAACTTTGGGTCTAGATGGCGTTGTGTGTAGTTGTTGTGATATTATATTATAATTAATGGAACCATATTTTAAATCCTGCCGGCATTATGTCATATTTAATTTAAAAAAAATCTTTTAAAGTAGAAATGTAATTTGAAGAGAGCGTTCAGAGTTGATGTCCAAAGAATGTGGCGTCGCCGAGCGATCCCTCGAGACAAATCTGAGCAGAACTAGTTCCAACTAGATTTCATTTTATTACATTTTTATACCTCAGTGGTTTTGAAAATAAGAATTGTGTCCCATTTCATTTGTGAAACTTGAATGAAACTTTAGCAATTAGTAGATAGGTAATGTTAAGTGCATGTCGTTAATATAATATGAGTTTTAAATGACTTGTACTTGATAATTTTGATAATATAAAAAATAATTTAAAATTCTTAAAGTAGATATTTCAGATTAACAAAAGAAATGAAATCAGATTTTTTAATAGCAGATATAATTAAAAATAATTTTCATTATGGTTATTTTATCTAATTTAATAAATATTTTTAATATAAAATTCTACTAACTAACGAAAAGAGAAATAAAAATTAATGAAAAGTTTATTAAAAAAAGTTATTGAACGTAACATAAATTTATTATATGTTTGCTCGTATACGCTCACTATTCTCTTGTATACATTGTATTCACATGATATTAATTAAACGGGTGATCAGTTAATTTTTCGTTGATCAGCCTTTTTGAAACTGGGTATGATTCTATTAAACTTAGCATATACTTTAGTGTAAGAAACCATAAGACTATCGCAATTAATTAATTAATTCGTTAATTTGTAATAATTTACTTTGTATGGTTCTTTGGTTGCGTTGAATGTTTAAATTGTAACTCATACAAATAACTGTAATTATCTGGCGATTGAAAAGAGTGGCGTGAGTTTCTTGCCAGTTCTTCTCACAGCTCTACCTCGTCAGCGAACTGGCTGTTGGTCAATTGGCTGACTTCATGTAATGTTGACTTTTCATAAGCATCATACTTTATGATCAAAATGAAATAAATTCTTTGACTTTGACTTTGAGTATAAGTCCTTGCCAAGATACTACTATTTTATTTGTAAACTAACAAGCTCTAAGAGATTGCGTTTGCATATCTTCAAAGTCATTTCAATGGGAAATAATGGCTATTCATGCTAAAACCAGTGTGGATCCACTACCAAGATAACTATAGCAATTAAATATAGCAATTTAAGAGTATTTAGGATATTGCGTAACAATTATAATTTAAAAAAAAACGTTTACCACGAACTGGAATACGCAACGGGCCGTGGGCAGGCCTCTTACCGATAGTTGTCCAATAGTTAACATTTTTTGATTGGAATGATAATAAAGCTATTAAAGACTATTCGGGAGTACAATTATTGTATCGATTTATAAGAAGAAGGTATTTTACTGCAAGTGCCGGCTAGTGTTATGGTCACCTTGCCGCTACCGTTACGCCGAGTGGCATGAATTCAATTCCAATGTTTTATGATCGAGAAACGCCAAAGTTTTTTTTAAATATAAATGTTATGATTCATATTTATAAGTTGAAGTAATATTATTTGTGTTAATTTAAAAATTCCAACACGCAACTACTTGTAGCTCATTCACAACTCATATTGAATAAAGCTTAGAAGTATATGGATAAAGTTATCATCAAACAGAAATACTTATAACTTATATATGGATAAAGTTGTCATCAAACAGAAAGGTGTGGAAAAGGCGCATTTTTTTTTTTTTTTTTTTTTTTATAGTTTAGCCTACCAAAGTGACTCCACCCCGCCTGATGGTAAGCAGTCAGTGGAATCCAGAAGTGGCGGCCACTATACTAAAAGCTATCGTTTTAAACTGCTGGTATGGTGGCCTCCACTATGGCGGCTGGGAATGGGGTTAGGGGAAGGAAATGAGGGACGTGAGGAAAGAGGAAAGGGGGGAAATTGGGCCTCCGGCGCTCTCACTCACCGAACGAAACGCAGTAGTACGGATACTACTACTCTTAAGTCGATCTTCTATGAGAGGGTAGTACTTCCCCAGACGATCCGGCCCATTCATGCTGAAATCAGCGTGGATCTACTACCAATAAACATTGGAACAGTGTACTAAAAATAACCTGTTTATTTATAATTCTGACTATAATGTAAATACAATGTTCGTAATAATTACGTGAGTACAGGGACATGATACCAAACGGTTTATTAATGCTGTATTATTTTAAAATTATTTGCAAACAAACATTAAGCTTATAGCTATAGTGGCCAGTAAAACAATGATATAACGGGTGAAAATAAAAAGAAAATGAAAATGTATTTATTCATATAGTAATAGTAATAATAATAATATTCTACCACATGCACACAGCGCCATTTAGCCCCATTAAGCAATTATATTTGCTTGTATTATGGGTACTAAACAACTGATATACTACTTACATACTTTTTTTTTTTGTAAATACATACATATTATAGACTAGCTGTTGCCCGCGACTTCGTTCGCGTGAAAATTCAGATGGGTGTGCCTCTATGAGAATATTGCGTGCCTAATTTTATGGCAATCGAACATTGTATCAGTAATAAATATCAGTGTTATCCGTCTCTATGGCGAATCCAGTTTAAACCCGCTACCGCTAAAACTGACAAACCACTTTCACACAAACTTGCGACTCTTATTTGCCCACTTAATAAGGGTTGCTTCTGAATATTAAAAAAAGAGTATTTTCTAGTAATTTGGTAATCCTACTATAAAAACTATAGAAGTTTCATACAAACTTTGCCACCTCTTTATACCCCCATAGGGGATGGATTTCGCAAAATTCCGTCTAAGTGAGCACCTATATCCTAATAGGAACGACCATGCAAAGTTTGAGATTCCTAGCACTTGTTGTTTCTGAGATTTCGTGATGAGTGAGTGAGTGACCTTTTGCTTTTATGTATATAGATAGCTTTTGCCCGCGGCTTCGCTCACGTGAATGTCGTTTTTTTCAATAGACATTTTTATATTGTTTAAATACTGTTTTTCATACTATTTTTAATCTCCCATTCATACAAATCCTCTTTCACCTACCTAAAGATATCCCTCGTAAAAACAATATACAATACACAAAGGCAAATTTTCACTACAATAACTTTCCCCTTCCCCTTCTTCCCTATCGCTCTTTTTCTCCACTCTCCACAGTTTCCTTCTTTCTCTCCTCCCCTCCCCCTTCTCCTCTTCACCTCCTTCTGCATCCCTTGCCCCTCCTCCAGCATCTCTTGCCCTTTCCTCCACTTCCTTCTACCTTGCCTCCTCGCTTTCCCCTCTCTTCCCCCTTCCTTCTCCTTCCTTTTCCTCCTTTCCTCTCCCTTCCTATCGCTTCCTATCCCTTCTCCTCCCTTTTTCCACCATTCGAGAACTCCTTACTTTCCTCGTCCCGTCCCCCTCCTTTCCTCTCCCGTCTCCCTAACTTCCCCCTCACTTTCCCCTCACTACCCCTTCACTCACTCCTCACTTCCCTCTCACTTCCCCCTCACTTGCCCCTCACTTTCTCCTCACTTCCCCGTCACTTCCCCGTCACTTCTCCCTGACTTTCCCCTCACTTCTCCCGCATTTTCCCCACACTTCCTCTTCACTTCCCCCTCACTTCCCCATCACTTACCTCTCACTTCCCCATCACCTCCCTCTCACTTTCCCCTCCCTTCCTCCTTCCCCTCAATTTCTCCTTTTCCTCCCTCCTTTCCCTCCCTCCTCCTCCCTGCAAATTTCATGTCGATTGCTTCAAAAGCTAAAGATCTTTGTATAGAATATTTCATCCCTAATTTCACCCCTCTAAATCCACTCCTGGTAAAATAAATTATAAGGATATTTTTGATTTAAATAGAAGTATTCCAAAACAAAATTTCAAAACTGTAAGTTAATAAATGAAGAAGATTCATACAATCGTTTTCATCCCTTTTCACACACTTAGGAATTTAATTTTAAAACACCCTTACGTACAACCTCTAGACATTTAGACAAACACACCCTCCGAATTTCAATTCACTACGACCAGCAGTTTAGGCTGTGCGTTGTCTGTTAGTCAGTCAGTCAGTCAGGACAAAGCCTTATATAATATGTATGGGTGTATGGATGTATGGATTAGACGTATAGCCATCGAGGATCAAAGCATACATGCTGCTAGGAATGCTAACACGTGATAGAGCCACATAAAGCTGACTGTGCGAAAAACAGCTAATACTTAGATCCACACCCATAACTTTTAGTTGTGTCTGACCTTGGGCTTTATTACTTGTCATCGCAAAACATAGGCTCACTGGAAACTGGACTCATTTAAAACTAAACGGAAGATTGTTTAGAATGAGAGGAATCCGAAAAATAAAATCGCTATCAGATTCCGTAACCTGTTAAAGTCTCTGTTTCTATCAGGTTTCGTAGTAAATTAACAAAAGGTAATTCTTTAAATAGGCATAACTTTTTTATTTATGAACCGATTGACATGAAACAAACACTAAATGTTAAGTGAAGCTTACCACAATGTATTAGTGAAAACCACATCTAAATCGGATAAGCCGTTTCTGAGATTAGCGTGAACAAACGCACAGACAAACAGACAAACAGACAAACAGACTAACAGACAAACAGACAAACAGATAAACAGACAAACAGACAAAAATTGTAACAATCATTGTTTTGGATTCTA
The DNA here is from genome assembly GCA_963082885.1 of Parascotia fuliginaria. NCBI lineage: Eukaryota > Metazoa > Arthropoda > Insecta > Lepidoptera > Erebidae > Parascotia > Parascotia fuliginaria. The sequence goes on along the minus strand of OY720180.1, from coordinate 1,369,961 downwards.
TTTGCGTTGATAAAGGTCCCAATATTTTTTTTTCTCATATATCTTCCATGTACAGACAGCGATCGGTTACATTTTTATTATACATACTAGCTGTTGCCCGCAACTTCGTTCGCGTGAAAATTCAGATGGGTGCCTCTATGAGAATATTGCGTGCCTGATTTTATGGCAATCGTACATTGTATCAGTATTATCCGTCTCTATGGCGAATCCAGTTTAAACCCGCTACCGCTAAAACTGACAAACCACTTTTCACAAACTTGGAACTCTTATTTGCCCATTTAATAAGGGGAGGTTGCTGAATAATAAAAAAAGAGTATTTTCTAGTAATTTGGTAATCCTACTATAAAAACTATAGAAATTTTATACATACTTTGCCACCCCTTTATACCCCCTTAGAGGATGGATTTCGCAAAATTTCGTCTAAGTGAGCACCTATATCCTAATAGGAACGACAATGCAAAGTTTGAGATTCCTAGCACTTGTTGTTTCTGAGATTTCGTGATAAGTGAGTGAGTGACCTTTTGCTTTTATGTATATAGATAGCATTTTTATATTGTTTAAATACTGTTTTTCATACTATTTTTAATCTCCCATTCATACAAATCCTCTTTCACCTACCTAAAGATATCCTTCGTAAAAACAATATACAATACACAAAGGCAAATTTTCACTACAATAACTTTCCCCTTCCCCTTCTTCACTATTGCACTTTTCTCCACTCGCCACAGTTTCCTCCTTCCTCTCTCCCCTCCCCCTTCTCCTCTTTACCTCCTTCAACATTTCTTGCCCCTCCTCCAGCATTTCTTGCCCTTTCCTCCACTTCCCTCTACCTTGCCTCCTGGTTTTCTCCTCTCTTCTCCCTTCCTTCTCCTTTCTTTTCCTCCTGTCCTCTCCCTTCCTATCGCTTACTATCCCTTCCCCTCCCTTTTTCCACCATCCGTGAATTCTTTTCTTTCCGCGTTCCTTCTCCCTCCCTTCATCTACTGTCTCCCTCACTTCCCTCTCACTTTCCTCTCATTTTCCCCTCATTCACCCCTCACTTAACTCTCACTCCCCCTCACTTCTCCTCTCACTTCCCTCTCACTTCCCCCTCACTGCCCCCTCACACAACTCACTTCCCCCTCAATTCCCCCTCACTTCTCCCTCACTTCCCCGTTTCTTCTCCGTCACTTTCCCCTCACTTCCCCTCACTTTCCTCTAACATTCCCCTCACTTTCCCCTCACTTCTCCCTGGCTTTCCCCTGACTTCCCTCTGACTTCTTCCTGACTTTCTCCTCACTTCTCCCGCATTTCCTCCACACTTCCTCTTCACTTCTCCCTCACTTCCCCATCACTTTCCTCTCACTCCCCCATCACTTTCCTCTCACTCCCCCATCACTTCCCTCTCACTTTCCCCTCCCTTCCTCCTTCTCCTCAATTCCTCCTTTTCCTCCCTGCTTTCCCTCCCTCCCCCTTTCTGTAAATTTCAAAAGCTAAAGATCTTTGTATAATATATAATAATATTTTATCCCTAATTTCACCCCTGTTAAAATAAAATTATAAGTATATTTCTTATTTAAATAGAAGTATTCCAAAACAAAATTTCAAAACTGTAAGTTAAAAAATGAAGAAGATTCATACAATCAATTTCATCCCTTTTCACACACTTAGGAATTAAATTTTAAAAACCCTTTTTTAGTACAACCTCTAGACATTTAGACAAACACCCTCCAAATTTCAAGTCACTACGACCAGCAGTTTAGGCTGTGCGTTGTCTGTTAGTCAGTCAGTCAGTCAAGACAAAGCCTTATATAATATGTATGGGTGTATGGATGTATGGATTAGACTTATAGCCATCGAGGATCAAAGCATACAGGCTGCTAGGAATGCTAACACGTGATAGAGCCACATAAAGCTGACCGTGCGAAAAACAGCTAATACTTAGATCCACGCCCACAACTTTTAGTTGCGTCTGACCTTGGGCTTTATTAATTGTCATCGCGAAACATAGACTCACTGGAAACTGGACTTATTTAAAACTAAATGGAAGATTGTTTAGAATGAGAGGAATCCAAAAAAAAAAACGCTATCAGCTATTCCGTAACCTGTTAGTCTCTGTTTCTATCAGAAAATGTTCGACGTGATTCTTTAAATTGGCATACCTTTTTTATTTATGAACCGATTGACATGAAACAAACACTAAATGTTAAGTGAAGCTTACCACAATGTATTAGTGAAAACCATATCTAAATCGGATAAGCCGTTTCTGAGATTAGCGTGAACAAACGCACAGACAAACAGACAAACAGACTAACAGACAAACAGACAAACAGACAAGAATTGTAACAATCATTGTTTTGGGTTCTATTTGCCTTGATAAAGGCCCCAATAATTTTTTTTCTCATATATTTTCCATGTACAGACAGCGATCGGTTACATTTTTATTATATGTATAGATTATAGATAAATTACACCCAGACACAGACCAAACAATCATGCTCATCACACAAAGGTTTGTCCTGGGTGGGAATCGAACCCACGACCTCCGGCTTAGCAGTCAGGGTCACTAACCACTAGACCAACAGGCCAGCCAAATAGTTTAATTAAGTTAATGGGCACATGGGCTATGCTTTTTACGACAAGATTATAAATCATTTAAATTCTCGGCTTATAATATCCATCTGTTATACTAATAAACCTTGCAACAGAAACTCTGTAAACAATAGTGTATACCATATCAAAATCCGTTGCGCAGTTTAGTGGAAGTTAGTGGCAAACAGACCTGAAGAAATAGTAGCTTACCTTTATACTATTTAGAGATTTCTTAAGTTACAAACAAGTATATATAGCCGTCCTGATGTTACATGAACATTATAGAAGTAGTATGAACAACACTACTTACTCACGGTACAAAAAGAATGCTAAACCTGAATGCTAAACCTGAATATCCGAATTTATAATTTAATTGTTTATTAATTTATGCACACACATAACAGTTAAAAAGAAAGTAATATATATATATATATATAAATACAAATACAAGAGCACAAAGGTACTTATTCCTTTATGTTTGTAGAGAAACAATATCAGTTTTAGTATCTATGTTCTACTCATGACCGCAATCTTCGCTCTACAAACAATCTCCTTCTTCTGTGTCCTTTTCACACCTCCGATTTCATTAATTCCTCTTTTCCAATTCAGTCCATCCTTCTTTGGAATGCTCTGCCTTCAGAAATCAGGATGTGTACCAGTCGTATCGTGTTTAAGGCAAAAGTTAAGTCATTACTTCTAAGCAAATTAGCAGAATCATCACAATAATAAGGTAATTATATATTATGTATATATTTATATATCTTTCTATATAATTATATGTATTATTTGTAGATTATATTTATAATAGGAATCTATATACGTATTGCATATTTGTATATATGTTATTATTACATATTTTTTAATTTTCTAGTCTTAATTTATACATCTACCTTGCTTCATCTCTGCGTCACCCATTAGGTTGACTGGTAGAGAATGCCTCAGGCATTAAGTCCGCCTTTATACATATGTTCTGTATATGAAGTTTAAATAAATAAATAAATATCACCTCTATTCCTCTTAAACAAAAATTATAATAAAATGTAATATTATATCACAACAACTACACACAACGCCATCTAGACCCAAAGTAAGCATATTTATATAGCTTTTGTTATGGGTTCTAGAATGCAGATATACATACTTAAATATTTTTTTTTGTAAAAACATAGATACATATTATACATAGAAACATTATTATTTTTGTTATATCTAAAAGACCATGTTAATTTTCTTTACTTTATAAACAAATTAGACGAATGAAGACGGCACAGATCAAATTATATAAAATTAGGAAAAATAAAAAAGGAAACATGTTAATTTTCCGCATTACTCAAATGTCAATTTTCCTTATTCCTTTTGTTTGAACGTAACTTAAGATTTTATGTTATTGCAAGGCTTCATTATAGTCGATCACGTGAAAGAAAAGTAGCTAGTAAATATAGTTCCAATAAAAATCCGAGAAAGGATTGATGTAATGATTAGTCGAGGATAATAATAATAATAATAAAGTTTATTTTCATCATAAATTACATGACGAGATAAGGGAATTACAGACTAATACTAAAATATTATATAATAATATATATAATATATAATAATATTTTACCACATTCACACAGCGCCATCTAGCCCCAAATTAAGCAATTACATTTGCTTGTGTTATGGGTACTAAACAACTAATCTACTCATTCTCTCATCTTCTATACATTTTTTTTTGTAAATACATACATATTATAGATAAATTACAGCCAGACACAGAACAAACAATCATGCTCATCACACAAAGATTTGTCCTGGGTGGGAATCGAACCCAAGACCTTCGGCTTAGCAGTCAGGGTCACTAACCACTAGGCCAGTCAAAGTTTATTAATTACATGAAAGTTCTGCGGCTGTTCCTTTTATAAAAGGAAGACCTGAGCTATACACACCAGCAACCTTCCAGTTACATAATTATATTTTGATAAATATGTCGATCGTGTCAAAAACAAAACCACAGTGTGAATGGAGGCAAGGGTAGGTGTACATTTGGCGTTTTGTACATTTTGCGTCTTGCACATTTTGCTTTTGTTCATTATGCGTTGTACATTTTGCGAGTGGTAGTCATTTTGCGTTTTGCTCATTTTGCTCTGAAGGCAATCCCTGTACAGGAGAATAGAGTTTGCTGCGCGTGATCTCAGTAATGCGAAGGAGGGAAAAAAAAAAGATACCTTATATAGATACCTTAGATATAAATGAATAAGAAGATGAAGACGCAGCGTGGGCTCAAATCACAAGCCTCTCACAAGGAGCATCAACAACCTAGGTGGACCGAAGACCTGATGAAGAAGGCGGGCAACCGATGAACCTGAGTAGTTAATGTCCGTCTGAGATGGCAAAAATTGAGGGCGGTCTAAGTCCTGTGTAAATATTGATGTGATAAATATCTATTTAGGTTAAAAATAATTGTTTTCTTAAAAATAAATTAAGTAGCTTAGTACTTATATATGTGAACAATATTCCAGGGTCCGGGTAACTTTTAATAACACAGCTCACTTTAAAAGAACACTTATTTATTTCTTGAAATTCTTGAGGTACTCATTAACAACAAAAATTTTCACCTTATATACTACGGGTGGGAACGAAACCATATCGCGATCTATAAATAAGGCACAACGCCATCTAGAGCGATATGAGACAATTTTTTACTAACAAATATTATCATTTTTTATAACAATTGTCGACTAATGGATCGACATTCCGCCCACCAAGGACACATAGCAACAGCGTGTCCTTTAAAGGTTAAATTTAAATTAGTTACAACCAATAAACTCATAAGTATATATAGTAGATACTTATGTGCTACTTAAAATAAATGACAAAATAACAATAATAAATCAGCCAATAGGCAAGACACACAGTTTTGATGTTGGTCTTTTAATAATTGAAGCACTAGTGCGTATGGTGACTACACGCGTAAAGTTGTCCCGACCGGGATGTTTTTCAACCACTCTGCCAAGTAACCATCTGCAAGGAGGCAGATTGTCTTCCTTCACTAAAACAGTGTCACCGACACTAGGTTCTGGTCTTTGTTTAGACCATTTGTAACGATGAAGAAGAGTAGTCAAGTATTCATTTGACCATCGACGCCAAAAATCTTGCATCATCTTTTGAACTAAATGCCATCTCTTTAAGCTAGATATGTTCACTGACTCAAAGTCATGGTCTGGTGCATTGATAAGAGGTTCACCGACCAGGAAATGCCCTGGTGTCAAAGGGTCAACAGTGTCCGTATCTGTAACTCGGCACAAAGGCCGGGAATTTAAGCATGCCTCTACTTGACTTAATAGAGTTGCCATCTCTTCATAAGTCAAAGTAGAGGTTCCTATTACCCTGCGTAAATGTTGCTTGCAAGATTTAATACCAGCTTCCCATAATCCACCGAAATTCGGTGCATGGGGCGGAATGAAATGCCACGTTGTTCCCTCATTAGCTAACGTCTCAGCAATTTCCTTGGCAATACCCGACTTTTCAGATTGAACCAGAATTGGCAGTTCATTGGCGGCACCCTGAAAGTTTGTACCATTGTCACTCCATATATCCTTGCAGTGACCGCGTCTTGCCACGAACCTTTTAAAGGCGGCCAGAAAACCTTCCGTCGTTAGGTCACTAACAACCTCTAAATGAACAGCCTTAGTCGCCATGCATACAAATAAACATATATATCCCTTGTATGAATGATGACCCCTACCCTTTGAGGTTCTTAAATTAATTGGACCAGCATAATCGACCCCGCTGTTCTTAAATGGCCTACTAGGGGTAACACGAGAAGATGGTAACTGACCCATCAATTGAGTTTTAGTAGAAGAAGCATAACGAAGACAAATAACACATTTTCGCACGTAGGCTTTAACCAATCTCTGAACGCCTAGTATATAATATTTTCTATTTAAGTAATTCAGCAATAAGCGCGGACCACCATGAAGAGTAAGACGATGTGCATCAGCAATTAACAGATTAGTTAATAACGAATTTTTCGGAATCAAAATCGGATGTTTTTGTGCCACATTAAGAGCCGACAGCTCCAGTCTACCGCCCACCCTCAGAATATCAGAAGAATCCAGGTAAGGATTAAGAGAACTCAGTGCCGTACGCTTATTATTAGATTTCTTTTGCAGGTTTGTAAGTTCATCTTCAAAGTGGTGCTTCTGACATTTCCTAATACAGGTATCCAATGCTAACTTCAATTCTTCGACTTTTAAATAAGACTTATTTCTTTTAATTTTAGGGATCTTCCATTCTAAGACACGTCTACAATATGCTACTACTCTGACCAATCTGTTAAGAGATGAAAATCTATCCCAAATCCAATTGTCAATATCAACATCCTTTGCTACTACATGTACCTTAATTTCTTCAACCTTGGTTGACACATTTTTATGTTTGACAAACGGAATGTCTTTTTCTTTCAAAAAATCTGGACCTTCCAACCATAACCGCGTTTTTAGCAATTCCAATGGATAAAGACCTCGTGACGCGCAATCAGCAGGATTCTGCTTGGATTGAACGTGGTTCCATTGCTGAGGTTCACTCATACATAAGATCTCGGATACGCGGTTGGCGACAAACGTCTTCCATCTACTGGGATAACTGTTTAACCATGCCAGTACTATCTCCGAATCAGTCCATGCATGTAGATTGGATCTGTCGATTCCCATCACTCCAGAGACCTCAGCTAGAAGTTTTGCCAGTAATACGGCACCACACAACTCTAGACGTGGAATTGAAACTGTTTTGATAGGCGCTACCTTGGTTTTGGCAGTAAGTAAAGTGACATGAATTGTACCTTCAGAATCGACTACGCGTACGTATACAACCGCTGCATACGCAATTTTTGATGCATCACAGAAACCATGCAAGTCAATCTGCTTGTCACTGTCCTTCATGCCCAACCATCGAGGTATCGAAAATTCTGTCAGATGTTGTAACTCCTGACGGTAAGTAAACCAGTCACCTTTTATTTCATTTGGTACAGCTTCATCCCATGAAATTCCAATAATCCACAGCTTTTGAATTTGCACCTTAGCCATTATAATAACGGGTGCGATCCATCCCAAAGGATCAAATAGTCTTGAAATATCTGATAATATTCTTCTTTTTGTTACAGGTTCCTGTAGTGGAGGCAGCTCAACAGAATACTGGAAGGTGTCGTTCCTTCGGTTCCAGGTAAGTCCCAAAGTTTTCATTATCTCATCCTTTTTTATTCTGATATCTGTTTCTAAGTTTCCTTTGTACTGTTCACCTATTATTTGCTCCAGTAACACATTGCTATTGCTTGACCACTTTTGCAACTCAAACCCTGCTTTAGCTAATAGTTCGTTCATTTGACGATATATTTCAAGACCTTCTCCAAGTGTCTGACAGCCCGTCATGAGATCATCCATGTAATAATCATTAAGAACTCTTTTTGCAGCCAATGGATAATTATCTCCCTCATCGTACGCGACCTGATGCATGGATCTAACAGCTAAAAATGGTGCCGAAGCTGTGCCAAATGTAACTGTAAGTAATTTGTAGTCTTGAATTTCAGATGTTTTGTCATCTCTCCAAACCATGCGTTGGAAGTGTGTATGTTCATCTGCTACCCGTATTTGTCGATACATCTTAACAATATCCGAAATTAAGCAAATCGGATGAACTCTCCAACGAGTAAGTAAATGTCGTAAGTCCTGTTGCAAGGTAGGTCCAATCAATAAATCATCATTAAGCGATTTTCCATTGGTTCCCTTACTAGATGCGTCGAAAACAACACGAACCTTTGTTGTGTCTTTATCATTACGTATTACAGCATGGTGAGGTAAGTAGACGGCATGTTCATTTTTCTTATCTCTTGTCGATACAGGCTTCATGTGACCTAAAGCTAAATACTCATGTATAACTGCCGTATATTTAGCTTTGAACTCCTCGTTTCTACTTAGCTTACTTTCCAATGCATAAAAACGTTTGACTGCTATGTTACGCGAATTTCCATATTTACAGCTTGGATCAGCGTCGCGAAAAGGTAATTGTACCACATACCGACCATCGCCATCACGTCTTGTCGTCGCGGTGAATAATTTTTCACATTCAATTTCTTCTTCTGTCTGTGTTTTATTTCCAGGTGATTCAGCTTCGAGTTCCCAAAACTTTCTGAGAAAATCATCAGCTTCAATGCAAGAATGCATCACCGTTATATTATGATGACTATCGAGTGATTTATCAACCTCACAGACACCAGATAGAATCCATCCAAATGCAGTATTTTGAGCTAAGAGACTACCACTCGGATTCTTTTTAATACCTTCGTGGATAATTTGGCTGTATATATCAGCACCTAATAAAATATCAATTTTATTAGGTCTGTCATATTCAGGATCAGCCAAATTATCCAATTCCAAATTAACCCATTCTACACCAGTTACTTTCGTAACTGGGAGAAGGGAAGTAACCGACCTCAACACGAAGGCTTTAGTCTCAAATGTATACTGCGTACCATATCTCGACCTTACCTTAATTGTGACTGTGGACCTTGAGGTCACACCCCTGTCACCACCTACACCTGTTAAGGTGTTCCTAGCAGCAATCCTTTTAAGGCCTAAATATTGAACTATTGATTCATTAACGAACGAACCCTGTGAACCTTGGTCTAATAAAGCCCTTACCGTATGATAAGTTCCATCTTTCGACTTGACTTGCACCACTGCTGTAGCTAACAAGACAGTTTTAGAATAATTATGACCTGTCGAAAGACAAGATACTACTGGCTTAGTAAACCCCTCCGCTCGTGCGGTTAATTTATTGCTGCTAGAATCCTCCGCTTGTGCGGTTAATTTGTGGCTGTTTAGTGCCACATCATCCTTCGGCGTGCTTTTATAAGATGCCGAGCTTCCCTCATGAACCGTATTAATCTCGTCCTCCAAAGACCCTGAAACACCAGTAGGGTGTAATAAAGAATGGTGGCGACGTTTGCACACCTGGCATCGGACAGTGTTTCTACAGTACTTGGCAGAATGGTTCGCCTTTAAACAAACAAAACATAAATTATTCTCCATAGCGAAATTACGTCGATTTTCGTTCGATTCTTTGCAAAACTTTTTGCAATTAGTTATTTTATGATCAGCCGCGCAAAACACACAAGATACTACCAAATTATTTTTATCCTTAACAACATGAAAAGACTTTGTACTCCTTATAGCTACGTTAGATTTTTCTCTAGTTTCCATATTTTCTAACCCTCGGAAGCGACCTATCAAGAACTCAGAAAATTGCTTAAAGGTAGGTAATTCATCTGTTGGGTCTGATGACACATGAAATTCCCAAGCTTTTCGCGTTTCTTTATCTAATTTGCTACTTATTATATGTATTATCAGAATGTCCCATGATGATACATCTACACCTATATTTCTTATACCGTCTAAACAATCTGACGTTGTGTTTATTAATTTCTTAATTTCAAATGCTGATTCAGCTGCTATGATCTTTTGATTAAGTAACCGATTTAATATTCCATTGGCCAAAAAACGATTATTTTTGTAGGTTTTATTTAGCTTTTCCCAAGCAACTCTATAGCTGTCAGAAGTTGTCTGAATATTCCGAAGCAATTGCTCTGCTTCTCCGGTCAAATGACCCTTTAAGTAATAAAATCGTTGAGCATCATCAAGATCCCTGTCTTCATGCACAAGTCCAGAAAACAAGTCCCTGAATGTCTGCCACTCGTTATATTTACCCGAAAAAACAGGAATTTTAATTTCAGGCAACTTAACACGACCTTTAGGTTTTTCATTAGTAGGAATATCACTCGACTTAGCAGCTGACTCAGTTGATTTTAATTTTACTAACAATTCTTTCAATTCAGTCTTATACTGAAGATATAATTCATCCACAACATCATACACGGAGTCCTTATAATACTCTGAAATGCACAAGTCGCTTCTTTTAGTTTGAGTTACAATTTTTATATGAGTGCTATAGAATAAAGTCCATTGCTGCTCCAAACTTTCGAGTCTAGTCTCTATATATGGAACCGTTAACCGCTCTTTGGGAGATTTTTTAAAATTAGTTCTTGCCTTGAGCATATTTGCCCTAACATCCTCCTGTAAAGCGCTAAAAGATTCCATTTTTTTTACAAAAGTCTAAATTTTGAATAAAAAAAAAAAAACTAACTGCAAAAACAAACTAACTTGCAACACACAACAATCTTAAAAGAACATGAGTATCCCGTCTAAACCACCTTTTACTTAGAACTAAACTAAGTCCCAACTAACTTTTAGATCAATTTTGCAAGTTTCACTATTCTTGACTTTAAAGTTCAAAATTGCGTGATTATCTGTTTTCTTCAAAGTTAATTTCTTCTAAGTAATAAAGGTGAAAATGTACTCACAATTTATACGGTACTCACTGACACTTGATTGTTCAATCGACGTAACCTCTCATGTCGTACAAGTGGCGCTTTAGAGCACCTCCACACCAGTTCTGCCTTGGCCAATTCCGTGCCTCCTGCTTCCGTTGCTTCCCTCCGGAGATTACTTCCTCCGGTTCCACTACCGCCAAGATACCTTCCTGGACCCTCGCAGTAGGGATGTGATCTGGACAGCGATCCACTATCCAGTAGACGTAGCAGGTGATGTTTACCAACACCACTGATGACCACCGAAGACAAAAAAACACGTCGTGCTTATCCGGCTCGAAGGACCATGAACAATATTCCAGGGTCCGGGTAACTTTTAATAACACAGCTCACTTTAAAAGAACACTTATTTATTTCTTGAAATTCTTGAGGTACTCATTAACAACAAAAATTTTCACCTTATATACTACGGGTGGGAACGAAACCATATCGCGATCTATAAATAAGGCACAACGCCATCTAGAGCGATATGAGACAATTTTTTACTAACAAATATTATCATTTTTTATAACAATTGTCGACTAATGGATCGACAATATGACTAATGGTTATATAGCTTCGCCTGCGTGAATGTCAGTTATATCGCATTTTCCATACAAATTATCATCCCCTATTACAAGCAATTTTCTTGGGATAAAATATAGTCTATGTTTCCCAAAGTCTATTCTATCTAAATATCACATTTCATTAAAATCGGTTTAGTGGTTAAGGCGTGAAAGCGTAACAGACACACGGATAGACAAAGTTATAGTAGTATAATATTAGTATGGATTTCTAACAGTTTCGCTATTTTCCTGGCTCCAATACTAGCCTAAAGCGTAAGACAAACGATGTTTACCCCGCAGCAAGATAAAGTAAACGAATAGTTCTACACGTTCTTACACCATTTTCTTTACCAGAATTTAGATACTTTGTTTCGATTTATTTCTTAGGATTGCGATCGCCTCAAGCATTGTTATTTCTTTTTATTTGATAAAAACACCCATAAGAAAATCTGTTTATTTCGAATATTATTTTCGAATATTTTATATAGAATGTATACCTAAATATGTCTAAGTATGTATATAGATGACCAGTGACCAACTCCATCCTTAAGGAACCATCTTCATTTCTTTGTTTGTCACTGAGGTCACAAATCCGCTGGGGGTATTCCTCGAAACGCACATTCGACATCCTTTAAACAATTCCCTACCGGATAAAACAGGGGTAAGAACTTGCAATTTTGTATTTTAGTTTCTATAAAATTCCGAATATATTTTAATGTTTAAGTAATTGTAGATTAAATAAACTTTGATGAATTAAACTCCATAACTTGTTGATGGAAATTTCAGTGGGCTTCGTGTTCAGTGAGCTACTTGGCAATAGATGTGGTTTTACGATTACTGTTTCTCAGAAAATTAAACTTTTGCATGTGAAATTACTTACACTCCACAGAGACTAGAAGGAAAAACTTCTTAAACACTAAGTAAGAAATGGCAAAAGCTCTTACTCAGCCATCGATCTCATTGATTGATGCTAGTAGACTCAGCCTTACGTGACCTACATTCACTTTTATTCCTCAAGGAGAAGGATTGACTGATACTTTCATTTTGGTGAATACGAACATATAATCGATTTATTTGTGAAGCTACAATACAATTCTTTTAAAAATTCAGCGTGAACAGATAATTTAAACACGAATATTTTGTTTAAAATCTTTTTTTGCCCGACTTCCGCAATCAAGGAGGGTACTGTTTTTCGGGCGTATGTATGTATGTATATATGTGAGTATGTATGTCTATTTCTTTGGCACGCTCTACAGCCTAAATGGCTTGATGAATTTTAGCATATGAGGTGTCATTAGATTATTGATTGTAGAAGTGACATAGGGTACATAATATTTCAATGTAGCGTCAGCACGAAAAAAAATGGGTTTTTCACTTTGTTTTAGGCAGTTTTTTAATAATATTATGTTGCTTATTCTATGGAGGTTTTCATAAATTAGTTACATCTAATAGAGTCTCTATCTCTCATCACTCGCGGTACTCGGTGCACAAATATATAGTTAGCTTACACAAACTACATCTAGAATTCGAAATTTGTAATAACCTGGCGATTAAAAAGAGTGGCCTGACTTTCATTGTCAAGTTTGTCTCATGGCTCTACCCTACGTCAGCGAACTGGCTGTAGGTTAATTGGCTGACATTTTGTAATTTTTGCGTTCATGAATGAGTGTTTTTTTTTTTATTTTTTTTTATGTTAGCCCACCAAAGTGTCTCTACCCCGCCTGATGGTAAGCAGTCAGTGGAATCCAGAAGTGGTGCCACCATACTAAGAGTCATCGTCTTAAACTGCTGGTATAGCGGCCTCCATTATGGCGGCTGGAAATCGGGTAGGGGAAGGGAATGAGGGAAGTAAGGAAAGAGGAAAGGGGGAAAATTGGGCCTCTGGCGCTCTTACTCACCGAACGAAACGCACTAGTACGGATACTACTACTCTTACGTCGATCTTCTATGAGACGGTAGTACTTCCCCGGTCGATCCGGCCCATTCATGCTCAAACCAGCTTGGATCTACTACAGTGTTGAAACCTAAGGGCTCCACAAACTTTTTCTTTACATGGACATCGCAGCTATTAGGCACCTAAGCTTATATGTAGCCACGCGGACGTTTATCTTTTGGGGATGGACATAAAACATACTAGTTTCCCGAGGCGTGGTTTCACCCGCGTCTTTGCTTACTGCTCTGCTCTCGTCGCCAGTAGCGTGATGTTACATAACCTATAACCTTCCTCGAGAACTGGGCTATCATACTCAAAAATATTTTTTTTATATCCGAAAGTAGTTTTAAAGATTAGTGCGTTCAAACAGACAAAGAAACTCTTACGCTTTATATAATACTATATAGATGGTGGAAAATACACAACAATGGCTCAATGCATATTTTATTAAAACCGAAGTAACTTCACTCTGCTTGAGGGTAAGCAGATGTTTTGTCAGCATCATCATCACCCTTATTATTATAGCATAAAGAAGTCCGTAATTTTTAACCGACTTCAAAAAAAGGAGGAGGTTACATGATTAAATAAATATTTTATAATTTTGGAGTTGGTGCCTATCAGATACTATAAGAACCTTACTACAATAGCAAATTAAGATTGATAATACCTATAAGTACCTAATTATTGTTTTACTTGGCACCAACTTCAATTATAAAATACTTATTTAATCATTTCTGATTAACTAAATCAAAATACGAATTACTTTGTGCTAAGTAAATTTATTTTTACTTTTTAGTCTCCTTCCTCTTAAAGTCGGTTTTCTTTTACCATGTCGTCGATCCGCCAACAAAATTATATAAAAAGAAAGTTTGTTTTTCCTTGAAACTACCGAATAAATTTTTAAAGAAAAGTATTAGCATTGGCACATAGCTTCAAGCACCAGTAACTGACATGTGTGTATAAAAAATTACCGATTATTGAAGAGGCAAACTTAAAGGAGGTATATTTGGATCGCAGCAAATACCTTTCTATAGTCTCTGCTTACCCCATTACTGAAAGAAAGGCGTGAAGTTATGTATATAACTAGCTGCATATCTATACAAAGAACCAAGCTGGCCTCGAGTACTATCCAACACACTATAGTCCACTTGTATCTCGGCAATATTCATTGACCCGAATTCGCTTATTCGATATAAGCAAATGTCAATGGCCGGCCGAGTTGACCTCATAACCTATAACAACGACACCTCGGAGATCACGAGGGTTGAAGAGATTTACTTGTATATTGTAGAGATACGTTTCGAAGGAAAATGGAAAAGTTGAAATATTAATAATAAAGGTTTTGTTTTTGATGAAAGTTTAGATGAAATAATTTTCTCCTTTTCGATGTTTTGTTATTTACTCGTGAACGCAAATTGTTATATTTTTTTTTACAGGCACTGATATAAAAATAAAAATAAACTAAATGTTATAGGTACACGAAAGTACAACCTATGTAACAGTTGACAATTTCTCGACAGAAAAACCAAATAAAAACCACAAAGGGCAAGTAGTTACCGTATTATTTCTTCTAAAACGAAACTATCATCTGTTACTACATCCAGTAGTATACAAAATATCCAAGTTGTACTGTTGACAACTTAATTATTACTGAGTAGGAAGCAACCGCTAATTATCGTGAGAGATTTCTTTATCCCCAGTTTTAAATATTTTAAACAAAGAGATTATTAGTAATTCTTTAGTAAACAACAATAAAATTATCACAATTCACATTTCCTTTATCATTTTTGCAGCCAAGTGCAAAACCTATTAGTATTATAAATGCGAAAGTTTGTGTGTTTGTAGGTGTTTGTTACCACTGAGAGCCTAGACGGCTGAACCAATTTCTGTACTGGAGACCGGAGCTGTACTTTTTCTCTTGAAAATCGGTCTGGTTGCCGAGGAATACAACAAAACATATTTTACGCGCGGGTGTAGCCATGCGGTATAACTAGTTAATCATACCTAAATGTTTTGTTTTATCATTATTGTTAGAAAACGATTTTATTGGAGTTCAATAGTAATTCATTCATCAATATTATCCAGCTAAAAGATACTTCACGAGTTTAGTGGTTTAGCTGCATCACACATACACACACATACACATTTGCATGCATGCAAGCGCGCATGCATGCATGTGTACGCACTCATGCGCTGCATAGATGCTTAATACTTTAAATGAAAAGATTGTTGGTGCATTGTGTGCATGTTTTAGTTAAATAGGCTGATTTTCATTATACTGATGTTTGTGACACTCATATAACTATAAATCAATCATTTTCATTCAGCCAAGATAATATTTGTTTATACCATGACATTCAGAATTTGTAAAATAAAAGCGGTCAATCACGAATGTGACTTAGGCATCGCGGTTTCCTTACAAACTTGTGTAGGTAGGTCTATCGGGAGATTCGTGTTGGTCGCCTGTGCTAGTAAGAACGAGACTGCCACACTTTGCCCCATCGGTGGGGCAGCTTGGTGGGGCAAAGTGGAATCATTCCTGCATATTTCGAAAGAAAAATGTGTCTTTTCGTTGTCGTGTTAAACACAAACCACTACAAGTTACTTTTTATATTCCTTCATTTACTGTGTAAACAATATCTTGCTTTAAATTAAAAGAGAAGAACGTCAATGTCAGGTGTTTAAAAAAAGAAGCGAAGTGTTAATTAATTAAGTTCGTGTTTCCTTTGCGGAAAGAGTTAGACTCTCTTAAATAAGAGAAAAAGAAGAACCTTGGTGCTTCTTCCTCTCTCTTTCAAAAGTACACTAAAGGTATCTGATTTATTTGCGAATATTTTTATCGTTGATTTAAAATCAAAATATTTTACGGCTTGGTACTTCCTCGCATTCGTGATAAAAACGGTCTTCTATAAGAAACAGAAATAAAAAGCAACAAAGTGATCTTAAAACATTTTCATTTACCCATTAGAATCACTGAACCCTAAAAAAATATTTAAGTCATTGCTTGGTTCATAATATAATATTATCTTATCACATAGTCCACTTAAACGATAACACCGTTACATACAGTTTTGTTAATTTTGTCGTATCACAAATGTTTTATATATACGCCTACGCGAATTTTGGCACATTGGACACCTGATTACTTACATAACAACCAGTCTTACAGTACAATTTGTTGATTTAAGTCTTAGAGTCTAGCAATTTAACTAATTTGCCAATATCTGTAGTGAAATCATATAGAGACTACGCTCTTACGCGTAGTATTTTTACGTCTAATTTTGTTATCATAATTTTTTAATAAAAGTTTTAACATATTTCGAGTTATTTGAGCTCAAAATTTCAGTGATGGTAGAAGTAAAAGTAGAGCAAGGATGGCTGGCAGGAGAAAAGTTGGAGACCGTTACAAGAGACGGCCATTATTATAGCTTTAAAGGAATCCCTTACGCCGCACCTCCTGTAGGAAAATTGAGATTTAAGGTAAAAACTATCTTTGTATTTATTTAAGTGTTGTAAGATGAAATGTCCCAGTGGATGAAGTTCGAAACACGAGGTTAGTAGGGGGTTTCAACCTGAGCAAGTATCAATGTGTGTTTTGAAATCATATACCTATTATGTACTTTTTAAGTTTATCTTGAACATTTCTGACTGACGGTGAAAGAAATAATCGTGGGGAAACCTGGATTTAAAAGTCTGAAATTGCCAATCCGCCTTGCAAGCGTGGTGATTAATGTTCATGCCTTCTCAATCTGAGAAGAGGCCATTGCCCTTCAGTGGGACAGTAAACAGGCTGGTATTATTAAGTGTTGTTTTGCTTAGAATGTATGTTTTGTTTTATGTATTATTAAGATTCATTTTTGACAAATATCTTAATCACTAATTGAAAGGTACGTCCACAATAACTAAACATGTCTTTAAAGTCTCAAACTTCTCCTAAGTTAACCATAGTCGCATCAAGGTGGCATTTCATCGCATCGAAGAAAATGTTGTTGCCCTTTGCCTACGATTACCTAACTTATTTCTTAGTACACGCAAAGAATTGGTGTAGTTAAATATTTTAAACCGGTTCAGACGACCACAATATTAATATTACCGAATAATTACACAATAACAAAAACAGACACATCTTAAAATCAAGGTTAGACAGTTTATCAGAATGACTTGAGTTATTCGTGGCTACTTGATTACCTCTATCATATTATTATAGTATACTGTGTTGTTAAATACCAAGTCATGTATTATGTAATATTGTTTATTTATTTTAAAAACCGTGCGATTAGATAAAGAATAAAGTAATCAAACATATCTTTAAGTCGTTGAAATTATGTCCAAGTCTTCATCTCAGTGAAAAGTAAATACAAGGCGTTCTAAATAGCAATTGTCATCTTGTACAAGAAGAGTCCCATGACTAACGATAATTTTTCACTTGTGGTTCTACTCATTTTTCCTCAGACTAATCAGCAATCAATGATACTAAGATATTTTATTTCTAGGCTCCACGACCACCCTTACCTTGGGATGGAGTACGCAAAGCTGCCGAACATGGTCCACACAGTCCACAAATGAATATCTTCATTCAACAAATAGAAGCAGGCAATGAAGACTGTCTATATCTTAACGTGTACACACCTGATCTAAAGCCTAAGTTCCCTTTACCAGTCATGCTCTTCATTCACGGAGGTGGTTACAAGAGTGGTTCTGGAGACGTCGATTTTTATGGACCTGATTTTCTCGTTGCTCATGGAGTCATACTTGTTACTATTAACTACAGATTAGATGCGTTTGGCTTCTTATGTCTAGATACAGAGGACGTGCCTGGTAACGCTGGTATGAAGGATCAAGTAGCTGCATTAAGATGGGTAAATAAGAATATAGCAAACTTTGGAGGAGATCCTCATAATGTTACCGTGTTTGGTGAAAGTGCTGGCGGTGCATCCACTGTGTTGCATATGTTATCGCCGCTATCTAAAGGTCTCTTTAAGAAAGCAATATCGATGAGCGGTGTGCCTACCTGTGATTGGTCAGTTGCTTATGCACCACAAAAACGAGCATTCATGCTTGGTAAAGAACTTGGCTTTGAGACTAATGATCCAAATGAACTTTTGGATTTTCTACAATCAGTACCTGCTGAGAAATTAATAGACACCAGTCCAGACGTATTAACTTTTGAGAAATACAACAACAACTTAATAAAAATGTACCATTTCACACCGGTTGTAGAAAAAGAATTTGGGCTAGATCATTTTATAACTGAGGATCCTTTACAAGCTTTGAAGAATGAAAATATAAATGACGTAGATCTTCTTATTGGACATACAGATGCTGAAGCATTATTTGCGATCCCTCGCTTTGAAGAAGATCTTCTTAAAACTTACAATAGGTATCCAGACTTACTAGTTCCTAGAAAAATCCAAATTAAAGGAACTGCAGATCAGTTGTTAGAAGTATCGGCAAAAATTCATGAATTCTACTTCAAAGGAAACCCTATAACTGTGGATACAATGAAGGAGTTTCTTACTTATATGCACCATGTTTGTTTTGCTTACGACATCAACAGCTTTATTACTAAAATTCCTAAGGTTGGTGCCGGTCGCCGGTACGTGTACAAATTCTCGAGCGTGTCTGACAGAAATGTGTTTGGACAGCCTGGTTTAAAATACGGTATAAGAGGAGCATCTCACTTAGACGACTTGATGTACTTGTTCGATGGAAAGGTTCATAATTTAAAGATAAAGAAAGATAGTAAAGAATATGAATTGGTACAACTTTTATGCACCGTGTTCACAAATTTCGCCAAATATGGGTGAGTTTTTTTACTCTGTTTTTTTATTTCTGATTAGGTTCATTGCGGGGACCAAGACAAAACAATTTGCTTTCTTTGGAACTCCTGAGTATCACAGCTTAGTGTTCGTAAAAGTTGTGTTAATCCTTTTGTAGGCCAGGTTTAAGTTAGTACTTATACCACTAGTACCATCTCTCGCATGGACGTCGGAAGAGCATTACCGTCTGCGAAGCATGATGACTACGCCAAACACTAGGTACATTTGAGCGAGGCCTGTAACCTGCAGGCTAATGATGATGTACTACTTAGACTAGATACGAAAAGCGAGGCCAATCTTTATTACAAACTTATATCTATGTATATTTATTCACAGAAACCCAACACCCAACGCTTCACTTGGATTAACCTGGCCAGAATACGACAACACCACCAAGCAGTATGTGACTATTAAAGATACTCTCACTCTTGGAACTCACTTAGATGCTAAAGCCATGCAGTTCTGGAGAAGCGTTTATGCAGATGTCGGATTAGAGTACTAGGAGATATCATATATAAATGTGGTCTGCCTACTTAAATGGTATTCCACTATATGACGAAGAGCAACATGTTTCTTGTCAAGTTTAAGTCGGTAAAAATCCGCACCTGACTACGGCAATGTATCGCATCTTTAGTTGGAAAATGTCATAAAAAATAAATTTAGATATTTATTTAACTTGGGGCTTTTATCAATTATTATCTGTGGGTGCGGTATTTTTTGCTTTCTATGAATGTTTTCTTATATTTGGACGAAGTCATGATATTTGTTTTTTGTTTAAATATAATTTTTGCATAAAGATTTTGCATAAAACGTTTTACTTTTATTAATCTACACTTTATATTGATGGTCACCAATGACCTATTTCTCATTAATGACACTATCTCATAACGGTAATAAACAGTCTTTATTTTTCCTGTCCTCAGCTCCGCTAACTTCTTTTAAAAGCAAGAACGGGTAACTTGTGTTAAAATAAGTTATTCATTATTCTGTACTACACCAAATAACAGATAACAGAAAACATGAAGCCACTGATCAAACCCATCCGACCGTTATCTGCCACCGTGAGTTCAGTGAACCAGTTCTTGTATTATTCAAAATATTGCCACGTATAATGTTACCCGGCAGGTTGCAAATGTTGAATGTGCGTTCAGGGAATACAAATGTAAGGAAATTTTACTTTTATTTGTAGAAAGGTGAAAAAAGAAAATTTGGATTGGTCAAATAGAGAATGTTAGTAATCAGCTTCTTTTTAGTCGCTTACTTCCTCAGACTTCTCCATTCTCTAAATATAACATGATAAAATCATATAATAAGATTAATATTACCTTAATTTCTCATGCTAGTGTTATTTTGTTGCCATCCAATAGTTTAAAAGTTGTTTAAACTTGTGACAAACTAGCGCCCGACGTCAGTCAACACCCACTGAGCTAGATTTCATTAGGGAAATGCCTTAGAACTCACTTTTTATTTAACTTAACTCAATTTCATATGTTTGTACTATGATAAATTTTCTTCTCTTTCTTCTTTTTTGCCCTCTTCATGACTCAAGTCTTATACATTCATCTTTCAACATTCAGTCCATTCTTCTTTGGAATGTGCTCCCTCTCGAGATCAGGATGTCCACTACCCGTGACATCTTTAAGGCAAGAGTTCGTCAGCTGTACAGTAAGTTATTAGCGGAATCATCTTAGCGTTCATGGTGTATATATTTATATATTTATTGGTATATGTATGTATATATTTGTATACGTATGTATATATTTGTATACGTATGTATATATTGGTATGATATCTATGTATATATTTAATTTGTTTAATTGTGTATTTTGGTATTCATAAGTAAGTACCTACTCTAACTACTCACTACATAAAGCACCTACCTGGTTTCATCTCTGCATCACCCAAAGGTTGGCTGGTAGAGAATGCCTTTGGCATTAAGCTCGCTTAAAATAAATAAATAAAATAAAAACATTCACTTTTCAGTCTCTAATTTAATTGCCTTTTTTCGTTTCTGCTGCCAAATTTATTAGGTTTTTTTTTTCTATATGTACAAACACCAATCCGTTAGTTCCCAATGACAGAGTGACTCGCAACTCCGACAGTGAAGAAATGAAAGAAATGAACCGGTGACATAGTGACTTGTAGGTACAGCAGTCACACGAACATCCTCCACATATTATGGTTACGGGTTCAATTCCAAGTGGGACAAAACTTTGTGTGATACAATTATCTATCTATATATACTTATTATACAAAGCGGAAGAGATTGTTTGTTTGTTTGAACGCGCTGATCTCTAGAACTACAAGTCGGGTTAAAAAAAATCTATTTGCGTATGATAGCGCTGTTCTCGAAGAAGGTTAGACTATGTAAAATCACGCTACTGGCGACGGGTGCAGAGCAGTAAGCAAAGATGCGGGTGAAACCGCGCCGCGGAAAGCTAGTACATGATAAAAGTCCCGTATCTGAATGTAGGTAGGTACTTTTAGTGTTAATTGTAAGTTTCAAAAGATCCCCTCGACGTAGAAGTTGTTTCTTTGGGCCCCAATGATGAAAAAAAAGTCAGTATAGCATAAATAGAAGTAGTTCTTAGCTTAAATTATCTAACGTTAAATAATATAAGGCAAACAGCATTTTAACTTCAGTAAATCTTCGCGACTTTTGTTTAAGAGAATATTTATAAGTTTTTTAGGGATGATACAACATTAGGTATTCGAAGGAAAGAAATAAGTAAAAACCACGTACACGAAATTTAAGTTTTTAGTAACTACCACGTACCAACATAACAGCTTTAACTTTAAAGCGCCTCCTTTAAGATAAACTTTCAACACGAGTAATTTTGCTACGATTATTTTAGTAGGCACTAAAAAACTTTACAAAAGTAAATCGGTCCTAAGTCATAATAATAAGCTGCTTAAGTACTCATAAGTTTACTTTGTTTACTTATTTTTGTAAGTTAAGATTTTAAGTGTTTGCACTTCTGTCAAAAAGCCTGATGCCCGTATTTACGAGCACTTAGAGTATATTTTGCTTTGTATAAATAAGGCCACCTTATTTATTCGTATTCTAAACTTATCTACACTGTTGAGCAGTCAGTAGAGTGAGTCGGAGTTCGATTTTTAACCTTATTAAAGTAGGTATTATTAAGTTTTTGTGTTAAGATCAGAGCTACTGTTTATACTCAGTGCTGTATAAGGCATAAAAATGTTTTTTTTTTGTAATATATGGCATGAGATTAGGTAATTGTGACCCTCATTTGCTATTACATGGGAACTAAATTAGCTATGTCATACGAGGAAAATTCTGCTCCACACTTTTTTAGGTATTTTCAAAAGCGCTACATTTATAGTAAACAGTTATGGTACAGAGACGACGGGAGCAAAGTAGCAGTAACTAAATATGTACCTAACTTAACGCGGGTGAAACCGCGCTGCGGAGGGCTAGTTAAAACATATAAAAAATTAAATGAATTGCTGTTCGTTTGTCTCTAATACTCAAGTATGGCTGGAGAATTATACAAATCCGATATTTCATATTTTCCGGAGGCCCAATTTCCCCCTTTCCTCATTCCTCACCTCCCTCATTCCCTTCCCCTAACCCCATTCCCAGCCGCCATGGTGAAGGCCACTATACCAGCAGTTTAAGACGATGGCTTTTGGTACAGTGGCCGCCACTTCTGGATTCCACTGACTGCTTAACATCAGGCGGGGTGGAGTCACTTTGGTAGGCTATAATATAAAAAAAATAAAAAAAAATTTAATCTAGTATTTCCAGAGATTAGCGCGTTCAAACAAACAAACAAACTCTTCCGGAGATTTTTCTATTATGCCAAAATTAATCAGAAGCTAATAATATTTCTAATAGTAAATCTAACAAATACACATTTCACTTCATTTCTAAGTAACACAAACCTTAGTTAACCATAATATGAGCTTGTGTAAAATCGATCTAATAATAATAGGCGGCCATCTTTATCACTGGAAGGGTACAAAATACCTACACGTGTTTAACGTCGAGTCTTAGGAATGTAATTTTACGACGCTCAAACACTCCTTGAATATTACAGACGTTCTCTGAAATTAAGACACCGTATGCTATAAATGTGATGTCTTATTAATATTTGAGGTTATTGAGTGTGTAGGTATTATGAAATCCCCAAAATTCATAGTAGTCTTGTACTGGTGGCGAGTCGAATATGGGTGATACTGATAGTACAATAACTTATTTATTTGAATAAAAATTAGCTTACAATTCAAGCTGATAAATACAAATTTCTTTATTTTTGTCAATGTAAGTATAAACTAATAGTTTGCCTGGTATGTAAAAAGAAAATCCAGAAAATCTATCGCTTGTTTCACGGCGAGTTCCCTAACTTGACTTGGTGCCATCGTCTCCTGTCTATCATCGCACCACTCGACTTCGCAGCAAAGTTCAGCCATACTTCTTAGACACGACCTCACGTTTCGTTTCCAGCGTTAATTATGTCCACGTACGCGCGAGATCTGGAACAAACTGCAAGCTGCGGTGTTCCCCGGGCGCTTTCTTCAAATGAGGTTTAAAGAGAGTACAATATCACGGTAGGCAGCGGCTTCGCGAAGATCCTGGCATTGCAGAAGTCTATGAGCGACAGTTACCACTTACCATCAGGTGTGCTGTTGGCTCTTCTGCCACAGTAGGCAATAAAAAAAAAACTCACAACTAAACCGTTGAAAAATCACAACTGACCGAGAACAAAGTGAGGTATGGGAAAGAAAAGAAAGACAACCGAAATAGTAATTGGCCTTCCAGTGCTCTTACTCTCTAAATAAAATGTAAGCTACTACCAATTTTAAATTATAATACAATACATAAAAATACGTATAAAAGTTAACCACAATTTCAAAATAACTAAAGTAGGCACCTAATTTTCATGAGCCCTTCTCTTCAATGTGCGTATATTCGCGAGTTTTGGCAGTAAACGTTCATAATTATGCGTCAAGTACACAACAGGTATTTGTAAGTACGCTCCCGAGTCGTATGATTTAACAATGTAAGATATGTGAGGTGTAACTTGCTTTAATTATTATGCCTATATATGCGTAAAATATTCGTATAGGAAAATGTTGTCCTCAACCCTTCAACGAATTTTGGTATTGTTGCCACTAATTTAGAAGATTTTAATGTTTATTTTGAAGAATATATTTTTTTTAAATATTTGTAATAACGTCGTAAAATGAGAGGTTTGCTAGTATTATAATTAATATCATTTCATCATAATTAGCCCGGTATTATCCCACTGCAGGTAAAGGCCTCTTCTCATACAGAGAAGGCATGATCACCACGCTTGCTCAAGACGGATTGGCAATTTCAGACTTCCTCAGAAGTCCAGGTTTCCTCACGATGTTTTCCCTTACCGTCAGTCAAATTTCCAAGATAAACTTAGAAAGTACATATGATTTGAAAAGTCACATTGGTACTTGCCTGGATTTGATTCACGACCTTGTGATTACGTGTCGTACCCACTGGGCCATTTCGACTCAAATATTATTTACATACATATTTTATGCTGTCACCGGTGACACAAACGCAAATTAAACTATTAGTGTAACTAAAAACGAAAGTTCGGTTACACCATATTTTTGTCTACAGATTTACCAAGCGTATTTACGGTACTAAAAAGGTGATTCAGTACCATTTCAACTTTCTGGACTATTAGTTTTTTTTGTTATTCGCATCCAAAATTTTTCAACCGTTCTACTTATATAAACCTATGTATGTATTGTACGTTATTTATCAGTAGAAGGGTTCTCAAAGTTTGAACCTGTAATCCGGGCCTAAGTTTCTGCGGTAAGCCGTGCTTAAAACGTTTTTAGAACTTAGGTACTTGATTTTCCTCAAAAAGTTTGCTACAATCGATTCTGAGCTTAAAGGATTTAAGTTAAGAATAAATTGTTTTAAAAGTTCTAAATAATTTATGCTACAAAGTCTGGAAGTTAACGATCGATCATTTCTTTTAGGGATAGAGGCTTATAAATAAAATGTAGGCTTATTTTTACATATAAGAACTTTGCCTAAGAACTAGTAAACTGAGAGTTATGTGTCTCTGAGTGAGTATGAACGTGATCTTTTCAAATCCATGTGTATTACTTTTTATGTTTCGAACATTGACTTTTATTTGAACATCGACTGGCCTGTTGGTGTAGTGGTTAGTGACCCTGACTGCTAAGCCGGAGGTCTTGGGTTCGATTCCCACCCAGGACAAATCTTTGTGTGATGAGCATGATTGTTTGTTCTGTGTCTGGGTGTAATTTATCTTATGTACGTATTTACAAAAAAAAATTAAGTAGTATATCAGTTGTTTAGTACCCATAACACAAGCAAATATAATTGCTTAATTTGGGGCTAAATGGCGCTGTGTGAATGTGGTAGAATATGATAATATAATAATAATTAAAATGGTGAAATAAAGCTCTGTGTTTTAGACTTTTCATTTTGCCCGACTAGTAAGTAGGTTATGGTCGTGCTGGGACAAAGTAACATAATTCGTAACTTGAGCCTAAATGTTCATAATAATCTGAACACACCTGTTTCAAAACATAACCCTGTGTTATCGAAGAGTTTTAATAATATTGAAACCATGTACCTATACCTAAAAGCACTACACTTAGCCTAGTAACAACAAAAGTGGTTTCTAGACGCAAAACACATCGCTCAATTCAATATTACATGTGGCCGCAAATTTTAATGTTGCATTTGTGAAGCTCGGTTTGTGTAAATACACGTTTTACGGCAGCATACTGCAGTACCTATAAAAGTAGAACTGAACGGAAAATAAATTCCATTTGGTTCTATCACAGAAGATGTAGAATTGAACGGATTTTTTTCCTAGCCGGACTAGGAAATGTGTAGTTTGCGACTTGCATTTGTTGTTAGAATAGAAGGAAGAAAGTAGCTGACAATATTGATTATCATTCATCTCTTCTGTTTGAATTTTCAAATTCTTTTTCTTTTCTGACACAGGGGAGGCACAAGTTTCCGCTTGGTTAAGACGGATTGGCAATTCCTGACTATTTTTTTAAGTTCAGGTTTCCTCACAATGTTTTCTTCACCATAAATCAGTAATATCTAAAAACAATAGCTTTTGTTCTTGAACGAAAGTTTTTCTTGACCACTTCTGGTAAAACATTGTTATTCATCATTGTCATCGAGCCACAACTAAGTTCGTTTAACAAAGTTATTAAAACTTGTAGCTCTTTAGATTTTCTCTTAATTAAAATTATAGCGACCCGTAAGGCTAGTCAACTTCTAATATTGCTGTGGTTTAAGCATTAGGAGGAAATATTTTAAGAATTCATCTTCATATTTTGTTACTACTATGGCGACTGACGGATGGGAACTGTAAGCTATAGTCATGACTCTTAAATGATCATCCTCTAATACATACTGCATTAACATTTATTTTCTCTGAATTGAGCTCACAAAAGTAAGGGGCAGGAGCGTAATAAGTGGTAGTAGATACACACTGTTTTTTTTTATAATTTTTGTGTAAAAAAACAGTGTCAAAAACAGAGTTTTAAATAGTAGTTAAAACTAAATTATTAGTTTGCACACCAGCATCATTTACCACAAATTACTCTAAAATCTAGTACATGCGTGTTGAGAGTAAACTAGTTTAATTATGTAAATTGTTACCAGATGACCAGCTGACAATTATTTTTTGTAAGTAGTATACTTATCAAATATTTTTTTTTATCTTATCTTATCAATAAATTTTAAGAAATTTTATGGTATATGTTAGGTTAGTTATTATTTATTTTTACATTTAACTTTATTTAGGTTCAAGTATAATTTTACGGTTTCAGCATGAATGGGCCGAATCAACTGGGGAAGTATTACCCTCACATAGAAGATCGACATAAGAGTAATAGCATCCGTATTGCTTTTCGTTCGGTGAGTGAAAGTGCCGACGGCCCAATTTCCCCCCTTCTTTACCTCCTTCAATCCTTTCACTTACCCCTCTACCCCTCTTTTTACGGTAGGCAGCGGCTTCGCAGAGTCCATGGCATTGTAGGAGCAATACTAAAGGCTCTGAGTCGCCGATGAGCGACAGTTACCACTAACCATCACGTGGGTTGTTTCCTCGTCTGCCACTATCGGCAATAAAAGCGTCCGTAGTGAGTTTAGATGCTAGCGAATGCTGGTATGAGTTGTGCATGGCTAATTGCCCTGATGTGGAATCTATGAGAGGGTTATTGTATGTTATGGCTGTATTTCTCTACACATTTCACGAGAAAAATATTGTCCCGTAAGCCTGGACTTACAACAAAGTATGAAATTGTAAATTAATTTTAAAGCGTGGGTTTCATAAGCTTTCTCCGTACGAAAATATACTTGTAACTTGCAGTAGGAAACTAATGGACTTGTACTTTACTATACTGTTGTATTTGACGTACAAACTCTTAAGCTGCAGTTCCACACTTGACAATAAGTAGTTCGATCATATCGCACTAGTAGAAAATAGTTGTAAGTTAAATATGCTTATATGGAAATTTTTAACTTGTTACAATTACGCTAAAGTTGAATATTGTGCAATGATATTTTAGTCACTTGTGTTCTTATAAATATGAACCTTTATAAATATTTGCAGTCTAAGAAACAGCTTTTAACTGTATGTGTATACCTATTTGAAGATTCTTACAAACGGAACATAAACAGCTTTGGATTTCAGGCGGTTAGGAGAAACGTGCCGAAATGAAACATGAATGACGCCTTCACATTAAAGTCTGAGCTAAAAAGCTGAAGAATTAATATTTTATTTTATTTCCTAAAAGACAACTCCTGGATCAAGACCTGTTTCGCGGGGGACTTGACAAAAATACATTTAACGCACACAAAGTACACTCAGACTCGGAACAAATATTTATGAATCACACAAAGTTTTGTCCCGTGCGGGGATCGAACCCCTTCTCTCGATTACCCTCGTGCACAGGAAACGCTTGCTCTCCCACTGCACTACGGAGGCAGTCCCAGAATCTGAAACTAATAAGTCTTTCATATTGCCTCATCGCCTTTATCAGACTCTCTCTCAACAGCTATCGCAAAAGTTCGAGCAACTTCATTTTTAACACACATTTCCTCTAGAAATGCTTAGTCATCACTTTGACTCTTAAATGACCATCACACGCCAACCAGAGCTGTACGTTTTGTGTGTGGACGCTAAGGCAAGAAATGCTGCGCTGAAGCCGAAACCCTACTACTACTGTAACAGATGCTGTGGTCAATAATTAGTAGTAGTTTGTTAGCGGTGAAGGTAGTTGCCACTATTTCGTAAGAATATAAATATTGAAATTTGTGTGATTCACAAATAGTAAACTCGAATGTAAGGCTGTCCTACATAGCTATGAACTTTATCCATTAGTCTCTCCGCTCTGTCGGTATCGGGGTTACTTATAAATTATTCATTTATGGCTATTTTGGAGTATGTTCAATTGCGAGGGAAGTAATCAACAAAACGTTTATTCATTCGATTTGGTTAATCTAAAAATTCATATGGACAGCTTGTGGTTTTTGATTTATATTTCACCCTATCGTTTTCTGGATTTTCTGTGAGTCTCATAAATGGCAACTAATGAAAAACTAGGTAGTTGTAAGCCAGTACTAGCCATTGTTATTTGCTTATAATACTATTATCACCACCAATTCAGTATGAATATTTGAATGATGATTATGAATATTTGCTGATAATTAGTTAGTGTATCAATCTAATTCAAATGTAATCATTGTGGTAGAATGTACGATTTAATTTTCTATTTGTTACCACCTCTTGTAATTCATTCTTGCAATTAATGATTACTATTTTTTATTCCTTTGTTAATAAACTTACTTATGTCCTAAGTTCTTACGGTAGTAGATCCACGCTGATTTCAGCATGAATGGGCCGGATCGTCCGGGGAAGTACTACCCTCTCATAGAAGATCGACTTAAGAGTAGTAGTATCCGTACTACTGCGTTTCGTTCGGTGAGTGAGAGCGCCGGAGGCCCAACTTCCCCCCTTTCCTCTTTCCTCACCTCCCTCATTCCCTTCCCCTAACCCCATTCCCAGCCGCCATAGTGGAGACCACCATACCAGCAGTTTAAGACGATGGCTTTTGGTATGGTGGCCGCCACTTCTGGATTCCACTGACTGCTTACCATCAGGCGGGGAGGAGTCACTTTGGTAGGCTATAATATAAAAAAAAAAAAAAAAAGTAATATTATAAAGAGAAAAGATTTGATTTTTTGTATGTTTGTGTGTTCCGATTTAACTCAAGATCTACGTAGCTGATTTAAAAATTCTTTCACCTTTTGAAAGCTACAAATAGGACGGGTAATATACTCTATGTTTTATTATGTTTAACATATTTTTGCATTCATTTTCAAAATTTTAATATTTTAAGCGCCTTTGTAAATCTGAATAATAATTTGATAATACCTCACTATTGCTATGATATTTGTCGTAGGTGTTTGTTGTGTGACGAATGAAACTTTAGATGCCGAGCGCAGCAAGAGCGGACGTCTAGTATTAAATATTTACATTGTATTTTCTATTCGCTAAATCCTGTAACTTGAAACTGTATATAAAAATATAAAGGCATCATTCAGGTAGCTTTGAACTTCGCCATTGAGAAAACTTTGCTCTAATTAATTTAGATTTTCTTAGATTGATTTGATTATCACATTGACGGTTTCGTTATATAGGTCTTAGTAACTTTTATACTTAAGTATAAAATTAGTACTAGTTAAACAGAACAGAACAGCAAACTTTACGTTTGATAAATGCATTGAGGCTGCAAAAATTTAATGTAAATAACTACCTTCTCTTGCGTAACAATGTTAATTCACTCATTATTTTTTAGCTGACTGCAATGATTGCACACTAACCGATGGTAAACAAACAATGGGGTCTAAGAATTATGGATACCATCACCAATGCCATTGTAAAATGCTCACTGTGGCGCCTTTGTGAACAGATCCTATTCAAAGACCCGAAATTTAAAATAGAAACACTTATTGATTGCTCGTAAAGAGTTGTAATTTACATATTATTCGTTCGTGAAACGATTAAGCATTTATTTTACCTTTTTCGTACGAAATTTTCTAACTATAATTTACTCGTTCAATTCATGGCTTCCCGTGGTTTCGTATATCGTCATAAATATCAGATATTTGAGTGAATTTAGGTCTAATTTTAGATAGAACCTTTTTGAAGCTGTGTGAAATATAACGTAAACTTTCAAGGACGGAGGTTGTCTGATTTACGATATCGGTTGATTTCTTGCAAAGCCTTATTTTATTTTATTTTATTGATAGATAAAATACAAGTTCTTGTACATATATTATCTTGGGGCATTCCTCGAATCGCAACAATTTTGAAACGCACCAAATGCAGCGCAAATCTATTAGAAAGAAAGAAAGAAAGAAGAAAGAAATAAATTTATTTTGTTTGCAAATGAGTAATTACATTTTTTATAAATAATATAATATACTTGAAACATGCAACAAACAAAAAGGGTCCCTTTCTCAGCTATGTGCTTAGGTCAGTTAACTGACTTAAGCGCTGATCTTCCGAAAGCGCCCTTGCGTGATTTCACGGACTGAATAAAAGAATTATAAATAAAATTAAATTGTAAATACATAAAACAAAGCAAGATAAATAAAAAAAAATAAAAATAGCATACAAGTTTGAAAAATTAGTTGAAAGTAAAATTAAACATTGAAAATAATTATAATTATGTGTTTTAGAATAAAATTAAATAATAAGATAATCAGTTAATTAATCAATAATAAGTAATAAACTAATAACAAATTAAAATAAGTAACAGGAAATAAAAAAAAAAACAATAAATATACACAACAGAAGACAGTTGCCACATCTACACAAATTTACGAATCAGTGCTACGCGTATCCGAACGCAATGCGTGTATAAGAAGAAGCAATACATCATTTTCTGACATTTCCAGAAAGAGCGAAACTGACATTACAACAAGAATACATTATTTTAAATCATTACAATTAATACAAAACATTCACTGCGAGTTACTTTATACGAAAGTTTATGAAAATAGTCTGAATTGTCTGAATAGTGTGTGTTGAGTCGAGTAATGTAGTGTAAATAAGTGTAAAAATTGGTAAATACATTTATAAATACACAGTACCTAGCACAAAGTTATGAAATTATTGGTGTATCAGAGTCACGTAAGTTATCTCGTGTTTTCTATTTGTCGGTTAATTAATATTCTTATGAATGTGTTTTTAAAAGTTGCGTATGTTTTTAGATCACGCAGCGGAGGGGGAATGTCGTTCCAAATACGCGAACTAGCAAATTTGAAGCTACAACGAAATGCTGATGTCCTGTGTTTAGGTGTTTTAAGTGGGTGCGTTACACCCCGAGTGCTATAAGTAACGTGATTTCGGGTCCAGTCAAGTTTATTAAACAGGTATTCAGGTTTACCAGTTTTTATCAAACCAAACATTAGCGTTGCCAAGTGAAGTTTTCTGCGTTCTGCCATCTTCAGTAACTTTCCCTGGTTTAAATAAGGCGTCACATGGGATCGTGGTGGAATTGAGAAACAATAACGTGCACATGCATTCTGAACCTGTTGAATTAACTTTTCTGTTCGTCTAAGCAAACAAGGCCCATACACGGTATCCACATAGTTGAGCTTAGACAGAACCAGAGACTCGCACAGCATCACACGCATATCCACTTTTATGTAAGGGCGTAAGCTATACAGAAGCTTGAGACGGTAGAAACAGGTTTGCACAACCTGAGCCACATGTGACTCAAAATATAATAGAGGGTCAAAGATCAAACCAAGGTTTCTTACTTCTACTACCTGTTCCACAGGGATCCCCTCTACCATAACACAAGGACTGTACCTATTTATTTTGCCAATGATATTTCTGGAGCCTAAAACCATAAATTTAGATTTTTTGGGGTTTAGTACAAGCGAGTTTGATCTTGACCACTCAGCAACCCTGTCCAAGTCCCTATTCATCCTCTCAACAGCCTCCAAACAGTCATCCGGATCACAAGACACATAAAGCTGTAGATCATCAGCATAAAGATGGTATTCACAGTGCTTGATGATCCGAGTGATGTCCGAGCTATACAAAATGAAAAGCAGAGGTCCTAGGATTGATCCCTGCGGGACTCCCCTGCTCACTTCTTTGACTGTTGAATCAGCCCTGACACCTGTTATGCCATCTTCTACCCTCACAAACTGCCTTCTATCCTCCAAATAACTGCCAAACCACTTAACAGTTTGGGCGCTGCAACCGTAATATGACAGCTTAGACAGGAGCAAATGGATATTAATACTGTCAAAAGCGCGGGAGAAGTCTAGTAGGCTGAGTATTGTACCCTTCCCCTGGTCCCTTTCTTCCAGGACATTATTTATTACCTCACTAAGTGCTGTTGCCGTGCTGAAACCTCGACGAAATCCGGACTGTCTGGTGGGTAGCAACTGTTGTTGCTCAAGGTGTGTCTGCAATTGATTGTATACCACCTTCTCCAAAATTTTCGATAGGCACGGCAACAGACTAATAGGTCTCAGGTCCTGAACACCTTCCGGATGCGGCTTTTTTGGTACCGGCCTGATTATAGCCGTTTTCCATAGATCTGGAAAGGTAGAGGTCACTATTGACCTGTTAATTATTGTTGTTATCGCTGTCAAGGTGTGTGGCAGAGTCATTTTCAACATTTCCAGAGACATTCCATCAGACCCCAAGGCATTGGACTTAAAACTGGCAATAATTTTCATAACTGTTTCTTCTTGAACGGGTGCTAGATGAAATGTGCCCGTACCATGCCTATTGGTATCAAAGTATGAGAGTTGAGATAGATCAGTGACATTACTACCAGGTACCTTCAAAAAGTGATCATTCAGGGTGTTAGGATCATTACAAAAGAAAGGCAAATCCCTGTTCTGACTTCCTGTAACATTCAATGTGTTTTTTAAATGTGTCCATAATCTTTTAGGTTTATTTGCATTTTTGTTTATGTAGGTCTTAAAGTATGCACATTTCTCACTTTCCACTGCTTGTCTAACTAAGCACTTCAAGTCCAAATACATAACTCTATCAGCTTCCCGTTTGCTTGCTTTAGCTTTATGGTGTGCTTTGTCCCTGAGTCTGATCATGTCCTTTACTGTCTGTGTGATCCATGGATGGTCCTGTTCCCTTATTAATACCTTTTTGACGGGGGCATGTAGGTCAAAAAACAGTATTAGGCAAGTGTTGAGACAAGTAACCATTTCATTTACATCCCTCATGGCCATTAAGGGTATAAAATTAATCATCTTTAGATCATTGTTAAAAAGATCCATGACTATGTCTCTAAGTGGCCTGCACACGACCCACCGTGGGACAAGTTTCTGAGAGTTAAGTTTCAATTCTACGGACACCATAGCATGGTGGCCTAGATCAGGAATGTAAGAGACAGACACACTACACACCTCAACATCAGTACAGACAAGGTCTATCAGGGTTTCACTGTGATCAGTAAAGTGAGTTGGTTCTGTAACTACATTATTTAAACAACTGTACTCCAGGAAGCTATTTAAAAGCCTGGTTTTGTGATCAGTACTATCCTTTAAGTTTATATTGAAATCACCTAACAAAACAATCTTGTCCGCACTAGAGAAGGTGGACAGTGTGTCAGTCAAAGCCTCAAGAAAGATGTTGACATCTAACCATGGAGGACGATATGCTGTGCCTACAATCAGAGACTGACAATTCACTGTTAACTTCAACCACATCTGCTCCACCGAGTGGACGTTTGGTGGCGTTATGTTACGTACACGAATATCTCGGCGCACATAAAAACCAACACCACCGCCTCTTCCATTTCTTATGTTTGTGGGTCTTGGTATATGACGCAACCTATAGTTCGGTACTTTAGGGGCGCAAGCACACTGACCCTCCCTTAGCCAGGTCTCATTAATTGCCATAATATCTACCCCATGACTCTCCATTGCAACCACAAACTCATTATGACCGGTACATAATGAACCAGCATTAAATAGACCAACTTTAAAACATTTTTTCTTGTTCTTCATAACCATGTTATTCTGTTAATGTCAAAGTTTGTATAAATTAACATTAAAACAAATAACCTGAAGAGCATGTGGTTAAAAGATATATCATAAGGTGGTAATATGACTATGATATCTGAATATAGTATTTTCATGATGTTGTATGTAAATATTTTGTGTAAATAAAGAGACAACATAAGAAATAATTTATTATAATAATATAAATTAATGTAAAATGCTTTGTATTGTAAAAATAGATTGTAATAAATATTGTAGATTATAAATGTTGTAGATAATGTATTTAGATTATGTTTGATTAAATTTTGTAAATAGTTGGATAATACATCAAATAATAATTTGCAGTGATATAAATTATTGTTTAGTGTTTTGTGTTGTAAAATTATATTGTAATAAGTATTGATATAAATAATATTGTGAATTGTACTTACTATTTTCTTATTGTATGTAGGTATATTTTGTAGATAGTGAGACAAAACTTCAAACAAATGGTGGCAATCTGAGATGATTTGAAGTGTTTTGAATTGTAGATATGTATTGTAATGAGCACTGCTGTGTATAATGATAAGAGTGTAAAAAACATTGAGTGAAAATACAAAGAGAAGTCCAAGCATTAAATAGTAAACTAATTGCAACCTAAACAGAGTACTGACATAAACTGGGTGAATTGTATACATAGTTGTTATTGTGATCGGTGGAACGCTACAGTTATTGGTTGTTGGTTCTAACAGCATCTGGTCCAAAAACACGCTCCAAGTCTTCCTCTGAACGGATACTGAATGTGAGCTTGCCTTCAGCTTGTTTGGCCAGTATTCTGCCTCGTTTAGACCAAATATATTTCCACCCTAGACTCGAGCCTATTTGGCGCGCACGGTAGAATACTTGTTTGTTGTGTCTTGTCAGCCGCTCATTAACAAAGAACCTTCGTGCAGGAGCTTCAAGTCCCAGGTCTGCGGTAGTGAGACCGCGCCGCACACGGGCTGCCTGCAGCAGGTTGTCGCGTAGTCCTCGCGTAGCCAGGCGCACCACTATGCGGCGCGGGCTCGCTGGAGCCGCTGCTGTGCCACCCTGCACCTTAAGATGACCTACTCTCTCCGCGAATATGACATCACGCGCCTCAATGGTTATTCCGAGCTTGGTAGCCACAATACCTATCGTGTGAATCACATTTTCGCCACTAATTTCAGGAAAGTTGCCAATCTCCAGATCAGATGAGAGCAGCTCCTGATCGCGGTCGTTTAGTTCTAGTTTCAGCTGCTTTATGGTATGGTTTACCTGGACCTCTGTATTCTGGCTGTCGTTTGGCAATGACTTTGTCTCGAGGAGTTCAATGCGCTTCTCAAGGCGTTCAAATCTGTCATTGCAAGCACTGAGAGCTTCATGCAGATCCACCATTTCCTTTCTGAACTCGCTGAGCATTTCCTCCCTCGCAACTCGCAACTCCCTATGTATAATGTCGCGCATCTGTATAGAAATACTTTCAAAATATG
The DNA here is from genome assembly GCA_963082885.1 of Parascotia fuliginaria. NCBI lineage: Eukaryota > Metazoa > Arthropoda > Insecta > Lepidoptera > Erebidae > Parascotia > Parascotia fuliginaria. The sequence continues at coordinate 1,334,111 of OY720180.1, read as the reverse complement.
AGTCCAGTTCAAGCGGAGTCGTGGTGTTAGATGTATGTCCTATAGAACAGTGGACACCACCAGCCTTTGTACCGAGTTCGGTGGTCTCAGTGTAGCTGCTAGTAACACCTTTAACCGGAGTGGCTGTGTTGTCCCCCTTGGGCAACTTCTTTTTACACTCAGGACACATCCAATCGCTTGCCACTCGTGAGGTCTCCGGCATCAACAAGCATCCCTTGTGGTATGTATTTGAACATGTTTTGCATACAGCGCCAGCTTTTACTTGCATGAATTTACTGCAAGCTGCGCACTGTTTAGTCATATTGAAGTTGTATAATAGTATCACTAGATGGCGCAATGGGTAATCTATCGATGATGTCAAAATAATTCGGAATTGAAATTATAATGTAAGTAGCGGAGAATACAACACAGTTTGAGGGTTCAACGATAGATGGCGCTGTCACAAGCTATAAAAAAAGGCTCTATTACTAGCTGAAAGCCTTTCTGTTATTGTTTGTCAAATGTATATTAAATACTCCGCACACTTAGACACGTAACACAGAACTTATTAGTTAAGATTTCAGCGTAATTGGTGATATTGATGTAATTAATTTTAGTTTCGGGTAGCTTTTGTCAACTTCTAAATCGATGTTTATTTATTCTTATTTATTTAACTGTTTAGATCACTTAGGCACTTAATAACATTATATGTTCACAAACTAATTGAAATCTATGTTTAAATTGTATTAGGTCACAGAATTTTGTTGTTATATTATTTTATAAACACAGAAAGCTACGGAGCTAATCAGCTGTTACTCGCGTCCGTGACGTCACTCAATTTACTTATTACGACTATATTTATTTATTACGACTAACAAGCTTTCGACTTTCTAATATAACTCGTACTTAGTCAGCAGATTCATTCACGGTCAGTAAGTAGGCTATCATGGCTGCTCTTATTGGATCATTCTGCGATAAAATATAGGCAAAGCACAATTAGCTTTAATGGAGTGCACCGTTAATGTGCTGAGTGCAGGGACATCTCTATGATACTATATGAGCTTGTCAGTGGGGTTGATAGTGAGGATTAAATGGTTTTGTGAAGCATAAAATTCTAGTTTTATTTTTGTAACAGATTCTGTGAGATGAAAAGATGAAAAGATATATTAATTGGCAAACAACACACAATGACACGTTACAGGGGAAAGTTTCTAATCTTAAAACTTTTTATCAATATTACACTGTCCAAATATTTAGACAGCATTTTAAGCTATAAAATAATGAATAGTCGAAATGGTCCAGTGGATAAGGCACCCGCTTCGTAAACACGAGGTAGTGGGTTCGAATCCGGGCAAGTACCAATGTGATTTTTCAAATCATATGTACTTTTCAAGTTTATCTTGGATATTTCTGACTGACGGTGAAGGAAAAACATCGTGAGGAAACCTGGACTTAAAAGTCTGAAATTGCCAATCCGCCTTGAGCAAGCGTGGTGATTAATGCTCATACCTTCTATAAGAGAAGAGGCCTTGGCCCTGCAGTGGGACAGTAAACAGGCTGGTATTAATATTAAGCTATAACTTTAAAAGTTGAGAAAGTAGATATAATCCGTGCACTTAACTTTTTTTCTTAGCAAAATAGTTTTTTCCTTTCACGAAGCAACACGAAATTTTGACCTAAAAATCACATTACCCGATAAAATTTTCATAAATACTGTACATCAAAGGGCTGCAAATAAAAGTAAATGCAGCGTCGGGAAAGCGAACCCACGGCTGCTACAGTGCATTACCTCGCTGTACGTAATTGTATTTTGGCATGATGAGCGCTGCATCCGCTGTGTATGTGCGGCTATAAAAACAGCGATTTATTTGATTAAAACCGCATTTGTTGACCGGTATTATAAGCACTTAATGTCGCTAATGTTTCCTTTTATGTAAACTTAAAATCGTTTAAATCACACTCGTTTAAAATTATCAACACTTTAAGATTTGAAACTCTAACACTGTTCCTCTTTGGGCATGATATTAATATTTAGCGTTTCTATACAATATTAAATAAAATAACTTTCAACGTTACAAAACTGAACATTTTAATCCGATCTTGCACTTAGAGAATTTATATATAATATCAATGTCGTCGAGAAAGTCTATGTAGGAAAATCAAAAAAAAATATGTAGGAATGCAATGCTGCCCACAGATCAAAAAGATGGCAGTAGAGGTGGCTTAATGTCTTTCAGTTCTCTTCTGGTAATTCCGTAAACCTGCATTGGTATTTTTCTTCAGTATGATACTATCAAAATAACGGAATCATGACCCACTATATGCTACTATTGTCAATTCATCTAAATACAAGTAGATCGAAATTCGCCTAAAACAGTTTTCCTTGGCAACGAGCTTGTTAACATTTTATTAGATACAGACATTACATTTTATTGAGTACACTGCTATTGTGTTAGTATTCAAAACGTCCTAAGTGCATTATACGCGATAGATCTTACAAATTTGGCAGTTTTAAGCGAAATATTAGCAAAATGTGTCATGATCCAGCTGGTTCGATAGTATATTTTTCAGTCATCCTTATCATATCATTTGAAAGACGTTTATTACTGTACATAGGTCTTCCCCGAGTAAAACTACATTAACCACTCGTAAGTCGCTTTTATCCATTGATTTCAATGTCTATAGTACATTACCTAAAATTAAAATTATATTTTGTATCTGTGTTTTTGTAGCCCGAACCTAATTGCGATCCCAGTGTGCACCTTTATCGTCGCCACTAAGTACACCGGTGTCGCTCAAAGTAGTTTTATTGCCAGCTCTGAACTAGCACAAATTTAATTTGTTTGTCCATTTGTTGGTTATGCTGGCGATGTTTAGTATTTAATGAAAAAGGGAGACAATTAAATAGTACGGTCTGATGAAAAATGAGGTGCTTCAGGGATACCAAATTTTGACGACTACGGTATTACTAACTCTTTATAGAACATGATAAAAATATAAGTAGCAATGTTATGAAGGATATTATTAGAAGGAAAACGTTTTCGCAAGACATTCTTTTTTATAGTCTCTATTGCGAGTAATACGTACTTTTAGTTTAATACTTTTTAAAGTTATCGAAAATTGTTATGATCTGAAATAAGCATTATTTATGAATATATGTATAAGAAGATTTTATCAAGGCAATAAGTCTGACAATGAGCAAAGCTCTGACAAATGGTTGCCGAGGACCGGTGAAATCGGTTCGATATCGCCAAGTCTCGGGTAACTCCTGGCTAGGCACAGCACAAGATCGGCGTAAGTAGGTACCTAAAGGCTGTGGATGATTATGATGAGGATTAGTCTAAGTCTAATTATGAATAAAAAATTAGGTTGCTCTTTATTCATCCTATGACGTTTCATCCCATTTCTTCACTCATCCCAAACTAGTTTTCCTTTAGAATCATTCAGAGGCACTATTACTACGCCACCAAGTCATTATTTTAATATGAAGTCAAAAGGCATTGCTTTAACAGAGGTTTTAAATTTTCCGCCTGGCTGGTTCTGCTTTGAACTGGCTTTATATATGTATTAACTTTACTTAGTTCTAGAGTACCTAGACGGGATAAAATGTAGGTCGACCGGAGATAACGACATTCTTCCTAAGTGACTCGGTTTCATTCTACTATGTTTATCTACTTAGACTAACTTAGTTCATTTATATTGGTTAGAATAATATAATTTGTATAATTTAGATTTTTACCTTTATATAATAATAATAATAATAATAATAATAATATTTAACAACTACACACAACGCCATCTAGACCCAAAGTAAGGATATTATATGCTTGTGTTATAGGTTCTAGAATGCGGATATACATAATTAAATACTTTTTTTTTTGTAAATACATACTTAATATACATAGAAACACCCAGACCAATGCAAATAGACATGTTCATGCACACAAATATTTGCACTGAGCGGGAATCGAACCCGCGTCCTCTGCGTGGCAGTCCATACACAGTACCACCGAACCACAGAGGCAGTAAATACTTTCACTCTTGCATCGCTTGTACCTGCTTATATATTTTATAATTCTCGATTTTGTCTACTACAACATGCATGTATAATTTTTTAAACTTTTCGAAATAAATACTCTTAGCGACAGTAAACAATCAGCTAGAAACAGAAAAGAAAAACATTACTCTCCTTAATTTCTGCAGTCGGCTAAAAATAGAGACTTTATTTAGTGCTACAATGTAGAATATAAAAACTAATAAAGATAATTGTAACATCAAAATAAAAAAGCAATAAAAAAAACAAAGAAAAAGAGGAGCAAAATAACCATGGAACCAAATAAAAGAAATTAAATAAATAATGATCATTTACATGAATTTATTTAAGATTTTTTATTTACTTTAATAAATTTATGCACCTCAAAAATGAATGAAAAGAAGAACACCAAACACAAATACATTCTTTGAGTTATTTAACAAACAGAGATCCCTCACAACTTTGGACAAGCTCTGAGTAGCATCTTACATCGTTAAAAGTTTTCGACTAACCGAATAAAAGCACTTGTGATAGTAGCCGCGCTTGTAATACTTCAAATTGACTTATATTTTTTATTTGGGTATTATTAGCCGTATCTGAGAACGAGAATGTAGTTAAAGGAAAGTAGGTCATATGTATCAATGTCCTCAACAAAATTGCCTGAACCTGTTTATTTCATAAGTATCATTTTTACAATTAAAATGTTTGAGAGTTGGCTTTGTCTATTGTTTACCAATCCAGTAAAAAAATCCAGTATAAAATACTAAAATACATTATTACCACTCGTCATATAAATTATTTCTAGTTCATCTTATAAAATACCGGTTTTATCATAATCACCGGTATAACGATTCAGCGAACCGGAATTTATCGATACATTAACTAATTATTTTAGAGCTTATACAAAGCCATATTGAATAATTATTTACTCTGAAATTGAAAATTGATACTTTAGTAAATGGGAGCTTTAGTTTACAATTATTGTAGAGTTTATTATTATTGTTTTTTATTGCCTACAATAATAAATCTACTTGCTTAGTTACCAAACAACGAATAAAAAGCCTTCTCTTGTAACTAGTTAGGTAAGTTAAGTTATCAAAGTAGATTTTTTTTTATAAGTTATACTCATCTTACAGCTAACTAAATCTAATGACACATGTTCTTAGTCTAAAATGCAAACCTATAATAGTACACACAACATGCATAAGGTTGCTAAGCACAAACATCACTATAATGCAAATAAACTATGTTGCCGTGCAGATCAATTATTAAAACTTAAATTCAAATTTAGAAGAATAACATTTGCAGTTAGTGTTTTTAACAATAGGAGGAATGATAATTCCTCTCTCACAACTAGTTACGAAACAGAGCAAAAATATTCTTTTGTAACTAGTTATATAATTTTAGTTACGAACATGGATGAAGGGAAACTTTGATAGATTGATAGTGGTACCAAGAACTAGTGGCTTTATCTGTCTTATTTTAGAAAATAAACAGGGAATATTTCTAAACCATTCGTTTCCAGTCTTAGCGTTGTATTTAATGACAATTATATTACCGATTAATGATGCGACAGATACGAAAACATTATCACATTATACAGAGTGTATACGACGGTATGATATTAAATGCAATAACGTATAGTATGTGACATTATATAGCAAGACAAAAAAAAACTACTAAATATCTTCAATAGTTTAGACACAGGACTACTTTTTTAATTTCTTTAATTCTAAACACTCTGTAAGTACGTCAAACGGTCAGTGACTTAAATCCACGTCGAAGGATAAACGTTGCCGCTCATTACAGGTCAGTGAACTGGTCATAATAAATGTTATATTACTTTGTTACTACTAAAATATTAATATAATATTATTTTCTTAGAAAATTTTAAATTATTATTTTTGTCAAATCATTTTTGTGATTAATTTGAAATCATTATACGGACTAGTAACAGCTGCCTTTTCATTTAATATTAAACCGTCGTAAACACTCTGTATAAATCCTATTAAACGTTACAATTTCTCAGTTTTGAATAGTGTCATATTATAGTCAGATGAACAGTGGTTGCATATATTTCGTAAACTTTTGGTAATAATATAAGTTTGTCAGTTGGTAAATTATAACATTGATATCTAAGTCTTAGTAATATAATTCTAACCTCACCAACCAATATTAAGTTGTCAAACACTGAATTGTTCTCTAAAGTTTACTAACAATTTAATCTGTTAGTGGACCACACCTATCACATTTACATTGAATTTGTTACGTCTAATTCTGAATTAATCCAAGTAGACACACTTTGCTTGAAAGTTGTTTTGGTAATTTAACATGAATTTTATTGGTTTAATACAAGAACTTGGTTAAATGGATAATGATTTATTTTGTAAATTAGTTTTTTAAAGTGAAACTTTCTGCCGACAAACAGCTAGTTTGGCAATAATAAAAAAAATTAATATAGGTTAAGATTTATTTAAAACAATTAAAAAAAAAATATATGATTACAATAAATATAAAAATATTTATTGATTACACATAGTTTTTTGCCGTGTAGGGTTCGAACCCACAACCACGTGCACACCAGTCGGTAGCGCTCCCACTGCACCACAAGAGGCAGTCGAACTCAGGCCATCGTACGTCAATTATAATTATGAGAGGGTTAACACTTTTCCAGTCAATTTTTCTCATTAATGTCAAAACTAATCTACTAGCACTATCAGAAAAATATAACTTGTACTTAGTCAGCAGATTCATTCACGGTCAGTAAGTAGGCTATCATGGCTGCTCTTAATGGATCTTTCTGCGATAAAATATAGGCAATGCACAATTAGCTTTAATGGAGTGCACCGTACACTTAATGTGCTGAGTGCAGGGACATCTCTATGATACTATATGAGCTTGTCAGTGGGGTTGATAGTGAAGATTAAATGGTTTTGTGAAGCATAAAATTCTAGTTTTATTTTGTAACAGATTCTGTGAGATGTAAAAGGTATATTAATTGGCAAACAACACACAATGACACGTTACAGGGGAAAGTTTCTAATCTAAAAACTTTTTATCAATATTACACTGTCCAAATATTTAGACAGCATTTTAAGCTATAAAATAATGAATAGTCGAAATGGTCCAATGGATAAGGCATCCGCTTCGTAAACACGAGGTAGTGGGTTCAAATCCGGGCAAGTACCAATGTGATTTTTCAAATCATATGTACTTTCTAAGTTTATCTTGGACATTTTTGACTGACGGTGCAGGAAAACATCGTGAGGAAACCTGGACTTAAAAAGTCTGAAATTGCCAATCCGCCTTAAGCAAGCGTGGTGATTAATGCTCATTCCTTGTCTATATGAGAAGAGGCCTTTGCCCTGCAGTGGGACAGTAAACAGGCTGGTATTATTATTATTATACAATAATGAGCATATCTAATGATGAGTGATTATTGCGCTATCTAACTCCTGGCTTTGCACAGTACAAGACTGGCTTAAGTGGTATTCACTTATGGAGGCCTACACCCAACAGTGGGTAACGAAAGGTTGCGGATGATAACGATAATGAAATATTTTTTAACGTAAAGGAAACAACTAAACAGTATTACTGGCTGTAAATATACAGAAGAAGACGGAAATATGTGTGCTGCGATTCTTATTCGGATTTTGTCGCATTACCGTGTAATGTTATAAACACAGAAAGTTTGTCAGCTATGTCGTCTAAATGATATCCCAATAAAAACAACACGTCTACCATTACAAACCACACAATAGACTTTGTACTGTATAAAACATTATAGGCATTAAGCCCGTAAATATTGTATAACAAATATTTTGGTTCTTTACACAGAAAACACATTTGACACAATGTGTTTGCAGAAACCGATTATGATTTATAGTCTAACTGTTCGGATGTAACCGTATCTTCTACGATCAAGATTGTAATAGCATTTTCTCAATATTTTTTGGTTCAGTACTTAACAGCACAATAATCAACAATTTAGTTCTTAGAGTGCATACCAGATTCGCTCTCACCGCCGCATGAAACATTGTTGCCCGCAGTTCTCCTCGATTTTTTATACAATCATTCATCCCCTTATTCAATCTCTTTAGGCTATTTTTTCACGATGAAAGATAGCATATGTTATTCGCCGAGGTCTAATTTATCTCTATACCAAATTATATCAAAATCGGTTTAGTGGTTTAGGCGTAACAGACAGACAGACAGATAGAGTTACTTTCGCGTTTATAATATGAGTATCATGCATCTATACTAGTAGAAGAAGTATTGACCTAACCATCGAATATCAGACAGACCAGTCCGTCCAGAAATTAGTTGTCAATGGTAGCTGACCTTAATAGAATTCAAGTAAATGCGCGTACAAAATGCCACCTTTCTAAAGAAAAAATGCTATAGCTGACAAAACACGGTACAGGAAAAACGCATCTAACTTGTCTACGTTAAGGTTAATTTTTCTATAACTTGTATTATACAGTTACGGTGTACGTTATCAACAGAATACTGATTGACCCATTTTCTAATAGACTGGTATAAACTCTTATTAAACGTCACTATTTTATTGACAGCTCCTTTGAAGCCTCGGGCACTGTTTAAATATAGCAGCGGAAATTCAATACAAATTGAAGGAAGTAAAAGTGTTTATACTATTAGCGTCAATTGAATTTTGTATTTGCATTTAGAGTTTATTTATAGAAAATGTTTTGTTTATAAAAATGTTAAATTTTTTAATAGGAGTCTAGCTTTTATTAAAAACTAGCGACACGCCTCTGTTTCGCACTAGGATGCTTTAATGCTTTTTACGATGTGATTATGATTTGTATAAATTCTTGGCTTTTTTCTAATGTAATCTAAGCATGTATTGGGTTCGTATCAGGATGTTCTAAAAGCGAAATTCCATGGAAGTAAGCCGTCTTGTAAGGATCAGCGCAGACAGAGAGGAGCGCAGCGGAGAGGATTTTATTAAGGCACTTAAAAATCGACTTTAAAACTATTGGAATAAAGTGGTGCGCACGGGACTTCCAGCGTATTTTCGATGACGCGCAACTCGCAAGCATTATTTATCAGGTTCATGCATATATGCACTTTATTTCCGCTCCGCTCTCTTCTCTCTGTCTGCGCTGACCCTAAGGCATTGACTTTTCCGTCCCGTTCAAGCTCAATCCGAGGTATCGTTAGGTATGTATGCTGAGGCCTTAATTCATAGTAAATCTAATATTCGTCAAAAATTTAAAATGCATGCCAAATCACAATAATTGAGTGCTAAAAACGTGATAATTCAACAAATTACTTTAAACGCTTCCCTCCATTATTCACTCGAGTGAAATCACTTTGGACAAAAATCCACATCAACAGTAATTCACTTGGGATGTTTTCTAGAAAATTAAGGCACAGATGCTACTGCCGTCCCTTGCCGAATTTAGCCGACCATTATGCAAAACGCCTCGACGAATACAAATCATGAACCAATCTCGACTCATGTAAATTTTTTGTTTAGTTAAGATATTTTAGTGGTTATCGTAGAGTTTCTTTTTATGTAAAGTTTTTAACTAGGTTAGCTTAATTCTAGTTAACCGCACTAATACATTAATTACCATCATCATCAGCTTGCTGAGAATATTTGCCGTAATCCTCGATGTGCGTTGGGCAGCCTGTTCATGAAACCGGAGCGAGGATACGGAGGGTAGAATAAATAATTGAGAAATTTGCGCTGTTCATTGTCCTAGTGGTAGAGGTACTAAAATATAAGTGACCTTTTAAAATAATAAAACTTCTAACGATTCATAATCTTGATGAAGTCATGCAAAGTCTATACATTTATATTAACAATATTAAAACTTGCTTAAGTTATGCAAACGAACTTGTTGAAATTGGTCATTAAGACTTCTTTACCTAAAAGTTGGCCAATATGCTAAACTTTAGTCAGTTACCCTAGTTCTTGAAGATCTTGAATTTTTAGCGACAGGTGAATAGTGGTCTACATGCTCGTGTTTTCTTTCTAGTAGATTTTCTATTTTCTTATAATTTTATCATTTAAGAAATGACTGAACGCTTGTAGTTATGCCATAACAGCAGAATTATCAATGGTTACGTTATAATAAAAGGTTTTCAGTAAAATATTTACGGTGATGTAAAGGGTAAAACGGGACCCTATTACTAAGACTCCGCTGTCCATCTGTCACCAGGCTGTATCTCATGAACCGTGATAGTAAGACAGATACTGTTGAAATTTTTACAGATGATGTATTTCTCTTGCCGCTATAACAACAAATACTATAAAACAGAATAAAATTAATATTTGAGGGGGATCCCATACAAAAGACATAATTTCGCTGTTGCCATAGATAATGGTACGAAATCCTTCGTGCTGGAATCCGTCTCGCACTTGGTCGGTTGTTGTAGTCTGTTTCTACGCGACGGATATTAAATATGGTATATGCTGAGTTTTATTTTTTTATTTATTACACAATATACAACCATCTTTACAGGTTCGTACGTAATACAATAGTGTATAAACTTATCTAAATGTAATTAATTAATATATAAACAAAAGTTCATATAAAAACACTGAACTATAATTCTTATATTAAATAACTACATAATCCGTTTGATATAAGCATGCCGAAAGATATTTTTAAGAAATCCTTAAATATAAAATGCCAGGATTTTGGTTGTGCTACTTTTTTAATGTTATTCTAGTGTATTGTGCTATTCATGTATCTCTGTGTTGTCTGTGACTTATGTCAAATAAATGTATTTTCTTTTTTCCTCTTTCTTCCTTTCTTTCTTCCTCCGTAATGTTTATAAGTACAGTAATTTCTCCGTGACATTATGCTCATTCATATACATTGTGCATGGAACGATATTTCCAAAGTTTTTCGTTTCGTCCTATTCGTTTAAACACCCGTCACGTATGCAGCGGCCTTTACCGTGTGTCTTTGTTGACAACGGCAACGTAAAGACAATTTCATTCTCAGAGTTACATAAATATATAACTATGAGAAATATGTTATACAGTTAACTTTGGTGGAGCTACCGATTGATACTTATTCTGTGGCTCTACTATATTTTTGCCTGACTGCCGTAGTCAAGGAGGATAATGTTTTTCGAGAGTATGTATGTATATATGTATGTGAGTATGTATGTCAATTTCTTTGGCATGCTCTACAGCCTAAATATTTTAATGGATTTTAACATATGAGGTGTCATTAGATTCTTATTAATTGTAGTAGTGACATAGGGTACATATTATTTCAATGTAGCGTCAGCACGAGAAAAAATGGGTATCTTTCTTTTCACTTTTTTTTAGGTAGGTGGGTTTTTTTTTAATAATAAATATTAGATACTCTTTAAAAGCTTTCCTCTCCATACATTTATAAAATAAAGTGTAAATCTTCATAATAAAATATCTGCGCTGGTAAATATTCCAATTTGTACAATTAAACTTAAACATAACTATATCTGTTTGTTTTGTATCCAATTAGTGGACAAATTAAACAATTGCTGGATAATTTCAGAGTCCATAACAATCGAAACGATTTACGATTATTTGTCTTACTGAGCATTTATATTTTCATCGTGTACTGTCTGAGCAGTTTCATTAATATCACGGATTACTGCAAATAGTAAATTAAATATATCAATTGATCCAATTTCGACGACCTCTGTGGTTTGGTGGTACTGTGTGCGGACTGCCATGTAGAGGTCGCGTGTGCGATTCCCACTTCATGCAAATATTTGCGAACATTACTATTTGCATTGGTTGGGTGTTTCTATGTATAATATGTATGTATTTACAGAAAAGTTTTTAAGTTTATGTTTATCCGCATTCTAGAACTCATGGGTCTAGATGGCGTTGTGTATACTTGTTGTGACCGAACCGCAACGGCCTAAGCAAACTAGATGATCACATTTTATAGCAAACATGCTCTACCCAGCATATGTTGGGCTTGTTTAGCATGCCACGCAAAGTGAAATAAAAAAATACATAGATTTTTTGAGCCAGGAAAGCTCATGAGTTTCCTCAAAACACCTTACCAAAGATCAATCATATTTTAATCAACGGGTATGGAATGCATGGAAGACAAAAATACAAACATTGATGACGATATGTAGATAGATGAATTCAATTACCGTTTTATGAACCTTGACACCAAAGTAGCACAAATAAATGTGCTGACAAAAACCCAATCTGAAGTTTTAACAAAATACCTCAGACAGCAGTTATAAACACCATACGCTGCCCCAAATTACAAAAAATCATTAGTTTTCACAAACCAATTCTTTGAAGAATTTAATATAAATCTTGCTCATTGCTCAGAATCCGCTGCAATAATTTGCCATCACGATGCTGAAGGCTTGTAAGCAGCCAGCCAAGTGGAATGAGTCGTTAACAGCCGGGAAGCGGTCTCAGTAAACGTTCCAGGCAAATGGAAATATTATATAAAATATTCTTTGAGACTAAGAATTTTTTGTACCTATATGACTTTTTAAGATCATGTGATTTTTAAAATTGTTTTCAACATCTATACTATTATAAAGCGGAAGAGTTTGTTTGTTTGAACGCGCTAATCTCTGGAATTACCAGTCGGAAATAAAAATATTTTTACATATTGTAGTCCAGTTCTCGAGGAAGGTTATAGGCTATGTAACATCACGCTACTAGCTGCGGGAGCAGACCAATAAGCAAAGACGCTAGTTACTAATATACGGTGCGAGATAAACAGGCATCACAAATGTGGTACAAAAGATCCAATGAATGGTTGACGTGTTATGGTACGAGTGTTAAGACCTTCTATCCTGCAGTTCGTATCGTTAGAAGCTGAGTGTATTAGCTGATTATTAGTGATTCACGGTAGTATATCCACGCTGATTTTAGCATGAATGGGCCGGATCGACAGGAGAAGTACTACCCTCCCATAGAAGATCGACGTAAGAGTAGTAGTATCCGTACTACTACGTTTCGCTCGGTGAGCGAGAGCACCGGGGGCCCAATTTCCCCCTTTCCTCTTTCCTCATCTTCCTCATTCTCTTCCCCTAACCCCGTTCCCGGCCGCCATAGTGGAGGCCACCATACCAGCAGTTTAAGACGATGGCTTTTGGGATGGTGGCCCCCACTTCTGGATTCCACTAACTGCTTACCATCAGGCGGGGTGGAGTTACTTTGGTAAGCTAATATAAAAAAAAGGTTTAGAGTGGTCTAGTAACCATTGCGTAGTCAGTAGTGTAGACAACGCCGGCCAGCCGAATAAACCTTTTGGTCTTTTTCCTTTTTCCTTTCTCATTCCCTTCTCCCTACACGGTCAGCAGCGGCTTTTTTATTGCCGATAGTGGCAGATAAGCAAACAGTATACGTGATTATTTTATTGAACACATTATAAAATGCATCAAATTTTAAAAATATATCTACATAATGAAAACGACTTTGGAAAGACTTCAATTCAAACATTTAGGGAGAATACGACGTAACACGTATAACACTTAGTAGACACCCAATCTAATAAATCTAAATAGGCGCAGACGTTGACGCATAAAGAATTTATCGTTTGGAGCACATAAAGTGAAGCTCTTTTTATTATCCGACACGACGCGACAGCGACCCGGCAGTTATGTGCTATATAATCCACGAACAAAGAGTATATAATTATTTTCGTAATGTTTATCTTTTTTCTGCAATTCCTGCAGTTCCTTTGACACTTCTTTTATTTTTTTCGGTAAATTATTCGGTATTATTGTTCTTATAACGCACATAGCCAAGTGACATAACTTATCTGAGTCTGTGTGTCCTAACGTGTGTCTTCAAGTGCCAATGGAATGTGAATGAAAATGTGCCAATGAAAATGAAAAACAATGTGTTAGGTAAGGCAGCTATCGTAGACCACATGGTGGTTAAACACCACATGAGATGGTGGCCAGAGCCAAATAAAAAATCTCTTCAACGCCGACTGGAATGAAGTGTTAGTTTGTAGTCAGCTGTATAAGTCGAAATGGCCTAGTGGATAAGCACTCGCTTCGTAAGCACATGGTAGTGAATTCAAAACCGGGCAAGTACCAATGTGATTTTTAAAATCAATGTACTTTCTAAGTTTATCTTGGACATTTCTGACTGACGGTGAAGGAAAACATTGTGAGGAAACCTGGACTTAAAAGTCTGAAATTGCCAATCCGCCTTAAGCAAGCGTGGTGATTAATGCTCATGCCTTCTTAATATGACAAGAGGCCTTTGCCCTGCAGTGGGTCAGTAAAACTGTCTAATATTATTATTTATATTTTTATTAAGAAAAAAATAATGTTACTATCGTATCGTGGTGGTAAAAAGGATTTACTCGTAGCTATAAAAAGAAATTGTTCGTATGGGTGTGGATGTACGATTTCCGCTAATGTTAGCTCGTTGCGAGAACGTTCGTTGGTACACAACCTGTTACAATTGTGACTTATCTTGTGACTCTGAAAAATATGATGTGCTTAGAAGGCACAATGCAAAATTCGTGGTAATCATGTTGATGAGTGTTTTTCCTCTATAGAGCTATATCACCTACAATAACACCTACTTTAGTTTTTTCGTTTTTGGTATTCTAGCGTAACCCTATTAATTAATATTATAAATGCGAAAGTTGTTGTGTTTGTTTGTTACCACTCTGCGCCTAAATGGTTAATCCGATTTCGATGGAAATTGGTATCTAGATTGATTCTTCTTTTCTTCTTCTTTTTATGCCGAAAATCGGTCTGATTCCCGAGGGATACAACAAAACATATTTTACGCGCGGGTGAAGCCGTGGGACGCAGCTAGTGGGCTGTATAGCTCTTATTTTATTTCTTTTAATTTATTTGCAAACTGGTTAGTTTCTTATTGTTTCTTTTGTTGTGTATTGTTTGGTATTCGGTGAAGGTCTACTATTACAGATATTCTTAATTTTAGTGTATCTGTTAGGCTCAACATAACTAGCAACACGTAAATATGACGCTGAACACTCTTTCTCAATTAATAGCTACCTACATGATAACCGATCCCTTAAGGGAGTTAAAGCGTAAGAGTTTGTTGGTTGGTTTAAATGCGCTAATCTCTGAATCTACCAGTCAGATTAGAAAAAATATTTTTGCGTATGATAGCCCATTTCTCGAGGAAGATTATATATTCTATGTAATATTACTCAGTAAGCAAAGGAGCGGGTGAAACCGCGCCTCGGAAAGCTGGTAATTCATAAAATACAATTATTTATTGGAGCTTAAACTAGGTCAATATTAGACTGACGTTTAATAGTGGACTTATTACATATCGACGTATACATCTATGGCAATAAAGGTATTCAGGTACTTCTATGGCTTAGCCATGAAACCTTGTAGTTACTTTGTGCGGCAAAGTTTATAACATTACTCCACTCTCGATTGATATATGTCAGCGATTTGAAATCCGTTACATCAAAAATACATTTCGAGACTAGAAATGGTGCATGAGAATTTGTAACGGTCTGTAAAATCGAATGCTATCGCATTGAAATTTCGTACAACGATTTTACGTAGTCTACTTCTTCTGGGTATTATATTGCTGGATTAATGCAACAATACATTTGACTGTGTTAGTAGTACAAATGAATTTTATATTATAGTAATATTTATAGGTTCTAGCTCGGTTTGGTTAAGAGCTATTTGCAAACCTCGTTACACATAGATTTAGTACGTGTGTTTCGCTTCGCCAATTTGTTATAGCGTTTTATCACGCACTAACTTTTCGCAGCGCGGTTTACTGCTCTGCTCCCGTTGCCAATAGCGTGATATTATATAGCCTATAACCTTCATCAAGAACTGGGCTATCAAACGCACAAAGAATGATTCAAATCCGACTGGTAGTTCCAGAGATTATAGCGTTCAAATAAACAAACAAACAAACTCTTCCGATTTATGTAATTGTATAGATTTCTTTGAAAATAATTTCTATTCCTTTTCTGAATTGAAATTTAACTGAATATAATTTTATGTTTACACAAAAGTAGACGTAGTAATGTCTAAGAAAAATGTGCTGCTTTTCTATTTGTAAATTACTGAATAATTAGAGTAACCAACAAAAGCCATTGTCACTTTTTAGATTTTATTCCCAAATATAAAACCTAAAATATATTTAAGCGGTAAAAAAATACGATATAAATTCAGTATAAATATAAAAATCCCTCTAATTCTTGGTTTCTAAAATATTTTGTCATAAAAGGTCAGGATATTCCGTGATCACGAGATCTTTTCATTCATGTTTATCAAAGGCTTGGCGGACATTTTTAAAATGGCGCTTGAATATTGAAACAAGAATAAAATACTGTCCTTCAGGAGTTTCCGTGTAATTAAACAACATTTAGCGCCTCGGTTGTAAAATCCTTCGTAATATTAACAAGTATTTCAACCTGGAAGATCTTAGCAAATAGTATAAGTCTTATTCTTTTTATTTAAGTAGACAAATTGACTTCAGTCTGTTTATTAGTAAGTAAACAGTTGAGTCTATAAACTTTGTGTATATATATATATATATATATATATATATATATATATATATTATGTCATTATTATAATTTTAGACAGAGAGAACTGCCTCTGCAGTTCTGAGATTCTGGGTTTTTCTGTTAAAAATTTTCAGTATTAGCCCGGAGTCTGGAATTGCGCTTGAAATATTGCAGACTCGCTCCCTGTTAAATGGGACCAAGAATATAAAAAAAAATGTGATGTGTGTGGGTGGTTAAACAACTCTTCCTACCCCTTCAAGGATAAACGGCATGAAGCTATGTATGTATGTAGGGATCCAAGTATTTTCACTTTAATCTGTGGGCAGTCCGTACTTTTATTATATTATTTGCCCGAATCCCTTAGCAGGTCATGAGTTAACTTAGTTGGACTACCTACATTGCGTTTACTATTTCATGAACATCATTTGCATAAATAATAATTCAATTTCAGTTTTTTCCAGTAAGAAAACTTTCTAGAGCTTTAAAGGTCACGGACAATAACAGTTGTCCGCGACCCGAATTTAGCGATACCTTGTTCATCTAGTTAGATGAATTTTAGATTTATAAGCTGCAAGTACAATGTTTGCCTTGCTATTGGCAATTACCCTCATCATTAGAGAAACCATTTTACTATTAGTGCATACAATAAGAAAAATATTTCTAAAACCACGCACCAACCGACCACCGAATCTTCCCCAACGGTAATGCAGGCTCTTTATATCTAAAATCACTTGAGCTTTGAGTAAGGTACTTCAAAATTTGTTGGCCTTGCAAACGGCTGCTGCTTGATGGATGGTACTTCAGACCTCTTAGTTGCTTAAGATGAAAAAAATGTTTCTGAAATTTTACCTTACTACACGCATTTGCCTGTTTTTATATTTTAGCGAAATATGTTAATGAGAAGGATAATCTAAACAAATATTATGCAGAGAAATGATTAGATCTTTTTGTATGTTTGTTTGTTTGTTACGATTTAACTAAAAATCTACGTTGCCGATTTGAAATGTCTGTCACCTTTATAAATTAATAAGGCTACCAGCTTTATTTCACTTATGCTATATTTTATTAAGTTTAACATATTTTTTATCAATTTTCAGAATGACATTATTTATAAATTTGCAATACAGAAAACCGCAAAAGTAAATTTGCAGTATATCAATAATATTTCGCAGACTTAGGTAATATTGAAATCATATTATGTGTAGGCGTTTGTTGCGAGAATGAATGAAGCTTTTGGTACCGAAGCAAAGCAGCCGTCTAGTCTGATATAAAATCAATATAAAATTATCAATCTAAATAACAACACAATTACGATCTTTAGTCAGGCTACAAGTAGACATATGAAAATTTTCTGTGCTACTTCTCATTAAAAAAAATCCGGCTTATAACACTTCTGTCTAAAACAAAACACCAAGTCGCTTCTCGACAGAGAATCATATAACCCTTTACTATGTATTTTCCAATATTACATATAATATTGGAAGCACACTGTGCCAAATATTACAAATAATTTTTTATGCAGATAAAGGAAAACATGGTATTTTTATCGAGTACCAAAAGCTCAAGCATAGTCATAAATCCTTACATCGGCAAATCGTCAATAACTTTTGATTTATAAACACAAACGTTAAATTCATGATGTTTATGTCTCAAACATTCTTAGAGAAAGTTATGCATGTCAATAAATATTCTTCTAAAGGCGAAAATACACAGTCATGTCTTTATCTGGCAAGTTCCAGTTACTTTTGTGTGTATTTGCTAACTGGCATACCTGTATATAATAAAGGCAGGTATACACATGTTTTTAGCTGGCAAATTTGCATTTAAGCTCATTGCAAGTGCCAGTTATTTCCATGTGTATACGCTAACTGGCATGCCTGTATCTGGCAAGCAAAATAGCATAACAGTTGATTCTGTGCATGTAATATGAAAAAGGGGTTCAAACCGGCAATTAGTTCTTGTGTACAGGCATGCAAGGATACAAATTGCATGCAAGTTTGACTTGCAAAAGCATGCTTCTGTTCTGTTTGCCAGGCATGTGTATCTCCGCCTTTATATTGTGTTTATTGTCCTCATGTTAATACAGGTTTTTCCTCATTCGTATTTATTTATTGAGGAAGGTGTGTAAATATAATGCGTTTGTGTGATATCTGGAGGCTGTTTGCCTCCTGTGGGACACACACCGTCTTTGGTTCTTGTGACGATCAGGTGTTTTATGACACAAATAACCTACATATTTTATTTATGCATATTTTTCCTCCCCAAACTTAGGAGTTCAAAGCAAAGCATGAAAAAGTTTCTGATAAGGTCGCCATAGTCTAATATGCCACGGTGGAAACTGCGGTGGCGGATATCTAAGGAATCAAGTGAAAATATTTCTTTTAGTATGAAGAAATAGTCTGTAATATCAGTTCCCTGCTAGCTTGCCTGCACGATCAAATAAGAAGTTGCTTACCGTAAAGTTAGTGTGCTCCAAACGACATTTTCTTGTCCTAACCAAACCTAAAAATACATGTACCTTTAGAAACAAAGCGTCACCTATCTGTGCTCGACGTCTTTGTTTTTATAGCCACTCTTAAGTTACTCTGTGCTTACTAAGTAACTCAGATAGCGTGTGCAATTCTTAGTGCGATTTCTAACAGATTGATTTTATGGCGCGCCGAGATTCCGTTCCGCTATCACTTGTGTAATAGCAACGATGGGAAATATCAACTCTGTTGTTACTGTTAACAGAGTAAATACGCTATTATAATGAGTCTTATTGAATTTTAATTTCGATGTAATTTTTTGTTAAAGTGGTTAAGCAAATGTCGACTATACATTTTGTAAATTTTATGACAACAAACAGCAACCTTGCTAAAAATGTAATGTTATATTATTCATATACGATGTTATTTCTGCAAACATTTCCTATTTACATGATTTATTGGCTGTCGAAATTCAATCAACAATAATATAACCAAAGGTATTTTGTGTAAACACTAAAGTCCTTACATATGTCGTCGCGACACAGTTTCAATCCATAATCTATACATATGAAATACACAATTCGCTCTAGGGATTACAACTAAGTCGATCACGTCAACAAAGATGAATGAGTGATTGATTTGTTTCATCGGTCCTTTACCCAGTCGAATAATCTCAGCATCTTCAATAAGACTGAATAAATTTACATGAGTTATGAAAAAGATAATTGGATTTAAAAAAACAGTAAACAAAAGAATTATTATAGATCTATTTTAATATAGAGCTGAAGAATTTGTTTGTTTATTTGAACTGGTTAATAATCTCTGGTACTACTAGTTGGTTTTGAAAATAGATTTGTATTTTATAGTTAATTCAAATTCAATTTTTGAAAAAGGCTATTGTATAAATAATATTACGTTTTAGGGGCCACGGGAGCAGATCAGTAAGTAGTTTATAGATTAAATATTCAAAAATAATTAAAATAGTTATTATATCGTTTTTTTCTCAGTTATTATTAATTACTGTTGAACATGAAGTCCTTTACTGTTGAACTAACTTAAATTGAACTTACCCTTTTTTTATACAACTTTGATTGCAAACAAACATACGGTCTACTTGATGGTAAGGGACAACCGTAACCTATACCCGGCTGTGTTTTCCAAGCATCGCGGAAGTAATAATGCTTAGAAAACACAGCCAAGCCGTTGCCGACCACGGAGAAAGGGATGAGGAAGGTAAAGGGAAACGAAAGAGGACCGAGGGCCGAGACCGTGGGCTGCGGCGCGGCGCTCTCACTCACCAAGAGAAACACATTAGTATGAAAACTTAATATTCTTACGTCGATCTTCTATGAGAGGGTAGTACTTTCCCGGTTGATCCCGGCCTATTCATGCTGAAACCAGCGTGGATCTACTACGTGAACCTCCTCTTACTATTGCTTCTTTGACCGATCATGTGCCACGCTCATGTATTGGCACTACCCTAGAACTTTACTGTACCAAACGACCATCAGTTTCTGTTCATTGTCACTTCAGTAAAGCGACTACGATCTACATCAGCCACTTTGTTTTTCAAGGACGTTATATGCACAACAAATGTTTTATGTTTCTAAAAATGTAATTTCAGATATCAGTGATTTTGTTTTACCTATTTATTTTGTGATTTCTTGTTACTCTTTGAGCGGGTTTACATTATACCCAAAATCATTGAATGTGTGCAAGGCTTGTACTTTACGAACTATAATTTTCAATTACAAGCAAAATTGCTTTATAATCTACATAATAGCTACAAGTATGCTAACTGTGGGATCTGACATAAGCTAACGCCAACATTGTCGTTGGCTTATGTCAATTCCATACATTTTTTAATCTATTCTATTTTATTAGCATATTATATTATTATGCCATTTGTCTTTGTTCTCTGTACATAGCTTCCATTGTTGAAAAGTCTATATGGTAATTGTAGATGCGATTTGCGTCAAAACAATGCGAATACGAATTGTGCATTTTACGGTACAGTAGCCTTTTCAGCAAAAGTGTTGTGAACGAGCTTAGAAAAGAAAAAAGTACTTAGCAACTGTAGTCAGTTTCTTTCAATACGGTTGGTTCTTTTCATTCTGTTGTTAAAGATTTACAGTCCTTTCGATTCACAACAATTTTTAAACTATTAGTTTTCGTTTTTTTTTTTTATATTACAATATTACTCTGCTATAATATTATTAGTATTCGGCCTGATGTGGAATGTTTATTTTATTTATTTATTTAACAACTTCATATACAAAGTATATAGGCGGACTTAATGCCAAAGGCATTCTCTACCAGTCAACCTAACAGGGTGATGCAGAGATAAGATAAAGTAGGTGCATTTGAAGTAGAAATCTAACAACTAAAAATATTTATAAGTAGATACATGATACATAAAAGTATAAGATAAACATAATATACATATATATAAAAACATAATATATATATATATATATATATATATATATATATATATATATTTAAAGGAAGTAAATAAATACGTAATCATAACGCAGAGTAATTAAATATTTAGGCATGTGTGTCACGAGAAAAGATAAATTAGAGTGCTGAGTGCGAGTTTGTTTTACGTTAACGCGATCGTCGTGTTTATGTCATTTCGTGCTCCGATTGGCCCGCTTGAAGCCAAACGCGGTAAACGTCTCGTTTGCGTTAACGTAAAACAAACTCGCACTAGGCGCCCAGTTAATAAGATTATTTTTTGGCAAAATTTTGATGCCTGATTTCCTCTTTTAAACTGCAGTTCCTTACCTATAGAGGTAAAACGAAACAATTATAGGACCACTTTGTTGTCTGTCTGTTTGTCAAAACCTTTTTCTTAGTTATTCGTAGAGGTATCCAGCTAAAATTTATATCATTTATTTTTGTCTGCAATTTTTTAAAGTTGTGAAAAAATCAACGTACTATGTTAACGCCAACAAAACGTATATGGCCGTTCATGCATTTGTACGGATCCTTTGGTGCGCTAGACACATTTGCATTTGAGCGGTTTTTTTCGTCTGTATTTATCATACCCAATTTTACTGTATATACATTTTAAAACAATATATCTTATACCACCACTAACGTTATACGAGAAGAACAACATTATAAAATATTATCTATAACTCAGTAAGGAATTCTGCAGCATCGATAGAGGCTGAACAAAGAAGGTATCCAGTTACGCCAACATCCGTCACTTTGATACTTAAAACGATCACACCGCCATCTATCGGGCAAACAATACCAGTCACTATTTCATATCACTTCACTCTTTATATATATAGCAGAATTTTCCGCATTATTTCGAAGAGTTTATTTATTTAGTGTGCCTGTTCTTACGAATAAGTTACATCATTATATACATTATGATGTTTATTACTTCATTTTTTATATTATAACTAGCTGCGCCCACGGTTTCACCCGTGCTTAAAATTGTTTTGTCTCCCTCGGCAGACCAATACACCAATACCAATATACATATCAATTTTCATAGAAATGCTTCAGCCGTTAGGCGCTGAGTGGTAACAAACACGCACACAAACTGGTTTTTTTTTTTTTTTTTTTTATATTATAACCTACCAAAGTGACTCCACCCCGTCTGATGGTAAGCAGTCAGTGGAATCCAGAAGTGGCGGCCACTATACCAAAAGCCATCGTCTTAAACTGCTGGTATAGTGGCCTCCACTATGGCGGCTGGGAATAGGGTTAGGGGAAGGGAATGAGGGAGGTGAGGAAAGAGGATAGGGGGGAAACTGGTTAAATATTTTTTTTGATATATTAGCCTACAAAAGTGTCTTCACTCTACCTGATGGTAAGCAGTCAGTGGGATTCAGAAATGGTGGCCACCATTTCAAAAGCCGCCGTTTTTAACTGCTGACACGGTGTCCTCTACTATGGCGGCATTTAATGTACTTTCAAGAAAGAAGTCGTGTCAATAATGTTAAGTACATCAGCCTTTTTAATTAATCGATTAAATGATAAATCGATTCGCTGAAGTTGTTATAAACGACAATCGAATACGCCATTAACGATCAGTTCATTTCGTTCCTTTGAGTTCAGTCGATCGATTGTAATCAAATGGACTGACTGCAAATGTCGTAAACGGCGTCAAGCTTTGGTAAGACAAATCAGTGACGTAGATCTGAAATTTGATTTCATGACGAATTAATGATGAAATTTTAGCTGTACATTACCTATAGCCAACGTGATTCCATAATTAATGGTGCTTTATATTTAACAGGTCATTAGTAAACATATTTCTTTATTTTTGATCTACACTATACCTACTGGCAGGCGTAGAAAACGATGGCATGACGATCAGAGGGCCTAAACAAGTGGCATGGATTTCTATTCTATTGATAGAATAGATTTAAAAATGTATGGGACTGACTGACATAAGCTAACGAAAATGTTGGCGTTAGCTTATGTCAATCCCATACATTTTTCTAATCTATTCTATGAATATAATAGAAATCTTTGCCACTTGTTTAGGCCCTCTGTACAAATTCCTTCGATAACGATTTAGGAGAAAAGGCGTGGGACAAAAATAAATAAAAGTACATAGGAGATTTGCCTAACAGTGGGGTAATATAAGTTGAAAAGTACTTATTTTATAAAAAAAATATTTTATTGCAATAAGCCTTGCACTGACTAAGCTTAACTCGTTTGACTCGAGAGTTAAAATTTGTCCCCGTTTATTTCATTTATTTGGTCTCTCCTATTGTTTGGAACGTTATAATTTCCTATACAATTTTCTCTATTGGGGAGAGGTTAAATAATGTGGTATGGATACTACCTAGAGCTTTCCAATATCATAAATGTGATTCATTGCTCTTAATTATGGTTTAGATGGGTGTGTGAGTGGAATCATCACACTATCAAGCTTTAAACTATCTGCAAATATCTAACATAACTACTTGTAACACTTATCTGCAACAAAGTCAAGCAATTTTAAACAATTTAAATAAGATCTTAATTGTCCTAATAAAGTATCTAATCTTATAACGTTTTAATACTAGTAGCTAGTATATTTTCCTCAACAACTCAGTACAATTGGTCCCTACAACAATATATCGTGAGGCACGACCCTGTAACCTAATTCCTCGTTCACAGACGCTAACAAACGATTTATCTGCGCCTCAATACAAAGTGTAGTGGCCCTTTATGACGCATGGGACCCTGATAAGCTAAGGTTTAGTTTCACAACAATGAGTTTGGGAGTGTTCAGTATGTAAGGGAATTGTGAACATTTCCTACCTTATTATAATTAGACTATTTCTTGATACGTACCTATCTGTACTATTATATGCAAATTGAGGCAGCCTGTAAAGCACACATTTTACTTTTTATTTTTTCTTTACAACATAGAAAGTTGTAAGTAATTAAAAAGAGTTAAGTGTATTGCCTGCGTCACTTTGCATGCTACTTGAAACTGTAACGTACAAAAATTGTAATAACCTGGCGATTAAAAAGAGTGGCCTGAGTTTCATGCCAGTTCTTCTCATGGCTCTACTTCGTCAGCGAACTGGCTGTAGGTTAATTTGCTAACATTTTGTAAAATTTGACGTTCATAAGTGTTAATTTAATTGACCTATATGAATAAACATATTTTCATTTCATATACAGAGTGTATACGACGGTTTGACATTAAATGAAAAGGCAGGTGTTACTAGCCCATATAATGATTTCTAATTAATCACAAAAGTAATTTGACGAAAAACAAAAATTTGAAATTTTCTAACAAAATAAATAATATTTTAATAGTAACGAAGTAATACACCATTTTATTATGACAAGTTCACTGAACTTGTAATGAACGGCAACGTTTATCCTTCGACGTGGACTATGACTTAAGTCAGTGACCGTTTGACGTACTTACATAGTGTTAATTTAGAATTAAAGAAATTAAAAAATTTGTCCTGTGTCTAAACTATTGAAGATATTTAGTAGATTTTTTTTTGTCTCGCTTTATAATGTCACATACTATACGTAATTGCATTTAATGTCATACCGTCGTATACACTCTGTATAAAGCTGAAGAGTTTGATTGTTACCAGTCAGATTTAAAAAAATCTTTTTGCGTATGATAGCCCAGTTGTCGAGGAAGATTATAGGTTATACAACATTACGCTTATATATTATATTACTATTACGAGAAGCTAGTACAACATAAAGTTTATTACTATCAATATAGTTGTCATAAACTTGAAACAATTATATTAAGCACCAAAGTTTGTACGTCAATAGTGATTGAAAACTGATGTTAGATTCGTGAGCCGCTTGGCGCTATTAATCAAACTGTCACGCAGATTAGTTCGCGACGTGATACGTGATGTAGGGGCCGACGTGTTTATATATGTTCACGCTAGTATGTTAGTTTGAAATTGATTGATTTGGTTAAAATTGTATTGCGGCGTGACAGTGAAATGAGATAATTAGACTAATGAGGGTAAAGGTTAATTAGGCATTCTGTCTCATTTCATGTTCCATTCCATGATTCCTATGAATTAAGGTAATCATGATCCACTAAGAAATTAAAAAGATGGCAAAGATAGAGTGGCAAGTGATCCACTAATAAGAGCGGAACACTTCAATAATCAAAAAATAACACTCAACGAGATTATTACTTTCTATATATTTATCTACGTTACTATTATATAAAGCGGAACAGTTTGTTTGTTTGTTTGAACACTCTAATCTCTAGAACTACCAGTCGAATTTGTAAATTCTTCTTTTGAGTATGATAGCCCAGTTCTCGAGGAAGGTTGTATGCTATGTAACATCACGCTATTGGCAACAGGAGCAGAGTAGTAGGTAAAGTAAAGGTAGTAAGTGCGGATGAAACCGCGCTGCGGCAAGCTAGTATATTTAAATGGCCTATTTATATTTTCTCATTTATTTATCTTTAGTTCAAATAAATCAATATAGTCAATTAGAGTTTAATATCAGTTGCCTATAAAGTAAGTACTTCTATTTGTCAACTTTATTCATTATAAATAAAAAAAATTATTAAATTTGATCAAATAAAATGTAGAAAATAAATCAAAATACCATCACAAGTTTAATAAAAACATACAATATAAGGAAGATAAATCTGATGAATTTGTTTTGATCATACTTCTGACCGCCGAATAGGTACTATAGTTAAATAACTTCGCCGTATAAAATTTCATAACAGCCACGAAAACATCCAAGCGCTGTTCGTGTAATTGGATCAAATAACTTCACAAAATATTCGTTTTGGTATTTATTTCTTTAATATGCTCATGTACAATTATATGTTTTTAGGGTTCCGTGTGAAAAGTACTATCGGAACATTGTTACTATACTTTGTCCAGCCGTTTATTTTCTTTTTGACAGCTCATGCCTATGAATTATAATTTTTTTTGTTTGGAATAATGTACTACAGTAATATCGTACTTTATTGACGGTAAACGCCCACTTAGTAAAGTGCCCTGTGCTTAACAAACAACTACAGACTATATTGATTACTGCCTACGTATTTATTGAACAATTTATTAATATTTATATGTTTATTTATTACACATAATAATATAATTAAAAAAAACTAATAAACGAATAATAAAAAAAATATCTAATAATATATTCCGATACATTAAATCGATTGAAAGTTCTTCTTAAATAAAATCGATTATTATTTTATATCGAATTGGTAACGCGTGAGGGAATCACTAAATTCTAACTGTCAAAAAGAAAATAAACGAATGGACAGAGTTTATGCCGTCTATCAGGCAATTCCACTCAAACGAGCGTTTACGCCTAATGAGAGCTAACGTCTCAATTTAGTATCATATTTCGTGGTTTTCAATTTTTATCATTTCATCTTAGCTATATTTTAAAAGTATGTTCTCCTAGCATTTTAGAATTAGGTGAAATCTATATAATAAGTAAGAAATCATTGCGTTTAGAGTTCTATTTATATTCAAATAATACATTTGGAACTGAATTTGCGTTATTTTAATAGAAAAATAACTGTAAGCAGTATAGTTACTTACTATTTAAACAGCTTTCACCTAATTCTATCATATAGACAGAACATAAATATGTTTGAAATATATCACCGATTAAATGATAAAATTGAAAATCACGAAATATGACACATAGTTGCGACGTTGCTACTCATGACGCGTAAACGCTTTTAAACATAACGTCTTAACGACTGCGCTGCGCCGAAATGACAATTTATTTAATTTAATTTAAATATTTTTTGTTTTAGACACAGGTCCTTTTAGAATTTTTTTATTTTAAAAACGTTGTGTTATAAGGTACTGTGTGCGTCGTGTTTTTTTTTCTTCATTCACATGCTGTCACTGTGTAAGCCAAGATTAATAGCGAAAGAGTATTGGGTTGATACTTACCTAGAATTACTATAGTTACTATAATATTACTATTACAACAAATAAAATAATAGATAAAGTTAAAAATGAAAGGTGTGGTGTGAAAAAAGTTACTTTTATAAGTAACTTTTTTATGCAGTTTTGTACAGATAAGGCCACACGTGTTTGAAAACGTGTCTACCATTCTGTGAACTCACTGACTGATGACTAGGCAGAAATATATAAAAAAATATTAAACTGGCACGAAACCATTTGTGTGCGAGTCCAATTCGCACTTGGTCTGTTTTTTGAAGTGCTTATAACACAAAATACTTGAGCAATAATATTCATAGCAGAGTTTTGTACATTTTATTTGCTTCATTTGTTGTGAACACAAAGACATAGCTAATTTAATATTACTGCGAACATGTTTCGGTAAATAAGAAATTGTTTTTTATTTTACGTTAGTAGATTCTCGCTGGTTTCAGCATGAATGGGTCGGATCTACAGGAAAATTACTACTTTTTTATACAATTGATGCGTTATGTGTTACTTCTTATACTATTACGCTTCGTGCGGTAAGTAACATAGCCGGCAGTACATTATTTGTCTTTAATTTTCATTCGATTTTCAATTATTTGGTCGTGTTTTTTGTTTGCTTCCGCTGCAAAGAAAACACAGCAATGTCCACAGAATATTAAAAATGTCTCGGACATCCTGCGACTAAATAGACTGACATCGACTGAGCTCGACCGGGTCTTATATCGCATTTCTAAATGGAGTTGTGAGAACTTTGTCGAGTTCAATGCTAAGAAAACACAGGTGTGTACGTTCTCTGCGAAAAAATCTCTGTTCCTTCTCCCTCCCTCTCTTCAGAACACAGCGTAACCACTGCAGGATAGCCTTAGTAGCCTTAGTATCCTAAGTATGAACGTCAGCCGAGATCT
Source organism: Parascotia fuliginaria (assembly GCA_963082885.1). NCBI lineage: Eukaryota > Metazoa > Arthropoda > Insecta > Lepidoptera > Erebidae > Parascotia > Parascotia fuliginaria. The sequence goes on along the minus strand of OY720180.1, from coordinate 1,305,836 downwards.
CAACCCCAAAAATTACATCGAGTGCGTCATTAAAACCGCCTTCTGTAAAATGAACTGAACTGTCCTGAACAGGGTGAGGTGGTACTTGACGCCCAAGTAGCTCTGTCTTCTTTAAAAGACACAGGTTCATTTCTCCGTAAAGTACTGCGCTCATCTTTAGAATCGCTTCGCACAGTACTTACTAGAGGCACTTGATAGGTTCCAGCAATGAGCTTCCATATCATCGGAAGCCCAGAGGCTACTAAGACCCTTGAGCCTTTACAGCTGCGTAGGGACATCGCCTCAATGGCCGTCTTGTATCGCCTTTGCCTTGGAGAGTGTTCTGAAGAGCTCTTTGAATTAATCCAACCCTCTCCCTTTTTATCCAGAGCGACAACGTGCGGGGCTGAAGTGCTACCCTTTCACAGTGGAATCTAACTCCATATTTTTGTCGCTTAGTTAAAGTCTGAAACTCTTTACCAGCGCCACTGTTCCCATCTAATTATGATCCTGGGTCTTTTAAGCGGGGCGTGAAAAACAATCTCACTGGGCCGCCATAGTGGATGCCATCATACCAGTAGTTTGGCTTTTAAAATGGTGTCCACCACTTCTGGATTCCACTGACTGCTTACCATCAGGCACAGTGGTGTCACTTTGGTAGGCTAATATAAACAAGTATATATTTAGTATCAACTTGAAAGTGGAGGTGATTGAATTCTCAACTTGATTCTTAGATTGTTTGTATTGAATCTTTTTAAACTTTCTTGTATATATTTTGTATTTAAATTTTCTTTTCATAATAAAATCATGAATATTGTTAAAAAGTTATAATAATAAACAAATTCTGTAGATATTTACTAAACAAATGCTTAAAAATATAATAAAATATTCCTAAGACACAAAGTTTTAGTGTAGACTTTTTCTTCATCGTTTATTTATGAGATACACTAATGCAGTACTCATTATGTAAAACTTGATGTTTATTTTAGACTTCATAATTTAGTACGTAAACTGATTGTTAAAAGTTCATTACCATCATCTTTGACGTCAAACACCCATCTTTATAATAATAATAATAAGAATAAAAATAAAAACCGATTTTTTAAAGAAACCGATAGGTTGCAGCCAGCTTTTCCCATTTTCTGGATCGTTCGCCTGTTTACCTTATTGGTGGAGGTATTTTCTTGCAGTTTTCAATCGTAGTATCTGTTTTAGACATTTTTAAACTTTTTAGGCTGTTAGTTGTGCTTACAGCCTCTTCGAATCAAATCATTTGATTCAATAATCATTTCGTACAATTAATACATAGCTAAATCTTACCAAAATATAATGCTAGAATGTTGTGTGTCTGAACTAAGAATATCTTGTATCACAGGTGGTTTAAGCGTTAGTAAGAGAGTTATGATAGGTATAAAATAAAATATTTTCTTTAAAATTATATCAAATAAAAGTAGATAAAATGTTAAGTACTAATATAAAATTAAGTTGTATATCATTACGCTGAAGATAATTAACAACAGTTTTACTATTTCTTTATCATTTTCTTATGACACAGTTATTTGCGTATAAACTATAATCTAAGTCTGACATCGTCATAATTCAATAATTCTCTCGTCAGTATAACTGTTCTATTCTATCAATGCTCATAACAAGCTTATGTTTAGTGCAAGGCCTATGATCTAACGAACAAGCCCAAGCTTAAATTGAGTGTCTAAATAATCCTTCATAATAATATATTATTCTGTTGCTGCTACATTGATGCAACAAAGCTTTATTTAAGTGTGAACGATTATTTGGAGCCTTTGAGTATAGATGAAGTATGTCTTCATTCTTCTTCTGTAGGCTACTGAAATTTCATGTAATCGATGCAGTCGGTTCCCCCCACCCTCCATCCATAACTACTATCTATTGAACAAGAAATGTATGTTAATTTACGGAAAATCTATTAAAATTGATTCATATATTTGGAACATCTAATGATTGTCCTATTATGATTCATATACCGTAAGGCAATCAAGGACTCTTTCATAGATTTTTAAAGAAGCCGATATAAAATAGCTTTCATCTTTTATCAAATCATATGTCCGTCTTGTAGTTAGCGTCAAATAATTAGTGATATTCAGGGTATTCAAACCAAGATAACTGATGTGGCTCGTAGAGTTGCTTCTCTGAAGTGGCAGTGGGCAGAACACATAGCTCGCAGAACTGACGGCCGTTGGGGCGGAAAGGTTCTAGAGTGGCGACCACGAACTGGAAGACGCAGCGCGGGCAGATCTCGCACAAGGTGGACCGACGACCTTAAAAGGGTGGCGGGCAACCGATGTATGAGAGCGGCTCATGACTGGCCAAGGCGGTGACAATCAGGGGAGGCCTATGTCCAGCAGTGGTCATCTTTCGGCTGATATATCGATAATGAGGCTATTCAAAGAAACAAATGCAATTGTACCGATATTTTTGTGGTTGCGTCCATTTATTTGAATACTTTGTGTGTCACTTACTATTTGACGCTGACTGTACCATTAACATCTTTAGCTTATGTGACAACTTTTACTTCTTCGATTTTTTTTTTTTTTTTTTTTTTAATAATAATAATAATTTATTTAATAATAAGTATAAATTACATGTGAAATAATATAGGTAGTTCCCTTTGGTCCCAAACTAAGCTAGTGCTTGTATCTTGGGTACCATCGAGATTACAACATAATATCAATACATACATAACAAAACTTTAAACTAATACATATTTTGATATATAGAATAAGACTTACTGTATTATATTATACTAAAATATATACTAATACATATTTTAAGTAAATTAAATTTAAAAACTACCGTACACGCAGTGACGGCGGCGGCGTCGTGTTACGTTGCGGGGTGTCGAGTAACCGGCCTCGGAAACGACGATATACGACACCCTTCGGCCAGAATTCCTCCTTAAGGAAGGTCTCCAACAGTTGATTTGGAGCCCGCACCACGAACGATGTGAAGTTACTTTTGTGGCGCGCTTCCAACTTCTCCACCCTCAAGGTCAAGTTCGTTTTCACCTTGATGTATTCCACGATCTCCTCTGTCTTCGTGGAGTGGTGTAGACGGGACACATACAGCTGCGTCGTAGGTGTTGCAGCACGTAGCAGCATGTTGGGTCCTGTCGGCCCTGTACCACACAGGTTGCGACAAGTAGACTTCCTTTTCTTCCTCTCTACCTTGACAAAGCCGTCCTCGTCGCACTTGTTCTTCTTTGAACCTAGATGTTTTTGGTCTTTTACAGTCGGTACAGAGCGGCTCTGCTTATCCCCTTTGACAATAACTGCATGTCGTAATGGTTGTGACACAGCATTTATGTTTGTCGCGACAATTGCAGAGTAGGCACGTTTGGGGGTCGACGTACCTACTACACTCGTCGTAGCCTCTGTATGCACGACGCGGTCGGCGAAACACGATGCAACGTTTGCATTCTTGACAGCCGGTGACGCAGGTAAACTCGCCAACTTCGAACTGCCAATGGAAGCATTTTGTGCCTCGCGACGTGTGTTTAAGTTAGAACATTCCGGTGACCGACTTACCGGCATTGCATTGCGTAACAACGCTACTTCTGTTCGAAGTTCACTAATGGTGGCATCTGATGACTCCAACTTAGTCTTCATCTCGGCCAGGCTCACCTTTAGACTTGTTACGTCCATCAGTAGCCTAGTGACGTCGACGTGGACGCTAGTGACGGGGGGCAGCTTATGCAGCTCCTTTGCCACAAAGTCGGGCACGTCTACCGGATCCGTCCTCTTCAGCAGGTCAATAATGTCCTGCAGACTCTTCTCGCCGCCGTCCCTCCGGTGGGAGGATTTTATATCTAAATTTCCTCCTATATTTCTCTGCGACGAAGATTCTGATTGGTCAATAAATAAATCATTTATTTGACACAAAGTAATGTTACACAAAGACCTATGAAGCCTCTGGTTTCCAAAATAGTAAAAACTATGTCTCGGAAACCAGCGTCTTCTACCAATTATTTGCTTAACTTATGTCATCAATTTAGAACAAACGGGATAAAATATGTGAACAAGAAAAAAAAAAATAAAAATAAAAAGGAAAAAAATATATGTAGAAAATATTTAAAAATGAATTTAATTACAAGATTTTTTCATTACTTGTATGTTTGCGAGCTATTGTGGGTGTGTGTGTATGTTTGTGTGTGTGTGTGTGTATATGTTTGTGTGGGTGTGTGTATATGTTTGTGTGGGATAGAATAGAAGTTATAGTTTCAATCAATAAACTCTAAAAACAAAATTTTCTTACATAACTTAAATAAAAAATAACACCACGTAGGCTTGCGTTGATCATAATATTAATATGTAAGTTGGCAAGGTACAAAGTACCTGGCAGTAATGTAGGCATAAATCAAAACCGGCTCACGTACGCTTTGTGACCCGAATCTTAATTCAAAACGTTCACGTTTTCATACAACTTTATATTTACGGTTTATTTACTCAATGACCTTACTACTGTGTTATTTTGAACTAGTGAGCTGCCCCGACTTCACAACTATGTACTAACTAGCTGCACCCTGCGGCTTCGCCCGCGCGGATATCGGCATTTGTTTCATTAATATAACTCGGGAACCAGGCTGATTTTCGTGATAATAAGTCCTATGTCCGTCTACGGCACAAAATCTATGCAAATACCAATTTCCATCGAAATTGGTTCAGCCGCTTTGGCGCTGAGTGGTAACAAACACAAACACACACACATATACATACACACAAACTTTCTCATTTATAATATTAGTAGGATGTTTTCTTTCGCACGAAATGATCTGAACGATAGTAAAAACTGTAACAAATTCTGTTGCGTAGTTTAGAAGAAATCAGCGGATAAACAGACTAACGAAAAAAGCGAGTTTGCTTTTAGAAATTTAGATCTTACGATTAAACAGTTTTGTAGTAAAACACTTTCGGTATTAATTACTTTAACCGTGGCCTAATTGTATTACAAAACGTGTTTATTGACCGCGGAAATATGGTACATAATTAATTTTGTTTATTGTTACCAACGATTTCGTGAAAATGTGGCAAGTCGATGAATGAAAGAGGTCATTGTGGATGAATTAACTTTGTGTGTGGATCGGCCTCTCAAGTCCAAAACACAATTTATGTACTATAATATTAAACTTTGACTTCATATTGATTTTTTTTTGCCAACTGTGACAGACGAGTAAACAGCCTACCTGTTCGTAAGTTGCTTACGGTAGTAGATCCACGCTGGTTTCAGCATGAATGAGCCGGATCGTCCGGGGAAGTACTACCCTCTCATAGAAGATCGACGTAAGAATAGTAGTATCCGTACTACTGCGTTTCGTACGGTGAGTGAGAGCGCTGGACGGCCAATTTCCCCCCTTTCCTCTTTCCTCACCTCCCTCATTACCTTCCCCTAACTCCATTCCCAGCCGCCATACTGGAGGCTACCATAAGACGATGGTATGGTGGACACCACTTCTGGATTCCACTGACTGCTTAAAAAGTGGCAACTGTCGCTTATGGACTTCTGCAATCCCAATGCTCTACGAAGCCGCTGCTTACCGTGATATTAATGCTCTCTTGAAACCTCGTTTGAAGAAGGTGTCTCATGTTTTAAAACATATTAGTGGGGATGTGCAAAGAAGAAGCGAACGGCTACTAAATAAAATACGGTTAATAAAACAAAATAAAAATAACAACGCTTACAAAAATATTAATATAGCACAAGTAAGAACAAAACCTAAATCATGTTTCTATCACATTTGTAAGTAGGCGATACAGACCTTAAGTTATAAACCATTAGTTATCTTGATGTACTAAATATTGTTGACAAGTATATAGAAGTATGCCATACACTACGAGTAACATGAGAGCTAGAGCAACCTACATCACACACACGCGCACACACACACACACACACACACACACACACACACACACACTCACACACACACACACACACAAACACAAAAACACACACACACACACACACACACACACACACACACACACACACATACACACACACACATCGCCATCTAGACCCAAAGTAAGCATAAACTATAGCTTGTGTTATGGGTTCTAGAATGCGGAGAAATAAAATAATACAAGTATAGGTTACATTTAAAAAAAACGCGCTAATCTTTGAAACTACCAGTCACATTTGAAATATTTTAGTATGATGGCCCAGTTCTCGAGGAAGGTTATAGGCTACAGAACATCACGCTACTGGCGACGGGAACAGAGCAGTAAGCAAAGACGCGGGTGAAATCGCGCCGTGGAAAGGTAGTGTAAAGTAATTTACGACGCGGTAATTGCTTAAAAAAAATTATAGTGACTACTCTAAAATCACACAAACGTTGAAACAAATTAAAATTTGACTGCCTTCGTGGTGCAATAGGAGCGCAAGCGACTGCTGTGCACGAGGTTGTGGGTTCGATCCCCACACGTGACAAATCTTTGTGAGATCCATAAATATTTATTTGTTACGAGTCTAGGTGTACTTTGTGTCCGTTAAATCTATGTTTGTAAGGTCCCCCGCGCCACGGGTTGTTTCCTAGTGCAGGAGGTGTCTTCTAACAATTTTTTTTTTTTTTTTAAATTACGTGATTGAAATTGAATAATCAAATATAAAGTCAAATGTTAAGCTTTTGCCAAATATCGAAAATTTACTTAAAATATACAATGAGTTACGCGTTACATAATCACAGATATGAATTCCGGGTGAGTTACGGTTGTACGTTTAATGAAACCTTATGTTCTTTTCTGCTATGGCCATGTCATAAAGAAGAAACTTCCTATTTATTATGCTTATACGCCAAACCATTCATCATTGTGGATGAATCGAAAGTTCAACCATCAAAAATACAACTAACTCTTTAGATTAAAAGCTATCAACATGATTTGAACATAAACTTTATAATAAAGCTATAAAACAGCTTTTAGCACGTGATCATACTAAAAAATTTCCAGTGTGAAAACCAAAATGAGAGGACAATTTTACACTGGATTGTGACTTTATTCAGTAAGGCTGGCTAATGATAAAAGGACTTATGTGGGTATAATAAGGTAAAAGTTCTCCGGTTGCTATGGCACTGGAAAACATACAGCATTTTGTTTTGAACAGGCTGGCACGTAACATCATACGGAAAGTAAATTGTGATGATAGGGAAAAAAACGATGGACTTTTTTCATACGTTCAGATTTCATCACGATGTTCTCTTCCTCGTACGTTAATAATGTTTTTGCCATTTCGCCGCCCATTTCGTTCTATAGTGTCTGCTTACCTTATTAGAGACAGGCGTAAAGTTATGTATGTGTCTATGCTTTGGAACTCCAGTCAACAAACCAATTTAAGTGTGTGTATTTTCAAACGTTTTTGCTCGAAAACGGTATCACATATTAAGCTTACAGCGTCAGTTAACCGCACATTATTCAAGTTCAGGGGTCAGGGTGGACCCAACAAAACAATTTACATATTATTTTCTTTCCAACCAAATTAATTTGTAATTTGAAAGGTTTTTAGATTAGGGGCTTCATTTATTTTTCTTACAATGCGAATTTATGAAAGGCTTTTGTGATTTGATTTTTGTAGAATTTTATGTGTTTTGATAAAAAAATAATGATCTGTGAATGGATACAAAGCTGTTACTGCGAGTTCTTGAATAATATTGTACAATAGGGAGTGGGAGTGCAGCCTTTTTAGTATGAATCATTTGGAAATATTGTCAATATTTACTACCTACCCTCGTTTGGCTACTGCTTGCATATTTTTTAGATAATTCTTACTGCTTTACAATAAGATATTATATAGAATACTAGCTTTTTGAGGCGCGGTTTTACTCGTTTCTTTGCTAACTGCTCTGCTTCCGTCGCCAGTAGCGTGATGTTACATAGCCTATAACCTTCCTCAAGAACTGAGCTATCATATGCAAAAGGAATTATTCAATCCCGACTAGTAGTTCCAGAGATTAGTGCGTTCAAACAAACAAACTCTTCCGCTTTAATAATAGTATAGATAGCATTTACCATTGAACCATACGATCTTTTAAACAGTTAAACTATCGTGTCTTAAATTTTCTACTTTTATCACGCAAACTTCAGTTTGTACATTAATGTACGCGTAATATTTAAACCTCGATACCCAGTTTTGTTTTGCATAGCACTAGGACTTTTTAAAAGGTAATAGATTAAATATTTTTAGAATATTCAGTACATTAAGTGTGGAAGTTTCCAGAACGAGGAAATACGATAATACGTTGAGATCCGCACTTGACCCTCCACCTTGCCATCTTTACGAGCACCCTCCACGCTCATTCTTGTACGTATTGTATAGAAAAGGTAAAACTCTGGCGGTGACGCGGGATTTACGAGCTTAGATTACACAAATTCGGTGTTTTATACTTTGTACAGTATTATTTTCATCAATTATTTTTATTGCCTTTGCCCAGCAGTACTAAAAAAAATAAAAACAAAACTGGCTTGATAGCTCAGTGGGAGTGCATGTTATACACAAAGTTGTATATTCAATCCTATACATTGTTTGATCATCAAATATTTGTTTCGAATGTGTGTTGTGTCGTTAGTTGTATGTTTAATTGGCTGACATTTAGTATTTTCTACGTTTATAAGTATTAATTCAATTAACCGAAATGCATAAATATATTTAACATTGACTTTGAAATTGAAGGTAAAATCCGTGACATCGTGTCACGTGTTACCTTCAATTGTATGTTTAACAAATAAATATAACGATATAAGAAGAAACCCTTACTTTACCATGTCAATACAAGTACCCAAGGCTAACCTTAAAAACTATTTATGACATACTAAACATACAAACAAAAACAGACTGTACTAAAGCTCACAAAACAGCGGCAAACTGTTTGAATCGTTGGTGATTCCAATTTCACAGAGAAACTGGAGTCACTATAGCAGCGGAGGGATTTCAGCTCTCTAAGCTAATATTAGCTTCGTCACCACATCTCTCCCAGCCAAATGTTCTAGTTAACAATATTGGTAAGTTAGCATTAATTAGTTATAAATACCATTGTAATTTTAGTTATGATTATTATTATTATTTTTACAATAACCGAGTCTCTAATACCCCATTCGTGCTCTATCGTATGTTTCACGGAGAGTGCTTAAAGGAACTGTTTGACCTGGTGCCATCGTCACCTGTCTATCATCGCACAACTCGACATCGCAGCAAAGTTCATCCATACTAACTGGACACGATCTCGTCTAGCACGGTTCGTTTTCAGCGTTCATTTCTCCCACGTGTTTGCAGGCTCTGGAACGAACTGCTAGTTGCAGTGTTTTAAGTTTCAAGTGAGCTGTTAGCTCGTCTGCAACAGTAGGCAATAAAAAACGGCGAGCACTCCGTGACTAGGGGGAGTGATAGAGATGAGGAGTATATCCATTTCGTCACATAGTCCCTGAAGGATAAGCTAATGGCAAAGTTGTATGTAATTGCTCTGTACGTGTGTCATCTTTTTTAGTTAATTGTTTTTTACAATTATAAGACTTTGACAATTATAAATGCTTTTAAATTACTTCGAAAACATATTTTCCCTTATGGACTTTTAAAAATATATTATTTAAGGAAAGGCACATAATTAGCTATAAGTACTTGCTAATATCACAAAGGTTACTTTCAATAAGAAGTTATGTTAAAATATTTTTAAATCAGAAATAGACACTGCTATCATGATTTGCTATGAACTGAGTGAATAGAACGTGTAATCTTATTACTACCCGTAGTTTAAGCTATGCTACGGCGTGCTACGAAGCTCTACGATATAAGCTAAGGTGCATTCTACGACATTTGCTACGAATACTCTACGACATTTGCTACGAATACTTTACGACATGAGCTTCGATTCGATTTTTCTATTAATATTATAAATGCAAAAGTTTGTGTGTGTATGTATGTGTGTGTGTTTGTTACCACTCAGCGCCTAAAGGGCTCAACTGATTTAGATGAAAAAGATAGATTTGGTCCTGGAGACGGACACAGGCTATTTTTTATTCAAAAAATCGGTCTGGTTCTCCAAAGATACAACAAAACATATTTTACGCGCGGGCGAAGCTATAGGACGTTGCTAGTAATAAATTATTTGCTCTTTTCTAATTTTGTAAATGATACTACTAATAGATTATATCGACTAATTATGTCGCCGAAAAAAAGTAATTTACAAAACTTTTATTTAATAGGTTTCTAATAGGATATAAGGTCATCACGAAACCTGAGAACAAATTCACAGCTGAACATAAAAGTATTGAACCGAGAAAAGAACTCGTTAGACCGTTTAGAAACATTTTAATACAAATAGTGAATCAGAAAGGTTCGGTCACGTACGTAACAGTTTTCTTACAAATGATCAAGGTCGCGCCAAATCAGCCTTTTAGATAAGACCTTTGTGCTTCGACGAAGGTTATATTGACTGTGCATGTAAAGCGGAAATAAATCAAATATTGGGAACAGTTATGTGTTGGTATTTCTGTATTGTAATGAGGGTGTTTAGAAAAATTTTGCGCCACGGCATTTTGGTAAAATTTTTACAGCACTGTCAAAACAAATATTTTCAGTTTTTATTTCGGCAATTTAAATGTTTAATAGACAAAATTAATAATTTACGTGCATATGGACAAAAGCAAATTGCTTAGAGGGTTTTTAAAATGGCGCAAACGTGGGGGCAGCACCGATGCGTCGGGTCTAGCTGTCAAGCGCTTTTTGAAAATTAACTACTAATTGGCCCAATGAGACAGTTCAAGTGGCGTCAACTGTTGGCGAAAATTTTTCTAAACATCCTCATGGACTGTATATCAATTATACACTTACACTGCAAAGCAAAGAAATCTTCTCGTACAGAGAGTACATGAACATTAATCACCACGCTTTCTCAAAAAGGGTTCGCAATTTCACACTTATATTTTTTTTTAATTCAGATCTTAACTATGTTTTTTTTACCGTCTATTAATATTGTGTGAGAAAATTATTCTGATAAGGCAAGAGTATTAATCACCACTTTTGCTCAGGGCGTGATTACAATTTTTTTTTTATTTTCAGACCCATATTTGACGACCTCTGTGGTTCGGTGGTACTGTGTATGTACAGCCACGCAGAGTTCGCGGGTTTGATTCCCTCTGAGTGCAAATATTTGTGAGCATTGGTGTGGGTGTTTCTATGTATAATATGTATGTATTTATATGTGACTGCACCGTTGGTCTAGTGGTTAGTGTAACTGACTGCGACGCCGGGTGTCGTGGGTTCGATTCCCGCGGTAGGCAAATATTTGTGTGATGAACATTTGTATTTGTCATTAGTCTGGGTGTTTCCTATGTATTATAAGTATGTATTTACAAAAAAAAAGTATTTATATGTATTATATTTCAGTTATCTAGTACCCATAACACAAGCTCTGCTTAGCTTGGGACTAGACGACAGTGTGTGATAGTGTCCACATATTATTATTATTATTATATCCTTTATTTAAATCAATTCTCAAAGGCGCTCTAATCGATCTATCACCACTATGTCAGGCTTATTGGCAACAACAGTTCTGTGAGTGATGATAGATCGATCCCAGTACAATGTCGCACGACCATTTTCGAGAACCGGCTCAGGATTGTACCTGTAGTAAGGCACTTCGGCGTCCACAAGTTTGTACCGCAGAGCAAGTTGCTAGTGGATGATCCTGGCCACTTGGTTATGTCTGTGCAAGTACTCTCCGTTAGCAAGACGCGAACATCCGGAAACGATATGCCTGAGAGACTCACCTGGGCGATGACATGCACGACATATGTCGATAGTGCCGTCTCTCAAGATATATTTCCGGTAGTTGTTCGTCTTGATAACTTCATCAGCAATTGCACAAACAAACCCTTCGGTTTCTCCGAAAAGATCACCGAAGCGTAGCCAGGCCACGGAAGCAGTTCAGTCCACATCTGGACCGTGTAAAGCTCGGTAGAACCTGCCGTGGAGCTCCTTGCTCTGCCATACCACCCGGCGGTCGTCGACGCCAAGCACTACAGGCTTGTGCCAGTTCTGCTTAGCCAAGGCAAGCGGGGTCAGTCCATTGTCCACTGCGACAACATCACGATGCAGTGCCCCGTTCGCTTTAAGAAAATAATCTCTAAGGTTGCATATCTTGCGATTATGAAGGGTTTTGGCATTCAAAAGACCGCGACCACCACACTTTAACCTAATTCTGAACCCTCTAGCAATGTACTGAGAGGATTCAGAGCCAGGCAAAACCATAGGGGACTCAGGCTGTCACCCTGGAATATGCCCCGCCTAATCCATATTGGTTCACCGTTACCCCGGACATGTCGGCATCCTGGATAGGTAAGAACTGTTCCCCATTGCCGTATACATGCCTCCAAAAAGGTGCGTACAGTAGCATCTACTTTATAGAGTTCTAGCACCCTTGGGAGCCATGAATGCGGCACGGAATCGAATGCCTTTTTATAATCTATCCAGCATGCCGACAAGTTCTTTCGGTTTCGGCGTACCTGTTGGCTAATGGCCGTATCGATTAGGAGTGCTCCTTAGTACCACGGGCTCCTCCCTTACATTCATTCTGAGAGATAGACATTATCGAATTTTGTTCAATGTGGTTATTAATTTTGACTCTCAGGATAGACATAAGCAATTTGTAGACCGATGGTAAGCATGTGATCGGTCTATAATTATTGGGATCCGTGGTGGTACCGGTCTTATGGAGCAGGTGAGTAATTCCAGTTGTTAGAAACTCGGGTAGCGTTCCAGATTCTAAAGCGGACTGAAACTAAGATGCCAAACGAACATGTGAGCTTCGTAGCCATCTCAACCAGAAATTATGCAGTCCGGTCCTGGAGATTTCCAATTAGTCATGGAACGGACTGCATTTGTCACATCATCGGCTGTGATGACTACGTGAGCCATGTCTGTAATTTTCTCACATGCTCGATTAACATCCCGCATCCAGTCCCCCTCGACATGATCAACGGGCACCGACCAGATGCTACTCCAGAATTCTTTTGTGGCAGCAGTGTCCGGCAGTTGACCGTTAGACCCGCCGTTGATCGGTCGCTCCCAGTTTCTGTATACCCACCTTTGATCGTTCTGGAACATGCGATTTACGGTATATCGGTCCACGCGTTTTCGATATCTGCTGATTCGGTTTGCCCATGCACAGATCTTTTGCTTTAGGTAGTCAATGCGCTCTGTGACCCTAGACAAATAATCACTACGGTTAATACCATCCCATATTATTATTATTATTATATTATTATATATATTATTATTTAAAAAAAAAAGTATTTATATAAATATGTATATTATCCGTATCTAGAACCCATAACACAAGCTATATAATATATGCTTACTTTGGGTTTAGATAGCGTTGTGTGTAGTTGTTGTGAGATTATTATATTAATAATATATTATTTGCTCAAAAATTTTTCTTTCAACATAGTTAATTTAAAAATTACATTCAAATTGGCAAATCTCACGTACATATATTCGATTTTCATACCACGTCTATTCAATAAAACATAAGTAAACTCAAATGCACTCATAAAACATTACAAATTCCTCTACAGTGTAGTAATTTTACACGTAGCTTCTAAGAATAGCTTTTAATCTACATAGAATATTAAATAGCTTATTGAGTAGTAAGTTCACATGAGTCGAACAGAATAAGTACGCTTTCACACAGCGATCCGTTTCAGATTCGTTTTTTTTTTAAATTATTTATTCGGCAATAAATTGTAAGTTTTTTGTATTTTTTTTTTTTATATTATAGCCTACCAAAGTGACTCCACCCCGTCTGATGGTAAGCAGTCAGTGGAATTCAGAAGTGGCGGCCACTATACCAAAAGCCATCGTCATCGTCTTAAACTGCTGGTATGGTGGCCTCCACTATGGCGGCTGGGAATGGGGTTAGGGGATGGGAATGAGGGAGGTGAGGAAAGAGGAAAGGGGGCAATTGGGTCTCCAGCGCTCTCACTCACCGAATGAAACGCAGTAGTACGGATACTACTACTGTTAAATCGATCTTCTATGAGAGGGTAGTACTTCCCCGGACGATCCGGCCCATTCATGTTGAAATCAGCGTGAATCTACTACCGTAGAAAATATCATATAGTTGTCATATAGTTTTACGAGCAATTTCACGCACAAGACTGTATTTCAGATCCAGTAAAATACCGATATAACAGAAAAAAAAGCGGTCCGTTGATTCAGTAAATACGGTGTAAACATTATTTTCAGTGGCTACATAAACGGAGGTTCTGTGTGAATGCGCACGAAGCCATACAGAATAACGTCCGTGGGTGTATATTGAATAGCTTCTAGTTAGGTGGCAGTAAATGCAAAACAGTTTTATAGCTGTCTTACTTCGTTACTGTTGCTAGTTTATTTATGTCACTGCATTGGCACCATGTAGTCTTAGTTTAGACTGCATTGTGCGGCATAGCAACTCATTTTTCTCTGTTCTATGGTGGTTTGGCGTGGTTTTGTCACAGTAAAATTCGCCAGTCCTTTCATGTAGTGATGTTGTAAGATTAAGTTCTATTTCGTGCTTATTTTTGTCCGACTGACGCAGTCAAGTTGGGCAATTTTTTTCGGTATGTATGCATGTATGTATTTATGTATGTATGTATGTATGTATGTGAGTATGTATGTCTATTTCTTTGGCATGCTTTACGCCTAAATGGCTTGATGGTTTTTAACGTATGAGGTGTCATTAGATTTGTATTGATTGTGGGATTGACATAGGGTATATTAAATTTCGATATAGCGCCAGCTCGAGGAAAATGGGTTTCTTTCTTTTCACTTTATTTTAGGCAGACGGGCTTTTAGTTTTTAATAATATATATTGCATGATTGCCCCAACTGCTGTACGTTCTGCAAGGTCCGACACATTGTTACTTCAGTAAAGCGACTTTGTAAGCTATTGTACATTACAATGAGTATATAACCACTTGAGTGATGATGATATGATTTCTAGTACACACGCGGACTCACCACTGCGGGTCGGGGGACGAAGAAATTATCGCGGCAGTGATTGGTTAATGCATCAATGTCAATCATATTGCACCGCCCCATAGTGTTGTACCACATAATTGTGCCAAAATAAATCGTTATCGATAAAGTAATTTTTATTCTATGTCCGAATACATGGATGTCAGAATTATTTTAACAATATGAAAACAATATAGAAAGAGGTTATTATGTCTTACTAATAAATTTTACATTATAGGTATTTTTTGTATGTAAATGGTTTATTGTAGAATTTATAAAAGTTATTCATAATTGATGAGTATAATAAATAAATAAATATTTTATTGGCATTTATCTTTACAATTGATTTAATGTCTTCAATAAATGAAAGGTAAAACTATAAAATAATTTTACTTACTAGTAGGTAGGTACATAATGTGTGTCTTTTTAATGGATAAATATTTCCTTTTATCTCTCGAAAAAAAAGATGTCTGGATTAATAAATAAAGTGAATAGAGTAAAGGAAAGTTATTGACACGAGTGAAATAGGTAGCTATAGGCGGTTTATGAATCATGATACGATAGGTACGCTTGTGTTAAAACCTCGGGGCATGTGTATTTTTTTTTCTTAGTTTGTATAATACCAAGTAAATACGTGGTATTTTATTATTAGTAATAGTTGTTGATTGTACTGTGTGTATAAATAATACTAGAAAAAAATAATTTTGTAATTCCAGTCAAAAAACAACACGAATTTTTATTGAACACTTTCTATTCAATTCAGAGTATTTTGTTTGTTTATATAAAAAAGTATATTTACAATCACAAAACTAAATGGAAAAACAAAGTAGGCAAATGTAATTAAAGTGCTGGAGGCACCATATCGCATGTTTACGTACCGCGCGGGTGTAGGCATTTATTTTTAAAAATTTGGCCGTGTTTCAATACTGTATAGATAGTATTACCGTGGTTATATATATATATACAGTATTTAAGAATGCTATTAATAATAAGAGTTTCAAAAATTACGTATTTTGACAAAAATAAAATTATTATTTTCACATTAATTTTAAATATTTTATAATGAAGTTAATTATAAGCGTACTAAAACAGGTGAAAACATTGTCGGCGTTGCTGAACTAAATAAACGCCGTCGGTTTTTTAAATTTTCAAGAGAATTAAATGTGTCAAATGTGAAATTCCTTGAACAAATAACGCTGTATTTGCTAGGATACCAATTTTGTCTGCTAACAGCATTTATCCATTTTTCTTTTATTTCTGGGCTCTTCGAAAAACTAAGATGTTAGAATAATATATTAATTTTAAAATATCTTTAATTAATATTGTTAACCAAATCATGAATACTAATTATCGATATCAACTTTATTTCCGATTTGTCCCAGCGCTACTGTGACAGAAAAAAACAAATAGAGACGGAACTATTGACAATCGTCTCGCGCGAGAAAGAGAGACAAACTTTGATGGTGACGTATTTACGTCATACAACCAATATCACTTGAGCCCTGCAATCACAATAAATATTTATCATAACACAACTAAAATCGTACTTTACCGGTGAAAAGTTATACCATCCTTGTTATAACTTGATGTTTTAGTGGATATTCCACACCATTTATCAGAGCAGGAAGGCATTTTCGTAAAAAAATCAAGAATGTAGCTTATTGACATGTGCACACAGATCTGACACTTGGTCGGAACTAAATGAGTAAGCTCTGTCGCGGTTTGATATAAGCGCTAAATGCCTTATCTTTGGCGAGCGTTTGTACGCTGTATTAGCAGTCAAGTGGATCTATCGTCTTTGGTACATTATGTTACAGTATATTTTACTTAATCATTTCGATAAGAAATACTAAAAATAACTCATCTAAAGTAATATAATAAAAAGAAAAGGTTTAATTTTTTGTGTTTATTTGTTGGTTTGCAACGATTTATCTAAAAATCTAACACTGGTTTGTAAATTCTTTCACCTTTAGAAATCAATAAATTGAGCGGGTATTAGGCTTATATTTTATTATGTTTAACAAATTATTTTCAGTCATTTTCAGAATTGCAATATTTAAGGCACCTTAGTAAATCACAATGATGCAATACGACACTATTGCTGTGATATTTTCCGTAGGAGCTTGTGGTGATATTGAATGAAACTTTTGATGCCATAGCGAAGTGAAGGCGAATCTCTAGCTATTAATAATGTCCGATATGTAGTTTTTATAAACGATCGATTGTTGATTGAAACTCCTCGTATACTTTTTATCTCATTACAATAAACTATGGACATCTTATCTAATCTAATCAAATACAACATTATGGATCATCTTACAAGCCTCATTATTCTTAACAAGTCTTGAAAATGTCTATAAAAGTAGATAAAGATATTTATTTACAAGGAATAAAGAAAATTCCTTGTACCTATTTTTGTTAAGTATTATCGTCATATCGTAAACTATACAGGACTGAATGACAATAGGCCATTGTATTGCGATAATAGCAGTCTAATCTATTGCGGTGAATATTTCGTGAGATTATGGTATAGGGGATGATAATGGTTAGAGATGCTTCAATAATATAATAGATTCAATAATATATGTATCATAGTTAAATTTTGATTTTGCGCTGTCATTGAAGAGATAGCTTCATAATCAAAAATTTTATTTTGGGATAGGGCGGGTTCGATTACCGCTCAGTGCAAATATTTGCGTACATGCACGTGAATATTTAGAATGGTCTAGATGTTTCTGTTTAGAATTTGTATATATTTATAAAAAAGAATATTCAAGTATGTATATCCGAGCTCTAGAACCCATAACACAAGCTATGATATGCTTACTTTGGGTCTAGAACCCATATACGTAAGCCAACGGGTAGTTCCAGAGATTAGCGCGTCTAAACAAAATCTTTCGCTTCATAAATTAGCTATGCACATTTTATATTTAGATTAATTAACTGATATCCCAGCGTCGATATTACACCTGGATACACCGTGGGCGTTGACGCTCATTATATTGACCTTACGAAGATCAATCACTGGATTAACAGTATTTTTAGATATCATGATATTTTTACGTTACTGTTTTAGCTAAAAATAAACTGTGTTATAAAATTGGCTTAGTATTTATAAAGCTGTTGGTTTATTACGGGGCTATCCTTAGGTTGGTTTTATTTATATAAAGTAAACGATGATTAATAAACTGCACAGCAAATTAAATATTCTGAAGACATCCAGAGAAAAATCTCTCACAATAAAGGGGCCCGGCAAACAACCAAACACCTAATTAAAGGTGTACCTATTTTATTTAGTACTTGTCTTATTCCTTAAGTGCGAAAATCTCAAGAACAAGACTACTTCAAGGAATGCATCACTCTCAAGTTTCCATACATATTCTAAACAAATTCTGTAACATACCGAATTCAATTTTACTTTTTCAATTTACACTGTATTTCTATCACTATAAAGTGCATATTTCTTACTGGCGACAGAATATAATTATGATGTCCTTAAAAAATGAACAACGCCCTTGATATTTACTCTGAGAGATAATTTTGATTCAACCATTTAACACTGTTACCGTTTGAAATACGCACGTTAATTACACGGTCGAAGTATAGCGGTTTAAAACTAATTGAACACTAATTTGTTCTAATGCTAGCTAAACTAACGAGATTAAAGTTTTAGTTAAACAAACTAAAACTTTCATGACTGATGACTGATCAAAGTAACATAATGGACCTGTAGTTCCTTGACAGGAACTGGTCATTATAACTAATGCAAAATGTGAACTATCTGTTATTGTTCTATGAACTTGTGACTAATTTGTTCTAATTGTCTTATGTCGCCATTTAAACAAAGGTAGCTCAATGAATTTGAATATATAAAATTGAATAAATACATAGTATTTTATTTCTATCCAACGAACATGTTAAACAATATAATTTTTATCATGAGATTGCTCACGTGGCAACATAAAAAGCTACCGTACTCCACAAACAAATAATGAAACGTCACCCGAAACTTTACATATGAATACCTCACGAACAAAAAGGTCTCTGAGAATCGGAGCTAGGGGCAAATTCAATAGAACGTGAACTATATAAGGGAAATGCTATAAACTTAAAATAGTACGAGAAAAACATGAAGGCTTTTGTAAAATGAAATCTTTTACGTACATTCACAGTCAGGAAAGTGGTGAAATTCATTTCTTGATACGGCAAAAATTTGATGAAGAAAGTTTGGTGTATTCTGTGTGTTTATGAGATAATTTAGCTTAAACATATTCAAGGGAAATGAGGCTTTCTGGAATTGTAAATACAGAGTATTTTCCTGTAGCTAGCTCATTAAAATGCTTACTATAATGTTCGTGAGTGTTCCTATTTATGATCTAAATGAACTAACGAGGTTGACAAACTTCCCACTACGCCACTAAAACAGTCTAATTAAACAAACTCATTAGTTTGTTTTTAGTAATAATATCTTACTTTGAAACTTAGGCTGTTATTTAGTTTAAAGAAAGTCCGATTTAATTTAATAAAAGTTTGTTGTTCACCGCGGCACTACTACTTCTACCTTAGTTAATTAAATTATTGTGGTCCTTCTCTAACTATTTTCTAATGTGATATTAATTGTAAATTAAAATTAACAATTCAAATGCATGTAATATGGTTTTTGTAATATTCTCTATGTAAGATTTTGTATACTAGTTTTTAAGTTATTTTCGACACAAATCTATGTTTGTTAAGAAATAAGCAAATTATGAATTATAAACTACCGTATGGCCTAAAATGAGGTAACTGATATCGTTTTTACTGAATTTTTGCTGCAACCCAGCATCATAAGGCTTAGTCCTGACTGCCGAAGTCAAGGAAGGTAATATTTTTTGAGCGTTTGTATGTATGTATGTATGTAGGTATGTCTTTTTTTTTTTTTTTTTTTTTTTTTTAATAATAATAATTTTTTATTTATCATAATTTGGTTTTAATAATTTTTCTCTTAATCTACTTAATATAATTGTAAATTATATCATGAAGCGTTTTATATGATAAGAGAAATCGATGACGACTGTACTAGTGTAAACTGTGCTACAGTCGCCATTGATTGTCTATTTCTTTCGCACGCTTTACAGCCTGAATGAAGAAAGTACATATGATTTGAAAAATCACATTGGTACTTGTCCGGATTCGAACCCACTACCTGGTGTTGGACTGGATGATTTCGATGTTTTTCCATTGGGCCATTTAAACATTTTTTTTTTTTCATTATTTGTATTGTTTGATTACCTATGTGCTTAAATGAGCGTCAAAATAACACCACACATGAATTTATGACACGATCATAGTCGCTTCTTACACTCACGGTAAGAGATAGGTAACATTTTTGTAACATTTAACATTTAATTCATTTAACTCTTGAATTTAATCTATAAAACATTTCATTCCGATGTCACGTTATGTTCAATCGTGTGACATCACTGGTCCGATATGGGTTCGAACTGTCAATCTTTGTCAAAGACTACATGCTCCGTAGTTGTTTGATCGACAGATAATTTGCTGCATTGATAGATTTCATGGACATACGTAGTCAATTTACAATGCCTAATAATGCCATCTATTGGTTGGGTCATTAATGTGGATAATTAATAAACTTAAGTATTTTCTTTTTGTAGTTAATATAAATTAAAAAAAAGATGAAAGAATGCGTTTAAGGTGCCGAGTGCGTGTTGTTTTTACGTTTACTACGTTTGACTTTCTGATTGGTTAAGAGCTTGTAGCGGGCCAATCAGCACCGAACTTTTATGAAGTTGAAGTAAGAAGCATGTTGATCGCGTTAAGGTAAAACAAACTCACACTAGGCACTCAAACTTTGCTTTCAAGAAACTACTCACGGCAGAAAAAATGTGAAATTTTCTTCACATTGACATGAACAGATGTTCATATAAATTCCGTTCTGGCGATGCTTTCATGTAAATTGAATGTTTGCGCCTCGCCACCTCTACATATTAGGGATGCTACCAAAATAGATAAACATCTACATAGAACACTTCCTACTGACGGTTGTATATTGCGTACTCAGGCAATCTTTGTGAAATTCACTTATTTTTCTTTGGCATTTCCTCTTAACACGTCAAGCAAAATATTTAAAATCCCTATGTATATTATAGAAATACAGTTTTTGTAGAATACATATACAGTGACTACTGGTGGTAACAGCAATAAGTAGTCACTATGAGTATTACCTGTGTTTGTGCTACCGCTTCGGTACAATTTCTTTGACGATTCACTTTTCCCTAGAGATTGCATAAAATAGTTTTTAGATATGCGTGCAAACTGACGCAGGAAACTAAACTCTATAGAAAAAGCTACTATTCAATTGTCATTATCAAAAAGAAGCGAAAAAGGAATAAATAAATAAAAGTTTTAAAATAAAATGTATAGAATATATGCTTCCTCAATTGGCATGTTACTACAACTATGCAGTTATAATTTGTTATGTCTACATTTTTCTCTAGAGGTATTGTATACTGGTATGAGTTGCGAATTTTTATGTGCACAATTTTGCAGTGTCTGAAATATTTTGTACTAGCCTCCCGCAGCGCGGTTTCACCCGCGTTATAATACATCTTTGGTTACTGCTCTACTCCAGTTGTCAGTAGCGTGGTGTTACATAGCCTATAACCTTTCTAAAGAACTGAGCTATCAAATGCAAAAAGAATTATTAACTGACTGATAGTTCTAGAGATTAGCTAGTTCTAACGAATAAACTCTTCCGCTTTACAAAATAGTACCTATAGATTAGGTACATTGTTTGTACAGTCATATTTGTTGAATATGTCCTGTTCAAAATGCTATTATCAGGGTTAATTAGATATCATACAATGAATTATAGGGATTATAATCATAGTAGATCAAACGACAGACGTCCACTGCTGGACATAGGCTTCCTCCAATTTCAAGTAGCATGCAATGTGAACCAGGCTATACACTTAACTCTATAGATAAGTAATAACAGGGTTCTATGTTGTGAAAAATAAATTAAAAGTAAAATGTGTACTTTACAGGTTTCCTCAATTTGCATATTGCTACAAAAAGGTAAAGGCAACATGTTAACTGTGGTAAACGTTTATATAATACAAACGGTTATTTTTAATATTTCATTTTAAAATCTTGGTATCTTAATATAATATCAAGACGTCTGCTATAATTAAAAACAAACGACACCAGTTTATTTCTTTATTTTCATTCTATAAATACGGTCTCAGAAAATAAAACGAGAAATTAAAAACATTTTGGTGTCACAAGGCTTAATATAAAAAAGAAAACACGTTGATTAATATAATAAAACGGATAAGTGAGTAATTGAAAAATGACAATAAGGAATTATACTCACAGTGTATTATCACATTAAACTAGCTGTTTCAGCGGCTTCGCCCGCGTGAGTAGATATACCACAAGAAATATAGCATAAGTTACTCGCTATATTGTAGCTTTCTTTAATACTGGAAGAATTTTACAAATTGGTTACATAGGTAGATTTTGAGTTAAACCATAATAAACTATAATTAAATCATTAATTAAAAAAAACACAAAAACAACTTCAAAACTTTTACAAACTCAAACAAATACTAACGAACCAAACCATCATTTACGTATATTTTGTTTTTGTTAATTTTTTCAAAAAGCGCTGAACCAATTGTCATCAAATTTATATGGAACCATGTAGCATGACATACCTTGCAAATACAGAATCATTAAAATCCATTCCAAATTGGCGGAGCAATCGCGTAAAACACTAGAAAAAAACATAGAAAAATCTAGTCACATCTCTTCATAATATTAGCACAGACTATAGCTGATTTAAAGTATCTGTGGTTAAAATAGTTAATAAAGCTCCCTTAATACTTATAACGATACGAAGTGTTACGCAAAAATAATACTTCCGGCATTGTATGTGAGGAATAGGAAACTTGAGTACTTGTGTACGTTACTGAAAAATCTAGAGATGAATATAATGATAGTAGAATAATTATAGTATCTGCAAAAATGGACCAGAGCGACCTGGGAAGTTCTACACTCTCAAAGAAGATCGATGTTAGAATATTAGTTTTCATACTAATGTGCTTCGTTCGATGAGTGGGAGTGCCGCGCTGGCAGCCCAAATACCCCATTGGTCCTCTTTCATTTCTCTATTCGTCCCTCATCCATCATTTTTACGGTAGTAGATCCACGCTGATTTCAGCATGAATGGGCCGGATCGTCCGGGGAAGTACTACCCTCTCATAGAAGATCGACTTAAGAGTACTAGTATCCGTACTACTGCGTTTCGTTCGGTGAGTGAGAGCGCCGGAGGCCCAATTTCCCCCCTTTCCTCTTTCCTCACGTCCCTCATTTCCTTCCCCTAACCCCATTCCCAGCCGCCATAGTGAAGGCCACCATATCAGCAGTTTAAAACGATAGCTTTTGGTATAGTGGCCGCCACTTCTGGATTCCACTGACTGCTTACCATCAGGCGGGGTGGAGTCACTTTGGTAGGCTATACTATAAAAAAAAAAAAAAAACCCCATCTCCGTGGTCGGTAACGGCTTAGTTGTGTTTTCTAAGCAATAATATTTCTGCAATTCTTTTAAATAGAACCATCTCTGTTGGTTACCACATACCATCAGATGAACCGTCTGCTTGTTTGCTATCAAAGTAGTCAATCAATCAATCAATCAGTTTATTGTTAAACATAGGTACAAAGGTGTAATATTATTTAGTATATAAAATAATTGGTCTCAAGATAGTCACCGGTTACAACCTAATATCAAACCGCTCGCTCACTATAGGCAATAAAGCGAAACAGTGATTAACCTACTTCACTAAGCAAGCTTAACCTTAATTCGTTATCTAAACACATAACTGCCTTACTAAACAATAAACACTCAAACTTAATGTCAACAACAGACGTTTACTTATTCAGTCATTCCCTGTACGTCCCGAGTCCCCTGGCCTGTCCCCTGGGAGATGGCCTTTATTTGAGTTATGACCTTCTAATGTTTAGAGAGAGAATTGCAAGACGAACAATAATAAGAGGAGATAAACAGGGAATTGCTGACAAACAACATGATGGAATTAGGTTTGTGTTCAATTAGAAATGTTTTGCTTTTGTTTTACATAGTTTGTGTTTAGATTTTATAACTAACTTATAACTTTGTTCTCAGTTGTAACTTTTATTCTTATAATAAAGTTAGTAAGAACACATTGATAGTGACAATAGTTCTCAAAGTTCAAAATAGAACGATCGATAAACGGTAGTAGTGTGAACTGTATATTTTATGGCGCCATAGAAACTGACAGGTCACGGACAAAATGACAGTTACACGGCAAACTTATTCAAATTTCGAACGAAGCGTTGCAGTGCAGTTTTGTTTCATTACAAGGGTGACTAACTATTTGGTAACATTCCGATCGTAGCTTGATCATAGACCTACCGTGAATTTGTCTCTCCGATAACAGTTTAAATATGTATGACAAAGTTTAAGTCTCAGTGCAAATACCAGAGGCGTTGTTCATTTTCTCATATAAATATTTTATGATGTCAACGATAGGACAATTCACGTCTAATGGTATAGCTGTAATGTTCTTCGTTATATGTATATGCAAAAGTTTAACTCATACCGCTTGCCTTTATGGTTCAGTGCTAGTGTTTGTTGCCTTTACCTTTTTGTAGCAATAAGCAAATTGAGGCAGCCTGTAAAACACACATTTTACTTTTTATTTTTTTTCTTCACGACATAAAAACTTGTAATAACATATAGAGTTAAGAGTATTGTCTGCGTCATTTAGCATGCTACTTAAAATCGTCACGTTATTACAAAAAATTGTAATAACGTGACGATTAAAAAGAGTGGCTTGAGTTTCTTGGCAGTTCTGCTCATGGCAACCCTAGGTCAGCAAACTGACTGTAGGTTAATTGGCTGACATTTTGTAATTTTAACGTTCATAAGTAGTTATTTAATTAATCCAAATAAATAAATGTTTTTGACTTTGACTGTGTACAGACTGCCACGCAGAAATCTCTGGTTCAAACTCTAAGTCGGGTAAAATGGTATTGGGCTTCTGTTAAGAAATTCATAGTAATAGCTCAGACTCTGATCCTAAGTGGCCATATTTTTTTACTATTTTGTTCAATTCAATCGATATGAATAAATAAAACCAAATTGCAATGTTTTCAAATAGTACAAAGGTACGCATAATTACAAAAATACTGTAGAATATATTTAATAAAAAATACAATATAAAAAAAACATTTATTTACTTATTTCATCACATTAAGTACACGTATTACATTCTTCTATTAATGATATAGTTACAATACCTATAGGTTGATGCTTCCAGCAAATTCATATAATATTTATATATTAAAAGAAAAATCCACTAATAGTCTTTAATATAATTGTTTTCCACTTTATACACTAATGTAAATATGGCTATTGATATATTGTAGAATATATAGTGGACATTGATATAAGTCTAATTTCTAATACATATTATAATTATAAAGTGGTCGATAACGCATTTCATTGTTCAGAAACAAATTTGTTTGCTTATACAGAATAAGAGAATAAAAAATAAGTATAAATCGTAAATTTTTTTTTTTGTTTGATTTCATGTATTACCAGCGAAAGTCCTATGATAAAAAGAAACAAATATCAAGAAGTGATTTAAAAAAAACTGCTTTGTTTTATAATGTCATAATGGTAGTACAAATATTGTATAAAACCTTAAGTAAATTTTAAATATAAATGTCTTTGAAAACAACAAATAAACAAATGCATAAATATTGAACAATGAAAAAGCGTTTCCAAAAGCTTAATTGTAGGCACTAATTATAAAATATACTTCTAAATTTAATATTACAAATATCTAGAAATGTAGCTCAAAATCTGAATAGTTATATAAATAGGAGAGAGATAGAATTTCTATGCTTTGATATAAATATTAATGTTCCCAAAACCCAATGTTGTTGGTTATTTCCAAAACGTATGAAAAATATATGAATGGAAATGAAGGCGAGGCGGGTTTAAGGTCACGGTCATAAGAATTTATAGAGACATTTCGCGCCAATATATATAACTACACTCTTAAATAAGAGTGTAGTTGTAATATTCACTGTTTTGATTTAGATATTTTTTATGTTTCAGATGAATGTTATTCGTAACGTAGACGTTTTTTAACTCGTAATTTGATTGATACATAAAACTTTATCAAAATACATTTTGGAACAAAATATTTTGTCTTAAAATTAAATCTGAAAATGACACTCGACATTTGCCAGCACCGTTATCGTCACATTGTATCAAACTCGAAATGTCTTCAATGTCACAACGTTTAATGTTCGTGACTTTCGTGCCTTTGTAATGAACAGAATGCTCGAGGCACCACTTTTCTTTTACAAGGAGCAGGCTATATATTGTTGAGAGATTTATCGAGACCGCTTGAACTTGTAACGACAAGGCTGTAACTTGTGAGAACAGAATTTGTTGTATATGTATGTACTTTCAGAGAACTTCAAAATAATTATAATTACAAAAAACCATTGTGTATAGATCTCATCACAATTCTAATAATAATTATACAATATAATTCACGCTAAATATAAATGATAATTTCATTTCACACGTAGGATTAAACAGGAATATTAAATAAGTTCCATCTATGATATAGATAACATAATAAAATATCTAAGGTAAGGATGATATTAATATGTAATGTATATCTTTTCTATACAAAATAACTACAATTTTATCTATGTTCCCAAATCCAGTACTATAGCTTCCTATAATTCTAATAATCTTAAATTACTACTTAACTGCAAGTAAACGATCATTTTCAATGATATATTATAAGTTTGATTTACAGTTAAGTTCTATAAAAGTTTTAATAAATTATAATATAATTTATAATACAATTATACTTTACAAAGGTAACCATTATACAATATTCTCGTTCCGTACTCACTAGAAGAATTCAATTCTATATCGCATTGCTGATAACAATAATTTTTGTTTTTTTTATTATATTTAAGTTATATAAAATCACCGTCAAAAAAATAATAGTCCTGATATTCTTACTTATTTCAGCAAACATTTTGTAAAATAAAATATTAAAAAAATACTATAAAAAGCTTCTTTTTATTTAAATTGGTCTATGGGACAATCACTTATTATTAGGACGAATACAAGGTTATAATAATTTAGGGTTGCTGTACACTACACTCTAATCTGTAACATTAAAATAACAGAATGTTCAAAAATAAAAAAAAATATTTTTCATACCGTTATGAAATCACATAATGAGTAAGTTAACTTTATCTGAAAATTAAATGTGTTTGCTTCTACGTAAAATGGTATCTGTTTATATAGGACTCATTAGCAAAAAGTAAAATGTCATGTTTATGTACCTTATAACGATAACATTGAAGTAAAAATGTATTTAATAATATATTTTCAAGGTCTTAGACAAGTTTGTTATTTTGATTTTGACCTTAACATTGCAAAGAACATTTTTATTCCAAATAAACTATTTTGAATTAAAAGTACATTATCTTATCTTGGTACACAATGTTTTACTTTTAAATATTTTTCATTTTAGATCTTTTTGTTTTTTCATTACGTTGATTACAAACTACAGCCGGTGTATAAATATAGATACGTATAACAATAATACTTTAAACTATTATCAACTTACAGAAAAATAAGTTTTACATATTTTACCCATGATACACATTTGATGACTACAAATTTGTTTTAAAATGTAATTGAAAAAATAGCTTTGTGCGAAAATAAAACGGATTATTGATTAATATTTGTACACTCAATGTTACGTGGTATGTCAATGTGTATATTTCTTGCATTATTAAGGATATTACATATTTATATAATATTACATTACTGTGTAGTGAACAGCATTCCTTATAATCTACGTAGGTACAATAGACAGCATGTTTTCTAACTACCGCTTTCATATTTAATTCCATTCGTTTACCAGTTGTTTCCTTTGCCATATTTACAGAAATCTTTGAATATCTACTATTTGTATACGTATATAGTAAATTTCTATTAGTGTGTATATATATTATGACTTGAGTTAAAGTTTATAAACTATAAAGTATTGTGCTAATACATTTTTGGTTTTAAAATATATATTTTATTTTATTATTTATTAATAGACTTCATGATAACTTTAGTGCTATTTAAAGTGATGTCTAAATTAAATTTATATTCTCAAAGATCGTCATTAGCTGAAATATCAAGAGTATTTTATTTTCTATTGGCATAGTGGCTGGATTGCCAATTTATATATTTGAATATTATAGAAACTGTTTTAGAGATAAATAAAATTAGGATTTTTTTTTTTTTTTTTTTATATTGTAGCCTACCAAAGTGACTCCACCCCGCCTGATGGTAAGCAGTCAGTGGAATCCAGAAGTGGTGGCCACTATACCAATAGCCATCCTCTTAAACTGCTGGTATGGTGGCCTCCACTATGGCGGCTGGGAATGGGGTTAGAGGAAGGGAATGAGGGAGGTGAGGAAAGAGGAAAGGGGGGAAATTGGGCCTCCGGCGCTCTCACTCACCGAACGAAACGCAGTAGTACGGATACTACTACTCTTAAGTCGATCTTCTATGAGAGGGTAGTACTTCCCCGGACGATCCGGCCCATTCATGCTGAAATCAGCGTGGATCTACTACCGTGATGGATGGCTATTTATTTACAGTATTTATTCTGCATTACCAGAGCCATTGGTTTTGTAAATACCTACAAAATGATATAAAACAAGGATTATAAAACGCTCGGCATAAATAATAATGCATGTAGAGGTTTCGATGGTAAAAAGAAACCTGTGGCAAAAAGCCGGTACTTTTGAGTCTTTCTAGGATTTTCATTTTATCTAAAAGCACATTGAATATACATTTATTAGATATTTTTCTTCTATATTTTCTTTTCTATAAAAATATGTTTTCACATAAAATCTCTATTAAAGCCAGTTCCATGCAGTTTTGTAATCGTTTCATATCAATTCTCGAGACATTACGAATTTGTATTTGATTAAAAAACAAATTTAAGCGTATATGAGACTGAAGTAAGAGAGAAGATACAATTTTTAATAATTTTAACCATTTTGACGACATTTATTTTTAATTATACCACACATTTACCTATTTCTAAAAATAAATGTGTGGTATAATAAATATTTATTTATTACTTTAGGTAAAGTATAAATTAATTCAAATTGTATAAGTATCATATAATATTTCGAGAATCAACATTATATATACACTATAATCTGACGACATTTAAATATACAATTTTAAAATACCAATACAAGGTGCACACGTAAGTTCTGTGTAGGTACATTAAGTGTTTTTCGGTATACATTCAAACTACAAAAGCCATATCAGAATGGAACAACTATACATCAGGTATACTATAGCCACCTTTAGCTAGATATGTAATGTTCCATTTAATATAAAATACAAGCTTCGACTTGGTACTGAGTATTATTATATTAATAGAACAATATAAATGGAAAACGTTCAAAAAACCATTTGTTTGAAATATGAATCAATGCTTGCTTTCATACAAATTTGAAATGAAAACATATAAACCTTTGAGCGAAACAAAGCTGAAAGTAAAATTCACCTCTTTTACAATCGCAAGCAATTCTATGCGATCATTCGTTAATTTTCTATTTTAATTTGACCCAGATACACAAATAAAATTTCGCCGAATACTGACAATGGGATTTAACTATAAATACTGAATGATTTATATATTTTTTGAAATGTAAGTCCCATTCTGATTAACTGTATATACTTATAACTATAAGATATGTACTCTACAATATTTAAGCTGATATGATACATCTACATTCAGAATACACCTTATTATTTACAAATATAAAAGCACTATAATACCTAATAAATATTCGTTGTATTATAAACTTCATTATAATTATAGCACATTATTATAACTTAGACAAATTTAAACTATGATATCACAAACTGTGATTTCAAACTAAGCACTAGCAAGTTAACCAAGGCAACACTAATCTCAATTATATTTTACAAATACATATTATGTATCATAAAAAAATCAGAGATAATAGCTTGAATATAACTTATAATATATTTTGCCAGCGATATTTAAATATAACAATAATAAAAGTAATAAATAAGTATGATATATAGGTCACAAGGTTCACCTGTGCCAGCCCTAAATAAATAGTAAACAGCATTGAGCACGGTATAGTCGAAAAGCAGTGACAATCAAGCAACTGGTACCGGCGAGCGCAAACGTCGAACATCATAAGTTTATTTAACTTTGAATCCCTCAAGACCAAGCGATAGTAAATCTCAGAGATTTTCTTCAAAGTTTAAAGCTGGATAAAATTTACCTTTTGTTTGTTAGTGGAACTTTAACATACTGTGGCTTTTGTTTTCTAGTTCGACTTTTGACTCGACAGCAACATATTAGTCCGTAGAAATTCAAAAGTAATATATTTTGTCCGTTGCTTCAAAATGTACATGCTTTTTGCCGTGCGTAGGCAGCACGACTAACAACCATCAGGCTGGATTATTTCTTTTCATATTTTTCAACTTCACTACATCAGAACTTTTCATTTCACTTTTTCTTTCACTTGTAAAATCCCTAGTATTTACACTTCTAACACTTTTGTTAATGTATGTACAACTTGTAGGGATGTCAAAATTTTTACTTATTGGACTCTTTAGTTCGTCATAGTCACTTGGTTCGTTTATTTCTGGAATAGGATTTTTGGTCTTTTGTCCATCTGCGTCCCTATCTGCCTGTGTGAGTACTTCCTGAACATGAATAGTTAGTTCAGGACGTACAACCTGGGTAAAAGGCAGTAAGGCGCCGGCTACGTCCATGGTATTGTTAATGTTCCTGTGCCACAGCTCCAGCACGACGCTGCGCCGTTGCTACTTGTATCTAGGCGGCCCCAACCACCCACAACCGAACACCTAGTAAACAATACAGAAACTCATAAGCTTTCTAAACGACCATTAAATTATGTTTCGAGCTTACTACAGTCAACAAACTTTTTATACGAAGAAACTAATTTAATTTCTATGATATACAGCAAGACTAAATCTCAATTTCTAAATTTACGTTCTAGGTAACACAAAAACTCTGTTGCCTGTTCTAGGTCCAAATTTATAACTAAACCGTTTTTGCATATGCCATTATCCTTTTTTTTTCTATAATACTTTACATTCAGTTCAAAATGAACTTTAAGTCTAACAGATCAAGTTCTATTTTAGCTTAGCTGAAATAGAATCCTATAAACGACTTTAATTTTTCATGCCTAAATTGAACAGTAGCTTTTTGTATCAGTTTGGATTTATTCTTTTAAGCTGAATACTTCCGTCTTCACAACGCGACAGTGCTATTTGGCTTTTTGGCATTTTGCATGTTTAATACTTTACCGCATTTCAAATGTTTAATTTTCTCGTAGTTTTTTAGTGATACCCAGTGACCTTTTAGTGACACCTCACCTTTTACCGTAAATGTCATCAGAGATTTAACAGACAAAACACCAAGGAACAATATAGGAATATCGAAAATAGAAAAAAAGAAAAATTATGGTGTTGATGTTTTGTGTTCATAATGATGTCCTATGTAATAAAATTGTTAATTAGTAAATGAATAAAAACCAGCGTCAATTTCATATGCTGAATTTTACGTTACTGTGATCACCAACCAACCCACTAAGTGTCGGAACTATGTCTTTCTAGTTAAAAAAGATCTGTTTCCAGGACAGGATAAGACTATTGCGGAGACAGCCTCTACTATTACTAGCTAAAGGTAATATACCAGACCTGACAAATGACGAGCGCCAGCAGTAAGAGTAGCAGCATAGAGATCAGGCCCCAGACGACTCCAAGTTGCGTCAACGCAAACACATACAGCGTCTTGTGACACCACTGGTTCGGCTCGAACAAGGTCGGAGCGAAATCTGGCCACATGATACCAAGAGTCCAATAATTTCCGAATGCAAACCTGTTACAGAAATAAAAGCTTTAATATTAATGAAACATGATTGAAAGTTAGCTGCCAAAAATTATAGTGTATTCTTCTTATGGTGCCTCTTCAACTAGTAGAGATTGGCAGTCAGCTCTGCATATTTGTCTCTGTCCTTTCCAAGGCGGAAGAACTCGGCGGCACTTGAAATTCCCGTCAATTTACGGCTTTTCCGCAACCAAGACAAGCCAGTTAAAGTGTTATGATTTCATTCATTTCAGAACACATACTTAATCAATCGCATATCAAATCCAAGTAGAGGAGAAGGCCTAAAGATTTGGTGAGTGACAAACTAGTTTTGGAACTATTCTCCGAATGTTATAAATCTACAAAATTAAATTTTTAGCCTCGCGTGGAACCCACAACTTTTTGTGGCAATCACTTTCGGTTTAAAGAACTTTATTTACATTCAGACAATTTTTCCCTTACATGAAAATAACAAAAAACATTTTTTATCTCTTAGATACCTAGGTACATATTTCTTTATTCTTTAGTACTTTCTGCTAAATTGTTAAACTGCCAATTGGGTGACCTTGTGTCTAACCTAATTTGATTGAGAAAGATGAAGCCATAGTTTGTTAACATCATATACAAAAGAACAATACTGTACTAATCTGCTTGAAGACTAATTATGAAGGTTGAAGTTGATAATATTAACCATTAAGGCCTCGGTTTCGCCTGAGTAGCATAATGTTTGTACCAACGTTTTATACTTATAACCGAAAGTGAAAAAAAAAACAATTTAAATAAAGTTTAAAGTTTAAGTTTTAAGATTTTATCATACAATTAAATAATTCAATTCAGCATAGAGATAAAACGGTCAGTTATTTCGATCAAAGTTATAGAATTATACATAAAACATGAAAGAAAAATGTATGCTAAGTGGACTCGGAAAATTGTCCAATTAATAACCAATGGACTTAACTATACGAAGACTTGATATATTTTATTTACTTCTTTTGAAGCTTTTTGTATAATTTAGTGGAATATTTTAACTACTATCCAATTTAAACGCAATCATTCACTGCGCTACCAAAGCAGTTATATTGGGAAGTACTTATAGGCAATTAAATAAATTTAATTTAATCTCTCTGCCCATTAGACAAAATAATGTTTACCGAGGTAATATAAAAGCATTTATTGATGGAATTAGAGGCTGCAATGTTTTTTTACTCTGAGATGAAACTGAAGTTAACAGCTCGATATTGATGACGTCACAGAGAACCCTTAGGACCTTAACTGTTTCAGTGTTCAATGTGTGTAAACTATGTGTAGTTACACACACATTACACACACTAACACTACTTCCGAGGCAGCCTAAGGTGGCCTAACATGTTGAGTTCTAGTGTACTCGATTTTACAGATAAATATTATTGTGTGATTTTAAATTGTTTTAACAGCCAGGTCAGACGACCTGAATAAATTGCGAGTGTAGACATATGGCTGATCGAATGTTATGTCTTAAGAGCCGGCATAGCTTTATAAAAGAAGTGGCTGCTTTAAACACAAATGCTGCTGAATCCAGGCTAAAACTCTGGAAAGAGAGATACCCCACAGCATCACATATACCGCTGTCAGAGGGCCTTCCACCTGGCAATGATATTGCTTGACTGACAAGAAAGTCATTGAACAGGCTCCGAACTCAAGTCGGCGGAAGTAAAGAGAACATGAACCAATGGGTTTTTATCTCAGAAATAGCTTGCTTGTGTGTTGTCTCTTCCCAGACCATGGCACATTTATTGTCCTGTCCTGCGTGCCCTGTCATCTGTACACGCATGGAACTGTACAACGCTACAGATAACGCACTGTTAGTAGCAGCGTATTGGTCTTCACAGATTTAACTCGCCCGTGTCGTTGAGCTAAGAAGAATGTTATGGTGTAAATTGGAAAAGGTTAAATTCAGTAGAGGTTTGCGAAAGTACTCCATTTAATAGTTAAACTATCGAAGTCGATATCCACTCTAGAGTCAATTAAGTTAAGAAAATAGTAGTTCTTAAACAAATGTTATTTATTTGCCGTGACCCGTAACACAATTCACTGCGAACTATTCAAACAAAATAACAATGTTATGTCAACTACTTGTAGTTGCTGTAGGTATCTATAAAGGTGTTTCTTTACTGAAGCATACGTGTATCTTGGGAAAGTTTTATGCATCAGGGTGTCAGACAACTAAAAAACTGCGAAGAGTTATGTATAACAAGATGCGCTTTACGCCTTCGCCCACGCGAAAAACTGGATGTGTTTAATTAATATAATTTGGGAACCAGATTGATTTTGGAATAAAAATAACCGGTACCTAATTTATGTACATATTACCTTTCATTAAAATCGGTTTAGCCGTTTAGGCGCTCAGTGGTAACAAACACACAGTATGATAATAGGATTTACGTCACAAATTGTCTACAGCATTATTAGTTAATTAATCACTTGTAATGAACGTAATCACAAAAATAAGGAGAAAGATAATTATTTCTCTCTATATAAAACACACATACACACAGGGTCCTATATCACAGAAGGGTTTATAACAATGTTCCGGTCACAAATACACACATAGTCAAACAAAGTTTTGCCCAAGTAAGATTGCACCACTAATGTTACTAATACAAATTTGAAAAATATGAATTATAAGGTGAACTTTAGGATCGTGAGAAAATCTGTTCTTTAACAGTAATAGTACACAAAATAATCTCAAGAAGGTCTCTGGCTTTATAAACGCCCACAACAATGAACACGCCTCACGGCTCATACTCTAAACGCAATTAGTTTGCAACTATTCACGCCTTTACCACAACGAAAATGCAAA
Source organism: Parascotia fuliginaria (assembly GCA_963082885.1). Taxonomy (NCBI): domain Eukaryota; kingdom Metazoa; phylum Arthropoda; class Insecta; order Lepidoptera; family Erebidae; genus Parascotia; species Parascotia fuliginaria. The sequence goes on along the minus strand of OY720180.1, from coordinate 1,270,957 downwards.
CTAGTATTTCAAAACTAGACCAAGTTATCATTGTTTGCAATATTGTAAGACCGTTATTATAGATTGAAGTTTCGTGATATATAGTGGAACTACTATTGATTGCTATTGAGTTATTTAACCAATAGCTTTATTACGAAGTACGTATTTTACAAAGTGAACAGCGCGCCTAGTGTTTATTTTTAAAACTAATTTTAATACTTGATTACCTATCTAATTTCTGTCATTTATTAAAGTACCTGTAACTTTAAAATCAATATTTAATGAACTGATTTACTCATTTTTTATTGAAATGCTTCTCAAAACATTTTTATGGTAGATCCATATAGACTTGACTGCGCTGAATAGACATGGTAAACATAGCAAAATTATATTACAAATAACTTAAAATAATAGTATAGGTATCAGATCTATACAAAAATATTTTATTCCAATCGGCAGAATCAGGAAATTATCTGACAAAAATTGTGTTGTAGTAATGAAGGTTGCAGAAGTTATTAAAGCCAAAGATAACGTAATACACCCACTACTAAAGCCTGTTCTAGATAAGGATACTCACCAAGCAAGTAAGAACCCCGTCAGCATATACGCTAGGATCCTCTCAGGAACGCTCGCTGAGGAGTTGGAGCTCCGACTGGCGAGCTGTGTCCAAAGCAACCAACAGATACCAATCCCACCGGCAGCTCCCCCTACTACCATATAGACTGGGATCCGAGGTTCGGCTGGACAGTCTCTGATGTAATGGACACCTGGCAACAGAACATATTTTACTGGTTATTGAAAAATAAGTTAGAATTACTGGCAGTTATAGTCGCGTTTTTCATTTTACGTGTTATTATGAAGATTTAAGAAACTTACCTACAGTTTCTGAAAGACTGATCAACGAAAAATTTACTAATCATGTTTTTAGGTGCTTTACTTAAGATTTAACAGGTGATTAGTTAATTATTCGTTGATCAGCCTTTCAGAAACTGAGGGTTAATGTTTGAGTGCTAATGCACTCATACATTCTTCAAACCTTTGATCATCTGATCTCAATTGACCAGCAGCATCATTATACTACTTAGTAGAGTTGTAAAAACTTCGGTCTTCGGTACGGTAAAGGTACTTTCCTAAATTGGCTGCTCGAATTCAAATTGGAAGTTTATTAAGAAAAATTTAAATAAGAAAAGTAATCTTTAGACTTGTATCCTCAAGTAAGATTAACACCAATATATTTCTTCTGCGTCTATTGCACGTACAGTCACGATAGACATTATATTGCCTCAATGTACGGATGTAACCGTCAGATAATAATTGTTCTCGACCTAATTTCCGTGGGCGATAGCACCGAACAGGATTACAAGTGTGCACACCGGATTACCGGCCGATACGTTGATTAAAAGCCACCTGACTGAACAAATATTTACCACTACCAATCGATTCTACGCCTCACTGTTTTTTATTCGAGTTTATTGCTACACCGAATAAGGTTAAGTTGGTATAAAAAATTAAGGTTGGTTTTGGCTCGGATAAAAAGTATTTTTTATTAGTCCTGATAGATGTTTGTTGGGGTTTCGGTGGTTTTTGGGGTCAGAAACAAATGTGGAGTTAGGGCATTATAATATGTTTTGTTGTATTAAAATATTATGTTTTGTAAGAAATGGTCTGTGGCAGTTCTTGTAAAAAGTTTGCGAATTTAATCAAGACTCTAACATGTAACATTTCGTTTTTTAGATAAGTTTTTACGCAAATCCGTCATATTCCGAATATTTATAAAATGTCTTGAATCTGATGCGTGCACAAAATACATTTATTCTATTTATTACATAAATAGGAAGTGAGAAGTTTGTTTGTTTGAACGCGCTAATATATGAAACTACCCGTATGATAGTTTCATAGATTTGAATAATTCTTTTTGCGTATGATAGTCCAGTTAATGAGGAAAGATAAGGCTATGTAACAATATGCTACTGGTGACGAAAGCAAAGCAGTAAACAAAGACGCGGGTGGAACCACGCCGCGGGCAGCTATAGTAAATAAAATAAGTATATTTAATTTACTAAACGATATAGTTATTAAGGCAATTCCTACTTATTCAACCTACTCATTGGTACAAAGACTACAAAAATTGCTTTAAAACTCGTATGAATAAAATGGCACGTAAAAGATGAGACATTATGAAATTTCATATTTAAATATTTAACATATTAAGTTGTAAAGTACTTCTAAAATTGAGTTGCAAACCTGGAGACTGGAGATTATAAACATAACTTGTTTTTCAAAGCAAGAAGATACCAGCATGTATTTGGAATGGTGTCCGCCACTTCTGGATTCCACTGACTGCTTACCATCACTTTGATAGGCTAATTAAAAAAAATCTTCTGCAAAAAGCGATGATAAGAAAATACAACCAAGCCGTTGCTTACCATGAAAGAAGAGAATAATTAACGAGAAGGAAAGAAATTTTAAGAGAAGAAGACAAGAAGAATTGATAAGTATGAATACTACAACTACATAAACAATGAGAAGGTAGATTATGCTTCGGTCGTTCAACCCATTCATATGGAAACCAGCAAGGACCTATTGTCATAATTTTCATCTATTTACAATTAGAATATTATATTATACTATCATATAAGCGAAAGAGCTTGTTCGTTTGTTTGAAAGCGCTTATCTCTAGAATTACCAGTCGTATTTGAAAAAATATTTTTGCGTATGATAGCCCAGTTCTCGAGGAAGGTTATAAGCTATGTAACATCACGCTACTGGCGATGGAGCGCAGCAGTAAGCAAAGACGTGGGTGAAACCGCGCCGCGGAAAGCTGGTTTAGAATATTATCTTACAACAGTTGTACACAATAGTATCGTTTCAACTGAGCGATACCGTTTATAACACTACACAATTAAAGCGACGCGATCAGTTGAATAATATTAATTAATAAATGAATATTCATGATGCTGTTGAGTATTGAGATTGTATCTCGTATTTTATTACTAGACCCTAGTTTATGGAGGTAGATCATATTTTATGTAAGAGCCGTCTTGATAATAGATAAAGGAAAGGCCATAGTCATTTCGTCCTTGAGTATTGCATGCTACTTGAAACTGTAACCTACAAAAATTGTAATAACCTGGCGATTAAAAAGAGTGGCCCGAGTTTCTTGTCAGTTCTTCTCATGGCTCTACTTCGTCAGCGAACTGGCCGTAGGTTAATTTGCTGACATTTTGTAAACTTTGACGTTCATAAGTGTTAATTTAATTGATTGACTGCCTCTGTGGTTCGGTGGTACTGTGTATGGACTGCCACGCAGAGGTCGCGGGTTCGATTCCCGCTCAGTGCAAATATTTGTGTGCATGAACATGTCTATTTGCATTGGTCTGGGTGTTTCTATGTATAATATGTATGTATTTCCAAAAAAAAAAGTATTTAAGTATGTATATCCGCATTCTAGAACCCATAACACAAGCATATAATATAATATGCTTACTTTGGGTCTAGATGGCGTTGTGTGTAGTTGTTGAAATATTATATATTATATATTAATTAACCTATGAATAAACATATTTAATTTCATTTCATTTCATTTCAGTTTTTTTGACAAAATATCATTAGGGACAATTTTTTTTAAATCTGCCAGTATTCTCAGTACAATCTCGTTTATAAGAGGCGAGTAGTTTTAGCTCCTCGTCCGTATTTAAAGACTATGTAATATAATGTATGGAAATGTAGTCAACAAAAAATAGCGATCAAAAATTAATACATCAAAGGAAGAAAAAAAAAGGAGGAAAACTCATACAGGATCGGCTATATTTTCTTATAAGAAATGACTGTACTATTGTGACTGGTATGAAACAATCACTAAGAACATTATAACCAAAAAGCCCATCTCCCATAGATATTTCCTCGTATTTGTGAGCGCCATTTTCGCTTTTACTCAGTAATTTAATTATCGCGGCATCCTCGCTGAACTTATCAGATATGTCAAGTCTCACGCCTTATCTTTACGATAGTACCGGGTATCGCCTTATTTTCATTCAAAGAAAAAAAAAACGTTAAAGTGAACATTCTTTCTTCTGTTAATTTGCTACAATTGCAGAGTTTCAAATTGGGTTTTATAAATCTAAAATATTGTTTTATTAAATAGAAGAAGATAAATCGGCGAACATGAAACATTATAATTGAAATTATATTAAATCGTAAACATAAGATTTGTATGTTTCAGTCGGGTTTATGGGCGGTAAAAAATGTATGTAGTTGACATAAGCTAACGCCAACATTGTCGTTAGCTTATGTCAATCCCATACATTTTTTAATCTATTCTATGAATAGAATAGAAATCTATGCCACTTGTCTAGGGGCTCTGACGTTTCTAACGTAGTTCTGTCAATTTCTACTTATACAAACTTACAAATAAACAAACCTTCGCACAGTTAGTAAACACAATAATAATTTTAATTCTATCAAAATACTTTATTTATGTCAAGTTTAATAACAAAATACAGAGAATAGTTTTAGTATAAAACAAAATAAAATCTTTAAAACGTCTACAAGCTTAGAGAATGAAATATGTGGAAACTCTAAACAATTTCGTGGACGAAAATCCTAGCTGAGTCTAGAGATAAGCGCTTGATATATGGTCCAACAATGTACATCATTGTAATCTTGGTAAAGCAGACAATATGGTGACTATTTATGGTAAAAGAAACCTTGAAGAAATAAACCTTGTTATCGCAGACATTAGGCTAGGGTTACTCTGGCATATAATCCGCCGGTATTCGGTATTCATAATATTAAATACTATAGTAACGTCGACGCTTCTGTGATACTATATACGGACTGCAGCGAAATGATATTGAAAAAAGAGTGTGTGTACTCATGTACGCACGTAAGAAGTTATACTTCTTTAGCGTAACAATCCAAAAATACCAAATAATAACACAACGTATACATACATAACAGTTAACCTCAAATCTATAAATGCACTTAAAACAGTATATTAAAACCACTTTTACCACTAATATTCAAAATAAATATTTTTACTGATAAATGATCAATAAAAAATATCTATCACCGTCATAAATATAATTGAATTGATATAAACGCCAATATATTTTTTATTTATTCACCCTGATTATTTGTACTGATACGACACACATAGGTTCGCAACTAACATCAGGGTGTAAAAGGTTCGCAACTAACTTCAGTGTGTTGCTTTTTTCTGTCAGCGTGCGCGCGCATCGTAAAAATTCATTCTCATCATTTTTCCCAATTGCGGCAAAAGAAGTATAACTTCAAAATTAACAGCCCAAAATCTAAAATTGTGGCAAAACGTGAGTGTTATGTATATTCGTACGCGCGAAAAAAAGTCTAACACTATTTATGATATGATAAAATTCCTATTGATATTTGTACTGTTTGCAGACTCCTCACAAGGTTGAGCGACGACCTGCTACTGGGTGGCGGGCAATCGATGGATGAAGGCGGCTGATAAGTCGATTTCTAACGGTCCAGAGAAGTGACCTCACCGCTCACTTATTGGTGCTTAGCCAAACGAATATCGATCAAAACATTCGGATGGTTGGAGGAAAATCATAGAGCACGTTACACATATCATGAAACAATACAACCTTCTGTCAAAAACAAAAGAACTTGATTTCGGCATACCACTATCGAAATTTAAAACCACACTCAAAATTGCCATTAACTAAACTCAAAACTCAATTTTTATTTATTTTTATTACTTATATAGTTTCCTATAAGAGTTAATTATCTAATAATATATTTTTTTTAATAATTTTTATTTATTAAAATATGTTCAATTTCTGTTAGTAATATTTTATGTAATACATAGATTTAATTAATTATTAATTGTTACCAATATTTGCACGATGTGGTCTCCTCTAATTGAAGGAGTACATTGAAATGTATTTGTGTCCTATTTACTTTTAAGTTACAATTGTGTACAACCTTTGTTGGAGATCCTTAAATATAAATAAATAAACAGGCAATTGACACTTACGTACTTATGTAGTACATCGTTAAAGAGATATACGAACTTTTTTCTTTTATGTAACATTAAGATAAATCTAGTTTTTTTATACGACTAATGTGACAAACAAGCATACGGCCCGCCTGCTGGTAAGCAGTTACCGTAGCCTATGGACGCTTGCAACACCAGGAGTATCACTAGTAAGTATCCTTTTTTTAAAAACTCCATGATGTAGTCTCTCGGGGAAACCTCGACGAGGAGCTCACTTCACTACCTTTTCGTACAAAGAAGAAAATTAAAAGAGGATTTAAGGTGTGAGGATGAACTTCCAGCCTATGGCGGGAGGTGCGAAGATAAAAGTGGTCGTATGCACAATCCTCAACCATTTTTCAGCACATTGTACAGTGGCGGTAGAATACACATAAGGAGGTAATGTCTCTCCTTAAAGCTTAAGTAATCTTCGCAGTAATATCTTTTTGATATATTTTTACTAGAAGAAAAAATACAAAATTTTTAAGACCTAATTTGTAGGATAGACCAACTGGCTACATTACTCTTGAAGGATTTTTATAACCTTTCTATTAAAAGAATAATATAGAAAACTCTTGTAGTGTCTTACACCACTAATTTAATAGAATTATAAGCTTTTTTACTTTTTAATTTTTCTTTACAACATAGAAAGCTGTAAGTAATTAAGTATCTATAGAGTTAAGTGTATTGCCTGCGTCACTTTGCATGCTACTTGAAACTGTAACTTACAAAAATTGTAATAACCTGGCGATTAAAAAGAGTGGCCTGAGTTTCTTGCCAGTTCTTCTCATAGCTCAACTTCGTCAGCGAACTGGCTGTAGGTTCATTTGCTGACATTTTGTAAACTTTGACGTTCATAAGTGTTAATTTAATTAACCTATATGAATAAACATATTTCATTTCATTTCATTTCATTTCAAGGATATAATGTAAGGTATATAAGATTGCTATTAAATATTTACTCTTTGTAAATATACAACAGACTACCCGCGTGTGGCTGGCGAAATAAATGAGAATACAGGTACGACCACGTTTTGATAACATGAGTAAGTTGACTGCACCCGTATTGTCCTTAACAAACTTAATTTCAAGAGATTATTATTATTACGTTTTTATAGGTTTGTTGATATACATTTATAAAGTTTCGGTGTGAAGACGCTGTTAATTGAGTTCAACAGCTGATGCTAATAAATATGTTATATTTAATTGCACTGTCACATTTTTGTAACAATCTGTATAAACTACAATATTTTTGTTAAATAAATTATTCGTATTCATATTCATATATTATCGGTCAATGTAAAACCTGAACAATAAAACTTGTAGGCAATTGTTTATTGACTAAATTTTTATCTTATTCATGAGAGAAGTAATATGTTGCCATAGCTACCCTTAGCACACAGGTCGCTCACTGGCATTAAGTTAACTTTAGTTTGCAATAACGCTGCTGTCTGCTTAGTCGTTTCTTACAACACCCACGGGTAAAAAGAGGATGGTTATACTTTAAATTTAAGACAAAAACAATAATAAAACTTACCCATTATAAGCATGATAACAGGTAGCGTCGACAGGCAGGCGAGGAATACTGTCATCACAACTGAAACAAAGTAAGTAGTTTAGCCATCTATTAAGTTACATCCCAAAAAAAGTTAAAAATAATGTCGTTGTTTTCCGTTAATTACTTTTAGACGACGCCACGGCTTTTTATACAGTACTAGCTGTCCCACATCTTCGCCGGCGCGTAAAATCAGCGCCTAAACGGCCGAACCGGATAAATAGTAGCCTATGTCCTTCTCTGGCACCGAACCTATCTAGGTACATACCAATTTTCATCGAAATCGGTTCGGCTGTTTAGGCGCTGAGTGGTAACAAACACACACACAAACTATCGCATTTATAACATTAATAGTATTAATAGGATTAACAATCATTTAAAGCATTTTTTGGCAAGGTTTACAAGTTTAATACATGCATATTACCTATAGCTGAGAAAAACCGAGAACCGAGATTTGTGATCATATCTTAAAACGCATAGCAGCACCAACTTGCGAAGCAGTTTCAAAATAGGTAGTTTCATAATAATAGTTGAATTCAATTATAACAATACAAAACCCAAAACTTCCACAAAGTATGTCCCACAGACGTTCCTTATTGTCTCTGGAGCTAATTCAAGCCTATTTGTAGACCAAAATTGATATTACATAACTTGTTCAAACTACCAGTACATTAAAATAACTTTATCAATGCCTGTTTTAATAACGACGTAAATAAATTAGATTAGTTTTGGAAAAACGTGTATTAATTTAGATGTCTTAAGGGTGTTTATACTGTAACTTATGTGATGCATTTTATATTGCATAGTGAACAAATTGAAACGAAAATTTCTACAATACTATACTTCTAGACCACGAACTAAAAGTAAGAGCAGTGTTGGAAATCCACCATAGACAAAATACACTGAATAAAAAAATCCAGTTAAAAGTTTTTTACGGTAGTAGATCTACGCTGGTTTCAGCTTGAATGAGCCGGATCGACCGAAGAAGTACTACCCTCTCATAGAAGATCGACGGAAGAATATTGGTTTTCATACTAATGTGTTTTGCTCGGTGAGTGAGAGCGCCTGTAGCCCAATTACCCCCTCGGTCCTCTTTTGTTTCCCTTTTCCTTCCTCATACCCTTCTACGTGGTCGAAAACGGCTTGGTTGTGTTTTCTAAGCATTATTACTTCTGCGATGCTTGGAAAACACAGCCATCTCTATAGGTTACGGTTACCACTTACCATCAGGTGGGGCCGTATGCTTGTTTGCCACCAAAGTTGTATAAACTAAACCGCCTGTTATTTTTTTCGGAAATTAATAGATGATGTTATTTTCCTATGTTAAATAATGGAATGCTTTTCTAAGATTGTGTTGATATCGATACTAAATTATAAATGCGCGAAAGTAACTCTGTCTGTCTGTCTGTCTGTTACGCTTTCACTCCTAAACCACTGAATATAGATATATACTTAGACCTTGGGAACCAACATAGGCTATATTTTGTTGCAAAAAAATGGCTTGAAGGGTTTAAAATAGGGGATGAAAGTTTGTATAAAAAATCGTCACTATTTCCTATTAATATTATAAATGCGAAAGTTTGTGTGTGTGTATATCCGTGAAACGCAGCTAGTAAGTAATATATTATGCGATATAACCGACATTCACGTGAATGGAGTCACAGGCAACAGCTAGTACATAATATTTCGTATTAAGTTATGCCATGCCTTTACCCTGTTAGAAAACTTTTTGTAATTGTTTTGTAGTTTCCTGTTAGCGGCCAGACCTGTTCGAGAAAGAAAGCCTTATTCGGCCTTGACACGAAATCCGTTCTTAACCGACGTCGGCTACCTGTAGTCTATTTATTTGTCAAATTTCAGAGACGTGAGTAGGTATTTTTTAAGATTTCGTCTTTAAGTTCATATTCCACCTGACTAAATTCAGACGTCTAGGAACGCATCTAACTCATGTAGGAAATTCCGTAAGTTCATATTCCACCTGACTAAATTCAGACGTCTAGGAACGCATCTAACTCATCTAGGAAGTTCCTAAATGCTATATCACTTGACTGAATTTAGTTACTGAATCATTTAGACATCTGAATTTAGTCAGGTGGAATAGGCGCTTTAGTACAGACTAAAGACGAAATCTTGTGAATAAACTTTCCCTTTTGTAGATTTGTTTTTCATTTAGTTGTTTTATCATCTTTTGTCTTTCATATGAGTTGCTTTGTCATCTCAAAAGTAGTTTCTTTGAGGGTAATTAGTTCTATACTTACTTAAGGTAGATTTGAGAATAATACGTTTAGATAAATTACACTTAATCTCTAAATAGTGCCTGTCTCTGTGGTTCGGTGGTACTGTGTACGGACTACCACGCAGAGGTCTCGGGTTCGATTTCCGGATCGGGTGAAGTGATATTGGGTTTTTCTGTCAAGAAATTCTCAGTATTAACCCGGAGTCTGGAATTGTGCCCGAAAATGGAAAACGTAAGTGGCAAACACCTCTGCCTACCTCTTCAGGGATAAAAGGCGTGAAGCTACGTATGTATATATCTCTAAATATTATTATGAAGGAAAACTCCGTCAGTCTGTCTGTTTTTGTCTGTTTCTCTGCTTATTTCTTTTGAACCACGCAACGAATTTTAATACTTACAGGTTGCACTATTGTTCAAAGAATATTATGCATTAGCTTGCCATGGCACGGTTTTAACCTCGTCTTTGCGTACTACTCTGCTCCCGTCGCTAGCAGCGTAATGTTACATAGCCTATAACCTTCCTCAAGAATTGGGCTATCATACACAAAAAGAATTTTCAAATCCAACGGATAGTTCCAGAGATTAGCGCGTTCAAAAGAACAAACAAACTCTTCCACTTTATATAACAGTATAGATTACGGTGAGAAAAGTAAAAAAATCGGAGATTTGTAATCATGTTGTAAAACAATTGTTACGTGCAAAGCCAGGGCTGATTGCTAGTGTTTTATAATTTACAAACCATTGTGTGATGAGCATGATCGTTTGTTCTGTGTCTGGGTGTAATTTATCTATAATATGTAAAAAAAATGTATATAAGTAGTATATCAGTTGTTTAGTACCCATAACACAAGCAAATATAATTGCTTAATTTGGGGCTAGATGGCGCTGTGTGAATGTGGTAGAATATTATATTATATTATTTGGTAGCTATCTCTCTTATATTCATGACCAAGGTAATAATTACTTATTTAGTTAACTACTTAAATACTTTGAAGACAATCTCGTGTGATCACAAAAAAAATATTCTCAGACAAAATTCATAAGTAATACGCAGATACATTTATTTTATACACATTATGTTGAAAATATTAGAGGGCTTAAGTCTCATGAGAGGCAACCTCGGAATTTAGTTAGTTAGTTTTAAATTTTTATCATTTAATTATTTAACATTTTAGAAATAAGTGAATGCTGTATAGTAAGTAAATATTACATTTGATACTTATGTTGCTTTATTTTCATAGTAAAATTACTTTTTATACAGCTTTCATCTAATTCTAAAATGCTAACAGAACATATTTTTAAAATATACTTAGATAATATTAAATGATAAAAATTGAAAATCACGAACTAAGACACTAAATTGCGACGTTTCCACTCATGGCGCGTAAACGCTCTTAATTACGAGACGTTTTTCTTTACTTTTTTTAAAAAGTTATAAAACTTTGGTGGCAAACAAACATAAGACCCACCGTAAAAAAATTGCATACATAATACTTAGAAAACACAACCAAGCCGTTGCCGATCATATAGGGAGAATAGAAAAAAATAAGACGTTTATTCTAAACGTTCTATAATGATAATATCTTTAAACTCACTAGTTCTATTCATGATCTTCGCAGCTCTGCACACGAAGTCCACGGTCCCCGAAGCTTCCATGTTCGCGTCTTTTAGTTGGTAAGCGACAGAGCCGTAGGTAGTAAGGCCCATGCCGAGGCCGAGGCCACGGCTGTCGCTGTACTTGGCCTGTTCTCCACATAGCCTGCGTTGTTCGTCTCCGGAGACCTAGTGAAGAGAAAACAGGTTGTATTAATTCATCATTAGTTTATGGCAGTTCAACAGAAGGTTTAGATGTAATCTTAAACAGAAGGCTATAGGTATCTGCTGTAAGCGTGGTACGCCATAATGTTTGGCGGGCGGTACTTGTTATTTTTAGTTAGCATGGTTGAGAAAAGGTCTAATTACATATTGACTACCTCTGTGGTTCGGTGGTACTGTGTGGAGACTGCCACGCAGAGGTCGCGCGTTCGATTCCTGGTCAGTGCAAATATTTGTGTACATGAACATGAATATTTGCATTAGTCTGGGTGTTTCTATGTATAATAATAATATGTATGTATTTACAAACAAAAAGCATTTATTTATCTGCATTCTAGAACCCATAAAACAAGCTACAATATGCTTACTTTAGGTCTAGATGGCGTTGTTACACAAAACGTCATTGATGTGATATTATTATATTTTAAATTGGAAACTTAATACAGTTATCATGCAGTATGAAAATATGCCTTTGCTGCAGTGGAACATTAAAAGACTGGTATTATAATTATCATTAATAGGCTTGAGCACTGCATACGCCGACGACACAAATACATAATTTATCTTATAAAGATTGAACCCAACAACACTCGGTGTTTTGTTCTAAACTGTACCTACATAGATAGGTGGTAGTACCAAACGTGTAACCTTTTCTTACTTCTTAAAAGTTAATTCGTTGAATAGATCTGATAACAAGCCAAATATTTAAAAAAAAGGATAAGCCCGTCTGCCTAAAACAAACTCAAAAGAAAGAATCCTTTTTTTTGTGCCGACGCTACATTTAAATTTTACACCCTCTTATAATTAATACGAATTTAATGACATCTCATTGTTATAATCCATCAAGCCCTTTAGGCTGTAGAGCGTGCCAAAGAAACAGACATACATACCCACTTATATACATACATACATACATACATACGTTTGAAAAACATTACCTTTCTTGACTTCGGCAAACGGCCAAAAATGTAACAAAAGACAAAATTGTTCGAAACTATTTTTTTTTTACATTAGCCTACCAAAGTGACTCTATCCCGTGTGCTGGTAAGCAGCCAGTGGAATTCAGAAGTGGTGGCCACCATACCAAAAGCCATCGTATTAAACTGCTGGTATGGTGGCCTCCACTATGGCGACTGGGAATGGGGTCAGGGGAAGAGAACGAGTGAGGAGAGGAAAGAGGAAAGGGAGGAAATTGGGCTTCCGGCGCTCTCACTCACCGAACGAAACGCAGTAGCACGGATACTAGTACTCTTACGTCGATCTTCTATGAGAGGGTAGTACTTCCCCGGACGATCTGGCCCTTTCATGCTGAAACCAGCGTGGATCTACTACCGACAGTAGTAGACTATTTTATTTAAATGCAGTTTAGCAGCAGTAAACTTTAGGGTACATTAGAACCAAAAGCAATTCTTACATGTCCAAAAACCTAAAAATTCTTAACTTTATTTCCACGGTCAATACGTACTGTATTTAGACGAACCCCGAACATTTCAAGATGTCTACACGGAAAGGCAGACGTCTAACAAGAACCTTGTTTATTACTCTTTAAGCCTTGGGCCTTAAAAACTTTTTACTGATACGAAACATTGTATCATTCCACAAACCGCAATTCAAAAAGAAAAGGAAAATTTAACCTACTCTACATTAATATTAGAATTAAATTCATTAAATTCATTAATTTTACTTGTTCCCTTTTAAAGTCGAGAACATTTTTATCTGTTGTGAAAATGTTTTCTTTTTGTTATTTTTAACTTAATTTATTGCGTTTATATTTTGTGTCTTGAAAATTCTTTGTTTGACAGTGTCAGGACTTTGAGAAAATAACCACGATTAATAAACTCATAAAAAACTTGTACCAGGTTTTACCCGTGCCTACATTTGTCATTCAGAGATCCTTTGCCATTTTTCTTTTGACCTTTGAAGGGTATTTCGACAGTTTCAATATAATTGCAACAACCGCAGCTTTCTACTCGTAAAGTATTGTTAAGGTTTCACTCGCGTCTTTGCTTACTGTTCTGCTCCCGTCGCCAGTAGCGTGATGTTACATAGCCTATAACCTTCGGGCTATCATACGCAAAAAGAATTTTCAAATCCGACTGGTATTTCTAGAGATTAGCGCGTTCAATTGTTTATATATATTATATAAAACGCGAGAGTTTGTTTGTACAAACTCTCGCGTTTTATATAATAGTTAATAATAATAATAATATTCTACCACATGCACACAGCGCCATTTAGCCCCACATTAAGCAATTATATTTGCTTGTGTTATGAGTACTAAACAACTGATATACTACTTATATACTTTTTTTTTTTTGTAAATACATACATATTATAGTTAGATTGTCTTAATAAATTTGAAAGCTTTAATTAATCGCTAAATAAAAAAACCTTATGCTTTTGCAAACAATATGTTCGTACGTAGTTAGTGTTGTGTTCTCACTGGTGAGTAGTGGTTTTTGGCACTGCTCTGAAAAACACTGTTTTTCTTTATAGCGGCTGTGGCAGAGTTGATTCAATTTGTTTTATTTTATTTACAGAATGTATTAAGGCCATTATTCAACGTACGATATATACATAAAAAAAAAATAGCTTTATCTAACGACTTCTGAACTGGTCTTCTAACAGTGTTTTCCACGTATTTCAGTAATATGTAAAATGAGCTTAGTGCATTTACTTTCTAATTTATGACATTAGCTGCTTTTTGGAAAAATACTAGTGATAGATATTTACTTGCCCGATATCAATCCTATATTTTTTGTTTCAATAAAATCATTATTATTCTTTTTATTTATCATTGCACACATTAAATGTCATATGAAAATATACATTTGAAAATATAAAAATAGGTAAAAATATCGCGTACAAGTTTATTATTGTTATTAAAAAAATTATCCTCGTGCAGTAGGCAGGTACCGTTGTATATACATATACGTTATATTATTAATGCAAATACATTCAGTCGCTCTAGTTTGCGATATTCAACCTCAGTTCTAAGGCGGTCTCAGTAGCTTATTGTTTAACCAGAGTCAAAATCAATATTACCCATATACTATCACGCAACAATATACTACTTTAACGGCTTAGTACAGTGTATTGTATCCATATAATACATTATTGAATTATTATATTAAACCACGGAACTGACAAAACAAGTGAATGGAAGTAGACCGAAAAATACCGCACAGCGTTACGTTTTTCACTTCAAAACATCTTCCACCTGGATTTGACGTAGCTTAGCCAACATGGATATCTTTAAATAGACTCTAAGCTCAAGTCGGCCGAAGTAAGAAGTATATTCGACCATAAAATTGCTTTACCACCGTTAGAGTAAAGTCGTTTGCATATCACAAAACAATAATTGCACAATTGCTTGCAATAGCCCCTCAGTACGGTGACAGTTGTCACTGTCATAATGAGTCTTATTGAATTTTAATTGTGATAGACTTTTTTCGTTAAAGTGGTAAAGGAACGGTCGACTATACATGCATAAATATGGCTATAACTTGCAAACAACTTGTCTGTCTCTCTCCTGATCTTGGCTCATTTTATTGTCCTGATTTGCATGTCCTGCTACCTGCACATGTATGGATATTATTGGAAATGTACAATGCTACAGATAATATGCTCTCATTGCCAGCGCATTAGTTCTCAAAAAACAAGCAATATATGTTATTAAAAAACAAAGACCGCCTGCCTAAAACAAAGTAAAAAGGGTAAAGAAAAACCTTTTATTTCTTGTGCTGCTACATTGAAATTTTATGTACCCCATGTCACTTCCACAATCATTACGAATCTTATGACACCTCATACTTTAAAATCCATCAGGCCATTTAGGCTGTAGAGCGTGCCAAAGAAATAGACATACATACTCAGATACATCGAAAAACATTACCCTCCTTGATTGCGTCAATAAGGCAAAAATAGTATGACGAATGTATTCTATTCCTAATTGGATATGTTTCCTACTCACACTATTATTTTGGTGATTCAAACTTCAAAGAAAAAGCCATTTATATAATCATTTTGTCGTCCGTCTGTCTGCCAAGACCCTTCTTCTTGGAAACTAGTGATAGTATTACGTTGAAATAAGTGTCAAATACGTAAATCAATATTTTTTTTAAGTTAAATTTTTGTAAAAATCATGATTCCAACTCAAATATCTTTAAACTGGAGGCCAAACGGCGTATTCTAAAACTAGTTTTCCGCGGCGCGGTTACAACCGCGTCTTTCCTTACTGCTCTGTTCCCGTTGCCAGTAGCGATGTTACATAGCCTATAACCTTCCTCGAGAACTGGGCTATCATACGCAAAAAGAATTTTCAAATCCGACTGGTAGTTACAGAGAATAGCGTGTTTTAACAAACAAACTACCACTTTATATAATAGTGTAGATAGAAGGCGAGCAGGAGAATGAATTAAGTATAAAGCTTGTAAAATCAACAATGATTCAGCAATAATTCTTACGGATTATGACACGTTATTGACCAGCCGCCCTCACTGTTTTCCATTCTGTGCAATTTGCGAACGTTTCTGCATTGCCGAAAAATGTTAGAAACTATGAGTCGTCCATGAGCGACAGTTACCACTTACCATCAAATAGGCTGTTTCGCTCGTCTGCCACTATCGCCAATAAAAAAACAACACTAGTAGTGTTGATATGTATTAGATATTGTTATCAGCATCTTATACGATTGAAAGTCCATCGTGGAATCTAGACCTCTGTCTTAGATTTAACATGGCGAGCAAAATTGTTTTATATTATTGAATGGCTAGTGAGAGAATAAACACCTCTGCCTACCCCTACGGGGTAAAATGAATGAAGCGTGAAGAAACGTAATGATCACAATTACGAATCTCTAATCTCAGCTAAGTATCATAAAAAAAAATAGTGTTCTCACTATCGCGACCTAAGATGCTTTTTCGCATTTAGGAACAAAGAAAATTGGTTTGTCTTTTAGATTTACAAACCAAGACTTTGTAAACGTTATTTGGATAATTTTTTTTTTTATAAATAACTGTTTTTATCAGATTTTTGTTTTGTTATAACATAATAATATTATACTCGTAGGCAGTAGCCTTAAATGTAATGTAAATTTATACAAAGTTTATAAATTCACAGTTATTTTGAAGTAATATGTAAGTAAACTCGATAATTCTGCGAAAATAAAAACTTTTATAATGTCAATTTATATTTTACCTACTATAAATTGCTTAAGTTTCTCCAGACTAAAATAGCGTCGTATAAAAACGAGCAAATTATTAAAATAACACATATTTTAAGATGAAAGATCACAGGTTTCTTGGAACTTGATAAAAATATACATGATTGATAGACGTCGAATAATAAAACTGTATAAGCAAATATTCTGACTTTCTAACTTTTCATACAGCAACCCCAAAGATGACTTGAACAACCTCGTCTAAATGTTATTGACGTGGCCAGCTACTGGAACTAGGCGGGCACTATTTATTTTAATAAGTATTTGTGCTATTAATTCGACTAGAGGAAGAAGAAATTGCTTTATGCACTAACCTATCCATTAAAAATAACATTTCAATTAAAATCCAACGAAATAGTGTACATTATTCTACTAGTCAAGCCCTTTAATTTGATACTCTTAATGAGGGATTTGTGAAAAATAAGTAATCCGCCATTTTGTGGCGGCAGCCATCTTGAACTGATTTTCATTAAACATGCTAAGAACACTCCCGACTTATTCACCTTTTATACGAAAAAAAAAACAATCAAAATCACACACACACAGACACGTCAAACTTATAACACTCCGTCGTTTTTGCTTCCAGAGTGAAAAAAAAAATTAAATGAAATGTGTCAAGTTTCAGTCTTAGACTCGTGTAATGTACAATGCCACTGTCTATAAGACCATTGCTAAGAAAGCCTAAAACGCTTACAACACAACATATTATACATATAAATACAAGTTCCGTTGGACCCGTGTGCCGCCGAGCGTAATCACTCGGCCTGATCGAAGGATTATCCCGTTTGTTGTAGTACCTCACAACTCCCACGTTAAACATACCTGTTACAAATTGATTATATAAAAGTTCCTTTGTAACGTACAAAAGTTTATTTGGCAACTCACTATGCAATTGAGTACCAAAGTGACCCTCGAATTAACTTATATCAAATTTAAAATATGATGTAAGTCATCTGATTTTATTTACTCTTTGCATCTGGAAAATGACATCCTCATTAAAAACACACGCTAGTGGCAGTCTGCTTCATAAACAGACATTTGTTATGTAAAGAAGATAAAGAGTTTTTAATAATGTAATACATGTCCCAGTGATACAGAAACAGTTCTTAACACTTTCCGAGACAGTAAACGTATATGGCCGTGATGACAATAAGATATCCATTGTGTCTACATTAGTGTCCATGAAAGAGTTACATAATTCGCCGAAAGGGCATAGGAAAATTAAAACATTCTCGAATGAAGTTAAATTCACGGTACTAAAAACAGTATCTAAATGTCGTAACAGGCTTATCAAAAACGCACAAATTGCATTGCATTGGATATACCTATGTACTTTTATCAAATGAATCATCATCATTAGAATAACGTTCTCAGCTGGACATAGGCCTCTCCCACTTTTCGCCAGCTTGGCCAGTCTTGAGCCACCCTCATCCATCAGTTTCCCGTCAGCGCAGATCGAATCAATATCTCTTATGAAATATTACTTTTATATACTAGCTAGCTTTCCGCAACGCGGTTTCATCCGCGTTTTTGCTTACTGCTCTACTCCCTTCATCAGTAGCGTGATGTTACATAGCCTATAACCTTCTTAGAGAGCTGGGTTATCGCAAAAATAATTTTTCAAATCTGACTGGTAGTTCCAAAGATTATCGCGTTCAAACAAACAAACTTTTCCGCTTTATATAATATAAGCATTATTAATTCAATGAAAAATGTATAAACTCCCAATGGAATTTTCCATAATATCACTTTGGTAAAATGTAGGAATATAATATGTAAGTAAATATACCTATTATTCCTCCGTATTCGTAAAGTGTTTTTAATAATTTTGTATACGAATAAACAGATTATTGTTCATACATGTTAGTAATAAATTTCAATATATAAATTGTAATAATTGTTAAATGTTTATGTTATAAAGAAAGAAAAAAATGTGTACTCATGTACGCACGTAAGAAGTTATACTTCTTTAGCGTAACAATCCAAGAATACCAAATAATAACACAACGCATACATACATAACAGTTAACCTTAAATCTTTATATGCTCTTAAAACAGTATATTAAAACCACTTTTACTACTAATATTCAAAATAAATATTTTTACTGATAAATGATCAATAAAAAATATCTATCACCGTCATAAATATAATTGAATTGATTTAAACGCCAATATATTTTTGATTTATTCACACTGATTATTTGTACTGATACGACACACAAAGGTTCGCAACTAACTTTAGGGTGTAAAAGGTTCGCAACTAACTTCAGGATGTTGCTTTTTTCTGTCGGTGTGCGCGCGCATCGTAAAAATTCACTCTCATCATTTTTTCCAATCGCGCCAAAAGAAGTATAACTTCAAAAATATTTATTGCTAACAATACAGTTTCAGTCAACAATTAGAGCAAGTATCGCCCTCAGCCATCGGTTGCCGTCCAACCTTATCAGGTCATCGGTCCACCTTGTGAGAGGTCTGCCTATGCTGCACGTTTTGGTTTGTGATCGCCTCACATACATATAGTGTAATTTTATTATGACTCGCAGATAACTGCTGCCATTTTCCTAGTGACTTCTTAACCCTTAACTTCCTGCCACCTATATTGATTACATACCTACCTGCCCGCGGTCACGGTGACTCCTATCCAAAAACCGATGTTTTTTTTATATAATGCGGGTTAATACAGTAAAAATTAATAAATAAAACTCGTGTTTAGGAATCAAATTATATTATTAAAATAAAACAAAAACTAAAACATAATATTTTCTTCTTTGAAATCACATTAATTTAAAGGAAGACATATTTTGATCAATTTAAACAATCATTTACAGATAATGAGAACAATTCAAATAGGAACTAAAAATTTCGGAAATCTGCACTTTATTCCTAAAATCTAAACATGTGTAATTCAAATAGACTTATAAAAAAATAACAATAATATCTTTTTCTTAAAAATTGCTAGGGGTAAAAGTTCACAATTTTTCGTGACAATTTTAGCACATTTTTTGGTATACTATGCAGATAGTTTTCATGCACTTAAAGCATAGGTGAAATGTTTTACGTTTTTTTCTTTTGGTTGGATCACAGGTTGAACATGTTTTGCGTTTTTCCAGTTTGTCTGCACCTGAACTGCTTGGTATTTCATCCTCAATTCTCAAAATGCGGCGTATAGAACATTTTATATCCCAAGGAGTGTGCTCATAACTTTCTCACCGTCGCATGTACGGTGTTGTTAATTCTTCGGCTAGCCGTTTCATAAACTTAAATCTAGATGAGACATCCATGCAATCGTCAGACACACAGTCTTCCATAGGTACAGAATCTTCCGTACTAATAGAGTCCACATCGCTGCAATCTTCGTCGATGGTCTCCTCCACATCCGACATTTCTTCCTCCAACCGTATTGCGATATTTTCGTCGTTTTGATTCATATTTACACCAAAACAATGAAATGAAACATAATACAAAATAATAACGTAACCACCTACGCGCGGTCACCATGACCGCTAACGACTTTTTTTTACTCACATAAGCAAAACGCGCGCACGTGGAGCCTTGCTGAATGCTTGCGCGACAGTAATCAAAGCATAGCAAAGGTACATCGACGCACGCCAACGCTCGATGTCGGTTTTGGGAAAAATTCAAATTCAAATACTCGCTGGAGTCACGGTGACCGCGGGCAGGTACTTAAGGGTTAACCCTTAACTTCCTGCCACCTATATTGATTACATACCTACCTGCCCGCGGTCACGGTGACTCCTATCCAAAAACCGATGTTTTTTTTATATAATGCGGGTTAATACAGTAAAAATTAATAAATAAAACTCGTGTTTAGGAATCAAATTATATTATTAAAATAAAACAAAAACTAAAACATAATATTTTCTTCTTTGAAATCACATTAATTTAAAGGAAGACATATTTTGATCAATTTAAACAATCATTTACAGATAATGAGAACAATTCAAATAGGAACTAAAAATTTCGGAAATCTGCACTTTATTCCTAAAATCTAAACATGTGTAATTCAAATAGACTTATAAAAAAATAACAATAATATCTTTTTCTTAAAAATTGCTAGGGGTAAAAGTTCACAATTTTTCGTGACAATTTTAGCACATTTTTTGGTATACTATGCAGATAGTTTTCATGCACTTAAAGCATAGGTGAAATGTTTTACGTTTTTTTCTTTTGGTTGGATCACAGGTTGAACATGTTTTGCGTTTTTCCAGTTTGTCTGCACCTGAACTGCTTGGTATTTCATCCTCAATTCTCAAAATGCGGCGTATAGAACATTTTATATCCCAAGGAGTGTGCTCATAACTTTCTCACCGTCGCATGTACGGTGTTGTTAATTCTTCGGCTAGCCGTTTCATAAACTTAAATCTAGATGAGACATCCATGCAATCGTCAGACACACAGTCTTCCATAGGTACAGAATCTTCCGTACTAATAGAGTCCACATCGCTGCAATCTTCGTCGATGGTCTCCTCCACATCCGACATTTCTTCCTCCAACCGTATTGCGATATTTTCGTCGTTTTGATTCATATTTACACCAAAACAATGAAATGAAACATAATACAAAATAATAACGTAACCACCTACGCGCGGTCACCATGACCGCTAACGACTTTTTTTTACTCACATAAGCAAAACGCGCGCACGTGGAGCCTTGCTGAATGCTTGCGCGACAGTAATCAAAGCATAGCAAAGGTACATCGACGCACGCCAACGCTCGATGTCGGTTTTGGGAAAAATTCAAATTCAAATACTCGCTGGAGTCACGGTGACCGCGGGCAGGTACTTAAGGGTTAAGGCAATTGAAGAGATGTATTAGTTCTAAATTTTAAACTGGAGTAAACACTTATCTATAACTAGTAATAAAGAATGATGAAATGGAATCTAAAAGGTTCAATAAAGCATTAAGCGCTTACAGCCGATTAGATAAATCTAAGTCAGGCCTAAAAATTAGGAGTCTAGATATAAGACTTGCAAACATAGCACAGGTTTAATAAGACGACCATATTTGGAAACCGAATATCACTTGCGTCCAATGAAAATTAATCACACAAATGTTTTTTTATAAAAATCAATGGTTGTATGTTTGTTCTCTATGTGTGCCAAAACCAATGATCATATTGTAATGAAACTTTGCAAGGCTGTTCTGGGGACGCCTGAGACAGTTCCTAGCCCAAACAAAATGTTTTTTTTTTTAAATAAATTCAAAGCTAGTTTCATTTAAGAATGCTATACTATTATCGTCTTTATCTCCCATGCTAGGTCTGCTTTGACGCAAATCAAGTGTCTATGAAGCAAAACAGTTACCTGACTAACCGAGCTGGAAGCTCGACGAGAGCCTGTGTCAGACAACGCTCCAGTACCGCTCTGTCGACCAGCTAGCGACGCTCTGTATGGAGACATACTTCTGCCACGAGTACCTGCACATTAAAATAATAGCACACTAAGAAAGAATATAACACAACAAGTTCACAGCGCTAGACCCAAAACTTTTTCGGTTTCTCCCTCCTCTCTTAGGAAAGAAAGCCCTGTGTTGCCGGGGAAACATACAATACAACACAAGGTACAACTAAACTTGGAATAAATATTTATAGCACAAGTTTTTCCACGTGTGGGGATCAAACCTACAACCATCGATTGTGCACAGCAGTCCCTTGCGCTTCCACAGCATCACGGAGGCAGTCTAAAGAAAGCTTGTGATAAGGATATAATGCGGGAAAACATACTTAAGATACTTTTTTTACAATAAAATATTACTCTCAGCAATCGCGGATATGATTGCGGGTTGAGTAAAATGCATAACGGTCACAATTTCAAGCAATATCTTCAAGTTTCCTTGAAATTTTGCCGCCGATTTCGTGTTATGTGTTTCGGCTCTAAGCTCGTGTTATGGTTCATTATATTACAATTCGAACGAAATGGATACCAGAGCATATAGCTCTCATCATTTTTGAATTTGAAATGCCTAATTTATCGCTTAATATTTTGAATTATTATGTTCATTATCAAGAAAAGAGTAATGATGAAGAGATGAGAATGAAAAGCTTTGCCAAATTGGACATAAAAATAGTAACATTTTAGATAAAAAGTCTTTACAATTATCTAGACTATTAGGCTATCAAAAACACAAGTTATTGCTTTTACGTGTGTATCCAAACCCAGAACCAAAAACTATAGCTTAAACGTCAGCACAAATAAAAAATTTGCTAAGCTCAAGAGCAATATTACGTACTTGAACAATATAAAAAAATATACATATTATTTTACGTATTAACGATCGCAAAATTAACATCTGAAAATAATAAATAAGGTGTGTTAGAAGTTGAGAAGGATGTTATTAAGTTCCAACTTCCAGTGTGAAATTAATTTTCTCATTAAAGTTTCACGGCTACCATGAGGGTAAACAAGTTAAAGGAAAGGTGAGTAACTTTTACTCGCCTTCTACTCGTATTTACAGCAGCAAAAGAGAATATTTCATTGAACTCAACAAACTTAGCACGATTAGTATTTAATTAGTTTATTAATTTTAAAATTAACAAATGTTTGTGCTGTATTTTCTAATAGGAACGAAAATAGGCTATAAGAATACGATTTTTGTAATAAATGGTACACTTCTATGATTTTCAAATTCAGAGGCAATTTCATGAAGATTGATGTCACAAAGATTGCGTGAATATATTGTCCTATAAATCTAAACTTTACGTTTTAACAAAATTAAGTTTTGAACAGAAGTGTTTTACCATTCTCATAAAATATTTCATCAAGGAACACGAGAGGAGCGTTTCAGAAATTAATTTCGGTAATATTTCACTAGAATTATGTTCACGTAGCTGTGATACCTACCACTTAATTTGAATAACTTAAATCATTTCTAGTTCTAAATTTTAGCTATTATTTATTAAATGCGAAATTGTATCATTCACGAACTAAATATTTAGGGTAATTTGTACTCTGCTTAATTACTAAATTTATTTATAAAAATAATTGTGTGTCATGCTTACCCGCACATTGACTCTCTTCGCTTGGCCGCCTTTCTCTGGACACAAGTGGTTCCTGAAACGTCAACGTCAAACTTCCTCTTGGACTAATCCTCGGCGCTTCTTCTATTCCTGTCACAAGGCTACCTCTAGCACTTCTTTCTGAAGGAGCAATACTCCCTCTTGGACTTCTCTGTGAATCAGGAATCAAAGAACCTCTTGGACTTCTACTCATCTCTTGAATATCTTTCTTTAAAGTTTGCTCTGGACCTATACTTCCTCTTGGACTGGTCCTCGGGCTAGGTCCTAAGTCTTTTTGGCTTCTTGCGGGATCTATTTGAATACTGGCTACAGAATGACGTGGACTTCTGCCTACATCTGGCACCAAAGAATTTCTTGGCTGGTTCCACGTAGTACCTTCTGGTACTAAACTTCGCCTTGGACTCCTAGCTGTCGCGTCAGGCGCAATACTATTTCTTGGACTTCTGTTAAAGTCTTGAGGATTCAAGCTAAGTCTGGATCCATACGTCATATCCACTGCTAGATTATTTCTAGAAGGAGCTAAACTGTTTCTGTGTAATGGAGGTCCCGAATCTACTGTAATAGAGTTTCTTGCAGACCTTGGTTTAGGAACTAAGGAGTGACGGGGACTTCGATGATACCCATCAAGAGCTGCATCTGGTGCGAGGCTAGCACGTGGGCTTCTTTGAGGAGGCGGTGCAATTGGTTCCATTTCTTCGTCTGTTTCTGCAGCAGCCAATGAAGCTCTTCTAGAAGCTTGTGCTGATGCTCTCGGTGACCTTGCTTGCGGTGACGTAGCGGCACTTCTTGAGGCCCGCCGTCGCCTCGACGAAGACGTTCGGTGTAACATCATGAGCTTGTTTCTTTTGAACTACAGATGCGCCATATCAGCTCGCTCTTCATTCATGATTATCTGTAAACAAAAAGAGGCGTTAGTAACTAACGGGTAGACTTTGTATACTTAACGCTTTTTTAAATTTATAACTTAAGTTCATAATCTGATTGTAAAGCCGCAATTCGAACTTTTTTGTTTACGGTTTCGGTTCTTGCATCTGAAAACTGTTTATGTAAAATGAGCCCGGTATAATCTCTGTAATTTATCATGCTCCTGAAGGTTTGTGTAAAGATTTTCGTGTCGTACAAAAAAAAGTGTTTGATTTTACAGTTATTATAACGATTAGCTTGGCGAACCTTAAACATGACAAATATTCGGTCATTTTAAAGTCATCACATTATTTTATAACTTCAATTACTGGGGTTGATAGTAGTAACAGAATAAAATTAAATTTTCTACTACTGCTACTGCTCATTGTTTCAATCTAAAAAAACAAAATCATTTGTGACGGTTCTCAAAAGAAGCCGAAATATTATTAGCCGATACAACTTAATGAATTTGATCGTAAACGTTTTCATCACGTTGTTCAATAACCTTTGACATAAATCACTTTTGTTAGGTACTGTAACGTCTTTACTCAACTGTGAGACCCTTTACTGTATCGAAAATTTCCATATCAATAAATCCTTCTTCATACATTGGCGATATTCGATTGTTTGATATTTTGTTCTGGTCGAATTAAAATTTAGGATGCGTGAATAAATAAAATAATTACTTTTGGGTTTTGAGATTTATGTACATAACGTGAAGTTTGATTCGTTGTTGATTTTGCGTTAAAACAATTTGTTACTATAATAAATAGGTACATAGCATTGAAGAGACTTATGAATGTTGAGATCCATATTATCCTAAGTATCAAGGTAATTTCTATTTTTTAACAGTCTCGGTGGTTTATTTAGTATAAAATGGCTTGTGAGCCCGTGCCAGGGGCACTTCGTTATCGTCTGTTGACTGTAATATATCGATAAGCTGACATCTATACTATTATTATAACTAACCGCCGCCGCCGCCTCGCTGACCAACCATCGCAACATCTGAGCATTGCTAAAGTACCGTCGTTACACTTAACATCTGCGAACTGACCCAATTGCAGTGCTCAGTGCAGTTCACTAATGAGTAAAGTAAATGTTACGAACTCTAATAAATGGACGAACTTGACTAAATCAAAGGATTTAGTTTGTCACAGTTTGTAACATGGTTTTACTGATAAATGAATGCAACACGATGCAGTAAGCATTGTGGGTATATAAGCTTTCGAATATATAATTTTACCTAAATCAATTATATACATTTTTATTATTCGACATTTTAATTCAGGCATATTTACCTGACAAGCATGTTACTATGACAAACTTCTTCTGTTTTAAACTTATGGTTAACAGTGGAAGTTTTAAGTCTAATAAAGTGAAAAGAATTACTACTACCAAAAATAGTATATTTTCGGAATTCCCTTGTCCATTTATTAAAAAATTATACCTATTTTTCGTTTCCTTCTCCATAAACGAAATACTCGTAATGGAATAAAATACACCGTTTTTATTCGCCGTATTTGCTCAAGCTTCTATTTTTAGGCAATCTACTAGATTGAAACATGGGACTTTGAAATATTGACCGAAATCAAAGGCTCTTGGGAAGATTTATTAGGCACACAATTCGTAGAGACGGGCGGGTAGGAAGCTTGCACGGAGCGTTTAAATGATACTCAGGTACTCAATGAATGTTTGGGTAATATCCCAGGTAATTTAACAGCTAATTTAAGGTGTCATGTTTAAATACGTTTGAAGACTTTAAATCCCATGGAAATAGTACGGAAAAGTAGATATATATTCCAGTTATTTTGTTTGTTTTAATTATTTTAAGGGCAGTATTTTATAAACTTGGAGGAGGCCTATTGTGTCCAGCGGTAGACGTCTTTGATGATTTTATAAACATAAAAAATGGAAACATTGTTTTAGAGCATTAGTGGTTTTAACATAAACTGTTATTAATATCCACTTTCATATCTACGTAAAATAAAAGTATCCACACACAAAAGAAATTGAACTTAGAGTTTTCGTTTGCCGAACCGCAGTTTGTAGTAGAACTGCGTTTTGGTGAACATGAATACCAAGTCCAATTTCTTTTTGCGCAGCTGCCAAAGTCAAGGAGGGTAAGGAATTTCGAATGTATGTAAGTATGTATCTTTATATGTATGTCTATTTCTTTGGCACGGTCTATAGCTTAAATGGCTTGATATATTTTAACGTGTGAGGTGTCATTAGATTCGTATTGATTGTAGGAATGACATATCGTGTACAAATTTGAATATAGAGTCAGCACGAGAAAAAAACCGGTTTCTTTATTTTCACTTTAATATAGGCAGTCGGGCTCTTTGTTTTTCAATAATACATTTTGCTCGTTTAACATTGTTACTGCAGTACATAGAGATTACATACTCGTAGAAAACACTACTGAGTTCAAATGCTACCATAACCGCTTCCAATCACGGAAGCCATTTGACGTATAATAAGAAAAATCTCTAAACAATTCGTCATTAAAACTCACAAATATACACTACTATTATTCTCCCCGCTGTTTTTTCCGCGTCTTTACACTACTGGCTGTAACAATGTTCCTTTTTTCCCTGCTTTATTTTACTTTAATTTGAAAAATCGCAAGTAACAAACTGTTTTATTTGAATTGTTCGGATTACTTAAGTAAGTGCTTCCTTGGATTGGCGAAATCACTTTATTGGACTTCAGGCTAACATATAGTTGTATTTTGTTATTCAGAAGTTTTGTTGACTGTGCATAATAAAACGCTGTTCGGATAAATTGTAAGTGCTTCAGTTATGCACAATTACTATGATATATACTGTAGACAATGGCTTTTTAATTAGTAACAAATAATAATATAATATCACAACAACTACACACAATGCCATCTAGACCCAAAGTAAGAGTATATTATTATTATAACTTGTGATATGGGTTCCAGAATGCGGACAGACATGCTAATTACTTTTTATAAATACTATAAATTTTAATTCAAATCTAGTATATAACAAACTAGCTTTGCGCATCTTTGATGGTGTTCTGCTCCCGTCGCCAATAGCGTGATGTTATATACCTATAACCTTCCCCAAGAACTGGACTAACAAATTCAAAAAAAAAAATTCAAATCCCACTGGTAGTTCCAGAGATTAGCGCGTTTAAACAAACAAATAAAC
Source organism: Parascotia fuliginaria (assembly GCA_963082885.1). Taxonomy (NCBI): domain Eukaryota; kingdom Metazoa; phylum Arthropoda; class Insecta; order Lepidoptera; family Erebidae; genus Parascotia; species Parascotia fuliginaria. Next base: position 1,243,014 of record OY720180.1, on the reverse strand, counting down.
TTTGCCGCTTTTTATATTAGTATAAATAGATTTTTGATGTCTATAAAAACAAGAAATGTCAAAATATGTATATTTTATTGCACAAAGATGTAGTTATTAACCTGTAACTTTTGTTATATAATTTAGGTAAGTAGGTATATGAGTAATTGAATTATTAGTAATTATCTACTATAATAGTACAACGTTTCTAAATTAATTTACAATTACATTTACTTCGTCTGTCATGGGATAAACACCCTGTCTCGCGATAAGCACTTAATCTTATTTCAACCCTCATCCCATGCCGCTGCCACGGATAACTGTCATGGCTACCTTAAGCTTTAAATTGAGTTTAACCACAATAAGCGACAAAGAGTAATTCCAAACATGGACAGACGAACGTTGTATAAAAAGTTTTAATTATAAAACATACATAATTATACAAACAATAAACACTTTTTATGTACTATCGAACCAGCTGAATCATGAGCCATTTTGTTAATATTTCGCTTAAAACTGTCACACTTGTAAGCTCTATCGTGTATAATACACTTAGCACGTTTAGAATACTAACAACAACAGTGTACTTCGTAAAATGTGTCTAATAAAATGATAACATGCTCGTTGCCAAGGAAATCTGTCTTCAGACGAAATTCGACCTACTTGCATTTAGATAGATTGGCAAAATGACTTTATGGTGGGTCATGATTTACTTGGTTTAATAATACCTATCTGTTTTTTGTGTAAGACATATATGATCGTAAATGATTACCGTAACTTATCGAATAAGAATCATTACAATTATCATGTAATTAAAAGTGGTAGTTACCGATAAACAATGCCGCATACTGAGCAAAAAGAGAGACAATATAAAACACCGATGACTTAAAAAGGTGCAAACGAAACTAATTAGTTTCATCTGAACCATTTATGGTGCTGATCAATGGTGCATACGGTACGATGGGTATCTAACTACCATCTCATACAATGTTGACAATGTTGCACGTAAATAATAATAAATTAAAGCTAAAAAAAAAAAGCTTTGTAAGATAAAACAGCCACTCTCTTCTTCCATAACGACTTCATTGCAGACATGAACACAGATACAATAACCACTTATTATGGCTAACTCTGTGGTGGTGGTGCTGTGTACGGACTGTCACGCAGAGGTCACGAATTCGATTTCCGCTCAGTGCAAATATTAGCGGACCTGAACATGGTTATTTGAATTGGTCTGGGTGTTTCCATGTATAGTATTTACAAAAAAAAGTATTTAAGTATGTATATCCCTTTGATAACCCAGTTCTTGGGGAAGTTAAAGGCTATGTAACATCACGCTACTGGCGACGGGAGCAGAGCAGTAACTAAAGATGTAACTTCACGTTGGTACAACCGCGCTGCGCTAGTTTTAATATACAAAGTAAACCTCAGAGAAAACATTAAGACTTACAGACAAAGGAACGAAATGAAACATTTACACTAGCTAAAACACTAGCATTAAAATCTCACTGTCGTCGACAAATGAAATTATTTAAGTTAATTTGTTCTTGTAATTGGTATTGGTATTAGTTTTGAAACCCTCTTAATGGTTACTTAAATAGCAAGGATTTTGTGAAACAAGATATTTACATTTGGATATAACCATTCTAGATAAAATCCTACAACGAAAGAAAATAGAATAATTTTGAATCACCAATATAAGAAAGATTTTGTTAGTTTTAAATTAAATTTTAAATAATGTTTTTTTGTTAGATGAGTGTAAAAACGTCCAGCGATTCAATGCTTTGGTTCAAAGTTCATATAGTAGCAGGCCTTGTAATGTAGAATATCGTATCTACCCCATAACAACTCTTGTATGACATACAAGGTAATGAACAATCAAATGAATAGAAAAGGACAGCTGCTTTTAAGTTGCAAGTTGCTTATTATATGATCGGACTTTTTTCGTCATGCAATATTCATTCTGCCATTTAATTTTCTTAGAATGCACAGCATCTTTTATATTTTAAAGTGTGTCATTGCACAGTTATTCTCTTGCTTTTACAAATGTCCAATGCAGATGCTTTTAGAATCGCACGCATTCACAGGTTTCGGTAACTACTTGTTTACCTTTTAACATACAAGAATATCTTGCAATTAATGCACAATTATAAACACACGTAACCGATGTGTGCATAAAAAAAATAATGAATGTTCAAAAGGAAAATGAGGTACCTATGTTTGTATCGCAGCAATGGCGTTCTATAGTCTCTGCCTACATAGCGAGACAAGTGAAAAGTTATGTATGTATGTGTAAATATCTTTTCATTTCCATTTTATCTAAACCACACCATTATTACTAGAACCCACTTTACATATAACATTTAATCTCATACTGGATTCAAACAGTCCATGTCCTTGCGCTAAACAAAAGCGCTCAACATTTAGCCCGTCAAACAAATAATTTTTCATAAGCCCTTCATCTCATAACAAATGAGTTTCGCTCCCTTCATCTTCCTGAACAAATAAAAGTCTAACATGAACATAGACATTTTATTTGTGGTATTTTAGGCTATATTTTTGTATATAGCTCTGTTTATGGGCTTTGTTTACTGTGAAGTATATTTTTCATTACAAGCACTACTAATTCTACTGTTGATAGGCAGAATCTGTTCAATTAAACTAGAGCAAATAACGGTGGGCCGCACCGCATCGCATTGTATAGCAAAAAATGGTGTGCTCAACAGGGCGAAGCAGTACTTCAGTGCGGGGTAAAGACTATTGCTTTACAAAGCTCAAGTTCGTCCCCACATGGAGTACTGCTGCCATTTTTGGGCGGGAGCACCCGGATACCAACTTGGGCTTCTTGACGCGGTCCAAAGGCGTGCTGTAAGAGTTGTCGACAATTACAGGCTAACAGGCGGTATTGAATCACTAGGCTTAAGGAGAGACGTTGCCTCCTTATGTGTATTCTGTCGCCTGTACAATGGGCTGTGTTCTGAGGAATTGTTTAGGATGGTGTCAACGGCAATTTTTTATCATCGCACCTCCCGTCATCGTCTGGGAGTTCATCCTCACGCCTTAGAACCTCTTAGGTCCCGTACAGTGAGGTTTCAGAGAAACTTTCTCCCTCGTATGATAAGGTTGTGGAATGAGCTCCCCGTCAAGGTTTTCCCGAGAGACTACAACATGGAGTTCTTCAAGAAAGGAGTTAAAAGGTTTTTAACAGAATCGGCAACGCGCTAGTGATGCTCCTGGTGTTGCAAGCGTCCATAGGCTACGGTAACTGCTTACCGTCAGGCGGGCCGTATGCTTGTTTGTCACCTTAGTCGTATAAAAAAAAATGTCTACTAAACTACATTTATTTTATTAATTCACCATGAACCTTGCACCTTTTTTACTTTGTGTTCGTTATCCGTCTATTTTTAACCGACTGCAAAAAATGGGGGAGGATTCGCAATTCGACCGTATATATATATTTTTTTAAAGAAAAGAAAGTCAAATGAATTTCTAATTCGTCGAATCATTGATTCAGTTTATTGCCAGCCGTAAACAATATAGTATCATCATACACCACGTGGTTAAGTTAGGACAGCTAAAGTTTGACACCAAGTTCTATTAACCTGCCGCCCGCCATTGGTTAGAACTCTGTGTAAAAATTCCTTTGTAGAAAGTTCTAGTTTCTTCTAGTTCTAGAGTTCTACAATACTAGTATTGTAGAACTCTAAAAACGAATTGTGCTCGATTAGATTTATCCAAATGACAAATAATTCTGAATCAGTACATATTGGCACAGAAAATGTTTTTTTTTTTTATTTAAATTAAAATGTAGTATGATGAATAGACACTCTTATTTTATATGGTCGTATAGCATGTGTCTCGCTCTCAGCAGTATGTCTTGTCGGTTTGAAACAATAAAATATAACGAGTGTTTACGTAGAGGTACTATATTCTATGCTTTCACGGTATAAAAAATTACTTAATGCAGAATCTCTATTTTTTGTTTGTAAAGTTCTACGTGATAGAGGAATTGATCACTAGTGTAGGGACTAGTAAAACAATATTGTTCTGGATTTGAATTTAATTAGGGTAGGTACCAGACATCTATAAAATAGTTTTGTAGACTCAACGGCCCTTGACTGGCTTGTAACATACCGCAACACACAAATTAACGTTCAAGTAATTTATATTAATTACAGCTAAAAGGTCCCAAAAACCACAATGACATAATTTAAACCATTTATTCTCTCGTAAAATTTAAATAACAGGGAAACTTAATTCAATTAATTTCAAAGCACTTTTTGACAGATTAAATTTTATTTCAAAATTCCTCAGGTTTATATAGAACGAATGACGTACCATTATAAGTTTTATTTCGTGTACCTTAACGTTGAAATTAAAATGTTTATGTAATGTTAAATATGTATTGTTAAACGATTCCTTGAAGTCCCTTAAGTATTTTGTCCTAATTTGTTTTTGTACGTATAAGTGCTTTGGTTTACTGCTTGTTATGAGAATTTACTGTTAGACGAATTTAATATTATTGGCGTCTCAGGTTCGAGCACCAGGTTGAGTAAAGTGATATTTGACTTTTGGAAGAACTACGACAAAGTCTGGTATTGCGCATAATTCTCACTTGTTACGTGGGACCTGACATAGCTGTCTAAGTGTTGTTAAACCTCTGTTCACCACTGCGTGAGAAAGTAAGTGATTTTTTATTAATGACCGCTGCATACGTGACGGGTTATTAAGTGGACGTAACGCGACAGGAAATTTTAGAAATATTGTTTCAAACAAAATGTATATAATAATAATAATAATACCAGCCTGTTTACTGTCCCACTGCAGGGCAAAGGCCTCTTCTCATAGAGAAGGAATGAGCATTAATCACCACGCTTGCTCAAGGCGGATTGGCAATTTCAGACTTTTAAGTCCAGGTTTCCTCACGATGTTTTCCTTCACCGTCAATCAGATATGTCCAAGATAAACTTAGAAAGTACATATGATTTGAAAAATCACATTGGTACTTGCCCGGATTCGAACCCACTACCTCGTGTTTACGAATCGGGTGCCTTATCCACAGGGCCGTTTCGACTATATGAAAGAACATAATATTGTCACGAAGACACGGACGGAAGGGAACGTGGCACTAACTTCTCAATTTAAACGAGGTAGCCTATTGGAACGTTCGTAACGCGCCGACCGGCGGTCTACGGGGAGTTGCAGCGGGACGAGGGACGAAATCTCACCGCCCCTAGCATTCACGCCCCGCATACGCTCATTCTTCTATTCATTTCTATTCTTCATACATAATGTAACTGCACTACTAATTATTATACGTCTATTGTCAAGCAAGTACTGCGTTTGATTTCTACTTAGACCTGTAGGAGAAAATCACTTCAATCCATAGCCACGTCCACGTCCCATTTACGTCCCGTGCCAGGTATTATCTCTTTACGTATACAGTGACCTTAAGTATCGTAAGTCAGAATATATTTGATTGTCAACAAACGTACTCGAAATAATTTATAAGTTAAAATAATTATTTGTGTACATTACTTTGATATGACAGTCATTGTATAAACACGTCCACGTCACTCGCCTGTCATTTACACATGTTATTACTGTAATTATAGCCGTATTACGTTTACGTCAAGATGGTGTAAAGAATAACACATTTTGTGACAGTTTTTATGTTCCACTTTAATCAAAATAACTCGTAAAGGTTTTTATTGCTTTTTAAATTATTATCTGTCGTGGCAAGAATTTGAAATGCCACACAGTCGCCGCAAACCTATCGGTTATAATTTTTTTTTTTTTTAATAAATAATAATTTTAATCAAATAACCCGCCCCTGGCCGCTCCCGGTGCAAAGGTGCCCATAACACTTGCCGCGTTCCCGCGCTGAATGGCAATGGCCAACCTTTGCACCAGGAACGACCCAGAGCGAGAGTCACCACACACATTATTGAGTCTGCGCCCTAATTCTCGAACGAAGTTCTTTGCCTCTGTGCCCCAACTGCCCATGGTCTCTACTGCTATGGGTACAAAATAGTATAAAGGCTCTAATGCAGAATACTTAAGTTTCTAAAAGAAAAGTTTCTTAAAGATTCATTTTCCGCAGCGGCTGACGGCATGCGGACGGTCCGACTCAGGTGGCTGGCGGCAACGGTGCTGACGCATGTGGCGTCCCAAATTAGGCACTTGCCATTTTTCCAAGGTACCAGAGTCAGCCCGTCCGGCCTCTTCCCGTCAGATCTGCTCAGACCTGGAGGCTCGAGCATGCACGGGACGTTGGCCGATACGAGGGCTCTACGAACTATGTCGTTGAGAGCGTGATGTCGTGGAAACCTCCCTGAGCAGCGACGACAACTCAGAGCATGATAGCCATCAGCCTCCACCATGGAACCGCAGGTGCATACATGGGGTTCACACACTCTGCAGCCCAGGCGGAAGGCCACCGCCACCCTCGGTTATAATTATTTTGTTTCACCACAACAATAACTATTATTATATTTTCATTAACAACGCCTACTGTGTTAAATTAATTATATGTATAATCGATCAGAATTATTTATGCACAAAAGAAGATAATATGAGCTTTATACAAATGAGAGAGTAAAGTAGCAGGAATTTCCTATTGTTAATATATTCATAAAGAAAAAAAATATCTCATAAAGTTGCCTACCGCATGTGAAAACAAATTTCAAACAAGTATTTGATAAGTTACGGTTTTCGAAGTTCCAAATTTCACTAAGTTTAAGTTTATAAAATTTACCCTTTTACGTCAAGCAAAGACTTCAAGTAAACATAGTGACGGCAACGCATAAATTTTCCGGTTTTAATTTACAAAATTAATTATTTCCCTTCAGAAACTGATCAAAAGGGCCCGAAGTTTCCCGACGTCGTACGAACATACCCGAAGTGAATTCGTGATTATATTTTGATTGTAGGCAATATCTGTAAGGTTTGAACCGTTTTGTGGTGATTGGATAATTAATTATTAGGCACAATTTGAATTATAAAACGTTGTGGATTTAGGATAACTATCATTTTGGTTTGCTACTGGTGAAATTATCCTATTTCTTAACGTGGGTGTCGTGGGACAACTAAGGAATATTAATTTTTTAAGCAAATCCATCTGTTCAGGACTCGACTCGTTGGCTACTGTTGTTTTGAGTTACATATTCAAAGTAAGTAGGTAAATTAAAACAGCTTCCATTGTTAGGGTCACGTTTCTGCTTTCCTTCTTACAATAAACTTTGAGGAAGAAAAATATATTGTTGCTTTACCTACTTTTATTTTATTTTCATTTTCTTCTGTTCACGTTTTATAACTTGAACCTATTGAAATTTACTTAGGTACTTTTATTTTCCTTGGCATTGGCGTGTTTGTGTCTTCTTAGCATTATTTTATAGTATTTAAAGAACACGACCATGATCTAGGCTACGGTAATTTTATTTTATTTTATTTTATTTATTAAGTAATCAACTAAACGCTATAAATAACTCATAAAAATAAGCTAATTTCAATTTTATTACAAACGAACAAGACATCAATTACAAAAATATCAAAGGCACGTTAAGGTAATGTTTCATAATACATCATGCCCAAAAGACGGTCCCAAGAGTATGAGCAAGCAAGCTACATACAGAGTAATTATACGTAATGGCATCAATTTACGTTCTCATAAAGACTGCTAGGCTTATGTAATCATAATAAATAAGGTTTTTGTAGGCTATTAATAGGCTGTGTCTTAAGTAAAAATAACCAATACATTTACTGTCGCAGTAGTACTGTGGAATGTCACACAAAGATCACAAGTTCAATTCCTCGGTCAGGTAGAATGACATTGTGTCTTGCCTTCGGAAGTTGTTTCTTATACTAAGTAGGTATATTCAATGTTTATCTTTATAAAAAATAAAGCTCATAAAATAACAATTCCCACAAATTTAATTCAGCACAGATTACGAAGCCATAAGCAATTTACTACATCAACATCTTGTTTAATAATATACTTTAATTTGCATAAAATTATTTTTGTCACTTGAATTAATTTAAACATAAACACAAACAACACCCCAAGGTAAACAATTAATTTATGAATATTATAATACTATACTCTCAGGTGATTTCATTGAATGAGTAGCTCGGTCAACGAACTCAGCAATGAAGAAAATAAATTAGTCTCTCAATCATACCTAAATCTTTTTGGTTTGTTTGTTTATGACTACTTTAGGGGCGTAGTGGGACTGCTATTCATAAGGACTGTCCGAAGCCAATAAAAAAGTAGATAATTATATTATTATATTGAACGTTAATATTAATTATAATGTTTTTATTATTTTATTGTATAAAAAATAGTAATAATTAATACCAAAGTCAAATCAATGTAAAGCTAATTGTATACATATAAATCATAACCAAATTATGTTTAATGTATACTAATATGAGTCGAAATGGTTTAGTGGATAAGGCACTTGATTCGTAAACACTAGGTAGTGGGTTCGAATCCTGCCAAGTACCAATGTGCGTGTGTGTGTGTATGATTTTCCAAATCATATGTACTTTCTAAGTTTATTTTGGACATTCCTGACTGACGGTGAAGGAAAATATCAAGGAAACCTGGACTCAAAAGTCTTAAATTTCCAATCCGCCTTGAGCAGCGTGGTGATTAATGCTCATGCCTTTTCTATATGAGAAGAGGCCTTTGCCCTGCAGTGGGACAATAAACAGGCTGGTATTATTTATTATTATACCATATTATAAAGAAGTAACATATATACATACACATACTCAACATACTCTGGTTCTACTGAACCGATTTCTATAATTATTTTTACTGAGAGCCCAGTTATTGAAAATTTTATAGCTTATGAAACATCTCGCTACGAGCGATGGTAACGGAGCAGTAACCAAGGATATAATTTAGCGCAGATGAAATCGCGCCACGGAAAGCTAGTCATCGATAAAAAGTATCTTTATTAAACAAATAAACGACACCTCAAATAAAAGCCGAAAAAATACCTTAAGTTAGAACATGTATGTTGACATCGAAAAGAAAATGGCGAAAACTTATCTAACGTGGCTTGACATCAAAGTTCTTTGATAGTAAACAGATGAAACAAACTTAGCAACAGGGAAATCACCTTACAGGAAAAACGCCCACTATGATTATATTTTAAGGAACGAAACTTTCGCATCTAGCAACAGGAAAATTCAACAGGGGGGAGGAATATTTGGTAGGTTACCCACTCAATAATCGATTTGTTTTCCAATGATAAACAGAATCTGTATACAATATGTATTTATTACTAGCTGTTGCCCGCGACTTCGTTCGCGTGAAAATTCCGATGGGTGCCTCTATGAGAATATTGCGTGCCTGATTTTATGGCAATCGTACATTGTATCAGTATTATCCGTCTCTATGGCGAATCCAGTTTAAACCCGCTACCGCTAAAACTGACAAACCTCTTTCACACAAACTTGCGACTCTTATTTGCCCATTTTAATAAGGGTGGTTTCTGAATATTAAAAAAAGAGTATTTTCTAGTAATTTGGTAATCCTACTATAAAAACTATAGTCTAAGTGAGCACCTATATTCTAATAGGAATGACAATGCAAAGTTTGAGATTCCTAGCACTTGTTTCATCACCTTTTGGGCTTCGCTCGCCTGAATGTCGTTTTTTTCCAATAGACATTTTTATATTGTTTAAATACTGTTTTTCATACTATTTTTTATCTCCCCCTCACTCCCCCTCACTTTCCCCTCACTTCCCCTCACTTCCCCGTTACTTCTCCGTCACTTTCCTCTCACTTCCCCTCACTTTCCCCTCAATTCCCCCTCACTTCCCCGTTACTTCTCCGTCACTTTCCTCTCACTTCCCCTCACTTTCCCCTCACTTCTCCCTGGCTTTCCCCTCACTTCCCCATCACTTTCCTCTCACTTCCCCTTCTCCTCAGTTCCTCCTTTTCCTCCCTCCTTTCCTCCCCCTCTCTGTAAATTTCGAGTCGCTAGCTTCAGAAGCTAAAGATCTTTGTATAGAATATTTCATCCCTAATTTCACCCCTCTAAATCCACCCCTATTAAAATAAAATTATAAGGATATTTTTTATTTAAATAGAAGTATTCCAAAATAAAATTTCAAAACTGTAAGTTAAAAAATGAAGAAGATTCATATGATCGATTTCATCCCTTTTCACACACTTAGGAATTAAATTTTAAAATACCCTTTTTTAGTACAACCTCTAGACATTTAGAGAAACACACCCTCCAAATTTCAAGTCGCTACGACCAGCAGTTTAGGCTGTGCGTTGTCTGTTAGTCAGTCAGTCAGTCAGGACAAAGCCTTATATAATTGTATGGGTGTATGGATGTATGGATTAGACGTATAGCCATCGGGGATCAAAGCATACAGGCTGCTAGGAATGCTAACACGTGATGAGCCACATAAAGCTGACCGTGCGAAAAACAGCTAATACTTAAATCCACGCCCACAACTTTTAGTTGTGCCTGACCTTGGGCTTTATTAATTGTCATCGCGAAACATAGGCTCACTGGAAACTGGACTCATTTAAAACTAAACGGAAGATTGTTTAGAATGAGCGGAATCCGAAAAATAAAAACGCTATCAGCTATTCCGTAACCTGTTAAAGTCTCTGTTTCTATCAGATTTCGTAGTAAATTAACAAATGTTCGACGTGATTCTTTAAATTGGCATAACTTTTTTATTTATGAACCGATTGACATGAAACAAACACTAAATGTTAAGTGAAGCTTACCACAATGTATTAGTGAAAACCATATCTAAATCGGATAAGCCGCTTTTGAGATTAGCGTGAACAAACGCACAGACAAACAGACAAACAGACAAACAGACAAACAGACAAACAGACTAACAGACAAACAGACAAACAGACAAAAATTGTAACAATCATTGTTTTGGGTTCTATTTGCGTTGATAAAGCCCCCAATAATTTTTTTTCTCATATATCTTCCATGTACAGACAGCGATCGGTTACATTTTTATTATATGTATAGATTTACGAGATTAACTTTGATTTTGAGGATAACTGCATTTTTCTGACGGGAAAACTCTTTGTAACAGTTAAAAAGAGTTTTCTCGCCAAAAATAACTAAAAAATAATTGACTGACATGTTGATAGTCGGTCCGCTAACATTTTTTTATAATATTAATTCCTAGACCACAGAAAATATTAATAGAATAGAATAGAATATTTTATTTCGTATAAAAAGTAGTACAGTATACCAACTTAAATCTAAATTGTATATATGTATGTACTTAATGTATCTATTAAACACATTTAGTTTCACAAAGATATTCAAAAAGTGTCAAGTGACGGTATACATAGAAAAAGTCCTTTACCTCCCGTGCTAGTCAAAGACTGTGTTACGGCAAGGTAAGATTCTCGCTCCACAAATACCAGCCGTATTTATTTGCGCATAAAACACATTTTATAATGATGGATACTTAATGAAAATAATTATATCAAACAAAAAATTTCAATGACAAGTTACCAGTATAACGTAAACAAGTAGTATATGTAAGGAACACAGATAGTTTATGTTAAAACATATTTTATAGGATGTTACATTTAATTAGTTCCCTTTCTAGTCATTATTTTTACATAGGCAACATATTTTATCTTTAATGTTATTTATTTACTTTTTATTTATCTATAATTATATATATATATATATTTTTTTTTCTTTTTAATGGATTTAAAAATGGATGTGTAAAGGTGATATGAAATAAAAGGGAGTGTGTATTGATTGATTATACTTATACGTGTTGTATAACCGCAGAACTATTTAAGAATGACAAATAATAATATAGAAATAGTTAAATGTATTGCCTGTATCACTTTGCATGCTACTTGAAATTGTAACTTACAAAAATTGTAAGAACCTGGCGAAACTCAGGCCACCCTCTTAGAGTAGCCTGAGTTTCTTGCCAGTTCTTCTCATGGCTCTATTTCGTCAGCGAACTGGCTGTAGGTTAATTGGCTGACATTTGTAAATTTTAACGTTCATAAGTGTTAATTTAATTAAATAAAAATATTTTCATTTTCATTTTCAAAACAAACTTGAAGAAAGAGCTCTCTTTCAATTTAGGCGTTTGGTGTTGGACTGGCTGCGGTGCCGCAGCGGTGTGGTTGTCGTACTGCGCTCGGCCAGTCGATATTTTCCATACAATTTATGCACTAAGCGTGCAAGACGACACACGGAAAAAAAGTATTTAATTATGTATATCCGCATTCAAGGACCCATATCACAAGCTATAATATATGCTAACTTTAGGTCTAGATGGCGTTGTGTGTAGTTGTTGTGATACTATATTAATATAGTATTTTTTATGATAAATACTTCTTCGGTCGATTCAAATCATTTATGCTTAAACGAGTATATTCATATTCTCTATTATCACAGAAGTAAATCAAAGTTTTAATAAAAGCTCGTAAATGAACGAAAAGCATAATAAACGACGCATACGGAGTTATTGATGCCTTAATCAAACATTTTAGTATAATTTTAAAGCCTGTTTTCATGAAGTCGCGTCGCTCGTGTGCGTAATCAATCTTACTTTGATGAAGCATTATGTACTAAGTAAGTGAAGTAATTGATGATGTTTGCAAAAGATTTTTGAACGAACGTTGATTTTATATTATCATCTCCATGTCTGTTTTAGAGGGTACTCCAGGTCAATGCTGTAGAACTGGATTTCATACATTTATAGGCATGCACTATTATGTTTTTACGACAAATTTACTTGTGCTGTAACAGGCATATTTTATATAAACTTTTACTTTAAATATTCTGTGCACCATAGTAAATACCATATTAAAATTAGTAATTAGTTTTAGCAATAATGGGTGGATTTAACAGAGAAGTATGTTGGTCCCCTGCATCAGTCTCTTTTCCAACTTAGCTTACAATGGATTTACAATTTTTTGAGAATCGTTTTTGAAATACTTGGTGAACAAGTAGACTGTGCGCTTGTTTGTTACATCTGTATATAACATATAAATGAAAAATTTAAAAGCCTCGACATAGTATACATTATTTTACTAGTCAAGCCCTTTCATTTGATACCCATACTGAGGGAGTTGAGGAAAATAATGTAATCCACCATTATGTGGCGGCGACCATCTTAGACCGATTTTCATCAAACATAACTAACATTTCTAACTAATTCACCTTTTAAACAAAAAACAAAACCAAAAACGGTGCATCTGTTCGGAAGCTACGATGCCACAGACAGACACAAAATATTGGTTTCTAGTGTATGTACTTTGTGATCGTTAATTGTAAAAGATAAAGAACATTTTTCTTGTAAACTTATTCTTTATTAGGAAGCGAACGTTATCTGAATAATGCCTGAACATGTACGTAAACATATTTATTTTTAGAAGTTTATTGGGCGGGTCGTATGCTTGTTTGTACCCATTGTGATATAAATAATTGTCACGTAATCTACCAAATAATACCTAACAATACGTGTGCTTATCTAAGGATTAACATAAATATTTTATCTATGCCTATATTAAGCTGGAATCTAAAATTAAATCATTGAACTATCACAAGTCTAGTTTGTTGTTCTAAAACCTAAAGATCGGCCTTAAATTAAAACAAACAACTTTCAAATTATAATACACAAATCTTGTTAAGAAGGAACCTTTAGCATATTATATATCGCTAACGCTAATATCGACCATTTTGCTCTCAAAATAAAGTCTAAATTTCCGTGTAATAAAGCCTATGTAGATTAAATCTCAATTGTTATTACCGTAGTAAATAGAATCGTACAAGTGATAAAGTCAATTTGTATAAGTTTGGTAACTGTCTATATTCGGTAGGGTTGTTATAGTGGTATATAAATTGCTTTAATAAATTGTTCAGTGTCAATAGTGACAATTTAAAGTTCTATAGATAATATCGTAAATAATTAATAACCTGGGGCTCTACCACAACGCAATCTTATAATAAACTTACTTTGTCTCTATATATGCTGAACCGATTTCGATGAAAATTGGTATGTAGGTAGATTTGGTGCAGGAGACGAACATGGGCTACTTATTATCCCGAAAATCAATCTGGTTCCCGAGAGAGATATATCTTGTTTTACGCGAGGTGCAGCTAATTTTCCATAAAAATATTGCAAGTTGTAGTTGTCGAGAAATAAAGGCACACGACGTTTCATTTTAGGAGTTAACTGATTGAAAATAGTAAATACATATTTTTGTTATTTGTATGAAATCTTACTTCTATGAAATTACTTATATATTACTTGGGGTCCTATTTCTTATAATGGAAGCGCATGTGTTCCCATCTAATTGTGATCCTGGGTCCTTTAAGCGTGGCGTGAAAAAGCATCTCACTAAGCCTCCATAGTGGAGGCCACCATATCAGTAGTCTGGCTTTTGGAAAGGTGTCTACCACTTCTGGATTCTACTGACTGCATACCATCAGGCAGATTGGAGTCACTTTGGTGGGCTAATGTTAAATAAATTCCTTCAGATGATAACGACAGCTTTAACACAATGCATTACGGTAGTAGATCCACGCTGATTTCAGCATGAATGGGCCGGATCGTCCGGAGAACTACTACCCTCTCATAGAAGATCGACAATGAGTGTAAGCGCCGGCGGCCCAATTTCCTCCCTTTCCTCTTTCCTCACCTCCCTCATTCACTGCCCGTAACCCCATTCCCAGCCGCCATAGTGGAGGCCACCATACCAGCAGCTTAAGACGATGGCTTTTGGTATAGTGGCCGCCACTTCTGGATTCCAATGACTGCTTACCATCAGGCGGGGTGGAGTCACTTTGGTAGTCTATAATACAAAAAAAATAATGTTGATGCGACTAGTCATTCAAGATCTTGTCAAACAAGCAAAGATTTAGTACCAATTTTATTACTCTATAATATTATAAAGCGGAAGAGTTTGTTTGTTTGAATGCTCTAATCTCTGGAACTACTAGCTGGATTTAAATTATTTTTGCGTGTAATAGCCCAGTTCTTGAGGAAGGTTATAGGTTAAGTAACATCACGCTACTGGCAACGGAAGCAGAACAGTAACCAAAGATGTAGGTGAAACCGCGCTGCGAAAAGGTAGTCTTGTAAAAAGAAATATTTAACATCGATTCATCATGTACATGAACATTCGCTAAAGCACATCATGTATTTACCGATTCAGACACTGTCAATTGAATAGGAAATGTACTTACGCCAAATACGGGAACGTCAATTGATTTATTCACAAGGCTCACACAATACGATTCTCTTTTTATTTATCAAAACAGTGGTCCTACCACAGCCTCAACAATCTTATTATAACAAGACAAAACACAAAGTTTTTTTTCAACTACACAACGCCATCTAGACCCAAAGTAAGCGTATATTTAGCTTGTGTTATGGGTGCTAGAATGCGGATATACCTACTAAAATACTTTTTTTTTGTCAATACATACATATTATAAAACACCCAGACCAATGCAAATAGACATGTTCATGCACGCAAATATTTGTACTGAGTGTTAATCGAACCCGCGACCTCTGCGTGGTAATCCATACACAGTACCACCGAACCACAGAGGCAGTCATTCAGTCAACCACAGTGGTGGTAGGTCTTCTGCCTCTCAGAACTATACGGTGTTAAATACAAGCTTGTTTAAATTGTAATATAATTTTAACTGGTTTGCACAAATATAAAGCGACAAATGCCTGAGAAAATTGTAGGGGTCGACCTAGACGGATATGCACGGACCAAATAGGTGATGTGTTGACAAAGGGCATAGATTTTCAGGATAAAAAGTATCCATGTCCGTCTCCGGCACTGAATCTATATACATACCAACTACACACACACACACACACATACACACACATACACACATACAAACTTTCGCATTTGTAATATTAATACGATTAATGAATGTTGATGAGGCAAAGGAGATGTGTTTCAATCGCAGCAAATGGCGTATCTGCTTACCCCATTAATGGAAAATAAGCGCAAAGTTATATATGTATACGAAAGGTAACGTGGACGCTTGAGCTTAAATCTGGCCTTTTAAGTGTTTGACCTCAATCGTCCTTCTAAGAAAAACCTGTTATACTTTGAGCAGGGTAACCACAATTGATATTAGCGCTAAAACACTGATAAATATGGAATAAATCGTGTTTACCTTATGGCATACTTTTTAAAATGTACAGCTAAATGTAAAGCTTTTAAAAGTGTCTAAGAGTTTGTCACACAGCTGATTATTCATACATTTTAACACTTTATAAAAACACTGTGAACTCCGCCACCAATAAAATAGCTGACTTAAAAATTTGTTAACGTGCGAGTCGCCGCGCCAACGTAAATAATTTGTATGTAAAAATGTTGATTCGGTGTAAAATGTCATTTATATGCAAAACTGTTGAATGGCTATTGAAATAATTGGGATTTGCTACTTCTATCAGCTACGGTAAATATTATAAAATGCAGCTGCTACGACTTAGCACGTCTACGAAATCTGCTACGCACGCTGTAGTTCATTTTAACAAATGCTACGCAACTTTTGGCTCACTGCTGGATGATAATGATGACGTGACTTTTAGTTTCAGGGCTTTTGAGACATTTATAATGTGTTGATAAGAAGCAACTGATGGATGAGAGTCAACGTGGCGGTAATTGAAAGTGGGAGTTTATGTTGGAGAACACCTACAGATAAAACCACTAGCAGAAAGTAATGAACGGTGATTTGACTGCACCGTTGGTCTAGTGGTTAGTGTAACTGACTATCCTGACCACGCCGAGTGTCGTGGGTTCGATTCCCGCGGAAGGCAAATATTTGTGTGATGAACATTTGTATTTGTCTACAGTCTGGGTGTTGCCTATGTATTCTAAGTATGTATTTGCAAAAAAAAAGAATATATATGTATTATATATCAGTTAACTAGTACCCATAACACAAGCTCTGCTTGGCTTGGGACTAGATGACGGTGTGTAGTAGTGTCCACATATTATTATATTATTACTAGCTGCGCCATGCGGCTTCGCCCGCGCGAAAATTGCTATGTGTTTAATTAATGTAACTCGGGAAACAGAGCAATTTTCGGGATAAAAAGTAGCGTATGTCCCGAAACCAAATCTATCTACCATATATATACCAATTTTCATCGAAATCGGTTTAGCAGTTTTCTTAGTTTTTCTTTCATAAGAACCTTCTCCTGACAATAACAAACACAACAAAAAAAGAATTAACAAAATTGATCTAGTCGTTCACGCGTGATGCCATGACCAAGGGAAATAGGGATTCATTTTTATATATATAGATTATTAATGAAATGAAAAAAATCCTTAAACCACAAACAAATTTTTAAATCTTTAAACAGTAAAATCGCTTTTTCTGTCAGTTTCTTACAATCGTTTGAAGAATTTCTTTTGGAAGGTAGAACACATACCACGAGAAAAGCCGATAATTTCATATCAAATCATATCGTAAAAACATATTAGTCTCACGTGCAAAGCCTTTGTGGTTCACAAGTAGAGCAATAATTTTCAGAGCAAATTATATGAGATAATACTAACCCTATTGATGTAGATTCATATTAAATTCTACGCATTTCGTATTCAGGTACAGTTATGCAACGAGATTGGCTGAAATTCCATATAACTTAATATTGGATCTCATTCCTATTATCCATATAGTACTGCTATTTATGGTACTCGAGACATAATATATATTGATCTTTAATATATTCACGGTTTCAGTTAAGACACAACCCTAAAGCATAAGGCAGTAGGTTCAAATCCGGGTAAATACATACCTATATATCATCATCATATAAGCCAAAATACATCCACCGCTGGACATAAATTCACCAATTTTTGCCACCGTGGCTAGTCGTTCTCCGCTCTCATCCATCGCTTGCCCGCTACCCTTATAAAGTTGTCAGTCCACCTTGTGATGGGTCTGCCCACGCTGCGTTTTCCGGTTCTTGTTCGCCACTCTAGAACCTTTCTGCCCCAACAATCGTCGATTCTGCGAGTATTTTCCTGCCGATTTTCACTTCAGAGAAGCAACTCTGCGAGCCACATTAGTTACTTTGGTTCGCCTGCGGATTTCTTCGTTTCTCAAACAATCGCGCAGGGAGACGCCTAACATAGCCCACTCCATCTCCCTCTGAGCGAATTTGAGCCATCTGGCAAGTTCCATAATTAGCAACCACGTCCCTGCTCCGTGTGTCGTCTATTAATATAATAGATCAGATCTAGGGGATCAGACCGGAATAACTCATATAAATTGGTACATATTTATGACTTTATCTCATTTAAAAATATTTGTGGCAAGTCTAGTTGTATGTTGTTGCCGTTAACTGTAAGTTTCAAAAGTGTGGTATAGTACAGGACTTGTTGTTTTATATCAACTCCTTTAGATCAATAAAATTACATAATTAAAAGATAAAAATAATTATATATGATTTACTGTAAATTGGTTAAATATTAATAAATTGAAATGTATTTAAATGATGCAAGACTTTAGAACATTTCGACTATAAACAAAATGTCCTAAAGATTTAATTAAAGTTTTGAAACTGCAAGTAAATGTAGAAAACGCTAATAGCTTACTTCTAGGCCAGTAGGTATGTTTATCCTCCAACTTCGAATAAAAGAAATAACTCCTTAATTTACAAACAATCAGTTTTCCTTCGCCTAAAGTAATTTCTTTGTTATTTAAAAATAAATCATGACAAAGACGTCCGTAAATAGATATCCCTTGTCTTAGAGCATTATTTACTAAATGTTGAATAATATTTTTTGAATTCACTAATTGGCTTAAATATTTAAGATCGTTCTTAAGATAAACATCCTTTAATTCGATATCTTCCTCGAACAAAGCTTTTCTAACAAAAAATATTGTACATAGACAATGATAATTGATAAATGAGTTTAGGAGAAAAAGTAAGGACCTTCAAATCTTAAGAAACTTGAATAATAAAATCTACACTTTTTATCTACATTGAAGTTAGTTTTTAAACAGATTAGACTATTTTGATCCTTGAAAGCCTTAATCTAAAATTTGTAATGGGTTTATTTAAATTGTATTCTTTTACTGTATGTATCTAAAGACGAACAGAATGGTTGCTTATGAACATGGCCGAATAATCTATGTTAAGATAAAGACGAATAAGCAGGTAATAAAAAATAACAAAGAAAAAGTAAAAACCGGAGAAAGCATCTGAACTGGTTTTGAAAACAAAAAAAATACGTGGCATCGGTATGCCATATCCGGCTCAAACAACCATTGTTAGAACAAGCTCGGTGGTATATAAGAAAACGCAGTAGACTGTAAAAGTGGTATATTACAGCCATTATACTCGTAACACATAATAGCCGATGCTGTAAAGTAATTGTACAACAAAAATAACTTAAACGCATTGATAATAAAGTTGAATTTGCAATTATGAGTTTATATATAAAATGCCTCTAGTGAATATATAATTTAATTCAAATAAAATTTTGTGTTTAACTATAAATATTCATAATGAAACCACAATACATAAAAACACCAGCAATTTCGAATAGGCCAGATGTTTGTAAAATTAAAATATACATAATTATTGTTTAAATTTTCGCAATTTAGAATATATTTTAATTTATTTTAGCAGATAGACTAACTTTGGTACTAGTATTATTTTTAAAATATTTTAACGAAATTTTAATGGCACTTAGATGAAGAGGTGTGAGAACGAATTCAGCTTCAAAATAAATTTTCTATATTTATTCAATCGATGTGGCACTTATATTATGTTAATACACAACCTTACGCCGGTTTTTTTTAGCGATGTAGGACTTTCGCTGGTGGTTAAAAGGATATCGATTTATGATATTTTTACAATTAAAATAAACACATATTAAAGTATAAATAAAACTGGTTAGAAAATATATTTCAGATCCTATGGAAAACTCACAAAATCTATCGGATTAAGCTATCAAAAGTTTTACATTACAAGTTTATAATAAACTTTATAAGACGTTTGAGAAAAGGCCTCAAGTCAGGAATAGGTCAAAGGTGCTCTCTTAAATATAAATTTAAACAGGATTTTCGTAATTAAAAATAAAAAACACAAAAGAACAGCACTCGAAATCCCAACTGTAATAATGAAACACACCCACAGTTCACAGACTGGTAGACAATTGAAATGATTTCACATAACAAAAGCATACTCAATCAAAATGGCCTCCAACAACCAATACTGGTGCCAGATGAAACTCATTACAAAGGGCGAAAGGTAAAGGTGCTCCCTGACCGCGAGCATTCACCTGTAATATAACGTCACAGATCCGAGCATTACATTGGCGAGGGAAACGAACCGAGGATTACAGTATGCAACTTTTAATGATACAAGTGGAGTATGCAAATTGAGACAGCCTGTAAAGCAAACATTTTAGTTTTTATTTTTCTTTACAACATAGAAAGCTGTAATTACTTACATATAAGGTTAAGTGTATTGCCTGTGTCACTTTGCATGCAATGAAAGTGTAACTTACAAAAAATGTAATAACTGGCGATTAAAAAGAGTGGCCTGAGTTAGAGAGTTCTTCTCATGCCCTACCCTACGTCAGCGAACTGGCTGTAGGTTAATTAGCTGACATTTTGTAATTTTTAACGTTCATAAGTGTTAATTTAATTAACATAAATGAATAAATATATTTTCATTTTCATTCAATGTATAAAGTTTTAAATCTGCAATGCATTACAAGCGAATGCTCGGCAGTTGGAGTGGCAGTTTTTAACGTTATGGTTAAAATCGAATCTGTAAACGTTTTACGTTACAGGAGAATGTTCGTAGTGAGGGAACACCTTAATGAGAACATTAAAATATCATATGCTTTGTTTTGTATCGGTCGACAAATGAATATTTTCAAATTGTTCAGCAGTTTTTTTTTAACGAGGTTGTATTTTTATCTATAATTGTAGGCATGTAATTGATTGTAGGTAAGCTTGGTAATTAGGCATTGGCTTTGAAGAAGTCACATTGCTTCTTCTCCAATATTTGACTATTATTAAGACACGATCTTTTCTACTCGCCATACACTGCATTCTTTAGAATAGTATTATAACCAGTACTAGCTTGCAACACATTATCTAGACAAAGTCACAGTTACTTTAGGCAATCAAAATATAAAAGCAAACTTGCAGTTATGAACATTTTCATGAAGTAATTTTTTGTCAAGACTTCAATAAGATTTAATATATACTATAAATTTGTAAAAACTATTATTATTTATACTATAATATAAAATGGAACAGTATGTTTGTTTGTTTGAACGTGCTAATCTCTGGAACTAACAGTCTAGGTAACCAATAGCCTAGTCGAGGTAGGTTATAGGCACGCAACATCACGCTACTGTAGCTTAGGCTGAGCAGAAAGCGAAGACGCGGGTGAAACTGCGCCGCGGAAAGCTAGTGTCTGATATAACATATCAATTCATCAGTGTCACCACAATAGGCAAACAGAGAATAAATTTAAAACACGCCAAAACGAGTAAACAAAATTTTCTCGTAACTCATATCTTAGGGCAGGCAATTTATACTCATCTTTTGATAAATGGGGGGATCAAAATTAAAAATGAGAAGTGACTGATGTCATCAATAATAGTTTTAAATCTATTAACTTTATCACTTATCTCAAAAGATGAATTTTCTGCGATTACGAAAAATCTAAATTATTTAAACTTACTTGACGTTTAAACTTTGCATTCGGTCCATTAATCATTCATTCATTTAGTTCTAAACGAGTGAACAAATAATTTAGTAGATTGTTCTGATCGAAATCAAGGACACTGATTTCAGTGTAGGTCACTTTGCTTGTGTGCATTACGGTGCTAGAATAAAAATAAAATATTAACTGGGTAACGATAAGGGTGTTTAGAAAAATTTTCGCCACCAGTTGGCGCCACTTATGTGAAAGGTCTTTTATTTACAAATTACAAATTCAAAATCAAAATTCTAAATTTATTTACAGCTTGAAATCAATAGAATCGTTCACGGTTATATAAAGATTGAAAGCGCTTTGACAGGTGCCTGGACCTGACGCCGCAGTGCTGCCACCTCGTGGGGTATCATTTTAGAGAAGCTTTAAACTTCAACTCAACTACATGACTGAACTATCAGCCTAGCAAGTTCCAATACTAAACCGTTTTTCCGCAACATATCAACAGTAATATTATGGATTTATTTATGAGCTTCGTATACTTCATCCATTTCTCTAATAAAATGCGCTCAGTTGGTAATGACGCTCAAGGGAAATTGAAAGATCATTCATTTTCGAAACAGGAATGAATATGTTGAGTTTGCTATGAAATAGGTATCGAATAGTGGCGTTGCATTTATCTAACCAGTGAACAGAGTGCCTAGTGCAAGTTTATTTTACGTTATCGCGATCGACACGTTTATAACGTTCGGTACTCTGATTGATCCGCTGCAAGGTCCTAAAGTCTTAACCAATCAGAGATCCAAACGCAGTAAACGTTTCGATCGCGTTAACGTAAAAACAACTCACACTAGGCACCCTGAAACTCAAAACTCATTTATTCGTTGGAATTACATGAGTGACATTTACGAAAGTCAAATAAAAAAACAAATGTCAGCCAATTAACCTACAGACAGTTTTCTGACGGGGTAAAGCCATGAGAACAATTTGACTGAGAGTGTGTACTAACACTGTTTTCTTTTAAGAGTTAACACGTAAAATATTTGTGCGTAAAATTACCAGGGGCTCTAGTAGTAATTTTAAGAACTATTTAGCTTGTATGGCTTGGATTGAATTCAACTTGCAGTTAGAGGTCTTCAATCAGAATAAGATTACTGCCAATTTAGTATGCTAGTTTACGACTATTATTTGTGACTAGCCTTCCGCAGGTTTCACCAGCATTATATAGTCTGTGTGAGTGGAGTTAATTTAGTAGGGTAAATTATTAAAATAGTGATACGGCTCACCTTAAGCCGTATGCTTGCGTCGTATAAAAACATTCAAATTTTAAATGTCAACGTAATTCAGTCTGTTATCCAACATTAGGCTTGAGTTCACGTCCTTCATAATTACGACGGATTCTCTGGAAATAATACATTTCACTGTAAATATCTGCCTTGGTGACGCTATGGAATTCAAATTCCAATTGCACTTTCATAGCTCGTCGCATTGAGCCTCCTTTACGTATAATAAATAAAAACAAAATATCACGTTTTTTTATATTTTATTTTGTTTTTATTACATATTTTGTATTTATATTTTTATTTCTTCATTGTGTTGTTTTATATTCATTTCTTGTGTAACATGGATCCCATGGTCTGAAATAAACTTATTCTATTCTATAGCTGATAAATGTCGACAAGTGATACGTGAATAGTGACTGGTCAGTTTCAGACACGTGTAACCTACCTTAAGTATCTTACAAGCCCCTTTCATGCCCTGATCTTAGTTAGCGAATTGGCTGTAGACAAATTTGCTGATATTTCATTCTGATTGTTACAATGTTCATATTATTTTCACCCACGGTTACATCTTTGATTATTACTTTGCTTCCGTCACTCGCAGCGTGATGTTATATAACTTTCTTTAAGAATTGTCCTGTCAAACACCAGAGATAAGAAATCTTTATATAAGATATGATCTACATGAATGAATAAATTTGATTTCGACTCGTTTCTCTCTTATACTGTATTTCTTCTATTATATGGTAGTTCTATGGACAATCCAGATTGATTGATATTAATATCTAGTAGCTATAAAGTTACTATACACACACTTGTTCAAAGCATCACTATTAATCAATGTTAAAATGTTATATAAGTCAAATTGCCTTTGTGTAGGGGTTGGGCTACAATTATCATGAACCCATGTCAACTGTACCACGTAAATACGTCACTCTTATGTCGTATGTCGTAAATGAATGTAATTTGTCGTGAGAAAGTTATCTTAGGGTTATGTTACACTGTGGAGCACTGTTTCTTAAGGTCAGTCGATGTTAATCCAAGTCGCAACACTCAAAATAGCCACAAAAGAGAGAAATCAGAGGCATCAATATAAAACATTTGTAATCCTAACTACATTTTACCGTTCTTGATTACCAGTGTAAAATAGACGTAATGAAATATATTGCTATCGAAATTTCAATTTTAAGATGATTAATAAAAGGTTAATAATTGCATAATGGTGTTTCTCAACTTGCACACTTTTTCTGAGGATGCAATTTAAGTAGAGACAAACCAAAATGAACACAAGGACTTTCAAAAATTGACAACCGTTTTTTAAATTCAACTTCTCATTACTGGACGATAATATCACAAAATTCTATAGCAATATATTATACTAACTTCTCGCAGCGGGTTTTACCCGCGTCTTTGGTTACTGCTCTGCTCCCATCGTCATTAACGTGATGTTACTTAGCCTATCCTTCTTCAAGAACTAGACTATTATACGCAAAAAGAATTTTGAAATAAGACTGATAGTTACAGAGATTAGCGCGTTCAAAACAAACAAACTCTTACGCTATATATATTAGTATAGAGATGATACTACTAGAAGAATAAAGAAGAATATAGAACATTTATTTTGCTCAAAACATGGTAACAGGATGTTTACAAGTTGTATACAGTACAGCATGTCTTACCGCAATATGACGGTATGCAAAAATACACACATCAGCTATAGTTTAGGCTAATTTGAAACATACGAGAAAAGTTCACAGACACCTTAAGGCTAAATTAAAAAAAAAGCTATCTATGAAACAATATCTAAATTATAAGACGAGATCATTATTTGTTGATACCTATTTAGACCTAATAGTTACATCAATTTACTTATGAACCTCTAAAAGACCTAATTTATTTATTTTTCTATATACATCATGAATTCTTATATTATATACTAACGTTGTTAACATATGACTGCGAAAATGTCTAGTCTATTACTGGCATTATGTTAAAGGGCAAGTGATAATGTCAAATATATTACGTTACTTTGACATTAGACGGCGTTTCAAATGATATTTATAGTTTCTGAATAGAAAATAGATATGATGAACTAATTAATCAAGAAAGAAAGAAAGAAAAAAACATTTATTTGTTTTCATAAACTTAAAAACAACAATGAGAAACAAAAAGGCCCTAACTCAGCTTCGTGCTACGTTGAAAGGAGTGCAGACAGAGACTTGATAGACTAATGTAGAATATTTTCCAGCCAGGGGAATAGAGAATCGAGCGCTATGGAGTAAATTGGCCTGTGTTCAGCAGTGGATTTTATTAGGATAATTGATTTTTTATTGCCTTCAGTGACAGACGAGCCAACAGCCCACCTGATGATATGTAGCAACTGTCGTTCATAGCCTTCTGCAATACCAGAGGCTCTACAAAGCCGCTGCGTACCGTGATATTAATGCTCTCTTTAAACCTCGTTTGAAGGAGGCTGCTTTTTCCAATAAATGCTACGGGCTACCTAAACCTCTGAACTCAGGCTTATTCCAAATATTGAATTATTTCACGATAATTACTATCTTTGTCATGTGGATTACCAAACACAGTTGCTCGTGCATTCGTTCATATCATCAGTTGTCTAATAAATTCTTTTTCCTAGAAATAAGAGCTGATAATTTTTTCTTAGTCACATTTTTATGATGGCTTATATTTTTGTGCAATTTAGCCAGCTTTTACATAGATATTTATGTATATTGACAATTGAGGTTTCTAAGCTCCCTCTGACCTATCAAAATTTTGCTTATAGACAGATAATGATTATTAAAAAAACATTTTACACCGATTTTGAACAGTCGAACTCTTTTATACACACGGCAAAAACCAAAGCCGAAGGGCCATAGTAAATAAATAAATTGTTACACGTGTAGAATATACAAGTAACAAGCCAAACAGTACGAAATTAGGAATACATGATTAGATTAAAACTAATTATTTTGACATAGGAATACGTAATGATGTTACTACGACGAGGGTCTTATTTTAAACTGTTTGTTGTGATCATTACAATTAGGACAGTTACACACAAAATTAAATTTGTGTTTTGTTTTTTTATACGACAAAGGTGACAAACAAGCCGCCTGACGGTAAGCAGTTACCGCAGCCTATAGACGCTTGCAACACCAGGAGCATCACTAGCTCGTTGCCGACCCTGTTAAAAACCTTTTAACTCCTTTCTTGAAGAACTCCATATTGTGGTCTATCGGGAAAATCCTTGAATATTTTGATGGAAATCATATAAGATAAGTGTAGTTCTTATCGAAGCCGCTGACTACTGTGAAATTAATGCTGTTTTATTTCGTTTGGAGAAAGATATTAATATGTCAGCACATGCACTTCGCAAATAAGGCAGCTGATAGTTCGTTCAAGAGCCTACAATACCGTTCTTGAAAAAAAATGTATTAAACCTCTTATTTTACCGCCAATTACCTTTAAACGTATATATGGAGTGAATCCGAACACATAAAGAAAGCCTGAATATATGTGGGTAGAAGCAATCTACTCCACGTTTTAAATCGTCAATGATCGGTCCGCTGGCTCGGAAAATAGGGTTCGCTAACTAATTGATATGGACATTTGGAATTCACAAAAAATGTGCGAAATACTTGCTGGAAAGTTTCTACTGTATCGTTTCACATTCAAATGCCAACTGTAGCGTTTAATGAACCGATAAGCGATTACCTAGTGTAGAAACTGTGACGTACTGAAAAGTTTCAAAACGTACTTTATTTGTGTTTTGTTTAGAATGTTCGAGAAAACTCGAGTGAAATTAGACATTAGACTGGACACAGAAATTGGATTTGCAAAATATGGTAGAAAGGAATAAATTATTCTTTATTACACACTACAGATTACAAAACAAATAACAGGACAAGGAACAGGCAGGCCTGGAACTCTATAACAGCGCATGATATGTGTTCCCATCTAATTATGATCCTGGGTCCTTTAAGCGGGGCATGAAAAAGCATCTCACTAAGCCGCCATAGTGGCAGCTACCATACCAGTAGTCTGGCTTTTGGAATGGTGTCCAACACTTATGGATTCCACTGACTGCTTACCATCAGGCAGATTGGAGTCACTTTGATAGGCTAATATATAAAAAAAAGGACAGCACTACACAGATGGTTACAATGGGCGGTCTTATTGCTAAAAGCGATCTTTTCTAGGCAACCTTTGGGTGAACTTAAAAATAAAGGAAAAATTTAATTAATGGTGTTGGTGTTTAAGTACAAACTTAGATTTATATCGCATTACGTTATATTAAAGATCTGTTTATCTTTATTGCATATGCAAGAATATCAACAGCACTGAATATGTAAAGTTTAAAAATATTCAAATACTTATTCAAAGTTAAACGATTGTGAAGCAATCCTTCTTATTCAAGCACTCGCAAATAGACATAGATAAGCTATGTCTCAGTAGAATTACCAGTAGATATTGTATCATTTTTCACAGCACAAACGACTGCCACGATAGAGGTAGAAATAGATACGACTGTCACACTAAAGTCTTGAACTCAGGGTTAAATGGATTGGTTTCTTTTATTTTTTGTTGGTTACAAAAGTTTTTCATAAGCTAGAATTATAAAAAATAAGTATACTTAAATGTAAATTAGTAATTACGAAAGAAATGAGTATTGTCTGAGATATCATGAGTAAAGAAAATTTTAAAATTGAAAAGAATAATAAAAATTACATTCTTCTTCGTCGTTAAGCTCTTGGCAAAGCGATCGTGGTCGTCATGTCGTATCATTGGAGAGGGCAGGTGACATTCGCCTCACGATGTCTCGCCAGCTCTCCCTCTCCTAAATTACATATTCTAATCCTATTATTATTATAAATGCGAAAGTTTGTCTGTGTATGTTTGGTAACAAACATACACACACAAATTTACATTTAACATACATACACAAACAACACTCCTCAGCGCTTAAACAGCTAAACCAAAAACTAAAATAAGAGTACAGACGGGCATTTTGAACCGTTTACATTCAAGGTAGGTATTTATACAGCTGACTGTCAAAACGAATATCTCAATATAATTAACCTTTCAATACACCTACAGGTTTCTAGAGACTAAGGCGTATAGATAATACGATATAATTTATACAACAGTCGACACTAACTCGTAGTTTTAAGTAAATCAGCAAGATTATGCTTTAAAGCGGCATTTATACTGATATACCTTGATGTCGGAATGTAACGACCTTATCGCCCACTAGAAATACCTATAATAGAAGAACCTACTAACATTCGTACAAATTTTAACTCTTTATCAAGCACTATCACTAAACGGATTGATGTCAAAATATCTCATGGGCTTATTACATAAAAAAAATATATTTACATTTAAGATTTTCTACCCATTTTTTAAACATATACATTTTTTGTTTTTGTTATTATTATATATATTTTTTTTATATTATAGCCTACCAAAGTGACTTCACCCCGCCTGATGGTAAGCAGTCAGTGCAATCCAGAAGTGGCGGCCACTATACCAAAAGCCATCGTCTTAAACTGCTGGTATGGTGGCCTCCACTATGGCGGCTGGGAATGGGGTTAAGGGAAGGGAATGAGGGAGATAGGAAATAGGAAAGGGGGGAAGTTGGGTCTCCGGAGCTCTCACTCACCGAAAGAAACGCAGTAGTAGGTACGGATACTACTACTCTTAAGTCGATCTTCTATGACAGAGTAGTACTTCCCCGGACGATCCGGCCCATACATGCTGAAATCAGCGTGGATCTACTATCGTACAAACTATTAATTTTTAAACAGACGTATTTTATATCCTATTCTTTATTAACTGCACCTACTACGTTTATCTCTGCACTAAGGTAGAGAAAGCTTTTAGCATTAAGTCCGCCATTGTACTTGTGTGCATCAAGTTTTAATAAATAAATAAATATTTAAACTTTTTTATAGATTCAATTTCCAGCAACCATATTCAATCTAGTATTATTATACAGTTATTTAGCCAAAAAAGTTGCCGATATTTTGACTAAATAGATAGTTATGAAAGTTTTGAAATTAAATAACTGAATATTCGCTCATATTGTAAACGCACCTTTAACTAAATAGTGTGTATATGACTTAATATAAAGCAAAGGTAGAAATAATACTTGCTTCAGCTAGTTTAGATTGGATTATTCAAATGAGATTACTGTATACGCTTAATTAGACTTGCTGAACTTTGAATTAAATTAGTGAAATTTATTCAGTTTATATTATTATTATTGTTTGTGCATCTTGACTTGGGGGAATTAGTGAGCGATAAGCAAGGAGTTCAAGCAATAGTGCAACAGAATATTAATTAATTACGGTTGGTAAAATGAGTGGCTTTTGTTTACATATAGTTTTGTTAAGCCTTTGATAATACTGGCTTCGAAATTTGTTGTTCCGAGACGTATTCACTCAACAATTTGATAAGAATTTGTATGATAAAGCATCAAATAGAAAGGTTTAAATGCGAGATAGCTTGTCCAAACAATAAGTATAGGTATTGATTAAAATATTATCCACAACAACCTTTTAAAAGGGGAAGTTTATTTTTATATACGTTATTTGACTTAGACCTACAATTTACGCGGGAATTTACGCGATCATGCATTAGGTATTTACATACCTTATTTTGCTTGACGTTTCGACTAGGTTAAACCGGCTGTGGTCACAAGCAGTCTGGTGAGGTGATGTCACGGCTCCGTATGTGAAGTAGATTCTAGATGTACCCTCATATTTTTGACTCTCCACGTACCATCACAAAACGCACTAAAAATGTCCTTTTTTTATGTTAGCCTACCAAAGTGACTCCACCCTGCCTGATGGTAAGTAGTCAGTGGAATCCAGAAGTGGTGGCCACCATACCATCGTCTTAAACTGCTGGTGTGGTGGCCTCCACTATGGCGGCTGAGAATGGTATTAGGGGAAGGGAATGAGGGAGGTGAGGAAAGAGGAAAGGGAGGAAATTGGGTCACTCACCGAGCGAAACGCAGTAGTACGGATACTACTACTCTTACGTTGATCTTCTATGAGAGGGTAGTACTTCCCCGGACGAGCCGGCCCATTCATGCTGAAACCAGCGTGGATCTACTACCGTCAAAAACCGTCCTTATTTTGTACGCCGTCTCACCAGTCAGTGATAATTTGTTTCTTATATTTTGTACATTATTAATGAACTTAGAGTTTGGCTCTAGAAACTGCTCATCTGGAATCGCATGCTCCTTTTCCACTTTATTGATATAAACATGAATCTACAACAACACTACGGCTACATAAATAAACAAAAATTGTTTATAACATCCTTCAAGAGTACCGCAACAAAGAAAATAGAAAGAAATAGTAATCGCATTATGTTAAAATGATGGCAAATACGAATACGTGTATGAACAACGTTAGCAAACATTCAATAAGAGATTTCCGAGCCATCTTTGTTTGTCCGAGAGCGCTGCTGAAACGTTTTGCATGTTTGAACTACATATAAATATAAGTTCAAAGAGGTATTAAGCTCGTTTGAAAGGAAAATTCGAGAAATATACCTGTTTTATAAAAACCTGTTTAAAAAGGGGTTAATTAAAGTTACGTAGAAAACAAACTGTTTAGTTCGTACCTACTACTGTTCAAAATGTTTGGTTTCAACAACAATATTTCAGTTTTGTTGGTAAATGATTACTACTACACATTCACACATGCATACACACATTCACTTATGCATACACACATTCACACATGCATACACACATTCACACACACATCACACACTCACACACACGTCACACACACACACACACACACGTCACACACACACACACACACACACACACACGTCACACACACACACACTTTTATTTTTTACTTTGGTATACTTACATACTTAGTTTTTCCATACTTTTTATTATTGGAAGAAAGAGACTAGCTTCCACGACACAGGGAATCCTAGTGTGGAGGCTAGTGATATTTATAAGTAAAATGTAAACTTTTCTCTGGAACAATAAAGTAAAGTAAATAAAAGTATAGTATAAAGATTAGTATTTTTCTTTATATTCGTAGTTTTATTTTTAAGCTACATAGGTTAAGGATTTCGTGAGCGGCACATGATTCTTATGCACTCGGTACTCAAATCGTTCATTCGCTGGTTTAGTGTAAATTGGTGATTTACACACTGTGATTTACTACAGGTGAGGCAAAGGAGGTATGTTTGGAACGCAGCAAATGGCGTTCTATAGTCTCTGATTACCCCTTTAATGGAAGGCAGGTGTGAAGTTATTGTATCTATTATGTTGATAACTGTCTCAAAAAGCTGTCAAAGATAAGTAGGGAATCCGACCGGAATAAAATATTTAAATATATTTATCTTTTGTTTCTTATCCCCTGTACGGGGGATCAGAATTAGGGGATCAGACTGGAATAACTCGTATAAATGTTGGATATTTAATATTACTTTCTATAAAAAAATTTAATATTTAAATTGACTGACGTATAACTTAAAGACATTTTCATTATATTAGAATTAATACAACTAGTAAATAACTAACAAAGCAACTAAATCGATAGAATCAATAAATTTTCAATAGATTTCACATCCCAAACACCTCTTCTCTTTAATCTAACTTATAAAAACTTCGAAAAACCTATAATGTGAATCCAAAAAGAATATAAACACAAAAACTTGTAGCAATAGAAACTGTTCATTTACTTCGTAGGGGCGAATGCGAACTGTAGATCAAAGTAATACCGTTTTTATTGCGCATCCTACAGAGTCATTTGTCTAACTCCGCTAACAGATTGCTGTTCCCAAACCGATATTTATGGACTAGCATCGTGAAACCACAGGTGTAAGGTATAGGCCGAGGTTTTGTTATCTGTACTAAGAGCCTAGACAACTGCCACAAATGCTAATAGAATACAACTAATTAAAAAATGTATGGGATTGACATATGCTAACGCCAACATTGTCGTTGGCTTATGTCAATCCCATAC
Source organism: Parascotia fuliginaria (assembly GCA_963082885.1). NCBI lineage: Eukaryota > Metazoa > Arthropoda > Insecta > Lepidoptera > Erebidae > Parascotia > Parascotia fuliginaria. The sequence goes on along the minus strand of OY720180.1, from coordinate 1,211,039 downwards.
ATTTTTACATATTCTATGAATAGAATAGAAATCAATGCCACTTGTATAGGGCCTCTGATCTATTGTCTAAAGTCTGGAATTTGAAGTAAATAAGAAATGCTTATTATACATGCTCTAAGAATTTGTGTATTTTTGTCTATGTCAATTAATTTCATTCTTTCTTCTTCTTTTAAATGTATTTTCTTCATATAAAGAGAAGGATAGCATAAGCCTGATTAGTGGGAGTTTTGTATAAACTAGACTTGTTGTGGAATTAACAGTGGAGCTTGACAGTTTTCTTTCGGAATAAGTTTTATAAATGTAGGTGCGCCTTACATCAATATGCAACTGCACTTTTAAGATAAGATTTCTTTGAGTAGTTTTAATCTACCTTTGAAATATCTGATCTGCTCTTCTGTACTTGCAGATTTTTTAAATTTGGTTAAATAAATAAGTGAATGTTCAAACTACGATATCGAAATAAATGCTGTCTTTTTTAACAAGCGGCTTAAAAACGGTTACCTGACAGTAAAATTACTGACCGACCCATACAAAATCTTTTTCGAACACAAGTTAACGAAGAAGGAGCAACCACACATTATTTTTAAAAGCTATTAAGGAGTTGCCCCAAATTTTCATCAAAATATCTGATTTATCGATATTAACAAATTCTTAGATAAGCTTAAAAGATTCTATTATTTTTTGCGTACAGTTATAAATAGTTAACCTCTCTCAGTGACACAAAGGTTCACTGAGGCGGATGTCATCCGGAAATTGATTCTGAGGCCTCCCTTTGAGTCTGGAGATGAAAAATTATTGAAGAACCTCACACGTACGAGGGCTAAAATGTTGCGGCAATTGATTTGCTTTTTGTAAGTTTATGAGATGATAAAAATAGACGATAGATAAACAATTTATATAATGTACTAGCTGCGCCCCACGGCTTCGCCCGCACTTAAAATGTGTTTTGTTTCCCTCGGAAACCAGACCGCTTAAAAGTAGCCTATGTTCGTCTCCGGCAGCGAATTTACCATTTTTTATCGAAATCGGCTCAGCCGTTTAGGCGTTTTTATTTATATATTATATATTGGCCTACCAAAGTGACTCCACTCCGCCTGATGGTAAGCAGTCAGAGAAATCCAAAAGTAGTGGCCACCATACATACCATCGTCATAAACTGCTGGTATGGTGGCCTCCACTATGGCGGCTATGAATGGGGTTAGGGCAAGGGAATGAGGGAGGTGAGAAAAGATGAAAGGGGGGCAATTGGGCCTCCGGCACTCTCACTCACCGAACGAAACGTAGTAGTACGGATACTACTACGTTTCGTTCTATATACTCTTACGTCGATCTTCTGTGAGAGGGTAGTACTTCCCCGGACGATCCGGCCCATTCATGCTGAAATCAGCGTGGATCTCTTACCGTAAAACTATTAATTTTTAAACAGACGTATTTTATAACCTATTCTTTATTTACTGCACCTACTACGTTTATCTTTGCACTAAGGTTGACTGGTAGAGAAAGCTTTTAGCATTATGTCCGCCATTGTACTTGTGTGCATCAAGTTTTAATAAATAAATAAATATTTAAACTTTTTTATAGATTCAATTTCCAGTAATCATATTCAATCTAGTATTATTAAGTAAAGTTGAGTGGTACAAAACACACACACACTCACAAACTTTCGTATTTATAATATTAATAGCATTATTTAATATTAATAGCACTATAATTTTATACCTAAGTAGCTATATTGTGGTAGATGTAGGTGTATTGAAGTCTAAAACAAGAAAGATTACCTGTGGAGCTTGATAGAAATACTCAGAAAGTTTTATTAGCTCAGTGAAGTAAATGTTTAACATGTAATATTTCAAATTATGTATAAACGACATTAACGTTCTTAATTTAATATATTAAATTTAAATTCCAAACGAACAATCCTATCGTATCGTAGCAACAGATGGCGCTGTACCTCTGTAATTCAGTACAGTTCACAGTTGGGTGGACAAGTCTGAGTTGTTGGTGCGTAAACGTGTCAGGCCGGATCCACACGTTGGCCTCCACAGCACTCATCCAACAAGTGGATCTAGAAAATGGCATTAGTTACAACGTTGGAGGAGCGTTGGTCGCGCTATTTTCTAGATCCATACGTTGGACAAAGTGTCGTTGGGACCAGCGTTAGGGTCAACGTGTGGAGCCGAAGTAAATATACGCACGAAATGGCGCGATAACACTTCTGCACGATTAAGTGTGAAAAAGTAACAATGAATTAAAGAAGAGCATACAATATCGTTGTAGGGTTAATGGTTAAATCTTTGAGTCACGTTGGGCAACGGTGATCTTCAAACAATAGATTTGTAATTAGTCTGGTTGCGTGATGTTTAAACTATTAGGAAATTAATACTCTCTAAGAATTATTACTCGGTGGTACTCTTCACTAACGGTAAATAGGTAATACTAATAAGAATAATAATTGAAACCTTAAATAAGTTAGGTACGCAAAAGATATGACGATGGATTAGGGCAGCTCAGGATGAGGGTGGCCCACAACCAGCCACGGTGGCGATAATTGGGGGAGGCCTATGTCCAGCAGTGGACGATATGATGATTATGATGATGAAGATATTATGATCACTAATTATACCTACATCTGTATTTTTTGCTAACCCTTAAGAGGGTTTAAGCGTCATGAGTATATTTTAAATGTTCTGTCTATATGTTAGAATTAGGTGAAAGCTGTGTAAAAAGTAGTAACCATAATGCTTACAGCATTATGGTTACTTACTTATTTTAGTATAAAAATAACGCAACTTAAGGCTTAAATGTATTATTTGATTATAAGTAGAACTGTAAACGCAATGATTTTTACTTTAAATACAGCTTTCACCTAATTCTAGCATATAGACAGAACATATTTTTAAAATATAGCCTCGATTAAATGATATAAATTGAAAACCACAAAATCTGACATTTAGTGTCAGATTTTGTGGTTTTGTGTTGTGGTTGTGGGACGTTGCCACTCACGAAGCGTAAACTTTCATAATAAAGTTAACACCACAAAATTTTACACTATGAAATTGATTCTAAAGCATACAGTTATTCTCTTTCTTGAAATAAAGGTCCTGTCAGCCATTGCGGATAAATATATAATAATATAATATTCTACCACATTCACACAGCGCCATTTAGCCCCAAATTAAGCAATTATATTTGCTTGTGTTACGGGTACTAAACAACTGATATACTACTTACATTTTTTTTTTTTGTATATACATACATATTTATTCATGCTCATCACACAAAGGTTTGTCCTGGGTGGGAATCGAACCCACGACCTCCGGCTTAGCAGTCAGGGTCACTAACCACTAGACCAACAGGCCAGTCAACTTATTCCTTGTCATCACTCCATGATAAGTTTATCTTGGCCGTCGTTCAAATTCACCATATCGGTTTTTATATTATCATACTTTCTACGTGTTTCATGCTATTGAAAATAAAATCAATAGATCCTTTACTGATTAAACATAAAATGTTCAAAACTACTTGATCTAGTTTATTGAGTTTAGAGGTAACGGAAGTCAGCTACACGTTTTTGTGGACATAGACATTTTAGTTTGCTTAATTCAAATTCAAAGCATTTACTTCATTTTAATTATAAAGTATGATGCATATGACAACCAAACAACCTATAGCCAGTTCGCTGACGAGTTAGAGCCGTGACAAAAACTAGCAATAAATCCAGGCCACTCTTTTCAATCGCCAGATAATAACAGTTTTTTGTATAAGTTACAATGTTAACACTCAACGCAACCAAAGAACCATACAAAGTAATCAATACGAGTACAAATCAACCAACTTACATAATTACCAAGATTCAAAAAAAGAAAGGAAGAAAGGCTTCTTTCTCAGTTTGTTATTCGTTTGAATGTAAATGCTTACATATCTTACTTCTTATCTCACCATATGGAAATGTTTTACGTGCTACATGAATATTAATATGAACATTCTACTTTGCTTCAGTGTCAGTCATTCAATTTACGACTCTAAAACAATATGGTTAATGATTAATGTAGCTTTACCGATGACCTATATACATGTACGGACACTTAAGATTTTATGACCCGTATCTTTCGTGACGGTAGTTGTGCCTTCTTTTAGTAGGTCAGGTACCAATAAACCTTGATAGATAAAGTTATTTTACAGTGGTATCATAAAGGTGTAAAAAAACGGGATAAGCGGGATTTGCCGACAGGTCATTTCAAAAATGAAAATGTGAGCTAATTTGTCTGCGACCAATTCATAATTAGTACGACCTAGTAGCTGGTGACCAATGAATACGACACCTCAAAATGAAGGTACTCGAGAAATACTTATATATTACTAGCTGCACCTTGTGGCTTCGCCCGCGCGGAAAATGGTATACGTTTAATTAATTTAACTCGAGATCCAGGCCAATTTTCGGACTAAAATGTACTTATCTGTAGTCCTATGTTCGTCTCCGGCACTGAATCTATATACATACCAATTTTCATCGAAATCGGTTCAGCCGTTAAGGCGCTGAGTGGTAACGAACACACACTCACAAACTTTCGCATTTATTATATTATTAGTATGCCAGATATATGACGATAATATTAATCAAGAAGCAATCGTATACAAAATTTCTCTTCATTAACATCAGCATAGTTTTAGAGAAAGTACCATAAACTTCATTTTAAAGATAGTATCTATTAAACAGAAAAGACGCGACCTTGTAATGTACCAATCAATAGTTATACAACAGATGTATACCTGTAGGTACGTTGTTAAGTACTTCGTCGTATATTGTTCACACGACGACTTGTATTATCACGACCTCTTGTATGATAATCGTTCGGATTCTCGTAAACAACATATGTAAGTTCTGTATTTGGTTAAGAGAACGGCTAAGAGATGCTAGTTCTTAATATAGGTTAAAGGTATTTAGTAAGTTTGAAACGTAATGCATGTAGTTTAAGAGTTTACGATCCTTACTTCAATCATGAGATAACATGAGTTTCTCTCATCAGTAACAACGAACAAAATTTGTATGTTAAATTTAATTCTCAGAGTAAATACTAGAGGCGCTAATTTTGTCAAAACTCAAAATACAACGAATCAGCGTTTCACAAAACATTGTTTAGTAAAGTTCTAAAAGTAGTCAGTAATAGTCCATTAATATCTTGCAGCAGGAGGTTTATTGCTGGAGGCAAGTTGAGAATCGAGTTATTTTTTGTTAGGAGTGTGGGACTACAATACCTTACTTCGCAGTATTTTAGTAATGTTGAAGGTAAGGCTTTAGAAATGAGACATTGGTAGTATACAGCGTTAAACCCAAAAGTTCATATATTAGAGTCGAATAAAGTCAGTCATTCGACCATCAAATTACAAATGTATTTCAACTAACACAAATTAACTAACAAAAAGTTGTAATGGCTCAGTGATGAGGGCACCCGCTTCGTAAACACGAGGTTGGAGGTTCGAATCCGGGCAAGTACCAATGTGATTTTTTAAATCATAGTTTCTAAGTTTATCTGGACATTACTGACTGATGGTGAAGGAAAACATCGTGAGGAAATTTAAATTGGCCAACCCGCCTTGAGCATGCGTGACGATCAATGCTCATACCTTCTCTGTATGAGAAGAGGCCTTTACTTGCAGTGGGAAAATAATGAGCCGAGATGATGAACTACACTACGATAAGAAATTACACACAGATTAACATGAACATCAAAATTTCCTTCTACACACAGAGCTATTCATTTCTATATTCAACAATTTCCCTACTATCTGACCTACTTTACTACTTATCGTAACTTCATGAATCATGTTCTTCAGATAGGTAGCGTGATGTGGATCAGTAAGCCCAAACCTATAACGATCGATATAATGCCACCATTATTAAAGCTATTAAACCTAAAATAAATGTCCAGTAACTAATGGTGTCCATTATAAAAAAGAAATATCAGTGGTTTAAGGCTCATCATATTATTAAGTTTAAGGCCACTACTGTTATTTCAAAGAAGCATTGAATTAAAACAAAAAATAAATACCAATTATTTGCTTCATACAACACAAATTACAACTGAAATAAATGTTAAACTATTGTTTTAATGTGACAAAAATACGTAAGCCTTTATCTATGTCAACCCTACAAGTTACTAAGTTTTACAAGTTGATAACTATTCAAATTTAGTTACAAGCTTTTCACTCCAAAAACTTGTAGTTCCAAAAATAAAATATTATCAGTTTACCAATATAACAAACTTACTTTTCAACACACGATCCTTTCTTATATTCAAACACGAGGAAAACCTTGCTAAATTTTATTTGTCAGATATAAAATTATTCATACAAAAGCTGTAAGGTTCTTGAAGTAGTTGTTAAGTCGTGCATCTGATTCGTATTGATTTGGGCGCAGAAGAAACCAGGGAAAATAACAAATATTTACACGTTTAAAATTGGCTCCTTTTTTAGGATAGCAGGGCGCCAAATAAACAAACAGTCTGTTTCCTACATGGTAAGTGGTAACAGTAGTTAATAGATATAATAACTTACTTAATGCGCTGTTAGCATCAATACGTTTTAACTATTTTCTTTGTTTAAAGTTATTTTTACTGCGGAGTCTTTGAATATTTGGACGATGTCAAAAGACAGTAATTAAAAGCTCTTAAAAAACCATTTAGTACAAAATCTTTGTTCTTGTGTAATATTTGAAACTAGAAATCTAATTAAAGAAAGAGAGAAAAAAAACATTTAATGTGCACAAAATGTAACTAAATAAATGTAAAATACAATTTATTTTAGGTTATTATAATGTCTTGATAAATAGCTTATTGACACGCTTTTTCCGCCAAGGGGTAAGCAGATGACGCATGGATTAGAGGAGAATCTGTCTGTTGCAATTCACCACGCACATTTTGGACTCCAAAACTGCAAATCTCTCGTTAGAAAAGCCATCTTCTCTTTCTCATATTCCTTTTGTCAACCCGGAGATAGTAATTACATCACATTTCTGCATGATGGACGGTCCGATTACGCTATCACAGTACGTTCAAAACCAAAAAGCTGATGAACTACATTTAATTACTAGATAAATACGAATAGAACAAAAGCCAAACTACAGTTTAATGATTTCTAACAATTTTCAGCTACACACCACACAGACAGGCTGATACACGAACCCCGCGGTTTCTTACCGGCAAAGTTTACCCTTTATACGTCGAACTACACGTAGAATCGATCGAACATCCCCTGGTGTGTTTTCTTACTACTAACTTAGCAAACAAGCATGCATACATATCGATGCATATAATACCCATAAAGCATCGTATTGAAACCGTTTAAAAAGGTTCTAGATATACACAACGTTAAAAACAAGGAACAACTTAAAATTAAGTTTGCCAAGAAAACATATTCCTCTCGGAATATGGGCAGATCCCTCCAAAGGTGGCAGATGTACTAATGAGGGTGACAGGCAACCGATGGTTGAGGGTGACTCACGACAGGCCAAGGTGGTGAAAATTAGGGGAGGCCTATGTCCAGCAGTAGACATCTTTCGGTGCCATGTAAAACAGGGGATGAGCCTGTTGTCATATACCAGATATAATTTCAGACTCAGAATACTCAAAATATTTCAGAAAATCCAATATCACTTTACCGGGGAGATCACCGAAAGCGTAGCAGTCCTTGCATGTGTATTGACTAGCAGTCCTTACAACCACCGAGACAGCATCAAGAATTAGGTACATTTAAATGTAACTCAGTGTCGAGGCAGTATCAAGAATTACGTTTAAATGTAACTCAGAACCGAGGGTGCCGCAAAGTGCAAGATATTGTCAGACAAGTCACGTCCCTCGTAACTCTTGTTACGTAATTGAAATTACAAATTCATCTGAAAATTGAGCGACAGAACTTTTTGTAACTTCTATAGAAACTTGACTAACATTATTACAGTGTCTTAGGGTGCTTTGGAGTTGTAATGACTTAATGATTACGGTACCTGTAAACTATAGGGAAGTTTCAAGGTTCGATGCTGGTTAAGATCTTATAATACTTGTTCAAAATCATATCAATAATAATAATAATACCAGCCTGTTTACTGTCCCACTGCAGGGCAAAGGCCTCTTCTCATATAGAGAAAGCATAAGCATTAATCACGCTTGCTCAAGACGGATTGGCAATTTCAAACTTTTAAGTCCAGGTTTCCTCACGATGTTTTCCTTTACCGTCAGTCAAAAATTTTCAAGATAAACTTAGAAAGTACAGATTTGAAAAATCACATTGTCAGCATACATTGGTAAGTCATATTATCTACTATCGAAATTATTTAGAATATAAGTACGATAATGGCAAGGTCGTTAGGAAACTCAATCTTTAGATTTTTGTTGCTCTCGCCAATCTTGAAGTAAACGTAGAAGTAGTATGCTTGTTTCTTCTTTGTTTGAGAAGAAGCCTTCACTGAGTTATATAGCAACTCTACTAATCTAAACTTATGATTTTTGTATTTATAGATACGTTTTTCATAGAATGATACTTAGGTAAAATAAAAATCCAGACTAGCCTACAAAAAGTACATCAGTCTCGCGAAGATATCTTTAAATAACCTCAAAAAGCCATCCTGGGAATAAGCTATAAAAGCTCCGCCTATCTATAGCGTCATCAGTCCCAAGTTTGTCATTTTTAGAAAGGCAAGTATTTAGGATAACGCGGTTTTCCCAGGAGTATATTTTAATGAAAATGCCTGTAATGATATTTTTGATAGGACATCAGTAGCTACTGAAAAACAAACCATTATCCTTATCATAATTCCCAAAGTGATGGCAATTACCAAAAACGGTGGCAGTAAAGATTCATTAACTGCTACCCTTCGATATTTTTATGAACCTGCTGCCAGAAAGTATCCCGAAGATATTCCAAACACGAGTATGTAACATGATATTCCAAATATGTAGGCATTACGGCTTCAAACATACTATATAAATTGTATAATATAGTAAAGCTTAACACTTCACTAGCTTCAGTCCTTGACTTCTTCGGAGTTATATTAGGATTTAGTGCATATTTTGGGAAATTTAAATCTAAAATTATAGCCTATGTTTTATTCTGATATACTAGCTATAATACTCTAAAGTTACATTTTAGTTGAAAGTTCACAATTTAAAAATTAACGCAGACAAAGTCGCGGGTAGAAGTAGATAAGATGATATAAAACAAAACATGAACATTTCATGAGAAGACATAAAAACGATGCTTATGTAAACATGAAACTCAAGAACATTAATATATTCGTAAGTATTCTCGTATCGCTCCATCATAAACAACTCGACGTCGAAGTTCAAGGGCAAGTGAAAAAATACCCACGGCTTACGTCGGAGCTTCACGATTTTAATTGAAATATGTAAACGATACTTTAATATGAGTTGGCTTGGTAATAGAATATAAAGGATAAAACCTGTTTATGAGAAAATATATTAGTTTTTACTGAGAGGGTCTGACTGAAGTAGTAGGAAACTGCGAGAGCTGGGACCACCAATCGAAATGTGCGAAGGTTGTTGGCTGGCAATTGATAACATATTTATTTATAAGGATCTTCTACAAATAATACACTTCACAAGCACAATAGTAAATAATAATAAATAAAAAGCTTAACTTTTCTGTCGCATTAGGCTTGCCTGTAAAGATAGATGTAAGTTTAAGAGTAATAAATAAAAAATAAATAAATAAATAAATTATTTAATAAATCCAGGTGATTCTTTATTTACAGAAGATAACTGCATACAATAAAATTGAAGGTTTTACACAATGTCAAACTGAAAGTAATAAGTAATGTACTGTCGAACCAAGTGAATCATGAGCATGACCCACCATAATTATTCATCTAAATGCAAGTAAGTCGAAATTTGCCTGAAGGTTGCTTTTTTTTCGGCAACGAGCTTGTTGTCATTTTAATAAACACTGACATTTTACTGAGTACAGTGTTAGTTATTTTACTGAGTTGTGTAACTGTCGCTCATGGACGACTCAGAGTCTCTAGCATTGCTCTCACAATGCCAGGGACTTTTCAAAGCCGCTGCCTACCGTGAAGCGAGTGCGATAGGTAAATGAATGAATTGGCGATGATAGTCGTGGCTGTCTTATAAATTAGAGGCTATTGTCTGTTTTCCCTCCCCTCAAGTGATAACCTTAGTCAATCGATTGACTGACATCGCTAGAAAATTATACACGACCAAGTTATAATAATAAAAAATCGAAAACAACTTTGTATATACTTCTAAAATCATATCATTAAATTGATTAAACGATAATATACTTGTGGTTAATAATATCAGAAATTTGTTTGAAATTCGTAATGATGATATATACGTAATATTCAAGGGTGACCTAACGTAGTATTGCCCTCATTACGTCAAACCACACCTGTTTACATACATGGTTACGCGATACGGTTATTGACATTAGAGAAAAAAATAATTATGCGTAACATCAAATGTATTTTTTCAAAGTTCCACTAACTAAACTTACGACATTACAACGAGCAATCGACAAATTAGATATGTCAACTGTCGCTAGTATTGTATGTTTGTGTTAATTGAGAGTAAATAGTGATATAGTATTAATAGTAAAAGATGAATAAAAGTTTACGGCTGCTTAAAATACTGACCTTACTTCAGGGATACATCAGGACCTAAAACAAACAAAACAACATAAATTAATCAATGTACATGTCCATTATAAATTATAACACCACCTGTAAGTTGATAGGTTCATTAAAGGACCTATTTATAACATTTAAACGATTTATAATCATATCAGATTACCACGCAGAGGTCTCGAGTTTGATCCCCTGGTCGAGGAATTCTCAGTATTAGCCTGGAGTCTGGAATTGTGGCCGATTTATGGCAACAGACTCACCCCCTGTTACATGGGACCCAAGCCGAAAAAAAGCTAAAAATGGTTAAACACGTAGGTATGCCTACCTCTCCGGAGATAAAAAGGCGTGAAGCTATGTATGTATTTAAAAAGTATAAAAGTAAGTAACCACGAGTACCTACAGCAGAGGTGGGTTTCTAACATTTGATAAATTGTTACTAAAATTTTTAACTGCTGTGCAAACTCTCAAGCGGTGTCAGTTAAGCTTTTATGAACTTAAAAGTTTCACTTTAAAGGTTGCACTTTTACTTTTAATGAGGTGATTGTTCAGTTAAAGAGTCGCGATTCTTAGACAGAGTAATAACTTAAGTGCCCTCGAGTAACGTCGATGAAAAACTTTGCTGATATTATTCTTCAAGATGAATGCAAAATAAAATTGAACTGAATATTTTGGTTGTGAGTCTTTGGGTACAAGTATAAAGAGCAGAAGAGGGAGAAAGGGTTAAAAGAGAAGAAGAGACGGAAAAAGGAGTGTGTATTCGGCTAATAGAAGAGAGTGAAAGAGAAAAAGTATTTGCATCGACCAGTGGTTTAACCAGAAATGGCTATATGCTACTCTAGTGTTGATAGCTAAATTAATATACATGTACCGATTACATGTATATTAGGGTACTGGATGACCAGCTAATTTGTACGTTTAAAGGACAAAAGAGCAATAAAAAATAATAAAATGCTTATTGTTTATATATGTTCAAGCATATGACAAAGAAACCATTTTTTTGCAATTCTTCAAGTTCTTCAAGAAAGAAGTTCAAAGGTTTTTAACAAGGTCGGCAACGTGCTGGTGATACTTCTGAGGCCCTAGAGAAGTGGCAATGATTTCTATTCTATTTATAGAAAAAATTAAACAATTTATGTAATTCAAATAAGCTAACGACAATGATGGCGTTACTTATGTACTTACTTATGTCAATTCCATACATTGTTTAATCTATTCTATGAATAGAATAGAAATCTATGCCACTTGTCTAGGCCCTCTGGTGTAGCAAGCGTCCCTAAGCTGCGGTAACTGCCTAACAGGCGGGTCAGCTTGTTTGTCAAATTAGTCATTTAAAAAAATGTACTACAAAAAAGCAATACAAAACTGCTTCAACAACAAGTAAATAAGTACTGTGATCAAACTAAAAGGGTTAGAAGTAGCGATCGGCGAACATAGGCACGTGACTGTTTTTATCAATATTTGCCACAGATCGATCGTTGGGTGTGTTGTGTGCCGTTGTAGCGACTACCTCGTACACATTGTTATGTGCTACTAGGAACTTTCGACAACTTTCAAAACGAGTAAAGAATATATTACTTTTATATTGTTTTCCTTTTGGTACACAGTGTAATGTAGTAGACGTGGTAAACCAGCATACAACTCGCATGGTAAGCAACTAGCCTATGAACCTTTGCAAGACCGCTAGTATATATACTTTAATTATTAGTATTTAAGTGCCCTAACTTTTAGCTTTTTTTACACGAATAGGAACAATATATTACTAGCTAATATTTTAAAACAGTAAGATCAAAACAATATAATATTTTAAAGCATTTATTTTAAGCAGAACAGTAAGCAAAGACGCGGGTGAAACTGCGCCTCGGAAAACTAGTAAATTATATAAACCGGAATAGTTTTTTTGTTTGAACGCGCTAATCTTTGAAACTACCAGTCGATATTAAATAATTCTCTTTGCGTATGATAGCCCAGTCCAGATGAACATCACGCTACTGGCGACGGGAGCAGAACAGTAAGCAGTTACAGCAGAAACCGCGCCATAGAAAGTCTCATATAAACGTGGTAGACCCGTTTTATAAGTATCACTTTAAAAGAAGATAACTGTCGACTTTATATAGCTCTGAGTCCGACAAAATATACACATAACATTTTAGATAGGAAGTTGGTAAAAGGTTTTACGAGATCTCTTAAATCGTCAGAGGAGTGACATTAGTAAGTGAAAATTCGCATTGCAAAAGTTTCCGAACAAATTTCGTCCGGTCAGTTATGTCGGATCCTCGAGTTTTACTTTAGCATATACTCGTATACGTCGGACGTCGTCATTTGTCATGCACAATGAATAATGCACTACATTTGAATAATATAACGATATGAAATATGCATACGACGAATATGTTTGTAACTGCATTTTAGAGTTTAGTTATATTTGGTAGCGAAATTAATCTACTCTGTTTTATCGTCAGTCAGCGTGGTTCAGAAGCTTCAGTTTCATTGTTTTAGATTCACAAACGTACTTTTTGGTTACTACCATGTAAAAGATAAAACTATTTATCGTGTAAATCAGTTATCACTAGATAAGTATAAAACAAAGTCGCTTCTCGCTGTCTGTCCTTATGTATGCTTAGATCTTTAAAACTACGCAACGGATTTTAATGCGGTTTTTTTTTAATAGATAGAGTGATTCAAGAGGAAGGTTTATATGTATAATACGTGCAAAATATAGTAGAGAAACACTGGTAATTTTAGAGGTTTCTAATGTTATGCAAGGACATAGCGGTTGCGGCGGTATATACCGGCTGGGAGCCGCCGGCCTCTAAAGAAAACATGTTTATATTGTCTAATGACAAAAAAGCTGTGAACGTTGTTTAAAAATACATTCTGTAGTATATTTAGTCTCAGCATAATACCTATGCGAAGCCAGGGCGGGTCGCTAGTAATCTATAAAATGTCTTCATGTCCTTATAGTCACTATACTATCTTTTATACAGAAGTCTTGCATACCTCCATAGCATATGATGATGAAAATCAGAAGAAAACTTAGCTTATAAAACAAAAGTATAACACAAAATAGTCGAAGTATCACAATCTATACTATGATATAAAGTGGAAGAGTTTATTTATTTATTTGTTTGAACGCCCTAATCTCCAGTTGGATGTAAATAATTCTTTGCGTATGATAGTCCAGTTTTTGAGAAAGGTTGTAGGCTATGTAACATCACGCTACTGGTGACGGGAGCAGAACAGTAAGCAAAGACGCGGGTGAAACCGCGCCGCTAAAAGCTAGTAGTAAGATAAAGATACGAATAAGCAAATTCAAAACATTTTTTTTTTTTTTTTTCCACATTCACACATCGCCATCTAGTCCCAAATTAAGCAATTATATTTGCTTGTGTTATGGGTACTAAACAACTGATATACTACTTATATACATTTTTTTTTGTAAATACATACATATTATAGATAAACTGCGGTTTACAGCAATGTTTACATTATAAAGTTCTCTGATTGCATTTACTAGCGGTTTACCGTTACAATATTTGAGTTAGAACGAATGTACTTCGAAAGAGAAACTTAATTATTTTTCACTATATTCAAAACGTACTAGCTCACATCGTGGCGGTTTCACCCACGTCTTTCCTTACTGCTCTGCTCCCGTCGCGAGTAGCGTGATGTTACTTAGCCTATAACCTTCCTCAAGAACTGTGCTATCATACTCAAAATTTTTTAAATCCGACTGTTAGTTCCAGAGATTAACGCGTTCAAACAAACAAACAAACTTTTCCAATTTATATATTAGTATAGATTATTGCTAATTTTAAAACGTTTAGTGTTTTGTAAGCACGATGTAAATAGTTATTCTCTTCAAAATTATATTGTAGAGATTAAGAATGTACGCAGCCATAGCAAAAAGAACCTTAAGACGAAATCTGTCTTTTGCAATTTTCATCTTGTAGTAATTAATTTAAGGTTTAATATTGTGTACCTCATGATAATTTCTATTTTGCGTTCTTTGATGATAAAAAATATCCAAAGTATTTTTATCATTTAGTTCTTTCGTCTTTAATCCTACCCTATCTTCAGGTCGTCGCTTCAAGCATCGCTGCCTGGCTACATTTTGTAGATATAAATATTTAATTTCTTTCTAAATAGAAAATTATTTTTTGTACCCTTTTATAATTACATTGACTTCTTTAACTAGTTTATTTGTATATTATTTGTAGGCGCTGTTATAGATTTCTAGAAAATTATAAAATATAAAAGGGGAATTATTAATTATATAAAATAATTTTTAGAAAAACAATAAAAACCGACTTCAAACAACACCTACATGTTCAATCCTTAACTAAAAAGTAGAAAATAATATTTTAATTACTTCATAGCAAAGAACATTAAAGGGGACTCAACGCAATCCTTGATACCTATAATACTTTACTATTTATAATTTTTAATTAGTTATTTTGGAGTCGGTGCCAGCCAAGAAGGATCTTTAATTCTGCCTTTGCAGCAAACTTTTGAAATGCACGGGGCGGTAATGGCACGCGTGGGGGATATGCCTGAGTGCACTACCCGAACGCGGTCATACTCGTGAAGGCAGACGTCATTGATAGTTGTGTTCAGATATACATAAAAAATTTGAGGCGCACTTATCTGATTCCGTTCGATTTCTTGTATTAAATGTATATTATTCATTCATTCATTAAATAGATTAATCAAGAAGGTTTTTTTTGCTAGTAGGTAGGTTATTTTTATAAAGGCCATTATGATCCTTCTTGGCTGGCACCGACTCCAAAATAACTAATTAAAAATTATAAATAGTAAAGTATTATAGGTATCAAGGATTGCGTTGAGTCCCCTTTAATGTTCTTTGCTATGAAGTAATTAAAATATTATTTTCTACTTTTTAGTTAAGGATTGAACATGTAGGTGTTGTTTGAAGTCGGTTTTTATTGTTTTTCTAAAAATTATTTTATTTTTAGCCTTTTAGTGGGAATTAATTGTGTATAAATATATTCAATATGGGTAGACCTACTAAACGTGCTGCGCAAATGAGACAGCGCCGCGCCGTTTGAAAGAAAGTAGACACGAGAGGTAAGATTGTAAATAGATATATAAAGTCCTTGTCAACACTTTCTCGATCGCTAAACCCTGAATCCCAGAAACCACAAATCAAAACAAAAAATGGATGATCTACCAACAATAAAGAATCATCAAAAATCATAATTTAACTGACCGAGCAATCGCTTAATAGATATACAAAAAAACATACGACCCGAATTGATAACCTCCTCCTTTTTGAAGTCGGTTAAAAATAAACAGTGGTGCTGTAAAAGCAGGTTTAAGGGCGCCCATTGCTGTTGTAATTTCTCACGACCATAAGACCTCCAACTTGGCTTAACGACTGCCTAATTATAGTGATGACCATAGTCTACTGCTTCTAAACAATGAAGACGCTGAAAATGAAACAACACAAATGGTTACTCAGGGCCACTTCGTTTCTAACAAAAAATGAAAAAAAATCACTTCGCACTTGTAGCATGGACATGTCAATGTCAGAAAATTCGTCGCAAAAGACATCGACGTGTTGCTTTACACATCTTCACTTCTGGCATACGTTTTGTTACAAAATATAAAATTGAAGCTAAACCACTAAACCATTCTTTATAAAAAAAACATGGGACCCCATTTCAGAGTATACCCTTTCAAATAAAAGAAGAATTTTCAAAATTGATTTATAAATGACCGAGTTCTGTTGTAACAAACATACAACCACTGAACCATTTCTTATAATAAAAAAATGGGACCAATTTCAAAGTATACCCTATCAAATAAAAAAAAAATTTTTCAAATCGGTTCATAAATGACCAAGATATGAGGTAACAAACATACAAAAAAAAAAAAAAAAAAAAAAAACACGACCCGAATTGATAACCTCCTCTTTTTTGAAGTCGGTTAAAAAGGGTACAACAACAAGTACAGTGTTTCCAATCTTTTTTTCCAATGATTTAGGGCGCTGAAACTCAATGTTTTCGTCAACACATTTTTCCTACCATATTTACCTTACACACATCTCATAAACACTGATTATATTTCTTGCCATGTCATCTTACATGTTATTTGCCCTAATCTGATAAATTTCACATGTTTTATTTTTTCGTCATCACATATAAAAAAAGTACAAGAAAATTTGTTTTTTAAGGTATTCGCACGGAACACGAAATACGCCTTTTTAAAAATATGTATTACAATATTTGTAAAAAATTCTCTTTATTATCAATTTTGAGTTAGGTATTACATCCGGGGTAAAATATCTTTAATTTCATGTGTGTGTAAAATTAGTTGCAAAATATACTATTTATATAATTTATAAAACTACTAGCTGCGCCCCACGGCTTCGCCCGCGCGTAAAATATGGTTTGTTGTATCTCTCGGGAACCAAACCGATATTTGGGATAAAGTAACCTATGGCCGTCTCCGGCACCGAATCTATCTACATACCAATTTTCATCGAAATTAGTTCAGTCGTTTAGACGCTGAGTGGTAACTAACACCCACACTCACACACACACACACACACACATACAAACTTTTGCATTAATAATATTAAAGGGTTTGTTGTACCTTACGTTTAAGAAATCCCATAGGCATCTTTCCTCTACGTAAATATTCTACTAATGTTTAACTTATCTAATAGTAACATCGTTTTCTACCGGACTGTCGTCGGCATAACCCGAGGGAGTTTCTCTGTCTATATCGCAAGCCTTTAAATCTCTGACGTTCACTAAGATTAGTTTTACTTTAGACTTATTCTCTAGTTATACGCTTATCTCGTTGATTTGTACAAACGGTAAAATGGCATCATAAATAATTAACAAGAGTCAAATTTACCATAAAATAAATACTGTTTATAAAAGCTTTACCCGGCACGCGTTGCATTGCCACGTAAAGTGTAAAGAATGTTTTTTTAACCATTACGGGCGTTTCTATAACACTATCGATCATCTCAAGGTATGCTTGTCAATACGAACACAATTAACGTGATTTTCCTTTAGCAGGATAGTGTCTATAGCAAATTTTATAGTATCATTGACAATATCGATGATATAGGCTACTTATCACGAAGTTTATTTCAAATTATTTTTCCTTTTTTATATAAGTACGGTTCCACTCGACAAAAGGTTCAGTTTGAAGGCTTTCGGGTTGAATCCTTGTCTAATTCAGCAAAGTTTGAATATCTCTCGGTATTTGAGGTCAACGTGCTTAGCTTAAGATCACCTAAGGAGTGATTAAAGAAAGGAAAAATAATGTTACTTTGATGTTAAGAAGATTTTGGTGGTCATTGAGATTTTCTATGGTATAAAAGCAACATTTTATTTTATTCATATTATGTTAAAAATACGTAAGTATGTAAGTAAGTTGTGTATTGTGTACTTGTCGCATTTGTTTTTCTATTCCGTGTTTTTATTCTTATAACTTGACTGGCCTGTTGGTCTAGTGGTTAGTGACCCTGACTGCTAAGCCGGAGGTCGTGGGTTCGATTCCCACCCAGGACAAATCTTTGTGTGATGAGCATGATTGTTTGTTCTGTGTCTGGATGTAATTTATCTATAATATGTATGTATTTACAAAAAAAAAATGTATTTAAGTAGTATATCCGTTGTTTAGTACTCATAACACAAGCAAATATAATTGCTTAATTTGGGGCTAGATGGCGCTGTGTGAATGTGGTAGAATATTATTATTATTATTATTATTATAACATATATTTGCTTTGTTATTTTCTTTATATTAATGTGTAGAAGTAGCACACCATATACCTCCAACCAAAGGGAGGATCCTCCGACCAGGCTAGGGATCGTGCCTGGCGGGCTACTACCCGTCAGTTAGTAGTCGGGAACTTGTTATATAGAGTTAGTTGCTGTGAGAATGTTAATATCGAGATTCAGGCTCCAATACATGTTGTATGGGAGAGGTCTACATTTGTTGACAGCGCCATCTTTGATATCTATGCTGTAAACTCGTAGTCGTCGTCTTCACTTTGGATTTTGTCTGTGTCGTCATTGGCCAGATAGATGACGCCACAAATGTTTTATATTATTTTATCTGAATGTCGATCCTTTATATAAAATGTTTTTCTGTCAAGACATTCTCAGTGTTAGTCCGGAGTCGCTATTGTGTCCATTTCATGACAACAAGCTCGTCTTCGTTATATAAGAAGATCTAAATTAGTTGTGAGTGCGTCATGCATTATCATAAGTAATTATGTTTATCTATTTCAATTTAAAATAAGCTAAATTATTAAAATATTTTTTATTTACCTATTAATAACATGAAGCAATATAATAGTTAGTAGGAATATAAAAAAAAAAGAAATAAATTTATTTAGTTTTTAGTACAAACTTACATAAAATAAAAAGTAGAAAACACAGATTCTAAAATCAAACTAATAGCACCCCGTCGTTTTTCCGTCGAGGGCTAATAATATTGTTTGCAATAGTCTTTGGCATTAAGTCCGCTTATAAGCTTGTTATGTGTATAAGAAGCTTAAATAAATAATTAAATGTAGGTTAATTTGATGACATTTTGTAAACTTTGACGTTGAAGTGTTACTTTCACATCCTATATGAATAAATATATTTTCATTTTCATAAACATTTAAGAATAACGTAAAAACATAAAGTAAGACAATACTAAAGTAGATTCAACCAATATAATACTGAATAATACCATCTAAAATAGAGTTCGTGGCTCGTGGACCGACCGTCATCAGTATCAGTGAGCCTCAGGGACTAAATGCCAATTTAAGTCACTATCTTCCACGAGAATTAGCTTGCTATCTGTAACTATACTTGTGTTTGAAAACCAATTTAATATATTTTATTTATAATAAATTTTGTTTTTTTTAACTGCCCATGCAACAAGAAAAGTGTTAGTTCCTTTTTACATTTTATCGAATAGTTATTTTTTTTGTTACTCTTCGTGTCGGAGTTAACTCGTGTCGTGTCATATTTGTGTGCATAAACATTCACATGAATATTTTCATTGGTCTGGGTATTTCTGTGCATTTTTTTTTTATTGCCTACAGTGGCAGACGAGCCAAAAGCCCACCTGATGGTAAGTGGTAACTGTCGCTCATAGACTTCTGCAATGCCAGGGGCTCCGCGAAGCCGCTGCCTACCGTGATATTAATGCTCTCTTTAAACCTCGTTTGAAGAAGGACATGTCATAGCGCTCAGGAAACACCGCAGCTGGTAGTTCGTTCCAGAGCCTGCATAAAATGTATGTATTTACGTATGTATATTCGCACTCTAGAACCCATAACACAAGCTTTAATATGCTTACTTTGGGTCTAGATGACGTTGTGTGTAGTTGTTGTGATATTATTATTATTAATTAATAAAACTCAATTACACTTTTATCGATAAAATCTATATTCTTCTTCGTTATAAAGAATAAACATGCATTAGTCTCTAAAATGTCCTCTTATAGCAAAAAGTTGTACTGAAATTCATTAGTAGTGGTCTTTATTATTTCTAATCAAGATTAGAAATCAATTAAAACATTTGATATTGCGAAATAACGTTAATTAATTTAATTGTTTCACAAACTGTTATTAGTACATTAAATGTCAGTAGTAAATCCTATTAATATTATAAATGCGTAAGTTTGTGTGTGTGTATGTGTGTGTGCGTGTGTGTGTATGTGTGTGTGTGTGTTTTTTGTTACCACTCAGCGCCTAAACGGCTAAAGGCCTCCTCTAATTATCGCTACCTTGGCCGATCGTGATACGCCCTCATCCATCGGTAGCCCATCACCCTTATAAGGTTGTCGGTCCACCTTGTGTGTACGCTGCGCCTTCTTTTTATTTATAACGTTCTAATCATATAGCAATATAAAATTTATACAATAAAAAGAAAAAAATATATATATACATAAAATTACTCGTTTTACACAAACCAAGCGATTTAATCCTCTGGTTAAGCCATAACCGTAAATAGCAAGCAATCACCCCTAAAATGAGCATAAATAAAGATGTGTGACTCAATCAGGCCTCGTACAAAGGGGTCCGGGAGGTCGACGTTGACCTTGTAGCTATCGTTTGTTTATTCATTAGATAATGTGCTTATCTGTTCAGGAACTGATAAACGGTTGGTAAATTTTGTACATTTGGTAAGCGTTTAGTAAATTTTTTGATACTATGAAATTAGTAAATTTTAAGGTCTTCTTTAGAATAGTGTTTTTTTTTTATATTATAGCCTACCAAAGTGACTCCATCCCGCCTGATGGTAAGCAGTCAGTGGATCCAGAAGTGGCGGCCACTATACCAAAAGCCATTGTCTTAAACTGCTGGTATGGTGACCTCCACTATGGCGGCTGGGAATGGGGTTAGGGAAAGGGAATGAGGGAGGTGAGGAAAGAGGAAAGGGGGAAATTGGGCCTCCGGCGCTCTCACTCACCAAACGAAACGCAGTAGTACGGATAGTACTACTCTTAAGTCGATCTTCTATGAGAGGGTAGTACTTTCACGGACGATCCGGCCCATTCATGCTGAATCAGCGTGGATCTACTACCGTACCGTAGGTTTAACAGTTCCTGGGACTATTGAGGTTTTATATTATTAATTTTTGCTTACAGAAGTCTTAGTGATGAATGTGTAGGTAGGATTGTCCTCGGTATAGGTATTTTTATATCCTAAGCCGGAGACGGCGGTCAAAGAAAAGTTAGCAATAATAATTAAGCCGGCAAAATTTAATTTCAAATAGATAATTACAAAAAAAATGCACGTTAAATGAAAACAAATTTAAAACGAACTCATTAAAACAATGCACAGTCCATATTCATTACTTTGAATTATATTTTCAAAAAATAAATAAATAATCCATTTTTCTTACACGGTGTATTAAGCACCATGTGTGGGTGTTACTAAAAGCTCTGTATGTACACAGAGCTTTTAGAAACACCCACACGCATTTACCAATTTATATAATAATAAATAGAGTAAATTAGTTTATTTGTAGAAACGACAGTAGATTCTTTCTAATATTTTAACATGAATACTTGCTCATAAAATATAGATGTTGAATAAAATAGTAGTATTCTTACTACTGCGTTTCATTTGGTAGGTAAAACCACCGGAGGCCCACTTACCACGTTTTTATTCCTCTTCCTTTTCCTTATCTTAACGCTATGGCTGTATTTTTTTCCTGCTATGCTTAGAAGACTGAAATAGATAGAGAGGAGAATTGGCTAAGAATAGATTTTGCAACAGGGCCAAATGCTACCTAAAATAATTATTTCAATAGAGTAACATCACAAGGTGAACACTAAAACAGAAAAAGTAAAGTATACAGTGCCGTAACACAGCCTTAACTGTAGCTCCACACGCACTCGGCTTGCTTAATCCTACTTCAGTAGTAAACAAACATGGAATCGATAATAAATCTCACCCGAAAGATACAAAAACTTCTATTCAAGATTCTAAACTTTTTAATGCTAAATTTTTTGTTTGACCAATTTCTTTGTATCATTTTAAACTATAATGTTGTTGGAATACTTTCCAGAAGGTCTAGACAAGTGACTTATGCTCATAGAATAGAATAGATTAAAAATACCTAGAAATAGACTACAATGTTTATTTTTCGTACAAAATAAACATTACTTTTCTTTCTTTTTTGTTTTTGTTTCTTGTTAGTCTATGCTAACATATCCTTCTAGAAAATATCTATGTATTTGAAGACACTGATGTTAAACTTATATACTTATACTATACTAAATTGAAATAGATTCACCTTTCAGCAATTAAGCGTTAATTGTTACATAGTACCTACACGATATGTTACGTGTTTAAAATCTTTACATTATATAATTTGCTTACCAATTAACGTGAATAGAACACTTTATGAAGACAATTAAGATAATACATGCTAAAATATATTATAATGTAAGGAATTTCAAGTATAATACAATATTCAATATATTTTGGTCTTATGTGATGTTAATAATAGTCTATTAATCCAGAAAGTAGACGCACACAATAGGTGGCTTTATTATTGTTTGTATAATGTTTCTCCTCTAAAGACCACTTTTAATTTATACTAGCTTCCCGTGGCGCAGTTTTACCCACGTCTTTGCTTACTGCTATGCTCCCGTAGCCAGTAGCGTAATATTACATAGTCTCTAACCTTCCAACTTCCAACCTTCCAACCTTCTAACTCTCCCAAGAACTGGACTATCTTATGCAAAAAGAATTATTCAAATCCGACGGGTAATTATAGAGATTAGCGCGTTCAAACAAACAAACAAATTCTTCCTCTTTATATAACAGTAAAGAAGTATAGATGAGAAGTCTTTGAATAAGGCTTATATTATTATTTATTTGGAATCAAAAAAAGTTGCATCTTTAAAGTGCTAATATAAGTCATGAAAATTTATATTAAATATTATTTCCTACCCTGTCAAAAGTTAGACTCTTAAGTTATTAACCAATATTTGCTAATAAAAACTCCAATTACTACTTAATGTGGTCGTACCAAAAACTTCCGAAGTGGGGTTGGGCAGAAATGGCTTCCACTAAAGGATCTATAATTTAATTGAACCGAAGAAATATGAATAAGAGCAATTCGAAGGCACTTATCCAGCAAATTGGAAGTAGTTATGTTTACTTAATATTAATTGAGATGATGAGAAAATTACGAGGCTTTTTGGGACCACTTTTAAGGTTAAGTACAGCTATTATGTTTATTAGCAGATTTTAGGATTTTATACATAAAAATAATATACTTATAATATTTACTTATACCGACATGGCAGTTCAACGACCGCTTAAATAACTTTGATAACACTAAAATTTCAAATAAACAAGTACATTAACAGTACAGCTACAAATATCAAAGGACAAAGTAATTAATAAAACACACATTTGACAAAATTACACAGCGTAAATACGTAATCTACGCTATTTTTCGGTCAAAAGATCTATGTACAAAGTAGAAAAAGTTTTATGAGTAATAAAAGAGATATTCACATTTTAATATTTATTAAATGCAAATTGTTAAAAAAATCTGATTCGTTTTATAACCTTCTCTTTACTGCATATGCACATACAGTCTACTTGTGTGTACAAAGTAAAGATTAGTTATAAATTCCAAACAAAAATCGTTGAAAATAATAATAATAACACAAAAACTAAGAACGCAGCACTATCTAGATTCAAACTAAGCATATTTATATTCTAGCTTGCAATGCTAGTTTGTTTGATAACAATTCGCCTTCACTCACCTCCCTCATTCCCTTTCCCCTGACCCCATTCCCAGCTGCCATAGAGGTCACCATACCAGCAGTTTAAAACGATGGCTTTTGGTGTGGTGGCCACCACTTTTGGATTCCACTGACTGCTTACCATCAGGCGGGGTGGTGTCACTTTGGTATACTCGTATTAGCCGTGGTATACGAGTATAAAAAAAATTTACATTTACTTTTATTTTATTTTGCCTTGAACGTACATGGTAATCAGTGCTCATGTCTTTCTCTGTATGAGAAGAAGCTATTGCCCTGCAGTGGGCAGTAACGGGTGATCTAAATGTTTAATTAATGAGTTGACTTTTGAACTAATTTTATTACCAGTTCTAAAGAAGATTCGAATCCTGAATGAATATTTGATGAAATGACCTGGGATGAAAAGGTCGCCACGTAACGTACCTATTATTTATTTATTTTATTCTTACGTAACTATATTGTTTAGATTAACCTGGTTTTGTGCGATTATTTTGGGCACATTTGATGTTACGAAGCGAAACAGTTTTGTGTACGTTTTATTATTTAATCAGTTTAATGTAGTATTAAGTTTTATGCAATTATATATAACCTCTATGGAATAGGTGTAGCAGTTATGATAGTTTAGTATTTTTACAGTTTTCTTAATAAGTATCCCTTAAAATATTTTCCAGGTCAAGGTGGCTAGTATTGAGGGTAGCCAATGACCAGCAGTGCACACATTTCGGCTGAGATGATGTTATGACTCTCTTTCTCTCGGTTTCGAATCCTTAATCGTGTGCTTATAAAACACCTGTTATTTCCATTAAGCGATCACGATACAACCGTAAAGGTAATCTACTAATATACTTGTTAAGCAAACATCTGGCAATTTTCCTCAGAATAGAACGTAATTAAATGTAATCATTTGGCCAAATTATGCTATATTTTCCTCATAATAGGGTAGTGAAAAGAAATTGTTTGGCACCCTAATATTAAACGCAGATTACGAAATGTTACCAATGTTATAAGGTGGTAAGGTTCGTTAGTTATATGTTTATTGTTTGTGAAATATGTTACCTATTTTTATAAGAATATAATATGTATTTTAGATAAGATAATAGTTCTGTTTGTTTTGGTATATCCCTGATATAACCATCAAAGCAAGGTCTAACATAACCCAGGCCAGATCATCATTATGCTTTTATGGCAGTAATTTTGAACAGAGCATATTGTATACGATCTTGTGCATCAGTGTGTTTGTATTAATTTTTTTTCTGTTTCACTACTCCAAATTACCGACCACATGAAACTATAGTTCGTTAAGGAATATTTCTATTAAAATCGTTACCGAAAATGATAGCTGTTAAAATATGGGTCGAGGTCTCGCGGCTAATTTCCCTGAAGGCTCACGATTGTCGTCCATAAGTCTATCGGGAAAGAGCAAATTTATTAGAAAAATATTTATACTTAAATGAAAGCACGTTGAGGCGACGGCAGGACTTTCTGACGATTTTAATCAGTACTGACAGGATAGTTAAGATTGGGATCGGGGCTTTTATTGTGTGGCTGATTGCTCTGCAATCAGTCAATAAATTTTACGATCTCATTTGCTCAAAGATTACAGATTATACCAAGTAAAAATAATTCGTTAATAACATTTCATTAATTTATCACTAACTATATTTATTTTTAAATAAACAGAATAGTTTAAATTAACAGCGTTGAAGCCTACAGCTTCGCTTGTCTGAAATAAAAAAATGCTATTTTAATTAATATGAATTTCTAGTTAAGTGGTGAGGTATATTAGGTGATGTCGGTACAACATTTTTTGCCATTCCAAAAACAAATGTTTGACTTATACATTCATATTTTAATTATTAATCTAGGCACTGAAACTTTAAATTATCGACATTTAGTTAAATTACTTATTATAAGTACATTTAAACTTTTGGTAGCTAACAAGATTTTGTTCACTTTTTGAGCCAATTTGGAAATAAAATTGCCATCTATAAGGTTGCGAATATACGAATTTGAAGGCTCTAATCATTAAAACTTTTAGTTTATTTGAATAAATTATTTTGCTAATCGAAAGTTTATTTATTCTCAAGTTCCTTATTACTTATAAGTGGTTTAGTTTAAAAGTTTTCTCTTAGTACATTTTAATAGCTAATAATTTATTAATAAATAATAATAAAATACTTTATTGATAAATAAAAGTTAAATAAACTGATCTTAACCTATAGAATAACTTAGTGTCTTCCCAATATATTGAAATAACCAAACATGAACTTAAGATTAATGATAAAAACTACAGAACATAGATGAAGCTATATTAAAATTCTTTTATTTTTTCCTTATTCCAGCTTTCGTAGTTAAACAAAAACTTTAATTGCATAAATTATTTATTATTAGTGACAGTGACACAAAAAAAAATATTTTTAAAGCGTCTCTAGTGTTTGATTTGAGAACTAAATTTACCTAAGCTCTCCATGTTTGTTCATAATGGTGACATAGCGCCCTCATGGATTGCTGTTGGGCGCGTTACGAGCTAAAGTTTTACATCAAATATGTTGTTAATGTATGATTATCGTACACCTACGTAAGCTGTAGTAAACTACTAACTTAACTGATAATATAAACATGTATGAAATCAATAACAAATGTAAAGGTCACGCTCAAATAACATAACAAGGCGCCATATGTTTTCCACGAAGGCGTAGGAAGATGTGAATTACACCCAAGATTGCCAGCTATTTTAGATGCCATATATGCAAAGTAATTAACATAGGAATAATACTAAGTTTTTCTGGAACAAAAAACGAAATATCACAATTTGTTAAACACGGAGATGGAAAACAAAACCTTATTACGGTAACAATAAGCACTAACACGCGGACTGCGGCTGAAAACATTTATTCAAAATATCAAAATCTCTTTTTGTACCCCGATATTATGTATTGCGATTAGTACCTCCATATTAATTGATTAAACAACTTGAGTAACTGGTAACGTGTATCCATCGTCAGCTTTTGTGAGCCTCCGATCCACGCGTCTACGGTACGACCCGAATCATGTTCAAGCAATAGTTATTTATATGCACACTCAACGGATTATAGTTGTAAGGCAATGTGTCTTTGGCAATTTTAACCTTGTGACAATTATCTTAAAGTTGAACATTGATTGCATATATTTCACAACTTGCGCCCATTTGGACTTCAAGATACGTTATGTCGTTTGTATGTGTGTGCGTGCGATATGTCTATTTGATATAATGTAGCTCAAGTGTTATGTTCGAGAAATTGAAGACATAAGAACTTCTGGAATGCTCGGTGAAGATAGTGGTAGGGTATTATGTTTATGGTACGAATATCAAGTGAAGCACATCTCCATTTATTATACGCACTGATGCGTAAGGTTAAAAATAATTGTTATAGAAAATACAACATTAAAATGATATAGAAAGCAACATATGTATTATGACAATGTGTCTTGGCGTACCTACAGACTTTATGTATTTCAAAATTACTTATTTTATAATAGTTTTCAGTGTATTGCCTCCGTCACTTTGCATGCTACTTGAAATTGTAACTTACAATAAATTTTACTAACCTAGCGATTTAAAAAAATGGCCTGACTTTCTTGAAAGTTCTTTTATGGCCCTACCCTGCATCAGCAAACTGGCTGTAGGTTAATTGGCTGACATTTTGTAATTTTAACGTTCTTAAGTGTTAATTCAATTAACCCAAATGAATAAGTGTTTTTGACTTTGACCAATATCAACATTTTAAAACAAAGCAAATGCATAGCATATAAATTCACCATACAAAACGAATGTTGATTTAATTCAATATTCATAAAACTACTGTACTTTATTGTATGTAAACAAAAGAACGAAAGAACCAATAGAAGCCCTTTGCTCATTTTTTCATTCACTATCTTAATATAATTTAGCGTTCGTCTGAGCGATATCAATATTAATTTTATGTACCAAAGAGAAACGAGCAAAATGAAAAATAATTCGGAATTGTTTAGAGCTTCCGAATCGAAATTGAAACGCCATTTTGAAAACCGTTACAATTAGGGTTTTAAATTCAATTTATTGAAATTTGAAACTTGTTTGGCTCTAAACGGTATGCAATTTGCATTTAATATTGTGCTGACTTTAAATTTAATTGTTCGGAATGAATTTGAAAGATAAGATAATTAAAAAAATATATATAACGAACAAATTTGAAATTTATGATAATAAAACAGCATAATAAAATATCGCAATAGAGACCAATATCAGATATATTTTCTCTCATCTGCAACTTAAAGAGAAATAATTCTCAAATAGGCATGAATGCCTCAGTTTTGTCAAACTTCAAACATTTACCAAAACAGACGAACTGGCCGTTCATTTAAACTTCTCTGCAGTTAGAATGGTTAGAACATTATAATGATAGAATAGGATTTTAACTTACATAATTGACGGACCACTTTTATTCTATCTATCGTCTACGCCCGATTTTGAACCTTATTACCAAGATAGAATGTTGAATTTATTTAAGGGTTTCAGTTAATCCTCTTTCGTTCATGTTCACGCACCAATATTGCGGTGGAAAGTTTTTTAATTAATGATACTTCGAAGTCTGACGAGTACCTACAGAAGTCTTGCTCACGGTTGGATTGTAAGTTTTTTTTATTAACTTCCTTCTGTCTAACTTTGTCTGGTGAGCTTCAGCGTTCCCTGAGACTCTTTGATCTTAGTTTTATTTTATAAGGTATTTTAGCTAAATTAACACTGTTTATATAAGATTCAATTTGAAATTCGTGTCAATTTAAGTTTAGGTTTTTTTAGTGTTTCTATGTATAATTATATATGTATGTATTTACAAAAAAAGTATTTAAGTATGTATATCCGCATTCTCGAACCTATAACACAAGCTTTAATATATGCTTACTTTGGGTCTAGATGGCGTTGTGTGTAGTTGTTAAAATATTATAATTTTTATATTAGCTTACCAAAGTTACTTTACTCCGCCTGATGGTAAGCAGTCAGTGGAATCCAGTGGTGGCCACCATACCAAAAGCCATCGCCTTAAACTGCTGGTATGGTGACCTCCACTATGGCGGCTGGGAATGGAGTTAGGGGATGAGGAAGGTAAGGAAAGAGGAAAGGGGGGAAATTGGGCCTCCGACACTCTCACTCACCGAACGAAACGCAGTAGTACGGATACTGCTAGTCTTACGTCGATCTTCTATTAGAGGGTAGTACTTCCCCGGTCGATCCGGCCCATTCATGCCAGCATAGATCTACTACCGTATTATTATTATTATTATAGGTTAATCTATTGGTCATCTCAATTCAAAAATGGGTACAAATGACGCGCTTTGGTTGATGTCTATGTTTAGCAATGGTCTGCCTTATGCTGTTGATAATGATGATCATCAACTGCTGGCCATAGACCTCTCAAGTACCTCGAACTATGATCGTGAACCACTCTCATCCAATGGTCTACTTAAACAACTTATCCATACTTACATACAAATATTGTAAATGCGAAAGTAGCTCTGTTTGTCTGTCTGTTACGCTTTCTCGAACCGATTATTATGAAAGGGTTGAAATAGGGGATGAAAGTTTTTCTAAAAATTTGTCAATGTATAAACAAAGTCATATTTATGATTAGTAAAAATATATTATTATGCGATAACCGACATTCTTGCGTTAGTTAAAAACAGTTAGTAAAAAATAAATAAACCATAATTTTATTGTTGCTGTAGCAAGTTATGTTGCTGCCGCACTGAGGATTGGTTTATATTATATCAACTGAAAAACGCCCACTACTGGACATAGGCCTCCCCCAATTTTCGCCACCGTGGCTGGTCGTTCGCCGCCCTCATCCATCGGTTGCCCGCCACCCTTATGAGGTCGTCGGTCCATCTTGCGAGGGGCCTGTCACTAGGTGGACCGACGACCTCATAAAGGTGGTTATATTATCAGAAGCATTTATTACCACATTGTGCTGAAGAATATAACTTATTATAGAAAGTCTTATTATAATACTTGTCTAACTTGACATTAGCCTTTGTCTGCAGTATAACTTGATGGCTAATTTCAATTACTCGTTGCCAAAACTTTTAATTGGCCCTTTTTGATTATGACTGTAGATTTTCTTGAAAATGCATTGAAAGTTTAGAATGAATAAAGCAATATTGATATCATTATCTTGATAATAAGTTATCACCATTACCATGACTATGTTCTCTTAGTATTTCAGGAATAATTAGAGAAAAAAATAAGCTGATGCGACTGTGAAGCAGGAAGGAAAGGTATGAGGAGAAGGGAAAAGGGTATATTCCCTTTATGTCGAGTCCCTATATGTCGAGTCTTAAAATCTATTGTTCTAGAACAATAGACTCTATTATATACAAAGACTCGACATAAAGGGAACATTTTGAAAAAAGACTAGATCTAAATGGTGGTTGCGACTTCGACGCTCTTGATGACCAAATGAACCCCAATAGTATACACACTAATATTTCAATGAGGCACTCATAGCTCGATGTGCTCACTGTTCGGTAAACGATTAGTGGGTTAAGCAACATAGATTGCGGCTGAGACATGGATGGGTGACCGCATAGTGATATTCGATCTGAGCGTCTCCGTGCTTCGGAGGGCACGTTAAAAACAGTCGTTAGGTCAAGTCTGATGACTCTATGGGCAACCTGAACAGATCCTGACAATAGGTTGACAAGTAACCACTCGATATTTGATTTAAATATTTCAATACAATAAATGTAAAGAGCAGTATTCTGTGGTCGATCTGTCCAATTCATGCATTCAGCCAGCAAGAATTAACTATTACAAAAATTAAGTGCCTATATAGACATAATTTTCCAATAATTTTTAATCTAATTTATTTCTTTGTGACTAACAGATGATCAACCGTGTGGATAGTAAATAAAGTAAAAACGTTACTGTGTATCTGCTAAAGAGAGCTCTTTCAACTAATTAAGTCGCAAAGTGAACTAAAAATAAGGCTTACTAATTACGTACAAAATGAAATAGCTCTCTACGCTTTCATTCGACCGACACTTCACCTAATTTTTGTTTTTATTTATATCTCGTTCGGTTCCCGCTCAGTGCAAATATTTGTGTGCATGAACATGGCCATTTGCATTGGTCAGGATGTTTCTATAAATAATAATAATAATAATGTATGTATTTACAAAAAAAAAATATAAGTATGTTTATCCGCATTCTAGAACCCATAACACAAGATAATAATATAATATATGCTTACTTTGTGTCTAGATGACGTTGTGTGGTTGTTGTGGTATTATTATTATTATGTTTTTAGTTTTATTTGATGTATTAGAAGCGTTCCTTTACATTTACCAACAATTGCAGATATATTATGCAGATGATAGTACAGTGCATGGGCGATATCTCGGACATCCTGCGGCTAAACAGACTGACATCGAGGCAAAACGCCTAGAACTTGTCGCTGAGCTCGACCAAGTATTATACCGCATTTCTAAATGGGGTTGTGAGAATTTGGTCGAGTTCAATGCCAAGAAAACACAGGTGTGCGCGTTCTCTGCAAAAAAATCTCCGTTCCTTCCCCTTCCCTCTCTTCAGAACACAGTGTTACCACTACAGGATAGCTTAAGTATCCTGGGTATGGACATCAGCCGAGATCTCAACCCCAAGAACTACATCGAGTGCGTCATTAAAACCGCCTCCTGTAAACTCGGTGTCCTGAACAGGGTGAGGCGGTACTTCACGCCCGAGCAGCTCTGTCTTCTTTATAAGACACAGGTTCGTTCCTGCGTGGAGTACTGCTCTCATCTTTGGGATGGCTCCGCACAGTACTTACTGGATGCACTCGATAGGTTGCAGCGGCGAGCAGTCCGTATCATCGGAAGCCCGGAGGCTACTAAGACCCTTGAGCCTTTACAGCTGCGAAGAGACATCGCCTCAATGGCCGTCTTCTATCGCCTTTACCATGGAGAGTGTTCTGAAGAGCTCTTTGAATTAATCCCACCCTCTCCCTTTTTATCCAGAACGACACGTGCGGGACTAAAGTGCCACCCTTTCACAGTGGAATCTAAAGGGTCTCGAACCAAACGGTTCAGCACTTCATACTTTTGTCGCTCAATTAAAGCCTGGAACTCTTTGCCAGCGCATGTGTTCCCATCTAATTTTGATCCTGGGTCTTTTAAGCGGGGCGTGAAAAAGCATCTCACTAAGCCGCCATAGTGGAGGCCACCATACCAGTAGTTTGGCTTTTGGAATGGTGTCCGCCACTTCTGGATTCCACTTACTGCTTACCATCAGGCAAAGTGGAGTCACTTTGGTAGGCTAATATAAAAAATAAAAAAAAAAAAAAAAAATTAACATAATATTGCACAAACTAAGAATTTTACTATAGGAAAGCTTAATATCCAACTCGGCAATCGAACCCGAGACCTACGTAGCATTTCGTACACAGTACTACTGTCAAGTTTTTACTGTAATAAATAAAAAATCCATTTGTCAAAAAATAAAATGCTCTGTCATTTCACAAACTATAAATGAAACAAGCCAGCTGCGAGTAGCACTAACGATTGGTTAATTCCGTACATCGTTGTACGCGTTTTGGTTCTAGATATTACGAAAGGAAACTATATTAGGTTTTTTTTATTAGACTACGCGCCTCGTGTTACGAAGGACCTGACATAGCAAAACGTGAATATTTATGTGCATATATTCACTTTATTTTATTTTTTTCTGGATAAAAAGGCGAATTGATAATCTTATGTAGGCTAGGCTACTTATTTTCTGAGCTATTTTTAGTATTTACTTACCCCCTTATTCATAAAAATGTTAAAAGCCTATAAAGTTAAAATGTGTTTTGTCTCTTTCTTACTAGTACAAATGTCAAGGTGACAGATAAAGACAAGCGAATTATAAACCTATTTTAGGTATTATAAGCATAAAAGATGTTTATGATTATGCAGATTAGTGTATAAATAAATGGAAAAATTTAATTGAAGTAAGTGCAATAAGGAATTTTCTATTATTAAGAAGGATAATTTTAGAGTCACATCATTACTGATATTGATCGCCTTCCCTTTTTGCCCGACTGCCGAAGTCAAGGAGAGTAATGTTTTTCGAGCGTATGTATGTATGTAAGTATGTATGTGGATATATATGTCTATTTCTTTGGCACGCTCTACAACCTAAATGGCTTGATGGATTTTAACTTATGGGGTGACATTAGATTTGTATTGATTTTGGAAGTGACATAGGGTAGGTATTTATAATTTCAATGCAACTTCAACACAAAAAAAAATATTTTTGTTTTAGGCAGGCGGACTTTTGTTTATAAATAATATGTAAGAGCAGTCACTGTTGTGCCTATAAACAGGCAAACTATATAGTTTTTAAAAGTTCTCTTTTGTAAACTTAAAATACTTAATCATATTTTATTGGGTACACTTTAAGAAACTTTTAACGAAATGTAATTTAAAATTAAAACAATTATAAAGTTGATAACTACAAAAAATTACTTATAACTACAGAACCCTAAAAATATATATATTAATAGGTTCCATGTCCATATATACGAGTATTTTTCAAGTCTTCAATATACAGAGTACTGTTTCCACTTTTACACCGGAATTTAGAACCGTCTATATTTTTTTTTAATATTTTCAAAGCTTTCATTCAATCATTGATGAAGGAATAACCATTGAAATTGTGAATATTTATTAAAAGTTCTTGGATATTTTATATTATGTTAGAGATTTTTCTTTGCCCGACTGCCGCAGTCAAGTCAATGTTTTCGAGTGTATAAATGTATGTATGTGAGTATGTATGTCTATTTCTTTGGCACGTTTGTCAGCCTAAATGTCTTAATCGATTTTAACGTAAGAGGTGTCATTAGATTTGTATTAATTGTGGAAGTGACATAGGGTAAATCAAATTTTAATGTATAATTAGCACGACAAAAATGGATTTCTTTCTTTTCACGTTGTCTTAGGCATGATATGCCTGTATGATAGCCCAGTTCTTGAGAAATATTATAGGCTATATAACATCACGCTTCTGGCGACGGGAGCAAGGCAGTAAGTAAAGACGCAAGAACAAATTTGCAGGCGATCATAAGATAAGTTTGATTCCGTCAAACACACAAAGGAATAGAAAAACTGATCTAAGTATCTTGTCGCTATCTATCTTATCTTTACTATAAGACTGAAAGTCACAAGAAACTCAGACTACTTTTTCTAAACCCTAGATAATCGTACTAGCACAGTAACTTTATAAGCTACCAAAAAAAATTAACAAATACAAAATGGTTACATCTCTATGGCTTATTTATGACTAGCTGACCCAGCTAACTTCGTTCCGCTTAACAGTCGATTTATTTTTCTAAAATAAAAGAATTTTCCTAAAATAAACGTAGCCTAAGTTATTCTAAAATCCTGTCAAAATCGGTCCAGCCATTTCAGAGATTAGCCGGAACAAACAGACAGACAAAAAATAAAAAAAAATATTTTGGTGTATGTACCGTATATATATTCATATACATGTAGTAAAAAACGATTATTTCGATATTAAAAACAAACAGTAGAAGATATATAGACTGACCGAATTCAAAAAGACGTAGGTTCTAAGTAAACTAAAAAAAATAAGAAAGTACATAATATACACACATAAACAAACAAACGCAGGAAAATATCATTGCAATAGAGTCGTTTTGCATCATTCAGATTTACAAAGACGCATAAAATATTGAAATTTTAAAAATGACTGTCAAAATACGTTAAACATAATAAAATATTTGCAAATATTGCACGGATGGACATTAATAGATTGCGAGATGATGCTTCAGGCATTGATTGGTTGCCTTTGACTGAAGCTACAACTGTGGATGATAAAGTACGCATATTTAATGACGCTGTGTTTGCGTTATACAACGTTCATGCTCCAGTCAGAAGGACTAAATTGAAGCGTCCACCGGCTCTTTGGATGACGGAGGGAGTTCGAATGGCAATGAGGCGCAGGGATCGCGCATTTCGACAATTTCGCAAAGACCGCTGTGATTTGAACTGGACACATTTCAAGACTGCCAGGAATCGATGTAACCAGATGATACGTAATGCTAAACGCCGATGTATTCTTGATGATATCACACAATCTTCACCTGCACACCTTTTGAGGTTTCTTGGTACACTCGGTATCGGTAAACCTAGTTATGTGGAGTTTCCCAAGACATTAGCTTTAGATGACATAAATCGACATTTTGCCACCTCAGTTTTACTGGATAGTCACACTCAGACTCAAACGATGAGTCACATACTCGAATTACCAAAGCTCAACATCGAGCAGTTTTATTTTTCTCCAGTCGCCCCAAACGAGATCAAAAAGATTATCCTATCCATAAAATCCAAGGCTGTGGGATGTGACGATGTAAGTCGTCATATGATCACTATTATCCTAGACCAACTTCTTTCTCCTATATCCCACATACTTAACTTTTCCCTTGAATCCGGTCAATTTCCACAACTATGGCGGCGAGCTTATGTGCGCCCACTGCCCAAAGTTGCCAATCCTTCCCTCCCTATTCATTACCGCCCAATATCCATTCTTCCTTTTCTTTCCAAGGTGCTTGAAGCATGTGTCTATAAACAGTTGTCCGGGTTTGTATACAGCAACAATATCCTTTCTCCACTTCAATCTGGTTTCAGACCCGGACACAGCACAATAACTACTCTGCTTAAAGTGACTGGCGATGTTAGGGTGGGCGTGGAGGAAACGAAGACCACTGTTTTGGTTTTAGTGGATTTCTCGAACGCCTTCAACACTGTCAGTCACGACATCCTTTTATGTATCCTGTCCCATCTTATGGTCTCCTCTAAGGCGCTGGAATGGTTCTCATCTTATCTTCGAGGGCGCCAGCAGTCAGTGCGGATCGATGAAACTTTATCGACTTGGTGCTATCTTAACTCTGGCGTTCCTCAAGGCGGTATACTCTCTCCTCTTCTATTTTCACTATTTATTAATCTTCTAACCAACGAACTTCGCAATGCGTATCATCTTTATGCCGATGACCTGCAGCTCTACACCCAGGCAAGGGTTGAGGATCTTAGCGGGGCGATTGAAGGGGTGAACCAAGATCTAAATGTCCTGAGACAATGGTGCGAAAGGTTTGGTCTAAAGGTGAATCCGTCCAAATGTCAAGCCATTATTATAGGAAGTCCTAGAATGATGGCTAGAGTAAACCTGGGGAACCTGCCACCTGTAATATTCAACAGCTCAGTGATCCCCTTCAGTCAGAGTGTTAAAGACCTTGGACTGTATCTGGACACTACCCTTGATTGGAGAACACAGGTAGCTAATGTCAGCAGCAAGGTAACGTGTACCCTGCGCTCTCTTTATCGCTTAAAGAACTTTCTCTCACCTAAGACAAAAACTATGTTGGTGCAGACTTTGGTGTTTCCCGTCATCGACTATGGTGATGTGTGCTACTTCGACCTGAATGCAGATCTGCTCAATAAACTTGACCGACTTCTCAACAATTGCATTAGATTCATTTTTAACCTTCGTAAGTACGATCATGTATCCACACATCGCTCCCAGCTGCAATGGCTACCTATCCGCCAGCGGCGTAGTTGGCGAGCTTTAAGTACTCTTTACTCCATACTGAACTCCCCTAACGCTCCCACTTATTTAACTTCTCATTTCCAATACCTTTCTAGCACACATGACAAAAATCTTCGTTCATCTAATAATCTTCTTCTTTTTTGCCCTCTTCATGGCTCAAGTCTTATACATTCATCTTTCAACATTCAGTCCATTCTTCTTTGGAATGCGCTCCCTCTCGAGATCAGGATGTCCACTACCCGTGACATCTTTAAGGCAAGAGTTCGTCAGCTTTACAGTAAGTTATTAGCGGAATCATCTTAGCGTTCATTATGTATATATTATATATTTATTGGTATATGTATGTATATATTTGTATACGTATGTATATATTGGTATGATATCTATGTATATATTGAGTATTTAATTTGTTTAATTTTGTATTTTTGTATTCATAAGTAAGTACTTATTCTAACTACTCACTACATAAAGCACCTACCTGGTTTCATCTCTGCATCACCCAAAGGTTGGCTGGTAGAGAATGCCTTTGGCATTAAGCTCGCCTTTGTACAGTGTTTTGTGCATAAAGAAATAAAATAAATAAAATAAAAATATACCTTTTCTTACCCGTCTTTCTAAGAGTGAAAGATTGTTTTACATCGGTTACATAGATCTTTTTTTTTTTTTTATATTAGCCTACCAAAGTGACTCCACTTTGCCTGATGGTAAGCAGTAAGTGGAATCCAGAAGTGGCGGACACCATTCCAAAAGCCAAACTACTGGTATAGTGGCCTCGACCATGGCGGCTTAGTGAGATGCTTTTTCACGCCCCGCTTAAAAGACCCAGGATCAAAATTAGATGGGAACACATGCGCTGGCAAAGAGTTCCAGGCTTTAATTTTGATCTTGAATATCTTGAGTAAAATCGCAAAATACAAGCAAATATATACTTAGATACAAAAAATCAAACCTTTTCTTATTATAAAATTAGTATAGGTAAGTAATGGAAATAAACAAGAACATTTTGCTTTATTCTATTTAGAAATGTATGAGGCATTTTCTTTTTAAAAACCAACCTTTTTTTGTAAAATTATCGTCAATGCGTAATTTTCATCACCATCGTTACACTAGATAGTGTACATCACTACTCAATTACTTCGACCACGCGGCACAGAATAAAAAGAAAATGGCCGCACGACTCGCCATTAAAATCTCTCGCTCGTACCGAATACTGGTATGAAATACATTTTTTATTTTTTCTAACCCTATTTTACTTCGTGTGGGGGAAATAGAAGAGTTTAAATATGCAACACACATCTCATTACTATTTCTTTCTCATAGTAGAAGGTAGAACCAAGTTAGCTGACACACAAGACAATCAATTTATTGTATTTTTTTAGTATTTTTCTAACCCTCTTTAAATTTTTCTTACTGAAAATTTTTTATCATCAAAATTAGCCAAATCTGTTCTACGATTTCCAAGTTTTAGCGAAACAAACGATCAGCAATTTATTTTTATATATGTAGATGTTGTAATAGGTTTTTTGTATATCCTTTGTTGGCGATCTATAAATAAATAAGACGAAGGCAAAACACCGACACAGTTTGCAAACCGAGTTGAAAAAAGAATCACATCAACAATCACATTCAATTTATCAAAATATTTTGGTACTAAAAGTTTTTATTTTTGCTAAGTTATATTATGTGCATTGTAAGCTATTTTTAAAATGTTAGAAGTTTATGACTGTGCTTTAGGTATTATTTAGGTATTTTATGATATTTCGTGTAACGTAGTATTTCATAGTAATCTTAATGTTGTAAATTTTTTAGCTAGCTTCACGTTTTACACAGTTTATTCTGAAGTCTCATAAAAATAGTAATATTCTAAAACAACAATGTTTGAATGACGCTTTAATGCGGCTATGGGCGTTTCCGTTACAAAATGACGATGCGAACAGGTTAGAAAGTGACTTGCTATAAGGAAATAACTTAGACATGTATAAGTTCTTTAAGTATATAATCGTTTAGCATAACAATGGCATGCCATGAACTTGAATCCACGGCCTTTCATTCGACAGTTCACGATCAACAAACCTTTGACTTGTTATCGCTTTATTGTTGGGCTATAATAGCCTTATTGTAGTGAAGAGGCTATAAGTTAGGTTTGAAGGTAAAAAAAAAATTATTTAATTTAATAAGTATTTAAAACAGGCTGGAAATTTAACTATGAGAGGTAAGTACATACTTTGACGGGCCTGTTGGTCTGGTGGTTAGTGACCCTGACTGCTAAGCCGCAGGTCGTGGGTTCGATTCCCACCCAGAACAAATCTTTGTGTGATGAGCATGATTGTTTGTTCTGTGTCTGGGTGTAATTTATCTATAATATGTATGTATTTACAAAAAAAAAATGTATATAAGTAGTATATCAGTTGTTTAGTACCCATAACACAAGCAAATATAATTGCTTAATTTGGGGCTAGATGGCGCTGTGTGAATGTGGTAGAATATTATTATTATTATTCTCCTTTATTTTAATAATTTCTCAAAAATTACATTTTTAAATATAAGTATATAAAAAACATAGGTACTATTATTATTATTATTATAGTTTACTAGTTTTTTTTTCTCAGCTTAATGCTGGTGGATGTGAACCTATCACGGGCTTATGCCAAGTGGGTTGGTTCATTGTGTAATGTTGTGGGTGTGAGGAATCGCCAAACTATGGAGCATGTGTCTAAAATTACTGATTTTTGTAGTGATATGAATGCGTTTTTATTTAGATCTAATTCTTTCAATGAAGTGTGTAATGACTTGGGTATGAGTCCTGTGGATGAGATTATAATCGGTATGATTTTTACTGTATGCTGATGCCACATTTGCCGTATTTCGTCAGCCAGAGGTATATATTTTTGAATCTTTTCTGTATACTTTTTTCTAATGTTATCAGAATTAGGTATTGCTATATCAATTAAATATGTTATATTTTCAGCCTTTAATGTTAATGTAATGTCAGGTCTATTGTTTGTTGTGGTTTTATCTGTAATAATTTCTCTATCCCAGTAAAGTTTGACGTTTTCGTTATTAATTATATTTTTTGGTTTATATTTTTATTATTATTATTATCATAGTTCTTGACAAAAGTTATGGGCTAGCATCACGCTACTGGCGACGGGAGCAGAGCAGTAAGCAAAGACGCGGGTGAAACCGCGCCGCCAAAAGCTAGTATACAATAAAGCGCAACAGTTTGGTTGTTTGAATGCGCTAATCTCTGAAACCACCAATTAGATTTGAATACTTATTTTTGAATTTGATAGTCCAGTTCTTGAGGAAGGTTATAGGCTATGTAACATCAGGTTATGAGCTCAACTAAACAACAAACAAAAAAAGGAAAATATAGAATTAGGTTCGCTCGTACACTAATTTAAACCAGTTGTCAAAAACAATCTCATACAGAAGAGTTATTATCCAATTAATTAATGAATATTAAAATGATAAAATGTAACTAAGTACCCTTTTCGACTGGCCTGTTGGTCTAGTGGTTAGTGACCCTGACTGCTAAGCCGGAGGTCGTGGGTTCGATTCCCACCCAGGACAAACCTTTGTGTGATTGATGAGCATGATTGTTTGTTCTGTGTCTGGGTGTAATTTATCTATAATATGTATGTATTTACAAAAAAAAAATAATGTACCTATATAAGTAGTTTATCAGTTGTTTAGTACCCATAACACAAGCAAATATAATTGCTTAATTTGGGGCTAGATGGCGCTGTGTGTGAATGTGGTAGAATATTATTAATATTATCCTTACCGCTATATATGTCTTACCGCCCATTCACACAGCACGTCCGTTTTACAGATTCGTTTTTATCGTATAAGTTTTCAATCAGCAGTGGCGTATGTAGTTATACGAGCAAGATCTCTCACACGACTGTATTCCATCCAGTAAAAAGTCCTTGTTCTGAGAAAAATACCGATCCAAAAAATTAATAACGTTTCATTTTCAAATTTATTAAAACCGATTCGGTAAATGCGGTGTGAACATTATCTTCCGTACCTCCATAACCGTCGAAACAGATGCTTTTAATACGGACGTTCTGTGTGAACGCGCACATAAAGGCGCATTGTGAATACTTACAGTAAAAGTTTGTAAATACAGTAAATATAATTGAAATGTTCTTTAAAGCTAAACATTGTTATGGCTTATTGTTATATATTGACAAATAGTAACGACAAAGAAAGTGTTTCACCTATGTTAAAGATGTAAATAATACCGATACTTTCTTTCAAAAATATCTTTATGAATCATGCGATCATCATAAAATCTAGTTTCTTATTTACATAGGGTCGACATTAAATTGGCGTAAAAAAGGTTTAATCGGAACAAATTGAGTGTAGTATTATCGCATGACTTAACCTTTTTATTTTTTCGACCGTTTTTTAACTATGTGTTACATTACCGATTGCTATAGCTTGTTACACTTTCAACAGCGTTATTACTTATAATAAAACATGTATAGCACAAATTACGTTCACGCATTTGTTTCCTATAAGGGTAGGCACAGCTCTCCAAAACCTACGTTTCGCCAGATACGTTGTGTCCTACGTAACAGGGAGTTAGGCGTTTGCCATTTACCGCACTATTTCAGACTTCCAAAAAATCAAAATCACTTTACCTGTCCCGGAATTTTTTTTTTTTTTTTTTTATATTATAGTCTACCAAAGTGTCTGCACCCCGCCTGATGGTAAGCAGTCAGTGGAATCCAGAAGTGGCGGCCACCACACCAAAAGCCATCGTCTTAAACTGCTGGTATGGTGGCCTCCACTATGGCGGCTGGGAATGAGGTTCGGGGAAGGGAATGAGGGAGATGAGGAAAGAGGAAAGGAGGGAAATTGGGCCTCCGGCGCTCTCACTCACCGAACGAAACGCAGTAGTACGGATACTACTACTCTTAAGTCGATCTTCTATGAGAGGGTTGTACTTCCCCGGACGATCCGGCCCATTCATGCTGAAATCAGCGTGGATCTACTACCGTAAAAAAATTGAACCCGATACCTCTATTTGTCAATCAATTTACAGTAAAATTTCACACTTTAAATCAGAAAGGCAGATCAGTGTCGTACACTGTTCACTTAATAGTACAGGCTACTAACAGTTCGACTTCAGCACGATTGAGTCTACAAGACTAGCGCAAATAACGGCTGGTCACTCCGCATCGCAAAAATTCTCCTTCATCACTTTAGTACATTTTATAAGAACTGTCAATGCACTGCTACACTACTGTGTTCTTTAACGCAATTTTGCAGTAGTAAGCGCCAGCCTACAGCGATATAAGAGACGTCGACCACGCAATCGTGCGTAAACATGACAGCTAAGAGTCTGGGTTCGAAAGGACACCTCGTGCGTAGCAACAGTGTTGTATAGACCCATTGTCAATCTATTACTATTACATAGAGAGGAAGAGTTTTTTGTTTGAACACGCTAATCTTTGGAACTACCAAAAACACAAACTTTTCTGCTTTTTAAAATAGTAGGTAAGGTATAGATATAGATATAACTGATTCCACGTTTACTACACAATACGTGGAAAATCGGATTAGTTTCCTCTCTTCCCGTAATCATGGTGTGTTTACTAATCTTATACTCCATTCTACACATTATAGGTACAGGTACATAGGTATATTATTAAAGTTTTCTCCCTTTACCATATTCCAGTCACACGCAAGATAAACTCACAAAGTACGTAATGTACTACAAAAATCTTATCAAAACAGTTTTCAGCTTAAGAAAAATTACACAAAATGTAAGATATTTTTCGTTGAATTTTTTCGTGGTTATAACATCACTGGCTTTAGAGGATTTCGGTGAAATGTGTCGGCTTGACATAAACCTTCGACGGCTCGAGATAACGGAGATGGCTCTAGAGATTACTGCTTACATCTTTGTATTTTTCTGATAAAATATTTTTGTTCTTAAGGTGACCCGTCATTCAGATTATTAATTTTTGCGTAATATTTTGCAAGCATTGTGCGGTAAAAAGCAAATTGTTCAGAGACCTATCTAGCGAATTTGTACCTATAAGATGATAATTTTGCTATATTCATACAATACGTACTCATTTGTTGAAAAGAACGAAATGTCTAATAATCACCATAAACATATACGAATATAAATAGGTAGGATACAGAGGTGATACAAACATGTTTAGTTCACCCTTAGTGAGACATTTAGC
This sequence comes from Parascotia fuliginaria, assembly GCA_963082885.1. Classification (NCBI taxonomy): domain Eukaryota; kingdom Metazoa; phylum Arthropoda; class Insecta; order Lepidoptera; family Erebidae; genus Parascotia; species Parascotia fuliginaria. The sequence goes on along the minus strand of OY720180.1, from coordinate 1,168,297 downwards.
GAGCAACATTTCATTTTTATACACTTATTTACTATTTTTTTTATTTTTTATTTAATTACTTCTTCTTTAGTATAAATGATAACAGTCTAAAATGATCATAACATTTAAAGTAATAAATAGATCTGAGTCGTAGGAAGCTTTCGTATATTTTACCGCAAGTTAGTCACGTCTATATTTTTACGTTTCGTTCTGTAAATGAGAGCGCATGTCCAGATATCCCTTCATTTCATTTCCCTGTTTCCTACTTCATTTCCTTCTCCCATACAAGTAACAAGCAATGCTTTTATAGCATAGTCATGTATAGGTCACGGGAAGCACAGATTGTATAATTTTTTATAAAAAAAAAAATACTATTTTGGCGGTACACAAGCATACGCGACCCACCTGATGTTAAGTAGTAACTGTAACTTTAAAAAATGGCTGTGTTTTCCAAGCACTGCTGAAGAAATAAAGCTTAGAAAACACAACCAAGCCGTTGCCGACCACAGAGAAGGGGATGAGGTAGGAAAAAGTAGTATTTATAAGTATTTGGGCTGCCGGCGCTCCCACTGACCGAGCGAAATACATTAGCATGAAACCTAATATTCTCACGTCGATTTTCTATGAGAACGTAGTACTTCTTTGGTCGATCTGGCCTATTCATGCTGAAACCAGCGTGGATCTACTACCGTTTAAGTACTTTAAATACTACCTAAGTTAAATACCAAAAACCTTTAATGGCTGAGTACCTAAAGCACAGTCTGCCAATTTCGCGTTTTACACACGTATGATTACAATCGACATAATTCACCTCAGAAACGGTATACTTCACAAGCACTGCCAATTTGTAGCAATACAGCTATAAATAATAAATTAAAAATGTATATTTCAACGATACATTGACGACAGGCCAGGAAATCACATGATATTAACTGGTAACGGAGGCTCTTAAACTTCGGAAGCTACACAGGTGGATACTTCTACATCTAATTGACTTTTTTTTTCACATTTAGTTTTTTCATATATTCAACATAATTAACAACAACTGCACAACGCTATCTAGACCCAAAGTAAGCATATATTTATAGCTTGTGTTGTAGTATATAATAGGTTCCAGAATACGGATATAAATAGGTACGTATTTAAGTAACTATTTCTTGTAAATACATATTATACATAGTAACGTACTATACATAGTTTAATAAAATTATTAATTAATAAAAACTATTACAATATAAATGATTATTTAAGTGATAAATTTAGAAATTATTTGACATGAACAACAATACAATAAATAATACAATATGCATGGACCAGTAATAAATAAATGAATGTACTAAGATTGACAACATTAAATAAATACCATTATATTTGCACGCCAAAATATGGCAGAATATGTATGAACGCACTAATACTGTAACACCAATGTACCACCATATTTGAGCAAATAAAGAAATTATTATTATTATTATTATTATAACACCCAGACCATTGCAAATAAATAAATCTTTATTGACTTATTTGGTGCAATAGTCCTGTTCATGCATACAAATATTTGCACTGAGCGGATATTGAACCCCACTCAAGTCAACACACAATGCCACCGAACCACAGAGGTAGACAAAATAATATAGGTATTATTATAACTTGAAAAAGTCACAGAGACCTTCTATAGCAATTTTAGTATAACCTTACTTCATCTCTATCTTTGTTTTTAATGGTACAAAAGAAAAATACAAAACACAAAGAAACAAAATAATACTGCTTTAAAAGATAGTGGTAGGACCTCTATCCAGTATTGAACACACGGCCTCGTGTAGAGGCGGCTTTAAGTAAGTTAAAAGTTGAATGAAATTTGCATTTAACGGTTCATAGTTTCAAAATTACACTTTGTATAAAACAGATAACGGTTAATACCCCGGCGTTTTAGGATTGATTACTAGTTTAAAACTCTTCCGGGCAGCTTTGAGTTTGGTTGACACGTCGCTTTAAAGTTTTGACTTACACGTCAATAAATTGATGGTATCTCTTAAAGCCATGGCGTTTATGTAAGCAATTTGCTTTAGTTTTATTTCAAAAAGGGTTTTGGCGCTCGCAATAAAGCTATATTCTATTACTAGACGTCTGCCCTTGCTTCGCACCGGTATCAAAAATTTTATTTGGTCTCACAACAAACCACTACGGAAAATATCATAGTGACGTATTTCATTATTTACTAAGGCGCTTAAAATATAAAAATTTACAAAATGATTTAAAAATATGTTAAATATAATAAAATATAATCTATGTGCTGGTGGTGTGGTCCTATTTGCAGCTTTCTAAAGGTGAAAGAATTCTTTAAAATCTTAAATCGGTAGATCTTGAGATAAATTGTAACAAACAAACATACAAAAAATCAAATCTTTTCTCTTTATAATATCAGTTATGATTTAGATTTAGATACACAACGCTGCTCAGCGTTCTTTACATTACCTTCGTCACCTTGTACGACATTTCGACAAAGAAGGGATTCTTCGTTAGTAAAATTTAACAAATTGAAGAGTAGATAATAAATTATATGAAAAATTTAGTTAGTAAAGAATAAATTAACTTATAATTCAATTCACTGAAAACATTAGTATCGATAAACTCATGAATGAAAAAATAACGTAATATCTGAAGGTGACTAAACTCCCATCTGTCACTCCTTAAATTCTTTTATTGATGTCTCTTTTTATCGACATGTCAGGGGTTATTACAAATTCGATATTTTTCTATCAAAATCACTTCGCGGTTAACCGGCAGTGCGGCCTTGAAGTACATCCTAGTTTCTACCCTGGTATACTGCTGCCATATTATATCACCTGTGTATATTTAGGATTCTTGTTTATGTCGAAAGTACAAAGAAACTGTTTAATTTATAGATAGATTATAAAACTATCTCGCTGAGAAATTCACAAACGTAAAATTACGGAGAAAAGTGGAGTCCATCTTTTGTTTTCACGGAAGATGGTTGTCATTTAATTTCATCCACATTTTTTCTATTTTTTATCATTGTAATATACCATTAATATCATCAACAAGAATATTATTCTAAACTTGACGCTGGCAGAAATAGCTGACACAATCGTCGGCTCTGTTGCCAAAAAAAAAAGGGGAAGAAGAAGAAGAAGAACGGAGAAAGGTGTACAGGTAGACTCGCCACACACTGCCATCCAGCTATCCATCGAGTTATTAGTACATTTTCAATTTTATGTTTATTAAACTCACTTTATAAGATGTGTAACCTAATATTGGAGTTGTCATTTTTTATTTAATTAGTCTGCCAAAGTGACTCCACTGCATGTTAAGCAATGAGAGTGTTTAGGAAAATTTCCGCCACCAGTCGGCGTCACTTTGGTAAAAGGTTTTGCATTTTGACAGCGCCATCAAAATAAACATTTTTCAGTGTTTATTTCGGCAATTTCAATGTATAATTTACAAAATGGATAATTCACGTGCATAACGACAAAAGAAAATTGCTGAGAGGGTTTTCTAAACTGGAGACCACGAGAGGGCAGCACCGTGCGTCAGGTCTAGCTGACAAGCGCTTTGTGACAGTTGATGTGGCGCCAACTGGTGGCAAAAATTTTCCTAAACACCCTCATTAGTAGGGTTGTCTTTAAAAATAATAAAGTAGAAGCAGCTAGCAATAAAATTTAATTTAAAAAGACAATTTTATTAGCAATTTAAATGTTATTGCCTCAGTAAAGATTAGAAATAATCTTATTTTATATCCAATTTCTTTAGTGCATTATAGTTCTAATAAAAATGTTTAATATCTTCACAATGATAATAATAAAATAAATTATTTTTGTTTTATTCGAAAATAAGTTTTTGTTTCATTTGAAATATGGCGCAAACTGGGAAAAGATCCTCATGACCTTCTATGATTCGGTCTATAGCCATCATCTTTGACTCGATTTTGACGACAGTAAGTTTTGCATGCATATTATGGCAGAGAAAAGCCGATAATTTCCAACGATTTGTAAACATATCGTAAAAATTTACCGAAGTTAATCGCTAGTAAAATAAAAACATTGTGTTAAATTATCTGTAAAAACAGCTGAAACAACAGATGGTCAATTTGACGTATATAAGCCGGACACAAAACCTTTACAATAAAAGGTTGTATCTTACCAGCTGAGTCACCGCTATTACCGTGTTAGCACAGTAATTACTATCGATTTATTTTCTACTCCCATACATTATTGATGATGTTAGTTACTAAGACGTTTTTCAGTAAATGGGACAAGCGGATCAGTGACGGGAGCATTTTCTGTGTTGGGTACCTGTAACAGATTTCTCACAGGCTGTTAAGAGCACTTTTTCAAAATTAAAAGAAACCATATGTGCTTGTAACTCGTTCAAGATTTTAAATGAACCATCCGTATAATGTATCATAACTTCTATATCGTCTCTTTTTATAATGAATCAATTAAGTTTTAAGTAAACTATTTCACTTCGATTGAAATCAGCAGCAGCGGGCTCTTTCATATCCGAGAGGTAAGTATAAATGTTATTCATAAACTAATTACCTTATTAATTATCTGTAAAAAAAATCTTGCTGTTGGATGAGCGGTCGATATTCAAATTACGAACATTTAAAATTAAGAAAACTGTTGACATCAAACCACTTCCAACCAATGAGGTTGCAAATTAGGTTTTTAATTAGTAATACACGTTTAGCTAAAATGATTATAAAGACCTTATCGCATTATTAGAAAGCTATTGTTACCTGCGCTATTATTAATGTTATGTAAACTATTGGTGTATAATAAGAAATGTAAATAGCGCGATCAATTATTATTGGATTCCCAACTATATAGCGTATTCATTAACAGAGCTTGATCAAAGACGTACATACGAAATTAACTTGAGTCAATTAGGCTTCACTAACACGGGTCATACTTAGAATAGAAATAGAATACGGAGCTTTCGGCAGCGCGGTTTGACACGCGTTTTTGCTTACTGCTCTGCTCCCGTCGCCAGTATCGTGATGTTACATAGCATATAACCTTCCTTGAGAACTGGGCTATTATACGCAAAAACAATTTTTTGGATCCAACTGGCAGTTTCAGGGACAAGTTTTTTTTTTATATATTATAGTCTACCAAAGTGTCTCCACCCCGCCTGATGGTAAGCAGTCAGTGGAATCCAGAAGTGGCGGCCACTATACCAAAAGCCATCGTATTAAACTGCTGGTATGGTGGCCGTCACTATGGCGGCTGAGAATGGGGTTAGGGGAAGGGAATGAGGGAGGTGAGGAAAGAGGAGAAAGGGGGGAAATTGGGCCTCCGGCGCTCTCACTCACCGAACGAAACGCAGTAGTACGGATACTACTACTCTTAAGTCGATCTTCTATGAGAGGGTAGTACTTCCCCGGACGATCCGGCCCATTCATGCTGAAATCAGCGTGGATCTACTACCGTAAAAAAAAAGTATTTCTAATTATGTATTTTTAAGTAGCTTAGTCCTAGTAATCGATTTTGATGACGGCGACCCCACAAAATTTTTACAGACTATTTCTTGTAAGAACGCTAATAAATAGTAGATAGTAATTATGTTCATAGCATTTTCTTAGGGTTCCGTAACTAAAGGATAAATCGGGACCCTATTACTAAGACTTCGCTGTTCGTCTGTCACCAGGCTGTATCTCATAAATCGTGATAGTTAGACAGTTGAAATTTACACAGATGATTTATTTCTCATAACGTTCTAACGACAAATAACAGAACAAAAACAGAAACAGAATAAAATATATTTATAAGAGATAATAATACGAAACCCTTCGTTTGCGAGTCCGATTCGCACTTGGCCGGTTTTTTACCTTAAATTAACTTCTTATGCAGCTTTATTATCTTTGCACCGACCTCTTCTGGTAGATAATGCCTCAGACATTAAACCCATCAGTCCAATATGTATAAATTTTTCAATGTAATTAAAATAGCCATCTTATCCCATCGTTCACTCCAGTTACGTGCTATCAAATACAACATTAAAACAAAATGGTTGACCGGGTCACGAGTTAATAGTACAGTTTCAAGTGGTGCGCCCTCTGGCGTCAATATATTGAGTTACTGACACGTGCCATCATTAATGTCTGTCGAATTTGTGGAACATTTACGTGAATATTTTTGTTGGTATATCTTGTTTTGGTTTATGTGCCTCCTTAGCGTTTTACAAGTGACTGATAACAATAATGTAGGTATATAGGTACATAACTGAATGTATATTGTGTACTTAAGTTTTCTTTAGGAGTAAAAGTATACTACATAGATAATAATCTAGATTCTAGTGCTTATATTTCAGAGAGTTGTATTTATTTATGTTAATTGTATTATTGTTGACGATGAGTAGTCAGTGATGTCCCTAAGACACCATCTCAAATAGATTTGATGCTAAATATTTAACTAGTTGGTCCGAGACGGTTTAATGCACTTGCTCGACTTTTTTCTAAAAATGCTGTCGCGTGTTTTGTAAACGCGTGACTGTCGCGTTTGAATTATGTTATAGAACCTAAGCGAAGGTACACAGCCAGCGACAGCATCGCGACTGTATCGATGTGAACGCGCGACAGCATCGCTACAAAGTCGCCGTGGACTAGCGGCCTTAGATTCCACTGTGAAAAAGTGACACTTCTTTAAATCTTCACCTTTGTAGAGAGAGAGTACCTGAGAGATGCTATACTTTTAACTAAAATATATTATTCAGGACTATCTTTCCACGGCGCGGTCTCACCCGCGTTTTTGCTTACTGCTCTGCTCTCGTCGCAGGTAGCGTGATATTACATAGCCTATATTATAACCTTCCTCCAGTACTGGGCTATCATACGCAAAAATATTATCCGACTGCGCGTTCAAACAAACAAACTCTGCCGCTTTATATGTTAGTATAGTTACTAAATAATAAAGATATTATTTGGAACACTAAATAAAATGCCCTAATTCTCTCTAAGCTAATAAATAGTGAAAAACAATACAAAATTGTACCTTCGATTGGTAAGGACATTAATTCTGGTCCCTAATAACACGCTACTCCCACAGTAGTTATAATTTAACACAGCAATGGAACAATAACATAAAATATTTAAACATAATGACGAAAACACACATGTTATGGACATTTTAAACGTAGGGCCTTAAAATCATTGACACAAATAGTTAATAGTTTTTTGTTTTAAAACGTACCTACGTACCTGTACCATACAGAAGACTGCGTTTGTCTTATCAACAGTACGTACCTATGTTTTCTTTTTAACCCTGTCTCAAAAAAAGTGTCTGAGGTTGCAAATATTATTCATTTAGTCTGTTTGCCCATTTGTTACCAAACTGTTCAATAACTTAAAATTCATCCAGTCGAAGCCCATTATACTACTGAAGAGTACAACTTGCTCGAAATGAAGTTCACTTATTTTTCACCTTATGTTTATTAAAAATTCTGATGTAGTACGTTCCAAAATTTATAGCAACAACTTGTTTAATAAATTGAAATTCAAAACGTACATTTTACTGACGCGAAAAGGCAATTATAAGCTTTTTCGTGGCATTATTCTCAACAAACTTGAGGCGTTCCGGTGTTTCGGCGCACGGAGGCTACGTAATGAGCTTTCAAAGACCAAAACTTGTATACTTTGTTGTAACGAACTTAAAAAGACGTAGTTATGATATAAATATTGATGATACTGTTCCTTTAGTAGGTTTTGAGGTTCGAAGAGCCATTTTAATATACTAAACTTGTTAATTGGATTTGAATATAATTAAAAAATACACTGATGCAGAAGCGGGACCTATGACCGCTCTTCTCGGTATAGGTACCGTCCGAATACATTACTTATTAACTATACCTATCATCGCGTCGAATTCGCATTTTATTTTGTTAGTTATGTGGTGACATTTACAGCTTGAATGTTCACTGCTTATTTAAGATTTCTGTCTAGGGAAGGGATTTGTCATAATCCCACCGCTTAGTGCATAGGATGTAAGTTATCATTTAGAAGCTGGTAGGTACTTCCTTAGCCTCTTACCACACTCGAAACCTCTTACCACACACAGATGAAATGAAATGAAATGAAATATATGTTTGAATAAACATATATTTTATTTCATTTCATCTCGAGGAGAAATGGAGTGATTCTTTTAGAACGAAGACCGCGTGACGTAATTCACTAACATTACTTTATTATTACAAATCCACTGATACAAAATATTAAAGTTAATATTGCAAAATACTATTACAAAATGGTCAGTGCCACAAAATGTTAAGCTCTTGCCAATAACTGATGATAATTAGCGGTTGACCGGGTCAACAGCGATAATCGGCCGGCCACAATTAACCTGATAAAATTACGCCCAACTAGTTGTTACGTCAATCATTTTTAAACCTCATAATTCATGTAACATGACTTGAAAATTTAACACCCTTTGTGATGAGGCATGTTTAGTACAAGAGAAGCTATAGGAAAATACATAGCTTTCTGTTTTATGAATCTTGTTGTACTTGCAATAAAGCATAAAATTGTAGGTATTCATTTCTCTTTTAATTCTGTACATACGGTATGTAATGTTTTCCTGTCTCATTCTTATTTATGAAATAAAATACTTCATCATCGGAAGAGATCTGTTGAAACCATATTACATGTTTTACCGCTCAAAAACAGCGGTGATTGCTTAGTTTAAAAGCAAGGGACGCAATGCTATAAAATCGGTTGCTCAAAACCAGCGCATTTTAACATATAACTAGGTGTTGTAAAACTTTGGTGGTAGCTAATAGTATTTGAAAAACTAATAAAAAGCGCATAAAATGATAAAGAACAGAAATATATACTAATGCCTACCAATTAGACACACTACAAATATCAATTTAATAAAAACAAATGAGTTAATATAATTATATTGCCTATTTATTGCTGTCTTCATTCATATCATTATCATGTTTCGATTTTATATCTATCTATTATACCACAAACTCGATATTTCATTAATAATTACGTTATTTAAATCGGCTCGGCTCACGCACAGCTGATATAAACTTTCCTGTAACATCAAAGATGGCACTGGTAATTAACCGCTGACCCGGTCACGAACGCGATCAACTTAGTTATTACGTTATAAGCTATACAAAATAATAGTGACGAAATTGACTCTTTGCGTACCAAAATATATATTCTAAAATACTTCATTATTATTTTTTCTTGAAATATAACTCCTGATGTTAATTAGGCTCTGTATCGCGCCAGAAATTTTCATTTATTGTTCAGATATTTAAAATTTGATATCAATTACAATCTTTCGAAAAAAAACATCATATCACCGCCACATAAAGTAATGGAAATTTCTTAAGTTTCGAACTTTTAACCTAACTCAAGTATATGTAGGTATATCTTTATTTGTTCACTTAAGCTATTATTAGATTATTATTCGTTTAGTACAGAAAATTCTAGTAACAATACATCGAAAATTGGATTGAAGTTTGACTTATTCATTACCGAAACCTATCAAGTTCTCCGAAGAAAAGGTACTTGAGGTTTTAATCCTACCTTTCTAGATTCTTTACAAATCAATACAAATATTTACTTACAAAGGTTAAGTTTTTTATTATATGACTACTATTATTTTGTAATAAAAAATCTATTATCGATACTATTATATATAGCGGAAGAGTTTGGGAAAATGCAATATAACCGACATTCACGCGGGCGGAACTGCGGGCAACAGCTAGTACTTAATAATTAACGCACGTACAGTGAATTTATTTAGGCATTCTTCTTGATTTAATACAACTACGTGTTGGATTGTTACATTGAGTCTCCTACAAAATAAAATTTTTACTATATATAGGTAAACCGAAGAGTATGGACATCACCAAGAGCTGTCTTCAAAAATACCCTTATTATTACCGTTGAGTTGAGTTGTTGTTGCTGTTTAGAATAATAAGTCAAAAAAAAAAGATATATATGTCTATGGTTCAGCACCATTTTCGTAGTGGCGCCCTTCCTTCCATTTTTCTTATGAAATACAAGGCAGTACGATCAGAGTTCGGAAGCAGTTTTATTTTTAATTAATACATACCTAAATCTGTAAATCCCCAAACAGTAACACTCGACAGTACCGTTACCAAAGTCATCACCACTCTAAGATCTTTGAAACCATACAATACAAAAGACCTATTTAAAATTGTACTCGCTCTTAGCGTTCTAGGGCACTCAAGCACTGTCTACACTTAATTCCAGATTCTGTATTTACATAGCTATTTTATTTGTTGATTTTAAAGCTCGAATCACTTGACTCTGCTAAACCATTTTTGAATTTCGAAACATTTGTCTATAGACAGGAGCTTAATTATAAATGGAATAACTCTTCATATTTATGATTTAATTTTCATTGATAGTTTTTAAATTACTTCAAAAATCAAAAATCGAAGACCAGTTAAACATTTTACTTTATTATTACGAGTTTAAATAGCTTTGCTTTTTTTTTTTAAACATTTTTAAAAAGAACTTAATCAGTATAGTACCTACTATTAATAACTAAAATAACATTTGCAACGTCGCCGGCAAATAACTAGCAAAAGACTTTTTAATCGCTAGATAAAATAAGAATATTTTTGGTAGCCTAATTTCCCGGTAATAAGACGTTTAAAACAGCGCTTTTTAAATTTATCATTTACGAAAATACAAAAACATTAATCTTTTTGTTTTATGTAATTTAGGTTATTATTAATTAAATATCAAACCAATTTAAATAGGTTAACATTTTGTTAACTACAAATCTTTTTAACCTTTGCTAATTGATTAATCTGATAAATTAATTATAGTGCGTTGGACGATACGGATAAATAGGATAAGGAGCTTCATCGATTTCTACTTATAATTACAACACGCCTTTTTCACACAGCGGTAGCTAAAAATAAACTTATTACCAATCGGGGGAGATTTGAAGTACCTAATATTGTAAGGGTTGAGTTGATACATTTAGGCAATCAAGGACAAGATTCAAGAGGCGAGCTGAGCCTAAACCATTTATATATCACATCCCACATTGTTAGATTTCATGTAATAGTGAACCCATCAGCAAATAGACAAATTGTTCATTTACGGTCGCTTTTTATATTCAATATTTAATGTAAGATTTTATTTTAACCCCGATTTTATACGATGGATCGTTACACGCTGAATCGTTATTACAATTTAACACAGTATCGTTTTAAGGACATATTCTTTTAATATTTCAACGACAAAATGCTTAATAAATATTTAGTGTAGAATTAGCGGAACGTGGTCTTCGGTTTAGACTGTAAGACTAAAAGAATTCCAACTGACTGTCAGCGTACCAGCAAACTAAAGATTTACTGTGATGACCAAGCCATGGTAAGCGCAGTGACTATGGGAGACACCTCCTCAAGTAAACTGGCGACTGTACATCATATCAGCCGAATAACGTCTACTGCTGGCCTTTCCCAATTTTCACCATCTTGGCCGGTCGTGAGGGCTCCTTACCCATCAGTTGCCCGCCATCCTTATAAGGTCGTTGGTCCGCCTTGTTTGCTGACGCCTTCCGATTCGGTGACGACTTAACAAAACTGGGCAACTGACCCGTAAAACTTCTTTAGGTAAGATCTATGTCCTGAAGTAGAACTTAAGGCTTAAAATATAAATTTACTGTAATATTTATAAAGCCCTTTAACCAAACTATTTATGGTAGTCAATTTTAGTTCAGTATGTGATATAAGATTCAGCTTCTTAAAAACGAGGTCGGGGTTCGAATCCGGGCAAGAACCAATGTGATTTTTCAAATCATATGTACTTTCTAAGTTTATCTGGAAATTACTGACAGACGGAGAAGGAAAACATCGTGAAGAAACCTGGACTTCTGAGGAAGTCTGAAATCGCCAATCCGCCTTGAGCAAGCGTGGTGATCAATGCTCATACCTTCTCTGTATGAAAAGAGTTCTTTCCCTGCAGTGGCATAGTAACGTACCGATATGTGATTCAAGCCACGATTATTCGATCGTAAACTGACACGAACTTAATAAAACCACTGATTGATTACCGATATAAATACGCCTTCTATTATAATTATACAAGCATATACGTTGATGCCAAAGGTCTGAATACCCGCCTCTTATTCATGAGGTTGAATTTAAACCCGTTGAACCCAAATATGTAAAATATATTACAATTCTTTTATTTCAGAGATTACTGACATGTAGTAAAAGAAAAATCGTAAATATTTATTATAAATGCGAAATTGTGTGTGTGTGTGTATCTTTGTTACCACTCAGCGCCTAAACGACTAAACCCATTTTGATCAAAATTGGTAGGCATGTATGTACATAGATTCGGTGCTGGTTCCCGAGCTACATTAATTAAACAATACCATTTTCCGCGCGATCAACGGTTTACGACCTTTACACTGTCACAAAAATTTTAATCTAAAAAATAAACTATTTATACCTGCGTAATTTTCGAACCCACTTCCTCGTGCAGAGCAGTCACACATACTCCCACAGTACCATAGAGGCAATCAATATATAGGTAGATTATATAGTGGGTTAGTGACTTTTTCATACTTCTAATGTCCTTCTAGAGGCTTCAATCGTTACAACCGTGGTTAAAGTACTGGTTGATTGATGAGACTACACATATCAGGGAGCACGGGTATATCGTATTAAATACTGCCTTCACCTGACTACTGACGCGCTCATAACTCGTTGCGCTCACTGATCAGTAAACGATTAGCGGGTTAAGCAACATAGAGTGCGGCTGGCCTATGGATGGGTGACTGCATAGTATTTGATCTGAGCGTCTCCGTGCTGCGGAGGGCACGTTTAAAGTTGGTCCCAGTTGTTTCCAAGTTGATAACAGCCGTTAGGTTAAGTTACATGCCTCTATAGGCGACCTGAACAAATTCAGACATTAATTTGACCACTAATCGCCAATTTGACACTCGATATTTTATTTGACCTGACTACAACACCGCATAATTATATTCTGGATAAAAAATTGTGCTACTTTTCTTTTATTTTATGTTATTTATTTACTTTATTATAACTTAATATTTAAAATACTAATTAACATACAGTTTTACAATAAATATTATTTGACTGTATTAAGACAATTCTGTATCACAAGTTGTAAGAACGCTAGAAGTAAAAAAAAATACATATAAAATTATTAAAACTTAATATTGTACTTATTTGTAAAATTTAATCTATTTACTTACATGCCACATAAATTCCGACTGCCAGTACAAATCAATATAAAAGTTCACTCGTCAAATTAACTCGTAAATAAAATAGTAAAGTCTACTTTGTACACTAAAGTTCCGTCAGTACATGAGAAAATAAAAATCGACCGTATATACCTGCAACAAAATAACTCGAAAGTCACAAAGCACTAAAAATAAACTCGAATAAAATACTCGAATATTTCGAGTACGCGCTCGTAGCAACGTTTACCGACGTCCGTAGCCGACGGTTCCCGTAGAGGCACTGGATGCTACGCGGCTACAACGTACTACGACGTACACCGTTAAGGTAACTCAGTATTTTTCTATAAAGCGATTAATCTCTTTCGAAATCAATAATCCTAAAACAATATTATGTTTCAATTCTGATTATATCGGAGTATCTACGTAATACTAATTAAGGCAAAGGTCTATATATTAATCAAATCTCAAGATTAATTAAAACAGAATTAAAGTAAATTTAGTTGGTTTTCTTCTATGCAATAATATATATATGGGGAGCCCTAGTTCTATGCGTCTCCTAGTCTCCTAAAATGTCATTTCATTCAGTATTTTTGTAATGATGAACATAAAATCAGTGTCATGGACTGGTCAGAGGCTTAGTCAAACCGCTTTCTACCGTACGTACAGTTCATTGTTTCTATTGTTTTAAAAAAGGACATGGTATTTAACCAGAGTTTGCAAGTACATTGTACAAGTATACAGAATTATGTATAAGTAATATAAACTCGTAAATGAACTCTGCTACGTCATCGAGTATATGTAATGGTATGATGTTAGAAAAGAGACGATAATTTTTTTAAAACTAAACCAAGCTGTAACCAACCATGTAAGGTGCGAGGGGTTGAGGAAAGAAAAGGGAATAGGAAGAGGAACGAGGGGCTAAAAGGGTGCCGTCGCTTAACAATCTTCATAAACGATAGAAAACTTAATAGAGCCATAGTCTTTAGTTCTAACTTCAGTTTGTCCCTGAGATTAGAATCACCGTAATTAATACCCAAACGTCAACATTACGAAAACAACAGGACAGTTCTCACTTTTAAGGCTTTGCTTATATACTTTACACGTGTGCCTCAAAAATAGGAATTATGTAAGTAATGTTTATAGTCTCAGACGCAGGTCCGGGTATACTTACAAGTGTAATAGAGTAGGTCAACTTTTACTTTTTTATTTAACACTTCATATACATACAGGAGTATATTGGCGGACTTAATGCCTGAGGCATTATTTACCAGTCAACCAGTACAGGTGATGCAGAGAAACTTGTAATAGGTATAATTATAAATATCACAACAACAATATATTATAGCTTCTGTTAAAGGTACTAGAATGTGGATACATACTTGAATACTTTTATTTGTGTACATAGAAACACCCAGATCAATGCAAATAGACATGTTCATGCACACAAATATTTGTACTGAGCGGGAACAAAACCCGCGAGTTCTGCGTGGCAGTCCATACAAAGTGGGTTATGGTTTAAAGAGAGCATTAATATCACGGTTGGCTTGACATCTGAAATGTCAAGAAAGCCGTTCTTGACATTTTAGATGTTCATTAGCGACAGTTAACACTTACCATCAGGTGGCCTGTTGGCTCATCTGCCACTGTAGCCAATGACAAAAATTACAATTTATTTTCATAGTAACTAGCTACGAGTACATCTTCTCTGTTGTCGTAAATACATCACTAACATTACAAAATGAAATACATTGCAAAACGTGCCCAATTAGGTTCAGATTTATTCGCAGATGTTACATAAATTAACGAACGAGCCTACAGCCAAAACAGTTATTTGTGGATTCTATTTTGTACCACATTAATTATGTAGTTAGATGTGAAAAAGAGGTGCATTTACCATTTTAATTGAAATAAATAGTCAAATTACCATGCTACTTAGTTGAAACTGAATAATTTTAATGTAATTCTCTTTTCTTTTTTAGTTGGTTGATGGGTAGGTATTATTTTATATGGTACTTTGGTTGCGTTTAGTGTTAAAATTGTAACTAATACAAAAAGAAATCTGACGATTAAAAGATCAGCCTGATTTTCTTTCCAGTTCTTTTCACGGCTCAACTTCGTCAGCTAATTGGCTGTATCATGTAAATCTGACGTTCAGCATCATATTTTATGATCCAAGTGAAATAAATGCTTCGAGTTTGAGTTTTAGATGTCGGCGAGGGCACACACAGAATAGAGAATCGATGGGTTAGAAAAGTACAGGAGACTATAAATTTTTAAAGATTTACTACAATAGCATAGTATATCATCTCTATTTACAAGTGGTTTACCTACTCATTAGCACAATCTAAAAACCTAGATTAGATTATGCGGGCAAACCATCACACGAAAAGACCGCAAGAAAATCATCCAATACAGCGTGGGTTTATACCTAAGCCAGACTGTATTGGTTATAATCCATAATATCTACATTATAAGAGTTTAATAAAAAAAAAAATTAAAAAATATCTTAAGCATGTGCACAACCTCGTAGAATAATCTTATTTTAACCTTACTTTGTCTCTATCCTTGTTTTTAATGATACCAAAAAAAAAGACAAAACATAAAGTAATAATATTAAAATAATACTGCTTGAGCCTTGAGGTGGTGGTAGGCCAGGGTCCAAGACCACGTAAAGATGTCAAAAATAAAGTTTATATGATACATCTTTTAACAATTACAATAGGTATTGAAGTGTCTATCCGTGAGACTTGTTCCATAAGCAACAAACAAAACGGTCTAATATTCTCTAGCGGCTTAGAGTTAAGACAAAAATAGTGATATTTCACTCATATCCATAAATTACACAAAAATACTTTAGTATATCCTTCGCAGATCTAGGTTTCAATCCAGTTAAGCTTGGATGATAAATTATTGGACTTAAATAAAACCTGCATATTAAGACCCATCCATAAATTTAAGAGTTGGAGTCTTGTCGGTAGAACTGATGCAATTCCTTTCACTTCTCTCCGTCTAGATCCATCTCCTTAACCTCTATATAGGTAAGTATGTCATGGCAACAACACTTTTCTTTTTAAGACTCTTAAAGCTTATCCGTGGTCTTTTTTTTATATTAGCGTACCAAAGTGACTCTACTCTGCCTAATGGTAAGCAGTCAGTGGAATTCAAAAGTGGTGGACACCATTCCAAAAGCCAAACTACTGGTATGGTGGCCTCCACTATGGCGGCGTAGTGAGATGCTTTTTCACGTCCCGCTTAGATCAAAATTAGATGGGAACACATGCGCTGGTAAAGTGTTTTAGGCTTTAATTGAGCGACAAAAGTGCTGAACCGTTTGGTTCGAGATCCTATTCCTAGGGAAAGGTCTTCTCCTAACTCGTCTTTCTTCCATCTTCCCTTTTATTTTTGTATAAAGCTAAGTTGCTTTTGTAAGCTAATGTTGTTTATTGTAGCCATTAATCTTTCTATCTTATATCATCAGATAGGTATAGTACTCAGAGACTGAAGATGTTCTTACTTTATCCACCTTTTATCAACCTTCATTAGACGGTACTGTCAAACCTACATACCTATATCACAAATGAGCTTTCCGCGGCGCGGTTTCACCCGTGTCTTTGCTTACTGCTCTGCTCCCGTCGCCAGTAGCGTGATGTTCTATAGCCTATAACCTTCCTTGAGAACTGGACTATCATACGCAAAAATATTTTTTCTAATCCGACTGGTTATTTTAGCGATTAGCGAGTTCAAACAAACAAACTATACCACTTTATATAATTATATTAATATCACTAATAATGTCAGCAAAGTCGCCTTTCCTATTAGTTTTTCCGAATCTTCTAAACCACGTTAGTAATTTTCACCTTTTATATATAATCGGTATGTATATTATCGTACAAGCAATCCAAGAATTTTTGCGCGAACCTGGGGCAGCTCGCTAATATGTAGGTACGTACTATGATAATCATGTTAATTCCCCCTAAAACTCTTAGTTTATATGCACCATTCTTTCAACCTTTGAAACAGGATAAAGAAAGTTAAGAAAGTTTTGGAATTAGCTCCTAAATAACTTAACGGTCTGCTGTGTAAGAATTACAATGTATGTTGGTCGAAAGCAATTTAATTTGGGAAAACACCTTTATATAAAATTCTACTAACTAATGTTATAAATGCGAAAGTTTATATCAGAACAACTACACACAACGCCATCTAGACCCAAAGTAAGCATATTTATATAGCTTGTGCTATGGGTTCTAGAATGAAGATATACATACTTAAATACTTTTTTTTTGTAAATACATATTATACATAGAAACACCCAGAATATGCAAATAGACATGTTCATGCACACAAATATTAATGAGCAGGAATCGAACCCACGACTTCTGCGTGGCAGTCCATACACAGTACCACCGAACCACAGAGGTTGTCGAAGGTTTGTTCGTATGGATGTATTAATTGTTTGTTACTCTTTCACGCAAAAACTACTTGACGCTTTACAGTTATACACCTTATTACACATCAGAATAAGAGATAGCCTATAACTTATAAAAGACATTATGTGAATTGGCCAAAATATGCACCAAATCCTAATATAACGCGGTCGAAGTCGAGGGCAGAATCTAGTGGTCCCTCCTTTATTGTTTCAAAGATATGAGTCGCAATTTACGCTTACTCATTGTGCTCTCATAAATCAAATAATCGTTGAACATGAATTCGATGATGATCATGCTAAGAAATAATCTGTCTTACTCTGGAATGCGCTCCCTCTTGAAGTCAGGATGGTTACGGACCGCTTTAAGTTATATTATATATATATATATATATATATATTTATATTTGTATGTATGTATTGTATGTATATGTGTATTAAGTATAGTATGTATTTTTGTATAAGTATAGGTAATAGTCATATTTATCTGTTAATATCCCTTTGAAGTTAACTTGCACTTACTTCGTTTATCTCTGCATCACCCAAAGGTTGGCTGGTTTTTTTTTTTTTTTTATTGCCTACATTGGCAGACGAGCCAACAGCCCACCTGATGATAAGTGGTAACTGTCGCTCATAGACTTCTGCTATGCCAGGGGCTCTGCGAAGCCGCTGCCTACCGTGATATTAATGCTCTCTTTAAACCTCGTTTGAAGAAGGACATGTCATAGCGCTCGGGAAACACCGCAGCTGGTAGTTCGTTCCAGAGCCTGCACGTACGTGGGAGAAATGAACGCTGATAACGAACCGTGCTAGACGAGATCGTGTCCAGGTAGTATGGATGAACTTTACTGCTACTGCAGGGAACTACAATTTAAATACTTTAAAATAAAATTAAGAAAATGGCTAGTAAAGTAAGTGTAACTAGTAAATAAGTGCTTTTATACAATACAAGAGTTTATGCAACATAAAACTAATTGTTAACATAAAACTGACTATTTGTAAAATTTGTTATATTGTTATTGTAATGTATTTTGACATAGTATAATCTGACATATTCTAATTTGACATATTAAAATATCACATGTAATCTGAAATACCTAATGTAAATTGACTAAATTGATATAATGTTTGATAATTCTAATAATTCCTTCGATAATCATAAATATGCTATAATTATATTAATATACCTTGACATTCTACTGACAATAAAATGTATGTTAAATGTTTCAAATAATAAAATGATAATAATAAGTACCTATTTTATAATGATAAATATTTGCATGCCTAATACAGGCAGAATATAGCTTGCACTTTACACCATTGTTATAACTGATATCACCTGTATTCTACGCAAATAAATGATTCTTTCTTTCTTTCTTTTTTGCGATGTCGAGTGGTGCGATGATAGAAAGGAGACGATGGCACCAAGTTAAACAGTTCCTCAGAGAGAGTAGAAAATGCCTTTGGCATTAAGTCCACCATTGTACAATTTTGTACATAAAGTTATAAATAAATAAATAAATAAAATAATATGTGTTTATTTTGTTATTTTGAAGGTATTATGAATACTCTTTATTTTAAGGGTCAAATGAAATGAGTTTCCTTTCGATGCCTACTTTTAATTGTAAGTAGTTAAGTACACCTATTATACGAAAATTCCTTTGTTGTAAATGTCAGCAGCCCTACTACCAGCAAACTCCTTTGTTATTCTCGACCGTTCATGTTTTATCTTTTTCAGACACAAGTGTAAGTGCACACAATATCTAACAGTTAACACCAAAGCATTGTACAGTTGAAAATTTAATTTAAATAAAAATATATTTAAGTAGTAGAAATATGAATGTCTCTTAGTACCTACCTAGTAGGAATATCAATCTTATGTCTCCTCATTAGGTTTATTTGACACACCCCCAAACGGGGTTCTCGCGCCTTGTCGCGGCGGGGGGGGTTAGTGTAACCGTGGCTACCCAGAACCACGGTGAACCAAGAGGAACCCCAAGGAGGTGCCGCTCCTCTGGGCTTTGTTGGTAAGCCCACGACGGAGCGGCTCAGGAGGGTTGCGGTGCTGTATGGGCGGGACCGCAACTGCCAAATTGCGGACGCGGTGGGGCCGCAGGGGAAGAGGAGTGTCGGTATTACGACGCGCCGTTCTCCCTATCCTCTGCGGCTGAGTTAGGTGGCCTGCGGGCGGCGATTGGGCAGTCGCCGCACGAACAGCACGGGCCCGAGACGGCAGTGCTCGTGTTCCGCACGTGCCTCTCGAGGGAGGGGGGGCTAGGGCCTCTAAATCGGACGGGACCCGCTCGCGTGTGGTGAGCGGGTCGGTGGCCCGTCGGGGTCGCGGATGAATGCGCGAGCGTTTCCTGTGACCCCAACACTCTGGCCGTCTGGAGAAACACCGTGGGTTTTAGTCGGTATGCCGGCTGTGCTTTGAGTGCGGTCGGAGAGTCCGACATAACCCCCGCCTGGCCCGGGCGGGTGCGCATGCGTAATGCATTTCCACGAAAAAAAAAAAGTTTTATTTGACAACTTATTCGGATGTCGATTGTAACAGAAGCATAATCACGCAACCCTACATGTTGAATAAATCTCTAATAATAATAATTCCAATAAAATCTGATCGACAAATTTTTCTTTTAAACATTTTTAATAGGTTTAATTTTAACATTTTATAGTTAAGTACCTACCTATAATACCGTCTGTCCGTCACACAATAGCACGAAATTTAAACTCTACACGCTATTTCTCAATTAAATTTGAACAATACAATCTAATAACATTTTCACAGATCCGAGACTGAATAAGATCATTTATCACTCCTACCTCTAAGACATTTCCAACTAGGTAGTAACATTGCTAAGTGATTACTTTCCACAAGCGGGAGCGTAAAGCTAAACGTTTAAAAAAACATAATTATCTATCATGTGAAAAGACAACATGCGATTTTGCTTTGCTTTTGCCCTCCGTGTTCAATATAATAACGCATTTAGGATGTTGTTGGGGTTGCCCCGCTTCTGTAGCGCATCGGGGATGTTTGCTAACACTCATGTATACTGTTTCTACACTACTATGCGTAAGAGGTGTGCATCTCTGGTGTCCAGGGTGCGGGGTAGCTCCAAGCGCATTTTAAACATGATTGCAAGCCGCCTAGACTGTACATAAAATTTGACTGGCCTGTTGGCCTAGTGGTTAGTGTCCCTGACTGCTAAGCCGGAGGTCGTGGGTCCGATTCCCACCCAGGACAAACCTTTGTGTGATGAACTGATGAGCATGATTGTTTGTTCTTTGTCTGGGTGTAATTTATCTATAATATGTATGTATTTACAAAAAAAAATGTATTTAAGTAGTATATCAGTTGTTTAGTACCCATAACACAAGCAAATATAATTGCTTAATTTAGGACTAGATAGCTCTGTGTGAATGTGGTAGAATATTATATTATATTATATTAAAATGTGAATCGCTGCAGTGCTATATCACACTGTATAGTACAGCGGTGAGTCACAGTGCGGCCGAATGTTTATTTTATTATATTAAAATTTAGTATTCTTAATTACTAACTAACTTATATATATATATATAAGTTTTATTAACATAACAAAGGATCTCTAAGTTATCCGAAATAAATAAACGAGGTTGTGGATATAGGATATATCAAAGTGACATTTCAAATTCAATAAGAAGATACCTACTTTCTAAGTTCATCTAAGACATTCGATAATTAAATAATAATAATATTACAACAATTACACACAACGCCATCTAGACCTAAAGTAAGCATACATAATGTATCTTTATGGAAGTATCTATACTATTGTTGCGACGATTACCTATGCTAGAACGTTCGCAAGTACCTACCTACACGTATACGACAAATACCTACGCTAGAACGTTTGCATGTACCTACCCACACGTATAACAATAGACCATCGGCGGTAGGCATACCTACGCGTCGCAGCTAAGTACCTACACTCATTGTTCTGTTTTCGAGAATTGTCGGCATCTTTGTGGTAATAACTGGAAGGTTCTAGAAATCTATTGAAGGACTATAAAAAGGATTCGAACGTCGGCACTTCGTTCAGTTGTGAATACAGCGATCTCGAGCGAACATCTAAGCGATACGGAAGTTTAAGAAGAGCGATATACGAAGCGTTATAGTGCAGTATAAGTGTTTATTGCTTTATTTTGTTACTGTTAGAGTATTGTGCGAGTCTTGAATAAACTCATTATCGCGTAACTGGCATTTTACATCGAACCCCATCCTGACACGTAACACTATTAAATAGTGTGTTTGTCTCTGGTGTAGTACCAGAGATTAGCGTGTTCAAACAATCAAAAGTATATTATTATTAGTGTGCAGCGGTGTAATGGTGTGATGGTGAATGCTGATGAGGTGCTGGTACGTAGGTGCTGGGGAAGAAGAAATAAAAGCCGGAGAAGTAATGTTCACGTGTTCTATTGTTCCGTGTCACAAAAGTCACAAATGGAAGGGAAGTGTGTTGCCACACATAACATTATAGTTACCATTTAATGTTCGTGTTGTAATATGATTAATTAAAATATCCAACAATTAGTAAGAATAATTTTCCTAGAATTTCTGCAAAACCTACTTAACTACTTTACGACGCCCCCAAAACGCTCTCTTGTCCGCTCCTCTCTTCCATGATCACAATAAAGATATATGTATTCGCCAACGAGTATCTGTTTGTCTAGACTCAAGCTGCAGACTATAGTATGTATGTCTAACATTAGAGAGACCGACGAATTACATCCTTGGCTGTTTTAAATGGTTTTGTACAATACAGCAAATTTTGCCATTCAGACAATTTTATTTTAAACCTGTTAAATGAACGTGACATATTCAGTTTTGTGTAATTATTTCGACATTACAGGTTTATTGTTATACACACGTATAATAATAGAAAAATATATTCTCTAAACAGATCTCAGACCTATTTACTACCTACCTACGCCAGATAATAGCTAACTTAAACTACACCGAATTTCAAAGCATAATATGTAATTTTATAATTTATCATTAATTCTTTGAAAATAACCTATTCAATTAAGTACCTACGCCACATTTTTGCATAGCAAAGGATAATTAATAATGACGAAACTTAATTAAGGTAATTTATTGCTAGACTGAATTAAAAGGATCTCTGAATAAAAACTGAAGCGAGTGAAGTGGTACGGACCGCAATGCTCTATTTGATGAAATTGCGAGACAGACCATCGTAATCAACTCCTAGGAGTAGGTAGGTACCTATCTACTATCTACATTTTTTATATATATATATTTATTATCATTACATAACTCAATCTTTGACAAATTTGCAAACCAAAAACCACTAGGGTTTGTCCGGCATGCACATTCAACGTTTGCTAATAAATATAATTGTATAGTAATCAAGTAGGTAAGTACAATACAATGGACGTAATAAAACATTGCAATCTGATATTAAGAATTACACAAAATAATTACAAAATACATACATCATAAATTGGAACACAAAAATAAAAGAAAAATAAAGGTAAAGTGGGTATCACTAGCAATTTTTACACCAATACTTTTTTACGAAGTACCCACCCTCAACTGATTTATAAAAGGACCATCTACAGTTTGTTTAAAAAATGTGTTTTTAATTTAGAATTAATATTTTTTTTGGTGATGCTTAGTCTGAATGATGGGTCCAATGTATTTATTAAACGAGGTATCAAGTACTGAGTGGTTCTTTCACCATAAGCATTTACTGCACTCACTGTGACAAGTTTTCTTTTGGTATTTTGCCAATTGATGTTGTGCGAGATTTCGTGTTTATGTTTTTGTTAAAGAATTGTTCTTTTAAAAGACTAAGTTTTACTTTTGTGTGAACAGGAATTACTCGGCAATATTTAAATAGACCCATGTCATTTTTTTTGTATTTTTCCTTAATTTTAGGTGGTACCTACTATTTTCTTTAAAATTCGGGTTTGTAAGTTAAATATTCGATCAATATATGTTTTAAAAGTTATTCCGTAGCTGGTTAATCCGTATCCTATAATGGAATCAGCGAGTGCATTATAAAGCATGAGCTTAACCATAAAACGTATTCTATCTTTAATGATATACAGATTTGCAAGAAAAGCTTTTAGTTTATCACATAATCGATTGACTTGTGGTTGCCAGTTAAATTTGCTGTCAATTACGAGGCCTAAATACATATATGTCGGTAAACGTTTTCAATATATGGACAGTTACATGTGGAAGTATTATTATGCATACAAGTATGCTCTCAACCTTCCATAATTGGAGCACTGAGATTTTTTATACGGTGAGAGAATGTGAAGCAGTTTAGTTTTGGCAGCGTTTAAGACTAGTCCATTATCATGACACCACTTGTTTATGCTGTCAAAGTCTTGTTGCATTTTAGATACCGCATGTGAAATATTTTGATCAGCAATAAGTAGGCAAGTACCGTCAGCAAATTGGTATGAGGTGCAGTGACGAAGGACATTGTAAATATCGTTGGCATATGCTATGAAGTGAGGGCCAAGCACAGAACCCTGTGCTGTTCCTACGTCGGTTGGCATGACTCTGCTGTAGCTGACACTTATTTTAATACAGTAGGAACTCTCCTGGAGATAGTTTTCACACCACTTTAACATGGAACCACGCACACCAGTGTTCTCTAGCTTTTTTAAAAGTCGAGTATGGCTTAATGTATCGAAGGCGCGCGAAAAGTCAATAAATAGAGCCAGCACATGTTTCCTGGAGTTAAGGCTAGAGTTTATGTCGTCAGTAAACTGAGTTAGGAGTGAAGTTGTACTTTTATTAGGCTGGAATCCGTATTGATTTTTGCATATTATATTTTGATCTTGGTAAAACTTATGTATTTGCTGACTGAAATATTTTTCTACAACTTTATTAATTGAAATGAAATGAAATGAAATATATGTTTATTCATATAGGTTAATTAAATTAACACTTATGAACGCCAAAGTTTACAAAATGTCAGCAAATTAACCTACAGCCAGTTCGCTGACGAAGTAGAGCCATGAGAAGAACTGGCAAGAAACTCAGGCCACTCTTTTTAATCGCCAGGTTATTACAATTTTTGTAAGTTACAGTTTCAAGTAGCATGCAAAGTGACGCAGGCAATACACTTAACTCTATAGATACTTAATTACTTACAGCTTTCTACGTTGTAAAGAAAAATTAAAAAGTAAAATTTAAGAGAGAAGTGAAATGGGACGATAATTTGATACATCGTTGTGTTTGCCTTTTTTATAAATGGGTCGCACGCAGCCTTGCTTTAATTCGTTCGGATACGTTCCAATTTGTATGCAGGCGTTAATAAGTTTAGCAATGGCCATGGATATTCTGTCACTTACTTTTTTATGTCTTTATTTGTAATATTATCCTGACCAGGGGCTTTGAAACTGTCAAGGCTATTTATGATTTTACTTATTTGACATGGTGTAGCTTTTTTAACTAGCATGCTTACGTCACTGATATTGAAATATTCATTTTTATCAAGAAGAGATACTTTGCACCCAGGTATTATTCTTATCATGGAAGATTCATCTGCGAATCTATTCGCGATATCTGAGGGTGCTGTATTGTGGTCGTTAAACGCGTTTAAAACAACTTCATCAATTTTTTGTGAAGTTCGCCGACAAATTGAGTTAACCAATTGCCACAGTTTTTTGGGATGATTATTATAGTTATTCTGAATGGTTTTTTATAGTAACTATTTCTCTGGTATTCGAGAACTTTGTGAGCTTTTTTTCATGCGACAGTATACTGTAATCGGAGGTATTTGTTAGACTGATCTGATTTCCATAATTTAAATAGTCTATCTCTCATGTTACATAAGTTTAAGATATTTTGATTAACCCACGGTAGTTTAGAACGAGGAGCTAAATATTTACATCTAGTAAGCAACGCTTTATTAATCGCATTATTAAATTGATTTTTTATAAACATATTAATCTGTTTAGGGCAGCTAATGCTATAATAGCAATCGGTCTTAATAGGTTCCTTTTGTAAGACCGAACGGTCATGATAAAATATCTTAGCCGATTTAGAATCATCCTGTTTAAATGGTGGTCCGCTAGAACAGTATCGACGGCCTCTGTGTATGCACGCCAGTTAGACAGTCTCGCATTAATATGATCGATACAGGATTTTGTAACTACATTCGCCCGGACTTCAATTCGCGTTTTTTTTTTATACTACTAAGGTGACAAACAAGCATACGGCCCGCCTGATGGTAAGCAGTTACCGTAGCCTATGGACGCTTGCAACACCAGGAGCATCACTAGCGCGTTGCCGACCTTGTTAAAAACCTTTTAACTCTTTTCTTGAAGAACTCCATGTTGTAGTCTCTCGCGTGTAATCAGATACTCCACATATGAAAACGTGCTCTGCAAGCGTGTTTGTATAGAAATCTCGGCATCTAGAATGTGTTTTCAAATCAATATTAACATCACCAAGTATTATCATGTCTGTCAAAATTAATTTTTTTATAGTTTTGCTTAGTTCGGTGACAAAAAGTAATTTATCAGTTGATGGCGGTCTATAGATTGTACACAAAGTTATTTGTTGGCTATGAGTCGTCATTAGGGTACCTATTAAAGTTTCAAAGGTGTTAGTTGTCAGTGTTAAAATTGGTGTAAATTTAAGACAATTTTTTACATAAATAATAATACCACCGCCTTTTTTATTTTCCCGTAATTTTGTGTGCATTCTATAGCCCGGTATTTGAAACAGACTACATAAAGCACTAGATATACCCACTTCGGTAACAATAATTATATCAAATACTATAGTTGATGAAACTAGCACACAGAGAAGCTTAGGAAAATTTCTAATTATTGAGCGTACATTGACGTGCATGCAATATAGATATATATTAGGATTAGATAAATTATTTATGAAAGAACTAACTGTGGTACAATTATATATGTCTTTAATATTAGACATAATAAGCTACTTAAATAAAGGTTAGGTAGGTATATAATTAGGTTAATATTACTTTGGTGGTACATTACGATTTATGAAAATACAATAATACATATAAAAATACGTCGTACTTTAAGTAGAAATAAACTACAAAATAAGAATTTGAGGCAATGTAAACCTTATAACCATTGAAACAACGTTTAAATTGTCAAGTGACTTTTCACAATGTCTGCCAGTTTTGCAGTGTGTCTGTGTAGGTATCTTATGTTCGGATTTTCATAGTGGATAAATCCATGAACGACCTCGTAGCCGATGGCCACAAGACCTGAGTAAGAAGTATTCCACTTACCATCACATCTCGTCTTGTCTGTTACAATTTGCAATAAAAGAATCTGTTTTGGCTGCTATAACTAAAATGTTCTCATTTTTACTTCATGGCAGTCAATTGTGGTCTCAAACTTAGCCTAGCCCCTTAAGGCAGGGGCAAAACTGATATTTATAACTTACTAACACGTCTTTTCGTCTGAATATAGAAATAGTGTACCTACCTACAATTTGCAACACTAGCTATATTATTCTTAAAGATATATATCTATCTATATCTATATCTGAATAAACATCTAAAAAATAGATAAAATGAATCGACACAATCTAATGATCAACTCAAATACCGAATAATATAAAACAATAAGGGTGAACCTTTTAAATAAAAGTAGGTTAACTACGGTTTTATCGTCTCGACGCATATAAAGTGGGTAAGCGAGGGTATAAATGTGATTGTAAAGAGTACAGGTTCGAGGCAGTAACTGCAGCTTCGACGCTCCTATTCGATATTTAATGATCTACCAATTTTAAGTACATATCTATGTACGGACAATTTTTATGATACGAATATGTGATCATATTTTAAGATTGGCGTTCCTTATGTTAGTCCTTTGCTGAATTATATCTACTTAAGACCACGTCGAACCCACCATAACAACGGCTAACACTTGGTAAGGTGAGTCCTAACCATGACCACCAAAACAAACACGAGTTAGTGCTGTACCTTGGAGTATCGTTTTTTTTCATTGCTTTAAGTACTAATACGAGCAAAACGCTCTTGTGATGATATGAGATAAAGCTTGCCCATGACCAAAGCAGCGAAGCCAAGCCTCTAGTCCTGTGTAGCACCGCAGTGGCGCTTATAGTCAGGGTAGAAGCCTTGAAAAATGGTAAAAAGTGGAAGAAAATCATAGTAGGACCCATTGGAAACCCAAGATAATATGATAAAAATGAAAAGAAAAATAAATAACGGGCGATCTGAGTTCGAGAAGTAGGAGGGGATAAGTGTTTAAGGGTTAAATTCGGTTTATCTGAATTTCCGGCAAAAACTACAAGTCCTACAGCCCTCATATCGGTTGCTGCTACCCTTATCAGTTCGTCGATCCTCCTCGTGAGGGATGATCTGCCTAATTTTTCAATAAAACACTATAATAAATTAAATAAAACTCCAAAATTTTGTTCCAATTTATTATTTACAATACACAAAACTATTTACAGTATTTATCTTATTGTATCTACCTACTAGAATATAAAGTATGGAATAATTAATTAAGATTATGATCTGTTGATTCCGGACTTGGAACCAGAAAAAATTGTATTACACAGAACAAAATGAATGAAAAATTAAAATATTCATTTGAATATTACATTGCAGTAGACAGTTCCATAAAAACTTGCAAACATTTTTTGACGAAATCTTTTATTCTCATATTCTTAACAGAGTTTAATAAACCAATTTTGCTATACAACATTTAAATAGCTAATAAATACAAATGTAGACAATTCCTAGGAAGCTCATTTCTTGTAACGATCAACTAGCGGTCCTGACGAGCATATCTCATGAGATTTAGTTACTTAGTCAACTAAATTGTTCATGTTTTCAATCAGAATGAATTTCTTCGGCGACCTGTTGCCATTTTGCCACTAAATTAGATACAGATTTGTGTTTGAGTCCAATTGATGACGATATTTTAACCTGAAAACAGAAATAGAATATAAGTAGGTACTAGGAATTTTTTTTTTTTTTAGTATACTCATTAATTTAGTTTTAGGTTTTAATTCTTATCATTTAATCAGAGCTATATTTAAAAAATATGTTCTGTCTATATACTAGAATTAGGTCAAATCTGTATGTAGTAGGAAACAATGGCGTTTACAGTTCTATTTATATGCAAATAATACATTTAAAATAAGTTGCGTTATTTTAATAGTAAAATAACTTTATGCATCACCGTTACTTACTTTTTATACAATTTTAATATAATTCTAGCATAAAGACAGAACATATTTTTAAAATGTATAGACTAAATAATTAAAAATCACGAAATATGACACTACATTGCGACGTTGTAACTCATGACGCGTAAACCCGCCTAAATGGCCCAGTGGATAAGGCTTTGCAAACACGAGGTATTGGGTTTGAATCCAGGCAATTATGTACCAATGTGATTTTTCAAATCATATCGACGGTGGAAAGGAAAAACTTCTAAAGCGCCATTTTGCCCAAAATGAGTTATATACCTACATACAACTTTCCTAGCGATCGAAGCATATTTTTGGCTTTTTAGAAGTTTTCCCTCACCGTCGCCAGTACGGGCAGCATCTAATTTTCAGCCTCTTAAATGGCGTGTTTCTAGTAATTTTGAGATAGAAGTCGGTAAAGAGTCTGATTTTTGAGCCATATTTGCCGGTATTGATTTTCATAATATTGATTTTCATAATATTTTTCTTGAAACAAATTCTTTTCGAGTAAAAACATAATCTTTTTTTTCTTCATCTGGATGTTATTGAAACTACCAGTCGAATTTGAATAATTCTTTTTGCCCAGTTCTTGAGGAAGGTTATATGCTATGTAACATCACGCTACTGGCGACGGGAGCAGAGCAGTTACCAAATATTAATATAAGAAATAATCATCATTTCATTCGAACACATGTCACGTCGTCTGTCTTCAATAACTAGTACATATATTATTTTACTAATAAACAATACTACTCACTTTTGACTTTTTTTTGCTAACTTTTCCATCTCTATCCTTATCTTTCTCCCTATCTCTATCTCGTTCACTTCTATCACGTTCTCTATCCCGATCTCTTTCCCTTTCTCTTCGTTCTTCTCTCTCTCGTCGTTCTTCTCTTTCTCTCTCCAGTTCTCGTTCTTTCTCCCGATGTCTATCTTTCTTCTCTTCTCGTTCAATAGGGTCTGGTGAGTGTGAGGTTGTTTCAGGCACGGCTTGTATAGGCTGTGTTTTCTCAAGCTCTGCAATGTCACTGTAGAATGATGCTAATTCGTCGCCTATTTCTTGCTTAGGTTCATGCTAGAAAATTAAAAGCATATATTTTATAAGAGAAACACATTCAAGTTGGAAATCAAGACAAATTATCAAGACAGATGTTTTCAGTGTAAGAAGTTTAATGTTAATAATAATATATTTTCTTTTTTGACATCTATTTAACGAGTGTAACCAAACAGTCTTACTAGTCGTAATGGCCCAGTTGTGAAAGCACTCTTTTTGTAAACAAGATCAAATTCATATAAGAATGAAGTTTATTTTAGACATTACCTGGACTTTAAAAAAAACAATATCTTAAATCGCTTATCTGCATTATGCAAGTGTGGCGATAAATCATGTCTTCTCTGTATGAGAAGAGGCATTTCCCTGCAGTGGGTTAGTAAAGAATTGGTATGATTACAGTACTTCCAGTTCGTTTTCATCTAAAACTAGCGGACCCGACAAACGTTGTGCTGTCTTAATTATTATCTAATTTTTCGCAGAACCTTCTCCTGACAATAACAAACACAACAAAAAAAGAATTAACGGAATCGGTCCAGTCGTTCACGCGTGATGCCGTGACCAAGGGAAATAGAGATTTATTTTTATAGAAATATCTATTTATATTCCCCTACCTTGCCCACTCACTTCCTTCTCATAATTCTCTCATTTTCCCCTCACTTCCTCCTCCCTTCCCCCTCGCTTTACCCTCACTTCCTCCGCTCTTCCCCTCACTTCTTCTTCCCTACCCCTCACTTCTCTTTCACCCCCCCCTCCCTTCTCTTTCACCCCCCTCCCTTCTCCCTCTTTTCAATTTTCAAGTCGCTAACTTCAAAAGCAAATATCTTTCCATATAATATTTCATCCCTAATTCCGTCTCTCTAAATCCACCCCAATTTAAAAAAAATTAGACGTATTCCAAAACAAAATTTCAAAACTATGAAGAAGTTTCATACAATCGTTTTCATGCCTTTTCAGACCATCCTTAACATTTAGGGGGATAAAAAATAGATGTGCGATTCTCAACCCTAGCCGATATGCATACAAAATTTCACGAAAATCGGTCGAGCCGTTTCGGAGGAGTTCAATAACGTACACCGTGACACGATAATTTTATATATTTACAATCCATTCCAACTCCAATTTCGTACAATGTAAACAATCCGCTATATTGCCATTGTCTATGGTTTCATGAATTTACTAGTGATGGGGACAAGGATAATAAAAATAAAATTAATGACATCAATACATTGTTAAATAATAATTTTTCGTCCTTTTTCTTACATTTTTAAATAATATTACGTTTACGAATACTCTATTTGCGTAATAGATTAATTTTATTTCATTTATCACTCCAAATATTTGTATTTATGTTAAATATGGTTGGTATTTTATTGTAATCGTTGATTTATAAACATAAAGATAATAAGACAAACAATGTACGTAATCTAATAAATAAATGTAATTTAAACTAAGTAAGCATTGACCTCTAAATGCAACGATTTGACCGGACTGAAATAGAATACTGAGATACTTTTGAATATTTTCCCGTCTAATGAAAATTTGTGAAATATGGACTAAATGGAATTTGTATGTATGTTACGATTTTATTATAGGTACTATATTACAATAAAACAAATGAACAGACCTGCTAGGGCAAACCCAAAATAAATGATGAATTACAAATATTATGTACCTATGATATGTAGGTATTCGAAACTTATTTCTTCTAATAAAATACAACATTGGTTTTCGAAGACAATAGTGAGTACAAAAAAAATAAAACTGTCAATCAATTTGACGTCTTTATTCGACCGCAAAAAGTAATTCGTAATTTTATTAAATAATCTAGATTTGATTATTAACCATTAGTAAAAATAGTTACAAAATGAAGTATATAGTGAACAGAATATGTATAAATTTATGTGTCATCGGTTATATGGAGTTTTGGTAGAAAAATATTGAAAAGACTGTTTGTTTACATTGTCCGAAAATGGATTTGGACAAGACTGTAGATAAATATACTTACGTGTGTAGGCAGTGGCAGGTCGTCGCAGCCGGGGGGCGGCGGGTCGCTCCAGGCGGGGGGCGGCGGCGTGCGCACGCGCGGGGAGGAGGGCGCGAGCGGCGGGCTTGGGGGCAGCGGCGGTGCTACTTCTTCCTGAAATTAATACATCATTGCGTTCATTTAGGAGCGTTTACACAAAAGAGTGGCAACGTTGCAATTTAGTGTCATATTTTCGTGGTTTTCAATCATATAATTGGAGCTATATTTTAAAAATGTTTTCAAAATGTTTGTCACGATTTTTGTATAACAAGCTGTATGGCTTCTATCCGTACTTATATCCGTCTCTTTTCGTATCTGGCATGGTAGGTATTGACACGCTTGCGTTACGGCGTAAGTGTGCCATAGTCATGCATTATTATTTATTACTAAATAATAAAATTGATGATGCAAACACGTTAACGCGTTGCTCGTTGTCGGCACCAAGACAATACCTGCGGTTACGTTCGCGCCCCTTGCTTGCCGTACCACAGGTACGAACGTGCACATCAAAATACGCACCCACGAGTCAGGCAGCTGCACTGCTCAACTCTCTGGTTGCTCAGTATCCAGACGCTGATATTTTTTTTACTAAAATGAATATGTTTTTAAAAATTTGTGTCATTTATTTATCATGTAATTATGTGTATATAAATTTGTAATTAATAATCTGTAAATGTATCTATGTGTATTTCAAATGTAATGTATATAATGCAATAAAATATTTTGTAGTGGCTCACTACACGTTTTGGGAAACTGTTAGTGTAGTGAGCAGTTGAATTAAATAAATAAAACCCTTTTTAGAATTATGTAAAAGCTGTGTAAAAAGTAAGTAACCATAATGCTTACAGTTATCAAAATAATGCAATGGAAGTTTTGAATGTAATATTTGCATATAAATAGAACTGTAAGCATTATGGTTACTTACATTTTATACAGTTTTCATGTAATTCTAAAAAGTGTTCTGAAAACATTTTCAAAATATAGCTTACATTAAATGATAAAAAATTAAAACCGAGAAAATATGGCACTAAACTGCGACGTTGCCACTCTTTTGTGTGAACGCTCTAAATACATCAACTTGCAAATTGAGATAGTCGAAAGCACGCATATTTATTTCTCTCTTTGTGACGTTTGGTACTAGATTAGTGACTGCAGTAAACTCCTCTAGAAGAGTCTTACGTCCTGCAACGGACGTTTTGATTCAGAATCTTTTATCATACTCCACATTAGGCTTCCGTAACTCAAGAGGTAAAACGGAACCCTAATAGGATCACTTTGTTGTCCGTCGATCTGTTCGTCAAGATTTTTTCTCACTAACGCGTGGACTCATCAAACTGAAATTTATAACGAATACTTTTATCTGCAACCAGAAGCCGTGACTTTGTTTCTAATGTTTGCTATGATTTAGACATGTAGCAACAATATTGTGACGTACCTTAGCTTCGATCCCGGGATGCGGCGGTGTGGTACAAATGTCCATGTCCGTGTGCGTCGTCGCTGGATATTCCCACTGTACGAGACCGTCCGATTCCCGGCGATAGCAGTACCGGCCTTCAGACCTGTATACACAAATACACAAACATACAAACAATTGTACGGGAAAGCGGTCAGACGCCCGGTAGGTTTAGATAGCTCTGGTCACTTTAAGCATGTTTTAATACCATTTATTAAAAATTCATGATTATTTTTGGAATGAATTAATTTGTGTGTTGCTAAAAATATCAGTATGAAATGAAAGCACACTGCATACTACGTCCATTTCATAAGAATACGAAAATAGCAGTACCGTTTCTCAATTTTACAAAGATATTTTTTTTTAATGAATAATAATAGCATTGGCAATATTCTCATCGACTGTTTTCTAATAACAAAAGCACTAAACTGTATATAAATACCAGATAATAGACAAGAGAAGATTTGAAGCTGAAGACTGTAATAGGAGATTTTAGAAAATTTCAAAGGAATTTTTTTTCACATGACTTTGAAGAAGAAATCGGCATTTATGTAGTTGACCGAAAATTTTAAAGGTGAAGTGTGAATAAAAGAGATATTTCACAAAAGTTCTAGTTTACAAAGATTAAGATCAGATTAATTTTGGTACCTAACGATGTCTAATGTAATACGAACTAGAATATTTATAATAAATTAAACATCCATCCATCCAAATTAGTCCTATCACTTTCTGTTTGTGAATATCGTACAAAGTATCTAATGATAATTATTTTGGAAAAATACTCAAATATCAAGGATTTTGGATTAACGCAATAGGGTCGCTTTCTTTCAAATGGGACCTAATATAGCTGGAAAATTAGTGTACAACACATCTGACTACACCTTCAGGAAAATAATATATTAGATTTCATTACAGCAAGTATATTCGATCATAAGATTGCTTAGCCACCTTTAGAGTAAATGTCGTTTTTATATCACAAAACAATAATGTCTATTTTTAACCAACTTTAAAAAAGGGAAGAGGTTTCTAAATTTATATTTTTTTGTGTGTTCGCGGATAGCTTCGTCGTTTATGAACCGATTTTGATGATTCTTTTTTTGTTGGAAAGAAGACATCTCAATGGCAGTAACTTGGTGCCAAGTGAATACTATAAGAGCCTTACTACAATAGCAAATTAAGATTGATAATTCATATAGGTACCTAGTTATTGTTTTACTTGGCACCAACTGCAAAATTATAAAATACTTATTTATTCATTTCTGATTAGCTAAATCAAAATATGAATTACTTTGTGCTAAGTAAAAAAAATTTTTACTTTTTAGTTTCCCTCCTGTCTGAAGTAGGTTTTCTTTTTATTAAAATATTTTTTTGCTTGCAAGTTACCTCAGTACTGTGCAGTTGTCACCTGACATAATGAGTCTTATTGAATTTTAATTTTGATAGAAAGTATTGTTAAAAATGGTAGGTAAAACAAATATGTGGTCGACTATACATGCTTAATACAAGGGACCAGAAAGCTCTTATGCTGTCGCTTACAATTTCCGTTTATTTATTTTTTTTACATAACACAAAATAGAAGTTTTGGACTAATTGGGTTTTTGACGGATTGCGTTTTGAACGGTCTGCTTTTTGGACGCATTGAGACCATTGAAAAATTTGCGTGTTGGACACCACGCGAAAAAGGCCAAAAACGCTGAATACAAGATGTACCAAACTGACCTGTTTGAAAATAAATGAAAACTTTTCAGCAGTCGACGGATGAGAGATGATTACATTTATTTGTAAATTGTCCACTGCACTTAATCTAAGTTATTGACAAGTGTAAACTAAATTGAAGAATCTGAATAGACTAAGAACGCACGAGTGCTCACTATATGATAGATAACAAATAAATTTATTTAAAATTTCGATAATATTATATCAAACTTAAAATCACCAAGAGCCATCTAAAAATATGGGGCCAACTAAAGACAGAAATATAACCATTTTTATACTTTAACCCGTGCTCCGGATTTGTGTCCGCCGTCAACATTTAGAAAAAGTAAAATTCCAATATGGCGGACACGAGGAATCCAACAATCCTTTACACGACGGTCCTCGGTCCCGGCGTTCTGGAAAAGATCAAAGAGTATAATCTTGAAGAGCAAAAATATATATACTTAATAGTTTTAGTCTCTCACCAATAGACGAGTGTTGACGTCATCCTGCGGTCCACGTCCAATAACTTCGCTCTTCTTAGGCCTTATAGCTAGATGTTACCTTATAGCTTTACAATATTCGGGAATCACAAGTTATTAAAGAAACTCATTAGATCAAATGTGAAAATTTTATTCCTTATAAATATCACAGATTATAATAATATATCAGATACTAATTTACAGTCTTGTTTCAAAATTAGTCTTAAAATTACTAAAATTATACGAACGTGCTAAATGGTGTCTAATAAATAACATTTATTAGATTTAAAAATAAAAATACTCAAGTCCTTACCTTTTTATAAATACAGAAAAAATAATAAATTTCATAAACATAATATTGTCACTATCAATCACATCGCTAATAAATTAAAACAGTAATTACTAAAGGTATTTTTGCCAAGTACATGTCGCGATGTATTTGACTGTTTACAATCGCAGACTGATACTTAAACGTTATGTATAGTTACACAATTATCGAAC
Organism: Parascotia fuliginaria; assembly: GCA_963082885.1. Lineage (NCBI taxonomy): Eukaryota > Metazoa > Arthropoda > Insecta > Lepidoptera > Erebidae > Parascotia > Parascotia fuliginaria. The sequence goes on along the minus strand of OY720180.1, from coordinate 1,132,222 downwards.
TTGAGAATAAATTGCTTATTTATACCCTTTAACTAACTGTTGTTTAATTATATTCTGATTTCAGAACCGTTGTATTTAACATAAATGTGTTCTTAATACATTATTTAATTTATTTGATAGTTATAACGCAATGATATACCCCAATTTTTGACATAAGTAAGTAGGTAAGTACCTACCCCAATTTATAAAATTCAACTACTGAATACGAAGTTTTTGAAAAGTTATAAACAAGATTCACCGCTATTTTGTATTACTTCGCGTTTTAAATTATTTAAATATTTGAACCAATTTGAAATTGGTTCAAAAAAATCTTATACTTATTTAGCGCATTATTGACTAAGTTAAAAATTTAAATATGTAATCCGAACGAAAAATGTAATCCGGTAATCCGAAAACAGAAAGTAGCATTGGGAAATAGGAACGGTCGACACATTATCAAGAACCATTAGAGCCTTAGGCCTTAGGTACTCGAGACAAAATATAATAGAATGAAAAAGGAAAAAAAAGAGTTCACACAAGAGAATATTTGGACACTAAAATGTATTGATACGCCTAATAACATGCATGCATGTCGTAAACTGTACCTATCCTGCTCTAACTTGTCTCTAAATCTTCTAGGACGGTTGCATATTATAAACATTTGAAAAGACACTTTCCACTTTTGTTTGTAACCTCCTATCTACACAGATATTCCTGAAAAAGAAGCTGTTAGAAAAGAATTCGAAGAGCGACAGAAACGCTTGGAAAATAAACAAACCAAGAAGGCAAAGGGGTAAGAAAAAGGTAAAGGAAATAAATCAAATGTAGACGAATATTATTGCATTATTTGTCTAGAAGCGTATTCAGCGAGTCGGTCTGAAGAAAAACAGATTTAGTGCCAAGGGGGCACTACAACAAATCTATGATTTGTTGCCGCCCAAATGTCGAATCGACTCCTGGAGTCGATTGTCAAAAATACAGCGTCTGTGTAATCGACTCCTGGAGTTGATTTCGACTCCCGTTGTTGTTTTGTCTGTGACACACTAGTGGGTCTATCTATCTCGCTCAAATTTGCACCGAGTGTTATGGGAAAGACAAGAATGGTGTATAACTAAACAATAAAGCTCTAAAACGGATACGACGCTTGCAATTGACGTTTGAAAAGTCACGTTTCACTTTTTTTCTCGCCTCCAAAATATACTTATTATCACGCACAACGTCCAACCGTCTGGACGTTGTGCGTGATAATAAGTATATTTTATATAGTTTAAGCTTTGTGTGACCAAAGAAGTATATAGAAAAACATGAATAGGTAAGTAATAAACAGTTTTTTGATTTTTATTGTGTGTTTGATAACGAATTTGCATAGTATTATAGGAACTGACAATGACAGCGACGCAAGCAGTTATGAAGAGGACTGGGCAGTTAGTTTATTCCAAGGGTGTTTTGGATAATGCTGGAAATTTCTTTGGATAATGAAGAGGATGCTGACACAACACCTGACGGCGTGTTTGTCTCCGCCAATGTTTGTTCAACGAAGACGGAGCAGCCTTGGAATCTTCATCACTTTGAGTGGAGAGCGTTTCCAAACCTTCCAATTTACCAAAATTAAGAAGGAAAACATTCTCCGAAATGAATGTTTATTACATTCCTAATGACATTTTCATTGAAATATGGGATCGGCAAATTATGTAGCACATTGCCTCAGAGACAAACAAATATGCTAAACCGGTGGCATCCCAGACGATCCCAAACGATAAAGTCGTGATAATCAAACTTCAAATAGAGTTTACACAGAAATAATTTTAATATAATAATAATATGGTTTTATGTTATCTATTGCAGGCTATTGAAGAAAATTTTAAGAATGTATATCTTCGACAAAACAGACAATCCAACAGTGAGACCAAGGCACATTTGATTGAGAAAGTTAAAGCTATTAGACACAATGACATAAGTTATGTCATTGACGAGATAGCGAAGGAGAAGGGTTCCAAGAAAAGATATAAAGATAACCTTACCACTGTGAGTTAAACTCAATGGTATGGGCGGATGTTAAAGGTATTTGGAGCGAAAAAACATTTAAATTTGAAAATGCTAAACTAACATCCAATAAATTGAAGAACTGTGTGCAGCATGTTCTTGGTGTAGAAAAATATATTCGGCACGGACTATACAATTCACAGGATCGCTGACAGATTTATAATACGAGGGTGCTTTTTTAAGTTCGCGGAATGAGAGGGTTGTGGGGGGGGGATTACACTCATTAGGGTCGTAACGTATTCAGTGACTCATAATTAGTATAAATACGAGGTTTCATTGCAATTAGACAATTAGTCTTTGAGTTATCGTCAATCAAGCAACATAATCGGGAGTGAAAAGTGAAATATGGAAAAAATCGAATATCGTGCCGTTATAAAGTTCCTTACCAAGCAAGGAAAAACAGTTGCGACCATAATGAATGAGATGGCATTGGTTTACGGTGACTCTTGTCCAGGAAAAACCATGGTCTACAAGTGGCACAATTTATTTAAACAAGGAAGGGAATCCATTGAAGACGATCCGAGGCCGGGCAGGAGTATCGAGGTGACCACGCCAGAACTTATACAAAAAGTTGAAAAAATTGTACTGGAAGATGCTCGACTAAAGAAGAAACAACTCGCAGAAATGGTTGGAGTATCCGATACAACCATTTTTAAAATTCTTCATGATCATCTTGGCATGACTAAGGTCAGTGCAAGATGGGTGCCAAGAATGCTCACGCCGCCCCAAAAACAACAGCGCGTAGAGTGTTCACGTGCATTTTTGAACCTCTGTAATGAAGACAAGGATGATGTATTGAGTCGAATTGTTACTGGAGACGAAACTTGGGTTCATCATTATGAACCTGAGTCGAAACAAGACTCCATGCAGTGGCATAAAAAGGGCGCAGCACCCCCTAAGAAGTTTAAGGTGTCACAGTCAGCTGGGAAAATTATGGCAACGGTCTTTTGGGACTCGGAAGGAATATTATTAATCGACTATAAAGATAAAGGTGTTTCTATAACCGGGGAATACTACGCTTCAATATTAGAGAGACTTAAAGAAGCCATTAAGGAAAAAAGACGGGGAAAATTGACGAAAGGTGTGTTGCTTTTGCACGACAACGCGCCCGTTCACAAGAGCCGCGTTGCGTTGGCTGCCCTGCATAAGGTGGGCTTCGATATTTTAGAACACCCACCCTACAGCCCAGACCTGGCCCCAAGTAATTATTACCTGTTTCCAAAAATGAAAAAAGAACTACGGGGTAAAAAATTTACCACCGATGATGAAGTCAAGGAGGCAGTTTCGGCGTATTTTGTAGACAAAGAGAAATCTTTTTTTTATGAGGGTATTAATAAATTAATTGAAAGATCTGAAAAATGTATTCGTCTTGCAGGTGAATATATTGAAAAGGAAAAATAATTTGGTTTTTTTATTTCCACTCTTTATCCCCCATTCCGCGAATATAAAAACGCCCCCTCGTAAATGTCACGGATAGTTCATCTTACAACGAAGGCCTGTGCATTATGCTATTAGAAGAAGCAACCCCATTGTAATGCCAGATCTGGCTAGAATTACAGGAATGAGTGCCTGTACATTTTGCTATTAGTAGAAGCAAGCAACCCCATTGTAACACCAGATCGACTAGAATTGAAGGAATGAATGCTTGTGCTTTATGCTATTAGGAGAAGTAAACGCATTGTAAAGCCTATAACACAGAGGTGGAAGTCATTTGATGCTGTCACATCCTTGCTGATAGCAATGAGGTTTTATGCTTCGGGTACATTTCAAAAAGTTTTGTCAGACACTGTAAATATAAAAGTGCAGTATGTCGTATAATGCATAAAGTATACCATGAACTAGCAATTTTGCGACCTGACTACATAAATATGCTAGTGGGTCAGGAGTTAAACCAGGTTGCATAAAGCGTTTATGAGATAGCAGGCTTTCCCCGGGTTGTTGGTGGCCTTGATTGCACTCACATAAAAATACAATCCCCAGGCGGATTGTTTAGATGCCAAAATAAATATTTTCCCATCAATGTCCAAGTTGTAGAGTCTGGCCAACGAAAGCTGTCCACGTATTATTTTCAGAAGTTTTGATATGGCAATAATTTAAGACTGTCAAAATTGACACTTTGACGTTTCGTACTTGAGTCATCTTCTGTTTACGTTGGTTTATGTGCATCATATTTTCATTGATTTTGTTTAAAATAATGCCGAGAACAATTAAAAGTTCGACGAGGAAGCTTCTATTTACTATGATTGACAAATATAAAGACATAAAAAGTGATTTAAATCAGAAATCTGCAGAGAAAACACTACGACTGGATTCAATCCTTTCACTTTCAGGTTAGTTTATTGAATTTCTAATGAAACATTTTGATACTTTTACGACTATTTAAGACAAATCGCAATATTTTCCATGGTGTATCTACTTTTCAGGAAGTATTAACAAAGAGGAGACAAAACTTAAAATTGTGGAAGCAGTAAAGAAATTGAAAACTCTCGAAAATAATGAAATGGCGACTTCTGAAACACATTATTTAGAAAAGATATCTTCAATGACAGGTATTACTTTAGAAATTATAGATTTTAACAGTTACTTAGAAGAGTTATATAAATTTATGACAATGTATGGATGGCTAAATTAAATAATATAATATTATGGTTTTGTAATAATGTCTTTGTATATTATTATGGTTTTTGACTTTAATGACTGATAATTAATAATATACAGTTACATACATAATTTATTGTATTTGTTATCTTCAGATGTCAGTGTGAAGACTCTAAGAAGAATTAAAATTGAAGGGTCTAAAAATCAAGGACAGTGGAATACTCCGGGGAAAAATCGTCCACATTCAGCAACAGTTTCCAATTTGGATAATTTTGATATTTCAGCTAGGGTCAGGTGGGGCATTTGCGATACCGGGGCAAAAGTGATAACGTTAATCTAAGTGATTTATATTAAAGAAACCAGTGCTGCCATCTCTGATATACCATACTTACTTCTTCAACTATAAGCAAACCACTTGTTGACACTGTTTTACCGGCGGATGAAGGAGTGACGTATCATTGCGTGTCGGACTTTGTAAGAGCGTGCTTTTTTTTTTTTTTTTTTTTTTTTTTTTTTATATTATAGCCTACCAAAGTGACTCCACCCCGCCTGATGGTAAGCAGTCAGTGGAATCCAGAAATGGCGGCCACTATACCAAAAGCCATCGTCTTAAACTGCTGGTATGGTGGCCTCCACTATGGCGGCTGGGAATGGGGTTAGGGGAAGGGAATGAGGGAGGTGAGGAAAGAGGAAAGGGGGGAAATCGGGCCTCCGGCGCTCTCACTCACCGAACGAAACGCAGTAGTACGGATACTACTACTCTTAAGTCGATCTTCTATGAGAGGGTAGTACTTCCCCGGACGATCCGACCCATTCATGCTGAAATCAGCGTGGATCTACTACCGTAAAAATGTGCTGTACAAATTCATAACCTAACTTTCCATCAAGGTTCATCTAAGGATTTAAAGTAAGTTTTTGATTTGTTTTGTACCAGTATGACTACTTATACGTTAGAAAGTTGTTTTAAACGTGTATTTTTTGATATCTGGTACCGTCTACATCGTACGTTCATTATTACATTTGCCCCTGATTTTTGTGTCACTGGGGCAAATGTAATACATGATTATTACATTTACCCCTAGATAAATTGCTTGTTCCAGATGGTGCGAAATTATGTTAAAAAAAAGGAAACGGGCCCCAAATATTCCGAAGACAGATTAAACCGAGCTATTGAAGAAATACGGGCCGGTAGATTAACAATACATAAGGCGTCAACTTTGTACGGAATTCCTTTTTCAACACTATATTGTCGAATCAAAGGTACGCGAGGAGTTATAAAAAAATCAAAGGGTAGGAGAACCGCACTCGCCGAAAATATAGAGAACGTGTTAGCAACTTCCATTAAAACCCTAGCAAAATGGGGCTTTGGCCTCAGCAGGAAAGAAATTCTGGAATTGGTGGGTCAGTTTGTTACTAAGAATGATGTTCAAACACCTTTCAAAAATGGGATTCCAGGGGAGGACTGGTTCCTTAATTTTAAAAAGCGACATAATCTGTCCATTCGAAAACCAGAGCCGTTAGAATATGCTAGAAAGAAAGCTGCCACAGACCCATTTATTATTTACGGATATTTCAATCTTCTAAAAAAGCTTTTGGTTGAACTGGATATAGAGGACAAGCCTGGTCGTGTCTGGAATTTGGATGAAAGCAGCCTAAGTAGCGATCCATCCAAATCAAGAGTCGTCGGAGAAAAAAGTCAAAGCTCATCCCGAGTTACAAGCACCTCAGGTAAAGAAAATACTACCTTTGTTTTGGCTTGTAATGCTATGGGTCAACGAGTGCCTCCTTTGATAATATTCAAAGGAAAAAATATGTGGGATCAATGGAAAGCACCACCAGACAAAGAATTTCCCGGCACAGCTTACGCGGCAACACCCAACGGTTGGATGGAAACAGAAGTTTTCAAAAATTACTTTAAAAAAAACCCTGGTACCGGCTTTGGGTGATGAAAGACCTGTCTTGGTTATATACGACGGCCACTCCACTTATGTTTCACTTGACTTGGTAGAATATGCTTTGGATCAAGGAATAACAATTTTAAAACTCCCTGCCCACACAAGTGATATTCTACAACCATTAGATGTATCCGTTTTCAAGTCTTACAAACAAAAATGGGACCAAACTGTTGCAACTTGGCAGCGACAACATATTGGTCAAAAGTTACCCAAATCCCTATTTTCTCAATTCCTGGGAGAAACTTGGACCAAAGTCAGCGACGACGTCATCAAGAATGGTTTTAGAAAGGCAGGCATTTTCCCGTTTGATGCTGATGTTGTTCCAAAGGAAAATTTTGCCAAAGAAGCTTTAGAGCGTTGGGAGAGACACCAACAACAAATTGAGAGGGGTGTGCAAGATAATACTATGGAGCTTGTGAATACCGAGCACATTGATAGTGCAAGGTGCGAATCGCCATCGCTTTTAACGTCGTTTTTTGAGAATGTTGATGAGGCGTCTAGTTTACAGTCACTGAATGTCAATTCTGTAGATCTACAAAGCTCCATTATTGAAACTCCACGTTCTCAAGAAAAGCCAGTTCATAATTCTGAATTCTCACAAGCCGCATCTATGGAGCAATTAATTCTGTCAGTTATTCACCAAAAACAAATGCCAAGCAAACAAAAGAGACGAAAGGTGGCCTCAGGTGCTGAAGTTATTACGTCTGCTGAAATTGTTGAAGTATTGAAGGACAAAGAACAAATTCAATCAGATAAACGAGTAAAAACTACAAAGAAATCGCAAATAAAAAGGAAAAAGGCAAAGAAAACTGAGAATTCAGACAGTGACATAACGGACGTAGAATCTGTACAGGTTGGTAGTGACATAAACGAAGTAAAAAAAAAAATGAAAAGGAAACAAAACACGAAATTAAACCGAAAGAAAAAGTCAGACGATACAGAGAGTGATGAAAGTTCTGAAGGCATAGTGTCTTATGCAGAATCAGATGCTAGTGAATGGATGGAAGAGGAAAACGAACGAGAAGAAGATGAACTATATCATTCTGATAAAGAAAATTACGAAAGCAGAAAAACACCTGTGATAAAAAGTAAAATTGGAACAGTTGAGATGAAAAAAGTAAAGAAAGCAAAAGAACAAGAAAAAGAAGAGATAAGAATTGAAAGAGAAGGATCACACGAAAAAGCAACTGAAGAGCAAGAAATAGAGAAGATAGAAACTGAGAGGACACGAACAGAAGAAAAAACAGAAAAGAAAATTCAAGAAGTCCTTGTGAACAATTGGGTTATAGTGAAATATGCACTGAAAAAAGGACTTAAGTACTACGTGGGTGTGGTACAAAAAAAGGTGGGCCTTCGTTGGGAGGTGAAATTTGTAAGACGTAAGGGAAGTATATTTGCATGGCCAATAACGGACGATGTTGATCAAATTACGGCTGACTCCATCGTTCATATACTACCTAATCCCGAAATAACCAAACGTGGTTTAATAACATTTGATTTTAAGTTCAAAAATATGATTATTTCCTAAAAGTTTATAACTTTTGATGTGATTGTCCGATTTCGTTGAAATAAAAACTGAAATATTTCTTTATTTCTTAATTTTTTTGCTTTTGCCCCAGATTTCAGCTTTTAAACAGGCTTAACGAATTAGATATGATTATTACATTTGCCCCTTTACACGGGTTAAATGTAATAATGAGACACAGTACTTTTTTTGGGTCTCACTATTGTAAAAAAAAAAATATTTTAGTTACTTAAAATACATAAAATAACAGCTAAATATATGCTTAATAACATCTATAAATGTGAATTCTTTGTAACTAATTAGTGAATAAGCAGTATAAAATCGAACTTATAAATTTAGTTATGGCCCTCGCATTTCCCCCATTTGACCCTATAAGAAACAAAATAAACGAATTTTATGGAGTTAGAAAACAAGTCCCAACACTGAGAAGCCTGCACAATGAGCTGAGGGAAGCAATTGAATTTAAGGGATGCCGTGAAACCCTTAGAAAAATTTTACACAAGAACGGGTTTGAGTTTCAAAACAATAAAAATGAACGGGCTTTACTTACAGAAAAATATGAAATTGCGGCATGGAGACATAGATTCTTGAGGACAATACATAAAAAGAGGTTAGAAGGTAAACAGATTATTTACCTTGATGAGACATATGTACATCAGAACTATAAAGTTAAAAAATCATGGCAAGGACCTTCAGCAAGCGGTGTCACTACTAATATATCATCAGGAAAAAGACATATTATTATTGTGCATGCCGGATCGGAGGAAGGGTTTGTGCCAGGTGCATTATTGGTATTCAGCACAAAATCCAAATCAGCTGACTACCATGATGATATGAATGCTACCAACTTTATGAAATGGTTTGAGGAAATGTTGATACCTAATCTCACTAAACCTAGTGTAATCGTGATGGACAATGCAAGTTACCATGTGAAACAAGTAAACAAACCCCCTACTATGTCTGATTCTAAAGCCTATCCATAACTGCTGATGACTTGAAGAAGTACACTGATCATGTACTAAATGAGGAAAATCAGTACAAATTAAGGGACCGTATTACTGAAAAAGAACTTGAACCATTCATAATACATGTTGGGGACAGTAGCAGTAGCAGCGAAAAAAGCAATGAAGCTGATTCAATATCAGGTGTAGAGTTTTTGGAATCCGATTTTAACTATGACTCATAGCTCCAATATTTGTACGGCTCCTCGAGGTCCTCGACTGTACATAAATAATGGATTATTTGAAAATAATAAAAAGACAGAACTAAAAGTAATCTTTTATTTGATATTCTTCATAATACATTCGAAAATTTCAACAACAGTTGCTAACAAAACAAATTTTTTACTACTCGAAAAAAATGTACTTGCTGAAAAATAAATAGTATCAACTCCGTTTATGCAGTGTATAGCCAGGGTTATCAGCTCTTGATTTTTTTAAATTCCTGCCTTTTTTCTTGGACAGCTTTCGTTGGCCAGACTCTATGTGACATAGGAACCCGCTGGCTAGGATCAGTACATAATAGTACTATTTTCAACAATTCACATTTATGTGTATATGGGAGACACTATTTACTTGAGGATAGTGGTTACTACTGCAAACGATTTCTTTTTATTCCATTTTTACAACCACATGCACTAATTGAGAAAGCATAAATCGTAGCCACATTACTACAAGGAATACAGTAGAGAGATGATTTGGAGTGTGAAAACACAACACCTATTGCGCGTTTGTTCCCACCGATGTTTGCGGCGACGGAGCAGCCTTGGAATCTTCATCACGTTGAGTGGAGAACGTTTCCAAACCCTCTAATTTTACTTAAATTAAGGAGGAAAACATTCTCTGAAATGAATGTCGGCTCGACAACTCCAAGTGTCGACCCTTATGACATTTTCATTGACATATGGGATCGGCAAATTATGGAGTACATTGCCTCAGAGACAAACAAATATGCTCAACCGGTGGCATCCCAGACGATCCCAAACGATAAAGTCGTGATAACCAAACTTCAAATAGAGTTTACACTGGAATAATTTTAATGTAATAATAATATGCTTTTATGTTATCTATTGCAGGCTATTGAAGACAATTTCAACAATGTATATCTTCGACAAAAAAGAGAATACAGGAGTAACCAAGGCACATTTGATTGAGAAAGTTAAAGCTATTAGCCCTTTTTAAGGCAGTGGCAACTATTTTGCCACCATGAATTTACAAATTTTTTTTCAGTAACAGTTCGACTAAAATAGTTTTTTTTTATTATTCGCATCCCTACAATCCATAGATTACGCTGAACCTTTATTTCTATTGTCAAACGTAAACACTGTCATTTGAAGTTTACGAGTGCTCCGAAATTTGGCGGTTCCTGAAGTTTTTTTCCAATCAAGCTCCATCTCAAAAGTGTACTTCTAAATTGGTAAGTTTTTTGTATTATTTTATTGTTTTAGAATACTGGCTCTAATAATAAGTTATTATTTTCGTGTTTGGGTCGATAGTTTGTAAAATAAGGACATTTTTTTAGTTGGCAATATAGTTGCCACTACCTTGCTATGTGTGTGCATGGATTGGTGTTGGAATCGATGTTGGTTTTCTTTTTCAGATAAAAATGCCGTTTATTATTAGCGATGATAAAATAGAAGAAGAGCTCCAACGATTATTTGGTCTGCCCGATGAGCCCGACGAAAATGAACCGAAACCTGAAAAGGTAATAACGGACTTAGATGTTAGTAACATATTGAATGATTTTGCTACGGTTGATTTGCCTTTATCTTCCGAAGTTGAGGTGTCGCACCAGGATATCAACAACTCGTCTGCTGAACAACCTTCAACAAGTACTTTAGCAGAAGTTCACCAATCTACCTCGTATGCTGAACAACCACTAACAAGTAATGTAGCAGAAGTTCACCAATCTACCTCGAGTATCCCTTTACACTCTTCTCCGCCAGAAGTTTCATTCCGTCATCGCCGCATTATTCGAACGCCTTCTCCAACACCTACAATTTCAAATACTGCCGTCGTCTTATCTGATACTGATGACTCTGATACAGATGAAAGTCAATGGAAGAAGGTTATATATCCACAAAATGTTGATGAAGAATATTTTGATAGTACACGCTTAGAACACACACAATTTATGCCAAGCAGGACTAGGCCAATTACTTATTTCAGTAACTTTTTCGATCATAATGTAATTAATCTCTTAGTAATACAAACTAACCTTTATGCTGAGCAGAAACATAGCCGTGGTTGGACGAATGTTGATTCCGCTGAAATCAAAGCCTTTTTGGGGATCATTATTCTGATGGGACTTCATCCACTACCAACAATAGACTTGTATTGGTCGACTGACCCATTTTTTCGTGTAAGTGAGATTGCGTCAGTAATGACATGTAAACGTTTCAAAAAAGTACTAGAAAACCTTCATTTGAACGATAATACAAAAATGACTCTGCCAGGATCACCAAGTTACGATAAACTGTTCAAAGTTCGTCCGCTTCTCGAAGCTTGTCAAAAATCAGCAAAAACTACAACATCTCAATCGATAGACGAATCTATGATTCAATTCAAAGGCGTCTCCTCACTAAAACAATATATGCCTCTCAAACCAATAAAAAGAGGCTACAAAGTCTGGACAAGAGCCGATGGCGAGACAGGTTATGTATTTGAATTGCAAGTATATACAGGAAAACGTGACGATCAGTCAACAGAATTCGGATTGGGTGCTAACGTAGTAAAATCTCTAACGCAGAAACTAATCGATGAAGGATTCCGTGGTCATGTGACATTTGACAACTTCTTTACATGATACGAAATACTACAGTACCTCTTCAATAACGGTATACACGCCACTTCTACTGTCAACAGTAACAGATCAGACCTTCCTATTATAATAAAAACAGCAAAAAACAAGAGACTACCAAGATCCCAGAAATTAAATCTGACAAGGGGCGAATTTAGATGGCGCACAAAAAATAACGTTGCATTTGTCATGTGGCAAGACACGAAACTTGTCACACTTTTGACTACCGCTTTCCATCCAAAAATTAATAAAACTTTTTGTGATAGAAGACAGAAAGATGGATCCAAACAAGCCTTCCAATGTCCATCCACAGTGCTGCAGTACACTGAGCGCATGGGAGGAGTTGATCGATTTGATCAAAAAAGAAGCACGTACGAAGTTGGTAGACCGAATAAGCAATGGTGGCTTCGCATTTTTTATTTTTGTGTGGATCTGGCCATTACTAACTCATTTTTACTTTACAGTAGTAACAAAAGGTTGCATAACCCGCTATCACAACTTCATTTTCGTTTGTGCTTGGCTAGTGGTCTTATAAACAATTATACATCCAGGAAGAGGAGCTTAAAAGCCAGTACTCCGCGAAAAGACCAAAACTTTCTACCAATCGCACACAGGCGAAAAATCAATAAAAGCTGGCATAAACTGAAATTCAAAAAATGTCACAAAACCGGTTCTAAATGTCACAATTCACTAGACAATAGACCCGGCCATCCACCTGCGCCCGCAATTGTCCTTCAAGTCAACAATCGGACGCTCCATTTCAGTTCAAAGTTTGACTTGTTAAACGACGGACGTGTTCTACTTAGTTTTTGTGCTATTTTATACAAACAAAATTGATAGTTTTAGTGAAATTTTTGGTGCTTCAATGATGGACGCTCTTCCAGGAGGTAATGAATGTTCATATTACTAATATTTAAGATTACTGATTTGGTTTTTACATTCGTTATTAGCTTCCTTATAAAATGAGTCCTTTTTTTGTTAAAGAAATACTTTTCATAGAGTAAAACATTAATTTCCTATCGTTTCATTTGTTGAAATGGTATTTTTTACAAATGCTGGTACTGCTTAATCATTAAAATTAAATCTTAGAGTCGACCGACCCCGACGCTAGAACACAGTTTGCGTTTAAATGAAAAATGGTCTCGAGTTTCTGGTTCAACCTAATTATTTACTAGCAACCCGACTTATCACTCTACTGTTTTAAGATTCCCCGACCATCCTCACCACGGTACTGTCGGCCGTTGAGACTTCAGATGGCTCATGAAACTTCTGAACTTTCTAAACAAGAAGCTTCAAGTGTACAACTTGAAATAGAAAACCTTTTGCCAACAAAAACTGAAGAATGGGTCATGAAACATAAATTGAAATGTACTATGGTCGACGGGAAAATGATAAATGCACTAACTGACACCAGTTCAGCTATGCGTTGCTACCTTTGTGGTGCAACATCCAAAGATTTTAATAAATTAAACATTTGCATAAAAAAGCAAGTAAACGTTGAAAATTTAGATTTCGGCATTTCTTCACTGCATGCCTGGATAAGGATTGCTGAGTGCATACTCCATCTGGGTTATAAATTAAAACTTGCCAAATGGCAAGCAAGAGGTGAAAGAGAGAAAGAGATCGTTGCAGCAGAAAAAAGAAGAATTCAAAAGGAATTCCTAGAAATACTTGGATTACATGTTGATAAACCGAGACATGGAGGGGGGACGTCTACAGATGGAAATACGGCTCGTAGAATGTTCCAGCACTCTGAAAGTTTCTGAGATCACTGGTGTCAATTTAAATATAATAAATAGACTACACACAATTTTAAAGGTGCTATCAAGTGGTTTTAAGATACGCACTGAAAAATTCAAAAGATTTTGCCCTCAAACAGCGTCAACATTTATAATGAATTATCCGTGGTTTAATATGCCCACCACATTGCACAAAATATTAATTCATGGCTATCAAATTATTGATAATATGGGCATAACAGCTATAGGACTTCTTAGTGAAGACGCACAAGAAAGTCGCAATAAAGATATACGAAATTATAGAGAATTTTCAAGAAAGTTTTCGAGGAAAATCGCCATGGAAGACACATATTATAGACTCATGGTATCATCAGACCCGTATATAACAGGATTAAGAAGAATAATGCCAAAGAAGTTGGAATCTTTATCAGTATTAGATTTAAGTTTAATAGATGAAAGTTTTTCATAAAAATAATAAATAATAAATTTGTACGGAATTCTATGTATGTTTTATTTTACATGTACTACGACATAGGAAAAACCCGTTGAACATGTTACTTTATACATAACAATAAAAAAAACATAAATAAATCAAATTTGATAATAATTAGGTTTATGCCAGCTTTTATCGATTTTTCGCCTGTGTGAATCGGCAGAAAGTAGTAGGAGTCACTGACGAGATTCGTTTAGCTAATTTGGGTAGCCACCGACATGAACAACTCAGTTCATGGCGGCGTTGTCGTATGTGCAGCACCAAAACTAACAATAAGAGATCCAAAATACAATGTTCAACATGTAAAATTCCACTTTGAGTTATTCCTTGCTTTGATTTGTTTCATACCCAAACTATCTAACTCCTTTTATACCTATGTTCTTTGTTTGATAATAAATACAACTTTTGAAAAGTGTTTTTTATTGACAGGCAGTGGCAATTATGTTGAGACCATATTTTCCAAAAAATTTCAGTAGATTTCCATAAAAACAGAATGCACTCTAGTCATCATAATTGTAATACCTATAATTTTCATTCTATCATACATTGCTATCATTTGTAGTTTCCTCGGCCTTATAAAGGGTTGGACACAATGACATTTCAGTTATGTCATTGACGAGATAGCGAAGGAGAAGGATACCAAGAAAAGGTATAAAGATAACCTTACCACTGTGAGTTAAACTCAATGGTATGGGCGGATGTTAAAGGTATGTAGAGCGAAAAAAACATTTAAATATGAAGATGCTAAACTAACATCCAATAAATTGAAGAACTGTGTGCAGCATGTTCTTGGTGTAGAAAAATATATTCGACACGGACTATACAATTCACAGGATCGCTGACAGATTTATAATAAATGTCACGGATAGTTCATCCTACAGCAAGGGCCTGTTCATTATGCTATTAGTAGAAGCAACCCCATTGTAACGTCAAATCTGGCTAGAATTACAGGAATGAGTGCCTGTACATTATGCTATTAGTAGAAGAAAGCAACCCCATTGTAACACCAGATCGACTAGAATTATGCTATTAGTAGAAGCAAGTAACCCCATTGTAACGCTAGATCGACTAGAATTACAGGAATGAGTGCCTGTGCATTATGCTATTAGTAGAAGGAACCCCTTTGTAACGCCAGATCTGGCAATAATTACAGAAATGAGTGCCTGTGCATTATGCTATTAGTAGAAGCAAACTTTGATAGGACAACTAAACTAAATACAATAAATTTTCTTTCATCTCTTCCAACTCCTAGCTATGATCCATTTGTTTTTAGTCAATTTACTGATTGTGATGTTAAGAAGAGCATAATGGCGATCACATCTAACGCTGTTGGAAGTGACTGTGTCAGCCGTAATATGATCCTTCCCATCCTTGACCAAATCCTTCCTGTTATAACTCACATCCTGAATTTTTCACTATCCAGTGGTGTTTTTCCAGCTATGTGGAAAAATGCCCAAATTACACCACTACCAAAAAAGCCTAATCCTTCTTCATTATCCGATTACCGTCCTATCTCCATCTTACCGTTCCTTTCCAAGGTAATTGAGCGACTAGTACATAACCAGCTTAGTACATTCCTTATAACCCATAATCTTCATAATCCATTCCAGTCCGGTTTCCGCCCTGGCCATAGTACTGTCACATCCCTGGTGAATATTACGGACGACATACGACATGGCATGGAATTTGGAAATCTTACCGTCCTAACTCTCTTAGATTTTTCAAATGCTTTTAACACAGTGGATTTCGACATTCTAATCAACATACTGCGCTCAATTAACATATCTCCAATAGTAATTGATTGGTTTCGCAGTTACCTGTGTGGCCGCCGGCAATGTGTTCGCGTTGAGGATGCTGTTTCCTCTTGGTGCCAGACACATGTCGGAGTGCCCCAGGGTGGCGTTCTATCTCCTTTACTTTTTGCAATATTTATAAATTCCATCTCAAGTAGACTGACTTCTTCTTACAACCTGTATGCAGATGATCTTCAAATATATTCACAAGGTCCACTAGACAAGCTGTCGGAAACAATACAAACCATCAATCAAGACCTAGTTTGTGTTAGTGACTGGAGCAGATCGTATGGACTTCAGATAAATCCAGTAAAAACGCAGGTCATTATTGTTGGCAGCTCCAGAAAGCTTTGCAAAATTAATTATGTGCAGCTGCCTCAAGTTGTTTTTGATGGTATTGTAATACCCTTTAGTAGCAAAGTCAAAGATTTAGGCTTATATATTGACACTGACCTATCTTGGAACACACAGTTGCAGGAAATGAGCCGCAAAATTTTTGCTGCTGCGGGCTCATTGAGGAGATTGCGAAATTTTCTTCCTACTGCCACCAAAATTGCGCTTGCAAATTCCTTATTACTTCCCATCCTTGATTATGCGGACGCCAGCTATCCAGATCTTACCGAGGACCAATTAAATAAACTTGAGCGACTTCAAAATATTTGTATACGATTTATATTTGGTCTACGCAAGTATGATCATGTCTCAGAGGTTCGTAAAAAGCTCAAGTGGTTACCAATACGGCTTCGCCGGAATGCTCATATCCTTTCGCTATTATACAATATACTGTTTAACCCGTCAACACCTTCCTATCTTAAGGAACGTTTTGAGTTCCTTTGTGACACACATAAGAAAAACTTACGATCGTCGGAGAATTTAAAGTTAAAATGCCAATGCATAATACGGTCTTTTTTGACCATTCGTTCACTGTTTTGGCAATTCGCTTATGGAATGCATTGCCATTAGAAGTGAGACAAGCACAATCGTTAAATATTTTCAAAAATAAAATCAAAAAACATTATTTGACATTATCTTAACTATCCATATTAACCTCTCATTTAATATGTATTATTAAACATATATTTTTATTTATTAATTTATTGTATTGTTATAGTTTATTATGTAAGTATATATATATATATATATATATATATATATATATATTTAGGTATATTTATGTATAGGTACACTATATATATTATATTATTATATTATACTTATGTTGGAATGTTGCTACAATAATATACATACATATTAATCCATCATTACATACACCATAATCTGCCGATTTCAACCCCTAAGTCCATCCAAAGGTTGTCTGGAAGAGATCGCTTTTAGCGATAAGACCGCCCATTGTACAACTTCTTTCTATCTTCTGTGTATGTCTCGTGTAATGTTACTATAAACTTGTAATTGGTGTACAATAAAGAATATTCTATCTATATTCTATCTTTGTAACGCCAGATCTGGCAATAATTACAGAAATGAGTGCCTGTGCATTATGCTATTAGTAGAAGCAACCCCTTTGTAACGCCAGATCTGGCAATAATTACAGAAATGAGTGCCTGTGCATTATGCTATTAGTAGAAGCAAGCAACCCCATTGTAACGCCAGATCGGCTAGAATTACAGGAATGAGTGCCTGTGCATTATGCTATTAGTAGAAGCAACCCCTTTGTTACGCCAGATCTGGCAATAATTACAGAAATGAGTGCCTGTGCATTATGCTATTAGTAGAAGCAAGCAACTCCATTGTAACGCCAGATCGGCTAGAATTACAGGAATGAGTGCCTGTGCATTATGCTATTAGTAGAAGCAACCCCTTTGTTACGCCAGATCTGGCAATAATTACAGAAATGAGTGCCTGTGCATTATGCTATTAGTAGAAGCAAGCAACTCCATTGTAACGCCAGATCGGCTAGAATTACAGGAATGAGTGCCTGTGCATTATGCTATTAGTAGAAGCAACCCCTTTGTTACGCCAGATCTGGCAATAATTACAGAAATGAGTGCCTGTGCATTATGCTTTTAGTAGAAGCAAGCAACTCCATTGTAACGCCAGATCGGCTAGAATTACAGGAATGAGTGCCTGTGCATTATGCTATTAGTAGAAGCAACCCCTTTGTTACGCCAGATCTGGCAATAATTACAGAAATGAGTGCCTGTGCATTATGCTATTAGTAGAAGCAAGCAACTCCATTGTAACGCCAGATCGGCTAGAATTACAGGAATGAGTGCCTGTGCATTATGCTATTAGTAGAAGCAACCCCTTTGTTACGCCAGATCTGGCAATAATTACAGAAATGAGTGCCTGTGCATTATGCTATTAGTAGAAGCAAGCAACTCCATTGTAACGCCAGATCGGCTAGAATTACAGGAATGAGTGCCTGTGCATTATGCTATTAGTAGAAGCAACCCCTTTGTAACGCCAGATCTGGCAATAATTACAGAAATGAGTGCCTGTGCATTATGCTATTAGTAGAAGCAAGCAACCCCATTGTAACGCCAGATCGGCTAGAATTACAGGAATGAGTGCCTGTGCATTATGCTATTAGTAGAAGCAACCCCTTTGTAACGCCAGATCTGGCAATAATTACAGAAATGAGTGCCTGTGCATTATGTTATTAGTAGAAGCAAGCAACTCCATTGTAACGCCAGATCTGGCTATAATTATAGGAATGAGTGCCTGAGCATTATGCTATTAGAAAAAGCAACTCCACTGAAACGTCAGATTGACTAGAATTACAGGAGAATGTCTGTGCATTATACATCTTGAAATTGCAACGTCAGATCTAATTAGTATTACAGAAGTATCTACTATCAGGTGACTATGTCATGCTGCCATAAAAACTTCAGTGTGATATTTAATTTTAAATGGATTAGTTTAATGATTTGCACTAGCTCTCGTAACTCCTAACATGAAGCATGAAATAAGTGTCGAGTACTCCGAGCAAAAACTGAACTGAACGAGAAATTTCGGCCGAATTGAGAGAAATTTCGCAGAGAAACACAACATAATTATGCCCTGGACCAGATAGGATTATCAAGTCCAAAGACGAAAGAAAGCGGATATAGAATCGAGTTCCGAAACAGAAGACTCAGAAGATATTCCTTCAACGAACGAAGGAACGAGAAATGGAATTGAAGAAGGCTCTGGAGACGTGGGACAAGGAATATGTTCAGTCGGTACGTTTACAACCGGCGCAGATAGTGATCTTAAAAAAATTAAAAATTTATGAAGGACCTTACAAACTCATCGCTTACCATACGGGAACAAGAAGACCACATTGGCATTTTGTATACGTCTCTATTAATAAACAGTGGGGATTTAACTCTAAACTGGGACGAGCTATTCGAAACGGAACCTACAAAAACAAATCAGTTGACTGCCTCTCTTGTCTTCGCGAGTATCTTTATTCCGGCAATGGTCGTCAAGTATTACAGGACATTCTCCGCGAAGAACATTTTAAAGCTTGTCAGTGCCCAGAATGGTCAGCGAAAATGAATGGAAGAGACAAGCATACGAAACTGATTGTACCGAAGAGGGAGATTCAATATTTCGAACAAAAAGCTGCCCACTCAAAAAGGGGTTCTACAGAACCGTGGATGCAATTATTCAAGCCGATGACGTTGAGGATGGAGAATCCGGAAATTCGTTATCAAACAAAAAGCGGAAAGTTTTGGATGGAGGGGAAAATAATGCAAACCAACATGACTCCAGTGAAAATAACCAACTCAGTGTTGAAAATACAGATATTATTATCCTTCTATGCGAGAGGTGCTTTCACAGAATCCGAGGCTATAGGGGTGTTTGCAAAAACAAATCAAGGGATTAACCTTATGTGCACAAAACAGTACAGCAAAAAAATTAGGAACTGGGTCCACATCGCAAGAGTTTTGGTGTTTCGGGAATCGTTAAAACAACGATTCGAAAGGGCAACAGCAAAGTTTGAAAAGGAGAATGAAGTGCTAATGCTCAGTAAAAATCAAGAATATCAATATCAATACGGTAGTAGATCCATGCTGGTTTCAGCATGAATGGGCCGAATCGTCCGGGGAAGTACTACCCTCTCATAGAAGATCGACGTAAGAGTAGTAGATCGTAATACTGCGTTTCGCTCGGTGAGTGAGAGCGCCGGAGGCCCAACTTCCTCCCTTTCCCCTTTCCTTACCTCCCTCATTCCCTTCCCCTAACCCCCTTTCCCAGCCGCCATAGTGAAGGCCACCATACCAGCAGTTTAAGATTATGGCTTTTGGTATGGTGGCCACCACTTCTGGATTCCACTGACTGCTTACCATCAGGCAGGGTGGAGTCACTTTGGTAGGCTAATATAAAAAAAAAAAAAAAAGAAGAAACAAAAATGTTTAAAAAAATTTGAAATTTAAACAAAATTAACGAACAAGACTTTTTCGAAAATACATTCAAACATTTAAAAGCAAAAGAAGAATTATTTGTTTTTCTGTGGACCACCGTCAACGGGCAAAACATGAACAGTCTTGTAGAAGAATGTAATTTAAATTATTGTCGCTTGACGGGACTGGTATCGAATTCCAGTTTTAACTTTAGCGGACTTTTGCACACAAACGCGTGTCTGATGGACGAAAGCAAATTTTTTTTTTGTGGTAAGATTCGAGTAATAGGGTCGAATGCACACCACGGGGTTCCCCCTGGTGGCAGTCTAAGAAAATCAACCGAGCTGGTTCGGTAAGTTGTTTACATTGTTATTTCTAGCTGTTGGTGCAGGTTTAAAAGCAGTTTGCGGCATATTTACAATCTATGCTTCATTATAATGATAACGCGCTGGAGAGGGTCGAGGCGATGGACATCCCTGACGGCGAGATAGAAGAGCTCCTCAACCAACAGCCATAGCCAGTATCTCGCCAAATGTTGAAGTCACTCACACAGACTTCGAACCTCACCCTTCGACTTCGGGAGTGGCGACACACACACAAGGTATTATATAAAATATTTAGAGGTAAGTTTTATAGCGTGCATAAAGTTACGCAAGAACTACCTATATTGTTTCTGAAAGTTATTAGCGAAAAATTAAAAGCTATCGCCGCAGAGAGCTTTAGCCGCGAGCAAAACCTAGTGTATTATATATAGGTATATAATTAATTTTAGTGTATTATATTTACCGATAAACAATGGCCGACGGACGGCCATTGTTTATAGGTAAAAGTTTGTAAAAGTGACTATGCAATTTAACGTGTAATTATTTAGATTCATAACGTCAAGTCCTATTGAAACTAAAATTAAAACTAAAATGAAATCTACGTTATCCTGGTATATTGTTGTGGCGTTTATTCTAGTGTATGTGTAAACACTAAAAGTTTATT
The DNA here is from genome assembly GCA_963082885.1 of Parascotia fuliginaria. Lineage (NCBI taxonomy): Eukaryota > Metazoa > Arthropoda > Insecta > Lepidoptera > Erebidae > Parascotia > Parascotia fuliginaria. Next base: position 1,110,963 of record OY720180.1, on the reverse strand, counting down.
AATTAAATTGGTGACGATCTGTTGCATTTTGCCGCCAAAAAATATGAACAGTGCAATTTATCTCATCATTACTTACAAACGTGCGTATTTTAATACTTATTATACTAATTAGTTGATAGGACTTTCTTTTCCAATGATAACGATGTGCGTATCACAACATATAATTTTCATATCTAAAATACGGTTTATCGAGGCGTATGACCTTGAATCTCCAAAGTGCATAATCGGACCAAATTATGCAAATAGTAGGTGCTGAGAAATCAATAGGGTTTTATAAATATATGTACATAACCGGTTACTGCTCTTCACTATCTTGAATGTCCCTAATTAGTTGACCACGACTGTATGTCAAAATGAAGTAACATTTAAGACAGATGACTGGAGCTGGTATCATTGACCTACTGTCTTACTAATAAACATTTACACACTACTTATAACAGGGTTATAACAAAAACGTTACTAATAAACGCGCTCGAGCTTTACGCATGTTATAACGGCTGTGTAAGTAGTACGCCATTTCGTACAACCCTTATACAGACGTCAGACCTCGTATAGCACGCGCATAACCTACAAACTTGTGTTGTTTTGTGTTAAGTTTTCTGAAATAGTTATGGATTATTTACAATTTTTTGATATTTTTGACGAACTCTCCAACTGGAGAATGAAGAACTACCAAGAAAAAAAAACTTACAAATCTAGGTATAATCCCTTTATTTTAGAAGACGGCGAGTTTAAAAGTAAATATAGATTTACGAAGGCGTATGCAAAGGAAGTGATAGATTTAATCCGGGGCGAAATTGAACAGAGTGCTAGAGGAGGTGGCTTTTCTGCAGAACTTCCAGTTTGTACAGCATTAAGAACATGGGCGAGACAGGAAGTGCAAGATGATGCTGCAGACATCCACGGCATGAGTCAACAATCCATAACAAATATATGCCGTCGAGTTGCTATTGCGCTAGCAAGGAAAGCTGACCAATTCATACACATGCCACGAACTCTTGAAGAAGAAGAGAAAGTCATAGCAGGATTTTGTAGTATATGTGGCTTCAAAAATGTTACAGGTGCTATTGATTGCACACATGTCAAAATTAAAAAGGTCGGTGGTGACAATGCACAATATTACATAAATAGGAAAGAGTGTGTTCAATAAACGTGCAAGTGGTATGCGTCTCCAAACTATTAATAAGGCACATTGTAGCGCACTGGAGGGAAAGTACTCATGATTCCCGAATATTCAGAGAAAGCCGAATACGGCACAGATTTGAAAATGGCGAATTTCATGGCCGTTTATTGAGTGATGCAGGTTATGGACTAACAGACTATTTCTTTACACCTGTACAAAAAATAAACCACACGAAAAAACTACGGAAAGAAAACTCACTAGTTTCGACATTTCAAGAGACGTTCAAAAGTACAGCCAAAAAGTATTATAGAAGCGTGTATGAAATTATGTAATTTCTACGATTTTTTATTCGAAATTCAACATTTGAGCATTATTAATGTTGTTTGTGTCATATTTAATTTATTAAAAAAAATTACACTCAGAATTAATAAGTAAAAACATGTAATTAATTTAGTGATCAATTTGATAATATTAGGTTTCAGAACGTTTTTAACAATATTGCCAGTAGTCAGTATCGTAACTATTAAATAGTTACTCAAGGCTTATTCACGGTTTATTAGTCAAGTAGTGGGTAAACAGCTATTCATCGCTTATTCAATGAATAAGTATTGCGATGATAAACAACCGTATAAGAAATTTTTATTAGTAAGACAGCTAGACTATAATCATGATAAAAACGAAAAACTTTACTCTCTATTCACATTAGGCAATTTGACAATAATATTTAATCCAGTTCTGGAATTAGGATCTTTCAGATAGCCGGATTAAATCATATAGTGTTATACAGCCTTCGCCGCCTGGCAACACAGTCCGGCGACGAGGCACCCTACGGGGACTGATGCGAGCCAATGGCCGCGCAGCTATAGGCGTCGCTTCTGCGCGAGCGAGACCGCGCGCTGTGAGAGAGTGGACGGGAGAACGACGCGAGCGCCCGGCTTCGGGCTTTGGGTCGGACTCGGCCTCTGCCAATTACCTTCACGAGCCGCCGGCGACCGGTCGATACTCGAGTCAATAGCATTGTAACAGCTCCAGAGACAATTTAATGAATATTGTAACTTCGCATGGAAATAATAGTCAGTACCTACTCAGTATAAAAAAAGTAATTCTTTTATTTAATTTCCTATTATACTACGCAAGTGCGTAAACAAGTGGCCGTGTAACTGTGTAGCTCTTGGTGTAAACATAGTGATCATATCACATACTATTCAGAATATGTCGGTCCTTTGAATAGCACATTGGTCAACCCGGGAAAACGTATAGCTCAACTAAAATCCGCCAACTCCGTAGATGACACTGTACGCACGACATTCACCAGTATAGTACTGGATATGGCCTGCTGAGTGTAGCAGTTTTGTAGGCAGCATACCTTATACGGAAGAGAAAACAAGCACGTTCTTCGGTGGAACTATCGAAAATAATACAGTGAACCAACGAAAGCAGAGTACGGCTGACCGCCAACCGTGAAGTGAATAATGTAAATGATAGTGGCTATTGAATCAAGACATTCCTACGACGATGTATTACCAATTTGTATATTTTTAAACCGGAAACAATGACATGTATTGATAAAACCATACCCTCCATACAACAAAAATTCTCAACTTTAGTTTTATTAGTCAATAATGCGCTATTAGTTTAACACTCCAATTAATTATTTATAAATATCACGGTGACACATCAACTTAAACTTATTACACTTTGTAGGTTCAGCACTGCGAATTGTAAGAAAATGTGCGTCATGGGTACAAAAATAACTTGTCTAACTTGATGCGTCAGTGTAGTCACATGTAAATTTACATACATCAAAAATGTAACCTTCTAAAACACTTTTGATTTTTAGTTCTTTCGTTTTAGCTAGAGAAAATGTTCATAAATAACTCTAGAAGTGAGACCTAACATAAAATACTTGTTGCAGACAATGTGCCCGATGGCACATTGTGTGTAGTCAATACTACACTAAAGTAGAGTTTGCAGAACAAATTTTGTGCTGAAAAACATGATCAATAGTGATCTTTAAGAATTTTAACAGATTACAAATGATACACCATTAATAGCGTTAAATTCCGAGGAACTTATACAATTTATAGAGGTTCACTTCGGGCTGCTAGAAACCCGAAAAGAGCACGTTTTACGAAAATACTGTAATACGCATTGTATCAAAATTGTGTATTTAAATTTGAAAATTTAAACTGTTTTCGATACCTGTGTACTTTCGTCACCGGTGACGGCGTAAAATATCGGGGTATTCCTCGAAGCGTACCAGTTTTTAAACACACTAAAAGTATTCCTCGAAGCGCACCCGTTACAACAGACGACAAAAGTATTACTCCATTATTAGTAACGAGTGCGCCTTTAGGTGCGATTCAAAATCGGTGCGCTTCAAGGAATACCCCAAAATATCGCATAGAATTTATAAGAGTTCGTTCTATTGATGTAATATATCACGCGGTGACGGGAGTCGCAACACACCGGTATAGTATCGGTATCGGTATCGTGTCTTGGTATCGGGCAGGCTCGTACCTCTGGAAGGCGCAGGTCCAGCCGGCGGGCGCGGCGCCGCGCTCGTGCGCGCGCAGCTGGCGCGCCGCGTGCGTGGCCCAGCGCCGCCAGTACGCGCCCGACAGCGCGCCCGCCGTGAACGCGCCCCACAGCGTCTACACGCACGCACACCTTACTACTCTGCACGCAATGAGGGTGTTTAGGAAAATTTTCGCCACCGGTTGGCGCCACTTTTGCAATTGGGGTTAACTTTTAAAAAGCGCTTGACAGCTAGACCTGACGCGTCGGTGCTGCCACCTAGTAGGCGCCATTTTAGAAAACCCTTTCAGCTATTTTCTTTTGTCCTAAGGTACGTGAATTTTTCATTTTGTAATTAAACATTAATACTTCCGAAAGGAACACTGAAAAATATTTGTTTTGATAGTGCTGTCAAAATGGAAGACTTATTACCAGAGTGGCGACAACTAGTGGCGAAAATTTTCCTAAACACCCTCATTGTACTCCACGGATAACACCCTAAAGCCTCATTTACAGAGACGCAAGGCTTTGCGCATAACGTTGAAAGGCGCGGTCCGCACTAAACTCATACAGTATGAGTATGTTTACGGAAAAACGATTGTACACCCATTTTTTTACGTTTACGCGGACACCGCCGCAAAAAATGGTCCATGTAAAACAAACGCGTTTAAAACCGCTTTTTCGTAAATACAAAGCCATATGTTTGAGTTCAGTGCACACCGCATTTTTGTAAATGAGGCCTTAGATTCTACAGTGGACATCTTAAACTAATAGATAAGTATCTAATAATACACAAGAATACAAATTATTATAGAGTTTGAACTATTTGTAAATAAGTAGCTAACCTGCATTTGTATCAACATTTCCTGTACCGGTGTCAACACACTCGGCTGTAGCTGATTTAAGTACTTTAATTTCATCTCAAGTAATTCTGTCAAATCTTCCAAATTCTCATCCTTTTTGTCTTCATTCAACGTCTCCCCCTTCGTAAACATCAAACCATTGCCGTAACTTATTGCACTCTTTGGCTTTTCAGGACTTTCAGGCCTATCTTCCTTATTAAAACCTAAACCCACTCTTTCACTAGAAAATCCTTCAATAAACTGTGAATATTTTGTTGTGTACACCGGTTCTTTCTTTGGTAAAACAGAATTACTGAGCCTTAGTTTTTTCTTGCCAACATTTTCAACCTTTTCACTTTCACTAAGGTACACATTTGATTTCTTTTCTGGTACTTCTACTTTCTTATCTTCTTCTATTACAGGAGTGTCGTCAATATTTTTTATACTTGGAAATAGTGGTTTGGGCTCAGGTGATGTAACATCTCTCAGTGGTGAGTTTTTGGCACTGCTTGCGTTTGATCGAACATCATCAGTTTTTGTTTTAGCTTTAGGTAACTCTTTTTTCTCAATTTCATCCAGTAAATCATCTATGTTAACATTAGATTTATATGATGTGTCAGTGTTCGGTGTTGCACAACCTGAATTAGTTTCTTCTTCTATCATTTTCTGCAATTCTTTGGGTATTTCACCGCCAAGTTTTTCTAGAAGTTTTGCTTTATCTTTTAGTTTCAACAATAATGTGGATTCATCTTGACTATCATCATCATTTGGTTTGGAAATCTTGTCCTTTAAAACAACAGTAGTTATTACAGATATAGCAAAACATTTCATTTTAACTTTATCAACAAAATGCATCTCAGATTGAAAACTTTGAACATCAAATTGCTTAATAACATTTCAAATATATTAAAACTCAAACTGCTCATATCTAAACTAGTTACATATTTTGTTTAAAAACTACAAAACATGCTAGAAGTACATGAATATGACCATTATAACCATGTGAAACAATCATCATTTGATAATGAAGTTATTTCAAATGGTTGTGCAATCAGTATGCAATAGATAATTAAAAAATTAAAAGAATATTTCAATAATTTGAATAGTTATTTTTAAGCATTTCAGGCGCTTTTTTCATCATAGAGTAAATATTATAACACTTAATTATTATTTATGGTGGATCAGCAAACTACCAGAATGCATAGGCTACGGTAACTGCTTACCATCAGGCTGGCCGTATGCTTGTTTGTCACCTTAGTCGTATAAAAAAAAAAAAAATGCAACATAGTGTTGCTTAAAACTGCAGGCTTGTACCTATAATTCCATAATCAGATTTAACCAATTCAAATATTTATTTATTTATTTACACACATTTATAACACCATCACAATTCTCACCAATAGTCAAATAGTATTTAATAGATCCCAATGGTTTCTAGAGGTAATTATTACAAAAATGATATAAGTAACATACCTCTTTAACAGCATTTGGAGTCTTATAATCGGGAGATTTAGCAACATTATTGCTTAACTCTGGAGGTAACTCAGGGCCAATAGGCACAGAATAGTTTAATGGAGGTAACACTGGTCCATACTCCTGTGTTTTATTAAGCCTTGGCTTCTTCGTAACATTATTTGGTTTGGGCTGTGGTTTAGGAATGATTGGCAGCACTGGCTTCATAGGAGTTTCTGCTTCATCATTTGATTCAGAATCTGAATTGTGATATGATGTTATTAATTCTATTTTCCTGAAATTAAATAAATTACATATCACTGATAAACAATGAAGAATTAAAAATACTTGAATGTCCTTCCTACATTAGACAGCGCTATGCACATCTATTTGGATGTCATAAAAGAAAACAATGTGAATACCTTATAAACACACATTAGCATTGTTAACATACTATACACAATATGTCACCTTATTGCAGTCACTAACCAGCCTGCTCCCATCGTCAGTAGTGTAATGTTATAGCCTATAACCTTTCTAAAAAACTGTCTATCAAATGTAAAAAGAATTATTCAAATTCGACTGGTGGATCCAGAGATTAGCGAGTTCAAACAAACAATCTATACCGCTTTACATAATACTAGCTTTCCGCAGCACGGCTTCACCTGCTTCTTTGGTTACTGCTCTGCTCCCATCGCCAGTAGCCTGATGTTACAAAGCACATAACTCACCTTAAGAACTAGGCTATCAAACACAAAAATAATTATTCTTATTTTTTTTTATATTATAGCCTACCAAAGTGAATCCACCCCGCCTGATGGTAAGCAGTCAGTGGAATCCAAAAGTGGCGGCCACTATACTAAAAGCTATCGTCTTGAAACTGCTGGTATGGTGGGCTCCACTATGGCGGCTGGGAATGGGGTTAGGGGAAGGGAATGAGGGAGGTGAGGAAAGAGGAAAGAGGAAAGAGGGAAAATTGGGCCTTCGGCGCTCTCACTCACCGAACGAAATGCAGTAGTACGGATACTACTACTCTTAAGTCGATCTTCTATGAGAGGGTAGTACTTCCCCAGATGATCCGACCCATTCATGCTGAAATCAGCGTGGATCTACTACCGAATATCTGACTGGTGGTTCCAGAGATTAGAGTTCAAACAGCTCTCAGTTCATGTTTATATAATATTTATTTATTTATGTATTATACATACCCTTCATCATCTTCACTATGGTTTCTCTTTTTACTAAGCTTGTTCTTATCTTTGTTTCCAACACTGTTATGGTCATTCTTTTTAGTACTCTTTTGAACAGGTTTTGCTGTAACTTTGCTTTGTGTCATTTGTTTCTCTGCTAAAGCTTGCTGATATAATTGCCATTCTTCTGCTGACACTTCCCCTGACCCTTAAAAGAGATGTTTAAGCTTTATAAAACAATATAATATTGTTTGTTATTGTCGGAGTAAAATAAGATATGCATCATACTTTATTATCAAAATGAAATAAACGCTTAGAGTTATAAGTTTAAATCATTCATTTTAACTAAATGCCCGCCTCCGCTAAGTTTCAGTATCAAAAGTATATTTTACAACAAATGCATAAATAAACAATGTTTGCAACACTTTCTGCGAAATAATATTGTTATACATACTGCAGATTTTATTTTGCAGTTTAACATATTGCAAATTTACAAATATTGAAATTCTTAAATTGTTGAACACCATAATTTTTTTGTTTTTTTTTTATATTAGCTTACCAGTGACTCTACCCCACCTGATGGTAAGCAGTCAGTGAATCTAGAAATGGTGGCCACCATACAATCTTCTTAAACTGCTGGTATGGTGGCCTCCACTATGGTGGCTGGGAACGTGGTTAGGGGAAGGGAATGAGGGAGGTGAGGAAAGAGGAAAGGGAGGAAATTAGGCCTCTGGCGCTCTCACTCACCGAGCCAAACACAGTAGTACGGATACTACTACTCTTACGTCAATCTTCTATGAGAGGATAGTACTTCTGCGGATGATCCGGCCCATTCATGCTGAAACCAGCGTGGATCTACTAGTGTGGTGTAGCCTAGCTACACTGCATTTAAAGGTTTCTAATTGTGAAAGAATTTTTTAAATCTATAACATGGTATTTTTAGGTAAATCATTACATACAATTGCAAAAAATCAAATCTTTTTATAGTATTAGTTTAGACTAGTATCATATATTATTCACCTGTAATAGTTAATTGTTGTTGTGCAAGCTTCAGTGCAAGCAAATACTCTGGCGGAGCTTCCCATGTAACTGCATTAGTTTGTTGATTCCAATAGTATGTAAAACCGCTAGATTCATCATAGCATGCTGACCAAGCTGTAAAAATTACATCTGATGAGTATTTGATGTCTTCACAGACCTCCTTATTCTTCCTAACTTCCTTATTCTATAATATCTACTTTAGCACTATTATTATTATTATATGGTTTGTATACACTATGTGTCAGTAGCGAAGAGTCACTTTTCCGAGGAGGGAAGCCGGTGGGACTAAAATATTTTAAGATTCGGAAGGCTAGTTAGTCTTTGAGTAGACACGCAAGCAGTGATAGGTATAAGGAGGTCAGGGCATATTTTAAAAGGGAAGCCGACAGAAATCGTGTTATATGGACGCTTCGCCACTGCTATGTGTGCTAATTTACTGTTCTGACTCACTATCACTCAGAAGGTCTCAATGGAACTCCAGAATTTTACAACAAATGTATTGTCTTGACCAATCAGTATATATCACACTAAACTGTATTTCTACATGTAGCGAGAGGAAGAAGACGATTGTGTCGATTTGTTGACGCAGTGTAACAGGCGAACCATTATTGTCAAATTTAAATTGTAACTCATACAAATAACTATAATTATCTGGCGATTGAAAAGAGTGGCGTGAGTTTCTTGCCAGTTCTTCCCACAGCTCTACCTCGTCAGCAAACTGGCTGTAGGTCAATTGGCTGACTTCATGTAATGTTGAATCATAAGCATCATACTTTATGATCAAAATGAAATAAATGCTTTGAGTTTGAGTTGACTTTGAGTCATATCAGCAAAAGCAATCCTGTTATGTGCGGAGCCACTCCACCTACAATAATTATATTACTGTAGAAGGTAAGTCAATGGTTATACTTACAAACTGTAGGTTAATAAAGACAGAAGAAAACTAGTTTATGATAAACAAAATAATTGTAAATTTATACCATTATTGCAATATCAAATTTATGTATTTATGTACAAATAAAAACAAAATAAAAGTAAATAAGTTGTAATGTGTAATTTAAAGTTTGTAATACCATGACAAACTAAATAATAAAATACAGAAAGTTCTGGAATACAAGAGCATTTGTGGATTGTTAGACAAATTGAAAAATTCATATAAGTATAATATAAGATGATGATGGTGGTGAAGTTTGTAATTTAGACAATGGAATTGTGGTGTTATTTAACTATCTGTTCATACCGAACCAACTATATGCTATTACATAGTAATTTGTTATAAAGATGGTAGACAATGGCTTTTGGAATAGTGGCCATCACTACTGGATTCCACTGACTATTTACTTTGGTAGGCTAATAATATTAGCAGTCCAGTTATGCACCAGTGTTAGCCCAACATTGATTGTACTTATTTTGGTCTACAGAAATAACACCTGTCTTATGGTAAGCAGTTAGAAGTCCGTTAGTGGTGGAAACCAACTCAATTTGTATCATAGTACCTAAATTATTGATATGCTTGCTATCAAAAAAGTACCCTCTATTATAGCTTTGTTAGACACTTTGTGAATAAATAAATGAAAGCTAGAATAACATAGTAACTGCTTTAATAGTAAGCAAGCCAGGAAAGTTGTTCAAAAGTATAGAAAAACTACAACTTATTGCAAGAACAATATGGCTGACAAAAGAAAAATGCCATGTGTCGTTTATTACTATTAAATATTGCCTTTACTTCATGTAGGTACACGTATAATAAATATATACTACACAATAATACAGTCTACTTACGGCAATGTGGAATCGGCGCAGGATGAATGGCAGCAGACGGCGCTGATGGGTTCCCGTAGTTTTGGCCGGTTGGTACAGCGCCAACATGGTTTCTATTGTTAACATTAGAAGCCCCACTGCCACCACAAACGTCGTCTTCGGAATCGTCTTCAGAGTCGCCGTAATTACCTATCAAGCCGGCCAAAGGATTCATCTTGCTCATGTTGAAAGTTGATACCACTAAGTCGCACCAAAAGATACGTAAATACTACCTATTATTTATTTATTATAGGGATTGTCGAGGCATTAGCACGAATAACATAAATAAAACGATGAATAAAATAATGTCAAGAAAAGTATAAATGAAAAACAACGTTTCGTTGTCCGAACATCACGTTTGACGTATGACTACTACGACGCGGCCATTTTGATTTTATCTGCATTCATGGTAAAATTCCACGTGCAAGGGTTGCCAATTTATAAATTAAATAATTATTCCCAACTGAATCACAACAACTTGTTCTTTTGTTTTTAAAATGCAATAAGTTCCTTTGAAAACATATCTATATTATCTTACTGTAATTTACTAACATAGATACATGCATTACAAAACTTTATAAAGTCAAGAAAGGTAATTATGATAGCTTTCTTTAATTCTTTTTTTTTTCCCTTTCTCATGTAGTCGGCGATAAATTGGTAACTTTGACACGAAACCGTTCCGAAGCACGCAGAATCATACCAGCATCATGGAATTATCTTTTTCTAAATATAAAGACTTACGTACTATTATTAAATTTTATAATTATTAAAAGAAGTCATATCATAGATTGCGATTATTGCTTTTTAATTGCTATTTCATTTTTATGATAATTTTGGTCACCATCACAAATCAGCCAAAAGACGTCCACAGCTGAACATAATCTGTATTGTACTATTATTTCTATTTAAAACAGTTTATTAAAACGGAAGAGATTGTTTGATTGTTTGTAGGCGCGTTCACAGAGTACATTTTACATACTGAGGGCGCGTTGTACGCGCTTATCTCTGAAACTACCAGTTTTTAATTTTTTTTTGTGTATGATAGCCATGTCTCGAGGAAAAGGCTGTAACATCACGCTACTGGCGACGGGAGCAGCAGAGTTGGTGCCAAGTAAAACAATAACTAGGTACTTATAGGTATTATCAATCTTAATTTGCTATTGTAGTAAGGTTCATATAGTATTTAAATCAATAACTAGGTACCTATAGGTATTATTAATTTTAATTTGCATGATTGTTTGTTCTGTGTCTGGGTGTAATTTATCTATATTAGATATGTATTTACAAAAAAAAAAGAAGTATTTAAGTATGTATATCCGCATTCTAGAACCCATAATACAAGCATATAATATGCTTACTTTGGGTCTAGATGGCGTTGTGTGTAGTTGTTGAAATATTATTATTATTATTATTATTGTTGTAGTAAGCTTCTTATAGTATTTCGTTAATGAGTATTTACTTGGCACCAACTTCAAAATTATAAAATACTTATTTAATTATTTCTGATTAACTAAATCAAAATATGAATTACTTTGTGCTATGTAAATTTATTTTTTACTTTTTAGTTTTCTTCCTGTCTGATGTCGGTTTTCTTTTTGTTAAAAAATATTTTATTTTACAATTTTCAGTGATGGGTAGACCTAAATCTTACTTTAGGTATTATTTTTGTACACACTAAACATTTTGGCATATTGAATCGTCTGAAGTAAGCCCGACATGACTGCTGTTGAGGAATTCCCTCGACTGTCTATGGTCACGTGTAATGGCACTTCTAACCCATATGGGAGCAAAGTTCTCATCATTAGAAATGAATTAAGTCCAAACACCAAATAATTGCTGAAAATCGTTGATGAGTTCCCTCGACTCTCTTTGTGCTCCATCATCAGATAGACTTCAAGCCTTCACTAAATAGTAAGTAGTGCCTTAAAATACTTAATGAAAAACATAACAAATGCACTAGTCGTCAGTACGATTTTCGAAAGTTCCCATCGATTTCTCTAGGATGCCATCATCAGATCCTGGTTTCCTTATCATGGTACCACCCTTGGGGTATCTACTTTCCAACAAAAAAAGATTCATCAAAATCGATTCATAAACGACGGAGTTATCCGCGAACACACATAAAAAAAAAATATATACGGTCGAATTGAGAAACTCCTTTTTTTGAAGTCGTTTAATAAAGTATGAACTGAATGAACTAATTGAAGTAAACGCATGCATGATCCAAAAAATTGTTATTATATATACCTAGCTACCTACTAGCTATTGCCCGCAGCTCCGCCCGCGTGAATCGCATTATATATTTTTACTATTTATAAACAAAAAACATGTCTCCGTTCATACTTTGATGATTTTTCTTACAAACTTTCATCCCCTATTTCATCACCATCGAGTCATTCTATAAGTTTAGTATCAATGTTTATCAAAATCGGATCAGTTGTTCAGGCGTGCAAGCGTAACAGACAGACAGACAGAGTTACTTTCGCATTTATAATATTAGTACCTAAGTATGGATAGTAGATAGGTACGTACCTACATTTTTATAAATGCAATTTTCAATGATCTATGGCATTGAAAAGTTATTCATATGATGTATGAATAACTAGCGATCCGCCCCAGCTTCGCACGGGTAGATATTTTTTTAAACATTTTGGGATAAATAAAGATAGGTACTTTTGTGTGGGAATATAGAAAGTGTTTTTTTTCAGTCAATTTTTAATTTTTCTCTCCGTAAGAACCATCCTCGTACTTCAATGAATATTATAAAAAAAGAATTAGCGAAATCGGTTCAGCTGCTCTCGAGATTTGCGCTTAGCAACACATTCAGCGATTCATTTTTATATTATAGATATATATATATATAAATTGACTGCCTCTGTGGTTTGGTGGTACTGTGTATGGACTGCCACGCAGAGGTCGCTGGTTCGACTCCCGCTCAGTGCAAATATTTGTGTGCATGAACATGTCTATTTGCATTGGTCTGGGTGTTTCTATGTATAATATGTATGTATTTACAAAAAAAAGTATTTAAGTATGTATATCCGCATTCTAGAACCCATAATACAAGCATATAATATGCTTACTTTGGGTCTAGATGGCGTTGTGTGTAGTTGTTGAAATATTATTATTATTATTATTATTACCTATACCTAAGCACTGACATACTTACGTAAGCACAAAACTTAGATATTTATAAACTAAAATTAAATCATCTTAAATTACTGCTGGACATAAGTTAACGTCTCTACGGTCGTTGTTGCTTGTATGTGGCGATGCCCACTACTTAACCACGTACCTAGTCGTAGTCGTGTGAGTTCAGGTCTGCCCACGCAGCGTCAGGTCGCCAGGCATACTTCAAGTAGGTTCTACACCAACGTTCATATTAATAGAGTACCTACTTACCTAAAGATGGACGTAAATTTACTCTCACAACGAATTATCTAATATTGCTAAGCAAATATATAACGGGTGGCGCAAAAGTAAAGACCCTATTTGGTTCAGCTATAACATTTTTTCTAAATTAGAAAACTAGATTTAGATTTTTTTAAATGTATATTTGTGCCATTAAATTTCGTACCATTAGGATTTAAAGATGATGTCTTTTAAATGGTGACCTCCAGAGTTGATACACATTTGAGCCCTATTTATGACATTTTGCATAACTTGCCGTAACACTTCCTGCGTTTCCATTTCCATCTCTCAGGGCATGTCAATAAGCAGAATACTCGGTTCTGGGGCACTGATAATCCGCGCATTATTCAAGAAACACCTCTACACCCACTAAAAGTTACTGTATGGTGTGGCATCTGTGTTGACAGAGTGATCGGACCCTATTTTTTCGAAGACGCTGGAGGCAATGCGATTACTGTCACTGGAGAACGCTACAGAACCATGTTACGTGAGTTTTTGATACCCAGTTTGGACGAATTGGGGCTGGAGCACATCTGGTTTCAACAAGACGGCGCTACGGCACACACAGCGCGCGACACTATGGACTTAGTGAGGGACGCTTTTCCAGGCCGAGTTATCTCTCGTTTTGGCGATTTGCCTTGGCCTGCAAGATCACCCGATCTGACCAGTCCAGACTTCTTTCTTTGGGGTTTTTTGAAATCTCGGGTGTATGTGAACAAGCCACAGACTCTCGCAGCTCTAAAAGAAAACATTCGTCAAGAAATAACGAACATATCGCAGGAAGTGTTACGGCAAGTTATGCAAAATGTCATAAATAGGGCTCAAATGTGTATCAACTCTGGAGGTCACCATTTAAAAGACATCATCTTTAAATCCTAATGGTACGAAATTTAATGGCACAAATATACATTTAAAAAAATCTAAATCTAGTTTTCTAATTTAGAAAAAATGTTATAGCTGAACCAAATAGGGTCTTTACTTTTGCGCCACCCAGTATATATTGACTGGCCTGTTGGTCTAGTGGTTAGTGACCCTGACTGCTAAGCCGGAGGTCGTGGGTTCGATTCCCACCCAGGACAAACCTTTGTGTGATGAGCATGATTGTTTGTTCTGTGTCTGGGTGTAATTTATCTATAATATGTATGTATTTACAAAAAAAAATGTATATAAGTAGTATATCAGTTGTTTAGTACCCATAACACAAACAAATATAATTGCTTAATTTGGGGCTAGATGGCGCTGTGTGAATGTGGTAGAATATTATATTATTATTATTATCATGATGTAAATGATACTGCTTTGAATGAATAAGTTAGTAATTCCAACTAAAGATAAAGATAAACCCTCTAAATACTTAGTTACCTAAACAGTCTTGGAATGCGAGGGAGTGATGACACATCGGGCACAAATCCTCGGAAGCGCGAGGTCTTTCTGCGAAGCCTGCGAAGATCCCAGGAAGCTTCTGTGCTTCAGGGTGGGGTTGGGCTGGATGAAATAATCTAGCCAAACTCGACGCAACAAAGGACCCAAGAGGATGGATAGAGGAGGATCCAAATGTGGACGACGAGACCACCAACAACTAACAAGGTAAGTACCTAAACATGTTTAGTAGGCTCAGGAGACGAAAGAATGTAATACAAAATTTTAATTAAGTTTATTTTATTAATATATGGGCTTAATTATTTATAGGCACGTGTACAAAAATATAAATAGTCTAGTCTACAGCTACTTAAATTTATTTCGTAATTATTACAAAATATACAACTTATTACTAGCTTTCCGCAGCGCGGTTTCATCTAACTAGTCTTTGCTAACTGCTCTGCTTCCGTCGCCAGTAGCGTGATGTTACATAGCCTTTAACCTTCCTCAATAATTAGGCATCATACGCAAAAGAAGAAATTTTCAAATTCGACTGTGTTTCAGAGATTAGCGCGTTCAAACAAATAAACAATCAAACAAACTCTTCAGCTTTTTAAAATAGTGTCTGATGGTAACCTGATCAGAACATACATAATAATATGTAGATAGTATTTTGTTACCTACTGTTTTAATTATAATGCAGACTGGTATACGTGAATACTTAGTATTTATTCATTTAAATGATTGAATTTTACTCATGCGATTTTATTTATAGATATCAAAGATAAATAAATAGGTAGGTAGGTACCTAATTTTGGTACCTATCTATTAGAATAAGCCTTTAGCCCTTATTCTAAGCACCTACCTGCTTACCCATCTAAAAGTTACAGATTCTCTAAATGCGTATCTTATTTTGTTACTCAAGTTATTCAGTCAGAGACATACTTATCTTCAAAACATTTCAGGCTGATGTATTTGTTATTTATGTAGAATTTAGTAATAGATATTTGCGAGATTTAGGTCGGTACTAAATCGTAACAGGAATTGTTTATTCCCTGCTTTGAAAAATATATAAGTTCATGAACATTTATTGACATTCAATAGATACCTACTTAATAGTAATTGCCTTCTATTATTTCTGTCTATGGCTTGTATCGGCAATCGGCAACACATTTCTGGCACGACAACAGATAAATTATCTAAATATGCGACTCAATGTATTAGGTATATTAAAACATTTAGTTATTAAAATCTAAAGTAGGTACGTTAGATAAAAATATATTTATAAATCTGTAACAACACATTATGTAAACTGCTTAAAACTAATGGAGACTTAAATCTTTGTATCTTTATTTCGGAGTAACAAGCTTATCAAATAAAATATTTATGTCTGACTGTCGTTACCGTTTAACAATGCAAGGTTCGCAGGTACCGGGCTGTAGGTACGCTGGATGACATTGAGGACATGCCGGATTCTCTCCAAAACTTGCCCTTCCAGGCCTAGGCACGTTTACTTGAAAAGATGTCTTAGCATCATCGCTTTCATAACCAGGATGCTCGTTATCTAAAGGAAACACGTAATCAGGAACGAAGTACGAGCTAATATTATATTCTACTTGACTTGGTTCAGGCGTCGTTGTTATTGGAGTTGGTCGGGTTACAGTACTAAAAGGATTCTTGCCTTCAAACTTGGCAACGGACCTCGTCTGCTGTATATTATTGTTATTTGTCGTGTTGGTTCCATTGTTCTCATTAGGAGGCACTAAACCGAATGCAGGGACAGCCCATCTCCATTCGTAATAGATTGGTGGTCCAACAGTTGTTGAAGGAATTGGGTCGGATTTTATTTTTGGAGGCACTAGTTCCTTTTCAGGTTCTGGAATAGCATTACTTTGAGAAACTTTAGTTATAGTGCTTTCTGTGGGTTTTGACTTGGTGTTTACTGAGTCGAATCTCGTGCCTTCATTGAATGACTTATCATTATCAGATCCGAAGGTATTTAAGTTATTTCCAAAATTCTTGTGCTTCCTTGGAGCTCTATCTTCTTCTGAACTGACCTGACCGTCAGGTAGATGGGCGTTTATGTCCAGGATCTCAGATTTAGACATCGCAGTTTGATGAATGTTAATATCAGGAGACGAAGGATCAAAACGTTTAATGAATTTGAAGACAGGATCTTGAACGGGTCCTACACTTTCTTCTGTTTCTGAATCATCTTGATCGTTGGCCGGGGTAACTGGAGGTGCTAATTCTAGTGAGGGTGGAGTTATTCTTGATCTATCATTCTTTCGCACTTTGGAGATCGGTGTCGGCTTAAATGATGGATCAGGCTCTTGGGAGGCAGCCTGGTCTAGGTTGTCATTATTGAGCTCAAATTTGGGTGCAGTATCTTGGCGACGATTGTGCTTAACGCCTGCTGACCAGGAAGTTGGTGGTCTAAAGTGACTCTGGGTCTGACGGGTATCCAGGTCATTGTCGTCGACGTCTGGGATCTGGAAATATAAGTTAATGGATCTTAATAATATATTCACGTTATCGTATTTAAAATATTGTCTATTATATAAATAAGAAAATTCTAATCTGTTTTTTTATTGCCTCGCTGAACTTAGGCAAATATATTGAGCAGGCTGCTTACCCGAACAATCTGATATTCATTCAATTTTACGAACTTGCCACCGATTAATACCGGACCGCATAAGTGTAGCTGTATAGCTTTCCTTGAACTCTATTGAACTTAGAGCGTATAAAAAATGTCTACGCGTGAAATTAACTGATGAAATGACAGACCTAGAAAGCAAAACGTTGCGTTTATTTGAGTATCTATTTAGCAACGTGCTCTACAAAAACCATCAATGTCGGAGCAAGAATAAATACTCAGATTGAATGCGAACCTTGCAAATCGACAATTTCAGAGAAACTGCGTTGTTTCATAAGATCATGTGAAAATGCGCTGCATACAGACTAATCGGATTTGTATCGCAACAAGGTCAACTTAAAGGCGATCTTTGTGTGAATTGTAACTTAATATTATCTACATGACAAAACACAACGACAAAACAAATATTTTTTGTAGGATTGTAGGAGTCTTGCAAAATATTACGCTTAGTGATCGGCTTCCTTGGCTCGTTTTCTGAATCCATACATTTACAATATAAGTACGAGTATACCTGTGTAACGTGTCCAACTTACTTCTATGATTTTGACAACTCTTCTTAACGATGCTACTAGTATAGGTACCCATTATTCTGTGGCGATACCAAAACTTGAAAAACATAAATTTAATCTCACGTGGTATTTTTAAAATTGGTCGAAAATATAGAAGGTTGAGTTGTGTTAGCTACGAAGCAAGAGAACTATTAGGGTATTTGTGTATGTACCGAAGGAGAATACAATACAGTAGGTACCTACAATTGCGTACAGACATGTACGGTACCAAATTCCTCTCATTAACACCTCCTATCATCTCATCTCCACACATCATCGCTTTGGTAGAGTCCGGGCCTTAAGTAGTTTTTTACAGTTCTAATAATTTATAATATTACCTTAGCATCAGTTCGTAACACATCGAAGTAGGGGTTGTATGGTGGTACGGAGAGTATGTCGGGGCGAGGCGTGCGCAGGCGCATCTCATCGTCCGACACGAACGGTTTGTCGCGTTGACCTGAAAACACATCATAGCACATTTTTAATGCAGCAGATTTTTTATACGATTTTGATAACAGACAAGCATACGGCCCCATCTGATGGTAAGTGGTAACCGTAACCTATAGAGATGGCTGTGTTTTCCAAGCATCGCAGAAGTAATAATGCTTAGAAAACACATCGAAGCCGTCGCCGACCACGGAAAAGGCGATAAGAAAAGAAAAGAAGAAAAAAGGAGGACTGAGGGGGTATTTGTGTTACCGGCGCTCTCACTCACCGAGCGAAACACATTAGCATGAAAACTAAATTATTCTTACGTCAATCTTCTATGAGAAGGTAGTACTTTCCCAATCGATCCGTCCCATTCATGCTGAAACCAGTGTGGATCTACTAACTACTAATTGATCTAACTTGAAAGGTTACAATTTAGGAGCTGTGAAAGTCTTTCCCAAGCAATATAGTTTAACACTTGCCGGGACAGTAAACGTATATGGTCGTGATGACAATAAAACATCTATTGTACAGTAGTGTCCATGAAAGGGTTAAGATTTTTTATAAGCACGAGGTTTCGCAGGCGTAGATATTGGCGGCCACAATAATGACAGTCTCGGAAAAATTACCGAATTCGAACCCACAAGCTCTCGCACAGCAGTTGCTTCTACCCCCTGTAGTATATGCGGGCGTAGAGGAGATATTCACTCTCCTGCCGTGCAACAGACAGACAATAGTTCATAGATTATACACTTAAATACTGCAATAGTCAGTCAGTCAGTCAGTCGCTCCCTGACCGTTGACCGAGTAACACGCATTGGGGCGCGGGCGCACCATTATCTTATACGAAGCTAGCTATGTATATGTATATATGTAGTGTCAAGCCAGTGAACAGTAAAGTGTTGTATACTGAACACCACACGTAGCACAAATACTACATCCCTACTGCGCCACTGAGGTAGTAAATCAGTCACACACAAATCACTAAAATACCTATAAAGTAGGTATATTAGATTAGTACTATTTAATTTGATTTTAAAAATTAAAACTGTATTTTGATTGACCCGTACGACAAGATTCTAATCTCCGATAAAAGGTTTAGAGACAGAGATTTAAATCCTTGAAAACTCACTTTATTGCAATCTGTGAAAAGATCACCTCTTTACATGAAAGGTATGGTCAACTGAGTATTTACATTTTTTTTGTTCTCATGAATTGATCATTCTGTCTAAGGGTTGCATACTGTACGTAGTGCTTTTTATACTTTTCATTTTTTTTTTATACTTCTTGATACTGCCATGGATACCGCATTATACCTAAAGATCGTAAAGAATTGTTACGACCGCACAGATTTTAATAGTAGCAATAAAAAAGTTAAATAACAGGTACAAAACAAAGACTGTAATGAGGCATAAAATACTCATTGTTTGTGGTTAACCAAGCACAGGTAACCACAAACAGACACTGCGACATAATTACTTTATTAAAACTTTTATTTGTTTGTTTTGGATTAAAGATTGGAGTTATATCGAATGAAAAACATAATAATTTAGGATTACGCTCGGTTATATAAAGTATATCTATCTACCTAATGAATGAGGCATAATTCTCCGTATAAACATGGCGTCAGTTTTTCATTATCCTCGTAAGTAGGCGTTTATAGTTAAGTATATTTTATTTTGTAAATGTAGGTAGTAGCAACATGAGATACCATCTACTTAATAGGAAGTAAACTCACATGCATTTTAAAGTAATCATTGTATTATATCTAACAAAATGCACTAGTCTAAAATAACCTTTGAGATAAGGAAGAATCTTCACCTAAACATTAATTAGGTATAATTAGAATCAATTCTTATCGCGTATACATTCATTGTTTTGTGTCTTATTATTTTACGCGCGTTCGCTACGCAGAGTCTCTGGCATTGCACTCTGCGTAGCCGCTGCTTATCGTGAAGGGAGTGGCGTAGGTAAAAGCATTGAGGCAGGAGGCAAGGGAAAGGGAGGAAATTAGGCCTCGGCACTCTACCAAAAGCCTACCAAAGTAACTCTACCCTGCCTGATATTAAGCAAGTAACCAGCCTTAGTGTTAACCAGGAGTGATAGCCACTCTGAATTTCTTTTTTAAAGTGCTGGCCTGGTGGCCGCCATTATGACCGAAGCGGCGCGGCGGCGCTGGTATTCGGCTAAGGCCAAATTCGCCTAAATAAACTGCTGAACAGTTCGGTTCAGTTAAAAAGGATCATGCTTATTTATTTTGCGGATTATTTCAATTCTCGGCAAATATTTGGCCTTTTTAAATACTTTAGAGGTGTGTTGAATCACGAATTTAATTAATTACGAAGGTATGTATACCATTATTATTATTACATCCACCGTAGCAATGCTTAAACTTATTATTGATCCTAATAACTGTTTTACTAAAATATAATAATCTTGACCGCTAAATGTAGTGTTGCTATAGACTATTATTACATTTGACCTCGTAGTAAAATTAAATTTATTTTTATGCAAAACATAACGTTTCGCAAAAGAACTAGTAGTAGGTAATTACTGCGAATATAGTATAACACGAAAACTGTGCATTTATGATTTACGTACGCTTGTAAGTTAAAATTTTACAAATGTTTTTATATTTAAATCTGGAACTGTATTGATGTATAATCTATTGCTACATATTTGATTAACATACAATAGGTAAGTTACACAAATGCAGCCGCTAGCCATCTCTTGATATATTCTTAAAATAGTCAAAAGACAACAAAATTACAGAAATATTCTTGCTAATATTAGGATAAATGGACAGGGACTGAGGAACAACCGGGAAAGTACTTACACACTCTACATCGCCTGTTTCATACAACATCGATGTGTAAATTAATATCCATACTATTTATTGCATTTCATTCCTTTTTTATCTTCTCACGGTCGTCGGAGGTCAATGTGAGGCTTCGAATGAGCGCAAACATCGATGTGACTTTTCAACGTCATGTTATGGTGTAAGAAAATGTTACTAGCTATATACCTATTTAGTTCAATGTTTTGGGTACATCTATGAAAAATACTGTGAGGAAACCTGTATAAAAATATAAGACTGCCTCCGTGTAAGACGAGGCCTTTATCTAGCAGTAGTACAATAAGATGCAAATATCGACCGCAGAAGTACTACCCTCTCATAGAATATCGACGTAAGAGAAATAGTACTCGTACTATTGTGATTCGTTCGTTGAGTGAGAGCACCGGTGGCAATTTTCGTAACCTCCTATATTTCTTACACCTGTCTCATCCCTTTACGATAGGCGGCGGCTGAGGCCCTCACATTGCAGAAGTCCATAAGCGACTGTTACCACTTACCATCTTACCAACAGAAAAAAATACATTTTTAAACTTACCAATAAGTAGGTTAGCATCATAGTCTCTTTCCGACATGGAACAGTTGACCATATACCAGTGGTCGCAGATGAGCATGCGTTGTTGAAACAGCGTCATGTTGGGGCACTTGTAGCTGAATTGACGGCCCAGACCGTCGCACATGTGATACACCTGTGAAAAGGATAAATGGAATATTAATGTAAGAAGACATGATGGACTAATGAGAGATATTAATTACTTAATGAGTGAGAAAACGTCAAGAAATAAGAAGAATTTCTTTTTTTTAAGACAGCTTCCGTACTATAAGTGCACCCATAGTCAGAACTAAAATACATATATAAGGATCACACAAACATTTGTCTCGAGTGGAAATCGAAGCCCTTGTGTTGTGCACAGCAGTCACACGCTCGCCTACCTATGCCACAAACGCAGTTGAAAGATAAAAAATAAAAATCGAGCATATCTATTATCAATTTATCATATATATTATCTACATAGGTACACAAATCCTTCGGTCCTATCTTCAATTATATCGCTAGTAGCGCTGAGTTCAGCAAAGGCAAAGTCGCAATAAAAGTCGATTATGCAGTGGACCAAAGTAGTAAGTACCAATGTAATTTTTCAAATCATATGTACTTTCTAAGTTTATCTTGGACATTTCTGACTGACGGTGAAGGAAAACATCGTGAGAAAACCTGGACTTAAAAGTCTGAAATTGCCAATCCACCTTGAGCAAGCGTGGTGATTAATGCTCATACCTTCTCTATATGAGAAGAGGCCTTTGCCCTGCAGTGGGACAGTAAACAGGCTGGTATTATTATGCAGTGGACAATGAAATATCTGCCCACATTAGTAAATAAACATTATTTTATATCATCTTCTTATCAGGCAAAAGACGTCCACATACGCCTCCCCCAATTTTCGCCAACTTGAACGGTCGTGAGCCGCCCTCATCCATCGGTTGCTCGCCATTCTTTTTGTGTTAGTTTCATTTATGCTAGAATAGCGTATAATATACATATTAGAATTCTACAGTAATTATTGTAATTAAATAAAATATTTATACACAATTTTTATTAGTATATGTAGTGTATGTGGTTGTGTCTGTTATTTGTCTCGTGCGCATACGTCACAGTGTGAGCTAGTCTATGTCCGGGGATGACATTGACAGGAGAACACGCGGGAGTGGTGGTGCGTTGGCGAGCCGAATAATCTGGAACGAGTGAAACGCGATAGTGAATACTACATTGGCGACGAGGATAAACCTCAGTAAACCTCATATCGAAATTACCAGTAAGTAAGATACGCTTATTTTGAATTCGTTTTATGGAAAGAGAAGGATGACGGTATAATTACGAATCCGTTGAATTGGCCATATTTACAGCAACTGAAAGTCTGGACTGACGATTGATTATCTTTATGATGAATGTTATACTGCTATTTATATAATTCACCAGGTTATTTACATTCGGTAATAATAAATAATGACAATCACGATGATTATTTGCACTAATGTAGGTACAATATTGTTTGAAAAAAAAACGATAGGTACACAGGATTCAACATAATTAGATAAGCAGGTGTTAATTATTTATTGATGTGATCTTTAAACTCAATACCTACCCTAAATCAGAGACATAATAACCTAAAGTACCTACTTGTTTACTATTAGTTGTACTAAGAATCACAACATTCCAAACAAAGGAATGTTGTCTGTGCAGTAGCCAGAACCATTCTACTGATAAAGATGACACCTATGCATATTAATGAATTATAGTTTATAGAATATTATTTTAGATTGGCATTATAAAGTTTAGTGTTATGTTGGTTCGACACTTAATTATGTACCTACTTATAATAGGTATGGCTAAACATGTATTGTAGAGTCTATAACATCTTATGTTACTATTATTGCATCCATTATATACCTATTATATAGTGCAAGTACCAATATACATATTATATCTTATTCTGTTTGATCATAAGTAACATGAATATTAAAGAATAAAATAATTAGTACAAATTATTGTAAAAGATTCTATTGCATATTATTTGCATTATATTACTGTTCAAATGGATAAATGTGAAGCATTCATAATTTGAAATCAGCACAGACTAAAACATAAAAAAAAAATAAAATAAAGAAAAAAAAAAAAATACTGATAAATAAAAATATATGAGCTATGTATCTCTACTTATTAAATTAAAAACAAAATATAATTTATAATTAAGTGAATGGTTTTAGTTTGGTTATTAAATTGACATACTCAGTCACAAAGGTGGCACGGTTGCAGCACTGCTGGTCATTAAATTGACATTGTTATAAAAACAATACCATTGCAGCACTGCTGGTCATTAAATTGACATTGTTATAAAAACAATACCATTGCAGCACTGCTGGTCATTAGATTGACATTGTAATAAAAACAATACCATTGCAGCACTGCTGGTCATTAAATTGACATACCCAGTCACAAAGGTGGCATGGTTGCAGCACTGCTGGTCATTAAATTGACATTGTTATAAAAACAATACCATTGCAGCACTGCTGGTCATTAAATTGACATTGTTATAAAAACAATACCATTGCAGCACTGCTGGTCATTAAATTGACATTGTTATAAAAACAATACCATTGCAGCACTGCTGGTCATTAAATTGACATTGTTATAAAAACAATACCATTGCAGCACTGCTGGTCATTAAATTGACATACCCAGTCACAAAGGTGGCATGGTTGCAGCACGGCTGGTCATTAAATTGACATTGTTGTAAAAACAATACCATTGCAGCACTGCTAGTCATTGAACTGACATACCAAATCATAAAAAGTGGTGGCAGCATTGCTGATCATTAAATTGATACACATTCATATTAATATATACAAAAATCTGGTCGGTTTCAGACATCACACTAATATGTCGCAGCTGAACCTTGAGAGGTTTGATTGTGAAGGGGAACCTACATCTGTTGGTGCCAGGTGGGAGCGTTGGAAACGAGCTCTGTTCATATACCTAGATGCAGCTGGTATTAATACAAATGAAAAGAAAAAAGCTAGCTTATTGCATTATGGTGGTTTAGAATTACAAGAGATATTTTACAATATTCCTGATGATGAAAATGAAACAGACGGTCAAGACATATTTCAGACTGCAATAAATAAACTTGATGCTTATTTCACACCAAAGCAAAGTAAAGTTTATGAACGACATTTATTTCGCTTGCTTAAACAAGAACCAAATGAAAAGTTTGAAAAATTCCTTGTTCGACTTAGACAACAAGCTGATAAATGCCAATTTAAAGATAAAGATGACCAAATCATAGACCAGATAACTGAGAAGTGTCTGTTAATGGAATTAAGAAAGAAAATATTACAAACTGGCGATTCTATGACACTTGATAAAATAATTACTGAGGCAAATGCACTTGAGGCTGTTAACAGGCAAATAGAAAATTTTGGCAATGGAATAGATAAAAATCAAGACATCAATACAGTAGAGATAAATAGGAAAAAAGGTTATTTGAAAGGTAATTATAAAAACCGAGCAGAAAATTTTGAATGTGGTAGATGTGGAAGCAAAGATCACGGTTCACAAGATAGTAAATGCCCTGCTAAGGACAAGGACTGTTTAAAATGTGGTAAAAGAGGACATTTTCGACAGTTTTGTAGATCTAGGCTACCTATGAAAAGACATAACGAAACAAATAACTATACAACCAATAGCAAGAGATTCAAAGCACAAAACAGGAAAGAAAACCCAAAAAATACAAATAAAACTAAAGATGATATAAACTATGTATTCAGAATAGATGAAGATAATGAGTTTGTGAAATAGGAGGGATAAAAGTAAATATGTTGATTGACTCTGGATGCAGATGTAACTTAATTACAGACAAAACATGAGATTAAAGATAGTGATAAAAACTTAGAAGAGAATAATGTTGTGCTAAGACATGATAAATGTTTATTTGGTAAGACTGAAATACAATTTCTAGGACATAAGTTCTCGGATAAAGGAGTTACCCCTTTGCAGAAATATGTGTCTAGTATCCAAGGATTTCGACCACCTATGAATATACGTCAACTGCAGAGCTTCCTAGGTCTGATTAACTTTGTCGGGAAATGGATACCCGACTTAGCAACCAAAACAGAACCCCTCAAAGAGTTGTTATGGGACAAACATGCAAAGACATCAGAAATCAGTAATTACTGGGGGTTTAAGCAAGAAACTGCCTTTAATGAATTAAAATCTGCTCTGGCTACCATGCCAACTCTAGGATATTATGATGTTAATGATCGAACGGTAGTGATAGCTGATGCTAGTCCGGTGGCGTTGGGTAGTGTTTTAATACAAATAGACCAAAGAGGGCCACGAATTATTGCATATGGCCACAAGACATTGACCGATTGCGAACGGAGATATTGCCAAACCGAGAAAGAAGCACTGGCTTTAGTATGGGCAGTGGAGCATTTCCACGTGTTCCTATATGGTAAACAATTCGAGCTAGTCACAGATCACAAGCCTCTCGAGGTTATATTTGGGCCCAAGGCCAAACCATGCTCTAGAATAGAGCGATGGATTTTGAGACTACAGACATACGAGTTTAAAGTCGTTTATAAACCAGGCAAAGATAACATTGCAGATAGCTTATCTAGATTGTGCAAGCTAGAAAAAACCATGAAGAACGCAGTAGAAGACGAGATACGCCAAATAGTGGAGATGTCAAAACCCACCGCTGTGTCGTTGGAAGAAATTATAAAATACTCAAGTGAAGATCAAGAGATAATGAAGGTCAAGGAAGGTATATATAATAATACTTGGGACGATACAGTAAAGAATTACATGCCATTTAAAAACGAGCTCGGTTGGTATGAAGGAATTTTATTAAGAGGGACCAAGATAGTAATACCAAGTGAATTAAGGAATCAAGTCCTCGCAGCAGCCCATGAAGGTCACCCTGGAATAGTCCTAATGAAGGCTAGATTGAGAACTAAAGTGTGGTGGCCGAGATATGACAGAGATGCTGAATCCCTAGTAAAAGCATGTAAAGGGTGCACCTTAGTATCAGCTCCAAATCCACCAAATCCCCTTAAGAGAAGAGAATTACCGAATGAGCCATGGGTGTATATAGCCTTAGATTTAATGGGACCTCTTCCGAATGGTGATTTTATATTAGTGGTAGTAGATTATTTTAGCCAGTATAAGGAAGTTAAGATTATTCGCAAAATTTCCAGTTTAGACATGATTTAAATCTTGGAAGAAATGTTTAGCCGTCTAGGAAATCCGGCGACAATAACTGCAGACAATGCAGGGCAGGCAGGCAATTTTGCAGTGAAGAATTTAAGAATTTCTGTAAAGATAGGAACATTACATTATTTAACACCGTTCCTTACTGGCCACAACAGAACGGGGAGGTCGAACGCCAGAACCGGGACATTCTGAAACGTCTGAAGATCAGCCAAGTTGAAAATGGAGATTGGAAAGTGGGTTTGGAGGATTATTTAACCATGTACAACAGTACACCACACAGTGTGACTGGCAAACCACCTGCAGAACTATTCTTTAAAAGACAATTTCGTGACAAGATTCCTATGATTGGTGACTTCGACCGTCAACCAGAAGACTCAGAAGTGAGAGATACCGACAAAGAAAGGAAACAGCTTGGAAAAGACTATGCAAATAGAAAAAGAAAAGCAAAAGAGTGTGATTTAGTACCGGGCGATAAAGTCTACATGAAAAACATCAGTAAGAACAACAAATTAAGCCTAAATTATGATCCTACTCCACATACTGTGGAAAAAAAGTACGGGAGGAGATATTGAGGTCCGAAATGATTCTACTGGACAATTATCGAGGAGAAACGTAGTGCATTTGAAAAGAATTGAGGGCAAATGGGAAATTAATAAAGGAAATGAAGATGGGAATAATGAAGACGAAAAACAAGATTAAAAAGATACTTAAATACACCTTAAATATTATTATAATATTATTAAAACGTATTATAGGTATAAGATCTAATAAAGATTTATACTAATCAAAATGTATTTATTATTTAGCTAACTACACCTGTATACTCCGATGTACAAAAAATAAAATATAATAAAACAAGGAAGGGATGTAGTGTATGTGGTTGTGTCTGTTATTTGTCTCGTGCGCATACGTCACAGTGTGAGCTAGTCTATGTCCGGGGATGACATTGACAGGAGAACACGCGGGAGTGGTGGTGCGTTGGCGAGCCGAATAATCTGGAACGAGTGAAACGCGATAGTGAATACTACAGTATACTCAAGTTTAACATTATATGTACCCATATTCATCTTTAAACACACGGCAGTATAACAAGCCAAATTCTGTCACTTAGCGAAGTCTTGACCATGCGTATATAATGTTATAATATTTAACATTTAGTCACTAAACAGTTTCATATAGAGAAATATAATGTAAATATCCGTAAATAATATGTAGGTACTTACGATGGGTGTAAGTAAGTAATGTAATTACGAATTTATGTCAGGTTGTATGTTAGAAAAAAGTTCACATTGATAAAACTACATCGTCTACATACCTACTTAGTTGGTACACACAGTTCATTTGATGGCAAATTACCGTAACTCTTGCACAATTAAATACACATGGCTGTGTTATTTAAGCGTTACAGAACCAATGGCAACCACGTCGTTGCCACTAGTGAATTGAGAAGGAATAAGACAGAAGGACAAAAAGACAGAGTACCGAAGGATAATTTTAGCATCTGACTCTCTTACTCACCAAGCAAAACGCAATATTAGGTAACGCCCATATTCACATATTTCTGGCTTAGTAAAAAAGGTACGTAAATCCAATTTTCTTTAACATAATATAGCATGATTTGTTTGTAAAATTTGAGTTATTTTCTGTGTAATTTTATACTTAACAAAAAATGTATTGAGTAGAGGAATGGGAAATTACTTTAATTAAATTTTGGTAGATAATTTTTGCACTGAGTCAGTTTTTAATTTCCATACAAACACATTTTTTACATACATACGTCCAATCATATTATACTTAGCTACTCCTTTTTTGTGCAGTAAAATTAAAAAATAACTACCATGTTGCACAAAAAGTTGTACAACGAAAACAGAAGTACGTCAATTCAATAAAATTACTTTTATTTTATCTATTCTATGTTTTATTCTTACGGTTGTGAATGACTGACTATGAGGATGTAATGTTGATAAGAATTTTATATCCAAATAGGTCGTGTCCTTAAGTCTCTCTACAACGGCAGATACTTGTATGGAGATCAATTTTTTTTAACCTATTCTAGTTATTTTATGCGTACTAGTGTTCGCACGGTTCGCTACTACTCATATAACCGTGTGACTCAACTCTTACTCGTACTAAAATGTGGGCGATTAATGTTTATTTTAAGTCTAGCATGCCTACTTACTTTGTATCCTAATAAGTCTATTCACCCGATTTTTACACGTATCTTCACGCTTTTAAACCCGAAGTGGTAGGAAGAGGTGTTCAATCACCCACTTATCGTCATTTTTTTAATTTTAGTTTCTTTGTAACAGGGGGCGAGCCTGTTGCCATTTATCGGGCACAATTCCAGACGCCGGGCTAATACTGAGAATTTTCCGAAAGCAAAACCCAATATCACTGCCCGACCCGGAAATCGAACCTAAGCCGAACACAGTACCACCGCACCACAGCGGCAGTCATAAATACTTACATACATAAAAATAATAAATATTAAAAGGTTGTGCATTAACACTTAGTTAAGTACCCACTAAGGGATATTCATGGAACTCTTAAGTACTTAATCATTTAACACCTTTACCATAAACATAGGTACCGTCAAAGTTCACGTTTAGTTCAATACCACTGTTTAACAAAATACAGCAAGTTTGCTCAAGACAAAAATAACAAAGTGTGTTAGTACAGAGTAATATGTCTAATGACTGGACGATTTAAAGAATATTGTTAATGTGAGAGAGAACTGAATACTTAGTTATGAAGGTAACAGTAGTAGATTGGGGAATAAAAAGAAAGTAAGCAAGTACCTATGTTTTGAGGTAAGTAGTTTAGATCTATTTTGGTTTCATTGAGATTTTTTTTTCTCCTTAGAACCAAATATAGAGATACCTATTTGTTCTACTGGGCGCTAATATTAAGTACCTGAATCCATTAATAGTTAGCGAGCTTAGAGCATTAAACCAACAGGAGTGGACACGCGCTCTATTTCCCTTGCGCAAAAGTCTGCCACTTTCGGCGGGGGACGGGGTAACGCGAGCAACGCACACTAATTACAATGTTAACTACTAATGCATTTTTAAATCGCGTCGTTATACACGCACACAATAAAATTATTACACACTAGCTTAAACTAAACACACACAATCACATTCACACACAGGGACACCTATCAGTTTACGCTTCCTTAGCGTAAAACAGTTAGAGCTTGACTCTGTCGATATTTAGTATCGATGTTTAGGATTTCATATAAGTACGCGAAAGATTTAATTATTTTCATGATTATTATGTTTGCTTATTAAAATGAGCATTATCTTATATTATAAAGAACAGTTTTAGGTAATAATAATCAAAATTTTTTTTCAATTTTTCTCAAAATAATTTTAAGATTTTTTTTTTTATTTAAGCACTTTGAAATAGATGAAAGTAAAGTAAATAGTTAATAAACATGAATAACTAGAAGTAATTCTGTTAATTCATGTTTATGTCAATATTACAGGAAGAATAAAACAGTGTTTCTAACTAGCACACTTTTTTGTAATTATTATCAAAAAAGCCCGTCATATGGTCGGGCTAAATTTATTTGTTAAACATTGTTCGACAAACAAATCTGGTTATGCGGTCGGGCTCTCCTACTATGTTTACTAATGTTTATTCAATACTTCCGATCCCTGATAGTACGGAACCCTCGGCGCGCGAGTCCTACTGGCATTTAGCCGTTTTTTTTTGAAGTTATACTTTTTTTGGCGCGATTGGGAAATATGATAAGAGTGAATTTTTACGATACGCGCGCACACCGACAGAAAAAAGCAACACCCTGAAGTTAGTTGCAAACCTTTTACACACTGAAGTTAGTTGCGGATCTTTGTGTGTCGTATCAGTACAAATACTTTTTTACAATGTACTACTTATAAATATAAATATTTTTTTTCAGTACAAATACTTTGACTGGCCTGTTGGTCTAGTGGTTAGTGACCCTGACTGCTAAGCCGGAGGTCGTGGGTTCGATTCCCACCCAGGACAAATCTTTGTGTGATGAGCATGATTGTTTGTTCTGTGTCTGGGTGTAATTTATCTATAATATGTATGTATTTACAAAAAAAAAATGTATATATGTAGTATATCAGTTGTTTAGTACCCATAACACAAGCAAATATAATTGCTTAATTTGGGGCTAGATGGCGCTGTGTGAATGTGGTAGAATATTATTATTATTATTATTACTATTTATATGCCGTACCAAATCAAGGAAACTAATTAATAAATAGACACCAAAGTGTAGCCATTTTAAACAATTACATCTCACGCAACACGATTTAGTAATTATAGGTACATTTGCCTCATATTATTATCTTCGTTTGTTTGTTGTATGTAAACAAATATATGATTTAAATTCATAACTGTTCACGACTGTCTAGTTAATTGGTTACTTAAAATTGCGTAACAATTGTATCTATTAGCGGTGTTTTATATTTAATTCATGTGTCTAACCTAGGCCCTGTATATTGTTAGAGCAGTCGGAAACCATTATAAGTAGAAAAGATTTTAAAGTTCATGCTTTGATTATAAATATATTAAATATATTTATAATCAATATTTTTGACAATTCCAATTTAAATTGTATGTCCAGTCATGTCATCTATACTATTATATATAAAGCGGAAGAGTTTGTTTGTTTGTATGTTTGTTTGTTTATTTATTTGTTTGTTTGAACGCGCTAATCTCTGGAACTACCATTTGATTGATTTGAATTTTTTTTTGCGTTTGGTAGCCCAGTTCTCGAGGAAGGGTATAGACTATGTGAATTTAAAAAAATCACATTGGCACTTATCTGCATGGTCTCGAATCCACAATCTCGTAATATGAAGCGGGTGCCGATCATATTACGTATTATCTTAAAAACAAAACTATTAATTAAATTAACACTTTTATGAACGTCAATGTTTACAAAATGTCAGCAAATTAACCTACAGTTTATGTTTTATGTTATTACTAACTTTCCGCGGCACAGTTTTACCCACTTCTTTGATTACTGCTCTGCTCCCGTCGCCAGTAGCGTGATGTTACGTAGCCTATAACCTTCCTCGAGAACTGGGCTATCATACGCAAAAATAATTTGTCAAATCCGACTGGTAGTTGTAGAGATTAGCGCGTTTAAACAAACAGTGCCGCTGTATATAATAAAATAGATGTTACCTAAATATAGTTTTGTAATTGGTACAAAACATAATGTAAAATTAAATAGGTAGTTACATTGATATGGTTGATCAATGAAGACAGTTAGGTCACGGTCGCGTGTCTTCCTCATTCCAAGAGATTGTTCTGTCACGATCTTTTGACGGATATATCATGTTTGAATAGGTCATGCTAGTCGGTAAGGCACCTATACATATATTATTTGAACTAATTTAGTTCATTTCGGCCCTACATGTTTGAACTGAACTAAGAAGCCAATAGATGGCTGGATATTGAAGACGTTTGTTTGTAGTACTGAGCTGTAAAAGAGTGAATACCGGACAGACGGCATGGGATATAGTCTGACACTCTGACAACTGGACACAATAAATACCTACTCCCTTCCTTTATAGGTAGACAACTTCAGGTTGATGTACAACTTTGTTAACAGCTACTAGTCCGATGTGATGTTAGGAGCGATTCACCTCGGATACCTCGTTTGAAGACAGCTTGCTGTTATACCCAATTTGTTACAGATAATAAAATACAAAGAACAACACGGATATGTTATTTCTAAACAAGGAAAAAAACAAATTGCTATACATTTGTTCAGCATTTTATTAAAATACTCTTCCTTATGCGTCTTATTTTGAACGTCTTTAAAGAATCACCATTGCAAAATATCTTTAGATAAAATATTTATGAATAAACAAGTTTATGATAAGTAAATTACGCGATAAAATTAGATCAAGTAATTCTTAAAATGTAAATTGATTACAGAACAAACAATGATCAAAATCGATCGGGTTTTTAATTAGAAACATTGTTAACACTTGCCGGGACAGTAAACGTATATGGCCGTGATAAGAATAAAACATCTATTGTGTCTACAGAAGTGTCTATGAAAGGGCTAATTAGAATCTAATCAGGTTTATATAGCCTATGCCTATTGATGATATAATGAACAAAAGCCTTACCTGCGAACTAAATTTGTGACTTTGGCAAGCATCTACCTTTGGAAGAGACCTCTGTCTTGAAGTAGACGTTGTCAGGCCAATCATGTGATTATCTTTGATCATTATAGAGCCTTCAGTTAAAGCGCAAAGTTAAATACATGGGCCACGTGCTTAGACATGAACCGGTACGAAATACTGTGACTCATTATGGTGGAAAAAGTTGCGAGGAGGCGACGGGGTCGTAGACGCAATTCCTGATTCTAGAACATCCGAGAATGGACCGAGATTTCAAGCGCCTCCGAGCTGCTGCTGCTTGTAAAGGATAAAAAAAAAATGTAGATTTCATTGCCAACCTTCACTAGTTGGAGAGACACCTTATGAAGAAGTTAAAGCTGGTTGTACTATTATATAACTGTTCAATTTTACGGCAATAAACCTCATAAAAACCGTCTCATATTAACGGTTTTACATGGATAATTGAATCGATAAATGTATCATGTAAGTATTCGATTCGGTGTCAATCGATTAGACGCATACTCATCATAATACGGTAATAGCTAGCTGTTAACTCATCAAGGAAACAAAAGTATATAGGTATATTTTTAGCACCAGACTCACAGATCGTAACAAAAAAATTATGGATGGAAATAATTTGCTTTCGAAGTCTATGAAACGGCACTTACCACACTTTCTTCTGTTACGTTGCCATTATAAAAAAAAACTCTACAAGTTATTTTTTACAGGCACACTAATGAAATAACAGTAAAGGAATAAACCTCCTACTTTATCCTGTGGGATTTAATTTCTTGTTGTCTTAGTTCGTGTGCGGGCACCGAATGTCCCGGACGAACTAAATTCGGTTCAGCTCCAAGTTGTAAAATTTTGGATACATAGCGAAGTCTTATCACAGTTCAACGTCCATTCTGTGTTATATAATTTTTAAACTGCCTTCTGGTAAAGATAGTTTGACCGCCATCATTCGTCGTCCGTCATTCATGGTTGATTACGTGGATAAACTAGATGAATGCAGAACTGCAAAATGGTTAAAAGTCTTTAAGAAGCTTTTAATTTTTTTATTCGGGTTAATCTCAATCGATTTCTCCTAAACAATACGTAAGTATAGTATAAACCACAATATCATTGTCAAAGTGCCTTGACTCACTTGCCTTAAAGCACCCATGAAAGGTCACATTAACCTATTGTCATCATCACAGTGCTCGGTTTTTGTTTCATAATTTCTCCCTAAATAAGCAAGTTTCCTTATAGTCTAATGAGTCGTTTTTCATCTATAACATATTCTAAATATAACAACCCATACTCTGCCGATGCTTCTCTGTCAATTCAATGAAACTAATTTTTTTTAGTTTTAACAATATTTTTATTTACATAATGGTATTAACATAATCTCGAAAGAAAGTAGGTAGCACTGTTACTTTCGTTCGCAACCAGTCAAATGTTTCTGTTACTGTGACAAGCGGAGCGAGTGTAAATCGCTATAAGCGAGGCGTACTAACTTGGGTAGGTTCCATCCACCCCGATCATCCCGCCCCGGTATCGGGGTTGTTGCAAAAAATTGTGTCATCGACCCCATTGTTAACCGAGG
This sequence comes from Parascotia fuliginaria, assembly GCA_963082885.1. Lineage (NCBI taxonomy): Eukaryota > Metazoa > Arthropoda > Insecta > Lepidoptera > Erebidae > Parascotia > Parascotia fuliginaria. The sequence goes on along the minus strand of OY720180.1, from coordinate 1,076,249 downwards.
TGGATAGAACAGATTAAGAATCATCTACCCCGATCTGTATTCTATGGTAAAAATCACACCGGGGTAGATGATACTTTACTTTACTTTACAAAATTCGCTGCGTAGGTTCGACCATGTTTTATTACAATCAAAAGTCGTATAAAATCGCAAATCGCTTCGCTAAGTACTATATGAGCATTCATTAGAAGTACGAATGAAAGGTCAAGGTGAAACAACTGGTTCAGTAGATCAACGTTGTGAGTTTGTTTATGTTATCTTCTAATGCGTGATAATATCTTTTTAATGATATGGATATAGTTTTGACAAAGTTGAATGTTTTAAGAGATGGGATAGAAAGTTTATCGCTAATATTTGCAGATATATTTTAATCCTTTATGCATGATCTTTACTTTTCTTTAAAAAATATTTGTAAACTAGCTTTCCACGGCGCGGTTTCACTCGCGTCTTTGCTTACTGATCTGCTCCCGTCGCCAGTAGCGTGATGTTACATAGTCTATAACCTTCTTCGAGAAATGGGCTATCATACGCAAATAGAATTTTGAAATCCGACTGGAACTTCCAGAGATTAGCGCGTTTAAACAAACAAACAAAGTATTCCGCTTTATGTAATAGTATAGATTATTTTGTAATTTAAGTATTAATTTAAGTACTACCTTTTCGTAGTGCGGTTTCAGCCGAGTTAACTTACATCTTTGGTTACTGCTCGGCTCCCGTCATCAGTAGCGTGTTGCAAACAGAAAATTATTCAAAACCGACTGATAGTACTAGATAATAGCGCGTACAAACAAACAAACACACTTTTCCGCTTATATATTAGTATAGATAGAGTTTTGCTTGCCTTACTTTGCTTACTATATACTTGAAATATTTTATGTAACGAAAGTTCGTATTTTTCGGGTACACCAAACGAAACACTGTCTTGACAACAACAACCTGACGATGTAGAAACGAGTCTTACGGAAATTAAGTAGGTAAAACTTGTTTAAAGGTTTTAAATTCTATGGTGCGTATAAAATTAGTGACATTTAAACAACTTCCTATATTGTTGGTTCCGCAAGACTTACCCCCAGTTTCTGAAAGGCTGATCAACGAAAAATTAACTAATCAACTGTTAAATCTCATGTGAAGAACCTAAACACATGCTAAAAGCATGGATAATTAGTTTGATTCGATCTAATTAGTTATTAATTAGATGAAATTTAACTAATTATTCATGTTTTTAGCAACCCAAATGGTACTTTACATGAGATTTAACAGTTGATTAGTTAATTTTTCATTGATCAGCCTTCCAGAAACTGGGGGGTAATGTGTGATACTTCTGGCACTTCTCACGCATGTGGACACAGGCGACATAAGAACTCCTCAGATTCGTAATATCGTTGTCTAATGAAATTTAGTTTTAAGTTTCTATAATGTTCTACTTATTAAATTGAATTCAGACTATATTGTTGTTATAGGTACATGCCGTGAAAACCATTTGGTATGTTTTTAATAAATGTTTGGTGGTAAACAAGCAAGCACCTTTAATAGTAAATGGTAACCGTAACTTTGTGGCTATGTTTCTAAGCATTTCAATAACAATGCTTACAAAAAACAACCACACCGGACCATATAGGGACAAGAAGATGAAGATTAAGGAAGGAAAAGGAAAAGGAAAAGAACTGAGAGGGTAATTGGGCTGCCTCTCATTGAGATAGTGCCAAACTAAATTTTACTAATTTTATGCAAAAGTTTGTGTGTGTGTGTATGTATGTATGTGTCTGTTACCACTCAGCGTCTAAACAGCTAAACCGATTTCGATGAAAATTGGTATAGATAGATTTGATGGCGGAAAAATCGGTCTTGTTCCCGAGGGATATAAAAGATATTTTACGCGCAGGCAAACCCGTGGGGCGCAGCTAGTTGTAATATAACGTCATGTAAAGCTGCATTTTGTATTAGTTGCTGAAAGGTTTCAGGCACATTGTGCAGTAGAAGTTATAAGTAGGTACAGTCGACACTCGCATAGTTAAAAACCACTTCGTTTAAAATCGTGCGATCTGTCTATAACTATTTTAAGCTAGAATTAAAGGTCAAGGTGATACAACTAGTTCAATGAATCAACTAAGCCTAATAAACTAATGCCGACAAGAAAAAAAAATATTATTATCAAAACGTTTTTTTTTTAGTTATAAATACACAAAATACAAATTTAAATTAAACGGTACGACGACCTGTTATAATGTGTGCAAGATCACGAGGCGATCGAGGTGGCTCTGAACTTGTTAAACTAACTGTTCGAATTACCTATAGGCATACACCCATAACGCATACAGTACCGCTTTCGGAAACGATGAACACATATTTCATTTCTAGTAAATAAAGTAGGTACGCAATTACGTTTCACAGTAGGTATTTTGTGTGCACAAAGTCAAAGTCGAATTCAAAGACATTTTATTTATTTGGGTTAATTGAATTAATACATACGTTAAAATTACAAAATATCAGCCAATTAACCCACAGCCAGTTCGCTGACTTAGGGGTCATGAGAAGAACTGGCAAGGAGCTGAGGCCACTCTTTTTAATCGCCAGGTTATTCAATTTTTTTTGTAAGTTACAATTTCAAGTAGCATGCAACGTGACGCAGGCAATACACTTAATTTTATCGGTATAAAAATAACAATAACACTTCGTTATTTTTAGTATAACTATTAAAGGTCAAAGGCCAGGTCTTGTATACGGCACACGAAGCCATTTCTCATCGAAGACTTCCCGATCAAATACCTACTATTTAAGACCTCAACCATTGTTATAACAAGTCTAGTCATCAAAACCATTTTATTTTCGATATAAACTATATTTTAATTCATTTAAAACATGACAAAACGAGTAAACATCATTTCGCATTACAAAAGCAAGGGTTTCACCGTACTATATAGGTTCTTTAACCTTATACTTATCTCTAACTAAAAACTTTGGAACATTTCTATTGCAAACACAAACTGTAGGCGGTTTAAGTAGGCACTTGTTACACTCTTGACCTTTGTCAGTGACATCTTGCGTAGGCTTATGTGGGTTGGTATTAGTCCTTCAGAAGCGCCTATCGCGCACAGAGGATCGAATGATTAAAATAAGAGGTACCGCGTCATTTTTGCCGACATTTTTCGAAGTGCTATAAATATCAAGGTAGTGTTTTTTAATAAGTAGATCATTTCTTTAATCGTGTTTTAACACCAGTTTATCGACAATAAGAAATATGTTAGATTATTTTTGAAAGGAATCTAGACGATCGTAAATTTAATTTAAAAATAATATGCTAATGAAAACCTCAGGAATACTATTGATCTCAAAGTGAATAATAATGCATTCAAATTATGCGTGACTGACGCTCCCGAATGAGTTGTCAATCAATTTGCCTACGGCCAATTCGCTGTCAAATATCTGTCAAGTTGGCGTCTATATCGTGCAATTCAATCTTTGTTTAAAAACTTTAAATAATCACCAATTAGTGTTAAATTTAAATAGACAATGATCATTTTATTTAGTATTAAAATTATGTTCAAGATATCTGTTGCTGTTTTTCCTCTTCATATCAAAACTTTGGAATAATTCCATTTTATCTACCTGAAAATTCAAAGAAAATACATAAAATGTTGTAGTTTTGTAATGTTACAATACGTAATAATTATCTCAAATCATCGGTTCAACTTGTTAGAGCGTAGGCAAGCCACCCCAGAAGTTCTTCCGTTTTGCAGTCGCCACTTTTCTGCTCGATGACCTGATAAAGTTTGGCGGAAAACCGATAGATATACATTTAAAGAAAGTCATGACCAGCACCTTTGGCTGATAATAATGCTACTTCTTTTTTTTTCAGAATAACCGCTGTTGATATTGCGAGCAAATTAGTTACATCTATCCATAATCGTTTTTCAGAAAAGAAACCCTAAATTCCTTTACAAGTATTACAACATTTAACCTAACACTAGCTACTAATTAACCAGACATATACTACAACGGTGTACTTATGCCTTTTCCACTGAGGTTGCACTGGAGGTTTCATTGATGTGAAGTAGTCGCTTCTCGCCGACTCAAGTGACATTACGCGTAGAGGTCAAGGTGAGACGACTGGTTCACTCGACCGTTGTGCTACTTTGCTCATTGAAGAGTGCTGCCAGTGAAAGTTACCAACGTTTGCTACTTTGCTGGCAAAAATAACAGTGAATCTCTTTAGATTGTAAACAAATGAAGTTTGTATACGTTATGTAAGATCCTTAATTTTCCCACGCAAAATTTTGCATGGTTATTTTAAATTTATCTTACGCTAATATGGATATTTTTAATTTTATCTCAATCAGCTAAACGCAATCCACTGCTGGACATAGCACTTCTTCAGCCTTCCATTTCTACACCTGCAACCTTTTTCAGGTCGTGTTTCACTATGATAGAAACATTTACCACAGTTCACATGTTGCCTTTACCTTTTTGTAGCAATATGCAAATTGAGGCAGCCTGTAAAGAACACCTTTTACTTTATATTTTTCTTCACAACATAGCAAGCTGTAATTACTTACCAGTTATGTTGCCTGCATCACTTTGCATGCTACTTGAAATTGTAACTTTAAAAAAAAAAAATTAACGATTAAATAGAGTGGCCTGAGCTTTTTGTCAGTTCTTCTCATGGCCCTACCCTACGTTAGCAAACTGGCTGTAAGTTAATTGGCTAACATTTTGTAATTTTGCAATTCAATTAACCGAATCTAATCAATTCAAATTCAATTCAATTAACCTAAATGAATAAATATATTTGATTTTGACTTAACTGAAATAAATTGTGTATTGTACTGAAATCAGTAATGTTTATCAATCGTAAAGTGATTACTAGTTATATTTTAATTAGTAGCTTTATCGCTGTCAGTACCTCATCAGTTGTGTCCATTACATTTTGCATGGAGTTCACACTAGCTGTGTGTATTACAGCGTGTGTCCATATTTAGAAGTATTTAACAAAACTAGTAATGTGCCATTAAATTTTTTGTTTGTTTTGGAGTGATCCACCTACGGTTTACGTACAAGGCCCTAACATTATGTTTTGCAATTCATATATTATGCCTACACACACTTGTTTGTTAACCGAGCGATATCAAAATTATTATTTGTACAGCTTAGAACAGCTTCTCTAAAATTCGTAATCATCATGCTTGTAAAGCGTGTTGGTATTAGCAGTTAGGTGATATACTTATCCAAGTAACGCTACTGACCATTACCTTATAATCTCTGATATTTGAGAAGACATGGGGTGATGAGTCCGCACCATGACCAAAGTATCGATATTACTGCATTACTAAATGATGCCAACAAAGCAATTAGAATGGTGTTCACAACTTCTGGATTCCACTGACTGCTTAACATCAGGCAGAGTATATTCACTTTGCTAAGCTAATAAAAAAAATGACTCCATCTCTGAATCTTTAAGTACAACTCTTAAACAATTTAAAATCACGCGATTTGTACACATAACTTTATTGCTATCGGGTCTACTCGTGTTAGAAATTATAGTAAGGTGCCATACCTATTTACCATAGTCGATGAATTTCGACCGAAACTTCGGGTAAATAGGTGTAACACCTTATAATAATTTCTAACACGAGTAGAACCGTTAAACAATAAAGTTATAAGTACAATTCTGTCTTGAACTAGTAATCTACATGCAACTTATTTATTTATATGAATAACCATCGAAATAAAAGTATAATGTTAGCCAGGTTACGGTCTTCAAGCGCTATGCCTCCATGCACCATTAAAGTCGTCACTTAAAAATATCGTTGTCTATATTAGGACTGCTCTAACTATGAAATGCGTAGCTTCGTATATGTCAGGGTGACTGCAATAGACCCCTTGTAACAGTAGCGTGAGAACTGTCTATACATTTATCATCTAGTTTGCGACACTATGTGCACAATGAAATAATTACTTAAGTACGAAAGGTTACCAAAGTAACTGATGTAAGGGCTACGATGATAGCTGTTAAAATGATGAATCTTTATGTAATAGCTTGTAAACACGATCTACATAAATTATAATAGGTCTCGCCAATTTTTAGTTTGAATTTGCATCGTGCATGTTTGCACAGGTATTAAAAATAAATGTATTCAATTAGGTCTTTTCATTTATAAACATTTTATAGACATACCTTTGTGATTATAATTATGTAAAGATAAATGATTTTAAGGCGCGCGCTGTTGCCTAAGGTTGACTGGTATAGTAAATGCGCCTTGCGTAATTCGTTTGTAGGAAGTTTTCATAAATAAATAAAATAGTTATTATAGCTATGGTAGAATCTGAGTTAAATAAAAATAAAATAATTATTTTTCTAATTGATATAATTACTATGGAATGTTAACAAAAGATTAAATAATAAAAAAAAGAAGTTACAAATTTGGAAACCGTTTATAATACTGGGGAATCACAAATGAACAATTATTTCTATTTCCAAACCAAAAAAACACATCAACAAGAATTCAAAAAAATATAAACAATTACAATAAACCAGGAACTAAATAATAATGTTTAAAAATATCGAAACTGTAGAAACTGTTAGATAATTACTTAGGTGCGCTAGCTAAATATCGAAAATTGTATTAATTTAGAAGCAGTATGTTATTTGGTTATTAAACGAGTTTTTAATAGCACTTGTCAACCTTGTTTTTCTGGACTCAGGCTAAAAAATATATTATGATCAATCTGGTTTTTCTAATAAGAAAATCTGTTTATTCATAAAACTTATATTATTAAATAGTAGATAAAAATATTTTGTGAATACAGACAGACAAGATGCAAGCTGCCTACCGTTATTTCATGCTCTTATTAAGCCTCGATTTAAGAAGAAAATTTCATAGCGTTCGGGAAACACCGCAATTGGTAGTTTGTTCCAGAGCCTACACGTTACCTATGTGTCTATGAACCTATATAGATACGTGGAAAATGAACCGTGTTGAGTAATGGGTTGACCATCATTATTTATTTGACATTTTATCTATTTAGTAGCTGTCCGCGGCGCCGTTTCACCTACGTCTTTACTTACTGCTCTACTCACGTCGCCAGTAGCGTGATGTTACATAGCCTATACCCTTCCTCGAGAAATGGGCTATCATACGCAAAACGAATTTTTCAAAACCGACTGGTAGTTAAAGTGATTAGGGCGTTCAAACAAATAGGGTATATATAATAGTATAAATTACTCCTGATACGGGAAATTAAATAACTAAATATTCTGGTACAAAAATATAATAATAAATTCATTGATTCATTAATTACGTCAATTTAACGTCTCGTATCTTGTCAAAACTTGTTTAATTGATGGACTCAATATGTCAGAAAGTAATTTATGTGCATACTAACTAATTCACACGCAGCTTCACCCTTTTATAATTCATTTATACCACGTTAGATCCAGATCATCCTTTGTGATCTCGGTGGTTCAGTACTGAGTACGAACTGTTATGCAAAATTTCTAATCATATACTTTTTTTTTTAGGCAACTCTTCTTTCACGAAATTATGGACATACCTCGCCTCGCGTGTGCTTTATAGCTTTTTTTCAAATAAAGTTTCTTAGAAAATAATAAGACTATAAATTTAAGCAATCAACAGAAATACACTTTATTTCTACTTACATTAATTATCTTATAATTAGTCACTTAATTTGCTAGCAAAGCAATTAAAAATAGATCGTACCTTAGATAAATTAAACTATTAATTTAGGGACAAATAAAGAATCTAATAAAATAATAATTATCTAATTTTGATCCTGGGTCTTTTAAGCGGGGCGTGAAAAAGCATCTCACTAAGCCGCCATAGTGGAGGCCACCATACCAGTAGTTTGGCTTTTGGAATGGTGTCCGCCACTTCTGGATTCCACTGACTGCTTACCATCAGGCAGAGTGGAGTCACTTTGGCAGACTAATATTAAAAAAAAAAAAAGAATGCTAATTAGATACATAACCGCCAGCCATTTTAAATTAACAACGTGACATTATTATTAATACTATCATGAAATTATTTTAGATAGGTATGCTGATATCATAGCTTTACGCTATTCTAGAAGGGGAGGACAGGCACATATGCTTGTTTGTCACCTTAGTCGTATAAAAAAAAACAAAAAAACATGTAGTAAAACAATATAATAGTAACGAAAGCAGAATTCTATAGAAACTGTGAATATTTACAAATATACTTTACTATTAAAATAATGTAATCATTAATAAAAAAAAAAAAAAAAAAATGGGCGTAAACGAATACATTTTGTTACATATAAAACCTGTACCTGCAAGTAACTAGGCCTTTGTCAAAGATAATTTTTTTGTTTAAAAAAAATTTAACGTTTTTTAGAGAGCCAGCACCAAATGATTAAATACTTTTGGAGTTGCAAGTGTCCACGATGCTGCAGAAACTGCTTACTGTCAGCCAAATACTTGTTTGACATAGTGATTTCTTCTTCTTCTTCTCCCTTTATTATGGCAACTGAGCCGACGATTGTGTCAGCTATTTCTGCCAGCGTCAAGTGTAAAATAATATACTAGTTGATGATTTTAATGGTATATTACAATGATAAAAAATAGAAAAAATGTGGATGAAATTAAATGACAACCATCTTCTGTGAAAACAAAAGATGGCTTCGACATAGTGATTTAAACAAGAAAAACGCTTAAAAAGTTGACACCAGCCGTCTTTCATTAGCATATTATTATTAAAGTGATGGTAATATTTTACATAAATATATACAAAATCAATAGACGTTATAAAATAGACATATTTATGTTCATAAAGTATTCATTTTACGTGATCTTTGTATAAACCAGCCATCTGTTTAAAAAATCGTTAGGTACTTTAAAAATAAAACAAAATCATCAACATCACCAATGTCATAAATATTATGATTTTGACACTAAGTTACCGGTTTATTGAAAGTTATATTATAATTAATTATTAAACAAGAAAATATTTTTTTTTTACTAATATATAAAAACACCAAAATATTTATAGCATTTTACATAGCACAGACAGAGAGGGAGAGTATTTTTCTTTGTTCTGGGGCACTAAACATTATATTACGAGTATCAAGTTTGGCAAAAAATTAACATATATGTATAATCAATTTAAGTTTACTTTTACATCTTAACATTCAATTTTATTATACTAAATTTTATAATATTTTAATTAAATTATTTTAGACACTGGTGTCAACTTTGTTGATTTATTAGTACCTATATCTTGTTTTATTGTAAAACCTTTCAGCCTCGCTTTTTAATCGCCACCTGCTTTGTGTCAAGGGGTCAATTTGAACGAAAATAAATTCTCTCAATACCTACGTATGAATATTGATTTATAAAACTGCCTTCTCTATATGAAAAGAGGTCTTTGCTCTGCATTGGGACAGTATCAAGCTGATCTTAAAGTGTCGAATTGCATCACTTCCCTTAATATTTTTTTGTGATACTTCGGGCTATGTGGTCTTATCACGAATTTGATCACAACATACATACATAGCTTTACGCCTTTTATCCCCGAAGAGGAAGGCAGAGTAGTTTAACCACCCACGTTTCGCCATTTGATTTTGGATCCCATATAACAGGGGGGAGTCTGTTGCCATATATCGGCTACAATTCCAGACTCCAGGCTAAAAACCCATATCACTTTACCCGACCCGGGGATCGAACCCGAGACCTCTGCGAAGTAATCCGTACACTGTACCACCGAACCACAGAGGTAGTCACAACTCACGACATTCCCCAGATGCCGCCTTTTATGCAGTCGTTTATTCAATTGCCGATGCCATTTTTGATTCACCGCAAGCATTTTATCATGATAAAAATAATGTCACACTTATACTCGTATATAGTATTATTTATCAAGGGTCTCTTCAACCTTGGTGTTGCGAAAATATCACATTTATCGATGGCAATAAATCTCTTTGGTCATGTAGTTTATAGTTACAAATAAAGCTACGGTAATTATATAGTTAAGTAAAGTTGCGTCAATGTAGATAAGATGTTGATAACATTTTGAAGAATAATTATTAAAGATTAAAAATAATTAAATGTTGTGTAAAAATAATCAATGTAAAACTCAACAACACTAAACTTACGAAAACAAAGGAATTATAATTTAGAAATCGTTAAGTGAATATTTCCTTCTAATTTTGAACCTGGGTCTTTTAAGCTGTGTGTGAAAAAGTTTCTAATAAAACTTCTACAATCCACAGTAAAAGCCACCATTTTATGTCCAGGCGTCCACCGCTCCTGAACTATTTTTTTATATTAAGTAATATTATTTATTTTGCAACAATAACAGAGACTGGTTTAATTGTTAATCTATACTATTATATAAAACGGAAGAGTTTGTTTGTTTATTTGAACGGCTAATCTCTCGCTATGTAAGATCACGCTACTGGCGACGGGAGCGAAGCAGTAAGCAAAGACGCTAGTGAAACCGCGCCGCGGGAGGTTAGTTATTTGATATACCCACTTATTCTTCAATATGTAGTATTGAGAACCATTTTTCTAAAAACAATATAACTACGTGTCAAAAAGAAGCTAATCAAAATATTCATACAAAATAAAAATAAATTAAAGGAATTTATCGTTTCAAAAACACAACTTATAATCAATACCAACATATAACATAGTTCCGCGATGTAATTAACAAATCACATAAAACTACTAAAATAGAAACAGGTCTAAATTTAAATGCAAAATGAACTATTTAATAGTCCTTCAACCTTCCTAAACGAGAAGATGTCACAGATTGCCTAACTCAACAGACAAACAACGAGCTTGGAACTTTTCCTTTCAATTTATTAACAAATAATTTGCTAACCATGTGACAAATTGGAGCAACGAATACAAAATGACGTATAGTTAATAATCTATACCTATTATAAAAGGCTTTGTCTTGACTGACTGACTGACTGACAGACAACGCACAGCCTAAACCGCTGGTCATGTAGCGACTTGAAATTTGAAGAGTGTGTTTGTCTTAATGTCTAAAGGTGTACTCAGAAAGGGTTTTTTAAAACTCAACCCCTAAGTGTGTGAAAAGGGAAGAAACGATTGTATGAAACTTCTTCATTTTTTAACTTAGTTTTGCAATTTTGTTTTGGAATACTTCTTTCACAATAAAAAATATTCTTATTTTTTTTAACAGGGGTGGATTTAAGGGGTGGTGAAGAGTTTGTTTGTTTGAACGCGCTAATCTCTGGAACACCAGTTTTTTTTTAGTATGATAGCCCAGTTTCTGAGGAAGGTTATATGCTGGCGACGTAAGCAGTAGTATGCAAAGACGCGGGTGAAACCGCAGTCGGGGAGAAGTCGCAGATATATATAGTAAAAGCTCTTTATATTTTGTATTAAATTTTATCCATAACATTTTCAATCAATGAAATTTTGACAGTTTCACTAAATAAACAAAAGAAGATGGAGCGAACATATCTATAAAAATAATCATACCCGTACATGCACTACGTTGTGTTCACTGATCAGTAAAGGATTTGCGGGTTAAGCAACATAGGGTGCGGCTGGCCCATGGATGGGTAACCGCAAAGTTTGATCTGAGCCTCGCCGTGCTTCGAAGTGCTGAGGGTGCGTTAAAACGTTAAAAGTTGGTTTCAGTTGTTACCATGTTGATAAAAGTCGTTACGTCAAGTCGGATGCCTGTCTAATAAATTATGGACGACCAGAGGCCCTAGACAAGTGCCAAAGAGATTTCTATTCTATTCATAGAATAGTTACAAAATGTATGAGATTGACATAAGCGTTGGCGTTAGCTTATGTCAATCCAATACATTTTTTAATCTATTCTATGAATAGAATAGAAATCTTTCACACTTGTCTAGGGCATCAGGGGGTCTACCACCAACTCAGTATTATTTTAATCTTAATTTGTGTTTTGCCTTTTTATTTTATACCATTACAAACGAAAGTAAGGTTATAATAATATTGCTATAAGAGGTTGTGGTACCCTGAAGAAATCCTGACACTAGGGCTATTATACCCTTATATATTATCGTAAGTCTACCGACAGCTTATTAAGCCAGGCATACACTAGAGGACAAGTGTGCTGCGACACGTGTCACCAGCAAACGTCGGATGTGTGGTGCTATACCGCGACGCCGATGTTTCCAAACTAAGTGTACGGTAGTAGATCCACGCTGATTTTAGCATGAATGGGCCGGATCGTCCGGGGAAGTACTACCCTCTTATAGAAGATCGACTTAAGAGTAGTAGTATCCGTACTACTGCGTTTCGTTCGGTGAGTGAGAGCGCCTCATGCCCAATTTCCCCTCTTTCCTTTTTCCTCACCTCCCTCATTCCCTTCCCCTAACCCCATTCCCAGCCGCCATAGTTGAGGCCACCATACCAGCAGTTTAAGACGATGGCTTTTGGTATGGTGGCCACCACTTCTGGATTCCACTGACTGCTTATCATCAGGCGGGGTGGAGTCACTTTGGTAGGCTAAAATATAAAAAAGAAAAAAAAAAGAAAGTTTGACATTATGTCGCTGACACACTAAGTAACCGCAACAGTGTACTTTGCAGAATATATACAATACAATATATATAATAGTAAAATGCTTACATAAGAGAATGCAATGATCGCAATAGAATTGCTAAATTTGGCAATATTGGAAGATACGCAAACATTTGTAATATATATTTAGACAGGTACAAAAACTATAAAATGCTAAATTTTGATCGATTGGTTTTCAAATTAAATTTATTATGTTTAGACCGATAATAATAATTTATTTATTTCACATAAAATGGTACAAAGTATAGATAATATATTATAATTTCGATACATTCCTGAGGCCCTAGACAAGTAGCATAGATTTCTATTCTATCCATAGAATAGATTAAAAATGTATGGATTGACATAAGCTAACGCCAACGCTTATGTTAATCCCATACATTTTTTTATCTTTTCTATGAATAGAATATAAATCTATGCCACTTGTATAAGGTCTCTGATATTATTATATGTTTCTTACATTCTTAATACTTAAAAAAAAAACACAACAAAAAGTAGTGAATAAATAAATGATTGATTGATTGATTAAATTTATATGTATGTTAATATTCTGCTGCTTACTTACATAGGTGTAAAATTATGTACTTATATAGCGATTTACGACCGATCAAGGTGGCGAAGCCTGCGGAAGGCTTATATTCAGCAGAGCGGACGTCTTTCGGCTGCATTATTATGTTTTACATGATTGCGTCGCGCGTTGAAGTCTTTTATAGGCGCGTGTTAAAAGAGTTCAACGCTGTACTGGAATCGACATTTGGCGATAGCTTATGTCAATCCCATACATTGATTATTCTTTGAAATCCGCTTTGGTGTAAACAGTAGTAATACCGCAACTACTCGGCTTTCTCTATCGCAGGCGGTAGCGAATATCGCTCAGCTTTGAATAGACCTTTATTTTGCCTGATGATAAGCAGTCAGTGGAATTCACCATTCCAAAAGCCATCGTCGGAAACTGCAGATATCGTCGTTGCGCCTGCAAAAGCCGCTATGTAATTTTTTACTTATTTTGGTTTTTGATGCCATTTTGATCCTTATTCAAACGGGAATAAGAATGAAAATGGCATCAAAAACCAAAATTCCTAAAAAATCACATAGCGACTTTTGCAGGCGCAACGACGATATGGTGGCCTCCACTATAGCTGAGTTGTCCTTTTCATCTCTTTTAAGCGTTTCTGTGCTTAATTTATTGCCATCAAATTATTTTCAAGTTTACATTAAATATTTTTATATTATGATCCGGAGGCCCAATTTCCCTCCTTCCTCTTCCCTCACCTCCCTCATTCCCTTCCCGTAACCTCATTCCCAGCCGCCATAGTGGAGGCCACCATACCAGCAGTTTAAGACGATGGCTTCTGGTATAGTGGCCGCCACTTCTGGATTCCATTGACTGCTTACCATCAGGTGGAGTCACTTTAGTAGGATATAAAAAAAATAAATAAAAAAAATGATTGAATCAACGTGAACATTGGTAATTTTTCGCATCACCTACGTTTAAATATAAAACGGTCCCACCATTTAAGGGCAAGTCAGAACACGTTATGATATTATTGGTTATGTAAGCCCTTGCTTTATTTGGTAGCCGACAGCCGACGCGGCGGGCTGAGGTCATGTCACACGGGACTAAGGTTATGAGGTCACGTGTCACTTAGGTATTAATACTTTTGTATTCCTATTGACATTAGCGGTACTGCTACAACAGCAAGCTGTCCATTCGATGTCAAAAGATATTTTGAGAAACATCTAAAAGAAATATATCCCGATTTAACGGAAGAAATGTTGAATGAAGAGCCTTGTTTATTATTGTTTTATAGCAAAGCCTTACGCTGCCTAAACTTATGAACTAAAAGCCTTCTTTCTTTTATTTATTTATTTATTTATTAAAAACTTCATATACACAGTATATTGGCGGACTTAATGCCTGAGGCATTCTCTACCAGTCAAACCATTACGGGTGATGCAGAGAACAACAAAATAGGTGTATCTGAAGACAGTATGAAGAGATTATCACAAGGAGTTAGAATACTAAATAAACATACATACAATCATACATACACATACATAGCCTTACGTTCAAAAATATACCTACATAAATAAAAAATATAAATATACACATATACATAAACTTAATAATATATATTTGATCTGAATCATTGTGATGAGTCTGCTTTTTTATTTAAAAGAAGTTCACGCACCTTCACCTTAAATGTAAAACGGTTAGTGGGTATCCTGATTTCAAGAGGGAGCGCATTCCACAGCCGGATAGATAGGACAGGAAAGGAAGAGTCTACGAAATTAGAACAGTGGGATGGACATTGTAGAAGTAAATTATTAGAAGAACGAAGGTTTTTATGATGGTTACTGCATAAATACTGAAAGGAGTCCATTAGGTAAGAGGGAGGAGTGGTAGAAGTTATAAAAGAATAGAGAGTAGTGAGAGTACGCATGCTACGGCGTTGACGAATAGGTAACCAATTTAGTTGCGAGCGATATGTAGACACGTGGTCATACTTACGAAGATTGAAAATGAATCGAATGCAGTTATTGAGAAGACGGTCATATTTGTTGAGAAGATCTGCATTCAGGTCTAAATAGCACAAGTGTCACCTTAATCTTGGATGGCAGGAAGTTCTTCAGGCGATAAAGAGCGCGTAGGGTAGCAGTGACCCTTTGACTAACGTATGTTACTTGAGCCTGCCAGTTTAGAGCAGAGTCAATGTACAGACCAAGGTCTTTGACTGTAGCACTCAGCTCTATAGGGCAACCACCAAAAGCTATTGTTGGAAGCGTCATAGTATCCACTTTACGTAGCATAATGACCTGGCACTTACTGGGATTTACCATCAAACCGAATCTACCTGACCAGCTCTTGATATAGTCCAGATCATTATTCACTTTATTAATTGCCGTATGTAAACGGTCTACCCTTTCGTGTGAATAAAGTTGCAAGTCATCGGCATACAGATGATACGAACACTGAAGATTTTGGGTTATAAGATTAATAAAAAATTATAAAAAAGCATTTGATTACTAAAATTCTCAACACATTAGGTAAAAAGTGAGCGTCTTACCTGACATCCTGTGTCAACATCGGCGTAGTAACCGGACGGTTTGCTACTACATGTGAACCTCGTCGGTGGGAACTTGCTCTTTTGACCACTCTGCAACAAAACGAACCATTAAACGTAAAGTAGCGTTATTTGCTTAATGTGCTACAGTAGTAATAGCGCAGAATAAATAATAGTACATGTAATAGGTAAGTAGATTGTGTTCGATCTATATGACTAATTATATGGCCTGTTAGCCTTACATACATATAACCATGGAGTAAATAATGTGCTCATGGAACAATTTCTGTTAGAAATAAAAATCGCTTGAAAAGGATTGACCTAAGTAAAGTAACCGATGTAATAGTTGGTTTTCAAACGCGTCTTCATCGAAGTGACTTGACACCATGTTTGTAACTATAAAGATCTACCCGAACGTCGGCAGTTAAAGCGCTAACGAGCCTCACGCAGTGTTTTATTCGTCTGTGCCTATAACATATGCATTGTTATAATTAGTATTTTGTTTATGGCCAATACGTACGGTGGCTTAAACTTCTAATATTAATACCACTGTAGCTCTCTAGATAGATAGATAGATAGAATATTCTTTATTATACACTATTTAAAAGTTTACACAACATTGGACGATACAAAAACACAGTTATAATATGTAAGTTGTACAATGGGCGGTCTTATCGCTAAGAGCGATCTCTTCCAGACAACCTTTGGATGGATTTCGGGGTTGAATACTGTAGATAGTGGTGTAGATATGGTAAGTTACATAACACTTGTACATAGAGATAATTTCTATACTTATAGTGTAATAAACAATGCATACATATATATAAATATAATATATATATATATATATATATATATATATATATATATATATAAATTATAATATATATATATATATATATATTATAATATATATAAATATAATATAATACATAATTATATAAATACATACACACATATATATATATATATATATATATATATATATATATATATATATTACATAAATAAATGAATAAGAAAGATTTATTTTATAGTTGCGTCAAATAAAGCTTTTTAATCATATTTTAAAAATGTTCAATGATTGAGTCTCACTTCGAGCGGCAATGCATTCCACAAACGAATAGCCACGACAGTAAATGAATGATCAAAAAATACCGTAGAATGCATTGGCATATTTAACTTTAGATTCTCTGATGATCGTAAGTTTTTCTTATGTGTGTCACAGAGGAACTCAAAACGTTCTTTAAGATAGGAAGGTGTCAAAGGGTTAAACAATATATTGTATAATAGTGAAAGGATATAGTCATAAATTGATAAAATATAGACCGTAGTATAGTGTGATGTTGTAAAATAGCTTTTTAAAGTTTTACAGGTTTTTTAGAGCCACTGGAGCAAAAGTCTGCTAATAATTTATTTCTTAAACTATTATTATTTTACAACTCTTTATTCTGAAGTGCAGGAACATCTTGCTGTTGCATCGCAATGAAATAACTTCAATATTCAATCAAATTAAGTCAAAACTTCATAAAAATTTACAAGAATTGCTTGCAGTTACAAGGGAATGATGATGGCGGTTTAATGATCATTGGTGACATTCTCATATCGTTTGTGGACAGATTTCCAAGTTAAAATTTAGACCTGTTTGTGTGTGTGCCAAATAGATTGTGTAAGAAAAGTTTTAGTAAATATTTTTTCTATAATATTTATTTTATTCTTTTTTTTATTTATTAGCAAAACAAACATTTCATAAAAACAGAAATATATTTACATCTAAAATATCAAACAAGTGAAAAAGAAATTTATAAAAACTTATGTTTGGAGCATAGCACTGTATGGGTGTGAAACGTGGACAATGACACAAAGAGAAAGGGATATGTTGGAGGCATTTGAGATGTGGTGCTAGAGGAGGATGGAGAAAATAAGTTGGACAGAGAGGATCACAAACGAAGATGTGTTGAGAAGAGTGAAAGAAAAGCGGACCTTGCTCAGGACAATAGAAAGTAGAAGAGGAAAGATGATTGGCCACATTATACGACATGACAGCTTTATAAGAAACATCATAGAAGGGAAAATAGAAGGAAAGCGAGGTAGGGGAAGACCACGGATAAACTATATGAGTCAAATAAAGAAAAGTGCTGGTGCCATGTCGTATAAGGAGGTTAAAGAGATGGCTCTGGACAGGGAGAAGTGGCAGGAACTCTTTGTCAGCGCATGTGTTCCCATCTAATTTTGATCCTGGGTCTTTTAAGCGGGGCGTGAAAAAGCATCTCACTAAGCCGCCATAGTGGAGGCCACCATACCAGTAGTTTGGCTTTTGGAATGGTGTCCGCCACTTCTGGATTCCACTTACTGCTTACCATCAGGCAGAGTGGAGTCACTTTGGTAGGCTAATATAAAAAAAAAAAAAAAAAAAAAAGGAATTGCATCAGTTCCACCGACAAGAGTATAACTCTTAAATTATGGATGGATGGATTTATTTTATTGAAACCGCGCCTCGGAAAGCTTGTAATGTTTTCAGAGCTTCAAGATTACTGCGCTTTATATTACCGCGTCCAAATATTTATGAAGGTATACACTTTAGATGTCAATTGCAACACAATGCATTTTTAAGATACTTGCTTAGTTTGGGACCAAAGGGAAACTATTTAAATTGTTATGTAATTTATATATTTTTTTAAATTGATTGAAAAACTTAAACAGCAAGGAAAAATATAGAAATTAAATCAATTTGTACATTCTCGTGCTTATGATATATCAAATTATATCACTGTTTGAAATCAAGTTGAGGCATGATTCATGAAACGATCAAATGCATTAGTTACACAAATAATTGAATACGTACTCTCAATTCAACAGATTACATTATGACAAGTAAACACGAGTCTGTGAATGTGTTTGCGCTCTAATGATGCGTTATTGGGTTATCATTATATACTTTGCACTTCAAATTACGCAATGTAATGCATATATTACGAAGGATTTAATTGCTATTGTGAAATACAATGATAGATGTTTGGTGAAAGGTAGGGCAACGTAAAATTGATTTTGATTTGAGACTTAAACATAAAAAGTAAATAAAAAGAAAATAAAAAGTAAGGTGCTCTTGCTATTTTCGAAATTATAATAAATGCTTCTTCCATTAAGCAGAATATAATAATAATAATAATAATAATAATAATTCAGCAACTAAACTCAACGCCATCTAGACCCAAAGTAAGCATATTATATGCTTGTGTTATGGGTTCTAGAATGCGGATATACACACTTAAATACTTCTTTTTTGTAAACATATACATATTATACATAGAGAAACCCAGACCAATGCAAATAATATGTTCATGCACACAAATATTTGCACTGAGCGGGAATCGAATCCGCGACCTCTGCGTGGCAGTCCATACACAGTACCACCGAACCACAGCTGAGGAAGTCAATATAACTCAAAATCAGAGACTTCGATTTTTCGATAGGGTCTTTAAAATATGTTTTTGAATCTAACTGATTGAAAATCAGCATAAAACTAGCTGTCCTAGAGATTAAATCCGAAATAACTGCGTGGCATTCCGCACACAGTACCACTGAACTCCCGTAATTAGTTTATCTATTTAAATAAAATAAAAGGTAACTCACTCACTCATCACGAAATCTCAGAAACAGAAACAAGTTAGGCACCATTGTTCTATATTTAGAGACTACCCTGACTAAGAGGAAAAATAGGAGTTACAAGTTAGTGTGAAATATCGTCAGTTTTAGTAGTAGTGCGTGAATAGATTTAAATATTTGCTATAAAGACGGATTATACTGATTATTACTGATACAATGTACACTTGCCGTAAGATCAGGCTGGCAATATTCTTATAAGACACACATCAAAATTTTCACGCAAACAAAGTCGCGGGTGACTGCTAGTTATCAGTATATCTTTGAATAGTAACGTTTAACAATTCTATCATTGAGTTTCGCGCTTGCTCATAAAAGATGCTCAGATTAATCCTATTGTGGCGTTATATAGCCACTATTGTTCTTGTCTACAAAACAAATTTACAATTACAGTAACAGTAAACGTTCATTTCTTTGTAATCAATACATGAAGTGTTACTTTGAACATTTTTCCAACTGCAAAGTTATCTTGGTTGTAAATGAATAGATTTTTCCTTTTAGCACTACAGCACATATAGTTTTGCAAGGCTTTTATTAGGTTCAGTTGTGCTCTAATTGAAAAAAGATTGACATTTCAATGAAGGTGTATAAATTCTTTATGGTAGCGATTGTTTTGCACGTTATGGTTGAAGAACAAATTGGCTAACATAGTTTATTGAAAGAATGGACATCATTGTATAGAAAAATGTGTAGAAAATGGGAATAGGCTGTGTCTTTCAGTGAGCGTCTTGGGCAGATGATGATAGAGGTTATAATACATAAGTTAGTTTTAATTAAATGTGACAAGGTGACTGCCTCTGTGGTTCGGTGGTACTGTGTATGGACTGCCACGCAGAGGTCGCGGGTTGGATTCCCGCTCGGTGCAAATATTTGTGTGCATGAACATGTCTATTTGCATTGGTCTGGGTGTTTCTATGTATAATATGTATGTATTTACAAAAATAAGTATTTAAGTATGTATATCAGCACTCTATAATCCATAACACAAGCATATTATATGCTTACTTTGGGTCTAGATGGCGTTGTGTGTAGTTGTTGAAATGTTAAAAAAAAAAACTTCTATACATATAATAAAATTTGAGTTTCTGTTTGTAATATTGAAATAACTGTTTTTTACTACATGTATATGAATACGGTATACGGTATATACGGTAATATACGGTACATACACCAAAATAACATTTTTACAATTTTTGTCTGTCTTTCTGTCTGTCTATCTGTCTGTTTGTACCGGCTAATCTCTGAAATAGCTGGACCGATTTTGTCGAGACTTTTATTGGCAGGTAGCCGATGTAATAAGGAGTAACTTAGGCTATGTTTATTTTAGAAAAATTCACCTAGACCACCTAGACCCAAAAGCATAAGCATTATAGCTATGGGTTCAAGAATGCGGATATACATACATATTTTATTTTATTTGTAAATATATACATAATATACACAGAGACACCAAGACTAATGCAAATAGACATGTTCATGCACTCAAATATTTGCACTGAGTGGAAATCAAACTTGCGGCGTACATGGTACGCGATACCAGTGAACCACAGAGGCATTCATGGAATAGCACAGACTCAGTAGCCTATACTTAAGAAAATATAAATTCAGTACAACTTAACGTAATCTAGGAAACGTAAGTCCAAACACGTGCACTATCAGATCACAGATAGCAGTATTAAGTGATCTTATTATCTGCCTACAAGACAATGGTTAATGTTACGTAAGTAGGAAGGACTGAACCACGTAACGGTGCTGTGTAATTGAATAAATTGGAACCCATTTTTGTGTAACAAGCATTTATTTGAATAGGATTGCGTGATGATTTAAAAAAAAAATTGTGTTTTGTAAGTTATTGGTATACTTTTTACAAAGCAAAGGCCTCTTCTCATATAAGGAATGCATTGATCAGTACACTTGCTCAAGGCGACAGCAAAAGTAAATTGCTATAATGCAAATTTACTTTTCCTGTCTTCTGTAAGTATTGCAAATTTACACATAACGATCTATCAGTGGAAAAATAAAATTAATATTGGTTTAAAAAAAAGGAAGAAAAATATTGCCTATGTTACCTGCTTTATTTATTGGTTTCTAAAGGTAAAAGAATTTTCAAATCGGTAACTTAGATTTTTAGTTTTTTTTTGTATAACTTTGGTGGCAAACAAGCATACAATTCACCTGATGGTAAGTGGTAACCGTAACCTATAGAGATGGCTGTGTTTTCCAAGCATCGCAGAAGTAATAATGCTTAGAAAACACAACCAAGCCGTCGCCGACCACGGAGAAGGGGATGAAGAAGGAAAAGAGAAACTGAAGAGGACCGAGGGGATATTTGGGCTGCCGGCGCTCTCAATCACCGAGCGAAACACATTAAAACTAATATTCTTACGTCGATCTCCTATGAGAGGGTAGTACTGCCCCGGTCGATCCAGCACATTCATGCTGAAACCAGCGTGGATCTACTAGTTAAATCGTTGCAAACAAACAAACATACAAAAAATCAAATCATTTCTCTTTATAATATTAGTTTAGATTAAGTACTTGTTATCTGTCTTGCTTAACGTAACATCGTCAAGTAATGTCAAATGTGTAAACTATCTATTTGCTTTAATTTAATGAGTAAATGACCTTTCAATTTTATATTTGACTAGCCTTTGTCTATGACCTCACTTGCGTAGTATGTCAACAAAGCGGTAAAATCATCGGAATTGGCTTTCATCGATCATATAAAGATTTATTTCGTGTGGTAATCGAACCCTCTTGCACAACAATCACTCAAATACCTACTGAAGTAGTCAGTTAAAATTATTCAGACAAGATTTTCTCGAGTTTTTGACATTTCCCTGATAATATCGCTCAATTTTAGCAAGAAATATCAGCAATTCTTTTTCGCCGTACATTACTGTTAATTTTGCCATACATTATAACCTCGAGCTTTTCAAAGCACTCAAAACATCGTAAACTAACAATAAATAGCTTTTATTCACAAACTCGTTTCGCTACAAAACAAGATTATAACCTAACATCGGATTATTCTACAAGCTTGTAGGAATACTTACAAAGTGCTACTTAAATCTTTTTGGGTCAATATATGCCACTTCGATGGTTAATTAAGTAATTAAAGATCGACTTTTTATAGGAGATTATAAGTATAATCTCCTATAAAAAGTCGATCAATCCTAGCTTTATGTCGAAATTGTCAGTATAACCCAAAAGTTTGGGATTGTGCCCAGTAAATGAATACAGGTTCACACCCTGGATCCCTTAATTCACATCTGTCGCGGGTGTTACACTTCACCTACATTGTTCAGAGAAATTGATGTTATTTTATGTTAATTATAATCCTTTAATATAAACGTCGCCTAGTGCTTAACGATGACATCAATAGGAAATCTGGACTGTATAACAACAACTACACACAAAGCCATCTAGACCCAAAGTAAGCATATATTATAGCTTGTGTCATGGGTTCTAGAAAACGTATATACATTTTTGTAAATACATACATATTATACATAGAAACACCCAGACCAATGCAAATTGACATGTTCACGCACATATTTGCAGTGAGCGGAAATCGAACCCCTGACATCTGCGTAGCAGTCTGTACACAGTACCACCGAACTACAAAGGCTGTATAAATCTCTAAGATCGTTAATCCGCATTGAACAAGCGTGAGCAACTTCTCTATATGAAAAGTAACCTTTGCTCTATAATAATTCAACTGTTTAGAAAATGTAGGCTTATTTCAACTGGCCATAAAAATATTGGCTTATCTAGTGTAAGCTTTTAAAACTCGGTCAATCCCTGCTAAGCCATTCTCAATCCTATTGAGACCACGATTGGAACTTATTCTTGTATAAGTATAATGACAAGCTTATATCCTAATGGATACCGGATAATCTGGATTTAAGAAAGTTATGTCAGTGTCACATTTGCCTACTTTAAAGAACGGTAGATACGTACTCTGGTAGTCAGGTTTCTCTTGACTGTACTTACCTGTCAAATAGACTAAGGGGATCGGAGCGAAATGACTACATTTGCAGGGGATCAGAACGGATTTACAGAATAATATTAAGCTGAGGGGATCAGATCGGGAGATCCGACCGTAATAACTTCGTAGTTTAGTAATTGCTATTCCGGCCACGACCAAGAAGTGTAACCAAATGACGTCCACGGCTAGACTGGATCCGTGGTTTGCTCGCAACTCTTACAAGTAAGGGGTTTACCCACGCTGCGCTGTCTGGTCGTGGTCGCTACTGTAGAACCTTCCTGCCCCAACGGTCATTAGTAAGGTGTGTTATGTAATACTTTTAGAGTTTCGATATTATCGGTCTAGGATATGAAACCATCCCATTTCTTCTAAGCGAGGACAACGGGAATCTCTAATAATTGACGGATGGAGCGAAAGTGTTTGTTTGTTTAAACGCGCTAATCTCTGGAAATTCCACTCGGATTAGAATAATTATTTTTGCGTATGATAGCCAAGTTGTTGAGGAAGGATATAAGCTATGTAATATCACGCTACTGGCAACGGGAGTAGAGCAGTAACCAAAGACGCGGGTGAAACTACGCTGCGGGCAGCTAGTACTAAATATCACTTTTGCGGTTATCAGCAACCTTGGCAGCAATAGTGACTATAGTAAAATCTCTTTATGGGATAGGCCACCATTTAGCGGTTTCAAGCCCAACATTTTTAAACACAAACAAAACGAAGCTATGAGTAGGTACAATTTACAATGAAATACTATTTTGGTATGTCATTCATGTCATATGCCATAAGTGCATGTTTCAAACCACAGAACAAGTACTAAAGCATAGAAGGAGTGTTAATCACCCTCATATAGTTGTCCTATTTTTCCAAATAAGCCGGATACATTGAAAAGAAAGAAATAAATAATTTTGCTAAGGACGGCTGGTGTACACTGTAGAAACGTCAATTTGGTTACCTTTGGTTACCTTTGGATGCCGAATTATAAAGCGAACTAATGTCGTTTTTTTTTTTATATTATAGCCTACCAAAGTGACTCCACCCCGCCTGATAGTAAGCAGTCAGTGGAATCCAGAAGTGGCGGCCACTGTACCAGAAGCCATCATCTTAAACTGCTGGTATGATGGCCTCCACTATGGCGGCTGGGAATGGGGTTAGGGGAAGGGAATGAGGGAGGTGAGGGAAGAGGAAGAGGGGAAATTGGGCCTCCGGCGCTCTCACTCACCGAACGAAACGCAATAGTACGGATACTACTACTCTTAAGTCGATCTTCTATGAGAGGGTAGTACTTCCCCGGACGATCCGACCCATTCATGCTGAAATCAGCGTGGATCTACTACCGTGACGACTTGACTTGTCAAGGCCTTTAGACAATTTTGTCGGATTATACCGCCGCTCGTAATTTTCATTGTTGTTTATCTGTTTTGTGAAATAATATAAGTATGTTATTTATTAATTACATAATGCTATTGTGAAGTAATATTAAGCCCATTGGATATGCAAAGTCCTGCGTTATTGTAGGTTGTAAATTACATTCTTTTCGCAAAGAAAATCAAGTTTAAATCGTCAACTTCCATCGGTGAGTAGATAACAAACCAATAATATATACTAAAAACCTATACATAAGTGCAAAATACCTAATTGATTTATACTTTACTATACTGTAATCATATTATAATCGTCTGTTTGCCATTCGATTCAGTAATTATTAAGTATTTTACATTTTTACCAATTTGTGTAGTCATGTTCAATAGTGTTGTGACTTGTGCTGCATATTTTATCGATGACAAAAATATTACTATATTTTGTAGTTAACGATTTTGTGGTAACTATCTTTGTACCTTTCATAGTATTTCATACATTGTGTTCTTTTGCAGGTTTCCGAAAGATCAGACCGGAAGATCCATGAAGCAAATTAAGAGAGAATTATGTTATATATTATATTGTTACACGTTTAACGTTCCAGCGGTGAGGACGAATCTACTCAAATTTGCTCCATTGTCACGTGCCATACGACTTATTAATATTATTTCTATAGAAATTGATATTTTTTAATGTACCCTGTCAAAATTCAAAGATGTTGCACAAAAATGTATAGTATTGGATAAATAGATATATATATTTAGTAATTGTTTTAAATTTTAGGTTTTTATTTATGATATCGTATTGGATTTTTTATCTGTAATGATATTGTAAATACTTTTTCAATAACTAATAATAAATAAAGAAATAAATGTTCTAGATGACTACAGAAATTTATTGATAAAATTGATGGGGAAATATTTCTAAAAGTACCAATTCATAACATTACAAAAAATATTTCTGCTTATGCACAAATAATCAGGACATTCTTAAACAAAACTGCAATTTTAAGGGGCAGTAATAATGTGTTTCAATATTATTGGAAATATAATCATACATTTGTGACATGAATCTTACAGCTGTGTTTTATTTTTACCTTGGGGTATCTGTTTCGATGCTATACTAAGAAAGTCAGAAAAGAACTGAGGGCCGATACTGGTATTTTGGTGATCCACACACTGCACCGCACTACGCTGCGGGAGCGTGGCGACGACGCGGCGACGGTGCCACGCGTGCAGATGCGAGAGTACTGGTCTGCATCATCAATCAAGCACGTTACTGCAGAACTCGGTGTCCATACCGTCTGGCCCCGAACCCACGCGCGTGAGTACGTGTTATTCTGCATGTAAGCGTGTGATCAGTAACACAGCGCTTAAATGCGTTTTCAGTGTGTTGCACCACGCGTGATTTCTATACAAAGAGAGATACTTACAATTACAAACAATACAAGAACACGCACGCTCGCACTACGCTCCTTGATGCGAGGCAGTGTGTGGATCGATCATATATATTTCAATTTTCAATTTATTTAATTTATTCATATACAGTTTACATTGTGTTTGAACTTACAGCATGAAACATGAATATAAACTTCAAAATTATTTCACATTGAAAGTGCTCCTGGCGCCGCTGCCGGCCTATGCCATTCCGGTGAGATGTAAAACGGCCGTTTGTTTCTTGTAGTTCGTTTACGAGAGCTTTTATGCAACCAGACCTCATTTGATATTAGCATGTCTGTTAATTTACCATAGCCCATAGACAAATTTCATCTATCGATATCGATAAACTGTCAGAAGGTATCGTAGCACTATTAAACTTCTATTTGTCTCTGAGTGTGTACGCTTTATTCTCCTAATAGTACTTCTATGCATAGTACTTGTTCTGTGTTTCAAACAAAATAATGAAAAGATCTGTCATAACATTGATTACAATGACTTTGACACGAAACTACAGATCCTCGTAAAATGTTTACGACCAGTTTGCAGCTGTCGAAGGCAGTGTTAATACCTTTACAAACACGTACTTTATACTACTATAGTAATGTTTTATACATTACTAGCTGTGCCACACGGATTTGTCCATGCTTAAAATATGTTTGTATCCCTCGGGAACTAGACTGATTTTCGGGATAAAAATTACGCACCTAAGCTATCTACATACCAATTTTCATCGAAATCGGTTTAGCCGTTTAGGCGCTGAGTGGTAACAAACACACACACACACACACACAAACTTTGCGCAGCTATAACATTAGTAGGATATAAAGCGAAAGAGTTTGTTTGTTTGAACGTGATCTCTAAAACTACCAGTCGGATTTGAGAAAGAAGAAAGAAAAATAATAAATTATTTTTTTTTCTTCTTTCTTTCTTTATTTGAAATATTCTTTGTTGCGTATATGTTTGCTTTATAATAGTATGGATTGTTTTAGATTAGTCATATAATGCTATAATACCAATATGTATAATATTATATCAATAACTGTACCAATGAATCAACTTGCGAACCAAATAAATAGTTAAACTCTTAGGGTCAGCGCAAAAAGAGAGGAGCGCAGCGGAGAGGATTTTATTAAGGCACTCAAAAATCAACTTTAATATTATTTAAATCAAGTGCATATATGCATGAACCGGACAAATAATGCTTGCGAGTCGCGCGTCATCGAAAATACACTGGAAGTCCCGTGCGCACCACTTTATTCCAATAGTTTTAAAGTTGATTTTTGAGTGCCTTAATAAAATCCTCTCCGCTGCGCTTCTCTCTGTCTGCGCTGAGCCTTTAGGTTCTTTCCTCGATGTGTTACCCACTAACCTTTATTTAGTAATGGCTTATTAATTCTAAATAGTACATATTCGCACATACATTAAACATGATTATATATAAGTACCTACCGGTATTAAGCCGGCCGTCGTTGTACCGACTAATAAGCAACGTGTCATCAGAAATAAACTTAATAGTGTTTAAATGCGTGAGATACCTTTTATAATTCTATTCGAATTATAAAAGTCGTGTTAAATTAATTATTTTATTTCAAGCAGTATGGTTCAGTATGGGCTTGTTAGATAGATAGTAGCTATATTCTTTATTGCACACCACAAGAAGTTATAACAAAATAAATACAAAATTAGGAGAGCACAACATATGGGCGGACGTGCACTGCTGGATATAGGCCGCTCCTTCTTTTTTTAGCGTACCAAAGTGTCTCCATCCCGCCTGGTGGTAAGCAGTCAGTAGAATGAAGAAGTGGTGGCCATTATACCAAAAGCCATCGTCTTAAGCTGCTGGTATGGTGGCTTCCACTATTGCGGCTGGGAATGTGGTTAGGGAAAGGGAATGAGGGAGTAGGAAAGAGGAAAGGGAAGGTAAATTGGGCCACCGGCGCTCTCACTTACCGAACGAAACGCAGTAGTACGAATATTACTATTCTTATGTCGATCTTCTATGAGAGGGTAGTACTTCCCCGGACGATCCGGCCTATTCATGCTGAAACCAGCGTAGATCTACTTACCTTAAATTTTCCCCAAATTTCGACAAATATTCTTTGTCTATTTCACGATTCTAAGGTAGAATTGTAGTTAAAAATAATAGGTTTACTCATGTATCTTTCACACATTAAACCCGCCATTACAATAAATTTTAAATAATTATAAACATAGGTATGTTACTAAATCTAGATAACTTAACTAATTAGCAAACAAGTTTTGTCACATGACGACAACTGGTTGTGTGAACCTAACTGTCACACAAACAAAGCTTCTTCTACAGATGCTTTCCGACAATGTGTGTGAACTACGAACAAAAACTTAGTCTGTTGTGCCGAAAGTAGACTAAAACATATCTATACTATTATAAAGCGAAAGAGTTTGTTTGTTTGAACGCGCTCATCTCTAGAACTATCAGTCAGATTTAAATCATTATTTTTGTGTATGATATCCTTGAGGAAGGTTATAAGCTATGTGACATCACGCTACTGGTGATGGGTGCAGAGCAGTAAGCTAAGACGCGGGTTTAACTGCGCCACGGAAAACTAGTACTAATATAAAAAGCAGAAGAGTTTGTTTGTTTGAACGTGATAATCTCTGGAACTACCTTGATTTGAGATTTGAATAATTATTTATATTCTTATTTGCGTTTGATAGCCCAGTTCTTGAAGAAGGTTAAAGGCTATGTAACATCACCCTACAAGCCACGGGAGTAATCCAGTAATCATAGATGTAGCTTAACGCGGGTGGAACCGCGCTGTGGACTGCTAGTGTTGGGATATAAATGATTCAGTGAGATAAAAGAGGTTATGAAATTGCTTAAAAGTTTTACTTGTATGTGAAACACTTATAAATAACACTAAGTATATAGAAAGAAAGAAAAAAAGAGATTAAATATTGTATTTAAGTAGTTATAGAATGCAACTTATACAACAATATATGCACGCTAACCTACTAGTGCATCTGATAGATCTTACTCTTAGATAACCATTCTCAAATAAAATAAATGTCTATTGTAATTGACAATTATTTTCAAATCAAAAAGGTTGGTAGGTATTGTAATAATAATTAATGAAATGCAGTATGCATACTACAAAAAGTAATAGTATCTTAACAGTGAGCAAAAAAAGAACTCAAGATATTCTAATACAATAATAGGCTAGTCACGTAGATAGTGGCGCCATTCGGAATAAATTAACTGAACATTTACACGTTTTATCGGTTATACATAAATCAATGGTAATTTTAAACCAATGAATCAACTTGAGTTATTGCGGACTTCAGTATGTTGATGCATATACATTTAATATTCAATTGCATTATTTAATAAACTCTTTGACACTAACAATCTCTTCTAATAAAGAAAACTCAGTAGTGTAATTTGTTAAAACGCGCTTATCTCGTGAATTATCGCGTTAAAACTAATTAAACTAATGAGGGTGTTTAGGCAAATTTTCGCCACCAGTTGGCGCCACTTCAACTGTCACATTGGGCCAATCAGGGGTTAATTTTCAAAAATCCCTTGACAGCTAGACCTGACGCATCGGTGCTGCCCCCTCGTAGACGCCATTTTAAAAAACCCTCTCAACAATTTTCTTTTGCCCTTAAGCACGTGAATTATCCATTATGTAAATTAAACATTAAAATTTTCGAAATGAGCACTGATAAATATTTGTTTTAATAGCGCTGCCAAAATAAAAGACCTTTTACCAAAGTGGAGCCAAATGGTGGCGAAAATTTTTACTAAACACCCTCATTGGGGTTATATTCTTCGAGAATTTGTATCTTTCGAGAACAAGGCGTGATGTTATATTAAGATTGAGTCACTGAGTATATTTTTCTCTGCATGACACATTCTCCATCGTTACTGATTCGGAACACCGAATATAGATATTGTGGGGTTAGTCTTAGATATGTCAAGGACGACAGCGTTTAGATGGCGAGTCATAGTCACATTAAAGACAACAATGTAGGCTTTTAATGAGTCCAGGTGAATAAAAATGGTCAAGCAAATGTAGGATGTTGTAAAAAATATGTCGGTACCGCCAAATATCAAGGTTAACTGCGTTATTTAGATCGTAACATACTAAATAATAATAGTAAAAGTTAAAAATTAAATATAAAATAATATTTCAAATGACAACATTATTAAAAAAAAACACCGCAAAATCATTTAATTCTAAAACTGGATTTATTGCAAATAAGTATGACATTTGACTCTAAAAACTATGACGTCCTAACTTTATATTTTTATATACAAATATTACTATTATATTTTAGGTTCGCACGAGATAAAAATTGACAAAGAACTGTATTTATATTGAAACGTTTTATACACTGACCATACTCTGTATTATCTAAACATTAAAGCCGATATTCGTCAACTATTTTCCCGGCGCGAGTTCGTCGACTTCAAATCTCGAAAAGCTTTCTTTGGGCGGTACGACATCAGTAATTTTTACGTCAGTTAGTGTCTTCCGCGTGTAGGAAGGTGCAAGTCGCCGATGATACTTTAAAAAGCAGGGCCGTCAGCGGCTTTGGTGTGTAGACTCCTTTAAATCATACCTGCTGAAAAGTAGCACGTTAAGTGATTTAGCAATTTAATACTTTAATTGCAAATACCGTATGACACATTTCCGAAATGGCGTAACTCTCCTTATGGCTTTTTACCACTGAAGCTTTTTGAGGTTGTTTAATCGTCCTTCATGCTAACTTATCTTAAATGACCAGCCTTTGTATCACATTTAATTATAGCTTAAATATAAATGTAAAAACAGATGAAGTTGTAAAACCAAAATGAAGTAATACGGCCTTAGCTTAATCTAAGATATTTTAACAACTAAGAATACTATGTTATTAAATTGTTATTTATTTATACTAATTGGTTGACAGGTAAGTAATATGTAGATTGATTTACGTATAAACAATTATTATGTACAAAAATAACTTAAATATTTGTCGTGCAATTACAACCAAGCAACTCTTTCATTTGCATTTGTTTCCATACAATTTTCTGGGTCTTTATGAAAGACCTAAAGAAGTATTTCTTCAGGCTGCATAGCACCGTAATAATACCTACTATGACTGCAAATGGAATGGTTGTGGATATTTTGGAAGACTATAAATAGGTGAAACGAATACAGAAAATCTCAATGCCACTTAGCCCAATCTGAGTATAGAACCTGGGACCACAGTAAGTAGGTTGAACACATTATCGCTCTGTTTCCGATACTATTAACGAAGTAGTAAAATTTACTCATAGTATAGGTAAAGCAAAGTATTGGTAAAACTTAGAAAACCTTTGAACTGTAAGGGCCAAAGTCGTCGAACAGCTGACCTAAGACTTTGCATAGTTAAGTCTTCATATCTTCCCGTTACTATTCCACTGCAAGGAAAGGCCTCTTCTCATAAAGAGCATGGGCATTGATCGCCAAGCTTGCTCAAGACGGATTGGTGTTTTCAGACTTCTTTAGAACTCCAGGTTTCCTCACGATGTTTTCCTTCACCGTCAGTCAGAATTGTCCAGATAATCTTAGAAAGTACATAAATAAGATTTGAAAAATCACATAAATACTTGCCCGGAGTCGAACCTCCGAGCTCGTGTTTACGAAGGCTTCACCACTGGACCATCATGACTTTTTAATTTAGTATTGAAATAACTTAATTTTAAGTCTTAAGAAATTATATTTTAGCATGCACTTTAACGTTACGGTAAAATATATAAAGAAAACTAGAAACAATGAAATATTTGATAATATTATTTCATTAATTATCCAATATGACAAAGTGTATACAACTATACACATATAAATCAAAGTCATTTCACTTAATAAACTCATGCGCTATGTAAAGTGCCGAGATTTAAATGAGCGACTTAAATATGAAGTAGATTTTAAATTGCAATTATTTAGTATAGAAAGGGAGAGGGTAGGATCAATTTAAAGAGTTGTTTAACACTCTCCGTAATAAAAGCGACAGAATATTGCCATGGAGGCACCGACTCAGCGCATCTGCAAAATATCAAGGTATGTAAAGCTTTCGATGATATGGTCTTCCCGCGACTGCAACCTATCAAATGTGTAAGTTAGTTCTCAGTAAAAGTTCTCGCCGAAGTTTATTACGTATCGTTTTACCTTTAAAAGGTTCTCAAATATGATTAATTTGTTGACTACTGTTGTAATGTGCCAAGCATTATCTTTATGACTGAGTATTTACTTGTGCCAAATGGTTGCATGCCTTTATTATAAGTAAGAAGGAATTTCATAATAGTTGGGTTAGTCACCTACTCACAAAACAGTTCGAATTATTTGGCTATATAATTAAATATGGTATACTTAAATGTGTAAGAGTATAAGAGATATTATACCCTAACTGTCTTTGAGTTTTATTCAATGTGTGAGAGCGCCTAAAACCCAATCACTTGGTTCACATGCATTTTTTTTTATATTAGCCTACCAAAGTGACTCCACCCCGCCTGATGGTAAGCAGTCAGTGGAATCCAGAAGTGGTGGCCAACATACCAAAAGCCATCGTTTTAAACTGCTGGTATGTTGGCCTTGGACTATGGCGGCTGGGAATGGGGTTAGGAGAAGGGAATGAGGGAGGTGAGGAATAAGGGAAAGGGGAGAAATTGGGCCTCCGGCACTCTCACTCACCGAACGAAACGCAGTAGTACGAATACTACTACTCTTACGTCGATCTTCTATGAGAGGGTAGTACTTCCCCGGACGATCCGGCCCATTCATGCTGAAACCAGCGTGGATCTACTACCATAAAAAGTTTCTTCTCCTTGGTTTGGTTTTATTTTCTAAGCATTGTCTGTGCAATGCTTTTTAGGACAAAGTATATGGCTTTTACCACAGAAGCAAAGAAGCAAAGACAATTCACCACAGAAAGCAAGTCGCATTACTTCCACTGCGCACTCAAAGCTGACAAAATCCAGTGATAAATCTGTACTAAAATATAAAGAAAACTAACTAAACATTTTTTTTTGTTTCATCATTATAATCTAGAACTACTAGTCGGATTTGAGAAAATCTGTTTGCATTCGATAGTCCAGTTCTCGAAAAAGGTAATAGGACATGTAACATCACGCTACGACCCATGGGAACGGAGCAGTAACCAAAGATGTAACTTAAACCGCGCTGAGGACACAAACGCTGATCAAGTCGGCTCTTCTGATTATGGAAATATCTTGCTACTTGTATAATATTGTATAATAATAACCGCTATTGGACCAGAATACCACATAACCTGTTGCAGTATTCAAAACGAGTCTTCATCGCTTGTAATGTTGTTAATTTATACTTCTGCAACGACCTTGCTAATAGTAGAACTTGTATGAATAACACGAGTCTATGTAATAGTAATTATTCAGAGCAATTATTTGTCTTAGTACTAACTAAGACAAATACTACATTCGCTGGTAGTAGTACTTTCACGCTGAGGTCATATCTTCTATTTATTTATTAAGAAAACCAGCAGCGATACAATTTAGTTTACAAAATTGTAAACAATTTAAATGGCCAATAACAGGTTTCCCTAAATATATATCATAATGTAAAAATAAAAATATAAAATGAAAAGTACAGTACTCTTTCTATCATATTAAAAACATATATGCTTAAGTTTACTTGATAGTATAAAAAAACTTAAATATATATAAAACAATAGTTAAAAATAATCATTGTGAAGAGGTAAAAGTTGTACAAACAATTATATACCTAAGTAATATTTTGTGTACGTGTTTTATTTAGGTACGTACAGAGATACAAATACACAGCATACGCCACTACATATCGAAAGACAGATGTATGTATCTCAGGTTCGCAAACTCAAGTAAGGACAAGCGATATTCTTAGGTGAAGTGATATTGTGTTTTTCTGTCTACAAATTCTTAGTATTAGTCCGAAGTCTGAAATTTTGTACACACGTTTCAGTACGTCATTGATAAGTTCAAATCAAACTCATTTTTCTTATTACACACATGCGCTAGTAAAGTACCAAGATTTAAACGGGCGACTAATATAATAAATGCGAAAGTTTGTGTATTTGTTTTGTCACTCAGCGCCAAAACGACTGAAAATTTGGTATGTAGATAGATTTGAGGCTACTTTTTATACCGACAATGGGTCTAGTTCTCGAGGGATAGGTACAAAACATTATTTACGCGCAGAGAAGCCATGGGGCGCCGCTAGTATGAAATAGATTTCTAGTCACGGACTGACTCTTAACTGATAGTAAAAATAACACGATTCAGACGCGATTTATCTTTACTTAGTAAATAAAGGGGAAGAGTTTCTTTGTTTATTTGAACCCGCTAATCTCTGAAACTACTAGTCAGATTTGAATAATTCTTTTTGCGTCTGATAGTCCAGTTCTTGAGGAAGGTTATAGGCTATGTAACATCACGCTACTGGCGACGGGAGCAGAGCAGTAAGCAAAGACTCGGATAAAACCGCGTCGCAGGAAGCTAGTGTTAATAATATAATTAAGCAGTTAGCCTATTAGTTGCATGTGTTTTACCTACGCATCTGCCCGTAAACTCTAGGTACCTATTTAAACTATAATTAATCATGTTAGACATAAAGGCATACGCATATGATTAGTTTCGCAACAAGTGCATTCGTTTGAATACATCAAATGACAAGTTGTTTGTTGTGAAGGGCCTCTTTATAGGGCATAGGTATTTCAGATATCAAGGTTGTGTTCTTCGAAAAAGCTTCTATTTAGTGATAAACTGGGTTTGCAATGTTTGTGGTTTACTCTTTAACGCAGTTTTGGGTTTCTATTTGTATGAATCTGGAGATCTGGATAAGTTGAAAAATGTCATTGCAATGATGGGATAGAACATGTGCCTTCAACTGGTGCTTATGATGAATCTAACGAAAATGAAAAGCGTTGTACGTAATGTAAAATATTTTTTAGGAGCTCTGGAAACCAATAATAATGTGCTTACGCTATATGCGGTAGCAGCTACTTTATTGCCTCTAATGTAGTACCTAGGCACTACATTAGATTATTCGATCGTAAATAAATAATTTGCAACCATTAGTCAACGTTAACATTGAATTAATTATATTTTTAATCAGACATCTGTAGTCAGTTAAACAAGCACCGGGCGTGTATTTAAGGAGATTAATAAATAATTTTGTTATATATTAATAAAATTATATTAAATAAATGTAAAATTGCTTGTTTTATCAGAATAGAAAAATAAAATGATGTTCATATGTTTTATTTATGTGTGTTCACGGATAACTGCCTATTATATGAACCGATTTTGATGACTATTTTTTTGTTGGAAAGGAGTATCCCAATGGTGTTACCAAGATAAGAAAATTAGAATCTGATGATGGCATCCCAGAGAAATCGAGGGGAACCTTCGAAAGTCGTAGTGGCAACTAGAGCATTTGTTATTTACTAAATCAAATTAATTAATTACTTTGTGCTAATTTTTTTCTTTTTAGTTTTTCGTTTTTTTTTATTTTATTTGATTTCGAGTTACGTAATTACACACCGTGATACTCACTGCATTAACAACTCTGTTTAACAACAGCCTTACACAAAGACCATAAAAAATGATTATTCATCAATAAATTATTTTATGGTTTTTATTTTTTTAAGGTTTTAAGTCAAAATTTTTACGTTCTATTTACGAATTTGTGTGCCACTCGAATAAAATTGAATCAGTAAAATAAATAATATACTTACGAAAAACAAAATTAATAACAGGTACAACAAGATATTGGTGCGTCCGAGCACCAGCACGTGTTACTCGGTCAACGATCAGGGAGCGACTGCCCGTTGTATGCGCGCACCGGACGAAGAGTGAATATCCCCTCTCCGCATACACTACAACTATGTTATTAAATTGTTATTTATTTATACTAATTGGTTGACAGGTAAGTAATAGGTAGATTGATTTACGTATAAACAATTATTATGTACAAAAATAACTTAAATATTTGTCGTGCAATTACAACCAAGCAACTCTTTCATTTGCATTTGTTTCCATACAATTTTCTGGGTCTTTTATGAAAGACCTAAAGAAGTATTTATTCAGGCTGCATAGCACCGTAATAATACCCACTATGACTGCAAATGGAATGGTTGTGGATATTTTGGAAGACTATAAATAGGTGAAACGAATACAGAAAATCTCAATGCCACTTAGCCCAATCTGAGTATAGAACCTGGGACCACAGTAAGTAGGTTGAACACATTATCGCTCTGTTTCCGATACTATTAACGAAGTAGTAAAATTTACTCATAGTATAGGTAAAGCAAAGTATTGGTAAAACTTAGAAAACCTTTGAACTGTAAGGGCCAAAGTTGTCGAACAGCTGACCTAAGACTTTGCATAGTTAATTAAGTCTTCATATCTTCCCGTTACTATTCCACTGCAAGGAAAGGCCTCTTCTCATAAAGAGCATGGGCATTGATCGCCACGCTTGCTCAAGACGGATTGGTGATTTCAGACTTCTTTAGAACTCCAGGTTTCCTCACGATGTTTTCCTTCACCGTCAGTCAGAAATGTCCAGATAAACTTAGAAAGTACATAAATAAGATTTGAAAAATCACATAAATACTTGCCCGGAGTCAAACCTCCGAGCTCGTGTTTACGAAGGCTTCACCACTGGACCATCATGACTTTTTAATTTAGTTTTGAAAAAACTTAATTTTAAGTCTTAAGAAATTATATTTTAGCATGCACTTTAACGTTACGGTAAAATATATAAAGAAAACTAGAAACAATGAAATATTTGATAATATTATTTCATTAATTATCCAATATGACAAAGTGTATACAACTATACACATATAAATCAAAGTCATTTCACTTAATAAACTCATGCGCTATGTAAAGTGCCGAGTTTTAAATGAGCGACTTAAATATGAAGTAGATTTTAAATTGCAATTATTTAGTATAGAAAGGGAGAGGGTAGGATCAATTTAAAGAGTTGTTTAACACTCTCCGTAATAAAAGCGACAGAAGATTGCCATGGAGGCACCGACTCAGCGCATCTGCAAAATATCAAGGTATGTAAAGCTTTCGATGATATGGTCTTCCGGCGACTGCAACCTATCAAATGTGTATCTTAGTTCTCAGTAAAAGTTCTCGCCAAAGTTTATTACGTATCGTTTTACCTTTAAAAGGTTCTCAAATATGATTAATTTGTTGACTACTGTTGTAAGGTGCCAAGCATTATCTTTATGACTAAGTATTTACTTGTGCCAAATGGTTGCATGCCTTTATTATAAGTAAGAAGGAATTTCATAATAGTTGGGTTAGTCACCTACTCACAAAACAGTTCGAATTATTTGGCTATATAATTAAATATGGTATACTTAAATGTGTAAGAGTACAATAGATATTATACCCTAACTGTCTTTGAGTTTTATTCAATGTGTGAGAGCGCCTAAAACCCAATCACTTGGTTCACATGCATTTTTTTTTATATTAGCCTACCAAAGTGACTCCACCCCGCCTGATGGTAAGCAGTCAGTGGAATCCAGAAGTGGTGGCCACCATACCAAAAGCCATCGCTTTAAACTGCTGGTATGTTGGCCTCCACTATGGCGGCTGGGAATGGGGTTAGGGGAAGGGAATGAGGGAGGTGAGGAAAGAGGAAAGGGGAGAAATTGGGCCTCCGGCACTCTCACTCACCGAACGAAACGCAGTAGTACGAATACTACTACTCTTACGTCGATCTTCTATGAGAGGGTAGTACTTCCCCGGACGATCCGGCCCATTCATGCTGAAACCAGCGTGGATCTACTACCGTAAAAAGTTTCTTCTCCTTGGTTTGGTTTTATTTTCTAAGCATTGTCTGTGCAATGCTTTTTAGAACAAAGTATATGGCTTTTACCACAGAAGCAAAGAAGCAAAGACAATTCACCACAGAAAGCAAGTCGCATTACTTCCACTGCGCACTCAAAGCTGACAAAATCCAGTGATAAATCTGTACTAAAATATAAAGAAAACTAACTAAACATTTTTTTTTGTTTCATCATTATAATCTAGAACTACCAGTCGGATTATAGAAAATCTGTTTGCATTCGATAGTCCAGTTCTCGAAAAAGGTAATAGGACATGTAACATCACGCTACGACCCATGGGAACGGAGCAGTAACCAAAGATGTAACTTAAACCGCGCTGAGGACATAAACGCTGATCAAGTCGGCTCTTCTGATTATGGAAATATCTTGCTACTTGTATAATATTGTATAATAATAACCGCTATTGGACCAGAATACCACATAACCTGTTGCAGTATTCAAAACGAGTCTTCATCGCTTGTAATGTTGTTAATTTATACTTCTGCAACGACCTTGCTGATAGTAGAACTTGTATGAATAACACGAGTCTATGTAATAGTAATTATTCAGAGCAATAGTACTAACACAAATACTACATTCGCTGGTAGTAGTAGGGGAAGTACGTACAAAATGACATATACGTACAAAATGACATAGGCATCATAATTCGAATTTGGCGGTCTCAAGCGTACAACTAACAACCACATCATGTGACCCGAGCAACGTTTACTAACCTGTCAAAACGTGTACGCGCTCCTCTGTTTCGCTCGGGAGTTATGGCCGACAACAAGTGTTAATACGTTACGAGATTTTTTCTTTGCATCAAGTGTTTTGTGTAAATGGTAAGATTTTCATTGTATTACCTATTTGTTTAGCATTTACTTGGAACCTTAAGATGTTATTGTTGCACTCAAATAACTTTTTCTGTAAAAATATCCTCTTTGTATTTATTTTATAGTTTTGTATTTTTTATTACGTTACATGGACAAAACGACATATATAGGCTACGGACATAATGACATGGTTATGTCATTTTGTCCATAATAACTCAGTTAACGAAATTACCTTAACTAGCTGTTCATTTTCTTTACAGATATGCTAAAATGCCGCGTAATTATATGCGTACGACTGATCGCCAATCCTGGAGTGAGGAATCAATGCGGAAAGCTATTGAAGCGGTTCGGAATAATGAAATGGGCTGGTTATTGGCATCTAAAACTTTTGGTGTTCCACAAGCAACACTCCGAAGGCATGCTTCAGGTAGTAACAAAACTTTGATGTCCAGTTCGAAGGGTCTTGGAAGTTGGAAATCTACTTTTACACCTGATATAGAAAGGCAATTAGTTCAGCATTTGAAATTACTTGAATCCCGTTTGTTTGGATTGACGCGAACATCGGTTCAAGAATTAGCTTTTCAGGTGGCAGAAAAAAATGGCTTCTCACATAGATTTAACCCACAGAAACAAAAAGCTGGACAAGAATGGTTGGCAGGATTTCTCAAACGAAATAAAGATATTTCTTTACGCAAACCGGAAGCTACTTCAGCTGCTCGTGCTCAGGCTTTTAATCGGCCTCAAGTCCAAAAGTTTTTTGAACTATTTGGAAATCTGCTGGAATCTGTAAACTTTAGCCCACATCGCATTTATAATGCTGATGAGTCAGGCCTATCTACAGTACAAAAACCCCAGAAGATATTGGCTACTACTGGAAGGAAGCAAGTTGGCGTTATAACTAGTGCAGAACGTGGAACAAACATTACTGTTGTTTGTTGTGTAAATGCCATTGGTACGTTCATCCCGCCAATGATGATATTTCCGAGGAAGAATATGAAGAATGAGCTGGTCGACGACGCTCCTTCTGGTACTTTAGGTGTAGCTCAACAGTCTGGGTGGATGACAACAGATATATTTCTGAAATGGATGAAACATTTTCAAAGTTTTGCTAAGTCGTCTATTGACGATAAGGTAATTTTGATTGTCGACGGACATGCAAGTCATAAAGGAATTGACACTTTAGAATATGCTAAACAAAACGGTATTATTATAATTTGTCTACCCCCACATTGCACACATCGCATGCAGCCCTTGGATGTTTCATTTTTCGCACCCTTGAAAACTTACTTTAGCCAAGAAATATCCAAGTGGCTAAAAGCACATCCTGGACGTGTTGTAACACAATTCCAGATAGCCGGGCTGCTCAATGAAGCTTATGGCAAGGCAGCTACAGTGCAAAATATTTGTCATGGATTTAAAAGCACTGGCATTTGGCCTCTAAATCCAGACATATTTCCTGATTATATGTACGAGCCTGCAGAGACCACGAATATACCGCTGGAAGATACTTCTAGAGAGCAACGTCATGACCAGACTCTTGATTTAGTTACCATAGCTGGGCCCTCTACACAACAGCAAGACGATACATCTTTGCTCCCTGGATCGAACGTTCCCCAGGTTGCTGCAATCACACCTAACGACAATAATACTGCAGAAATAACAGTTACCGAACAACAAGTCGATACATCCCAGACTCTATCAACAGAATCTGCTGCTTATAAAGAACACCCAACGTTCTATACTCTTACTGTCCCTATAGCGGAGATTTCTCCAGTCCCAAAAGGACGTTTTATAAGTGGGCAAGGGAAACGCAAGCCCAAGAATCGACAAACCTCTGTAGTTTTGACATCGACTCCTAATATGGAGGTAATTAAATCGAAAAATGAGCCCAAAGCTCCTCCGGAGAAAAGAAGACGGAACGTCACTAAAACGTTATTTGAAGAAGATAGTGATGAAGAAAACTTTCCTAATAACTATCAAGATGATCAAAAGGATTGTGCATGCATATATTGCAATGATCTTTTCTCACGATCTAAGCCTGGAGAAGACTGGCTACGATGCTTAAATTGTTTACGTTGGGCTCACGCTTCTTGCGCTGATGTTCCTAAGCGAACCAAGCGTTTCATTTGTGAACTTTGTCATTAATTTAATCTTAACACTTTGTCTTTTATGTGTATGTC
This sequence comes from Parascotia fuliginaria, assembly GCA_963082885.1. Taxonomy (NCBI): domain Eukaryota; kingdom Metazoa; phylum Arthropoda; class Insecta; order Lepidoptera; family Erebidae; genus Parascotia; species Parascotia fuliginaria. Next base: position 1,035,295 of record OY720180.1, on the reverse strand, counting down.
ATTTTGTCCTCATTTAATGTGCCATTTTGTCCATATGCTATGGACAAAATGGATTTTGATTGATCTCAATTTAATTAAGAATATTTTATTTTCTGTTATGTTTATCTTATAAATGTTTATCAGATTTCGTAGAAAAAGAACCAAAGATGATTGGTGTAGAATTTACCAGTGCTGTGATTTACCAATAAAGATTTATGACTGTAAAAGAAAACCGTATGTCATTTTGTACGTACTTCCCCTACTTTCACGCTGAGTTCATATCTTTTATTTATTTATTAAGAAAACCAGCAGCGATACAATTTAGTTTACAAAATTGTAAACAATTTAAATGGCCAATAACAGGTTTCCCTAAATATATATCATAATGTAAAAATAAAAATATAAAATGAAAAGTACAGTACTCTTTCTATCATATTAAAAACATATATGCTTAAGTTTACTTGATAGTATAAAAAAACTTAAATATATATAAAACAATAGTTAAAAATAATCATTGTGAAGAGGTAATAGTTGTACAAACAATTATATACCTAAGTAATATTTTGTGTACGTGTTTTATTTAGGTACGTACAGAGATACAAATACACAGCATACGCCACTACATATCGACAGACAGATGTATGTATCTCAGGTTCTCAAACTCAAGTAAGGACAAGCGATATTCTTAGGTGAAGTAATATTGTGTTTTTCTGTCTACAAATTCTTAGTATTAGTCCGAAGTCTGAAATTTTGTACACACGTTTCAGTACGTCATCGATAAGTTCAAATCAAAGTCATTTCACTTATTACACACATGCGCTAGTAAAATGCCAAGATTTAAACGGGCGACTAATATAATAAATGCGAAAGTTTGTGTATTTGTTTTGTCACTCAGCGCCAAAACGACTGAAAGTTTGGTATGTAGATAGATTTGAGGCTACTTTTTATACCGACAATGGGTCTAGTTCCCGAGGGATAGGTACAAAACATTATTTACGCGCAGAGAAGCCATGGGGCGCCGCTAGTATGAAATAGATTTCTAGTCACGGACTGACTCTTAACTGATAGTAAAAATAACACGATTCAGACGCGATTTATCTTTACTTAGTAAATAAAGGGGAAGAGTTTCTTTGTTTATTTGAACCCGCTAATCTCTGAAACTACTAGTCAGATTTGAATAATTCTTTTTGCGTCTGATAGTCCAGTTCTTGAGGAAGGTTATAGGCTATGTAACATCACGCTACTGGCGACGGGAGCAGAGCAGTAAGCAAAGACTCGGATGAAACCGCGTCGCAGGAAGCTAGTGTTAATAATATAATTAAGCAGTTAGCCTATTAGTTGCATGTGTTTTACCTACGCATCTGCCCGTAAACTCTAGGTACCTATTTAAACTATAATTAATCATGTTAGACATAAAGGCATACGCATATGATTAGTTTCGCAACAAGTGCATTCGTTTGAATACATCAAATGACAAATTGTTTGTTGTGAAGGGCCTCTTTATAGGGCATAGGTATTTCAGATATCAAGGTTTTGTTCTTCGAAAAAGCTTCTATTTAGTGATAAACTGGGTTTGTAATGTTTGTGGTTTATTCTTTAACGCAGTTTTGGGTTCTATTTGTATGAATCTGGAGATATGGATAAGTTGAAAAATGTCATTGCAATGATGGGATAGAACATGTGCCTTCAACTGGTGCATATGATGAATCTAACGAAAATGAAAAGCGTTGTACTTAATGTAAAATATTTTTTAGGAGCTCTGGAAACCAATAATAATGTGCTTACGCTATATGCGGTAGCAGCTACTTTATTGCCTCTAATGTAGTACCTAGGCACTACATTAGATTATTCGATCGTAAAAAAATATTTGCAACCATTTGTCAACGTTAACATTGAATTAATTATATTTTTAATCAGACATCTGTAGTCAATTGAACAAGCATCGGGCGCGTATTTAAGAAGATTAATAAACATAATAATTATTATATTAATATTGCATGGATAAAATGAATGGAAAATTGCTTGTTTTATCAGAACAAATATAATATATAAAAACAATATATATATATATATTTAATATAAATTATATTTTGTTGGAAAGGAGTAGCCCAAGGAAACTAGGATCCGGTGATGGCATCCCAGAGAAATCGAGGGAAACGTTCGAAAATCGTAGTGGCGACTAGAGCATTGGTTATTTTTTTACTAAATCAAAATACGAATTACTTTGTGCTAAGTAATTTTGTTTTTACTTTTTAGTTTTCTGTTTGAAGTCGTTTTTTTTTTATTTTATTCGATTTTATTTTGACATATTGACAACGTGATGCCTACTGCATGAGCAAATCTATGTCTAACAACAACCTACACAAAAGACCATAAAAGATGATCATTCATGAATAAATGATTTTATTAAGTAATTATATTTTAATCAGGTTAGAACCGTAGGTTTTAAGTCAGAGTTCATATTAATAATGTTCTATTTATGGATTTTGGTGCCACTCAAAACGTTGTATTTATGTATTTTGGTGCCGGTACTCGAATAAAATTTAAATTAGTAAAATCTATATCATTATAGAAAGCCAAAGTTTGTTTGTTTGTTTGTTTGTTTGAACGCGTTAATCTCTGCATCACTCGGATTTGAACAATAATTTTTGCGTATGATAGCTCAGTTCTTGAGGAAGGATATAGGCTATGTAACATCACGCTACTGGCGACGGGAGCAGAGCAGTACCTAAGTAAAGACACGGGTGAAACCACGCCGCGGTAAGCTAGTAAATAATATACTGACGAAAAACAAAATTAAAAACAGGTTTCCTTCATTCCATTCGTGAATTCATACTTTAATTGAGTTGAAAGGGTAATAAAGCCTCATTTTCGTCCTAGTTTATTTCATCTCTACCTCGTCAGCAAACTGGCTGTTGGTTAGTTGGATGACATTTTGTCGTCATAATTGTCACTTATAGGAAAGTTTGAATAAGATTTTTACATAAATGTATGCACATTTTTTTTTAAAGACATCCCTCGCACTAGATGACAATCCCTGTGTCCTGTTAACGGACAGAAAGTACACCTAGACTCAGAACAAATATTTATGGATCACACAAAGTTTTGTCCCTCGTCGCGACAGTCGCTTACGCTCCCGCTTCACCACAGAGGCAATATTTACGCTCTGTGAATCGGGCCTTTTCGGGGACGGATGTTAGTCCCCATGACTATGCTGCACGAGTCACAGAGCGCATCGACTTCCTGAAGCAGAAAGTGTGTGCGTGGGCAAGCCGTATTCGTCGCTACAAACGAAGGGTGACTTTTCAAAGAGACGAGAGGTGGGTGTATCGGCGATGGGAGCGACCTGATTCCGACGTGGGTGATGGGCGCCGTCCGGATGAAGATGCAACTATTGAGTTCTAGCGCAATCTTTGGTCGGTGCACGTCAATCACACAGAGGATGAGTGGATTGATGGCGTCGAGCTATTATGTGAGCCAATTAACAACATGGAGCCATCGTCTATATCAACAGAAGACGTGGCCAATGCAGTCCGTTCGTTACCAAATTGGAAGTCAGCCGGTCCGGATGGATTGCACAATTTCTGGCTAAAATGGTTCCACAGCTCACATGCTCGCTTGGCGTCGCAATTCCAGGCGTCTTTGGAGTCAGGCTCTATTCCCGAGTTTATGACAACCGGTGTTACCCACCTTCTGTATAAGTCTGGAAGCACCGCGGATCCCAAGAATTATAGACCGATCACTTGCCTACCTACTGTCTATAAACTTCTTACATCTATTTTAAGAGCAAAAATTTTAAAACTCATTACTGAAAACAACATCATATCTATCTCTCAAAATGGATGTAGGAATGGGGCCCGTGGTACGAAAGAGCTCCTGATCATTGACATGACCATTAACCAACAGGTGCACCGTAACCGAAAGGATCTGTCGACATGCTGGATAGACTATAAGAAGGCGTATGACTCGGTGCCGCATACATGGCTCTTGAGAGTGCTGGAGTTGTATAAAATTGATGCAACTCTATGCACCTTCTTGAAGACGTGTATGCGGCAATGGAAGACCGTCCTCCGCTATCCTGGGTGTCGACAGTTTTTGGGCAACGGTCTACCGGTAACGATCAAGCGGGGCATATTTCAGGGTGACAGCCTGAGTCCTTTATGGTTTTGTCTGGCACTGAACCCTCTCAGTACTATACTGGAGAGTTCAGGGCTAGGCTATCGGTTGAGGAGAGAAGGTCAGGTCTTGTCCCATCTGCTTTACATGGATGCAAAATTGTTTGCTTCTACTGATCGCCAATTAATAGGGTTACTTAGGGTCACTGAAACCTTTAGTAATTCTATTAAGATGGAGTTTGGTATAGATAAATGTGCAGTCATGCATGTAAAGCGGGGAGGAATTGTGGAATCTGACGGGATACAACTGTCTGATTCTACACGACTTAGACCTCTATCTTCAACCGAAACATATAAATATCTGGGTATGTCACAGGCGTTGGGTATATCTGACAAAGACATGAAACAGGTGTTACAGGAACGTTTCTTTGGCCGCCTGAAAAAAGTTCTTAAAAGTCTTTTATCGGGTGGTAACAAGGTGCGGGCCTTTAACAGCTGGGTCATGCCAGTCCTAACCTATTCCTTTGGCATAGTCAGATGGACTCAGACTGAACTGGACGCTCTTGATAGGAGAGTCCGTACACAGTTGACGACATTCCGTATGCATCATCCACGATCATCGGTGATGAGGTTGTACATCCTACGGAAGTGTGGAGGTCGTGGCTTTCTGTCTGTCAAGACTCTCCACAACCGTGAGGTGTGCAACCTCAGAGAATATTTTATAAAATCAAATTCATATATGCATCGGAATGTCGTCGTTGTAGATAACGGCCTCACCCCGCTGGGTCTGGCTAAAGAGAACTGGCGCAAACCTGTTGTCATAAGTATAGCGGAGCGCAAGGATGTATGGAAAAGCAAGGAATTACATGGACGCTTTTATCGGGCCTTAAACGGGCCCGATGTCGACTCATTAACATCTGAATCCTGGCTACGATTTTGTGATCTCTTTGGAGAAACCGAAGGTTTTGTCTGTGCAATTATGGACGAGGTTCTAATGACGAACAACTACCGGAAGTTTATCTTAAAGGATGGGACGGTAGACATTTGTCGGGCATGTCACTACCCCGGAGAATCCATAAGACATATTGTCTCTGGTTGTTCTCGTCTTGCGAACGACGAGTATTTGCATAGACATAACCAAGTAGCTAGGATCGTCCACCAGCAACTTACTCTGAAGTACAAGCTTGTAGTCTCTGAGGTACCGTACTACAGATATGTGCCCGACCCAATTCTCACAAATGGTCGTGCCACAATATACTGGGATCGATCTATCATCACTGATAGGACTATTGTTGCCAATAAACCTGATATAGTGGTGATCGATCGATTAGAGCGCCTTGCAATGATCATCGATATCACCATTCCACATGATGACAATCTCGTGAAAGCAGAAAAAGATAAACAGATAAAGTATTTGCATTTGGCTCGCGAGGTTGTCGACATGTGGGATGTGGATTCGGCGATCATTGTTCCGATAGTCATATCAGTTAATGGACTGATTCCTAAGAGCCTCCATCAACATCTCGCGAGGCTCGCGTTAGGTGGCTGGATCGTGGGTCTGATGCAAAAGGCTGTGCTCCTTGATACGGCCCGCATTGTGAGGCGGTTAATAGCTCTGGAGCCCTAACCACCGGTAGCTTGGTCCCTGTACCCGATATCGGTAGGTCTCCATATTTTTATATTTTTAAATGTATATTTCTATTATTTTTTATATATATTTAAAAATGTAATTTTGTGTGTACATAATTAAATAAAGAGAATGATAATAATATTTCAACAACTACACACAACGCCATCTAGACCCAAAGTAAGCATATTATATGCTTGTGTTATGGGTTCTAGAATGCGGATATACATACTTAAATACTTTTTTTTTGTAAATACATAGAATAGAATAGATTCAAAAATGAATGAATATAGAATTGACATGAGCTCACGCCAACATTGTCGTTGTTAGCTTATGTCAATCCCATAAATCTATTCTATTTTATTAGCATTTATCGACTTGTCTAGGCCCTCACTAATTTTGTCACTAAATTTAACGCTCACTTTACCTATATAAACGTCTCATCAAGATAGTTTAGTTTTATAGTTCATTTTTATACTACGATGACATTTACACGAGAATGTAGAAAGTTTACTTCACGGGGAATTAAATAGTCTCTGTTATGAATGGAAACGTTAATATTTACGACCCGGAATAACTATTACCAAAGAAACAATTACATCAAAATCACAGAAAAACAACCGAGCAAACTATTATTAATGTATAAAGGTCACAAAATATTGTCAATCCTTACGAAATCTATAGTAAACGTAATCAATGACATCTCGTATCAAATTCGATCACAATCGAATCACAATTGATTCGTGACCGAGAAATTGTTATATCGATTTTGGTAATCGATACGGGTCATCTCAGTCTTTCGGTGTGTTGTAAAATTTATTTTTGTGAATCGATAACATTATTTTATCTCGTTAGGCTAAAGTTCATCATTTCTGAGAATTGTATGGGTGTTTTTTTATCTCGATTTGAAGAATGAAGGTTTTCACAATTCTATTTGTAATCTTCGTTACAAAAACACGGTATACTTTTTACATACTTATACATACTTACCAATATAACTATACGTTCACAATAGCACTCAAAAGATGCAAAAGACTTGTTATGCGGTCTCACTCCCAATGCTCACGGTAGACACAACTTAATATTTTTGATTCGTCACTTTTTTACATGGCTATTTTATGGATGTAACCACGCTCTGGAAACACACTCGCCTAAAACTCTAATAACTCGTGCCTAGACCCTGTCATCACGTGCATTCATTTTATAAGCACATAAATCTAGCAAGATCACGACCGGCTAAAGCCTTCAACATTGAAGTCTACTGATTATTGAGCTCTACACTGTAACCTAGCATCATCGCAATTTGTATGAATTATCAAATTATGCAATGCTTGCTTTATAAATACATTGTATTAGTGTTCCAGTGTTAGCGAGTAATGAACATACTATAGCTAGCGGTTTGAGATGTTTATTACTTTCAAAACAATAAAATCTAATAAACTTAGAAAATGTTGTATGCCGATGTGGTTTACTAGCGTATTCGTATACCACTTTAAACAACCTTGTTCCGAAGAGCCAAGGAATTATGAAGTTATTTACACATTACAATGTAGCTATTTCTAATTAGTAATTAAAATTTTCAAATAAAACAATGAAACTGAACATTATATTGACAATTTAATACTATATTTTGCGTTTTTCAAAGAAATACTTGCACTATACGCACTTATACTATAACTTAGAGTTATGCGTTTTTTTACTACTGGACATAGTATCTTTGTTGCTATGAATACCGCTTTTATTTTAGGAGTCTGGTAAACAATAGTTATCGCCAGAATTCTTTCTAAGTACCCAGTGTTACTTTGACTAAGGCAAGAGGGCAAGCTGGTACTCTAATTTGAGAGAAATATCTTTTGAGACAAATCATAAGGTATTTTACTTTAAACTAAAAATTTACTTCAGTAGAGTTCATATCAGTTTAACAGTAAAGAATATTAACAGCAAATATAAAAAATTTTAATCCATTAAAACCCAAATGAACATAAAATGGCACACTACGAAAATGGTCGGACACGAAATAAATAACAACAGTTTGGAAAAAAATATTGTATAAAACGGTACCTAACTACTATCTTCAAGTGTTATTAACCCTAACTATAGATTTTTAGACAAATTATATTAAATACTTTCTATAATATTTGTTGTTGGTTTTATCCACAAAACCTTACAAAAAAGCAAGAAAGATAAATATTTTAAATATAGAAACTAAACCTATTATTAAAACTAATAAAACATATCTTTATAATATTTAAAGTCTGTCACAACGGTGAATAATATGAGATGTTTTAATAGTTATAATAGGTTCATTTTCTAGATTTTAAATATTTATCTTTATTAATTATAAATATTGGTGTAATTTTTTTTTACTGTTAATTCTTTCTTTTTAATTATGGTAAAAATCTTTGACCTGCACTATTGCCACTAATTTGTAAAAATAACTATCATCTTCGCAGTTTTTATACAACTTTTATTTAACGGGACAATCTCACCCTATCACTGTGACCTCTGTACACCAAGCTATGATAATCGGAAGTTTCGAGGCATTCTAAATTAAAATGATTATGGTACAGTTTTTTAACTACGACGTTTTAATTTTTATTGAATTCGTTGCAGGGTCCAAGACAGTAGAAAAAGGTTTGTGTTGTTCGCATTAGCACAGTTTCAAATCTTTTATCCGATTATATGTATTAAGCCTCATTACGCTGTTTCTAAGCCTCGTGTCTTATAGCTTTACGTACTCAACAGGGTTATAATATTGACTCAAAGGCTCAAATGCACTACAAAATTAATGCTCATACTATTGTAAGCACTTTATTTTAAATAAACTGTAATATTAGAGTATGCACGTACCTTAGTTTATATTTTGAACTTATTGACGACGAGTAGTCTTTCGCGTCTAATGTCAAATAAAATTGGAAGGGGGTTCTGGCAAATCACAGTGATAGGGAAGTAAAAATATTATTGAGGAGACCAAAAAATAAATTATGGAGGTCCAGTGACGAGATAGGCGACTGATATCACAACTATCGCGAATAGAGCATACTTAGATGGCACGAGAGCGTAATTAGCAGTATTAGGGCTTTGGACGAATCTGAATTCAAGTATGGATAATGATTTCTTTATAGTTCTATCAAAATAAATCGTAGAACCAAACGGTATTTTTTTTTGTTTTGTTCTATTAGTAGAACTAACAGTAGAACTAGCCGGACAGGGCGTATGCAGCTTTGGACGTATTTCGGCTGATAATGATAATGGTGGCACGGTTAATGACACATTTGAGTATGTTGCCCGATCTTATCAAGCGTGACAAATTCACAAACAAACAAATTCGAATGTCTAGTACTCAATAACATAACAGCCTAACTAAACACAATAATACCTTGCAAATCGTTTTCAAAATCAGGCGATGAATGTCACTATCATGCAATCATACGTAGTGTTTTTAATGTTATGACATAGCGCATCATGTCTACCATTCTTTTTATAATTGGCGAAATAAGTGGTTTGCAAATTGCTCGTGTGCAAAGTTTATAGACCTGTCCTTGAGTGAGCTGAACCCTAATAACGTGGACCGACGCAACGATCCGATAAAGATGGACGACCAGTTTACTACAGGTCAAAGTGCAGCCTTGAGGATCTCTGCATAGCAGTGTCATGACGCAGGATAGCAATAACAGTAACTTAGCCGACGTCTATCGATTTTTGCAACCGTCAAGTGTAAGTTGTTTATAAACATTGATAAAATGTTTTTTTTATTTTTATACAACTTTGGTGGCAACCAAGCAAAGGGCTCCCATGGTGGTAAGTGACAACCGTAACCTAAAGAGATGGCTGTGTTATTCAAGGCGTACAGAAGTAATAATGCTTAAAAAACACAATCAATCCTTTTCCGATCACGGAAAAGGGGATTGGAAAGGAAAGAAGGAAAGGAAGAGGACCGAGGGGGTGCTTGGGCCTTCGGCACTCTCACTCACAGTACGAAACGCAATAGTACTTAAGAATACTATTACTCTTACGATCTTCTATGAGAGGGTAGTACTTCCCCGGTTGATCCGACCCATTCATGCTTAAACCAGCGTGGTTCTACTACCATATGAACTTTTATAATGATATGTTATCGCATAAATATTTAAATCGTCGTAACATAAAATGTCTGGGAAATTTACAATGTAACGTGTACCTAATGTCGAAAATCGACAGGAAATGTGTACTTAATTATACTCATCTCAGATGCATTTTATACATTGCCTAAGCAGCAATCAGAAATGTGTTGAATTTGATATGTCGATATTCTATAGTGGGATGATGTAAAGCATAGGAGAAGTTTTGTGTCGCTTAAACATTGTGTTTTATAATTTGTTCCATTTATTTGTTATAGGTAAAAAAAAAGAAGAGGCTTTTAGAAAAAAATTACCATATTTATGTATTTATTTTATTCTAGTGCTAAGTTATATACATTTTTAAATTAATGCTCCATATGTCTTTTCTTTCTAAAAGGTCTGTAAATTCAAATACAAATTATATACAAAAATTATTCGGTTTTGAAAAGATTCGTGTTTAGGAGTAATTCGATTTATGTATCTGGTAAACTTCCGAACTGTTTCTTCACTTACTGTTGTAAATGAAAGTGTGTTTTTACTTATTATATCCGAGCACTTGATAAATTATGCCAAATTGTTTAGCTTACTTACGATGAAGATTAAACGATCTATTAGAGGCACAGAGAGACCTGCTGTTCAGAAGGGATTAGTTTTATTTGTATCCTAAGATTACCGAAAAGATGAAAAAACTTGGACTTAAAAGTCTAAGATTGACAATCCGCTTTGAGGAAGCGTGGTGATTAATGCGCATGCCTTCTTTTGCGAGAAGAGGCCCTTGCTCTGCAATGGGACAGTAGCAGGCTATTATTATTACAGAAGCATAATTTGTGTATATTCACGTGAGAGTAATAATAGTGTCCAGGGTCTTTTCAGTTTTGTAATAGTCACAAGTATCTAGTAGTTTCTATCAGAAGGTCTACCACCAATATCATATAACAGTAGATATTATTTTAATGTCACATTGTGTTTTGTCTTTCTCTTTTGTACCATTAAAAACAAGGATAGAGACAAAGTAAGGATATAAGATTGTCCTTGAATTTATTTTTATAACACGTCTATCGCTATAACTCAGGCAAGTAGTAAATAACCTTTGAGAACTTATAAAAACGCCTACTATTATGTTATTACTTAGAGTAAAAACACTTTTGCTTTTTCCGCAGTTTAACTTGCGTAGGCAGGACATTACTTAACATGATGTACGGCCGAACTAGATTTAAATATTATAAATGTGATTTGTGAATACAATTGATCATTGTGTTACAGGAAAAGTAGATAAGTAACAGAGTATGTTTTTAGTTTTTATTAAAATAAGTGCATAAATATGTAGTTGGCAAATTATACTACCTTTTCACCCGCGTCTTTGCTTCCGGCTCTGCTCCCGTCGCCAGTAGCGTAATGTTACATAGCCTATAACCTTCCTCAAGAACTGGGCTATTATACGCAAAAATAATTAATCAAATTCGACTGGTAGTTCTGGAGATATGCGCGTTCAAACAAACAAACAAACTCTTCCGCTGTATATAATAGTAAAGATAATAGTTTAGATTTGCTAGCATATTACAAAGTATCATATCGAAGGATTTTAATAGAAACGTTTCCCCAGTTATGTCACTATTGTTCTATAAGGTTCACATTTCCAGACCCGGACATCAAACTCTCTGCATGGTCTTCTGTACACGATACCACTGAACCACAGTGACAGTCGCGAATATAATATACATGCATGCTAATTGAGTACAAAGTTATCCATCAACACCGACGTGCGACAAGCTGTTACCACGCCTACGTTTGATCATTGAGAAGTTTTTGTGGCGCCAAGCTGAGCCACACATATTGTTATCGATTACTGTTTTATCTAGATATAAACATATAGCATAAGAAACTTCACGCCTATCTGTTATTAGTAGGCTAAGCAGAAATTTTATATTATTAGTTATTACTCATTAGTTACAACCAAAAGACATTTTGCTTCAATATCAATTACGGCTGATTTACTCTTCCAACACCGTTTCATCTAAGACGGCCCCATAAGGACGATCTTTTAAATACTATTACTTGATAAATCTGTTTGTTTTTTCTTTTTATACTAATTTATTTTTATACTAATAGGGTAATGATCGGCGCAGTTGCGTTTTAAGTAAGGTGATAGAGTGGAGTCACTTTGGTAGGCTAATAAATAAAAAAAAGAAAAAAGGTGAACATTCAGCATTATGAAACCTAAAATGAGAGTTCTCAGTATGTCCTACATATACCTTGGCTTTTACATGTTACGTAACACAAAAATATATCAATCTGCTTTGTTCTTTGCATAAATTGATCTGATTGGCGGGCTATTTTGCAACTAAATGCCGCTAATTGTCACCATTACTATTAGACAATAGCGCTTTTTAGTTACGTCAGCTCTTAAAGCTTGCAAAGCGCAAAGGTATTAAGTATTCTGCCAGTATTAATTCAATTTTAGGGTTCCGTGCCTTAAGAGGTAAAACGGAACCCTGTGATGTCCGTCTGTCTGTCTGTAAAGACTTTTTTGTTAGTAACGCGTGGAGGCGAAATATATCAAGCTGAAATATATCGAATACTCTTGTCTGCAAACTCTTAAAGCTGGTCAAGTTTAACGCAATTAAACGATATAAGGCCGTTCATGTTAGTACTCGACTCGCACTTACCCGGTTTTTTTTATTGAATCGTCTTTGAATCCTCTAAAGAGGTTGCGTATTGACGAGTTAATTAGTTTTTATTGTATAGGTGTTTGAGGTTAATGTTTTTTCTAAGTTTTTCTTGTACAGATTAAAAGAAAGATTGTACCTCTTAAACTGCTGATTAGTTTTAATAAAGATTTTTTTTATTTTTATGACGAGTTTATTTTTGTTGTTAAAAATATTGCAATACTAAAAGAATTATTTATTTTAACCTTACATGTACAAAATTTACATTAACATTAGGTTTCCACTAGAGCTTTTTTTGGTCAAAAAAACGCAAACGCACTTTTTTATTCAAATAAGTAGAGCACCTTGACCTCGTACTAGCAATGTAAAAAACACATTATGCATACCTACTAATGTCTGCCTATTGAAATTTAAATATGATGAAATCACAGTTTGAAGAACAAAAACGTGAGGTAAACGTTCACTGACATTCCTACTATCCAGCTGATATAGATACAAAAAAACAGACGTAAACAATAAAATTAGTGTGTAACTATCGATGGCAGAGGTTATTCCAATGGGTCCACGATTCTTTTGTTCGTTGTTTCCCATCGGGTCCTTGACAAATTAATAGTTACATATATGTTTTAAAATGTCCTTACATGTATTCCCATCGGGTCCATGAAAATTGAGAATAGTACAGTCAGCACATTACGTTAAAAAATTAAAATTCATTTTTTCCATTTCAATTTTTTTAAACTAGTTAAAAGTTCTCAATTTGCATTAAATAAGCTAAGCCGAGCGTCTCTGTAGGTCCGCCAGCCAAACATACCTATTTTGCCGAGTGAGACCCCCGTGACGTCACACAAGTTAGAGCGAAACAAAGTACAGGTTATGAACTAGATAGAATGCAAGCAGGAATTGGAGCGGCAAGTTCTTAAGATGTCTCGTAAATTATTCGACATTAGGTATCGATATTTTTTGTATATCACACAAATTAGTACATTAAATAACGAAAAAGCAAAAAGAAACATAGCTTTTATTATTATTTCTATTTTTATTTACAACTAGCCATCCGCCCTTGCTTCGCCTTGGTATCAAAAGTTTCATTCGGACTCACATAAAACACCTACAGAAAATATCATTGCAATAGTGTCGTAATTGCATCATTTAGATTTAAACAGGTGCTTAAAATATTAAAATTTTAAAAATGACTTGTTACCCGTCCTATTTGTAGCTTTCTAAAGGTAAAAGAATTTTTTAAATTATTTACGTAGATTTTGAGTTAAATTGCAACAAAGATACAAAAGTCAAATCTTTACTCTTTTTATTATTATTATTAGTTAAGATTAAATGCCAATGTTCTAAATAAAGCCCGAATTCTGGTCTAGAATAATGTATTTCTCTTGCTGTGGATGTACGTAAGACTAAAAGGAATAAGTACACATATCATTTTAGAGCACCGGCAGCTTAATTACCCTCTCGGTCCTCTTACATTTCCTTGATCATTTCCTTCTTCCTACATAGTCGGCAACGGCTTGGTACCGTGTGCTTGTTTGCCACCAAAGTTGTATAAATAAAGACTAAAGGGAATTCACGAACGCATAGCAGTCTCCAATACGTAAAAAAATGCAAAAAAAATATGTTAAACATAATAAAATATTGTCTATCACTTCATTATTGATTAGAAAAGGTAAAAGAATTAAATAAAAAGCAATTTTCTCTTTATAATATTAGCTTAGATTCATACTGCTACTGCTTTTCTACGAGAACGATGTCATCACATTTACGTTCTCGATAATGCATTGATCGTGTTTTATTTAAATGCTAAGGGAATAGAGTCATGTTTATCACGGTAGGTAGGTACGGCTACAGCACCATATTAGCATTAATTGGGCTGTATAACTGTATCTATTCACCACCAATGTTATATAAGAAAATCGTGTAAAAATAATAAGTAATGTACTTTTATAGGTTTGCCAAAATATAGCTTTAGGCATTCCGTCTAAATGTTACAATGTCAGGTCAATACATTTGACATTATATTATCGTCGTGATCGTAATGCTCTCGTCTTTTTAGTGCGCATAATTGGCCTGATCGATTTCTAGTCAGGAGAAAGTATACTTAAGTTGCTGCAATAGATCATAACACACTAAGTAATAATTTAAGTTTATCTATGTGACAATGCAATTTCCTGCTTCAAAACATTTTTTTCAATTTCCTGCGCGATATTATGAAGGTGTTGAAGTTTTCATTACCTTACACACCATTAAATGTTATAATCGCAATCATTTTCGTTAAAAAAAATAGAATTTATTTTAATTTACGTAGTAACAGGCAGGCTTAAAATGTAGCAGTTAGAAACAAATTAAGTGCTCGTGGAGAAGATCATGTCTTAAGCCAGGTTTAAAGAGTCAGCAAAACACTGGAATGAAACCTTCTTGGACGAAGTCATATGAAAGGGAATTGTGTTAATGTATAAAGTAATGAGATGATAGAAAGCTAGCGAAGACGCCTTGTTAAACAGTGTCGTACCTAACACAACACGCTTTTAGAACTAAGTCACGAGATTAGTGTATCCGTGAGATTGATACCATGCTTTTTATTCAATCACCTTAGGTATATTATTGTTCTGAATACAAATATCACACTAACATAGAACTATACGTCAACAAAAGGTATCATTGCGAAAGTACTCTAAAATCTTAATAAACAGTGTTCGCAAATTTAAATGAAGTTACGAAAAAGTTAAAATGTTAAATAACATTTAGACATATATTTTGTTATTCGTATTAATGAACGTAATAGTTATTGTTGACCAAAAACGTATTTAGTATATATTGAAAGTGAGAGGAGCATGATGGACGATTTACAAAGTTCATGACATAGTGACATGGTATAATGAATGTTATGAATGTTCTCTTAATAATACACTGTGAAATGAGTATTTATTAAAAGCAAATCTATTATTGTAAATGTAGAACGTTAGCAACATTATGTTTATAGATGGTAATAAGTTTACTTTAACATGTAATACTATCGTAGGTATCTAACGTAAGAATGTTTAGCCAACAATTCTTCTTCTTCTTAATGTGCGTCTTCATTATTGAACATTGGCAGTGAGCTCCTTGAGCTTAACTATTTCAAGTCCAAGATGGCACAGCTTTTCTAACAACGGTATCCTATAGCCGTATACAAGATCATTCAAGATGTTGGGCCTCTATAAAATCACCTGACTGTGTTGATGCGACGACTCTCATTATGCATGAATAACGGCATGAATTTATTTTTATTTATTTATATATTATATGCTTTATTGATTAGAAACTTTTTGCTTATAAGTAAACTAATTATTTCATCTAGTAACGATCTTATTTATTATTCTTCTGCTTTTATGTCTTGGAAAATGTAATATCTTACTGTCTACGGGAATGTATTTTGTTATTATTTTATCTCTACTTACGAAAATGGTGAGATGTTATATATCACTTATTCCAAAAATATCATAATATCTATGACTCTTTTTCAAGCCATCGGCCAAATTACTGACACTATCGTTATTTTTATCTAAACTTGAATGGATTTTTGACGATGATAGTAGATTAAGTTAGTTGTGTAAGCAAATATTGCTGTTTTGATCAGAGAACGATTCGATGGTGGATTACTTAAGCTGTTGTAGAAACTGTATCGATATTGAGCAAGAATATGATGGTTGCTTTGATTTTGTAATCGGTATCATCGCCTACGCATTTTTCTATTCGGCGTAAGCTAACTACGACTTCTTCACCCGAAAATAGCTTTTGTAACATGGGATTAACACGTAGTCTTCATACGCATTGCAAGCATAATAGTTCACTTGCCGTAGTTGGTGACGGCAGTAAATTTATAATTTTTTTATTTAAAATATTTTAAAAGTAAAAAAAATATGTGTAACTGTTCACTTATGTATTTCGTCACCTGTACAACTTTGGCTATAATATATTTGAATACATACTAATAAAACGTTATTAGCAATGTCCGTCCCGTCAATGATGAATTTATTACTAGACAATACAAATGTTAACAGTTTTTTGCATTGACAAAACAAAAAAACAAATAAAGCAGAGGTCAAATGTTTATCACATACGGCACAAGTCACATGTATATAAGATTTCTACCCCACGAAAGAAGAACGTTGTAAGTTTTAAACAAAGTTATAGGAAAAATAATTCTAACGTGTGTGCGTTAAGGTTTACTTGTGCTTTATGATTACGGCGATCTTACTTGTAAAATTATAATAGTTATCTTTTGGGACGGAGTCAACACTGGGTTCAATGACGCCGAATTACAATTATTACAAAAACAATATTGTATAATAGTAAAGTCTTCCATAAGCAAGGTGTTATAATATAAGTATGACGTGTGTATCTGTGTATCTATCTGTAGTATCGTAGCTCCCATAAAGATAAACCTTTAATTTAGATTTTGTTTGAAAGGTGACTTGTATTCAGCCGTTTAAAGATCGTAAAGTTCGGGAAGGAAATAAATCATGCATAGTATAAACATAACATAATGTTACTCAGCATCACATTTTTATTTCCGTGGAGGTAGGCAGAGTTGCATATCGTGTAACAAGCAGTAAAGCTTGTTGTACTGTGCCGGGCACAGTTTCAGACTCTGGGCTAATATTGTGACTGTTAGTTTCTTGAAGGAGAAACTGTATTATTACTTACTTTACCCGGCCCGAGATCTTTAAATAATAAACCACAGCACCACCGAATTACCGAAGCAGTTAAGTATTACTGTAATTTTATTAACTAAACTTACATTTCATACCAAGCGGGAAGTAAATGTAAACGAATATTTGCGCATATTTAATTAACAACTTACATTTTTAATTTTAATATTGTTAAAAATAACTTTAGAGTTGAACATTCAATGTTAGACCGTAATTAATTGTCTTATTATAACTTTTATATGAACGAAAACAATGTAACATTTTCAAATTAATTAGTTTTTTTGTTTAATAATATAAATTTTAATGTATTACTGCAATTTTAGTGGAATAAAGGCTAAAGATGCGATGTCTGTTTAGCAATTTTCACTTTGTTTTAATTAGTATAAGATTGAAAATTACTTAGTTGTATTTTTCATTTGATGCCTTTTTTGGAAGGGTACAAAATGTTTGACGAACGGTTAAGTAGGTTTTTTAAATTATGTATTATTACATCTATAAAATATGTTTTCATGTGTTTTTATAAACATACAACTATTATACAATTTTGTATTTTATATAAAACATGATTATATACAAGTTTTTTTTATTTCTAAAATAAATTACTGCACACAGTTAGCACAAGGTTACGCGAAGTGCAAACCGATAAAAATATTTGTACGAAACAATTTTTGTTTTGCGAGGCGAATCACACTTTGTAAATCATTTTGTTTCTTAAATTTACCACGACTTACAACGAATATTGTAAGTTGCCGTTGAACTACCAAGTTTTACTACTAAAGTGAGAAGTATACGGCAGCCCGACGGTACAAATACAAACAAATAAACAAACAAAAACAATTGTGTTTTTGTCCGGCTTTTGAAGCGTATGTATGTATGTATCAATATAATATTATGTATGTTTGAACATATATTATTATGTCTATTTCTTTGGCATGCTCTGCAGACTAAATGGCTTGACGGATTTTAACTTAAGAGGTTTCATACTCATTACATTTGATTTTATATATGGTAGGTATACAAAATTTTAATGAAGCGCACGAGAAAATAAAACGGATTTCTTTCTTTTTACTTTGTTTTAGGCAGGCAGGCTTTTTGTTCTTTAATAATATGTATTGCTTGTTCTTAACGTAAGCTTCTTTGAAAATCAATCGGGCAGACAATAAAATATTTTCAACAAAAAAGACGGAACTAATTTAGTTTAACTCTCCAGATAGTTAAAATGTCTGAACTGAATTTATATCAATCAATCAGATATGGTGATAGTGATCTGCCATATTTATCAGCAATCTAAACAGTGAAACATTACAAGTAACAATATAAGAGTAATACAATTAGAGGTTTTTTTAAATCATCACTGCTCATAGCAAAACTGGAATTAAAAAAAATTATAGCAAAAAGTGGCTTCTTGCATCTATTTGTTACCTACTGATCGTAACTTAGGCACTTGCAAATCACAAATAAAATGAAAAATTAGTCATTTTTAAAGCTCTTTGTTAAATAGTGTGATAACCAACCTGCAGTGGGATAAGGCACACATGAGAAACAGGCCAAGATAATGAAAAAATAAAATCAGTCTTTCAGTGATACGATTAGGAATTTCTTATGCTAGTGCAGATACTATAAATAATTTTAAATATACTCATCCTTAGTTTTAAAATGAATTCAGAAGTGCGATTTGATATCACGTACAAACCGCTATAATGGAGACTACCATACCAATAGTTTAGCTTTTAGAATAGTGTCCACCACTTCTGGACTCCACTGACTGCTTACCATCAGGCAAGGTGGAGTCACTTTGGTAGGCTAATATAAGAAAAAAACATCAACATCGGCTTAATTCACGTATTTTATTTTGAGACTAATTATGCTTAGTAGTATTTTAACAAACTAGGATTAGCTTACGTAATTGATATTTGATACACGTAATGAGAAAAATATAAAGGTTACTTACTTGCGCGATAATCTCGGCAAAGTTCAAACAGACAATCGTCGCACAAACGTATAAAAGTTCTTTATAACTCATGATTACACTTTAAACACAGCTCAAACTAACATAACTCCACGTTACAAAATATTTGTCAATACAAAAGATAAGAATCGGTTGACATTAATTACTGAAGGAAATTACTATTAATACAATGGGACAAGAAAATAATTCCCACTATTTATAATTTACAATACGCCGGTACATTCACTGAGCTTCACCTTTCCTAGTAATTAAAAAAAAAATGTCACAATCGATAAAACAATTCCAAAAAGTTTTTAATCAAGCACTATATCACTTGTTTTTTTTATTTAGTTCGTTGGTTAGAGTTCGATATTCGATTTTAAATGTCGTGTTCGTACGCGCGTTCTCGATCGTCTGCACAACAAGACTATTTGACATTTGTTCACCAGTCACGAGTTAGTGAAGCCTCCCTACTTTGCCCGTCTTCCGTCCTTGAACGGAAACAATGTTCTCGATTTATGTATTCGCTGCGGTCTTATTATTTAGTTATCCGTCTGTTGTGTGAATTGACGGATTTTATTAATTAAGCTTTTATTTAGACTTCCTGCATGTAGGTTCTATGTTTGAAATAGATGGAGGTTTAATTATTTATCCATTAGTGATGTTATATTTAGCTTCTGTTCGCAAAGTACAAGTCATATATCTTGTTACCAATTTTGGTAAAACTATCTTATGGGGTTTAATTGTCGAAAATGACTTCACTTCGCTTAATAATTTCAGTAAATTCCAAGGATTGATGATCACCATCATAATTTATAAATTGCCAGGATTTATTTAAGGCTTTATGATTTTTGATGACAATGGGTCATCAATCATTTATCACGTCATTTACGACCTAGTATCAAAAATTAAAACAAAGATCACATACACAGACGAGCAAATAGCCCACGTGATGGTAACTGTTAACTGTTGCTCATGGACGACTCAGAGTCTCTAGCATTGCTCCTACAATGCCAGGGACTCTGCAAAGCCGCTGCCTAACGTGAAAGAGTGAGGTAGGTGAAAGGATTAAGGAAGGTAAGGAAAAAGAAAAATTTGGCCTCCGGCACTCTCACTCACCGAACCAAACGCGATCATAGAAGATCGACGTAAGAGTAATAGTATCCGTACTATACTATTACTCTTACGTCGATCTTCTATGAGACGGTAGTACTTCCTCGTGAAACCAGCGTGGATCTACTACCATGAGAAATTGTCACAACAGCTAGATACAACGCCCTCTAGAACCAAAGTAGGCATATTATAGCTTGTGTTATGGGTTCTAGAATGTGGGTGGATATACCTACATACTTAAATTCATTTTTTTTTGTAAATACATACACACTTATTAAACAAAGAAACACCCAGACCAATGCAAATGGACATGTTCATGCATATAAATATTTGCACTGAGCGGCAATCGATCCTGCGGCCTGTTCGTGGCAGTCCGTACACAGTAACGCGGACCCACAGCAGCGGTCAAGAAGTATGGGCATTCAGTTCGTTTGGAAAATATTAGAATCCATTATTAGGAGAGAAGATAGTGGAATAAATTTAAAGAAATCTTCAGGACCCTCGGCTTGATAAAGGTCAATCAAAAGGTCACTGGTTGAGTAGGCCTCAGACATACCTAATTCAGCAAGTTTGAACAGAATCATGACAAACCGCTTAAGCCGCATTAGTTATTACTAATTACGAAGTGGTCTAGGTACCTACCCGACTAAAATCCGCTAAAGTATTTATTTATTTAAACTTCTTGCAAAAAATACAATGTAAATGTACAAAGGTGGACCTAATGCCAGAGGCATTCTCTACCAGTCAACCTTTGGGTGATGAGAGATAAAACTCATCATCAACTCAGCATCTGGCAGAGTGCTAAATTTTCGATTGTTAACTGACTTGAACCTGACCCCTAAATTGAGAATCGAGTCAATATACGATAGTTTTGCCCCCTGGACTGCTCGCCATCAGGCAGAGTGGAATCACTTTAGTAGGCTAATTTTTTTTATTAGCCTGTAGTGGTTACCCACAACTGGGCAAAGAACTCGCCCAAAATTTTACAATTTTCCCTATTTTGGGTGTTCTCCTGCCAATCACTCTGGAACGCATCCAAATCATACCGCCGTCTCCGTCTGGGCCGTCCACCTCGCCGTTGATCATCTTGTGGCATCTATTGCGTCACCACACCGTAGTTCATAAAAAAATAAATAAAGAAAGGCTGATGAACACTGATAAACTATAATTACGCGCAGTACTTACTGGATGCACTTGATAGGTTGCAGCATCGGGCAGTCCGTATCATCGGAAGCCCGGCGGCCACTAAGACCCTTCACCTTTTACAGCTGCGAAGGGACATCGCCTCAATGGCCGTCTTATATCGCCTGTACCACGGAGAGTATTCTGAAGAACTCTTTGAATTAATTCCACCCTCTCCCTTTTTATCCAGAACGACACATGTGGGACAGAAGTGCCAACCTTTCACAGTGGAATCTAAAGGGTCTCGAACCAAACGGTTCAGCACTTCATACTTTTGTCGCTCAATTAAAGCCTGGAACTCTTTAACAGCTCATGTGTTGGAATGGTGTCCACCACTTCTGGATCCCACTGACTGCTTACCATCAGGCAGAGTGGAGTCACTTTGGTAGGCTAATATAAAAAAAATTGCAAACAACTTTTAGCTGAAATGTGACTACAACAAAGCCAAAAGTAACGTGCACTTCGACATCTAAGGTCTATGATTGTTCGCCAGAAATATTGCTTATATTACATTCTTTGTTATGTAGTTTACATTAAAGTTTATATTATAGATCATACGATGAGTAATAATAATTATTTTTATGTATTTTTCACACGGTATCGTGAATGGTAAATATTACCTGTGTGCCATCATTACAGCAATTATGTGTTGCCGGATGTGCGCACGCGCACCTGTGTATTCAGCTTATTAATTATTATGTTATTTATTAATAACGTTACAATGTAAATACGTTATATAATAGTGTTATTGTTTAGTTTTATTTATTGCCTTTATTTGTAAAGAGCCTGTCGATACAGACCAGTAGCTGTAGTTCGTGACTTTAGAGTATTATAAACTTGAAGTTCAACTGAATCTATCCATAGGTACATAAATACCGGTGCAATATGTAAATTCAGAGAGCGCATCAATTGCGTAAGAGAACGTTATACATCCTTGACTTATTAGTAGGTCCCTATTTTACTAATAACACAAATCTGGAATTTATTCATTTTAACGTATCAAAACACATCTTTTGTGTTTAAATGTTAGTTGTATATTATTAATTTTATCAATAATGTTTGTCAAGTACTGGACATAATGTGTATGATGTTTTGTTAAATGAAAACTTCTTGATTTTAGCATTAATGTTGTAATTCTTGATTTAGGTTTACAGAGAGAAAAATTGAATGTATAGTAGGGAATGATGAAGAGAAAAAAGTGATTCTATATAATGTAGGTGTTCCAAAATAATTATTTATGTCAAATACAAAAGGTGTCATTCGCCGCGCACTTCTACCCACAATTTGTTGCAGTTTAGTTTAAAGCATAGTTTTAGTTCTGTTATTGTAAATAGATGGCACTAGGTGTTTATAGAAGCTTAGACATCTTCGCCCCCGTTGAAAGCCTGCTTTCAACTTAGCTATTCTCGTCTTCGGCTGTCAGCAGAGGGCATATGCGTGTGAGGGGCCTTCTGACGCTGTTTCTGGTTGTATCAATGTCTGCAACACGTGAGAGTCCGTCGGGTCCCGGGAATAGGCGAGTGACTCGTCCCAGACGCCAACAAAGAGGAGGCACGTTGTCTTCGTGCAGCAAAACTAGATCTCCGATGCGTAGCTTGGCAGTGTTGGATCGCCATTTGGAGCGTTGCTGCAGTTCAGAGATGTATTCCTTTTGCCATCGCTGCCAGAAGTGTTGCCGGATTTGCTCGAGTCTTTCGTGACGTTTTAGTTTGTTAGGGTTCTGGTCTTCTAGTGATGGTCCAGGTAAAGCGTTGAGCGGACGGCCTATCAGAAAGTGTCCCGGAGTAAGAAAGAGATAGTCGTTGGGAGAAGGGGATAGTGGACACAGAGGTCGACTGTTAAGTATACCTTCCACCTGTGCAAATAGAGTGGATATTTCCTCAAATGTGAGGTGGGTGTTACCCATTACACGTTTTATGTGATGTTTCGCGGATTTGACGCCGGCCTCCCAAATGCCACCAAAATGAGGAGCATAAGAAGGCGAAAATATAAACTTTATTCCTTCATTTATAGCGAAGTCATCAATAGCGTTTTGATGTTTTTTAATGAAATCTCCGATCTCTCTAGCAGCTGCCACAAAGTTGCGACCATTGTCGGAGAATATTTCCGCTGGTTATGAATATATATTTCCGCTAGATATGAATCTTCGTAAGGTAAGTATATACGCATCCTTAGATAAATCGCTTACGGCCTCAAGGTGTACGCACTTGTATCGAAAACATACAAACAAACAAAGATAGGTTTTGTTCACACGAGCACCTCTGCCTTTTTTATTAATAGTATAAAAAGGACCTGCAAAATCTATACCCACTGTACGGAATGGAAAATCAACAGTAATTCTTTGAGATGGTAAATTGCCCATTCTGGGTGTCATGGTTTTCCCTTGTGCGCGTCTACATGTAACACAACTATGCACTGTATGTCGGGCTAGATGTCGTCCATATTGATTGGCCATATAGTGTCACGTACGCAGGCAAGTAATAGCTGTGGTCCAGCATGCATGTTTATTATGTGCTGATGATTAAAATAAAGTTTGGTTAAGTGATGAGTTGAATGCAATAGAATAGGATGTTTCTTGTTGTAACTGCAATCGGATGCATCAATTCTGCCACCAACTCTAATGACGTCGTCGTCATCCATAAAGGGAGTCAGTGACAATATGGAAGATTTAGTACTTAGAGCCTTGTGTCCTTTCAGACACTCGTACTCGTGAGGGAATGATTGTTGCTGAGCTATTTTGCATAAATAGATGAACGCTGATTGGAGCTCATCAACAGATAAAGAACCAACATTTTTAGTGTTAGGAAATCGTGCATTGTGTATGAAACGTTTAACATAAGACAATATACGTTTTAATTTATTGAAACTTGAATAGTTGTTTATTTTTATTATTGTACTATCCGCACGAGGTGAAAGAATTGGATTTACCTTTAATTCAGGCATATTTGTGTCGTCTATATTGTTTAATGAACTAGGCCATAGTGATTCATTTTGCTTGAGATAGTTTGGACCAGACCACCATAGATCTAACTTGCCAATTTGATCGGGGTTAACTCCTCTAGAAATCAAATCAGCTGGATTCTGCTCCGTTGGAACATGACGCCATGCGGAACAGTCAGTGAGCTCACCAATCCTAGCTACTCTATTGGCAACAAATGTTTTTAGTTGTTTATTGCTCTGGAGCCAATTGAGCACAATGGTAGAATCACACCAATGAACAAGGCGATTCACCTCACATCGTAGTGAACTCGTTACAGCCACAGTTAGTTCTGCAGCTAATAGCGCGGCACAAAGCTCAAGTCGTGGTATGGTAGTGGTCTTCATTGGCGCTACTTTAGATTTTGCACATAGAAGTTTCACAGTAATTTCACCAGTAGAACTGGAAGTGCGTATATATATGCAGGCACCGTATGCTATCTGAGAGGCATCACTAAAACTGTGAATCTCTCGCTTGGTAGCCGAATTACATGACACAAATCTAGGTATTTGTAGATTTGTTAAACATTGTAAATTCTTGATGAATTTGTTCCAAGGAACGCGTATTTTAGCACTAACTGGTTCGTCCCAGCTTGTCTTATCACGCCACAGAGCTTGGAGTAACATTTTAGCTTGTATGATGCATGGACTTAAAAGACCTAGAGGATCAAATATTTTGAAAGAGGTAGAAAGAATGCTTCGTTTAGTAATATCTTGAGATTGATGGGGAACTAAGACTGAAATATTTAGAGTATCTTCGTTTGGATTCCATCCTAGACCCAATGTGCTTGTAGATTCACTTAGGGAAACCTTATCGTTATGATTAATGACTGGTGATTTCAATATTGAATTTAAGTTAGATTTGAATTTGCGTAAATTAAAACCACCTGACCTTAAGGTCGTAGAGAGTATGTCTTGTATGCGTAATAACTCAAATTCACTGTTGGAACCCGTAATGACGTCATCAACGTAAAAATCGTGCTTAATTATTGTGCCGACAGTTTGATCTGTACAGTCCTCTCCTAACTGCCATAAGCATCTTGTACTTAGAAATGCTGCACTTGCTAAGCCATATGTAACTGTATTAAGCTGTAAAGTCTTAATAGGCATAGACTCATTGTCTCTCCACAAGATCAATTGTAAATTGCGATCACGCTCATCTAGTTGAATCTGTCGATACATTTTTTCAATATCAGCACTTAGTATATATTTGTATAGACGTGCTCGAATTAAAATTGAGAAGAGAGAATCTTGTATCTGTGGGCCTACCATCTGGATATCATTTAGAGAATAGCCAGAGGAGGTACTTGCAGATCCGTCGAAAACTACACGCGTTTTAGTAGTGTCACTGCTTTGCTTAAAAACAGCGTGATGACAAAGATAGTATGAAGGATAAGGATTAATTGTAGGACATTCTCGTAAGTGACCTAAATCGGCATATTCCTGTATGAAATTTACGTACGATGTTTTAAGCTCAGGGTTTTTTCTGAAGCGTTTTTCTAGGGCAAGTAAGCGTTTTTTAGCCATTAAATAGGAATTACCTAAACAATCCGGAGTGTCAATAAGAGGTAATCTCACACAAAATCTACCACAATCTAGACGATAGGTATTTGTCATGAAATGATGTTCGCACTCTTTATCTACTTGGGAAGTTAAAGGTTTGTCTGGAACTTGTTCTAGCTCCCAAAATAGTTTAAGTTGTGAATGTATGTCATGTATTGTCTCAACATGATTTATAGTCGAAGTGTGACATTTGATGTCCTTAGTTAATAATGGTTTATTAAAGGTCTGGTTAGGCAAGCGTCCTGCTATTAGCCAGCCTAATTTAGAATTTTGTAGCTTAGGCATATCATGGCCTAGAGAGCGCTGATCACAGCTTAAAAGGTCCCAAAATAAGTCTGCGCCTATCAAGATGTCTATAGTAGAGGCTTGACTGAAATTAGGATCAGCTAGTTTAATGTCATTTGGTATTTTATGTTGTATAGTGTTTATGAAAACCTTAGGTACATTTGTAATTTGTTTTAGTAAGTAGAATGATTGAATCACATTGTAGCTTGTTGTTAAAGATTGTAGTTGAGCAATACAACTGTGATTTATTTGTTCTGCTAGACAGTTGCCAACACCAATAATATTAATAGAATTAATTGTGTGCGACTTTAATGATAGCTTGTCTGCTAATGCTTGACTAATGAATGAGGCTTGGCTTCCACAGTCTAGAAGCGCACGAACCTCTATAGCGCTGTTTGTGTAAGGATTTGTTATCTTTACAACGGCGGTTGAGAGAAGAACTTGAAAATCTCCTAATTTGTTGCTAGTAGAAGTGTTGACTGATACTGAGTGAGTTTCAGTATTAATAGAATCTGATTCAGTATTGTTTGTAGTGGTAAAATGAAGTAGTGTGTTGTGTTTTCGTCTACATTCACGACAAGGTCCTAGTTTACAATCACGTACACTATGTCCCATTCTTAGGCAATTAGGACATAAACGTAATTTGGATACTTCAGATTTTCTTTCCTGAGGTTTCATGCCTATGAAAACTGGACAATCATAGATCCTGTGGTCCTTCTTACAGACCACACAGATTGGTTTGTATACTGGAGTAGTAGAAACTAAAGCTTTGACATTAGCTGCTTTAACATTGCGTGAAGTGTTATTGTCACAAGATCGAGACTGTGTTGAACCTGATTTTAATGACTCAGTTTTATTAGGATATATTTTGCCTAATACTCTAGCACGATCTGTCAAGAATGTATTGAGTTGTGTTAAAGAGGGGTAGACATCTTTCAATTCGTTGCGATATTCTTCCCATCTTATAGCGGTGCGCTTGTCTAGTTTAGACGTGACCATGTGAACAATTAATGTACCCCAGTGCTCGGTGGGTTCACCTAAACTTGATAAAGCTCGTAAGTTTTTGTTAACGTTATCAACTATGGACCGAAGCGATTTATCTGACTCACGAATAGTACCGATATCACATAATGACTCAAGATGATGATCTAAAAGTTTACGTTTGTTGTCGTAGCGTTCACATAAAGTCTGCCATGCAATTTCATAGTTATCCGCTGATTTGCCTAGATTACAAATAGTTTCTGCGGCTTCACCCTCCAAATATCCGTCTAAATAGTGATATTTGTGAATAGGCTGAATACGTTGATTATTATGAATTAGCGATAAATAGGTGTCGCGAAACTCTAGCCAGCGGAAACATGCACCGTCAAATTTCGCTATTTGTATTTCAGGCAATTTGAAACCTTTAAAAGAACTCGGAGAGCAATCATGGTGACATTGAGATGAGTTATGAACAGGAGAAGTATTCAAGTCTTCATTGCACTTATCGAGTAATTCAAAAGCAATAGAAAGATGTGAAGAAAATATTTTTTCAATGTCATCACGATCGTCAATTTCATTTTCTAAATTGTCAATGTTCAAAACTTCAATTTGATCCTGTATTTCATCAAACTTTATTTGCATAGTTTTAATTTTATCAATGTTGATCTCTAATTCCTTAACTTGTGTTTTAGACAATTGCAAAAAACAAACATAGTCTAAGTATTTTTTAAACTTTGTTAAACGACCTTTTATTGAGCTACGTTTTGCAAAAAGATCCTTTAATTGCTTAATATTGATATTGTCACACGTAGCCATTGTTGTAAGAAATTAATTAAAATTAAAAGTTTGTAAATATTATCAATATAAATTAAAATGATGTTGTAGTTATGTAGTAGTAAGTGTTAACAACTATGTATGACGTGTCAATACAAAATGAAGGAATAAAAATAATAATATGATCGCCTTATCTGATACTCCTCGCCTGGCGCGGCAGCGGTGGCACGTAGGCTGCCAGCGTCAGCGCAGGTCCAAAGGTCGAGCGCGTTGTTAGCCCGAAGCCGAAGCACCGCTCCGCAATAAGCACGGTGCGGCACGGCGGCACTGGAAACAGTCGGCCCAAAGCGATTTGTAATATTGGTTACAAAATATCTACGTTTTATAAGTGGGCAAAAGGAGTGAGAAAGAATTTATTTTTATGTTTAATTAATGAAGGTAGATTATTATTGTAACTATGCAAATTTGTAACTATTTTTAGAATATTTGCAATATAAAGTAACAAGATATGTATTTGTAGGATAATCTAGTTATGTAACATATGATATAGCATTACACCTCCACTCCGGAAGGGTAACCGAAAAGTAGGTAGGTACACTACACCCACGCACGCGGTATCGTTTCGCCAATTTAGTTCCAATAAAAATATAATTGTGAGCAAACTATTGCTTATTTATGTATTCTAACACAATATCTAAGATGCTACAATATAAAATTGGCCTTGTCGCGTTGCACGGCACTTCCGACCACCACGCGGGGCGCACGGATGGCATACGAGTATTAAATATCCGTGCAAAGTATGATACAAAACTGTGTAAGACACTGTAAACTGCACAGGAAGACAGTCAAAACAGCGACATGTGGGAACAATGGTTAGGTATTAGGCAAAAGGTCAAAGGTCAAAGTAGGGCACTTAACTGAAAGGCGTGATGCTTCACAAAACTGCTTTCACTGGCCTTGGCTACTGTTCTCTGATCTTCTTGCAGCTCAAAAGTTCTCGCAGATGCGTGATGTCTTCCCTCGTATGGTGATGGAACGTAGTGGAAAATTCCAATGTTCAAATCGTAATCCGAATTTTGTAGATTCTTCATAAAACACGGTCGCCAAACTATGTCAAGTACTGGACATAATGTGTATGATGTTTTGTTAAATGAAAACTTCTTGATTTTAGCATAAATGTTGTAATTCTTGATTTAGGTTTACAGAGAGAAAAATTGAATGTATAGTAGGGAATGATGAAGAGAAAAAAGTGATTCTATATAATGTAGGTGTTCCAAAATAATTATTTATGTCAAATACAAAAGGTGTCATTCGCCGCGCACTTCTACCCACAATTTGTTGCAGTTTAGTTTAAAGCATAGTTTTAGTTCTGTTATTGTAAATAGATGGCACTAGGTGTTTATAGAAGCTTAGACAATGTTTAATACAAACTTGGAATCAACAAAACTTATAGAAGAGTGCACTATTACTTCAATTCATCCAGCCGTAAGCAAAATAGTCTTCGAATCCATACTAATATTATAAATGCGAAAGTAACTCTGTCTGTCTGTGTGTCTGTCTGTTACGCTTTCACGTCTAAGTCACTGAACTGATTTTGATGAAAATTAATAAATGAAATGAAATGAAATGAAATATATGTTTATTCAAATAGGTTAATTAAATTAACACTTATGAACGTCAAAGTTTACAAAATGTCAGCAAATTAACCTACAGCCAGTTCGCTGACGAAGTAGAGCCATGAGAAGAACTGGCAAGAAACTCAGGCCACTCTTTTTAATCGCCAGGTTATTACAATTTTTGTAAGTTACAGTTTCAAGTAGCATGCAAAGTGACGCAGGCAATACACTTAACTCTATAGATACTTAATTACTTATATAAAAATATATTAGACCTCGGGGAACAACATAGGCTATCTTTTATTGCGAAATAATGTCTTATAAGGGTTAAAATAGGGGATGAAAGTTTGTATGAAAAATCATCAATGTAAACAGAGATATAACCGACATTCACGCGAACGGAGCTGCGTGCAACAGCTAGTTAATCTATAAAATCGTCTACTACTGCAAAACTAAGTGTTGAAACTTAGTTTCTAACAATGTTCAATGTTCAAAAGTTCAATTCGCGCTTGAAAAATATTTACAGATAATCAAAGTAGAGCACAATAATTAATATTCAATCACTTCTTGTTACATCCATCTTCATAGATGTTACTGCAAAAGTCCGAACAATGCTTTATATACATGTTACGCACTAGGAAACAAAAATTGCACCCAGACAGGGAACGAATGTTTATATTTAGATCTCACAATTTTCTTTGTCTGCCTAATGGGAATAATCTTAGGGTCGTATTTATAAACGAAGCTCAGGTATTGAGTACGCGTACTTAATACCGTTCCTTTCTAACTACGTTTATCTTGGACATTTCTTACTGACGGTGAAGGAAAACATCGTGAAGAAACCTGGGCTTGAAAGTATGAAATTGCCAATCCGCCTTGAGCAAGCGTGAAGACGTGAAGTTATGTACCTATGTATGCAAATCGTAAATTATATTGAAAGATCTTGAGATTTATCACATTTAAACTTTTACAGTAACATAGATAACAATCAAGTGATAAAGAATCACGCCAAATTTTCTACGTTCATAAATAATTTTGACAGCTATTCGTTGTTCGTTATAAATATCACACCGTTCACAGTTATATCACACCTTTAGAAAACATTCACAGCTCAACATAAGCCTCTCACAAAGACACAGGTTTGCTAATAACCACAGCACTTAGTATACGAGTTGCACCTGAGTATGGTAGCGTTAAGAACCTCCGCAGATAACGCCGGATCCCCTTTATTTGATATTGGCTTAGACAAGTCTTGCGGTAAAACACTGTTTTTAACAAGACGAGCAAACAGCCCACGTGACGGTAAGTGGTATCTGTCGCTCATGGACGACTCAGAGTCCCTAGCATTCCTCCTGCAATGCCAGGGACTTTGCAAAGCCGCTGCCTACCGTGAAGGAGTGGGTAGGCGAAAGGATTGAGGGAGGTCAGGAAAAAGGAAAAGAGGAGAAATTGAGCTTCTGGCACTCGCACTCACCGAACGAAACGCAATAGTACGGATATTATTTTCCTTACGTTTAAAAAGGTAGTACTTCCCCGGTCGATCCGGCTCATTCATGCTAAAACCAGCGTGGATCTACTACTGTGCAAAACTGTTACACAAACATTGTTAAATTAATGGTTTGTAAAAGTGACAATTTTCTTTGACATATATACGACTATTCAGTGTAATTTGATTAGTAGTCTCACATAACATAAACTGAAAAATATGTGTCACCCTTTGGTACCAACCAACAATAAAGTCGCAAAACGAAACAAATAAAAAATAGGGCAAAACGAAATATCAACTTTATTAAGTTATAACAAAATTAAAAGACAAAGTAGAAAAAGATTATTTCATTATACATCAGCAATATCTAAATACGGGCTAACAAACGTAAATAATAATAATAATAATAATAATAATATTTCAACAACTACACACAACGCCATCTAGACCCAAAGTAAGCATATTATAAGCTTGTGTTATGGGTCCTAGAATGCGGATATACATACTTAAATACTTTTTTTTTTGTAAATACATACATATTATACATAGAAACACCCAGACCAATGCAAACAAACATGTTCATGCACACAAATATTTGCACTGAGCGGGAATCGAACCCGCGACCTCTGCGTGGCAGTCCATACACAGTACCACCGAACCACAGAAGAAGTCAAATATAGACAGCATCGCCGCCGAAAATAGGTAACAACTCGATAACATCTGAGAATGCGAATAATCGATATAACAATCAATCTCTATATGAATCGAGATAGTAAATCGATGTTATCTACCAGTTCTATATGTTATTTGTATCATTGTGTAATTATTTTGCATGTTGCGTTTTAAAACAATAGTCTGTAATGGACTGGAGAGGCTTTTGCAACTGTTACAACTTATTTATTGGATTCCACACGCGTTACTTAATTAAATAATAATAATATTCTACCACATTCACACAGCGCCATCTAGCCCCAAATTAAGCAATTATATTTGCTTGTGTTATGAGTACTAAACAACTGATATACTACTTACATTCATTTTTTTATAAATATATACATATCTATATTTATAAAAATGAATCCCTATTTCCCTTGGTCATGGCATCACGCGTGAACGGCTAGATCAATTTAGTTAATTCTTTTTTTGTCTATATGTATAAAAATGAAACCCTATTTCCCTTGGTCATGGCATCACGCGTGAACGGCTAGATCAATTTCGTTAATTCTTTTTTTGTTGTGTTTGATAATGTCAGGAGAAGGTTCTTATGCAAGAAAACTAAGAAAATTGCGCGGTGATTTAGAAAGTTTAAGATTCGTAACCACCATATCATCACTACATAGTATAAAACAAAGTCGGTTCCTGCTGTCTGTCCCTATGTATGCTTAGATCTTTAAAACTACGCAACGGATTTTGATGCGGGTTGATATGTATATAACATGCATAATATAGTAGAGAAACATTGATAAATTTAGATGTTTTTAATGTGATGTCGTAAATAAACAATTTTTTTGCGCTTACATAGCAACGCTGGCTAAACGGGCAGCTAGTAACAGCATTGCACGGGCAATGCTGTTACTAAATATAGTATAAGCATTGCACCCGTGCGAAGCCGGGGCGGGTCGCTAGTTATAGATAAATTACTTACACCCAGAAACAGAACAAACAATCATGCTCATCACACAAAGATTTGTCCTGGATGGGAATCGAACCCACGACCTCCGGCTTAGCAGTCAGGGTCACTAACCACTAGACCAACAGGCCAGTCAAAATTAAAGTAACTCTGCATTGTAATTCACATCCTTAAGTTAACGCAAATAACTTATTAAAATGATTTTAACTACAATTTAAAAACTAACAACGTAAGCCTACAAAAGATCCACGTGGGTCGATATTCACCAATTAACTCCGACATGTGAAGCAAATTATCAAATAATTCTGTTGATTAAGGCTTTAAGAAGGCGGTAATTACAAAAATATACGATCTGTGAGACGGATGATAGTTAACTCATACAACCTTATATAGTGTGTACACTTATGTGGGAAAACCAGAATTGTTTACTTGCTACCTTAACGTAATTGATATGTTTGGTTTTAAAAGGCACCATAGTCGAAAAACATTTGAATTTTTTATACAACTTAGATTGCAAATAAACATATATAGAATCCTTATAATATAGATAATGTAAGTTGACTGTGTCCACTAGGTAGAACCAATTATATAAAAATATTGTACAACATTTATTCCATTATTTACCCCCAGTTTCTGAAAGGCTATAACGAAAAATTTACCTGTTAAATCTCATGTGAAGTACCAATTGTGTTGGTAAAAAAGCTTAGATAATAATCCATGCTTTTATGTACTTCACATAAGTTTTAACAGGTGATTAGTTAGTTTTTCGTTTATCAGCCTTTCAGGAACTGGGGGTTATTCAATTAGATAATGAACATATAATTGACTAAAATAAGTTTCTTTTTAAGCATTCTTGCGAAATTAATACTAAGAAATATGGTTCGATTACCCAGCTGTTATGTCGCGAAATAAAAATAATGTGACAGGAGGATGAAAAAAAAGAGCCAAGGAGGCAATTAAACCTCTGATGCTCTCGCAAAATGTAATAGCATGGAAAGAGATAGTTTGTTATGCCGATTTTCTGTGATACGGTTTTCCCAAGTCGGTAAGCATGAATATATGCAATCATCATCTGTATCCTTGATTACAAATATGATAATGACTTTACAAATATACACAATATTTTATGGAAATATTCCAAAACCACATGTGAATCATCGACAACATTTCTTTGCAACAGTGCTCACCGAACATATAAACTTTTTACCAGAAATCTTAGTCATATTGGAATCTTAGCAGCGTTATTCATGTGACCGTTTTTCCAAAGGTTGGTAAAAAAATAAACAGAAGAATCTAATTATAATAGAGTTAGCTTTTCAATACAATATTACACGTCACAGTCGCAAAATGAGGTTAAGATTTCCCTCGAAACATTCTATTACAATGAGCAGCAAAGGCTCTATTCGTAAGTATACTTCAAGTTCTTCACGTCTAAAACATAATTTAACAGAAACGCCTACATGCCAATCAGAAGAGAATCAAAAGGAACACAATGAATAATTGCGATTTAGTTGTACAAAACTCGTTCAGATAGGTACTTACTCGTAGGTTAATGCAGAATTACTTTGTCTGTCAGCACAGACATGACTATCACTGACGACTTAATAACAAACCCTTGTTAATGAACTCGTTGTCCGCATTTAGACCGCGTTAGTCTATCTAATCTCGGGTAATCTCCAATGCCTTCCCTTTTGTTTTATTCTACTTTTTACTGGCAAGTCAACTTCTTAAGAATTATTGTTTTGCTTTTATAAAAGACAATTCCCGCACTAGGGTAGCTCTGTGTTGGGGGGAAATTTATAAACGTACAATTAACGGACACAAAGTACACCTAGACTTGGAACAAATATTTATGGATCACACAAAAATTTGTCCCGTGAGGGGATCGAACCCCCAACCCGTGTGGGGATCGAACTCCAAAGCAGTCGCTTGTGCTCCCACTGCACCTCGAAGGCAGTCAATATCATTATCAAAAAAAGGTGTCGTCGTAAGATCGTCACATCAGAAGGCATGACTCAGTATTTATTATCAAAAGTCACTATGTCAAGTGATATCTCAAGTAGTCATCGTCTTAATGTACTCGATCACACTCAAGCACAAGATTGCCAATCATTGTTGTAAGATCCTTTACGATTCATCCTTCATAGTGTTCTGTTGTGCTGTGACATGTTGTGGGCTTAGTTATGGAGTTATATTGTTACATTCCCAATAAGTGTGCCGTACTAAAATTTATTAAAAGAAAGAGATATCCATAGAAAAAGTTTTGATAGTTTTACAAAAAAAAATAGCTCAATTAGTTTTTGCTTTACATCTTCCTTACATGCTAAGCTAGCATCTCTGGTAAAAGCTAAAGATTAAAGTTTGCAATGTGGTTTCAGTAGTACATCCACGCTGGTTTTAGAAAAAATGAGCCGAATCGACCGGGGAAAAACTACATAGGAGTAGTAGTATCCGTACTACTGCGTTTCGTTGGGCTGTTACACTAATCCCTACCAGTTATCCCTCCCGGTAGATCGGTGAGTGAGAACGTCGGAGGTCTAATTTTCTCCCTTTCCTCTTTCTTCACCTCCTACATTCCCTTCCCCTACACCATTTTCAGCCGCCATAGTGGAGGTCACCTTACCAGCAGTTTAAGACGATAGCTTTTGGTTTCAGTGCAATCTAGTAGTAGTAGTAGTGTAATCTAAGCAGTCAGTGGAATCTAGAAGTTGTGGCCACCATACCATCTTCTTAAACTGCTGGTATTGTGGCCTCCACTATGACGGCTGGGAATGGGGTTAGGGGAAGGAAATGAGGGAGATGAGGAAAGAGGAAAGGGAAGAAATTGGGCCTCTGGCGCTCTCACTCACCGAGCGAAACGCAGTAGTACGGATACTACTACTCTTACGCCGATCTTCTATGAGAGGGTAGTACTTCCCCGGACGATCCGGCCCATTCATGCTGAAACCAGCGTGGATCTACTACCGTCTTACTTAGAAGGTATCTCTGTCTAACAATGGACGACTATCGCCAGTTAACTCGAGTAGCATCAGCAGGAGTATGACGCACTAAGGCACATCCTTACATCTATACCCACCGTCTATTGATATACGACACAAAAACTAATTTATTCAATGGGCATTTGTATAGTACATAATGTTAGTCACGATTTCATAAAAGGATTGAATTGCACAGAACTTTTGATATACTTTAGCAATTTGACCAACTAAGCCTTGAATAAATGTTAGTATTACAATTAATGAAGGTAGATTTATCATTAGCATAAACTTCGAATCGTAACGAAAGAAATCTTTAAGCGGGGCATGAACAAGCTTTACACAAAGGCATTGTAGTAGACATAAAAAGAAATATGAGTTAAATAGATAAATATCAATCGCAATTACTTACATAAGATAAACACAAAGATTGTACTTAACATAGAAAATATGTAATCCGTTTGTAAAAGTATAACTACAAAGTTCGTGTTATACCATAAATAGTAGTACGAGCTGTTTTGTTGTAAAGTTTGTTTAAGAGACCGATTAGGTACAAATACATTTAACGTGATATGTAGTTTAAAGATTTCACATTCTATTGAAAGACATTTTCAAATCGATGATGTGTCTAGTCGTAAGCCTCAGGGTCAATTTATAGAGTCGAAGCGCATCGAAGCGTCAATCCAGAAATTAACATAACAAATTGAACCTTATCCCCATAGCGTAATGCTCGTTATGTTAAGTTTTGGATTGACGCTTCGATGGGCTTCGACACTGCGCTAGTATAAATTGGCCCTTAGCAACCCGCCTCCTACTTACGACGTTATGGGTCCGAAATCGACCAAGTACTAATATGACTTTTTCACACATATTTGGATAACTTCCTTTTTGCCGACAATGTCAGCCAACAGCTCACCTGAAGTAAGGTACGTTGCTTATGGACTTCTTTAATGCCAAGGACTGCGAAGCCGCTGCCTATCCTATCGTGAAGTGTGTGGGGTAGGTGAAGGGAATGCGAAGTGAGGAAAAAGGAAAGGGTGAAAATTGACTTTAACATAAAGTGCTTTAAACTCGATACCTAGGTATCTAAAGTAAAACGCGACTCAAAAAATATAAAAGCCAATTCAAGTATTTCTTCGACATTGCCACCTAACGGGTATCATCCCACGCTAACGCAGGCGCCACTCTACGTCAATAAAAGTGTACAAGTCAATTATTGCCACATTTATTCGTTTTAAGTGGTTTTGAATAATTTTGTAATCGACACTGAGTAATATATCGTTTACCTACACTAAGGAATACATAATTCTTTGATTTTGGTAACAGTTTTTCCAATTTAGCATAGGGTCTGTGTTCAATAACATAGTGGGTTCTTGTAACTCTGACAAGATATTATTATTATGCCTATCAATTTTGGTTGTTATGTAATTATCAAGATCTATCACAATCGTCACAGGTCACAGAATAAGTCACATCACAGTATTTTATAGTTTTTACTTACCTAATGGTAACGGTCGGAACAGACTTGTCCCCACCTTTAAGCTGAGTTCCCTAAACTTTCAAGACTCAACAAAAAGCTCTCCAGTAAGTACCTATAGTAAATTGCAAATACATTACAAGAAATTTGTTTAATAAATTCGTGCATAGAAATGATTGCTACGCACGACATCTAAAATGCATCAAACAACTATGCATTGTGTTGCGAAAATAGGTTAACACATCAACACCAATATTTGATCAACTTATTGTATCACGCACACAATACACGACTATGTTGCTAACTTGCTAAATAAGTAATAACACTCGATTTTACTATTTACACTAGTGATCCGCCCCGGCTTCGCACGGGTGCATTGCTGATACTAAATATACTACAGAATGCCTTTAAATTATACGTTTACAGCTTTTTTGTCATTAATATATATATTAACATGTTCAATTCAAACATGTTCTCTTTAGAGACCGAACCAACATTTTAAATCTATAATATCTTCGAAAATATTAATTGGCCATATTGATCTTTAACGATCATTTTTGGTAAGCTTATTTGATATTTCTTTGTATTTTATGAACATAAATTACACCAATAAATAATAAATTTAGACGAATATTGAACCTGAACCCTATTATTGACACGGAACTAAAACACTCGTCTCTCGAGAGACAGTCAGGGCGCATTACCAAATATTCTACAGAGGCCCTAGACAAGCGGCATAGATATATTTTCTATTCACAGAATAGATTAAAAAATGTATGGGATTGACATAAGCTAACGCTAACATTGTTGTAAGCTTATGTCAATCCCATACATTTTTTTTATATTCTATAAATAGAATAGAAATCTATGCCGCTTGTCTAGGGCCTCAGATCTACCGTCAATTTGACGTAGCGATTTATATTGTAACGTAAGAAAAATATGTTTATAAGCTTGACCGGCGTAAGGCTAAGCATTCACTAAAAAAACGTGATGTCGATGAACATCTAATTATAAAACAGTTAATGTTTCATTTCTCTCACGATTGATATATTACCAGTACTTACGCGAGTATAAATTTACAATCAGTTTTGCAATCAATTATCAAAGCCTGCGCTATTGACAGGTGATTACGATCAATCTACTATAGATGGTAGACACCGCGACAGACCGTCAAGACAGCATAAGATTAGCTCAAATATATGAGTGACAGACGACAGTTAAAAATAAGTGTTACTATCTTAGATAGCTGTCAGTCTGAATTTTATTATAACACGGCAAGGGGTAATAAAACAGACACCCTAGACAAGTGGTATAGATTTCTATTCTATTCATAGAAAAGATTAAAAAATGTATGGGATTGACATAAGCTAACGACAATATTGGCGGTAGCTTATGTCAATCCCATACATATTTAAATCTATTCTATGGATAGAATAGAAATCTATGCCACTTGTCTAGGCCCTCAGGTACCGTATCCAGAGAGGTTTCTTAGAGGTTTAACTGCCCACATATAATTCACCATAGCTCGGCTTATAAGGATCGTAAAATAATGGTACATAGGATTTGTGCTTCCTCGATAAAGGGGCTACAAAATACCAAAATCATTTTTTGAACCAAGGTTTTTTGTAAAAGAACAAATTAAAAACTAATAGATAACATCACCCAAACCTTACATAAAATACCCATACATAATATTATTAATGCAAAAATAACTCTGTTTGTCTGTCTGTCTTTCTGTTTCTGTCTGTCTCTTACACCTAAAAAAACCACTGAACCGATTTTCATGAAATTAGTTATAGAGATAGAATAAACTTTAGGGAACAACATAGGAATAACTATCTTTTATAGCGAAAAAGTGGCTGGAAGGGGTTCACGCGGGCAGAGTTGCGGGCAACAGCTAGTCAGTACTATGAAACGGCTACTTCATATTTATATTATATCAGCCGTCATACGACTGTAAGTTTTGTATGATTGATTAAGAAATCTGCGCGCAATCGAGACCTAGATGTCCACTGCTGCCATTGAGAAATAACTCATGATATGCAAAACTTTCCCACGATCCCGAGTAGACATAGCGTTACAATTACACTAAAATTGTCTTACAATGTATGATTTAAAACCATTTTTCACGGTAGTAAATCCTCGCTGGTTTTAGCGTCACGTCCTTCAATTCTATTAACTACTCCACTCCCTTCACGGTAGGCAGCGGCTTTGCAGAGTCCCTCGCATTGCAGCTGAAGCAATTCTAGGAACTCTGGGTCGTCCATGAGCAACAGTTATCATTTGCTCGTCCGCCACTGCCGGCAATTGTTATTGGCCTCTCATAAAATAGTGTTCCCATCTAATTTTGATCCTGCGTCGTTTCAGTGGGCCGCCATAGTAGAGGCCACTATATCAGCAGTTTCAGACGATGGCTTTTGAAATAGTGGCCACCACTTCTGCATTTCAATGGCCTCTTACCATCAGGCTGAGTGGATTCACTTTGCTGACTGCTACTATTGTGTTTATTTAGTATTTAAGTGCACCGGAGGCCCACAACTACTCTTTTGTTCCCTCTCTTTCTTTTCATACCATTCTCATTACCAAATCAGCAATGTTCTGGTTTTCATAGTTTTTGCAATACTAAGAGAAAATAACCTTGTTTATATGCTACGCTAAACACTTAACGTGAAGTGGCTCGATGATTGTATGCCATCTAAAAGGTATAAAAAAACAGTATAAATTGTGTTCTTTTTTTACTTTTATACTATTGGCTACTTGTATCGATCATTATAGAGTATGCGTATGCAATAAATACTTAAAGATTTTAATGGGCTCCTTGTAACACATGCTTAGGTTTCAATCATAGTCTCATGATTGGGTGTCATTATCTACCTAAATCCTCACTAAATGAAGAGACAACGGCCAATTGTACCTATGGCTTATTCGTCGACAAGAGCATGATCGTGAAAAGTAGTGGCAAGATCAACCTTTTTTATTTATGACTAGGTCTTTCGGAGGTAACGTATAATCTCTCAGCGGTTAATGTTTGTAACTGAAAATTTTAAGTTCTTAGACCTAAAACTAGGGGCAATGTTTATTCTTGGTACGAAGTCTCATTACATAACACCATCAACAATTAAGCCGAAAGAAGCTGGAGGGCAAGTCTCTTCCTATAACAACCACGTTACTAAAGATGATTTTACGGCCGCTTTTTCGCATGATTTTTTTAAACTATATCATTGCCTTGTCAGAATGTTCTAGTGAAATATATACGACAATTCTATTGTACTGCTAGTTGGTCAGTGGGAGAACTATTACAACTATTTATGAGATCACCGCCCAAATTTCACAACATACTAGAATTCCTATGTTATCTAAATCGTATATTCAACACAAATGGTAGAGCTACGCAGAATAACAACGCGATTACCATCTCAGATGGTAACGTAACCGGTCTTTAGTTATAACAAGTCTTTAGTTGTTGGTAATCCTGATTATGTTACATGTATTATATATGAAACAATGTACGTGTGAACTTAACCACCATGGAAGTATACGCCATAGGGCTGCCACAGAAAAGAAAAGAAAACACTAAAGGGTTGCGATGACTACAATGTTCGACGGGTAATAGATACTCGTACAGGTATATATTTTTTTCTTAATTTCTTCTTGCTTTTTGTCTTTTGCTGTATGTAAGTTTTACCGCTAAATTTGGGCTTAAGGCTAACAAAGTAAAGTTAAAAGTCACAATACTTATAATAAATAATGAAGCAGCGTCACTGGTTCTGTAAAGCTAAAGCCAGCGCTAAACTGTGCAGACTACAAAATAAAAAAGACAAGCTTTGTATGTGTGTAAAACTCAGCTTCGGACATCCCTACATATGAAACTCTTACATTGTATTGACACCCACACGATGCTATTTCTTATGCCGTAAACTTCATCCATATACGGCTCATGTGAAGGTAAGCAGGTTACCTTTTAGTTACCCTTGTTTAATAAAACTAGCAATACCACGGGCACTATATGTCAGTTAGCACCCTATTAAAAATGACGTCTAATTAATCGACTAGCTATTAAATACAGACTGCCATGCATGTCGCATTAACAAAGAAACCTGCCGAACCGAAGTGACATAAAGCCCGCAGAATTTCTTTACTAAAGTAAACTACAAACATAAACTATATATATGTCAGCTTGCAACACTGATGGCCGACCACTGATCGAAAGATGCAGCGTAGGCAGACCCCTCACAAGATGAACCGACGACCTGGTTAGAGTAGCTGGTAACCGATGGTTGAGAATGGCTCACGAACCTCAAGGTGGCGAAACTTAGAGAGGCACCCATAAGCTCTCACCTCTGGCTAGCATTAGTTCTGCTTTTATTGCGATTGCTAAAACGTTAACTGCGACACCACTTGCGCTACTTTAGAGCGTTCAAGTAACCACATCATAAAACTAAAGAGACCGCTGTACTTGCAGCAAGGTACGAGTTTATTTACTGCTGACAATACTGATCTTCTCTTTCCTTTAGAGTCACTATGATTCGCTAAACTTGATTTTAACTTCATGTGTCTTCATTATGTGTTAATTTGAACAGGATGTTCGTAATTTAATTAATGGTATTTTTAATTTAACGTGACTATTTTATATTTTTGTCAGCTTGAGAACAAGTACATTATACCTGAGCATGGTTATTGTATGCAAATGTGGTTTTTTAACAAAAATATATTTACGTAGGTACTTATTTTATTTTTCTAGATGTAACTGTGATATTGTTGTAATGCTATTTAAATTCTGATGTAAAAAAATTAAGAAAATTTTGTGAATATTTTCTTAACACCTGAATATTATGAAAATGATTTTTCATTAATTTGGATAAGAATGGCAATTGATGTACGATGTCAGGAGGTATCTACCTTACGGCCCATTATTAGCAAAGTGGTTCATTGTTTCATTCTACTTTCCCAAACAATTGCAAATTGAGTTTCAAAAATTTCGGTGAACAGGCAAAATCACTGGTTACCGCCTATACTTTCTGGTTTAGTCTTCGAGCTGAGTGAGATACTATATTATTCTGTTGAGAAATTCGCTCGGAGTCTGCAATAGTGCCCGTACAAATACACTCTCTGTTACATAGGGCCTAATATACCTAGCTAATGAAAAATGGTTGTGATTCACCTCTGTTTACCGCTTCGTGGAGAAAAACGTGTCTTTAAGCTAAGTTGGCAAAAACATACAAAATTTTCCTTCCATTACTTACATTACAGATGTACATACTACACATACATACGTATTAACTAACTCACTTGTGTTACCGCCGGACGTAGAACGCGACAGACCGTGGACAGTAATGTTTTATTATATTTAAAAACGTACCTACACATAATTTCCATACATTTATTTGAAGAGTTCGAGAAGATTCTTAGAACGACTGGCAGCAGAATAGTTCTTGAGTGACACAAACGTGTGGCCGGGTTTTTTACAATAAAAAAAGTGCTGAGCAGTTTGGCAATTATCAAAACATGTAAATTAGATTGAGATTTTTTTGAATAAACAAAAAAAAAATAATTGATACATGGAGATTACATTAGATAACTTTATTTTAAAAAGTAGATGTATTTTAGATCGTGGTAGTAGTGTGTTAGTGTGGTATATGATGCAGAAGCCCAATTAATACACTACTCATGGTGATGATACTGACCAATAAGTAAGTCCTGATTTTTATGTATTCACAGCTCATCACCATTATCTCCTGCCACATTAACGAAGACATCGGTGTCATGACATGGAGCACCAACCATGACCCATATTGATTGACATATCAGAATCCTCGCTTAATACTAACAAAGGGCGATGGCGCAAATAGGGTGTCTATAAGTTATCGGGACACTGATCTCTGCAGCACAAAACAAATGGTTTGTTTCTTAACATCCGCACCTAATTTGAGGCCACCCGAATCCGTATAATGGAACAATTAAAGTGTTGTGCAAAACATTGACAATAACACTAGGTTCACCACGCGGCTGACCTTTACGGGAAACATTCAAACTATGCTAATGACCTACTTATTTTATAAGTTCATGATTCGGATCTTTTTGTGAATCGGTTAGTGACAGTTACTTTCAGTGGAACTGTGTAAGTACCCCCATAAATTTTAAATATCGTTTTCTGTCGATTTGATTTAACATCTAAGGATTATTGACACGATTATACCTATTTGGAATGGCGTTCATCACTTCTGAATTCCATTTACTACTTACTCTCGAACAGTGTAGAGTCATTTTATTAGGTTAATATAAAAAAATACAATGAAAAAAGAATATGAATAAAAATTATGAATCATGATTTCATAAATCTCCTACTTCATACGTCACTAGAAAATAAACGAATATTGACCAATTTTTATACACTAAAGGTACTTCAGGCGTTTGAAGTAAGTCAGTAAATAACTAAGTACTGGAAAATTATTAGATTTTAAGGTTGCTTAACCCTTTCATGGACACTTCATAGACACAATGAGATGTTTTATTGTCATCACGGCCATATACGTTTACTGTTCCGGAAAGTGTTAAGCTACATGTTTAAGTAAAGTTTACCACTAAAGGCAAGGCTGTGGAAGATAGGTTCATCCCATAATCGTTTCACGTATGTACGTATTATAGATAAATTATTTAAAGGCTTGTATAAGCTATTATCTAATGCTTACCACAAGGCTATTAATACCTACTTATATATACGAATTTAATTTAATATACCTTTAAATAACCATTTAACGCATAATTATGTAATTATTATGGTATAACAATTGAAGATATAAAAATAACAATTTAATATACAATATCGCTTAACTAAAATAAAGACCGTAACTGCATAGAGCAAGTTTTATAAAAACGGCTTTAAATCTAACAAAATAAAACTGCTGTTTAAATAGCATATTTTTAGCAAATGTGACTAATGTGCCTAAATAGTAAAATGTAAGTAATAACAATGTTAAATAAAGACAATTGCTG
This sequence comes from Parascotia fuliginaria, assembly GCA_963082885.1. NCBI lineage: Eukaryota > Metazoa > Arthropoda > Insecta > Lepidoptera > Erebidae > Parascotia > Parascotia fuliginaria. Next base: position 991,112 of record OY720180.1, on the reverse strand, counting down.
GCACAGTCGCTTGAACAATGTAATGCGATACCGTATAAATACTGTTCGCATTCACACACATAACCTTAACGAGAGGTCGAAATTATGATCAAAATGTATTTTTCTTGTTTAAAATTCACACAAAAAAATGGTTTTCACTTGACATTGAACAAAATATATAATTAATCTTTAATTTTCCCTTGAGTTACTTTGGGATGTTTGTGAATATGATACCACATGATTTCTTTCCGAGGGTGGCGTAAGAGGAGAGTGGGTGAAGAAGTTGCTGTCTTGCTGGTTCAGCTTAAATAGGCCGGGTGTGCTACCCACTTACAAAACATCAACGCATTTGTAAAGTATTTGCAGTGTGCAAGAGTAAGACCCAATTGCGTGATTTTTTTTATTCTGAAGCATAGTTAGACAATAACTAACATGGTGTTCCTCACATTTCAAGCATCCTAAGATTAGTCTTATCCTATTGTCGTCATTTACGGTATAATAGATAGTATAGGATGTTAAATCATAGCCATTGCAAAATTTCACACTGACTTCACATCTACTCCTAAAATAAATCCCTTGGCGATTTCTTCACCATATTTTTGTTGAAGCAAACCAAAATTTGAAACCATTGGTTCATTCCGTGGGATCGAACTTGTACCTCTATTGTAGGAGGTGAACAATTATACCACTACTTTCACAACAACATCATTACGATGAAACAATTTGGGTAATAGTTTTGCAACGTTATGTCTAACAATCTAACCTTTAAGTTTTAAGTGAAATAAACTTTTTTTATTATTGCTAATGCTAAATACCAGCCATTTATAATAATAATAATAATAATATGTGTAAATAAACTCAAATGATTAACGTCACAATTTGTTATTAAATGTAGTTTTGTTCACATTAACTTTTTATTACAAGTTGTTATTTCAGTACTAATTAATTGTCTGAATAGTAATTGATATTTTAAATAGAAATTTATATAATTGATACTATAAGAATATGACCGATGATATATGTCAAAAAGTGATAGATACATTTCAATTGCTGGAATAGCCTGGTGGCCGCCAATTTAGTGAGATACTTTCCATACCCGGGTTTAAAATTAGAAGGACACACATGGAACTAGAACTTCTAGTGCAAGGTTTGAATTAAGGTAATGCATGAAGTCCTAGCCGTTTAGTCTGGTGCTTAATATCTTTCTTGTTTTTCATAACCAGCGTTTATAAAATAATGCGGACTTTCTTATATCGAAAAATAATCTCTGATTCATCACAAATAGTTCGAAAACATTTTCAAATAAAACAAACAATAGTTATCGGATTTAAATAACCTAAATACTAATTAACGCTGATGGTCACCCTACTTTATTGACCTAACAGTTGACCCTGACTAACACTTAGACAAGTGTTGTCCTGAACAAATAACATCCGACTTTTGTTCTATTACCTAATTAATTAGCTCAACGACTACTATGCTAGATTTATTTAAGACTTTAAATTTACAAAATAATGATCAAAAATCGAATAAATATTATAACGATTACCTTTTTACCTTACCGATGTTACTAACTGTCTGTTAGCATCATTATCAGTAATATGTTTGAGGAAAATAACAGTTTTCTTTCAAAACAATTTTACCGTAAACTGGAAGCAAAGTCGCTGGGAACGTACTTTCACCCTTCAGGAGGCCGCTGCCATAGCGGCACCATCTAATGTTTTATTGTACCTACTGACAAACTTCTGAACCAAGCTCACCACAGAACGGGTGTCCGCGGGTACCTAAAACTGCCGCTTCACAATCGGTAATCGATCACAATATCAAATCTATATACTACATTAGGAAAATTCAGTCTGATAAACTGGTATCTTGATCGGAGGTAGATCATGAACTGGTGACGTTTTTGAACAATCGTAATAATACATTTTTATTACCAACAATGTAGCTGTTATTTATATTATCACCTTGACTACGCGTAGGCAAAACAAATAAATCTGCGAGTATCCTGCGTTTGCATTAAACAATGCGGTGGAACAATGAGGTTTGATTCCCGGTCAAGGTTACACGTCACTTTGAAGAGATAAAAATGTATCGTCGAGATAGATGAATGGTTAAAACTGTAAAATATTTAAGGTTAGTACAAGAATTTATGTTTGGTATTGTGATGTCATCAGCGCGATGCAAATTAAATGCGTTAACTAGAAAAACTAGACATTTAACGCTAGTTAAACAATGAATGAATGAGTGAGAAATTTATTTAGATATACCACCAAGACAGACACTTAAATCAAACTTAAAGTCTTACAAATTATTACGAATCGTCGCGAAGGAAAACATGAATATTTAAAATAAACTTAGTTGACTTTTTAATAATACGAGTAATGTTGTAAAATATGGGTATCGAACGAAACTGTTAGGTTTGATATAATATATATAGTACACTAAAATTAACAATTAGGTTAATAATAATATTAATAACAAGTAATTAATTTTAAGGGGTGCTGTGATTTTACTTGTTTAGGGTAAAAGCAACTTACAATCTTAGATGCCTTCAGAGTAAAATGAGCAAAAATTTCAACTGTGCACTCGTAAAGAAGCCATCATTATATGTTTAAACAAATTGATATAATATAATGTACTTACCAATTTGTACAAAGTGAACGTTTTATAAGTGGTTCAAGAACCATGCAACAATGTATGTAGGTAAGTACCATTTTTTGTACAATTACAACATTCTTATGGGAACATCCTTCGGTTTAAATCTATGGCGTGGCGGTCTCTGCTTAGTACTACAATTGCTTAATAGCGTAAATAATTGCTAATTAAACGCTTATTTATAAGATGTTAAACTAATCAGTCAAAATAGCCCAGTGGATAAGCCACCCGCTTCGTAAACACGAGGTAGTGGATTCAAATCCCAGCAAGTACCAATGTGATTTTTCAAATAATATGTACTTTCTAAGTTTATCTTGGACATTTCTGACTGACGGTGAAGGAAAACATCGTGAGGAAACCTGGACTTAAAAGTCTGAAATTGCCAATTTGCCTTGAGCAAGCGTGGTGATTAATGCTCATGCCTTCTCTATAAGAGAAGAGGCCTTCGCCCTGCAGTGGGACAGTAAAACAGGCTGGTATTAATAATACTGGCTGGTATATTTGTCTAGTATAACAGTCTATGACAAATCTTAGATTAAATTTGATCTTTCTATTAGAGACAAGGTTGCCATGACATGCGGCAGATGGAATGCCTTATCTCTGTACTAATCATATCTACCATTTATTCCCTGTAGACGCTAAGTACCTAAAATGCAGTCTGCCAATTTCGCGTTATGCCTATTGGTCTGAATGTGTCTTATTTATAATTAAATGTCTGAAATAAAAATATGTTTACCCGCATTCTAGAACTTATACCGAAAGCTATAACTTAAGGAGTCTACCCCGTACCATACCACGACCATGCTATAAAAGTATCAGGATCGGTAAGCAACACAATACGCTTTATTACGCCCACTAAAGCGTATTATTATATTTGTGGATGGCACGCGACGGTGCTGGTCGGTGACGAAACAGTCTAGTGGGCATAGCTTAATACTTTTTAATACAAATAATAAACCTTCCCTGAAACTACTGACTATATACTTCAACGCGCAAGTACATTATATCAATCAATCAATCAATAAATTTATTAATAAATGTAAATTACATACAATATACAATATAGGTAGTTTCCCTTTGGTCCCAAACTAAGCTAGTGCTTGTATCTTGGGCACCATCGGGATTACAATTTTAATAAATATAAATTACATACAATACAGATACTTTCCGTTTGGTCCCAAACTAAGCTAATGCTTGTATCTTTCATTATCACACATTTCTCACGCTCAAAAGATTTTGAAACTTAACATCAAGTTAAACTGACTAATTATGTTGTTTTCATACTGTTTTACGTCATTTCGTATGAGAATAAAATATAACCTACTGAGAAAAAGCAACGTGTGGAAACTTGAACTTGCGAATATAACCAATACTAGCTTCACGCAGCGCGGTTTCACCCGCGTCTTTGGTTACTGTTCGCTCCCGTCACCAGTAGCCTGATGTTACATAGCTTATAACCTTTCTCGAGAACTGGGCTATCATACCCAGCAGTACCAGAGATTAGCGCCTTCAAAGAAACAAACCCTTCCGCTTAATATAATAGTATAGATATGTTTGATATCTCCATTCCTATCAAAGTAAGCATAACCTACCCGTGGGTATGTGTTTTCGGTGCGTTGAGGCTTCTGTCGTCTTTTCAATACCAAAAATATACGGATCTTTGAATATTCTAAACTGACGGACTCATAAACTGCATCAAATTTCAGGATTACTTTGAAATGATTTTTTTTAATAAGTATGCAAACTTTTTAGATTAAATTATATAAATATGGAGAGACTCGCCCTTAATCTTAAAAAAAAGCAAAATTTAAAAATAGAACTGCAGTAAAACAAATGAATATAGCCGGGAAAAGAAAATTTACTCGTAGTATCAGATTTGCGTGTTATTTAAAGCAAAGTTTTAAATTGATTCGTATTGATTTTTTATTCTTTTGTCAATTGAATTATTGTTACCAGCAGAATTGTTGGGTTAGTATTTTAACTCATCGAGAGTTTTTGAACCATAATATGGATACTTCGTCTGAACAAGCGGCTCAAATTGTAGCGCTGGTGCGGGAGGGCTTGGATCTACGAACGATTAGTAGAACTTTAAATTTAAACCAGTCTACGGTTTCTAGAATATACAGAAGGTTTGTGGCGACAGGTTCTTACAGAAGGAGACGTGGTACAGGCAGGACTCGAGCAACCACCGGTCGTGATGATCGATTTATTGTTACAACTTCCCTCACGTCAGTTAACATCAAAACAGAGCTTAATGAAGTGCGTGGAGTAAATGTGAATGCACGAACAATAAGAAGAAGGTTAAAGGAAGCGGATATCACCCCTTTTAGACCAGCAAATGGTCCAAAGTTGTCTGTAGCTCACAAGCTCGCTTAAGATTTGCGCGTGATCACCTAAATTGGACAGAAGAGCAATGGGCCTCCGTATTGTTCACGGACGAGTGTAGGACATGTTTATATGGTGCAGATGGTCGCAGAAGGGTCTATCGTCGACGTGGGGAGCGATGTGCTCAAAGTTGCATTGAGGAACGTGTTCCTTTTGGAGGCGGTTCGTGAATGGTCTGGGGTGGCATATCGATGAACGGGCGAACAGAACTTGTGTTCATAGACATGGTCCATCACCATTTGTTTAAACGCGCTAATCTCTGGAACTGCCAGACGGATTTGAATAATTATTTTTGCATATAATAGCCCAACTCTTGTGGAAGGTTATAGGCTACAAAACATCACGCTACTGGCGACGGGAGCAGAGCAGTAATTGCAGTAAACTAGTTAAACATAATTTGGTATCATTATTATTTTTAGATACATTGGTATTCAACCTATTATATTTAATTTCAAATAAATAATATCGTTCAAAGGTCTCTAACGCAACTTCCTTTGTACAACAAATAAAATAAATTAAAATTATATTAACAAACAGTAAAATTACTAGCTCTAACTTAACAATTACGATAATGCCAAAGAGCCGGTTATTGATAATTTTAAAATTACACGCCACTTACCATTAAATATTACGAAGAATAATGCCTGCCGAATAAAAACGTCGTAAGTACGTGATATGTGCTTAAGCAAAAACACTTTTACGACCTATATCTTTACACATTATTTACCTGACATTTCATGCAGTTACCACGGTCTTTGTTGCCAAATAAATACTTTTCGCACATATATTTAAATGTTATAAGTGTTTGCTTCTCCTTTTTTCATGTTAAAAAATATTTAGAAATCTGCTTTTCTTTATAAATGTATTCAGGGGGGCTCTTGTATTATAAAGTTAATGATCTTTATTAGTAGGGCAGTTTAATATCATACATTATTCTTAAGTAATTACATCCCTTTAACCATAAAAGCGAAGTAAACAATACATTCCAGTGATACGTTACAGTCGTGATCATTCGAGATGTTATATGCGTGCCAGTTGTCAAAGATTATTAATATGCATGAGAACTAACGCAGATACGATAGGTAGTTAAAACTCCATGGTTCGGGTTAATGGAACGAAACACGGTAGGCGAATTCCCTCAGATTGTTATAACGATACCCATAAATTTGGCCATGAATTTGGTATTTTAGGCTAGGTGTAATCTCATCTCATAATGTCGACATAGTGGAGGTCACTAAGGCAGCAGTTAAAAACCATGGGTTTTTAAATGGTGACCATTTCTGGATCCCACAGACTGCTTATGTTCAAGCAGAGTGAACTCGCTTCACGATCAGTAGCGGCTTAGTTATGTTTCCTTAGAATTACTTGTGTAATATTATTATTCGTAGCAATAGCCTCATTTTATTGCATGAGGCCGCCAAGAACTTATTATGTACCTACAATATTTAGGTACACTCCTTACATTAACGAATTAAAAGTAAAGTTATGAGAATAGTTCCAAGTGTCTCGATATTCAAGGCCGTCTTAAGCTATGCTGGGGCACCTAATAATTTGGGGCCCTTTTGAAAGTAAAGAAAATTAATTAGAATTAAACCACATCTGACGGCAAGGAACCACATTTTCCTATGTTTCTATACGTCTTTGAGTATGAAAAGAGATATTGTAAAAAAAATTGCTTCCTGGCGCCATATTTCCAAAGAGAGAGATAAGATACGATGGCAAAGTAGAAATTCGGAAAGAGCACATCCAAATCTATATACATACCAATTTTTAAAACATCCCGAAAACTTTCCAGGTACAACTATCTACTGAGTGGACTAATTAGTGTGTAAACAAGTGCGTGAAGAAGTTGGAAGAGAAAATGTTTACACTTTCATTTTTACCCGAAAAAATAAGTAGATTTTTATATTTTGGAATTATTTCGATTATTTGATTTAGATCTGTGACTTTTATGTTAATAAAATGTAATGTGCCCGACAAAAATGTTTTGAGAATAATGTGTGACAAAAATTGCGGCTCCTTCGGGGCTCCCCTGAGGATGGGAGCCTCGGGCACGTGCCCCGTGTGCCCCTATGGTAAAGACAGTACTGTCGGTATTGCGTCGCGTCGTTATGATGGACCGTATACAATGTGCGCCTGGGAATATGCTAAGAAATAAGATGTTTATGTTCGTTTCATCGACCCTTGACAATAGAGTGTTGTCTTGGCGTTTTCTAACATCAACGTCAGTAAAGTTCAAGATAAATTTTATATGAATAAATAGCTATAATATATTTGGTCTGCTCCAAAGCAATACATTATTGCAATACCCAATGACAGCCGTCCTTGACAGAAAACAATGAGTATTAAAGAAATTATTAATTAACCATATTTGTTATTTTCCTAAATGTCAGTACAAAATATTTTAAACATTACGACACAACAGTTCTAGTTTTTTTTAAATTAACATATATCTTAATCAATCACTTTTATGAATCGTTTAGTTAAATCGATATGCAGTTTTATTAATTTCATTTATATTAACTAGCGAGAACGCCTGCTTTGCATGTGTAGGTAATTTTATAATTTTTATTACATAATTTTCGGATTATGGTCAGAAGACAAACAATGACTTTACTTTAAAAGTACTATCGAGAATTTTAGATATTTAGATACCCTATAAATGTCACTTCTGCTTACTTAAAGTTTAATCTTTGTAACATTTTGCAAGAACAAACACACCTACATTATTTTACGCGGGAATCTTATTGTCACATTAATGCCAAACTATTTCGTATGAAACCTTAATATTAGAACTTTAGAGTATATTTTAGCTTGATGCAGCTTTAAGTATGCACTAAGTTCACTGGTATACTATAATTCATGTAAAGTTTAGAGGTTTTAAACTATGACAACAGAACGTAGTCGTATATTTTGGAGGACGTTTCTGTACGGTTCATCACGAGCCGTAAATCATAATTCAAATTATTTATTTACTAGCTTTCCGAGGTGCGGTTTCACTCGCGTCTTTGCTTACTGCTCTGCTCCCGTCACCAGTAGCGTGATGTTACATAGCCTATAACCTTCCTCAAAAACTGAACCACCACGCGCAAAAAAAATTTTCAAGTCGGACTGATAGTTCCTAAGATTAGCGCGTTCAAACAAACAAACAAACAAACTCTTCAGCTTTATATTATAGTATAGATTTAGGTACAGATCCATAATTAAAGTTTTATTTACCAACCGTCGTTCTACTTTTAGGCCACAAAGTAGTACAAATTAGTTACACTATGTAATAGAAGGTCTCCCACAAGGTTGATCGACGACCCCATAACCGATGCCAAGAGCACAATCGGTCTATCTGGAATTGGTTTAGGTATTAGAGCCTCTTTTCAACAGCGAACGCCACGGACTTAAATGATGAAAATGATACAGGCAACGTTTGAGTTTGGAGTTACACACATTTAAATATACCTACATGGTATAAATCATTGAAACTGTCTTCAAATCAAACGGTAGATCCTTGTTGGTTTTGCCCGAGGAAGTACTATCCTCTTAAAGGATTCATACACACATGCGTTTCTTTCGGTACGTAAGAGTGCCTGAGGTCCAATCACTCTCTCTTTCCTCATCCCTTTCTCCCGTAGTAGGCAACGTCTAGATTGTGTTATTTTGAAATTGTTTTTTGCAATGTATTTACCATCAGGTCACAGAAATTCTACAAAAAAATAACAAAAATTTATCACTTAAACTAAAATTCTTTAACATTAACTACCATTTCTGTGGATGTCGTAACAACGATTAAGATGGGAACGTTGCACAGAGAAGCTAAACTGGCTAATGTCCACCGGTCAAGTGTATACGTTGCCTAATGTTGATGACACTACCAATTATATTGTGCACCATTATGTTTGGGATTTTAAAATACAGTAAGTAGATATTGCTCGCTGTTTTGCTAAGGTATGAAGTAATAAATACGACACCACTTCATAGAATCATGCTTACATACGACAAACATCAGAGTCAATACATACTCGTATCTTTTACACTGACGACATAAAAACATAAAAGGTAGGTACTTATTAGACCTACGCTTATTAAAAAGAAAATGATTCTCTTCAAAAGTAAGATATAAGTAAGTTTTAAATTTTGCTAATCATCAAATACTGTGCATAGCACACGACGCGACGTGAATTTAATACTATGGAATAAATTTAATCCCGTATAATGTGTAAAGTGATAGAACTGCAAACACTTGTAGCATCTTTCTTCTTTTTAGATGCTGATAATATTTACAAAATCGTCTATTAAAAAAAAATATTTATGTTTAGTCATAAAAGTCGATACGGGTATTCTCCTAATAGAGCAACGTTTTTAATTTAAACATTGAAAGAATTTTATGATGGATCTTTTGAACAGAACCATGGCCAAGGGCCTGCATATTATACGGAGCTAAAAACTTCAGTAATTACAGCGAATAATTACAATTAGCGACAAAACAATCATCAATCAACGTGAATGCATAATTACATAAGAACGTCAATTTCTTGCGCCGCTACCGCCAAGGACTTATCAATGAAAACGTAAAGGTTCACACCAATTGTGTTGTAACACTTGCGACTTATATTACAGTGTTATTTATTTATTTATTTATTTAATAATAATTAAAACGGTTAATTACTACCAATCACAATAATTATTACACCATATACGATTAAAAACAATAAACACTGATAAAAAGGAATAAAATGAAAACAATAAAAAATTATATGATAAAACACATTTGTACCGGCTATTGAGTGCTGGTATATAACTAATTATGATATTTGCGAGGTGTGGCTTGTGTACTGTAGTGATTTTTGTGTATTTTAGAATTTTAACGAGGAAATTTAATAAAACTGCGTAATCATTGAAATTCAAATAGCAAGTGTATTGTCAGCGCAAAAAACACATAGATTGCAAAAAAAAATATTAAATGTATTGTCTATGGTGCGAACAAGATTCATGCATCACGCTCGCTCGTTATATATCTCTACGTCTAATCACAGAACAAGTACTAAAGCATAGAAGTACTATTAGGAGAATAAAGCGTACACACTCAGAGACAAATAGAAGTTTAATAGTGCTACGATACTTCTGACAGTTTATCGATATCGATAGATGAAATTTGTCTATGGGCTATGGTAAATTAACAGACATGCTAATATCAAATGAGGTCTGGTTGCATAAAAGCTCTCGTAAACGAACTACAAGAAACAAACGGCCGTTTTACACCTCACCGGAATCGCATAGGCCGGCAGCGGCACCAGGAGCACTTTCAATGTGAAATAATTTTGAAGTTTATATTCATGTTTCATGCTGTAAGTTCAAACACAATGTAAACTGTATATGAATAAATTAAATCAATTGAAAATTGAAATATACATGATCGATTCACACACTGCCTCGCATCACGGATCGTAGTGCGAGCGTGCATGTTCTTGTATTGTTTGTAAGTATCTCTCTTTGTATAGAAATCACTCGTGGTGCAACACACTGAAAACGCATTTAAGCGCTGTGTTACTGATCACACGCTTACATGCAGAGAAACACGTACTCACGCGCGTGAGTTCGGGGCCAGACGGTATGGACACCGAGTTCTACAGTAATGTGCGTGATTGATGATGCAGACCAGTACTCTCGCATCTGCACGCGTGGCACCGTCGCCGCGTCGCCACGCTCCCGCAGCGTAGTGCGGGGTAGTGTGTGGATCACCAAAATACCAGTATCGGCCCTCTGTTCTTTTCTGACTTTCTTAGTATAGCATCAAAACAGATACCCCAAGGTAAAAATAAAACACAGCTGTAAGATTCATGTCACAAATGTATGATTATATTTCCAATAATATTGAAACACATTATTACTGCCCCTTAAAATTACAGTTTTGTTTAAGAATGTCCTGATTATTTGTGGATAAGCAGAAATATTTTTTGTTGTTATGAATTGGTACTTTTAGAAATTTTTCCCCATCAATTTTATCAATAAATTTCTGTAGTCATCTAGAACATTTATTTATTGAAAAAGTATTTACAATATCATTATTCATTACAGATAAAAAATCCAATACGATATCATAAAAAAAAACTAAAATTTAAAACAATATAACTAATTACTAAATAAATATACCTATTTATCCAATACTATACATTTTTGTGCAACATCTTTGAATTTTGACAGGGTACATTGAAAAATATCAATTTCTATAGAAATAATATTAATAAGTCGTATGGCGCGTGACAATGGAGCAAATTTGAGTAGATTCGTCCTCACCGCTGGAACGTTAAACGTGTAACAATATAATATATAACATAATTCTCTCTTAATTTGCTTCATGGATCTTCCAAAGTCAAAGTCAAAGTCAAAGCATTTATTTCATTTAGATCATAAAGTATGATGCATATGAAAAGTCAACATTACATTTTGTCAGCCAATTGACCTACAGCTAGTTCGCTGACGAGGTAGAGCTGTGAGAAGAACTGGCAAGAAACTCACGCCACTCTTTTCAATCGACAGATAATTACAGTTATTTGAATGAGTTACAATTTAAACACTCAACGCAACCAAAGAACCATACAAAGTAATTATTACAAATTAACTAATTAATATGATACTAAGATTAAAGAAAGAAAACGAGGATTTCAATTATTTAGTTTCAACTAGTATGGTAATTTGACTACGTATTTTAATTAAACTGGTAAATGCACCCCCTGGTCACATTGAACGACAAGGTAATACTGGATTGAATATTAAATGTAAGCCATGCCAAGATTGACCAGTCATCCCAAGTAGCACCCGTTCACGAGCATGACGCACGGGCCAGCCATCATCACCCTCGCCATATTAGAGGGAAGGTGATGACCTGGCCAATACGACACCACAAGCAATGACATTTTAGTGAGCATGACAATGCAGGGCATGGGTGGTAAAAGAACCCTAATAAAATGTATTATGCCTTACGAACTCGTAATGATCATGATATGCATCCACTTCACATTAAACTTTTACTACAATAGTCAACATAATTACAATAATAGTCAATATAATTACTATAATAATAATCAATATACTGAATGATAATAATAGTCAATATAAGTACAATAATAAAAATATCAATATACTTAATGATAATAATAGTCAATATAGCTACAACAATAATAATCAATATAACATTAATCTTGCATTAAACGAGCAACTATACCCATGCTGCTTTATCATTTAAATAATCATTAATAGTATAATAACCCTTTAGAATAAGGCGGTTTTCGGTTTCCGGTCTGATCTTTCGGAAACCTGCAAAAGAACACAATGTATGAAACACTATGAAAGGTACAAAGATAGTTACCACAAAATATAGTAATATTTTTGTCATCGATAAAATATGCAGCACAAGTCACAACATTATTGAACATGACTACACAAATTGGTAAAAATGTAAAATACTTAAAAATTACTGAATCGAATGGCAAACAGACGATTATAATATAATTGCAGTATAGGAAAGTATAAATCACTTAGGTATTTTGCACTTATGTATAGGTTTTTAGTATATATTATTGGTTTGTTATCTACTCACCGATGGAAGTTGACGATTTAAACTTGATTTTCTTTGCGAAAAGAATGTAATTTACAACCTACAATAACGCAGGACATTGCTTATCCAATGGGCTTAATTTTACTTCACAATAGCACTATGTAATTATTAAATAACATATATTATTTCACAAAACAGATAAACAACAATAAAAATTACGAGCGGCAGTTTAATCCGACTAATTTGTCTAGAGGCCTTGACAAGTTGGAACATTTGACATTAGTTCACTTTTTAATTCGGCATCCAAAGGTAACCAAAGGTAACCAAATTGACGTTTCTACAGTGTACACCAGCCGTCCTCAGCAAAGTTATTTGTCTCTTTCTTTTCAATGTATCCGGCTTATTTGGAAAAATAGGACAACTATATGAGGGTGATTATCACTCCTTCTATGCTTTAGTACTTGTTCTGTGCGTCTAATAGTACCTAATTGTTACGTTCATAGTAACTATGACTACTCAAACAAATACGTTTAAGTGTCTACTGTGCGTTGTGCAAAGAATACCTGTTTCATTAATATTGGTCTCTCAGATTGACTTGAGTGTCAAATTATTTGTATACTTTTTACTATTAATAAATAAGGCATTTTATTCAAGATTCTATATCTTACTATACATAACTTTTTTACAGCAGTACGCTACACGTCGCATAATATTGTAAATAGGTCCTGGACCTTTCTTCGAAGACTAATCACCGAAAACCTAAACTATGCATCCAGAGAAGAAAAAAAAAACTAACATATTTTTCACAAATAGTGTTCAAATAACATCAATGAAGACATACATGTAGTTACTTTGTAAGTGTTACGCTCTATCGTACGACAGACCTTATAACCAGACCTTGTAGTGACAACAATTGGCTATATCTAAAAATATGAAAGAATGCGTTTAATCACTGCAGTGATGAACTGTGAATAGTTTAAATATTTTAATATGAGTATAACAACAGAGCCCAATTTGTTTTGTTATGCGTAAAATTGCTTTGTTGTTCAACTGGTTTTATCGCGATACTTAGGCTGTGGACTTGGAGTATTATAAAAACAAATATTAATGCTAAAAAACAGAGCGAAATTGTTGAAATTAAATAAGCTATAAGTAATCAGCCTTATATTACACAGTTTTACTCATCTTTGCCTCTTTCTATCCAGATGCCAAAATGACGCGTGCAAGACTGAACTGGAACGTGGACGTTAGATGGGAGTGAAATCTAAAGAGTCTCGAACCAAACGGCCCGGTACTTCATACTTAAGTCGTATTATTATAACCTGGAAAATGTTACCAGGGCATGTGTAAACTGTGTTATTAGACTGAGTGGGGACATGTTGGTAGGTAAATAGAGCTCCGGCGCTCCATAGTATCATTATATACCTAAACATTAGTTATCATTGTATACCTAAACATTAGTTATCATAAACGGATTTGGAAATGAAGAAAAGAATTTTTCGAAATATCTGTGGGATGCCTTCGCCCAGCAGTGGGACATCATGTAGATACCAAGTTCAAACATTACGTAGTCATACTACCGATAATTAACTAATATTGACAGTGACGTGCTGACGTGCGCATTGTTCAATAATTATCGTTTTTCTTGTTATTATAACATATTGGAGATCCCTGTGACCTTGGGCAAAGGTCAGAGGAGTGAGCAGGGCATACTCCTGACCTTAATTACCTATAAATGATATAATTACGAAGAGTCTAGTTTAGCAGGTGAAGGTTTGTATAGGATAATTATATGGTATACGTTTTAGATTGGGTTTATTAGGGTCAAGATACCGAAGTAGCTCGTAAGGTTAGCTTTGTAGTGGTGGCGTACCTATCAATTGGTGGCGTACTTAGAATTTATTAAAAAAAATAAGTTAACTATAAATTCAAGCTTATTAGTAAATTTAGATCACGGTAAGGTTATATTAAGGTAAGGTTATACTATTTTTTCGAGACAATCCTACCTACATGCTCATCACTGTGACTCTTGTAAGCCATTGATAGTGAAAAACCCATACGTAACATCAAGCTCTGACACTCGAGAGTTCTGGACTGCTAAGCCTCTTAAGGTCATACTTATAACTAGCTTTCGGCGGCGAGATTTCACCCACGACCTTGCTTAATACTCTGCTCCCGTCGCCAGTAACGTAATGTTACATAGCCTTTAAATTTCCTCAAGATCTGGAATAGCAAAAAAAAATTTTCAAATCCGACTGCTAGTTTTAGAGATTAGAGCGTTCCACAAACAAACAAATAAACAAACAAACGAACAAACAAACTCTTCCGCTTTATATAATAGTAAATAATAAAACCTGCAACCAGCACATGAAAAAGCATTCCACAAAGCCACCACCGTCGCGCTTAGCAAACTGCAATTTGCTGTTAATTTTATTTTTTATTTTATTTATTTTATTTTTATTTTTTTTTTATTTATTTATTAGGTACACCAACAGCATACATATTTTACATTTAATAGAAAATATAGATAAAAAAAGGTCTCATATATATGCCAATTATAGGTATACACAACATTTACCATCGAAGCAGACTTCAGCAGACAACTATTTAATAATATGAATGACTGCACCGTTGGTCTAGTGGTTAGTGTAACTGACTGCGACGCCGGGTGTCGTGGGTTCGATTCCCGCGGAAGGCAAATATTTGTGTGATGAACATTTGTATTTGTCTTTAGTCTGGGTGTTTCCTATGTATTATAAGTATGTATTTACAAAAAAAAAAAAAAGTATGTACATCTATACATATAATAAAAATGTAACCGATCGCTGTCTGTACATGGAAGATATATGAGAAAAAATACTATTGGGACCTATATCAACGCAAATAGAACCCATAACAATGATTTTTAAAATTTTTGTCTGTTTGTCTGTTTGTCTGTTTGTCTGTTTGTCTGTTTGTCTGTGCGTTTGTGCACGCTAATCTCAGAAACGGCTTATCCGATTTAGATATGGTTTTCACTAATATATTGTGGTAAGCTTCAGTTAACATTTAGTGTTTGTTTCATGTCAATCGGTTCATAAATAAAAAAGTTATGCTAATTTAAATAATCACGTCATAAATGTGGTATGTATTTAGCTTAGCTTAGTTTGTTTTTAAGTTAGGTTAACACGTCTTATTTCTGTATTAAAATGTAAATACTTTATTAGTTCATATGTAAATACAAGTTAGATTTATATTTTCTGGATTTATTTTATTTTTTATTTTTTGTGATAAAAACATGTTTGTTAACACGTTTCATTACGGAATAGGTGGAATTGAAGTGAATTACGAAATAGTAGTAGTCGATTTACGCTGGTTTCAACATGAATGGGTCGGATCGACCAGGGATGTACTACCCTCTCATAGTTTTCGACGTAAGAATAATAGTATCCATATTATTGCGTTTCGTTCGGTAAGCGCGAGAGCCGGAGGCCCAACTGATGCAGAGATGACAAACCTCGCAGCATGTGTGGGACCAGCTGAGTATCCGCGGAGTCATTGTGTGGGTGGTGTGGGTCAACCCGCCGGCCAGGGAGACCCGTATAAACGGTGGTGCCGCTGGCCGCCCGCGGCATTGTACAAGGGCCCAATTAGACCTAACCAAAAAAAAAGAGACTGCCCCACCAGGTTGCGCATAATCTCGGAGTGGTTCGTCGTGCAGGTTGGTGACCGGATAGTGGGACCCGGCGACCATTTTCGAGACGGTACGCGGGGGCCTTTTGCGAGCAGTCCGTATCATGGAAGCCCGGAGGCCTAAGACCCTTGAGCCTTTACAGCTGCGAAGAAACATCGCCTCTTCAACGGCCGTCTTCTATCGCCTTTACCACGGAGAGTCTTCTCAACAGCTCTTTAAATTAATTCTACCCTCTCCCTTTTTATCCAGAACGACACGTGCGGGACTGAAGTGCTACCCTTTCACAGTGCAATCTAAAGGGTCTCGAACCAAACGGTTCAGCACTTTATACTTTTGTCGCTGCCTGCGAACCTGGCCTGGAACTCTTTACCAGCGCATGTGTTCCCACCTAACTTTCATCCTGGGACTTTTAAGCGAGGCGTGAAGAAGCATCTCACTAAGCCGCCATAGTGGAGGCCACCATACCAGTAGTTTGGCTTTTGGAATGGTGTCCACTACTTCTGAATTCCACTGACTCCTTACCATCAGCCAGAGTAGAGGCATTTTGGCAGGCTAATATAAAAAAAACTAATAGCGTTTTTATTCCTCGGATTCCTTCCATTCCATACAATTTCCCGTTTAGTTTTATACGAGTTCAGTTTCCAGTGAGCCTATGTTTCGCGATGACAATTAATGAGTGTGGATCTAAATATTAACTGTTTTTCGCATGGTCAGCTTTATGTGGATTTGCCACGTGTAAGTAATCCTAGCAGCCTGTATGGCTTTGATCCGCGATGGCTATACGTCTAATATCGTAGATAGAGAAGCATTTACTGTAAAGATTTTTCTTATTCACCTAAACGAAGATGTTTATAATTCAAAACAAACCAAAAGATATATCCAAAAAATGCTGCCCAAAATCACTATTCCACGCGGACGAAGTCGCGGGCACAGCTAGTGTATTATATTTCAGTTATCTAGTACCCATAACACAAGCACTGCTTAGCTTGGGACTAGACGACAGTGTGTGATAGTGTCCACATATTATATTATTATTATTATAATATTAATACAAATTAAATTAAAATACTAAATAAATAACGAAAAAATAACAAGACTAAAAATAGAAATGAAACAAAAAATACCAAAAAACATGCATTTGTTGGACATACATAGCTCAATCTTTAAGCGATGGAATTGTTGACAATTGCTATGATGAATAACTGTGTGGTATTTAGGTAGATAAAAATAACTTTGCTAGATAAATATAGAAAAAAGACAGCATCTTATCGTGCTAAATTACTCAGCTTGTATAGAAAAATTAGTATGTATTATGTGCACGAAGGTGTTTCTGCATAATAATTGTTCATCGCATATTTCTATAATTGCTTCTCGTTGCTTTAATATGTAACTCTTTGTATGATAAACATAACAATACCTACTGCTTACCTACCCATATTTTGTAAGTTTATGTTTACTGTATGTGAATAATTAAGCTCTGATGATGGAACGACGTCGTCGAAAACAGTTCATTTGATTTCACCGCACTACCAACAAGATGGCTGCCCCTGCAATTGTTTAGGATATTTTTCACACTGCAGTTACAGTATTCTACTTAGTAATATTGTATTGTACTTATTAAGGAAGCGCTGTTAGCTGAAATACAGATGACAAGTCTAGTTCAGCAACAGATGGTTGGCACAACTTTATTTGTACTGTAACATATTTGTAACAACCTGTGTAAACTACAATATTTTTGTTTAATAATCATTTATTTATTATTCCCAAAAAAAAAAGGTTTGTTCACTTATTTTTATTTATTTATTAATATGCACATACAATACTTATAAATAACAGTAGATAAAGTTACAAGAGTACTTACTTACTGCTTATTTTATGAGAAATTTCTTCCTGCAAACCTGCGACAGGAAAATTAAGGTCAAGAAAATCAAAGAATTATTTTTTTTTATAAATTTCGAATTTGTGTAAATTATTTTACGAACAATAACATTACCGTGGCAACGGATTGTTAATTTCGCCAGTTCTCCCACAGGGGGCGTAGCTCAGATGGTAGAGCGCTCGCTTAGCATGCGAGAGGTACCGGGATCGATACCCGGCGCCTCCAGTCTTTTTTGTACTTTTTGTATTTTTTTTTGTTTCAACGATAATTAGATTATTAGTAGTCCTTCCCTTGAAAATGATCATTATAATCGCATTATAGTAAGTATAATTTTTTTTTTTAAGTTTATTTATCTTTAGTACAACTATTCAATGCAGTCTTCCGATTAACCTTAAACATTGTAATTACCTTGAATTTTATCTTTAATAAACGCATTATACCTTTTATGGGTACATTGTTGGGTAAAATCGTGCTTAGAAGTAATAATTTAGACAAAACATTATAATTAAATTCATATTATCAACGAAGTCTATAATATAATAATAAGTAGGTACTTGATTAATTTAATTACAAATTATTTTTAATCTGTCGTCAAACTGAATAGATGTATGAACATATACATTGTACATTTTTATTAATTAAATTTAAGGTTCAAAAAAACTACAAAATTCCTTGCTTAGTTTTTATTACCTAAAGTATTTTTTTTATAGTGTTGTTGATGGAATTTTAAAGTTAAACTAAACTTATATTATTTGATGAAAATGGAACAAATGTGACTGAAATTATATGAATGCTATTTTTCATAAAATTTTCAAACCCATTTTGATCGGTTTCCTAGTCATTAGTTAATCTTTGAAAATAACAACTAAAACACAATATACCTTCTAATCCTAATCCTAATCTTATTAATATTATAAATGCGAAAGTGTGTGTGTGTGTGTGTTTGTTACCACTTAGTGCCTAAATGGCTGAACCGATTTCGATGAAAATTTAGTAGATGGATTCGGTGTCAGAGACGGTCATGCTACTTTTTACCTCGATAATCGCTCTGGTTTCCGAGTTATACCAATTTTCACGCTGGAGAAGCCGCAGGGCACAGCTAGTTTAGAGTAAAAGTTAAAATACTTAAACGTCTTTTTTATTGCCCATTGCCCACGCAATTGACCTGCCAAATTAGCGATTATTCAAAAATAGATTGTTTATCTGTAGCCAATAGCTATGACTGACATTTGAACGTAAGAGAGAAAACCGAAGGCTGATCTTTAAAAGTCAAATATTAAGTAGATCAAATATGTAGTTAATGATATAACCGGTTTTGTACTTTAGTTTTGTTCGGTTAAATGTACCAAAGTTTTTCTTTGTCTGTTTATCCGCTTTTAGTACGATTTTCACGATTGTTCCGAGATTTCTTAGAAAATATTATATGTTTAATTCTTGTTTAATAAGTAAATACCGAAAATTTGAAAGATTTAATCATCATAAAAACATATTAGTACCTACGTCCGAGTAGCTAGTTTTAGATAATCCACAATTAACAGCGACTCTGGTATTTATATTGAGAACTAAATTTTCTAGCTGTCACCAGTGTGCGGACACAAATTAAAATATTTATTTATTTACAAATTAAATATCAGCGGAAATGACTCAGAAAGTTTGTAGGGGTCGCTCTAGACGAACATACGCGGACCAAATAGGTAATGTGTTGACAAAGGGCACAATTACTAGCACCCGGTACCGACTTTGTGAATAAAAAGATTAATTAATGTTCGATAGACAAAGTAGGTATGTTTGGATCGCAGCAAATGGCATTCTATAGTCTCTGCTTACTCCATTAATGGAAGACAGGCGTGAAGTTATATATGTATGTAAATATCATTTTAAAAAATACAGGCGAATTTTACCGCTAAGCTATTTTTTGTTTAAACGCGCTAATTTCTGGCACTACCAGTCGGATTCGAAAAATTCTTTTGGCGTATGATAGCCCAGGTCACGAGGAAGGTTATATGCTATGTAACATCATGCTACTGGCGACGGGAGCAGAGTAGTAAGCAAATACGCAATATAAGATGAATAAAATTACTCTTTACTTTATAACAGTCTACTTCACACAGAGACGTAGATAGATACCTATTATTATTGGTACAAAAATAACTTATTATAAATGAAGTATTAGCATAAATCATAATACTAGTTCATCAAAAAGGCCACACACATCACAATAATACAAAACTGCGTAGGTGTCGTAAATTTAATTTAATGGAAACTTAAAAATAAAGCAATTTGCAAGCTTCTTATTAAACACAATTTTGCCGTGGTTTAAATAGAAGGGGCTCAAACTCCACCACGCCCAGGTCTCGCTATAGCTACGGACTCCCTAACCAATTATACTTCTAAGATTATATTTTCCCTGAATATTTAAATATCCAATGTAAATGATCTACAATAGTCTGTGTAACTCATTATTTTAATAATAATAATAATATCATCACAATTACACACAACGCCATCTAGACCCAAGTAAGCACATTATTATAGCTTATGTTATAGATTCTAGAATGCGGATATAAAAAATACTTTTTCTTGTAAATATATGCACAAAAATATTTGCACTGAGCGGGCATCGAACCCGCGACCTCTGTGAGGCAGTCCATACACAGCCCATTTTGTTTTCTACTTACATTGAAATTCAAAAAACATCTTGGTTATTATATATATATACTCGTAAGAATATCATGCCTATTGGTAGTTAAATCGTTTCAAATTACTGTATAAACAATATTGATAGAAACGGCGCCTACAATACTTTTTGTCTTAATAACCCATGTAATATGTCAGGCTCAGTTTAGTTCCTGATGCGTTAAGACAGTTTGATTCATTTTTAATTATCGAGTCCTCACGGTATTTAGTCATTAGTTACGGGTGCTTGTAATTGAGCCCTTTCAACACATCATAATTTTTTTTTTTTGTAAATTAACTATGTCTCAAAATACTTTAAACAATCTGTTGTGTGGAAACCGAAAACAGTGACAATACAAGTGATTTATGAAACTAGTGAGTTAAAAGTAAAAGCAAAGAAAAAGGTTTCCTCTGAGGGTAGGTACATCAGTAGTCAAGGATTTTACTTCCCATTTTATAGCACTTTACAAACATACAATAACCGTACGATACTTTTTTTTTATATTAGCCTACCAAAGTTACTTCACTCTTCCTGATAGTAAGCATTCAGTAAAATCCAGAAGTGGAGGACACCATTGCAAAGGCCAAACTATGGTTCTGTAATTAATTACCTATAGAGTTCAGTGTGTTGCTTGTGTCACTGTGTGTGTCTGAGTTTCTTGCCAGTTCTTCTCATGGCTCTACTTCGTCAGCGAACTGGCTGTTGGTTAATTGGCTAACATTTTATAAATTTTGACGTTCATAAGTATTAATTTATTTAACCTATATGAATAATAATAATAATATAATAATAATATTCTACCACATTCACACAACGCCATCTAGCCACAAATTAAGCAATTATATTTGCTTGTGTTATGGGTACTAAACAACTGATATACTACTTATATACATTTTTTTTTTCGTAAATACATACATATTATAGATAAATTACACCCAGACACAGAACAAATAATCATGCTCATCACACAAAGATTTGTCCTGGGTGGGAATCGAACCCACGACCTCCAGCTTAGCAGTCAGGGTCACTAACCACTACACCAACAGGCCAGTCAAAATATAATGAATAAATATATTTTCATATTCATTCATATGGTGGCCTCACGCCCCGCTTAAAAGACCCACGATCATAATTATATGGGAACACATGCGCTGGCAAACAAAACAGTTCCAGGTTATAAATAGCTACTAGTTTATAAATATCTATAAAGTAGGTAAAAGCTATCAGATTGATACAAAAGACTTTTAAGAATGTGCAATATATAAAATTTATTCAATAAACTTAATACTTTGGTAACAATATCGTCATTGCATATTTTAACATTTGTATGAGCATATTTTTACCGTTGTGTTACATAAATACAAATGTATTCTATTGTTGAATTATGTAAAATAAGCGATAATTTACCGTTTAATGTATTGATACATATAATAACCTTGATAGTTATGCAATATCGGCATTCTTTACAATTTATCTGGACGTAACAGTTTTGTAATAAAATATGGAAATTTTTGTTGTTGATCAATATTTTTAACACAGGGTGGGCAGCTAGACAGCTAATACGATGCGATCCGCTTGCCTCGCATTGCGATTATGAAAAATGACTATTTTACGATGCTTGTGATTTTAATATAATACAATAATTCATTTATGCCATATAATATGTACCTTAACCTAAAATACGTAAGTCTAAAATAATACACTATTTTTGTATCGGCGTCGTGTTACGCTCAGCTGTGTTGCATAAAGTTCCAAAACGATTATACACAATACTTTTCGGCCAAAACACTTCTTTGATGAATGTTTCCTGATGGCTAGTCGGCACGCGCACCACAAACGAATTAAAATTCGTAGTATGACGTGCTTCCAACTTCAGTCTCAGAACAAAATTGGTTTTTATTCTGATGTATGCCACGACCCCATCAAGCTTCGTGGAATGCAATTGCATGATGCCTGAAATTAATCGAAGTAGCTCGTACGAGCATGGAATCTTAAAATGAATACAAACCAAAGAAAGGGAACCTTTGGGTTGCAAACCAATACTACTTTCACCTAACTAAACATTAATCAATCAAACAAAAATTAAATGTTAACGACTCATAAAACACCTTTCGCAAACTTTAACATTACAAGAGCATTATAAATACCAAAGACAGTTCATAATGTATTATTAAGATGTACCCGTCACCTCTGACCGTAGCCTTGGGCATTAAACAATACGCCCCCTTTGCCGCCCCCCAGATTATTTTAAGAAGATGTTGAAACGCTGACGGGTTAAAGATAGCCCTATTTAGATATTTAAAGTGTCGACATTAAGTATTTTAATTGCTGAGTAGGCCCCCGGCTTCGCACATCGATGTTAATTTTACATGTTTACAAAACTTTGAAATTTTTCTCGATTGTATTATGCATCTATCATACATATCTATACTATTATATAAAGCGAAAGAGTTTGTTTGTTTGTTTGTGTGAACGCGCTAATCTCTGAAAGTACCAATCGGATTAAAAAAATCTTTTTGCGTATGATAGCCCAGTTCTCGAACCGCTCCGCAGATAGCTAGCTTATTATAAATCTCGCAGAAGAAATTTTATGGATGATAGTGATGGCCGTATCAAAATTCATTCCGTGGGTTATAAGAGAAATAAACGAAAACATCCTCATAAATATAATAAGGCTAGCTTTCCGCGGCGCGGTTTCACACGCGCCTTTGCTTACTGTTCTGCTCATGTTGCCAGTAGCGTGATGTTACATAGCTTATAACCTTCCTCGAGAACTGGGCTATCATACACAAAATGAATTTTCAAATTAATTCAGAGATTCACACAGTGAACAAAATTTTCCGCTTTATATACCTAAAAGTATAGATTGATAAAACTTAGGCTGCCTAAACCTTCTGCGCAAACTGTGTCACGAACCATGATTCTAAGGATATTAATTTCTATATATGTCTATCGTCAATTCGTCAGTGTCATTTAAAGTGCACTAAAAATCACGCCTAACTTATTGCATCAGCGTATGATTCACAAATACCACTAGAATTTATCTCCATTGTTCTGCTCCTGTCACTCCAAGGTGACAGTGCTGACCCTGGAGTATGATGGACAGGAGCCGTGATCAACGAACATGGTATGAAGCTACTATTATATTGTTTAATCTATATTGATACTGTCTCGGGGTCATATTTAAGATTGGCGTGACTAAGTTTGATTCTAACGCCTGCTATTGAGCTCTTTGAAATTATATTATAATTGTTGGAAACTAAATAAATATCTCTTAAAAATAAAAGGTTTTAAACAAAACGGTGCTTCATACTTTTATTGCTCAGTTAAAGTCCGAAATTTTACCAGCGCATGTGTCAATTATCTAACTTAAATCCTGGGTCTGTTAAGCGGGGCGTAAAAAGCATCTTATAAATCCGCCATAGTGAAGGCCACCATAAGAGCAGTATATAATATAATACCTAACCTAATATGCAAACTGAGGCAGCCTGTAAAGCACACATTTTATTTATTTTTCATCTTCACAACATAGAAAACTGTAATTTCTTTGATGCCTATAGAGTTAAGTGTATTGCCTGCATCACTTTGCATGCTCCTTGAAATTGTAACTTACAAAAATTGTAATAACCTGGCGATTAAAAAGAGTGACTTGAGTTTCTTGCCGGATTTCTCATGGCACTACCCTAACGTTAGCGAACTTGCCGAGGGTTAATTGGCTGACATTTTATAATTTTTAACCATTATAAATTGTTTAAATAAATTAGAAATAAAATTAATATTACTTAATGAGGGTGTTTAGGAAAATGTTTGCTAACAGTTGGCGACACTTTGGTAAAAGGTCTTCCATTTTGACAGTCCTATTAAAACAAATATTTTTCAGTGCTCATTTCGGAATGCGAAATTAGTTACCAAAACTAATGAATATAACTGAAAGGAGATCAGGAGGTATTCTGTATCTGTTTGATTTTTTTACGTTCTCACTTCTCAAAGGAAAGACAATAGATGTATTTTACTTTTGACATTTGTCTATGAGGGTTAGTACTATCCCAGTCGATGTGGGTTATTCATGCTATGGTCGCTTTAGCGTCTGCTATTTATAAGAAACTTATTTAATCGTGCAAGCCCTACCTATATCAAGGCTTCTCTCAAATACCATGGCCAAAATTCAGCTACTCTTATCATTACATCATAGGCCAAATATTTATAAGTCAATGACTTGTACTTCATGTCCTTCGCTGTCAAACTGTAATACCTTACAGTACTTACGTCGAATACTCTTCAAACTAAATAAAAGTAATGCCCTTCTTGAAAAGTTCAAGGTTTTGCATTGTTTGTTTTTATGGCCGATATTCACGAACTACTTACAAACTTTATGCAACCATAATCATATATTTTAAACGTTATTAGTATAGTTATACGGTGTATTAATAGTTTTCTGAATGTATGTTAAACTTACATATTGGTTTGTAAGTAATTGCAGTTATTATACATATGCAACACAATAGTAATTGATCGACATTATTGAACATGATGTGTTAATACGAACATAATAGAAATTATTCGTACATTCGTTAATTACGTATCATCAAATATCATTAATGTCTATTGAATGTGTTGCCTTAGCTTTAATAATTGTGAATTAATCGCAGCCATGTCTATGTATGTAATTGATGAAATTAGTTATAATTAGTATCACAATGTTTATAGATAAACATTCGCTTTAATGTAATTTGAGCTTGTGCAGTAACTATATAAACAATTAAGATGCATTAGCTGTAAAAAGATAACCAAAGGGAATCAGATCTGGGAGATCCGATCAGAATAACTCTAAATAAAAAATGAGCTTCCTGCGATGCCCATTTCTTGAATAAGAAGACTTGAGGCTCATTCCTAATACAATCATACCGGCAATCGCAGACGGGATGATAGAGTCTAGGATATAAGTATGAGTATAAGAGAGGTATTATAGACAATAAAAAGCATGAAAGCAGAATAAATGCAGTAGAGATGAGAGCACTATGAGAAGCATGTGTGGAATTTATAAATAAATAAATAATAATACGTGTACACTATCACACACCATCATCTAGTCCTAACCAAGCTAAGCAGATCTTGTATTATGGGCACTGGATCACTAAAATATAATACATACATACTTTTTTTTGTAAATATCTACATACTTATAATACATAGAAAACACCCAGACTGAAGGCGAATACAAATAAATGTTCATCACACAAATATTTGCCAATCGAACACACGACACCCAGCATCGCAGTCAGTTACACTACCACTAGACCAACGGTGCACTTACAGATAGAGTAAGGAATACTAAGCGTGATAAGAGAAGAATGTAGAATGAATTATAGTATTGTGACAAAAATTTAAAGGAGTAGGTATGTTAAGGTGGTTTGGACATGTGGAAAGAATGGATAGAAGTAGAATAACGAAAGAGATTTATGAAGCGAAAATGCCTGAAAACGTTGCTAGGGGTCGCTCTAGCTAGACGGACATTACATAGACCAATAGGAGATGTGTTGACTAAGGGCACAATAACAAGAACCCGTAACATAAGTGTGTATATGAGATATGTTTGGATCGTAGCAAATGGCGTTCAATAGTCTCTGCTTACCCCATTAATGGGAGATAGGCGTGAATTTATGTATGTATGTGTAACAGAAAAGTTCGTAAAGGTTCGGAGTGTACAGATCCAAATTCCTAGTTTATAAATAAAAGAAGGTGATGTCCTCATGCTTTATTGGTTTTAAATCTTGCGTATCCTACATTATGGTTGGTATAAGCCAGGCAAATTTTATAAATTATCTGTTTAAATACTGCCTCGACAATTTGTAAACGTTCGCAGTCATCGGCGTTATGTATCTAATAAGGCAAAGGCGAATTGGTGTGATCCCTGCGATTTTAACAGCGAATTATATTTGTTGTCAAACTAGTTTTAATCATCCCCAAATAAGTATACCTCCACATTGCTAGTAACATAATCCTCCAATATATAGTAGGCCGAGGCAGATTGTAAACGGCGAATTAATATAATTGGGCAGCGACATAAACACGGGATACATTATGGGTACGTTGCATTCTACGAAGCATACATAGGCAAATAGATCTATCTGTCTTGCTTACCTGATGAAAATTGAGTGTGATAAACCTTTTTCTATGCCTTTCAGAATAACGTCTCTACATTAAGAGGTATGTAAATTGGTAAATAAAGATTGAACAAGATTTACATAACATTATTTACACAATACCATTTATGGTTTTAACCTTTTTAGATCAAATCGACGCCTACTCAAACATTCCTCAGATAAATGCTAATGAAATACAACAATGTGCCAAATTATCTCAAAGTCTGCAACTCCTTATATTATTTACGCTATTGTAACTCTGAACTTGGAATCCTTTTAACGTGCTCATAATCAATCAAGGTTTTAGTTCTATTGTCAACGGATAATACAGAAAATTTGCTTTATTTAAAAAATATTTTGATTTAACATGACGTCACCGTTGTAAAAACAGTGGATAAATTCAAGGATTCCTCTTGTTGTTGCTCTTGCCAGTGCTGCACCTTTTTTTTTTTTTTTTACGTGGGAAATGCATTACGCATACACACCCGCCCGGGCAAAGCGGGGGTTATGTCGGACTCTCCGACCGCACTCTAAGCGCGGCCGGCATACCGACTAAAACCCACGGTGTTCCTCCAGACGGCCAGAGTGTCGGGGTCACGGGAGACGCTCGCGCATTCATCCGCAACCCCGACGGGCCACGGCCCGCTCACCACACCGGAGCGGGCCCAAACTATGGTTCTGTAATTAATTACCTATAGAGTTCAGTGTGTTGCTTGTGTCACTGTGTGTGTCTGAGTTTCTTGCCAGTTCTTCTCATGGCTCTACTTCGTCAGCGAACTGGCTGTTGGTTAATTGGTTAACATTTTATAAATTTTGACGTTCATAAGTATTAATTTATTTAACCTATATGAATAAATATATTTTCATATTCATTCATATGGTGGCCTCACGCCCCGCTTAAAAGACCCACGATCATAATAATATGGGAACACATGCGCTGGCAAACAAAACAGTTCCAGGTTATAAATAGCTACTAGTTTATAAATATCTATAAAGTAGTTAAAAGCTATCAGATTGATACAAAAGACTTTTAAGAATGTGCAATATATAAAATTTATTCAATAAACTTAATACTTTGGTAACAATATCGTCATTGCATATTTTAACATTTGTATGAGCATATTTTTACCGTTGTGTTACATAAATACAAATGTATTCTATTGTTGAATTATGTAAAATAAGCGATAATTTACCGTTTAATGTATTGATACATATAATAACCTTGATAATGCAATATCGGCATTCTTTACAATTTATCTGGACGTAACAGTTTTGTAATAAGATATGGAAATTTTTGTTGTTGATCAATATTTTTAACACAGGGTGGGCAGCTAGACAGCTAATACGATGCGATCCGCTTGCCTCGCATTGCGATTATGAAAAATGACTATTTTACGATGCTTGTGATTTTAATATAATACAATAATTCATTTATGCCATATAATATGTACCTTAACCTAAAATACGTAAGTCTAAAATAATACACTATTTTTGTATCGGCGTCGTGTTACGCTCAGCTGTGTTGCATAAAGTTCCAAAACGATTATACACAATACTTTTC
This sequence comes from Parascotia fuliginaria, assembly GCA_963082885.1. Taxonomy (NCBI): domain Eukaryota; kingdom Metazoa; phylum Arthropoda; class Insecta; order Lepidoptera; family Erebidae; genus Parascotia; species Parascotia fuliginaria. Next base: position 962,608 of record OY720180.1, on the reverse strand, counting down.
GGCCAAAACACTTCTTTGATGAATGTTTCCTGATGGCTAGTCGGCACGCGCACCACAAACGAATTAAAATTCGTAGTATGACGTGCTTCCAACTTCAGTCTCAGAACAAAATTGGTTTTTATTCTGATGTATGCCACGACCTCATCAAGCTTCCTGGAATGCAATTGCATGATGCCTGAAATTAATCGAAGTAGCTCGTACGAGCATGGAATCTTAAAATGAATACAAACCAAAGAAAGGGAACCTTTGGGTTGCAAACCAATACTACTTTCACCTAACTAAACATTAATCAATCAAACAAAAATTAAATGTTAACGACTCATAAAACACCTTTTGCAAACTTTAACATTACAAGAGCATTATAAATACCAAAGACAGTTCATAATGTATTATTAAGATGTACCCGTCACCTCTGACCGTAGCCTTGGGCATTAAACAATACGCCCCCTTTGCCGCCCCCCAGATTATTTTAAGAAGATGTTGAAACGCTGACGGGTTAAAGATAGCCCGATTTAGGTATTGAAAGTGTCGACATTAAGTATTTTTATTGCTGAGTAGGCCCCCGGCTTCGCACATCGATGTTAATTTTAAGACATGTTTACAAAACTTTGAAATTTTTCTCGATTGTATTATGCATCTATCATACATATCTATACTATTATATATAGCGAAAGAGTTTGTTTGTTTGTTTGAACGCACTAATCTCTGGAACTACCAGTCGGATTAAAAAAATCTTTTTGCGTATGATAGCCCAGTTCTCGAACCGCTCCGCAGATAGTTAGTTTATTATAAATCTCGCAGAAGAAATTTTATGGATGATAGTGATGGCCGTATCAAAATTCATTCCGTGGGTTATAAGAGAAATAGACGAAAACATCCTCATAAATATTATAAGGCTAGCTTTCCGCGGCGCGGTTTCACACGCGCCTTTGCTTACTGTTCTGCTCATGTTGCCAGTAGCGTGATGTTACATAGCTTATAACCTTCCTCGAGAACTGGGCTATCATACACAAAATGAATTTTCAAACCTGACTGGTAATTTCAGAGATTCATACAGTGAACAAAATTTTCCGCTTTATATACCTAAAAGTATAGATTGATAAAACTTAGGCTGCCTAAACCTTCTGCGCAAACTGTGTCACGAACCATGATTCTAAGGATATTAATTTCTATATATGTCTATCGTCAATTTTTCAGTGTCATTTAAAGTGCACTAAAAATCACGCCTAACTTATTGCATCAGCGCATGATTCACAAATACCACTAGAATTTATCTCCATTGTTCTGCTCCTGTCACTCCAAGGTGACAGTGCTGACCCTGGAGTATGATGGACAGGAGCCGTGATCAACGAACATGGTATGAAGCTACTATTATATTGTTTAATCTATATTGATACTGTCTCGGGGTCATATTTAAGATTGGCGTGACTAAGTTTGATTCTAACGCCTGCTATTGAGCTCTTTGAAATTATATTATAATTGTTGGAAACTAAATAAATATCTCTTAAAAATAAAAGGTTTTAAACAAAACGGTGCTTCATACTTTTATTGCTCAGTTAAAGTCCGAAATTTTACCAGCGCATGTGTCAATTATCTAACTTAAATCCTGGGTCTGTTAAGCGGGGCGTAAAAGCATCTCATAAAGTCGCCATAGTGAAGGCCACCATAAGAGCAGTATATAATATATTATAATACCTAACCTAATATGCAAACTGAGGCAGCCTGTAAAGCACACATTTTATTTATTTTTTATCTTCACAACATAGAAAACTGTAATTTCTTTGATGCCTATAGAGTTAAGTGTATTGCCTGCATCACTTTGCATGCTCCTTGAAATTGTAACTTACAAAAATTGTAATAACCTGGCGATTAAAAAGAGTGACTTGAGTTTCTTGCCGGATTTCTCATGGCACTACCCTAACGTTAGCGAACTTGCCGAGGGTTAATTGGCTGACATTTTATAATTTTTAACCATTATAAATTGTTTAAATAAATTAGAAATAAAATTAATATTACTTAATGAGGGTGTTTAGGAAAATGTTTGCTAACAGTTGGCGACACTTTGGTAAAAGGTCTTCCATTTTGACAGTCTTAATAAAACAAATATTTTTCAGTGCTCATTTCGGAATGCGAAATTAGTTACCAAAACTAATGAATATAACTGAAAGGAGATCAGGAGGTATTCTGTATCTGTTTGATTTTTTTACGTTCTCACTTCTCAAAGGAAAGACAATAGATGTATTTTACTTTTGACATTTGTCTATGAGGGTTAGTACTATCCCAGTCGATGTGGGTTATTCATGCTATGGTCGCTTTAGCATCTGCTATTTATAAGAAACTTATTTAATCCCTACCTATATCAAGGCTTCTCTCAAATACCATGACCAAAATTCAGCTACTCTTATCATTACATCATAGGCCAAATATTTATAAGTCAATGACTTGTACTTCATGTCCTTCGCTGTCAAACTGTAATACCTTACAGTACTTACGTCGAATACTCTTCAAACTAAATAAAAGTAATGCCCTTCTTGAGAAGTTCAAGGTTTTGCATTGTTTGTTTTTATGGCCGATATTCACGAACTACTTACAAACTTTGTGCAACCATAATCATATATTTTAAACGTTATTAGTATAGTTATACGGTGTATTAATAGTTTTCTGAATGTATGTTAAACTTACATATTGGTTTGTAAGTAATTGCAGTTATTATACATATGCAACACAATAGTAATTGATCGACATTATTGAACATGATGTGTTAATACGAACATAATAGAAATTATTCGTATATTCGTTAATTACGTATCATCAAATATCATTAATGTCTATTGAATGTGTTGCCTTAGCTTTAATAATTGTGAATTAATCGCAGCCATGTCTATGTATGTAATTGATGAAATTGGTTATAATTAGTATCATAATGTTTATAGATAAACATTCGCTTTAATGTAATTTGAGCTTGTGCAGTAACTATATAAACAATTAAGATGCATTAGCTGTAAAAAGATAACCAAAGGGAATCAGATCTGGGAGATCCGATCAGAATAACTCTAAATAAAAAATGAGCTTCCTGCGATGCCCATTTCTTGAATAAGAAGACTTGAGGCTCATTCCTAATACAATCATACCGGCAATCGCAGACGGGATGATAGAGTCTAGGATATAAGTATGAGTATAAGAGAGGTATTATAGACAATAAAAAGCATGAAAGCAGAATAAATGCAGTAGAGATGAGAGCACTATGAGAAGCATGTGTGGAATTTATAAATAAATAAATAATAATACGTGTACACTATCACACACCATCATCTAGTCCTAACCAAGCTAAGCAGATCTTGTATTATGGGCACTGGATCACTAAAATATAATACATACATACTTTTTTTTGTAAATATCTACATACTTATAATACATAGAAAACACCCAGACTGAAGGCGAATACAAATAAATGTTCATCACACAAATATTTGCCAATCGAACACACGACACCCAGCATCGCAGTCAGTTACACTACCACTAGACCAACGGTGCACTTACAGATAGAGTAAGGAATACTAAGCGTGATAAGAGAAGAATGTAGAATGAATTATAGTATTGTGACAAAAATTTAAAGGAGTAGGTATGTTAAGGTGGTTTGGACATGTGGAAAGAATGGATAGAAGTAGAATAACGAAAGAGATTTATGAAGCGAAAATGCCTGAAAACGTTGCTAGGGGTCGCTCTAGCTAGACGGACATTACATAGACCAATAGGAGATGTGTTGACTAAGGGCACAATAACAAGAACCCGTAACATAAGTGTGTATATGAGATATGTTTGGATCGTAGCAAATGGCGTTCAATAGTCTCTGCTTACCCCATTAATGGGAGATAGGCGTGAATTTATGTATGTATGTGTAACAGAAAAGTTCGTAAAGGTTCGGAGTGTACAGATCCAAATTCCTAGTTTATAAATAAAAGAAGGTGATGTCCTCATGCTTTATTGGTTTTAAATCTTGCGTATCCTACATTATGGTTGGTATAAGCCAGGCAAATTTTATAAATTATCTGTTTAAATACTGCCTCGACAATTTGTAAACGTTCGCAGTCATCGGCGTTATGTATCTAATAAGGCAAAGGCGAATTGGTGTGATCCCTGCGATTTTAACAGCGAATTATATTTGTTGTCAAACTAGTTTTAATCATCCCCAAATAAGTATACCTCCACATTGCTAGTAACATAATCCTCCAATATATAGTAGGCCGAGGCAGATTGTAAACGGCGAATTAATATAATTGGGCAGCGACATAAACACGGGATACATTATGGGTACGTTGCATTCTACGAAGCATACATAGGCAAATAGATCTATCTGTCTTGCTTACCTGATGAAAATTGAGTGTGATAAACCTTTTTCTATGCCTTTCAGAATAACGTCTCTACATTAAGAGGTATGTAAATTGGTAAATAAAGATTGAACAAGATTTACATAACATTATTTACACAATACCATTTATGGTTTTAACCTTTTTAGATCAAATCGACGCCTACTCAAACATTCCTCAGATAAATGCTAATGAAATACAACAATGTGCCAAATTATCTCAAAGTCTGCAACTCCTTATATTATTTACGCTATTGTAACTCTGAACTTGGAATCCTTTTAACGTGCTCATAATCAATCAAGGTTTTAGTTCTATTGTCAACGGATAATACAGAAAATTTGCTTTATTTAAAAAATATTTTGATTTAACATGACGTCACCGTTGTAAAAACAGTGGATAAATTCAAGGATTCCTCTTGTTGTTGCTCTTGCCAGTGCTGCACCTTTTTTTTTTTTTTTTACGTGGGAAATGCATTACGCATACACACCCGCCCGGGCAAAGCGGGGGTTATGTCGGACTCTCCGACCGCACTCTAAGCGCGGCCGGCATACCGACTAAAACCCACGGTGTTCCTCCAGACGGCCAGAGTGTCGGGGTCACGGGAGACGCTCGCGCATTCATCCGCAACCCCGACGGGCCACGGCCCGCTCACCACACCGGAGCGGGCCCAAACTATGGTTCTGTAATTAATTACCTATAGAGTTCAGTGTGTTGCTTGTGTCACTGTGTGTGTCTGAGTTTCTTGCCAGTTCTTCTCATGGCTCTACTTCGTCAGCGAACTGGCTGTTGGTTAATTGGTTAACATTTTATAAATTTTGACGTTCATAAGTATTAATTTATTTAACCTATATGAATAAATATATTTTCATATTCATTCATATGGTGGCCTCACGCCCCGCTTAAAAGACCCACGATCATAATAATATGGGAACACATGCGCTGGCAAACAAAACAGTTCCAGGTTATAAATAGCTACTAGTTTATAAATATCTATAAAGTAGTTAAAAGCTATCAGATTGATACAAAAGACTTTTAAGAATGTGCAATATATAAAATTTATTCAATAAACTTAATACTTTGGTAACAATATCGTCATTGCATATTTTAACATTTGTATGAGCATATTTTTACCGTTGTGTTACATAAATACAAATGTATTCTATTGTTGAATTATGTAAAATAAGCGATAATTTACCGTTTAATGTATTGATACATATAATAACCTTGATAATGCAATATCGGCATTCTTTACAATTTATCTGGACGTAACAGTTTTGTAATAAGATATGGAAATTTTTGTTGTTGATCAATATTTTTAACACAGGGTGGGCAGCTAGACAGCTAATACGATGCGATCCGCTTGCCTCGCATTGCGATTATGAAAAATGACTATTTTACGATGCTTGTGATTTTAATATAATACAATAATTCATTTATGCCATATAATATGTACCTTAACCTAAAATACGTAAGTCTAAAATAATACACTATTTTTGTATCGGCGTCGTGTTACGCTCAGCTGTGTTGCATAAAGTTCCAAAACGATTATACACAATACTTTTCGGCCAAAACACTTCTTTGATGAATGTTTCCTGATGGCTAGTCGGCACGCGCACCACAAACGAATTAAAATTCGTAGTATGACGTGCTTCCAACTTCAGTCTCAGAACAAAATTGGTTTTTATTCTGATGTATGCCACGACCTCATCAAGCTTCCTGGAATGCAATTGCATGATGCCTGAAATTAATCGAAGTAGCTCGTACGAGCATGGAATCTTAAAATGAATACAAACCAAAGAAAGGGAACCTTTGGGTTGCAAACCAATACTACTTTCACATATCTAAACATTAATCAATCAAACAAAAATTAAATGTTAACGACTCATAAAACACCTTTTGCAAACTTTAACATTACAAGAGCATTATAAATACCAAAGACAGTTCATAATGTATTATTAAGATGTACCCGTCACCTCTGACCGTAGCCTTGGGCATTAAACAATACGCCCCCTTTGCCGCCCCCCAGATTATTTTAAGAAGATGTTGAAACGCTGACGGGTTAAAGATAGCCCGATTTAGGTATTGAAAGTGTCGACATTAAGTATTTTTATTGCTGAGTAGGCCCCCGGCTTCGCACATCGATGTTAATTTTAAGACATGTTTACAAAACTTTGAAATTTTTCTCGATTGTATTATGCATCTATCATACATATCTATACTATTATATATAGCGAAAGAGTTTGTTTGTTTGTTTGAACGCACTAATCTCTGGAACTACCAGTCGGATTAAAAAAATCTTTTTGCGTATGATAGCCCAGTTCTCGAACCGCTCCGCAGATAGTTAGTTTATTATAAATCTCGCAGAAGAAATTTTATGGATGATAGTGATGGCCGTATCAAAATTCATTCCGTGGGTTATAAGAGAAATAGACGAAAACATCCTCATAAATATTATAAGGCTAGCTTTCCGCGGCGCGGTTTCACACGCGCCTTTGCTTACTGTTCTGCTCATGTTGCCAGTAGCGTGATGTTACATAGCTTATAACCTTCCTCGAGAACTGGGCTATCATACACAAAATGAATTTTCAAACCTGACTGGTAATTTCAGAGATTCATACAGTGAACAAAATTTTCCGCTTTATATACCTAAAAGTATAGATTGATAAAACTTAGGCTGCCTAAACCTTCTGCGCAAACTGTGTCACGAACCATGATTCTAAGGATATTAATTTCTATATATGTCTATCGTCAATTTTTCAGTGTCATTTAAAGTGCACTAAAAATCACGCCTAACTTATTGCATCAGCGCATGATTCACAAATACCACTAGAATTTATCTCCATTGTTCTGCTCCTGTCACTCCAAGGTGACAGTGCTGACCCTGGAGTATGATGGACAGGAGCCGTGATCAACGAACATGGTATGAAGCTACTATTATATTGTTTAATCTATATTGATACTGTCTCGGGGTCATATTTAAGATTGGCGTGACTAAGTTTGATTCTAACGCCTGCTATTGAGCTCTTTGAAATTATATTATAATTGTTGGAAACTAAATAAATATCTCTTAAAAATAAAAGGTTTTAAACAAAACGGTGCTTCATACTTTTATTGCTCAGTTAAAGTCCGAAATTTTACCAGCGCATGTGTCAATTATCTAACTTAAATCCTGGGTCTGTTAAGCGGGGCGTAAAAGCATCTCATAAAGTCGCCATAGTGAAGGCCACCATAAGAGCAGTATATAATATATTATAATACCTAACCTAATATGCAAACTGAGGCAGCCTGTAAAGCACACATTTTATTTATTTTTTATCTTCACAACATAGAAAACTGTAATTTCTTTGATGCCTATAGAGTTAAGTGTATTGCCTGCATCACTTTGCATGCTCCTTGAAATTGTAACTTACAAAAATTGTAATAACCTGGCGATTAAAAAGAGTGACTTGAGTTTCTTGCCGGATTTCTCATGGCACTACCCTAACGTTAGCGAACTTGCCGAGGGTTAATTGGCTGACATTTTATAATTTTTAACCATTATAAATTTTTTAAATAAATTAGAAATAAAATTAATATTACTTAATGAGGGTGTTTAGGAAAATGTTTGCTAACAGTTGGCGACACTTTGGTAAAAGGTCTTCCATTTTGACAGTCTTAATAAAACAAATATTTTTCAGTGCTCATTTCGGAATGCGAAATTAGTTACCAAAACTAATGAATATAACTGAAAGGAGATCAGGAGGTATTCTGTATCTGTTTGATTTTTTTACGTTCTCACTTCTCAAAGGAAAGACAATAGATGTATTTTACTTTTGACATTTGTCTATGAGGGTTAGTACTATCCCAGTCGATGTGGGTTATTCATGCTATGGTCGCTTTAGCATCTGCTATTTATAAGAAACTTATTTAATCCCTACCTATATCAAGGCTTCTCTCAAATACCATGACCAAAATTCAGCTACTCTTATCATTACATCATAGGCCAAATATTTATAAGTCAATGACTTGTACTTCATGTCCTTCGCTGTCAAACTGTAATACCTTACAGTACTTACGTCGAATACTCTTCAAACTAAATAAAAGTAATGCCCTTCTTGAGAAGTTCAAGGTTTTGCATTGTTTGTTTTTATGGCCGATATTCACGAACTACTTACAAACTTTGTGCAACCATAATCATATATTTTAAACGTTATTAGTATAGTTATACGGTGTATTAATAGTTTTCTGAATGTATGTTAAACTTACATATTGGTTTGTAAGTAATTGCAGTTATTATACATATGCAACACAATAGTAATTGATCGACATTATTGAACATGATGTGTTAATACGAACATAATAGAAATTATTCGTACATTCGTTAATTACGTATCATCAAATATCATTAATGTCTATTGAATGTGTTGCCTTAGCTTTAATAATTGTGAATTAATCGCAGCCATGTCTATGTATGTAATTGATGAAATTGGTTATAATTAGTATCATAATGTTTATAGATAAACATTCGCTTTAATGTAATTTGAGCTTGTGCAGTAACTATATAAACAATTAAGATGCATTAGCTGTAAAAAGATAACCAAAGGGAATCAGATCTGGGAGATCCGATCAGAATAACTCTAAATAAAAAATGAGCTTCCTGCGATGCCCATTTCTTGAATAAGAAGACTTGAGGCTCATTCCTAATACAATCATACCGGCAATCGCAGACGGGATGATAGAGTCTAGGATATAAGTATGAGTATAAGAGAGGTATTATAGACAATAAAAAGCATGAAAGCAGAATAAATGCAGTAGAGATGAGAGCACTATGAGAAGCATGTATGGAATTTATAAATAAATAAATAATAATACGTGGACACTATCACACACCATCATCTAGTCCTAACCAAGCTAAGCAGATCTTGTATTATGGGCACTGGATCACTAAAATATATCTTCCCCATTATCTTTCCCATTATCGACTATGGTGATGTGTGCTATTATGACCTGAATGCAGATTTACTCAACAAATATGACCGTCTTCTTAATAACTGCATTCGATTCATTTTTAACCTTCGTAAGTATGATCATGTGTCTACTTATCGTTCCGAATTAAAATGGTTACCTATTCGCCAACGCCGTAGCTTGCGTGCTCTCACTACACTCTATTCTATTCTTAACTCTCCTTGTTCCCCATCTTACTTAGCTCCTTACTTCCAATACTTGTGCTCTATACATGACAGAAACCTTCGCTCGTCACAAAACCTCCTTCTTGCCTGTCATTCACATTCGACAGATTTCATTCACTCCTCTTTCATAGTCCAAGCTGTTCTTCTTTGGAATAACCTTCCTCTAGAAGTCAGGATGTCCACTAACCGTTTGACATTCAAGCTGAAAGTTCGTGCTCTTTTCTTCGAGAAATTGTTGGAATCATCTCGCTAATTATCCATACTATGGTATATGTATATATATAATATATATTTATTTATGTATATTGTAATAATAAAATAGTATATAATATTATATGTTAGTTTTATGTACTAGTGTATATGTTAGTTACATATAAATATAAATTTAATTGCCATGTTTTATCCTTCGTAAACTGTGTTCTTTTACAAACAATTAATATCACATTGCTTCATTTACTGCACCTACTTCAAATGTCTCTTCACCACCTTGGGTTGACTGGTAGAGAATGCTTTTAGCATTAAGTCCGCCGTTGTACTTTCGTGCATGAAGTTCAATAAATAAATAAATAAATAAATAAAATATAATACATACATACTTTTTTTTTGTAAATATCTACATACTTATAATACATAGAAAACACCCAGACTGAAGGCGAATACAAATAAATGTCCATCACACAAATATTTGCCAATCGAACACACGACACCCGGCATCGCAGTCAGTTACACTACCACTAGACCAACGGTGCACTTACAGATAGAGTAAGGAATACTAAGCGTGATAAGAGAAGAATGTAGAATGAATTATAGTATTGTGACAAAAATTTAAAGGAGTAGGTATGTTAAGGTGGTTTGGACATGTGGAAAGAATGGATAGAAGTAGAATAACGAAAGAGATTTATGAAGCGAAAATGCCTGAAAACGTTGCTAGGGGTCGCTCCAGCTAGACGGACATTACATAGACCAATAGGAGATGTGTTGACTAAGGGCACAATAACAAGAACCCGTAACCTACGTGTGTATATGAGATATGTTTGGATCGTAGCAAATGGCGTTCTATAGTCTCTGCTTACCCCATTAATGGGAGATAGGCGTGAATTTATGTATGTATGTGTAACAGAAAGTTCGTAAAGGTTCGGATGGTACAGATCCAAATTCCTAGTTTATAAATAAAAGAAGGTGATGTCCTCATGCTTTATTGGTTTTAAATCTTGCGTATCCTACATTATGGTTGGTATAAGCCAGGCAAATTTTATAAATTATCTGTTTAAATACTGCCTCGACATTTTGTAAACGTTCGCAGTCATCGGCGTTATGTATCTAATAAGGAAAAGGCGAATTGGTGTGATCCCTGCGATTTTAACAGCGAATTATATTTGTTGTCAAACTAGTTTTAATCATCCCCAAATAAGTATACCTCCACATTGCTAGTAACATAATCCTCCAATATATAGTAGGCCGAGGCAGATTGTAAACGGCGAATTAATATAATTGGGCAGCGACATAAACACGGGATACATTATGGGTACGTTGCATTCTACGAAGCATACATAGGCAAATAGATCTATCTGTCTTGCTTACCTGATGAAAATTGAGTGTGATAAACCTTTTTCTTTGCCTTTCAGAATAACGTCTCTACATTAAGAGGTATGTAAATTGGTAAATAAAGATTGAACAAGATTTACATAACATTATTTACACAATACCATTTATGGTTTTAACCTTTTTAGATCAAATCGACGCCTACTCAAACATTCCTCAGATAAATGCTAATGAAATACAACAATGTGCCAAATTATCTCAAAGTCTGCAACTCCTTATATTATTTACGCTATTGTAACTCTGAACTTGGAATCCTTTTAACGTGCTCATAATCAATCAAGGTTTTAGTTCTATTGTCAACGGATAATACAGAAAATTAGCTTTATTTAAAAAATATTTTGATTTAACATGACGTCACCGTTGTAAAAACAGTGGATAAATTCAAGGATTCCTCTTGTTGTTGCTCTTGCCAGTGCTGCACCTTTTTTTTTTTTTTTACGTGGGAAATGCATTACGCATACACACCCGCCCGGGCAAAGCGGGGGTTATGTCGGACTCTCCGACCGCACTCTAAGCGCGGCCGGCATACCGACTAAAACCCACGGTGTTCCTCCAGACGGCCAGAGTGTCGGGGTCACGGGAGACGCTCGCGCATTCATCCGCAACCCCGACGGGCCACGGCCCGCTCACCACACCGGAGCGGGCCCCGTCCGATTTGGGGGACCTAGCCCTCCCTCCCTCGAGAGGCGTGTGCGGAACACGCGTACTGTCATCTCGGGCCCGTGCTGTTCGGGCGGTGACTGCCCGATCGCCGCCCGCAGGCCACCTACTAACTCGGCCGCAGAGGATAGGGAGAACGGCGCGTCGCAATACCGACACTCCTCTTCCCCTGCGGCCCCACCGCGTCCGCAATCTGCGAGTGGCCCCGCCGAGGCCGCAGAAGGTAGGGAGAGCGGTGCACCGTTATACCGGCACTCCTCTCCCGCCGCGGCCTCGCCACTCCCCAGCCGCAGTGTCGCCGAAGCAACACCGCAGCCCGACCCAGTTGCGGTGCCGCCCATACAGCACCGCAACCCTCCTGAGCCGCTCCATCATGGGCTTACCGCCAAAGCCCAAAGGAGCGGCGCCTCCTTGGGGTTCCTTTTGGTTCACCGTGGTCCTTGGTAACCACGGCTACTAAGCCCCCCCCGCCGCGACAAGCGAAGAACCCCGTTTGGGGGGGTGCCACTGCTGCACCTACCTTTTATCTGTTGTTGCCCTCTTCTTCCCTCTAACTTGCCTTGTTCTTCATAAATGTTTTCATGATACCTATAGACATTTTTCTTTACCAGTAACAATTTAAAAAATAGCAATTTTTTACGACCTTAACTACGTGTCAAGATAACTGGCGAGTTTTATGACTTTTTTATATAGGTATATATATTAGCCTACCAAAGTGACTCCACCCCACCTGATGGTAATCAGTCAGTGGAATTCAGAAGTGGTGGCCACCATACCAAAAGCCATCGTCTTAAACATCTGGTATGGTGGCTGGAATGAGAAGGAAAGGGGGGAAATTGGGCCTCCGGCGCTCTCACACACCGAACGAAACGCAGTAATACGGATACTACTACTCTTACGTCGATCTTCTATGAGAGGGTAGTACTTCCCCAGTCGAGCCGGCCCATTCATGCTGAAACCAGCGTGGATCTACTACAACTAAAACTAAAAGGCAACGTACGTAACGTAAAATGAGTTTTATTAACTTCGTCTTTGCCTGTGTTTTATTAGTTCTAATTTTTTTGGCAGTTATCACATACCACGTTCTGAAATGGTAAGTTGACCATTAACTTTTATTTGACCTACAGTGATAGATGAGTCAATAGCCCACCTGATGGTAAGTGACAACTGTACTCATGGAGTTCTGCAATGCTAGGGGATCTGCGAAGCCACTGCCAACCTTTAAAACATCTTGGTAAGTCAAAGATAATGTATTAAAAATAGACTAAATTAATTATACCAATTAAAGTATGCTGAGTTTGGCATGAATGAGCCGGATCGTCCGGGAAAGTACTACCCTCTCATAGAAGAACTACGCAAGAGTAGTAGTATCCGTACTACTGCGTTTCGTTCGGTGAGTGAGAGCGCCGGAGGCCCAATTTCCTTCCTTTCCTCTTTCCTCACCTTCCTCATTCCCTTCCCTAACCTTATTCCCAGCCGCCATAGTGGAGGCCACCATACCAGCAGTTTAAGACGATGGTATGGTAGCCACCACTTCTGGATGCCACTGACTGCTTACCATCAGGCGGGGTGGAGTTACTTTGGTAGGCTAATATGAAAAAAGCGCAGTACCTCATAGCCTATATTTAAAAGACTTTAATCAAAATTTACCTTCTGTAATAGGACAATACTAAATATGGGCTCTATAAATAATGATCGCGGAAATCGCTTATAACTAATTTAGCAAGACTTGCCAAATTCTTCTAGTTTTGTGAATTACATTATATTAGATGTGTTGTTTTGAATTTAGTTACACACGTCATGGAATTTTATATTTATTGGTAGACTGCGTTTGTAGTTCGGTGGTACTGTCTACTATCTACCACGGCTATGTCGGGTTTGATTCCCGGGTCGAGTAAAGTAATATTGGATTTTTGTATCGTGAAATTCTCAATTCTCCAGGGTCTGAAATGGCAATAGGACCGTTCTCTGCTAAACTGGCGAAACGTACGTACGATTAGATTGTGGCAAGAACTACTCGTAGAGGTTTTTCCGAGAGACTACAACATAGAGTTTTTCAAGAAAGGAGGTAGAAGGCTTTTAATAGGGTCGGCCACGCGCAAGTGATGCTCCAGGTGTCACATTACAGCTTCTATAGGGTACTATATCTTACCATCACGCAAGTTGTAAGCTTATTTGTCACCCAAGCAGTAATAACAGAAATAACTCAAAACATTTTCAGTCTGCGGGTGCCGTACAAAACGACTGAAGATTGGGAAAACGTAGTGGTTATTACGCTCTTTTATTGGCTAGACTTTGGCAAAACCTTTTATGAAATGAAATGAAATATATGTTTATTCATTTAAGTTAATTAAATTAACACTTATGAACGTCAAAGTTTACAAAATGTCAGCAAATTAACCTACAGCCAGTTCGCTGACGAAGTAGAGCCATGAAAAGAACTGGCAAGAAACTCAGGCCACTCTTTTTAATCGCCAGGTTATTACAATTTTTGTAAGTTACAGTTAGAGTAGGTAATCCTTTGTTCTAAAATGGACGTCTTGTTGATATCATTAAAATATGCACTATATCGATAACCAAAACCATTGAACCCATTAAATATCAGAAATGAATATCTAATACGATATTGATATTTTTACAATAGAAGTGCCTTCCGTTGCTCAAGACTCGATATAATCTACGTTGATGTTAATCTGTGTCCGGTAGATACGTTTAATTCTTTGATAAATACTTGACCGCTTTTTTATTTTATGAATACTACACATAAGTAGGTATATGTACCTATCTATATAACTCAAGAAATAGAACTTATAGCGAATGATAGGTTAACATTATTTAGTAATGAAGGTAATTACAATCAAAGCATCATAATAAAGAAAATAATTCATATCGGTCCATTATTATCCCACTGTAGAATAAGGCCTCTTCTCATACTGAAAAGGCATGAGCATTGATCGCCGCGCCTGCTCAAGGCGGATTGGCGATTTCAGACTTCCTCAGAAATCTAGGTTTCCTGACGATGTTTTTATTCACCATCAGTCAGTAATGTCCAGATAAACTTGTCCTAATAATTACAACAGTGCAATGATTTTTTTTTTTTTTATTGCCTACATTGGCAGACGAGCCAACAGCCCACCTGATGGTAAGTGGTAACTGTCGCTCATAGACTTCTGCAATGCCAGGGGCTCTGCGAAGCCGCTGCCTACCGTGATAATAATGCTCTCTTTAAACCTCGTTTAAAGAAGGACATGTCATAGCGCTCGGGAAACACCGCAGCTGGTAGTTCGTTCCAGAGCCTGTACGTACGTGGGAGAAATGAACGCTGAAAACGAACCGTGCTAGACGAGATCGTGTCCAGGTAGTATGGATGAACTTTGCTGCGATGTCGAGTGGTGCGATGATAGAAAGGAGACGATGGCACCAAGTCAATAATATTTTTACAGATTAAAATCACCTCGTTAGCATCTCTCTTAGCCCAAAGACCTTCCATAAGTATAAGTTTTTGTATGTCCTCTATGCGTACCGAAACTAATCTTCAAATTGTAATGAATCTTTCTGAGGATGTTCTGGGGACGCCCTAGACGGTTTCTAGCCCAATTTTTTTTATAAATTTGGTGGCATTGCAACGCTTGCTTGGTCCAACTACACATTAACCTATAAAATGTTATGCTAAAGTGGTACTTGTGTAGTCACATAATGAGCAATAAGACAATAAATATCTATACTATTATTAAAGCAGAAGAGTTTGTTTGTTTGAACGCTCTAATCTCTAGAACTACCAGTAGTATTCAAACAATGTTTTTTGCGTATGATAGCTCAGTTCTTGAGGAAGGTTATAGGCTATGTAACATCACGCTACTAGCGACAGGAGCAGAGCAGTAACTAAAGACTTGGGTGAAACTGCATTGCGTAAAGCTAGTATAATAATATAGGTACAATAAGATAAATTGGTATAAGTACTCCACCTATTGCTACTGTGCGTGTACTATAGCCGCTTGCTGGAGGTACCTACAAACCTTTTTCAATAAGCTTAACTCAGGGCTGTCCAGACTGGATAGGATCCCGGGCGAACTTATCTTACTAAATAGATTGGAGGGCCGCACAAATAAAAAGCACATTTTTATAAAGAAAATATTTGATACGATAGCGTTTTTTAGTGGAGGCCACCATACCAGCAGCTTGGCGAGGGTAGGTATGGTAGCCACCACTTCGGGATTCCACTGACTGCTTACCATCAGGCGGGGTGGAGTCACTTTGGTAGGCTAATATAAAAACCTCATCATCATCACTATATAGTATAAAACAAAGTCGCTTCCCGCTGTCTGTCCCTATGTATGCTTAGATCTTTAAAACTACCCAACAGTTTTTGATGCGGGTCTTTTAATAGATAGGGTGATTCAAGAGGAAGGTTTATATGTATATAACATGCATAATATAGTAGAGAAACACTGATAAATTTAGATGTTTTTAATGTGATGTCATAAATAAACAATTTTATTGCGCTTACATTGCAACGCTGGCTAAACCCTACAAGATAGATCAAAATAATGTACTACAGTATTGTAAACCTTAAAGAGATCTACAAAAAAGTTCGCGATAGTATATGTCTATCTCTAAGGGATAACCCACAATAACCATTTTGTATCCTTTATTTTTTATGAGAAATAATGGCTTATTTTTGAAGCGATTTTAAGCAATACAGCATTAATCCTTATCAAATTAAGTACCTTAAATAAATTGTGCATTTAATATAAATCAATAATACCCTCTGCAGCATGTAATTTAAATAAATATTTTTAAAGATATTACAGATTAAAAATGCAGGGAGGGATATAGCAGCAGGGGGCCGGCATTCTGTAGTAAAATTAAATATACTACAGAATGTGTAACTAAAACGTTCACAGCATTTGTTTTTCTTCGCACGGGCAGAGCTGATACTAAATATAGTATCAGCATTGCACACGTGCGAAGCCGGGGCGGGTCGCTAGTAACCTATATTTATAAGACTTAATATTAAAACACACTGCGGGCCGCACAAAGATGAACCGATGATTTGGACAGAGCTGAGCTAGACTCATAATATAGGTAACTAGCGCCCCGCTTTACTTCACATCGGTACTAAAAGTTGTTGCCCGTTTCTTGCTTAGTTCATTTTCGTTGGTGATAGATAAATATTTATAATTATACACCTAAATCTACCTCGAGAATCTCATAATGTAAGACTTAAAACCCCATCCAAACCCATTAGGTGGTTCTCGAGATTAGCTTAGTCAAACAGACGGACGCTTCCCGGTGACTCCCTTTTTTACTATGTAGGTATAGGTAGATAAAGCCATTTGTGAAGATAATTTATAAAATCTTTTCCTTCTTTCTTTGTTTTGTAATTAAGCATAATTACATTCTTAAATGTTCTCATAGATTAAATTATTTCAACGCCTTCACAAAAATAATAGCAATCGATCATACTCTGGATTAGTATGCATATTAGAATAGGCTCTGTATGACTAGTTCAGTCCCTCATCTATATCTGATGTCAAAGTCGTAATCATTATTTATATATGTTTATTTTCACAAGAATCTCACGAGCTTAAAACAATGTCGTACGTATAACTCGTATTATCGGCATTTAGGTACCGCTAGTAGCATGGCGACATTTCGTAGTAATTGTTGCATAGGTACATACATAACTAAACTGAAAAACAAAAGGACCTAAAATTGCATCAAATCATAATACTATCATTCGTTATCAACATTGCTGAAGTAAAATCAATATTTAGCGGACAGTATGCAAATACAAAAAAAATATGGTAGGTAAGTAGCTGCTTTAGGTAGTAGATCTTCGCTTGTTTCAGCATAAAGGAGCCGAATCTAGCAAACAAACACGTGAAGAGAGGTCTGTGCCCAGTAGTGGTCATCTACAAGCTGAAGAAGAATAAATAATAGAACCTTTTTCACAAAAGAAGTAGGGACCTACAGAGGATTTAATACCTAGGTATTATAATAATTCTTTAAGATCACAGGGTCGAGTAGATATTATTATCAGACTTATACGCAATACTATTATTTCTCAGATAAAATATTACTAATCATAGATGTCCTCATAGATAATGAATTAGTTTATGCGTTTATTTGTTTAGTTACTAATTATTTTGTGACTCATTATAATATAATGTCAATGTCGATTGACCTAAAGTATAGAAGCTATTTCTTTCCGTGAATATTGTGAGACGCGAGTAGGTAGGCGGACTGCAACATCACCTTAAAGCCAATTCCTTAAGTGGTGAATATTACAAATTTCCACAGTGGACGTTTTAAGGTTTACATAGACTGTCCTTATGATCAACTTTTGGTTACAGCGATGGTTTTGCTTGACCCCTAATCTTAGCTTAGACTAGTTATATGTTTAAGCACACAAGATAGGTGCAGTTTACGGCTACATGTACTTTACGATGCTCGTGCTATGTTTTCATACTAATCCCAGTTTCCTTATCAAGATAAACTTCGAAAGTATAAAGACCTAATACCTTTCTGTGACAAAGGCCAATATTCAGTAGAAAACGGAAACAGTCTTATAAACGTATCTATTATTATTGTTTGTTGATCTAAATAAAATAAAAGTTCTTTAACGTTTGTACTTAAAATCAGACTTTTAACTCGAGCAGTTTTTGATAACTTTTCTTTCAGTCAGCTTTATTATTGAAACAGATGCTCCCAATCGTCACATTCCCGCAAGGTAAAAACATAGCACTCATTGATAAGTAGATGATCTGATATGGACGTTATCTCTGATAACAGTCAGTGCGCTACGGTGTTTGCGACTCTCAACATGTATGCCGATCTTACATAAAAATGGTGAGTGTTTTTCTTAATGTTTTGCATAAATTGTAGCTTTGTATTTTTAGTATTGTGTTTGTGTTTAAGTGCTAGAATATATAAGAAGATACGCATTAACTTTACTAAATATTATTTTGCGAAAAGTGTTGGTGTTTTATATTAAATTAAAAAATGTTTAGTAGAATCGGAAAGTGAAAATTAAAGTTGAATTTTATATAATTTTTCTAACTAGGTACTTACTAATAACGTGTAAACTAAACTTATAAAATAGTGATAGTGTTATGTGTAATTCGGCTTACCTGGATGACACTTAGTAAAGTCTACTACAGCCGAACAGTTCGCTAACCAAGTACAGCAATTAAAAAAACTAGCATGAAACTCAGACTATTAAATATTGCATAATGCCCAAGACCTCACCCACGGAAAGGTTGTTTCTATATTCAAGACCACACGGTTCTCGAAGACCAAGATTTTTATCTCCTGTAGCTATCTGTATGATGCCGTCTGACTCAAGCTGTAGTTTATCAACATAATCAACAAGTAGGTATTTATTGGTTTCAAAATAATCTAAGGTATATTTTATACCGGATTTTGTGATAGTAATATAATAGGCCTGTTTGAGTAACAAATCTGTCCTGTTAATCTAGAACACTGTACTTATATAGAGAGAGCGAGTGACTTTTCATAAGCATCATACTTAATGATCAATATGAAATAACTGCTTTGGGTTTGAGTTTAAGACAGATAGTTCGGTTTCGCCAGCCACGCAAAAGGCTATCACAATTACGAACCGGGATAAGGAGTCGCCGCCGCCAGACACGGCTTGGACGACATGATGATAATGAGTTAGAGCACAAAAGTTTTGATAAAGTACAGGTTTAATTTTGACGCATCAGAAGTGTTTTTGTAGATTGTTTTATGCATGTTCTTTATTTACTGGTGGGCGGGGTGGGGTTTATGTTTTTGAGACCATTTACTTGTTCGTCTAGACCATTTTGCTCATGTTTTAAATCGGGGCCTAATTTTCATGTATCTTTCAGCATTACTAGAAAGAGAGTCAATATATGTTGGCAGGCACATAGGTAGGTATTGACGTAAATATTATTGACGTGACGTAAGTAAACGTTTATAACTAAAAACTCTTTGATAAGTAGTATTGATAGACATATTTACAAGATATTCATTGGAATATTCTCTCGTCGCACAGGTGTGATTATAGGTACTTCAAGTAGTAGTAGCAAGAAGTAAATTCGTTAAATTTGTACAGTCCTCATACTTACTCTAGAGTATTATACTCAGATCCAATATTAATAGATACATACGAGTAGATCAAAAAACCATTTAAAGTGTACCTATATAGGTTAGCTGTATGGTCTTCAGTGATATTTCAAAGAACACAAACAATAGTTGTTTACACATTCATTGTTCAATGAACGAGTAAGCTTCGATACCATGCTATTTTTACAACGAATAAATTGACAAATATGAAGGCAGTTAGCCTTGTGGTAAACGGTTACCATATCCGTTTGTTACCACTTTCCACTGAATTCTATTAATAAGATATCGACATTCGTCTTGCGAAATCCTCCCTAAAAAGAAAAGGAACTAAAAATATCCATAATGTTGTCTACATTCTGGACATTTTTAGTTTTTAACCGACATTTTTATATGATATATTGAAAGCTATTCCCATTGTAAGAGAGTGAAAGTAAATATCTCAGATTACCTAATTGTTCTTTCTGTTTTCTTCGTTCTCTAAAAGGGGCAAAATTGGCTCTCACTCACCGTACGAAACGCATTAGTACGGATACTACCTACTACTCTTACGTCGATCTTCTATGAGAGGGTAGTACTTCCCCGGACGATCCGGCCCATTCATGCTGAAACCAGCGTGGATCTACTACCGTAAACCCATTACAAGCTATGCATTTTAGTGCTATTATTTTAGGAATAATGAGTACAGTAACAGTTTTAGTTTACGAGAGAATGCTTCCTTACTATGTATTACTTATTACTACTAACTTACATAGGTATGATATCAATTCTACAGAATTCCACAGATAATAAAAATTATCACGTTTTATCAAAGATTACTTAATATTTTATCTGTGTGCAAATGTTTGTATTTCTTTCTAAGATTATCCAAAAAACCTATGAATTTTCTTAAATTTCATCTCGGTTTTCACATCTGCAGTTTGTATTTGGTTTAATTACCAATGACTGATGGCGAGTATCTAATTGGATTGTGGAAAACAGATTGCTTCAGGAGTCATAATTAACGTATTCCTAAAAAGACGATGAGCCACTCACCTGAAATATAAAGTAGGCTGAAAATATTTAATGGAAACCACTTACTAGTTTTAACCGATTACATTGAAAGCTAGCAGTGGCGAAGCGTCCATACAACACGATTCCTGCCGGCTTCCCTTTTAAAATATGCCCTGACCTCCTTATACCTATCACTGCTTGAGTGTCTACTCAAAGTCTAACTGGCCTTCCGAAACTCTAAAGTATTTTAGTCCCACCGGCTTCCCTCCTCGGAAAAGTGACTCTTCGCTACTGAAAGCTAGTCCCATTGTAAGAGAGTGAAAGTAAATATCTCAGATTACCTAATAAGCTGTTCTTTCTGTTTTCTTCGTTCTCTCCAGATATTTTATACATTATTCGTTACCTATCTCAATAAGCTTTCTAAAACCGTGTGTCACTCGTGTTTCAGATAAACTAGAAAGGTGTATACATACTTACTTATGACTTTCAAGAAGTGACTGTCTTATTTATTATGTATTCTGTCGAACCCTCAATTTCGTAGCAAGAATGTATTGTACCTATTAACCTATCTACGTTATAATTAGTATACTTAATATTAAATAGATAGATCACTCTATTATGCATTGGAAACTTCTATGGCGTTATTTTCATAGTAAAATAATTGTAAGCGTTATCTTGGTATTAATCGATCAATTGTTAATTATAATATTGATTTAGGTACTAACAGATGGTTCAGAATGAACTACTTGGCATACTTGACATAACATAGACTTCTTCATACGAGGTGTACAGAAAACACTATTTTATGGTAGGCGACTTAGCTAAGTCTATGGCATTGTACAAGTTTATCCTAAATACCTTCGTTATACTATATTAACTCTCACACCAACATTTTTTTTTTTTTAGTACGAATATTAGCAGACATAATAACATTTGATAATGACATTTAACACTTAGGTACCATTAAAGCTTGTTTATTTAATGTCTACAATGATATAAGGTGAATAATGATCACATCTTTACATAGGTAATTTACTAGCTGCCTGCAGCGCGGTTTCAACCGCGTCTTTGCTAACTGCTCTGCTTTCGTCGCCAGTAGCGTGGTTTTATGTAGCCTATAACCTTCCTCGAGAACTGAGCTATCATACCCAAAAAGAATTTTTTAAATCCGACTGGTACTTAGAGATAGCGCGTTCAAATAAACAAAATCTGACGCTTTATATAATAGTCACAGATTATGCACTATATACTGAATAATAGTTTCGATTTACTTATTGAAATTATATATTATATTGACTACCACACTCCATCACTAGTCTAAAGTCGTCGACTAAACATTTTGTTTTAACCAATATTAGCGTTAGCATCGCTGTCGTTAGAAACTACCCACTAACTAATTTTATTGCGATGTGTGAAATGAAATGTATTATTTTTATTCTTTTTATTTTGGCACTTATATTAGACATAAGACCATTTGTATGGGGTGGAGGGTTGTTAACCTGAGACACAGGAACTATTCTAGTTCAGGTAACAACCCGCCATAGTATATTTTTATTGTATAACAATTTATATGTTTACCTACCTTAAACCTATATTGTGTTAACCTGTATTTTACTATGGTGATAAATAAAGGATATTATTATTATTATTACTATACTGTTGGTCTAGTGGTTAGTAATAGTAGTAGTAACTGACTGCGACACCGGGTCGCGGGTTCGATTCTCGCGGAAGGCAAATATTTGTGAGATGAACATTTGTATTTGTCTTCAGTCTAGGTGTTTCCTATATATTCTAAGTATGTATTTACAAAAAAAAAAGTATGTATATGTATTATATTTCAGTTATCTAGTACCCTTAACACAAGCTCTGCTTAGCTTGGGACTAGATGACAGTGTGTGATAGTGTCCACGTATTATTATTATTATTATATATAACGATAGAAAAGGCAAGTAATATTACCTATATACATACCTACCTATAATAAAAACAAATGATAGTGTATGTAAAACATACACTATCATTTTACAATGCCGTATGTATACCAAAACTGTAATAATCCATTTAAAATTTGTAGTTCTTAGAATACTCTGTCTTCTCTGTATTATAATTACTAATTTATGTATGACTAAGATGATAAATATAAACACTTATCATTAATAAATAATATAAATAATATTCTACCACATTCACACAGCGCCATCTAGCCCCAAATTAAGCAATTATATTTGCTTGTGTTATGGGTACTAAAACAACTGATATACTACTTATATAGTTTTTTTTTTTTTTTTTTTGTAAATACATACATATTATAGATAAATTACACCCAGACACAGAACAAACAATCATGCTCATCACACAAAGGTTTGTCCTGGGTGGGAATCGAACCCACGACCTCCGGCTTAGCAGTCAGGGTCACTAACCACTAGACTAACAGGCCAGTCATCATTGTTGATGCAAGTTTACAAATAGATCATGATACACATACCTACTATCTACCAATTACACACTTTTATTATCTACCCTAGTTTGGTTTATAACTACAACAACAAAAAATATTAGTCTTTGTTGATTGCGTGTGCATGTGCATGTTTATAACCTGTGAATAATTTAAGTTTATGTGCTTCCAAATTGTGGAAATTAAGAATAAACTATTGTGAGCATGGTAAGGTAGTATTTTTTATTAATTATTACTACGTAGCTACTTAAATATGGAAATAAGTAAACGTAGTGAAATTATGTTAATTGGCTGACATTTTGTAATTTTCACGTTTATATATCTTCTTCTCCTTTTTTTTTTTTCGACAACAGAGCCGACGATTGTGTCAGCTATTTCTGCCAGCGTCAAGTGTAGAATAATATTCTTGTTGTTGATATTAATGGTATATTACAATGAGAAAATAGAAAAAATGTGGATGAAATTAAATGACAACCATCTTCCATGAAAACAAAAGATGGACCCGTTTATATTTATAACCTATATAAATAAATGATTTTGACTTTGACATTGAATGGCTTACGTATTGCTTACGTAGCTTACTGTGTTGCCTTTTGGTGCAGGGACGTACCACCATCTCTTAAAGTATTATATTAATGTTACTTTGTGTTTTGTCTTTTTCTTTTGTACTATTAAAAACAAGGATGAAGAGAAAGTAAGGTTATAAGTAATAAGATTGCTAAGAGATTGTGGACCCTGAAATGGCAATAGGCGTCAACAGGACACACAATTAGCCGAATTAGTCACCGAAATTAAAACTAATTTGTCTATAACTTTCACGGTTTCCTACACGGTAAATTTTAACGGTTTTAGTGCTAGTTTTAATATTGTTTCCATATTTATAATCTTTTGTATGTCGCCTCTGGACAGTAAATATATACTTTTTATTCCTTCCTTCTTTTATAATAGTCTAAAAATACGTGTGATCAAAGATCGGTATTTTACAAAAACAACTACTACTTATTAGTAAATTATGCACATGCTCATTGCCTAAGCAGGAGCACGGAGGCCCAGTTACTTACTCCCTTAGTTCTGTTCCTTTTCCTTCCCCCATTCCTTTCTGCCTACCCGGTCAACAACGGCTTAATATGAGCGAGAGATGAGCTGTATGTTTGTTTGCCACGAAGTATAAAACAATATAAAATGTCAGTCGTATGTCATTAACTTGATGACATACCATAACATCTTCTCTTTTACCGATTTTGAACCGCTACTTCATCGGCTGCCTGTCATCATGTGAGGAACCTGTCCACGTTGTCTCTTTCGTTGCCAATAACTGACCTTAAAAAAGGCAACCAACAACACAACCATACTAATATTATAAATGCGAAAGATTGTGTGTGTGTGCTTGTTACCACGCAGCGCCTAAACGGTTGAATCGATTTCGATGAAAATTGGTATGTAGACTTGGTGCCTAAAGGACATAGGCTTTTTATGCCGAAAATCGTTCAAATTCTCAAAAAAGACAAAACACATTTTATGCGCGGCTAGTAAATTTTATGTTTTTGTTTACTTGTATTCCAGGAACAAGACTTGATAATAGTGGCGAGTGTGCTCGGTGGCGTCACGCTGATAATGATAGTGGTAGTGTCAGTAATGTGCTGCCAGATTATGAGCCTCAAGAAGAAGCTCGACGAGATGCAGAGCTCACGTGTTAGAGTGCAGTGAGTATTATACTTATTATCGTATAGTATTTACTGTTTTCATGTCCTAAGCTTACTACATCCTTTGAGCCTGAGTAGAAGACCAATTGTAATAATCAACTATTAACGAACTCACTATTATAATAGTCACAGATTATACACTATATACTGAATAATCAACTATTAACGAACTATCACAGTGTAATAATCAACTATTAACGAACTCAAATATAACACAACAATTTATCTAATTTCAGAAAACTTAAAATGGGTGATGATAAGAATCACGCATTCCACAACCCGGCTCTCTCTCCTGATGAAGAGCTGTCCCGACGCGGATACTCCATGTACATGGGACCAGGCTCGCAGTCCGACGTGGAAAGTGCACGCCACCAGCCGGATAGGACGGAACGACCTCAGGAGCGGTACGTGAACCTATATTTGTCAATGTTAGCTATCAAGCAAGTATAAGTGATAGCCTTCATTTATGTACTTTCCAAGCACTAACAGTAAGGTCTACCTCATGGACTATGGTATGGTAATATGGCATGGAATCTCTAATAATTAATTTGTTTTCATATACCTACAAGAAGAAGAAAATATAAAGAGTAACTATTATTTCTTTCTTGGTTCTAATTCCCGTATTTCTTCAGTCAGACGGGTGGGCAGTTCGTAGACGAGCTGATACATGAGCTGGACAACCGCCAGCAACGTCAGCAGTCGAACGCTCCTCCCTTCCTGCTGCAGAGCATCCAGGACAACAAGTTGAAGACTAGGAATACGATCAACAACGGTGGCAGACAGAGCGACACCAACCCGAACTTTATTTATTAAAAATCAATAAGTATTTATTGTTATAAATTCAGTAAAAGCTATTAGTGGCTGTAGTGGCTATCATGCTCTAAGTGCCATGGCAATGGGTGTTATCAACGCCTTCTCCTGAATACTACTTCAATTGTAAACAATTTAAATTTTTAGGGCGAAAATCGCATAAAAAAGTGGATCGTCTTCAGGAGAGTTATCGTGAGCCACGAAAGAAAACTAGTACGTACCTATTTAATTTTAATATAGTACTTATATTCTTTTCTGATGAAATGAAAAATTCAACTCTCCTGAAATCGATACGGGTTTTTTTCACCAAACTCACGAATAATTATTTTTTACTTATGAATTATGAAATAACGGCTTTAAACCCGTCCTCTATAATTCCCAAATGTAAAAGAAACTGTAAAAGTTTAAATATAATTGTCCAATGATAGCCACTATAGCCACTATCGGGTCGTGAAGTTCAAATGATAGTCGTTTCATGTAAAATACTCATAAATATTCAGTAGTACCTAACACTCCAGCTTTGAATGGCACATTTATGGATTAAATAAAATGTTCCTCGATGTTGCTTGAGACCCTGTTACTTTAGGTCGCAATATTTACTTTTAAACTTTCGCGTTGCATGATATAATAAATCTAAATAGGGAATTCACGCGATCATGAATTAACATACCTTATTTTGCTTGACGTTTAGACCAGGTTACACCAGCCGTGGTCACAAGCAGACTCTTGTGCTTGCATCGCGTGAATTCCCGTATAATTAGATTGATTATACTTTAGGTCGCGCTACAAATATATATTATTATTTATTCTCTTTATTCTCATTTCGTATATTATTGAAATTGTAATTAAATTGCTGCATTTATTTCCTATAATACTATTTATTCTTTAATACCGTATTATTCTATGCATGTCAGAAAGTAAATAATTCAATTTAATATACCTAATATTTATTTTGATTTTAATTGTCTTCTAATTAAGTAACGACTGAGGACGCATTGTTGTTATTTATTTATTCGACAATAATTTAATTAAATTATTATTTTATAATAATTAATACATTGGTCGCTCTGTCCGCTAAACCGGAGATAAAAGTTGAATGTCTTCAAAGAAAGTGAAAATGTAATAAAAAATCAGTAGTCGATTTTGCTAATTTTCATTAGAAAATTAGACAAAAAAGAATACCTACGTGACTTAATTATGAAAATATTTATTAAGAATTAAATGATTTATAAATTATATTGGTGTATCTATTTCACATAACACTAACAACTGCTGCGTCAGCACTGCTGCCTACTGCGGAATTCGGATTCATACCATGAACATGGCACCCGCTGGAGTTACGCTTTGCATGCCAACGTCAGCCTTCATAGTTTATTGAAAAGGTACTTACTACTTTATCGGCGTATAGAAGACTGGCCTACACAGTCAACTACACAATGCGCTTTTGAAAAAATGTATGTTAAGCGTTTATCTTCAAAGATGATTAACGCCGAATGTACGTTTTATACAATACTAGCTGCCCGCAGTGAGGTTATACCCGCGCTTTTAGTTACTGCTCTGCTCCCGTCGCCAGTAGCGTGATAATAACCTCAAGACACTTGCACACAAAACGTAATATTTATTAAATAAAAATTAAGATAAATTTAGAGAGCTTTACAAATTACATAACACTAACGCAATAAATAAATATTAAATAACAACAACAGTTTTCACTGAAGGCGTACGTCTATATGGCCTAATCCTTGATCTGTAGGTCGGTCCCCTCTTTCTACACCGACTGCTGCCACACCTCGGCTTTGTCACCTCATTGTAAACCCTCGGAGGCTTCTTCTTTTTATTCTTAGGATATGTCAAATATTTCACTTCTTCTTCTTCAACCTTGTAACCACTATCTTTATTCGCTTCATGAGCATCCAAAATTTCTTGTATACTTTTATAAGAGTCCGTTTCTTCTGGTTCTATTAACCCATGACTTATGTAAGGTTTAAAATTCTCTACGCTCTTAGGAAAGTCATACTTCTCTTCTTTATTAAACTCTTCTAGATGTTTTAAATAGTTGTACATTTCTGGATCGTTGTGTTCACTGATTGGCTTAAAATTGGAATTGCTTAAGAAGTTTATCGCTGAAGTTGGCGGCTTCTTAGACAGGAGTTTTAAAGGCTGTTTATTCAATAGATTATTATACCTATCTCCTAAGTTATAAGAGTCATATTGATCTGCATCTGGATCGTTATAGTTAATTAGATATCGTTCGTTTTTCTCTGACGCTTCTTTCTTCTTGTCGCGTGTAAAAGTTATGGGCGCGGGTAATGATTCCCCATAAATCTCTTTGTCTGAGGTTTTACCGTAGACTTGTTCGAATATTTTATAATCATCTGTCCAAAATTTTTCAATACCTGAAACGAATGATTTATATTAGACAATGAGATAAAATTAAAATAAACTTACAAAGATGGCGAGCAACCAATGTTTAAAATTAATGGCGGCTCAAAACTGGTCAAAGTGAAAATGTTTGGAGTAGCTATGTCTAGCGAAATTATTTAGGCTGATGAAGGCCACTTAAACATTAATAAGGATCATCATCATGATCATCATCCACTGCTGGACATAGGGCTCTCCCAAGCCGCGCCATTTTCAATCGTCGCTCCATTTAGCAGTGGGACGTCCTACTCTATTAATAAGTGTATAAATTCATAATTAAATGATTCATTGCATTATAATATAATACTTAGTTGCCTTAGACGAAACCCATAGGCTCACAGGGTTGCGACTAAATTCTCATTCGTCGACGACATAGAAAGTCATTCATTGATTTAAATTTAATCGATTCCAACAACCCTACCTATGCTATAACAGTGTTTTTGTTATATACTATGTAGATGCAATTAACGAAAGTGATGAAACAGTAACATGACGTAAATATACAATGACAAGTAACTGCAAGAAACGGGTGTTAGCGAAAACGCGAAAGTGAACTGTACATAAAGATACATATTATTCATACAAGTGTTACTTTCGAATGTATCCAAGATAATTTTTGTTAAAGTATGCGTCAGCTAATTTTATTTATTGTATTTTGTTACAGACACACTTTCGATGACGGAAAGTATGGCTTATTTCGAAATCATAATCCATAATAACGTACCTAGCTTTCCCCCAAGTAAGCAGAGATATTACTGCGATTTGACTGACATACAGTGAAGAAAAATATAGAGAAAATTAGTGATTTGGAAAAGAAAAACGATCGACCAAGATGGCGAAAATTCGGGAAGGCTTTTCAACAGAAAAGATGCTGATGATGAATAAAATCCAACTTAATCAAATGGTGTAATCAAAGTGTTTCTGCTGTGCAGGAGTGTAAAATTTGAAGTATTGTATAAAAAATTGTTCCGAATCAGGATGTCCTTTGTGTTTATTAATTGTATTACTTCTACGTAAAATGCTATACATCTGTAATGCTGTCAAACTCTATATGCGGTAATTACCGTTTGCTAGTAGCCGATAGTGGTAGCCTTTGCTCAATGGCTATGTGGTAAACTTGATCTTGAAGTGAAACTCGAACCCTCGCATTTTCTTTGATACCCGATACATAATTGTGATATCTGATATTTGTGCAAGATTCAAATTTCAATACTTGATTAAATTTCTTCTTCGAATATTAGTTGATAGTTGTTTATGACTGTCGCGGAGCAAGTCATTTTGCTGACGTTTGATACAACTTCAGAGGTCCATGAGCGTTAGCCATGGTGGACCACTAGTTCGTCTACTAAAGGCAATAAAAATGTAGGTATGTTTGTATCTAGAAAAGATTTCTATTTGAACCATCATCAGCTAAAAGGTTGTACTACATCGGCTTCCACCAAGTAGCTTAACTGGTCCTGGTTCTCACCAGGGTCTCTAAAATTGGTATGTAGAAAGATTCGGTGCCGGAGACGGACATAGACCTTTTATCCCGGGCTGGTTCCCGCGGGATACAAAACATACTTTACGCTCGCGCACTCGGGCGAAGCTATCTTATATTAAAATGACAAAATAGCATGATTGTTTTAGTATTTAAGAGAGATTACCAGAAGTCTTAGTAACTCCACCTCCACCGTAGACCATGGCAACGAACAACAGGCACGTTGCTGACCACTGCATCTGTAAACAACGTATATTATGATGAAACATTCTTAAGTATCTTATTTTTACTTGCCCAAATGATCTCCTGTACCAACACAGAGCATATAAGATATTATATACCTAAAGCGGAAGAGTTTGTTTGTTTAAACGCGCTAATCTCAAGAACTACAAGTTGGATTTGAAAACTTATTTTTGCGTATGAAAGCCCAGTTCTCGAGGAATGATATAGGCTAAATAACATCACGCTGCTGGCGACGTAAGCAGAGCAGAAAGCAAAGACGCGAGTGAAACCGCGTCGCGGAAAGCTAGTAAGATATATCCTATATGCCATTCCTCCAGTATAGAACCTCCACGCTCTTTTCTTAGGTTTCTGTGGCTAAGGGAATCTTGTAACGAGCACCGTTACCTGCGTAAGAAATATCACTTGACTGCGGCTACAAGGGTAGCTACAACGGAAAACCCTTACAACATTGACCTATGTATATCTAGCAATGTATGTCGTCAAGCTGGTAGCTAGTTGCCCGCTGAAACTGTCCAGAGGGCATAGATAAGTGGCATGGGATTGACATAAGCTAACGCCAACATTGTCGTATTATTAGGATTTATGCCAGTTGTCTAGGCTTAGGCTCTCAGTTTGACTAGAAAAGTATGTCTTGTTTAGAATCTGGGAATTCGTACCCATACTATGTTGCCACCGTCGCGTTGCTAGCTTTACTATATTATAAACTAAGTAAATAGCCGAATCATCGTTTATATACAATAATTTCTCTATTTAAGATTAAATATTTGTCTCTTTTGAATATCCAACCTATAACCCAACGGGGTAACACCGGGTCGATCACTATAACCGCTATACCACACTTACAATAGTTTATTCTGAATAATTCATTTTCTGCAAATTTTATAAAAGTTTCCAGTATCAAAAATGTTTTCAAGTTTCTTCATTAAAATACCAACTTAAATTACCTACATTGTACCGAATCTTATGTTTTATTTTTTTTCATTTTCTTTCTTTTTATTTGTGTTTATTGTGTTTATTCGTATAGGTACTGAGCAATAATTATTGTATAATTAGGTATTAAATAAATAAATATCCTTAAGGGTCCGATAACTAAATTTTAGTTAATTATAGGTACCTACTTATTAAATTTTGTATTTGTTGTTATTTGTATAATGTTTTATTTTCTTTCTTCCATTTTTACAGTCATAGGTATGTAGGTACCTACTTAATTTTAAATTATTATTATTTATTACTATTTGCATTGGTCTGGGTGTTTCTATGTATAATATGTATGCTGCACTCAATCTAGTTGCCACTTACTTAAGCAATAGAATACAATATGTTGATATAAACGGAAGTAGGTCTACCGGATTACCTGTAGCTATGGGCGTGCCACAGGGTTCCATTTTAGGCCCTTTTCTTTTTCTGATTTATATCAATGATTTGCCATTCCATATTCAGAATTTTTGCGACATTGTACTGTTCGCTGATGACACATCACTTTTATTTAAAGTGGATCGTAAGGAAACTAACATTGATAAAGTGAATAGCTCACTAGTGAAAGTTCTGGACTGGTTTAGTGCGAATAACCTACTGCTTAATTCAAAGAAAACTAAATGTGTTAAATTTACTATGCCCAATACTAAAAGCCTAGCTATTAATATAAGTTTAAATAATGAAACTTTGAGCTTTGTTGAGTCTACAGTTTTTTTGGGTTTAACTTTAGA
Organism: Parascotia fuliginaria; assembly: GCA_963082885.1. NCBI lineage: Eukaryota > Metazoa > Arthropoda > Insecta > Lepidoptera > Erebidae > Parascotia > Parascotia fuliginaria. The sequence continues at coordinate 930,891 of OY720180.1, read as the reverse complement.
TAACAAGCTTCAATGGGGTACCCAAATATCGTGTCTTGCTGGTAAACTCAGTTCCGCAGCCTTTGCGATAAGAAAGGTAAGACAGTTTACCGACATAGAAACAGCTAGACTTGTCTATTTCAGCTATTTCCATAGTGTGATGTCATACGGTATACTGCTTTGGGGCAAGTCTGCGGATATTGAGTCAATTTTTATAATTCAAAAACGAGCAGTGCGATCTATTTACAATTTGGGCCCTAGGGTTTCACTAAGAGAGATTTTTAAAGAAATAGGTATTCTGACGGTGGCGTCTCAGTATATCTTCGCCAATATTATGTTTATCAAGAAAAATATAGACTTGTATTCCAGAAACTGTGACATGCACTCTGTGAATACTCGAGGTAAACATAAATTAGTTGGTACATATTATCGCCTACATAAAGTAAACAACTCATTTGCGGGTCTAGGTGTACGTTTCTATAACAAATTATCCATTGACATTATGAATCTACCCCTACAAAAATTCAAACAAACTGTTAAAAACCGCCTTATTCTAAAGGGTTATTATACTATTAATGATTATTTAAATGATAAAGCAGCATGGGTATAGTTGCTCGTTTAATGCAAGATTAATGTTATATTGATTATTATTGTTGTAGCTTTATTGACTATTATTATCATTAAGTATATTGATATTTTTATTATTGTACTTATATTGACTATTATTATCATTCAGTATATTGATTATTATTATAGTAATTATATTGACTATTATTGTAATTATGTTGACTATTGTAGTAAAAGTTTAATGTGAAGTGGATGCATATCATGATCATTACGAGTTCGTAAGGCATAATACATTTTATTAGGGTTCTTTTACCACCCATGCCCTGCATTGTCATGCTCACTAAAATGTCATTGCTTGTGGTGTCGTATTGGCCGGGTCATCACCTTCCCTCTAATATGGCGAGAGTGATGATGGCTGGCCCGTGCGTCATGCTCGTGAACGGGTGCTACTTGGGATGACTGGTCAATCTTGGCATGGCTTACATTTAATATTCAATCCAGTATTACCTTGTCGTTCAATGTGACCAGGGGGTGCATTTACCAGTTTAATTAAAATACGTAGTCAAATTACCATACTAGTTGAAACTAAATAATTGAATTCCTTGTTTTCTTTCTTTAATCTTAGCATTATATTAATTAGTTAATTTGTAATAATTACTTTGTATGGTTCTTTGGTTGCGTTGAGTGTTTAAATTGTAACTCATTCAAATAACTGTAATTATCTGGCGATTGAAAAGAGTGGCGTGAGTTTCTTGCCAGTTCTTCTCACAGCTCTACCTCGTCAGCGAACTGGCTGTAGGTCAATTGGCTGACAAAATGTAATGTTGACTTTTCATAAGCATCATACTTTATGATCTAAATGAAATAAATGCTTTGACTTTGACTTTGACTTTGACTTATGTATTTACAAAAAAAAAGTATATAAGTATGTTTATCCGCATTCTAGAACCCATATCACAAGCTATTAATTTAAACTTACTTTGGGTCTAGATGGCGTTGTGTGGTTGTTGTGGTATTATTATTATTATCTAAAATCACACAGTGAAGAAAAACAAGAGAAAAACAGGGCTTCAACAAATACAATATGTAGTTACTTACATAAAGTTTAAACATTCAAAAGTCTCTGCCCGACTACGTTGCCGGACGCCGGGGTCGAACCCGAAACATCCCAATCTGTACATAGTACCACTGAATCACCTAGACCATCGTTTCAATATTTTTATTAATTTCATTTAGCGCCACTAGCGACAACTTGGATAGTCTAAATTTCACTGTCAACTGATACCCGCCCTGGTAGTAGGTACTTCTTACTCGAAAAGAATTTGTACAACTCGAAACCAAACTGAGGCCCTAGACAAGTGCCAAAGATTTCTATTCTATTCATAGAATAGAAATTTTGACACTTGTCTAGGACCTTAGTGGTTATTGTTTTCTTTTTCTTTAATTTCATCACCTGCTATGCTTATCACTGCGTAACCCTTAGGTTGACTAGCAGAGAATGTCTAAGGCAAAGTCCTTGTGCAATTTGTATGTAGAATATTTTATTAAATAGGTAGATACCTAAATAAAAGCTTACTAGTTCTAATGACAAAGATAAAACCTACCTTGGGATCACTAAAGGTGCACTAAAAGCAACATTAGTTACGTCACAAAGCACTGGTTACTGACACAGGCGCAATGAAAGTAAGACGAGATCTCGGTGCAGCATTCTTTATAAGCTCTCTGGGAAACGACAGCGACGACGCCTTGTCCGCTTGCGCTGGGTGTACGTGCCGCCTTGCTACGGCGAATATTTTCGCACCTCAGCAAAGTGGGAGTCGGACTAACACACTGAGAGTAATGTACAAAGTTAGGTTTAGGAAGAAAAAGGAAAAAAGTATCACTTTTCGTTGCTCCGAGTATTCAAATCGAATCAGTGGTTCGGCCATTTGTACTAATACCAGCAAGGATTTATTACATTTCTATCACCCTCTTCCTGGCGATTTATCCACATCCACATGGTGGTGGGGTCGGCCTTTTTAATGCTCTTCCTCTACTTTGCCATATCCACGACATCGTCTTCAGAAACGTTTCATTCTATGCTGCCGACAAATTACCGGACGCGGCTGACGGACACGACTTATAACCGCGACTGATAAGTGTGCACAGTCGTTAGGGACGTGGGGATCAGATTCCCGTCGTACGTCCGAAAGCTCAAGGTTACATCCGCGACTTACGTTCGATAGTCAGCACATTGTATTTTTAATTCATTACCCAGATACTCTATAAGTCGCGGCTGTCAGTTGCGTCCGACTGCCGCGTCCCTTAGTTTGTTTTTAGTTTAAGGTTAAATTTAGTCTTTCAGCAACACATTTGTCTAAGTTGTTTTTGGTCTCTCCCTAGATTTTTCTCCTAAGATTGACAATAATAATTGAATTAGAGTGGTTTTCTCTTGACATGCCTATATTTCTATAGTACTCTAAATATATAGTTACTACCCACCTACTAAAAAATTCAACACTTACATACTGTATAAGTAGATGCATTAGAAGTTGAAGTGTGTACAGATTAAGTTTTTAACATTATACAGTTGAAAACTGTAGGTAATATTAGTTACTAGGTACAATACATTATTATACAAGATAAAAAATACATACGTCACGCGGACAAAAAAATATCAGATTAAACCTACATAAATTATGTACTTAATGATTGCCATGATTCTGTCAAATTATTTAAAAAAAAGTTGTCTACTTTCACGTTGTTAAATATTTAACGGTTAGTGGATATCCTGTTAATATACTTATTGTATACCTACCTATTGATATTACATCATGTCCTAGATAAACAATATAAAACTTATATGAGATAATAAAATTAATTTGCATAACGTAACGTTTTACTGTAGGGAAAAGATCTTACTTTAAAGTAGCTGACCCGGCGAACTTCGTTCCGCCTAACAGTCGATCAACAATACTTTATTTTACTAAAATAAAAGAATTTTTCTAAAATAAACGTAGCTTAAGTTACTCCTTATTACATCCGCTATCTGCCAATAAAAGTCCCGTCAAAATCGGTCCAGCCATTTCAGAGATTAGCCGGAACAAACAGACAGACAGACAGACAGACAGAAATTGTAAAAAATGTTATTTTGGTGTATATACCCTATATATATTCATATACATGTAGTAAAAGCGGTTATTTCAATATTACAAACAGACACTTCAATTTTATTATATGTATAGACTAGCGAGCCGCCATCGCTTCGCATCAGTATATTAAAAAAAAAGTTGCGGTTCCCAACTTAGTTCACTGCCTATTATTGTTGCTGCTTGGCTTCAATAGGTAATACATTAATGATTTAATGTGTTATAAATATACTAAAACCTTCCCCGAGGGATGCACATTATAACAGTAAAAACTACATCCAAATCTAGCAATTACAATTATTTTTTTTTTAAATAAAACTTCAGCACTAGAGAACAAGCCCTGTGTCACGGGGGACACAGTTAAATTTTCACAGGCACAAAGTACACCCAAATACGGCTCAAATATTTATGAATCACACAGTTTTATCACGTATGGGGATCGAACCCACAAACTTGCGCACAGCAGTCACTTGCGCTCCCGTACTGCATCATAGAGGCAGTATTAGATGGTATCTGGTGCACATATACCTAGAGCTACAACCTGGCTTTCTGTTGTAAACTCTAGATTTACTTTGTTTCTTTATGATTGTAGGTATCTCGTTCTGTGGGCCAATAAATAAATACTTAAATAAACTTACCTACAAGAATACAGACAGATAGACAGACGGTTTCCTAGTGATTTGCAATAATTTCTAAGCTTATATATTCGTCGTAGGTAACACGTGTCCAGTACAGTGTCCGCGGGGAAAGCCAAGTTCAAACTCCTCGAGACGTCCTGCCACGCCTCGGACACCAAGAGACCACTTCCACTACACTGGATGTTGTACTGGATGAAATGTACTACGTGATTTCGCTATGAAAGTACACGCCTATTTATTACGTGCTTTACAGTTAAACAAATTCACTATGAAATTAGTTAGGTACTTACATACTGAGATAGCCAAGTTATAACAAAGTCGCTAACTGTATATAATATACTTAGTACTAATGAGTAAAATAAGTGCCAACGTATTTAAATACTTAGGTATTTTAAATCTACTTAAGCCATCTAGATCCAAAGTAAGCAATTAATAAAGACTGTGTTAAGGGTTCTAGTATGCTTTAGGTAGGTATAATATATACATACTCAATTAAATACTTTTTTTGTAAATACGTAGGTACATAGGTATATTATTTTGCATAGAAATCGACGTACAAGAGTGATACTTACTTACCTATATTATATGCTTGCCTGTTTATAGATATTTAAAGCTTGAAGGAATTAAAATGAGTATCTAATAATTGTTGTAGGTTCAGTAGTAGCTTATGGTATACTTATTGGCTATCTCGAAGAGGAATCAGATTCGACTTCCTTTGCCAAAGCGAGTAAAGTTCAAAATTTGAAATATTGCCCGATAAATGGCGAAATAGCTGGACGACCTGTTTAGGCGGCTGAGGAGGTGCTTGATGCTATTTTACGTTAAGAAAGATTGGTTATAACGAGGTATCTCTAGAACGATCGAGCTACTTCTTAATTTTCATTTTCCCTATTTATTCTTCTAACAATATTATGTAGCACACAGTTTTGTTCCGTGTGGGAATTAAACCTGCACCCCTGCTGCGTAAGAGGGTACCTACTGCTACTGCGCCACAGAGGCAATAAAATAACTTCTAAACTATGTTAGTAATGAAGATATCTGTTTTTATAAAGGTGATAATTAACGCTTCCGCCCTTTTATGTCGGCGTGTGACTTAGTCAAAGAATAGATGCTAGATGACTTCATTGCTTTCCGCATTTATCACAAACAGTCGACAATACCAGAAACACATCGATAAACTTATGATTAGAGGTAGGGCACAGTTCGATTTCTTATATGTAGGTAAGTACCGAGGTATATTATTATTATCTTGCTAAATTAAGTAGCCTGTTATGACTATCGTAAACAGACTGCTGTAATTTACTAAGTAGATGTTGGAAAATTGAGGTCTACAAAAACACTATCAATATACACACAGACGGGACAGCTCTACGGCTGTATCGTCACTAGCAACATTGTTCACAACTTCCTTTTGATTCAAATCAAATCAAATCAAATATTTTATATGCATAAATATGGGTATACAATAATGTAGATGTTGAGATACAATATTACCTTTAAGCCATATCTTACCCAGAGGGTGAGCAAAAATTCACTTAGAAATAGAAATAGTTGCCTACATTGGTAGGTATCTTATTAAAATTAAAAATAACAAAACTATTCACTTAAGTATATTCTTCATTTGTATATAAAGGTAAGTAATATAAAAATATAAATAAAAATATAACAAACATTGAAATCTAAATTATTAATAGTAAAAAATAAACAACTATATGAGAAGATTTTTAAACATCTTGTAAAAATTCGTTTAAAGAATACTTAGTAACATTTTCCTGCGAGAAAATTGTGTAATTGTCTTTTAAAAATTGAAATATTATTCTGGTTTCTAATACTTTCTGGTAACTTGTTATAAATATTTGGCGCTCTGCAAAATACGCTTTTGTGCATTAATGTGGTCTTACTGGGGACAATAAGACCACATTAATGCACTTAGTGTGGGCTTAGTTTATTAAAATGACGTAACCTTTCAGATTTTGTAAATAAGTTCATATTGGATTTTATAAATAATGCTGTTAATATTCATTTATTAAATCATTAGCGAACTAAATGGATGTGTATTTTTACCTCGTAATCCCTGCTAAATTACAACAGTTGATATTTACCTTTTTTTTTTTTATTTTTTTATTCTACCACATTCACACAGCGCCATCTAGCCCCAAATTAAGCAATTATAGTTGCTTGTGTTATGGGTACTAAACAACTGATAAACTACTTATATACATTTTTTTTTTGTAAATACATACATATTATAGATAAATTACACCCAGACACAGAACAAACAATCATGCTCATCACACAAAGGTTTGTCCTGGGTGGGAATCGAACCCACGACCTCCGGCTTAGCAGTCAGGGTCACTAACCACTAGACCAACAGGCCAGTCAAAACTAACCTAAGTACACTACTTTCTTTTTTTTTACTGTAGTACTTCTTTCTTCTTTGCGGTAGTAGATTGTTGCTGGACCTAGGTATTGGTTAGCCAAATCGACGATCATACAATATCTACGTACCTAATACCTACCGGTACTTATCAAATCTGCTTGGCCCTTTATATTAGAAGCGTGAAGAAATCCAAACAAGATAACCGATCCGGTCTGTGGATACTTTGACGGGAACTAAGTAAGCTTTCTCCAGGTACGTCCTATGTACGTGACTCGTTTCCGTAGACCGGCAATATTAGAACGTAATCGCTGCGTTAACTTCCTATTATTAAACATTTATTATGATTAAAAGTTAGGATATTGGTACGTTAAAGAAAAGTGTTATGTAGGTACCTAGGTATCTAAGAAATTAATACCTAGGTACCTAACGTTGTCTGGGTATCATTGTTTTTGGTATTAGATATAGTTCCGTATAGGTATAAGTACCGGACGACGCAGTTCCAAATTTTGAGCCTGATGCCTAAACGTCTTTGAAAAAATAAACAATTTATCTAAGTACTTAAGTAGGAAGGTACCTACATACTACTTTTTGCTTGACTCTGTTTTAGCTTAGTTGAAGGAGCATTCAAAGAGCTGAAAGAGCGCGCTACCGCGAAATACTGAGCATTTTGAATTGAGTCTTAGGCCCAATAACCACATTATTTCCTGGGGTCCTAGGTAGATAAATACCTACATATACTTACATTTCTTTTTTTTTCTTATTCCATTCTTCCTGGCGGCCTGCAGCAGTTTGTTTACAATGCTTTGCTATCATAATCCATTGTAACCATTTAGGTAGGAACCAACCCACCAATAATATTTCATTTCGCCATTTAGGTTGTAAAAAAATACAAGTCCTAAGGAAACTACTAAACCACACTAAACTGTTAAATAAGGATAAAACATAATTTTCTTGCTATCAATTTATTATAATAATTTAACTACGTCGCTGAGTATATCTAACTATTGTACAGTTTACGATATATAATATAGCAACATACAGACAGATAGACATACATTCTAAAAATTATCAAATATTTTATGCATTTTTCTAGAAATGGGCGTAAGTTACTATAGCGACATTTTGCGAGACATTATGAGAAAGGGACATTTTGAGAAAGAGACATTTTGCACACGGTTGACATTTTGCGCCTAAGCCGTTTCAACCATCGCGTAACATATGCGTACTTTTTTTGACGGTTAGAGGCTAACGTCAGTTTGCTACCTCGAAGTAAGTATATTATTCATTAGATCTGGAGCTTATACTTACATTATGATCACAATAAAACACACCAACAAAACAGATAAATTACTTACTTACTTACTGGCCTGCTGGTCTAGTGGTTAGTGACCCTGACTGCTAAGCCGGAGGTCGTGGGTTCGATTCCCACCCAGGACAAACCTTTGTGTGATGAGCATGATTGTTTGTTCTGTGTCTGGGTGTAATTTATCTATAATATGTATATATTTACAAAAAAAAAAAGAAGTATTTAAGTATGTATATCCGTATTCTAGAACCCATAATACAAGCATATAATATGCTTACTTTGGGTCTAGATGGCGTTGTGTGTAGTTGTTGAAATATTATTATTATTATATTAATAATTCGTCTAACAACTTAAACAATAAAAGAGAGTTCATTAAAAGTTTTGAAGCTTGGAATTTAGGATACTTACCGTTGATAGTATTTCTGGGATATAGTCATAAAGGGGATATGGACTGTGGTCATTTTGAGAAGTGGTCATTGAAATGAAATGAAATGAAAATATGTTTATTCTTTTAGGTTAATTAAATTAACACTTAAGAACGTCAAAGTTTACAAAATGTCACTAAACTAACCTACAGCCAGTTCGCTGACGAAGTAAAGCCATGAAAAGAACTGGCAAGAAACTTAGGCCACTCTTTTTAATCGCCAGGTTATTACAATTTTTGTAAGTTATTGTGTGCCGGAGGGGATTTTTTTAAATAAAACAAATAAAATTAACTGTATATATTTATTTATTTCTGTACAAACAATATTACGTCCCTTGTAATCTTATAATTAGGTTGATATTTGCTATGTAACTTACCTATGAATTTTAGTACACAATTTTACATTTTGGCAAAACTTTAATCGCTTTTAATAATAATAATAATAATAATAATAATTTTTTATTTATCATAATTTGGTTTTAACAATTTTTCTCTTAATCTACTTAATATAATTGTAAATTATATCATGAAGCGTTATATATGATAAGAGAAATCGATGACGACTGTACTAGTGTAAACTGTGCTACAGTCGCCTTTTAAACACGATTGTGTTAATCAACTAGTTTCCCGCATTGCGGTTTTACCCGCGTATTTGGTTATTGCCCTGCTCCCTGGTGATGTTACATAGCCTATAACCTTCCTCGAGAACTGGGCTATCATACGCAAAAATAATTTTTCATAGCCGATTGGTAGCTTCAGAGATTAGCGCGTTCAAACAAACAAACAAACTATTCCGCTTTATATAAATTAGTATAAATTATTGCCAACTTTTAAATTAGTGCCAACGATATTGTCTCGCCTGAAGGTAGAGGACACTTTATTCTAGGTAGTGTTATGGCAGTGTTCTTCAAGTATTGAAGACACAATACTTTTAAATCAGGAAGATGGAAAAGGAACATAATGATAATTAATTATGATAATAATAATTGGGGCGTAATCTACCATTACATAAAGCGGCAGAGTTTGTTTTAAAAACGCTAATCTCTGGCACTACCAAAACTGCTGCTATAATAAATACTATACTATTAATATTATAAATGCGAAAGTTTGTGTGTATGTATGTATGTATGTATAGATTCAGCGACACAGCCTACTTTTTATTCTGAAAATCGCTCTGGTCCCCGAATTATACCAATTTCTGTGCAGGCAAAACCGCAGGGCGATGCTAGTACATAATACTAGCATCTGAGTGTCTTCTTTTCAACCTACTCAATGGTGTATGTCATTTTTGTGTATCTTCTTTAGTGTTAATTTTGATAGCCATTTTTGTAGAATCAAAATCAATTTTAATATCACTTGTACATATTTTAGTCGTAGATTTCTTAACTTTATTAAGTTCATTCTGTTTAAGTAATTGTATGCCCGACCGTTCCTGCATTTTAGCGATGTGCGCAATCCATTTCCCATTACTAATATTATCAAACTCTTCACTAAACAACTGTTTGTTTAATTCTTTAATTCGTTGTACATTTTTCTTAATTGTTTCTTCTGTTGCAGCAGACTTTTTTACTTTTTCCAATTTATCTATGTCCTGTGATTTCTCAACGAGCGATGATGGCTGCAAATTAAAAGGGCTAAGAGGTCTGCCATCATTAGTCATCTTTATGTCCAAAACTGACCAATCACTGTTTGATAAAAGTGAACTTGTTGTTATAGTACCATTGTTACTCCTAGTTTCAGTTTTTGTGAAGTCTTCGTTACACTCAATCTTGTATATATGACAGTCCGTGACACCGAAAGGGTACACGCACTCTATATTGCCGCACATTAAAAACTTTTCATCGTAATGTATTTGATAAAGCCTTATTCTCGAATTGCAAAGAGGGCACATCTGTAATGAAAAAGGATTTTTGTAAATACGATACCAATAGATTTAATAAGCAAAAAAATATTGTTATATTTTTATTAGAGCTAGCTGGCAATTGCCAAACGGCTATATTAACACACATTCTTAACATTGTTATCCACTATTAATCTAATCTGTATGTCATTGCACTTTTCAAATATAAAAATATTTAATATCAATTAAAATTATAATAATAATAATATAATATTCTACCACATTCACACAGCGCCATCTAGCCCCAAACTAAGCAATTATATTTGCTTGTGTTATGGGTACTAAACAACTGATATACTACTTAAATATATTTTTTTTTTTTTTTTGTAAATACATACATATTATAGATAAATTACACCCAGACACAGAACAAACAATCATGCTCATCACACAAAGGTTTGTCCTGGGTGGGAATCGAACCCACGACCTCCGGCTTAGCAGTCAGGGTCACTAACCACTAGACCAACAGGCCAGTCATTTAATTAAAATCAATTAGGTATATTCTGTATGTCATTGCAGTTTTCAAATATAAAAAATATTTAATATCAATTAAAATTAGGTATATTGACTGCTATAATGGTGGGTTTGAATATTGGTTTTAAGAAATTGTAATAATGTAGAAATAAATTTCAAATAACAATTTATGATCATAAACAATATAAACTATATAATCTTACCATAGTGGACGTATTATCAGGTTCACTAAATTCTTCATGAATCTGAAAAGTAAATTAAAACAGATTAGAGAAAACTAACAAACAATATATATTATTTAAAAAAGCCCACCTACCTAAAACAAAGTAAAAAGAAAGAAACCCATTTTTTTCTCACGCTGAAACTAGGTACATTGAATTTTTTATAACCTCTGTCACTCCTACAATCAATATGAATATAATGACACCTCATACGTTAAAATGCATTAAGCCATTTAGGCTGTAGAGCCAAAGAAATAGATGTACAGACACACATACATATATAATATATACATACATAAATACATACGCTCGAAAACCATTACCCTCCTTGACCGCATCAGTTGAGCAAAAAATTTTAAAACACTATAGCTCAGATTATAAACTCAGCATAAAACTATGAATACTAAAATATTTTAAGTAAAAAAACAATTACATTGCTTTCTAATCACAGTAGCCCAGCTGAAGAAATTAAGCTAGAACTACAAAACTCAGTTGGGATGCTGGCATTTTTTATATATTTATATCAAGGCCTAGATAGTGTTAGTTCCTAGTAATGCATAGTAGTTTCTAATGTTCAAAGGATAGCATTGTATTGGCCACAGTAGAGATTGCCCCTCCAACTGCAGTCAGTGTTTTACAATGTGTCACTGTTTTTGCTCATCCTATATGATAGGTCATGGCCAGATCAAGTAGTTGCCACCATTTTTTTTTTTTTTATAGTAGCCTACCAAAGTGACTCTGCCTGATGGTAAGCAGTAAGTGGAATCCAGAAGTGGCGGACACCATTCCAAAAGCCAAACTACTGGTATGGTGGCCTCCACTATGGCAGCTTAGTGAGATGCTTTTTCAAGGCCCGCTTAGAAGACCCAGGATCAAAATTAGATGGGAACACATGCGCAGGCAAAGAGTTCCAGGCTTTAATTGAGCGACAAAAGTATGAAGTGCTGAACCGTTTGGTTCGAGACCCTTTAAGATTCCACTGTGAAAGGGTGGCACACACTACAAAATACCAAGTAAATTACTACCTATTGTTTGATCTAGCTGGACCAGAAACTAATTCTTCACCGCACGCAAGCTTATGTAAGTAAAATCAAATAATCTCTAATAATAGGAAATGAAAAGGCTATAAGTACTATACTTACTACGATAGAGTGTTGTGGTGGTGTATTCACTTGATTATTTGCCATCGTAACGTAATAAATATTAGATTGTTTACACGTCGCCGGAATCAATTAATTACCACGCTCAAAAACGCATTATAATGCATTGAACAAACCTCGAATTCGTACACGAAAATATATAGTGCTCCTAATAGTATTGCTTCTTGTATATAAATCTTGAATTTCTAATAAATAATAATTAAATATAAACAAACAAAACGCTTTTGTTTTAGGTTAAGTTTTTAAATCTATTTATGTTGACATTGAATGACGCACGGTGGTGAAACTATCAGTGTGACCACTTTAAATTAGAGATCCTGCCCAGCCTAGGCATAAAAACTGACCAATCCTGCCAAACTCTTATACACAAAATGCCGAAATAATGCCAATATAATTTTAAAAATCTTTTAGCCTTTCTAGTAATCTTCTAGTGAAGACGTTATGTTTTTTTTAAGCTTAGTAGGTAGTAGTTGCATGTTCTTTTATATTAGACAACCAAAGCTCTAACTTAGTGTGTGCTTTACACCATGAAACATCTTTAATCTGCTTTTGCTAATCAGGACCAGGACGAATGTGTTGGATCCTGCTTCCACTCTAGGCGATAGAATCGTTCATATTTACGTTTGATGATTAAATCAGGAATAAAACATTCACACCGCACGAAAACCGAATGAAAATTTTGCGTCTCTTACAGTTTTTCTAGTCCGACTAATTAGAAAAACAACTGAAAACTTTACTAAAGGTACAATTATTATAAATATTTTGTTCAGCACTTTAAGATTCACAATGGATTGAACTACAAACTCAATTAGAACCTATAAGGAACATCCCCGAACTAAAGGTCTTACTTTTATTGTTGCTAATGTTGCCTTTATCATTTAAAATTCCTCCCATAAGCTATTTATTTTGTCGATACTGCACCAAACTCCACCTGTGCTGCCAAGTCTGTCAGCTTAAATTCTTTAAACTGCCAAATAGTGCCAAATTTCTAAAACGTCCAACATATATGCCAGAGAGTAAAATAAAGGGCTAAACCTGGCGAAAAGGCAGGATCCTGCCCCCTATCGTCACACTGGAAACTATCATCGTGAGTGACAGTTAATGTCAATGGCAGAGACAAGAGCTCAGAACAAGAACTAAAGCATTTAGGGAGTGTTAATCGCCCTCATATACTTATCCTATTTTTTCAAATGAGCCGGATACATTGAAAGGAAAGCGACAAATAATTTTCCTAAGGACGGCTGGTGTACACTGTAGAAAAGTCAAATTGGTTACCTTTGGTTACCTTTGGATGCCGAAATCACAGAACAAGTACTAAAGCATAGAAGTACTATTACGAGCGTATTAAAGCGTACACACTCAGAGACAAATAGAAGTTTAATAGTGCTACGATACCTTCTGACAGTTTATCGATATCGATAGATAAAATTTGTCTATGGGCTATGGTAAATTAACAGACATACTAATATCAAATGAGGTCTGGTTGCATAAAAGCTCTCGTAAACGAACTACAAGAAACAAAGGGCCGTTTTACACCTCACCGGAATGGCATAGGCCGGCAGCGGCGGCGCCAGGAGCACTTTCAATGTGAAATAATTTTGAAGTTTATATTCATGCTTCATGCTGTAAGTTCAAACACAATCTAAATTGTATATGAATAAATTAAATAAATTGAAAATTGAAATAAACATGATCGATCCACACAATGCCTCACATCACGGAGCGTAGTGCGAGCGTGAGTGTTCTTGTATTGTTTGTAAGTATCTCTCTTTGTATAGAAATCACGCGTGGTGCAACACACTGAAAACGCATTTAAGCGCTGTGTTACTGATCACACGCTTACATACAGAGAAACACGTACTATACGTACACGGTTCGGGGCCAGACGGTATGGACACCGAGTTCTGCAGTACCGTGCGTGATTGATGATGCAGACCAGTACTCTCGCATCTGCACGCGTGGCACCGTCGCCGCGTCGTCACGCTCCCGCAGCGTAGTGCGGGGCAGTGTGTGGATCGCCAAAATACCATTATCGGCCCTCTGTTCTTTACTGACTTTCTTAGTATAGCATCAAAACAGATACCCCAAGGTTAAAATAAAACACAGCTGTAAGATTCATGTCACAAATGTATGATTATATTTCCAATAATATTGAAACACATTATTACTGCTCCTTAAAATTACAGTTTTGTTTAAGAATGTCCTGATTATTTGTGCGCTGAAATATTTTTTGTTATGTTATGAACTTTTAGAAATTTTTCCCGATCAATTTTATCAATAAATTTCTGTAGTCATCAAGAACATTTATTTATTTATTTATTATTTATTTATTGAAAAAGTATTTACAATATCATTACAGATAAAAGATCCAACACGATATCATAAAAAAAACCTAAAATTTAAAACAATATAACTAATTACTAAATAAATATACCTATTTATCCAATACTATACATTTTTGTGCAACATCTTTGAATTTTGACAGGGTACATTGAAAAATATCAATTTCTATAGAAATAATATTAATAAGTCGTATGGCGCGTGACAATGGAGCAAATTTGATTAGATTCGTCCTCACCGCTGGAACGTTACGTTAAACGTGTAACAATATAATATATAACATAATTCTCTCTTAATTTGCTTCATGGATCTTCCGGTCTGATCTTTCGGAAACCTGCAAAAGAACACAATGTATGAAACACTATGAAAGGTACAAAGATAGTTACCACAAAATCGTTAACACAAATTATAGTAATATTTTTGTCATCGATAAAATATGCAGCACAAGTCACAACACTATTGAACATGACTACACAAATTGGTAAAAATGTAAAATACTTAAAAATTACTGAATCGAATGGCAAACAGACGATTATAATATCGTACCCCCGGTGCAACACTGTCACTTTTGCAAAAAATGCAATAATGAGTTAAGTATGTAATAATTGTCCTAAAGCACCCCTTTACTTGGAGCGATTACGTTACTTTTGTAGTACACATAGTTTCCACACAGGGAGTGAGTGTCATTGTCGTTTTGGCGCGAATCACGGCGACGCCGGGAGCAACATCGTTATATTGGTCAGTTGTGCGCGGTCCCCCCGCAAGTGCAAGTGTTCTTTAGAGCTACATCGTTACTAAGGTAATTGTGACAAAATATTTTTTAAATTCTGGAGCAATAATGACCTTAGATACAGTAGTGACATTATTTCCCCAATATTCGAACGTCTCTGAAAGTTTAGTTTTGTTACTACAATGACCCTTTTTGATAAATGACTTTATTTCTCCAATCCTTGAGTTTTTATTGTTTTTAAAAGTGTCGGTTTTTATTTATTTATAGGTACTCAGATTAGTTTGGGGCAACTAACTGAGGTGATTTTAGGAACAATTAATTTATTTCGATACTTTATACTTATTTTCAGTTGTTAATTGGATCCAATAAAATGCTGTCCCGGGGAAAAAAACTGGTATTATTGACACGTTCCATATCACCCATTGAAAGAGATGAACCCGACGATTCTTCAGTTGCACCTTCTAATACCGGTCAAGATGGCAGTAACTCTTTATTACCAACTCCAAATTCTCCATTCAGTAGTGATATTGTTGAAGAAAATCCACATGCAGAACAGCAAACTGAATCTCCAACTGGTGACTTCTCCGGTACTGATTCAGGTGACGATTTTAAGCCCTCATCTAGTTCGTTTTCTTCATCCAGTAGTTCCTCCAGTTCAAGTAGTTTATCTAGTGATAGTAGCTCTGAGAATGAAGCTATTGATGACCAAGAACCAAAATCATCACCGAAAAAAAGGGGAAAAAAACGTATTCGTAATAATTTATAAGGACTGTCATCGATGCTAAAAAACTGAATGACGGTATCATTCCTGAAGACCACCGAGGGAAACACGGCAGTCATTGCAAATTGGACAATGAAATGATAAAAGCCGTCAAAGACCACATTGAATCTATTCCGAAAGTAGAAAGCCACTATCTCAGGGCAAACACTAGTAGGCTATTTTTTGACGGTGGTTTAACTAAGTATCGCAGAATTGCACAGAAATTATATTAAAGTTCAAGAGCAAAATAATAAGCCAGCTGTTAATTACGACGCCTATCAGCGCATTTTTAATCATGATTTTAATATTGGCTTTTTTAAGCCCAAGAAAGATCTTTGGGACCAATGCGTTGCATACGAAAATGCACCAGAGCAAGAAAAAGTTATACTATATGCCAGCTACAAGGTACACCAAGAAGAAAAGAGCTTGAGTAGAATTGAAAAAGATAGAGATATGAAAGAAAGTCAAGATCCTCAAAGCACAAAGATCGTATGTACCTACGACTTACAAGCCGTCTTGCCATACCCTGTAGGAAATTCGTCGGCTTTTTTTTATAAATCTAGGCTTAATTGCTACAATTTTACGGTTTCCAATGCAAAAGAGCGAGATACTACATGCTATTTTTGGCATGAAGGCTTGGGCAATAGGGGATCTATTGAAATAGGATCTTGTGTTTATTTATATTTGGTAGAAGATTCTAATAAAAATGCTGGCTGTGACGTAATCTTTTATTCAGACATGAGAAGTGGTATATTTGCAATGTACCACTTCGCGATTACAACATTAAACATAAATTCAATACAACATAACTTCTTGATACGTGGACATACACAAAACGAACCAAATAGAAATAATTTACGTCGAGGTCGAGGTAATGTTCCAAGTATTAATGAGATCGCTTTGAAACCAGCATATACCTCGAAGATTGCTATTACAGAACGCAAGAAGCGCGATCTTTTGAATTTGGTAGAGACAAACATAGTACCAAAATAGGTACTATGAAAAGTTCTTTAAAGATCTTATTTAACTCTATAATACTTATTATACGTGTTACTTGTGGTACTTATTATACTATACGTGTTGAGAACAAAATGTTGAAGTATAATTATGTTAATCTTTTTAAATAATTTATTAAGGCTTTTTTAAATATTACGCAAATAAGAATTATTATAATAAGTTATAGGTAATTAACTTGCTGTGATTTCACAAGTCTGAATAAACTTTAAATTCAAATAGTAACTAGATCTAAGAACTTAATTACATAGACCAAAGTTGTGAAAATGTAGGACTACCTCTTCTAATTTTACTTATAAGTATAGGTATATTTACTGAAGTTTCAACCTAACACAAAGATGTTTTTGTATACGTGCTTATATATAATTCTCATTTTGCCCTATTTGAGATTGTTATTTCTTTATTACACTATTTACTTTTATACTGCTTGATATTTTATTCTATTACTACACTACTATAGAAATGTTAAGAACAAGGTTTCATAAGATTATTTTATAGAATTTTGCCTTATGGCCTTATGTAATTTCTTACGCGAACAACAGTGCAAAATTGTGATTTAACATTAAAATAAGTAAACAATTTGTTCCTGTTTTTTTTTACCTCAGTGTGACATAATTACTGCTTTTATTTTCCGTTAGTGCCACAACGTCACTTCTGAGGGGGTTGGAAGGTTTAAAATAATTTTATAGTATCTTTTTTACAATATTAAGTAGTCATTATTTATTCAAAAGTAAGTTAAAAGTTGATGTTGTAGTATAACCTGTTTATCTTGTCTAAATAATGAAATATCATTATTTTCTGAGATGTCAAAGTTTTAAATGCTTCTCCTGAAAAATTGCATTTTTGCATAAGTGACAGTCTTGCACCGGAGGTGCGATATGATTGCAGTATAGTAAAGTTTAATCACTTAGGTATTTTGCACGTATATATAGGTTTTTAGAATATATTATTGGTTTGTTATCTACTCACCGATGGAAGTTGACGATTTAAACTTGATTTTCTTTGCGAAAAGAATGTAATTTACAACCTACAATAACGCAGGACATTGCTTATCCAATGGGCTTAATTTTACTACACAATAGCACTATGTAATTATTAAATAACATATATTATTTCACAAAACAGATAAACAACAATGAAAATTACGAGCGGCGGTTTAATTCGACTAAATTGTCTAGAGGCCTTGACAAGTTGGAACATTTGACATTAGTTCACTTTTTATTTCGGCATCCAAAGGTAACCAAAGGTAACCAAATTGACGTTTCTACAGTGTACACTGGGCGTCCTTAGCAAAATTATTTGTCTCTTTCTTTTCAATGTATCCGGCTTATTTGGAAAAATAGGACAAGTATATGAGGGCGATTAACACTCCTTCTATGTATGTACTTGTTCTGTGCGGTTGAACGACATCGGTGCGCATCGATGACAAAAAATAACGAAAACGCCCATAGCTACCAATTCCGTAGTCATGTCCAATAGTGTTGTGACTTGTGTTGCATATTTTAACGATGACAAAAATATTACTATAATTTGTAGTTAACGATTTTGCATACAATTTATACAAAATCGGTAACTATCTTTGTACCTTTCATAGTGTTTCATAAATTGTGTTTTTGCAGGTTTCCGAAAGATAATGCTATGAGACAAATTAAGAGAGAATTATTTTCTAGATGACTACAGAAATTTTTTGATCATTGACATTGATCGGAAAACATTTTCTAAAAGTACGAATTCATAACATAACAAAATATTTCTACTTATGCACAAAAAATCAGGACATTCTTAAACAAAACTGTGATTTTAAGGGGCAGTAATAATGTATTTGAATATTATTGGAAATATAATCATACATTTGTGACATGAATGATACAGCTGTGTTTTATTTTTACCTTCGGGTATCTGTTTTAATGCTAAACTAAGGAAGTCAGAAAAGAACAGAGGGCCGATACTGGTATTTTGACGATCCACATACTGCCCCGTACTACGCTGCGGGAGCGTGGCGACGGACGCGGCGACAGAGCCACGCGTGCAAATGCGAGAGCGCTGGTCTTCATCACCAATCACGCACGTTACTGCAGAACTCGGGTGTCCATACCGTCTGGCCCCGAACCCACGCGCGTGAGTACGTGGTGCTCTGCATGTAAACGTGTGAACTGCAATAAAGCACTTGAATGCATTTTCAGTGTGTGCACCACGCGTGATTTCTATACAAAGATAGATACTTACAAACAATACAAGAACACGCACGCTCGCACTACGCTCCGTGATGCGAGGCAGTGTATGGATCGATCATGTATATTAAAATTTTCAATATAATTTCTACTACTCTTAAGTCGATCTTCTATGAGAGGGTAGTACTTCCCCGGATGATCCGGCCCATTCATGCTGACATCAGCAAGGATCTACTACCGAAAGCGCTAGTGAAATCCTCTAACTTACATATCCTTTTTCACACATCATTTTCCTAATTCCGTTCCTTCTCTTCTTCACCTTTTATTGGTCTCCTCAAGAGAACGCGTAGCTAAGCATGGTCAGAGAGCAGCTCAGACCCGGATTTTCCATATGGCTTTTTGGGCTTCAGCCCAGGGCCCCTAAATCAAATATAAGTATTGTCTTATTTTTTCATATACTTTGAGTAAATAGGTGGGCCCCCTAAGTAGTATTAGCCCAGGGCCTCACTCACGATCCTAAACTCACGATCCGGCCCTGGGGCAGCTGACGCGTTTTCTTATCACGACTTCTACTCTTCCTTTCTTCCCCTTTGAGGGCTAGATTTAAAATCATACTGCAGCGTAATTGTGGTGGTATAAACATTGACGACCTTTGTGGAGATGCAAACAATAATGATTGGCCACTTATCATAGCTACCTCAAAAGATGATAGAGTAAAATTTTTTACAGGTTTAGTTGTACGATTAACATGCGCCTGTTCGGCCTGTAAAGCTTATACATGCAACTTCTCCTTGATTCACAGTTGAAATCACGTCGCTCATGACACCTACAAAAATTCGCGAACATCATAATTCAACAAATGAAAAGAAAAAATTGATTACTATCAATTTTACACACACATCACATCCCTCAGAAGTGAAGTCATTCTTTTGACATTTTGCCTAACTTTATCTATGTCAAATTGTCAATCACCACGTAAGAAATCCTACACAGAAGACTAGGCAGTGTGGTCGAAAGACTGTAGCCCGCCCTTTGGGCAAATTAAAAAAAAAAAAACCAAATTGTCAACGTCAAAACTCGGCGGCACATTAGTTTCTGGGCTGTAGAATTGAGGAGCGAGCGAGCATTACTTTTACTTCTGAAGGAACTATTGCGTTGAAATCTCAAATTATTGCGTGGATTGTATTTACTGTAACTTTAACAACAATCAAGAATGCCGACTAAAGCAGTATGTGTTATCAAGGGTGACGTCACCGGCACAATCTTCTTTGACCAAGCGGTATATATTTTATATTCCTAAATTTATGCTGTTATTAATATGACCTTGAAGTACTGGTTCTGTTCCTTGAGGGTTTTAATCAATAAGTTGTTGACTTAACACTTAAAACATACTTGTATACTGTATAATTGTCTCGCTATCCATATCTCATCGGCATATTCTAGAAGCGTGGACATTGTACGATGTTAATGTTTATCTAGAGGTGCGTAAGTCGTTTTAAAAAATTTGATGATAACTTGATTAGACGATCTCTTGTGCAGGTTACATTCAGTGAAATACCTACCCCACATATTTTTAAAATGTAACATTAACAAGATTAATAATTGCAAATGTTCAAACAAAAAAAAAACAAAAACAATTTCATACATGAGCTCTATTATATCACTTTCCTAGAGAAGGCCACTGTGGGACATAATAATATGTCTTCTTATCATGAACACAATAAAATAATGTGTACAGTATGCATTCTAGGTGGATCTTTTTGGAGATGATTATATTTGAGGGACCACGAAATATCTCCACTTTTATTACTTACTACTATTTTACTAAATTACTAAGCATTCTCAACAGATATTTCTATAATAAAGGTGGTTATTATTTATTTTCACAGGATGAGAAATCACCTGTAATTGTGACTGGAGAAGTCAGTGGACTATCAAAGGTATGTACAAAATATAATTATTGTTTTTTATATCTAAAGAAAACATATTTTAATCTTCAAATTTAAATCTTTATTTTTAAGAAACTGAAAATATGCTAGTTCTTTTTATGCAACATTAACCAAGACACAATAATATCAGAAATAGTCTAAAAAAGTGTAAAAAACCAAAACTATTTTTTTTTTTATGTTAAAACAAACGTATTCCACAAGAAAATACAATACCTGCAGATTACATGTCTAAAAATGTTACTTTCTTTAAATACAGTGGCTGACATATAAGGCTTTGGAAAAATATGGTGATATGATAGGACTATCTATAACATAGGACTAAAAATAGCTAGTAAAATGAGGGTGTCTAACACCTTTGGGATAATCTATGTAGTGATAAGATTATGACATTTGGATAAATTATCAAAGATAAAAAATGTAATTAGGTACTGATTTTGAGCAATGATCATTGATCATAGTTAGAACTTAGTTCTTTTTAACTTTTACAGCGTTAATGCTTTACAAAAAATATATGTAAGAATGACGATGCTATTTTGTTTGCATGAATAGGTATAAAATTAAAATATATAATTATTATCAGTCGGAACGTCAAAAAAGTCAGCAAACAACAAGTCGAGGTCACAGTGTATGTCGTTATGTAATTGGTATTACTTTACACAATTTGAATATATTAACAGGTTTGTATTGAATTGTTACTTAGAACTTTGACCATTTTACCCTTGTGGAATATTTTCCTCCTTTTATAGCAAACAAAACATGTCTCGTCCAGCATTTTAAAGACTGGTTTTCTTAAAACAGTATATTCAAGCACTATAAATGTTTTAAACAAAGAAAGAAAGAATAGTGGAGCTCATTTTTTTCATACGAGACTCCCGTTAATCACACGACAAGAGCAACACCATTAAAATACTACTTAACTGAGGTTATGTTGATATTAGATGATGAAGTAGTGTTTCTAACCTTCTGGGTCATTACTATTCCAGTTGTTGTTAGATATAGTGGGAAGCTGGTGATCACCACTCAAGCTTTAGTACGCACTTATTCAATCTACAAGCAATGTGGTTTTTAGTATATTTTTCTAGAATATGGTCTAAGGTTGTCTGCAAGAGATCAATTTTAGTGATAAGACTGCTCATTTTAACTACCTAATGTTGGCTGACCTGTTATTTATTTTATAATATGTGGTGTGCAATAAAAAATATTTATTTTTATTTTATATTAACGTCTTCAGTGATTGTATCAATTTGCAGGGTAAACATGGTTTCCATGTGCATGAATTCGGTGACAATACGAATGGGTGCACATCGGCCGGCGCTCACTTCAACCCTAACAAGGTGGACCACGGCGCGCCTGAGGCTTCCATCCGTCATGTAGGCGATCTGGGCAATATTGAAGCCCAAAATGATAATGCTGTCACTAAGGTAAGGTACCATAGTATCTCTTACTAGCTAGAGTACGAAGGATACTAAGGGCTCGTTTAATAGAAATAGAAATAGAAATAGAAATATTTATTTGTCAATGTAGGTAAATTTTACATATAGGTGTTACATTGGTTATAATAGGTCGCTACATTGTACCCATAGGCATACAAATTTTAATAACTTATTGTACATAATCTTAATCTTATTTTAACTATATTGACTTACACCAAACAATCCCACACTTACATAAAACTTAGAACACAAAACAAAACAAAATTAAAATAATAACATCAAATAGACTAATCAGACTTATATTCCATAAACTCAGTTATAGAGTAAAAACATTTTTTAATTAGGAACTCTTTGAAGACTTTTTTAAAAGTGCTTAATTTTAAATCTCTGATATCTTTGGGAATTTTGTTATAAATCGCTGGAGCCATTTGGTATACGCTTTTTTTACAGAGAGCTGTATTACATTTATCTATACTAAGAATATTTGATTCTCTCTTCCTTAACCTAATATCTGCAGGGTCTCTAACATGAAATAAATGCGGATTATTTTTGACAAACACTGCTATCTCATATACATATAAACTAGGAAACGTAAGTAATTTTAAATTTTGAAAATGTTTATGACAACTATCTCTTGAATGTAAATTACATATTGCACGAATAGATTTCTTTTGTGCTAGGAACACTAAATTTTTATCGGTGGAATTTCCCCAGAACACTATTCCATACCTTATGATTGATTCCACATAACTATGATAGGCAACGAGTACCGTTTCATGATTTACATGCTTAGAAAGCTTGTGAAGCGCATAGGCGAAACTGTTTACTTTCTTACATAATTCCTCTATGTGTAATTTCCAAGATAGTTTACAATCTATAGTTAATCCTAGGAATTTGGTGTAATCTTTTTTTGCAATTGATACTCTTTCATATACAATTAATTTAGTTGTTTGATGTTGAACAGCTATATAGTGCTTAAACGGCGTTTTCGAAGGTGTTATATTTCTTCCATGCAACGTTCGACTGCCCCTGTCGCGCAGGCGACTCGTTTCGTAGGATGGTGATGTTCTGAACTTTATGCCCCATACCCTACCCGACAAAACTTATGTGATTCATAAATATACGTTTTTGGAGTCTGAAGTCTGAGTGTACTTTGTGTCCGTTAATTGCGACACGGTTTGTTACCTATATCGGGTGTTTTCTTTAAAAAAAAAAGAAAAGCTTTAAAAATTATAAATAATTTAAAATAATGCTGTTATTACATATATACAAAATTTATAAACAGCTTTTCGCTAAAATGTTTGAATCCATAGGTGTGCATCCAAGACTCCGTGATCTCCCTGGCTCCCGGCCCCAACAGCATCATTGGACGTACTCTAGTAGTTCACGCTGACCCTGATGACATGGGCATCGGAGGACACGAGCTGAGCAAAACTACTGGCAACGCCGGCGCTCGCCTAGGATGTGGAGTTATAGGCCTCGCCAAGATCTAATAAAGCATTCTCTTTTGACCCATATTGTTATTAGTATTAGGGTGCACTGTTATGTGTTACCAGACTAGGACATATTTCCTGCATTTCTTGATAGTGTCTATGTAATCTTTGAATATCTAATACTATTGTAATCAATGTCGGGGTTGTAAGGCGAGAAATAATAGCTGTTTGCGTATCTTACCTTATAGTTTGTAAGTCACCCACAATGTTGTACATGTATTTTATCATTCCTGGCACATCTCAGTGAACAAATATTGGGTTTATTTTTAATATATTTATCTGTGGTGCAAGGCACATGGTGTATTCTGTACTCGTTTTGTTTTAATAAAATGTAAATTGAAGTAATTTGTTTAAGTATTTCATAATACGTTACATTTCAAACCTCTAGTAAAATAATTTCTACAAAATGGTCACCGCTTCTAAAAATAACATTACTACAAACAAATAACATTTTTATTACCAAAATAAATGTAGAACGATTACATCCCTCTCTGACCTCTGTTCAGATCTAAAGAATTTTTTTTTTTTTTGGTATTGCAGCACTTGTTTAACACATGTCAACTGTCAAGACTCAAGAGAGAGGTTATGTTATTGTTTTGTGATTGTTTTCTAGTTCTTGTTCTGAGGTTTTCTGTCTACATCTCTTGCTTTACGTCTTTACATTTAGTGAAATAAATTGATCTTAAAATACCAAAGTCCTGTAAAGTGAGCGCAACATGTTGTGCCCAGAAGTGTGGAACTTTCCACCTCCAAAAACTGTAGAATCAAAAAGAGAAGACCAGAGTTTGGAATCAATACATAAAACTGTTAATATGAACAGTTTCTACAAAAGTATAATAATAACTTGTCCTGATGAGATCCAGCCTCCGACTGTTATACAAGAAATGATCACTGATGACAGCGACTATTATAAACTAACAGACTGTTCGCTTTTAGAATTTGTGAAGCCAGTTTTTATTGAAAGCTTTGTTAAAAATGGACGTGTTTACTGCTTATCGATAAATAGAAACTGTATAATACAAAACTGCGCTGCAATAACTCCAGATGGAGTGCTAACACTTCATATTCTTGAAAATATTTACCAAACTTTAGGTTTCGAAGGTCAAAAGAGACCACATAGCTATTACGAAGTTAGGTTTGATCTGAAAAATGTAAAGAACTACGATAAACTGAAGACAGGGTTAAGTAAACTAGAATTGTTCGACTTCTACATAACATGGGAGCCAAATAATGATGGAATCTGTCCATCATCTATTGCAAAATATTTCTGTGATCAAAATATCAGAGTAACAGTACACTCTCTTACTACTAAGAATATTTCACCAAACATTACAGAAGTACCGTCTATTAAGGATGTTGATGTTGAAGAAATAGCTGAATGGATTGGTTTACTAGCTCATGAGGCAGTCTTGGACCCAACAGAAGCGTACATCAGTTCATACACACAACCTGTAAGTGATGACGCTTTAAAAACTACAAGAATATCTTTATACATTGTCAAAGGTTTTATACCACCTTCATTAATTAGCAATATATGTGGTAAATTGAATGATTATGTAGCATCAAGGGAAATGGGAAACTACTGGGCTTCAATAAGCATACAAAGTAATGAAAATAGTCTTTGGCAATGGAATAACAGTAGTATAAAAATGTTTCAAGCTCATGATTCGTCTTGTAATGTATTTTTTACACATAATGGACATGTTGTGTACTCTATAGGACAATTAAAATATTCATAACTGATCATTATTATCTTTTATTTATTATGAATGTTAAATTCAACCCAAAACAGTTCTAGCCAAGTTTTTAAGCGCATATATATTGTAGTAGCTAACACTGAATTAAATCATAATCTCATGCACAGTAGAACAAACTGGTAGCAAAGAACAGGTGTTTTCTTTTTATTGTTACTTTCTAATGAATGACTGTCAATAATGCCAATATTATAGAAAGTACTGTCCATCTATACTAATATATAAAGCGTAAGAGTTTGTTTGAACACGCTAATCTCTAAAACTACCAGTCGGATTTGAAAATTTATTTTTGTGTTAGATAGCCCAGTTCTCGAGGAAGGTAATAGGCTATGTAATATCACGCTACTAGCGACGGGAGCAGAACAGTAAGCAAAGACGTGGATGGAACCGCGCCGCGGAAAGCTAGTTATTCATACAGGTATGAAGAGTGTAAGTGTGTTGGATATCAAAATGAGTTCTGTTGAAGTAACTTGCTTTGTTTTTTTTTTTAGTTTAGTAAAGACATTACATTCTAGTCATACAAGCTAATTATATCTGTAAAATCTTTAGATAAACCATGGGCCAAAGTGCTATGTACTTTTGGTTCCTTTTTTTGCCGCAGTCAAGGAGGGTAATGTTTTTCGAGCGTATGTATCTAGTGAGTATGTATGTCTATTTCTTTGGCACGCTCTACAGTCTAAATTAGATTCGTATTAATTGTCGACGTGACATAGGGTACTATATAATATTTTTGATGTAGCGTCAGCACGAGAAAAATGGGTTTCTCTCTTTTCACTTAGTTTTAGACAGGCGGACTTTTTGTTTTTTAATCATTTATATTGCTTGGCCCACATACGGAAACTCCCATAGTTTCTAAATATGTTTCCTACATGGCAATTTTTCTATTATCGTCTCTTTATTCTTAAAATTTCGATTACCGAGTGCCTTGATATATACCGACACGCCTATGAGTCATATTCCAAGTGATAAAAGTATATGTGCCCTCGACGCACGATTGCGTAGAAAGTAAGAAAGAATTCCTCAATGCCCGTCAACGCGTCTCGTCTGTGCTGTTATGTTATATCATAGGTTCGTTAATGCAATATCCAAGAACGATGTCTTCAAATCATAATAGTTGCAGCATAGGTTTGCCCTGTCATAAGAATTTCGCAGACCGTTTTTCTTCCTGGCTTTTAGTAGCAGATTACAAAGTTTCCTCACAACGTTTTTCTTTGCCGTTAGTTTGTAATGTCCAACCAAAGTACCTAAGCTCA
Source organism: Parascotia fuliginaria (assembly GCA_963082885.1). Taxonomy (NCBI): domain Eukaryota; kingdom Metazoa; phylum Arthropoda; class Insecta; order Lepidoptera; family Erebidae; genus Parascotia; species Parascotia fuliginaria. The sequence goes on along the minus strand of OY720180.1, from coordinate 903,817 downwards.
GAAAGGAGATTTTTTTTTTTTTATATTAACTTACCAAAGTGACTCCACTCTGCCTGATGGTAAGCAGTAAGTGGAATCCAGAAGTGGCGGACACCATTCCAAAAGCCAAACTACTGGTATGGTGGCCTCCACTGTGGCGGCTTAGTGAGATGCTTTTTCACGCCCCGCTTAAAAGACACAGGTTCAAAATTAGATGGGAACACATGCGCTGGTAAAGAGATCCAGACTTTAATTGAGCGACAAAAGTATGAAGTGCTGAACCGTTTGGTTCGAAACCCTTAAGATTCCACTGTGAAAGGGTGGCACTTTAGTCCCGCACGTGTCGTTCTGGATAAAAAGGGAGAGGGTGGGATTAATTCAAAGAGCTCTTCAGAACACTCTTCATGGTAAAGGCGATAGAAGACGGCCATTGAGGCGATGTCTCTTCGCAGCTGTAAAGGCTTAATTCCTATCTACTTATTTTGATAGTCTCATTGGTAGGTACTTGCTTGGTTTCGAATTCACAATCTCGTATATGTAAGTAGGTACCTACATGAGGTAAGTGTCTGAACCACTAGGTAGGCCATCACCACATTTGACGTTGGGGTATATAATAAACAACTTATATACTTACCTAACTATTTAATTTATTATGCTTAAAGGTAAGATACTTAGGTATAGCTACAATCATTTAAATCTATAAAATATCACAAACTATGTCATTGACATTTCTCTGACCCTGTGTGAAGATACTCCTTACTTAGGTAGGTACACCTCTTATGCAATTTCAAGTTCATTAGCTGGAACAGCTTTGTACAAAGCTTCGACGGCTTCCACAACTCTGCTGACGATAGCGTGGACGATGGGAGGTGCTATTTCATGCATCACGTCCTTCCAGTTCTGGTTGACAAAGTGTTCGACGGGATCAGCTGAAATAAGAGATAATTAATTGATTGATAAACAATTAGTGAGTTACGCAACAAAGAGTGCGGCTGGCCAATGTATGTGTGTGTTTGATCTGAGCGTCTCCGTGATTCGGAGGACACGTAAAAAGTCTGTCTCATCTGTTAGAATGTTGCAATGAGTCGCTAGGTTAAGTCGGATTTCTCTTAATAAATTATGGGCGACCTGAACAAATTCTGACGCTAGATTGAACACTAACCACTCGCTATGAAGGCAAAGTCATTGACTGCGAGTATTTGCCGCTCTAAAAGCCGGAACCATCTTGTCTCATCCAGGGGGTATAGTAAGACGCAACTAAATAGCATTCCCGGTAACGGTAACACCATGATATGCTTAGGTACCTATTATTTATGTAGTAGGTAAGTACCTGGATATTACAAATAGGTATGATAAAATGTATGGCCGTTTTTGGAGGTAGCACACCATATACCTCCAGCAAAAGGGAGGATCCTCAGGCCAGGCTAGGTGATCATGCCTGGCGGGCTACTGCCCGACAGTTGGTAGTCGGAACTTGTGTACATAGTTAGTTGGTGTGAGAATGTTAATATCGTAATTCAGGCTCTTATACATCTTGTATGGGAGTGGTCTAAATTTGTTGATAGCGCCATCTTTGATTTCTATGCCGTAAACTCGAAGTCGTCGTCTTCACTTGGATTTTCTCTGTGTGTCATCATTGGCCAGATAGATGACGCCACACCGTGGTAACAATAACACATCAAAGTATTGTTTCTACAGTAGTGTCCACGAAAGGGTTAAATAGTACTTACCTAAAATTTTGTTTCCATTAAACAAATTATCGAATTCGAACTTTGCATTGGTTTTGACCTCGCTCGCGAAATGCCAGTCATCAATATGCCAGTGTTTCTTGCCATCAGCGCCATCTACCGACACAACCTTGCTTGTTGTTTTGATTATTATGTCACCTGAGAACAAAATGGCAGACTTAAAACAGACGTATTCGTTAATTTTTTTTTGTCATTCGTTAATTTTTAGGGATGGGAAATACCACCTACCCATTATAATATATAGATTTTGCTCCACCCTTTCACACTGAAATTTAACTTTATACTTTGGTCGCTCAAATAAAACCTGAAACTCTATATGTACTAGCGCACGCGATTTGTTCTCATTTTGTTCCCAGTTCAAGACGTGAAAAAGCATCTCAAAGAGCCGCCGTAGTGAGTCTACCCGTTTATTACAATAAGATTTAGCACTTCTGTGCCCCACTGACTGCTTACCATCAAACGGAGTAGTCATTTTGATATACCTACTAATATAAAAAAATAGGAAAGCTGGTAGAATACTCACGTATCTTAATGTGGTATTTCCCCTCTCCTCTGATGGGTAATAGGAGGAGTTGTCCACTAAGCCTGTATATTCCATTCATATCCACGCTGCACCTTATTATAACCACTTGCTTGCCTTTGGTCAAGTCGTGTCTGGAAATAATAATAAACTCCATTTATACTGTATACATGCTTAAAGCTTAACGCTTTTTTTCACGAAAGGGTAGGCAAAAGTGTGTTAGGTACATCCACGTTTTGCCAGTATTATAGAGTCCCATGTATATAATAGAGCACGTACCTGTTGACATGTAGGCTCTTGACATAATTACAAACTTCGGGTTAATACTGAAACTATCTCAACAGAAAAACCTATTCCTACTATCACTAATCGCCCCGGGAATCGAACCTGAGTCCTCTGCATCGTAGTCTATTCCAATATTCAATCAGTTAGCAGTCAATGGGACCCTACCTACATAGCAAAATAAATATCCCAGGTATCCATAGCGACGGGCATAAATTTTGCCATATTTTTTTGCAAACTACCTTTCAGATACATAGACGGTACATAAACGCCTGTGATTTTACAGTGGCGCTCACCGCCCGCGCTTAAATTTTCCAAAGTGTAAAACTTTGTGTCAAATGCAAGTCAATAAGGATACAAAACTCAATTTATTTTATGTTTACGACTCCGTTTATTATTTGTCATTGACATTTGAACCTTTTATTGCAGGTGACGTGAGTTTCTATTGCTGCAATTGCTAGAAAAGCCGTTAAAGGCAAGAGGAAAACTTACGCGTATGAAACTGCTGATGTACCTACCAACCAACTACACGTGACAGTGTGTCACGACCACTTTTAAACAAAACACAGAGTACAGACAGAAAGCACAGAGTTTCATAGATTAGCGCGTTCAAACAAACAAACTCTTCCGCTTTATACATATTAATATTACCAGCTTTCCGCGGCGCGAGGTTTCACCCGCGTCTTTGCTTACTGCTATGCTCGCGTCGCCAGTAGCGTGATGTCACATAGCCTATAACCTTTCTCAAGATCATACGCAAATTTTATTCAATTCCGAGTGATAGTTCCAGAGATAAGCGCGTTTAAACAAACATAAACTGTTCAACTATAAATAATACTTACTAGAGATTATCTTTTTTTGCCGAAAAACTTCCACTGATAGAGTATAGCCTAAGGTGGGTATTAAATCTTTCTTCCTACCTCATTGCAATTAGGTACAATCATTAACATAGTAACATGCTGTAATTTGATTGCTAATAATATATCAAATCATGAATATATTAAATGCTCGAGGTTTGTTGGCAGTTTTTCTCATAGCTCTGTAGGCAAATTGGCTGGCGTGTTGTTTTGGTAATCTCGATTATTTACCCACCGTTCGAAACATAAGAAAACTTAGATCATAGTGCTCTGACTGCTTGAGTCTGAGAGAAGTCTTGTCAGCCAAATCTTGTTATGCTTTTCCTTGCGACCTTTTAATAAGGGATCAACTAAGTACTTGTAGAAAGTTGAAAAATAAGTTAAATGGTCTATCAAGCGTATCTAAGTAGGTACTTCTTTCTTTCTAAGCTTGTAATATTTATATTAATGACAACAATAAAAGGGTCTTTCAATTTAAAGAGTCAACGTTGCATAACTATGTTATTGTGACTACATAAAGTTGTAAAAAACCATGTTTAAAGCGTAAGATTTTTATGATAGTCTATTGTTTGGTTCGCAATTGTGTCTATTGTTTTGTAAGCGTCGATGTAGGTTTAATTAAATCAATTAGGTATATAGTTTCTCTAGCTCATAGCTGAATGCCGAGAATAGGCCACAATCACATCTTAAATACCTATATTTATAAACTAAATGGATCACTGGTGTAGCGTCAAATACGGTAGCCCATCCGCGAGTAAGAGATTTAGGCGTATGTGAGACTTTGGTGTGTAATTGCGGCCGTCAAAAGATTGTGTTCGCTGAAATACAAAAATTATCTAACCTATGAGTTTTACCACCTGAATCTAAAGGCCTAAAAGGTGTGTGTCAGTGGTTTTGATCTACACAACATAAATTTCTTACTTACACTTATAGTTAGGAGCACATATAGTACTGGTGAAATAACCTGCGTATTTTTAATAAGCAGCTGCATTGGTGTATTTAGAGTAGTTTTTGAGGGAAGGATCTGACCGATCAGTAGTGGCGGTGCGGTAGCAACGGAAGAAGGTGGCGGTTGTTATGAACCCAACATCCTGGGGAATCAGATGGAGAGAGGGGAGTACGAGACCCTTCTGTATCCCATCGTCTCTCCTTGTATTTGTCGTCGGCATCTAGTGACCAATTAGATAGGTAAGTAGATATGTAGAGAGAACTTTTTGTGCCTTTTTATGTGTGAATAGATAGCACGACAAGCAATAATGGATAATTGTTGATATAACAATTATCGAATTGGTGAATATTAACAAAGCAACCAGTCCTCATACGTAAGCGGGTGATAATCCATCGTGGATTACCTCGAATTATGACGTGGGCGTAGCCGTGGGTAATCAAAATATTGTGAAAATAACATTAACTACCGTTGAACTGTATCTTAACAGGACTAAGGTTACAAATTATAGTAATAAAAAACTGCTTATTTTCGAAAATAGATTTTTCCAATTTGCAGCTGAAAGTTCGGATATTTACCTTAGAAAAAAAATGTGATTCTCTTCTGTAGACACAAGAAGACGTTAATAATAATAAACGACCAATTTCCAATGGTTGGCAGTAACAAGTATTCAATTTCGACCGTATTTGTTTCCGTATTGTATAAATCATCATTGTACTTACACTGTTTGTTAATCTACGACGCACGTTCTTCATAACATTTATCTATTGCTTAATTACGTAGTCACAAGTTTACAGGAGCAGTTTAAACATTACCATGACCTGAAGAAATTGAGTCACAGACTAAGTGTGTCCTTGTTATTCATTCACTTAACATACGTAGATACTTATTGGTAAACGAGTATTTAAGTATAGTAAGGAGGGTGAAACCGCGCCGCGGGAATCTAGCTTCCCGCGGCGCGGTTTCACCCGCATCTTTGGCTACTTCTCTGCTCCCGTCACCAGTAGCGTGATGTTACATAGCCTATATCCTTCCTCAAGAGCTGGGCTATCATACGCAACAATAATTATTCAAATCTGACTGGTGGTTCCAGAGATTAGCGCGTTCAAACAAACAAATAATCCTTTCCGCTTTATATAATAGTTTTATTTATTTATTTTTTATTTATCAACTTTATACATACAATATATAATGGCGGACTTAATGCCTGAGGCATTCTCTACCAGTCTACCATAGGGTGATGCAGAAATATTTCGAAGATAGTTTTAAATAGATTAAAAACTGTTGTAGTGTCCGGTGTCTTTAATCATTATTACTACCCTATCGTTACAGTGCCTTCAATGCGAAATGAGTGAGGTATCAATGTAAGTACTCGTGGTATATCGATGTAAGGTATTGGTTTCCATAGTAACGCATTTCGTTTGGTGCATGAGAGTGCCTAACTCTTTGGTTCTCTTACATTTCCCTTTTCCCTCTTCATCCTCTTCGCCCTACATAGTCAGGAATGACTAGATTGTGTTAATTGTTTCTGCATTGCTTAAAAACACATATGTTCATAGATTGCGGTTACCATCACTTAGGTTTGTCTAGATAGGCAATTGTAGATAAATACCTACATTACATAATAAATTACAATAATAGTTTAAATTATCATGGCGCATCTAACGCACTAAGTACAACTCCAGCCGCATGACAGATCGCCTAATTCAAGGACAATGCTAATAAATATGTTTTAAGTTTTTGTTCAATTAATTTTAAGCTGACATAATCACAAAACATAATACCTATCTCTATTATCTACTCATTAACTATACATTATTGTCGTGACTAACTACATATTATTTTGATTACATTTTAATTTCGTGACTTACATATAGGCCATACAAATACTGCGGAAGACAAAAACATACCTATAGACTTATTGAAAAAATAATTCAGCGCTGAACAATCTACTTATTGCATAAAATCTGCATAGAAAAGCATCTTAGAAGAAAGCGGTACTTATGTATCTTCTTAGACCCGGCATTAGGAGCGTTTACGCCTTATGAGTGGAAACGTCGAAATTTAGTGTCATAATATTTTTACGGTTTTAAATTTTTATTATTTATTATTATTATAATCTTAGCTACTTATATTATTATTAAAAATATGCTCTGCCAACATGCTAGAATTAGGTAAGAGCTGTACAAAAAGTAAGTAACCTTAATGCTTACAGTTATTTTACTATGAAAATAACGCAACTTAAGTTAAATGTACTATTTGCATAAAAATAGAAAACTGTGGTAAACGCAATAGTTACCTACTTACTTTTATACAGTTTTCACCAAATTCCAGCATGTTTGCAGATCATGCACGCATTCATTCGAATGACTTAACCTAACCAAACACTAAGTAGGTTGGCCCGCGTATGCTAAGTGCCAGAAAAGGTGTTTTTGTCTTTAATAAATTTAATCAGTTTTTGCAAAACCAGTTATATAATTACATTTGAGAAAATGTATTGTCATTTCTGCTGATGGAAGCTCTAAAGAAGATGTCTAGTATCGCAGCAAGATTGAAAAAAAAAAAAACCTCGTATCTATATAAAACAGTGGACTACTGCAATGTATGGAAGTGGACAGGGCATAATAAATAAGGGACCAAAAGGAGAAATGGTCCAAAGACGTAACCGAGTGGTGTCCAAGATAACACAAGAAAAAGAATGGGAGACAATATCGTAGGTGGGAGGACGATGTTAAGAGAGTAGCAGGTGTCACGTGGACAAGGAAGACACATGATTGCACTTTGTGGCAAGCTTTAGGGGAGGCCTCTGGAAAGCAAGAAACTGGTGTCAAATATTATTTTTATTGTAAGTAATAATCTTTCCGCGGCGCGGTGTCACCCGCGTCTTTGCTTACTGCTCTGCTCCCGTTGCCAATAGCGTGATGTTACATAGCCTATAACCTTCCTCGAGAACTGGGCTAGTGTGAGAATCGAAGTAAGTAATCGAACCATCTTTAGCAAACAGTCGTAGTCATACATTATGCGTCGTCGTCGACTCTCTTAGATTAATCAATATTTAGGTAAGTATAACAAATGTAAATTGTGATTGCATAGGTTTTATAAGGTTTTTTTGGTGTATTTATTAAATAATAATTAAAACGGTTAATTACTACCAATTACAATAATTATTACACCATATACGATTAAAAACAATAAACACAGATAAAAAGGAATAAAATGAAAACAAAAAAAAATGATATGATATGAGCGTGATGCATGCATGTGTTTTACATGCATGCATCACGCTCACAGAACCGCAAGCACTCTGACAATATTTTCTGCCATCCATCCGCAAACAGATCACAGTTAGGATTGGCACACAGGAGAGCATTGAGTGCTGATAGTGTGCGCGGTACAGGCGACATGGAACGCGCTACGGTGCGACATGATGGAATAGCGAACAGCACATGTCTCCGGTTACGACGATAGTTGTCAGGAGTATAAAAACGACACAGCTCGTCATGTAGATCTAGTGCATCAATTTTCCCCCTAAAGATTTTGCACATAACTACAATTTGGCACATATTCCGCCTGACTTCTAGTGAGTTATACCCTAAAATTCCTAGGAGATATTTAGTAGGGTACATATAAGGGTAGTACCCGTACATTCTCTTGTAAAGATGACTAAGGAAAGCTTTTTATTTGGGTCTAAATAAGTCATTCTAATTCTAAAGATTTTCCAATGCAACTGGAAGTGTCTAATAGTTAGATTTGGAGTGATTTACATAAGACAATAATAGGTACATCCGACAAAGGACTTTATAGGAGTTATTCCGTTCAGATCCCCCAGATCTGATCCCCTAATGCTTTAATTACCCTTTCTAAAATATTTATTATTTTTATTGGTACCTAAGTAATGAATTCTATGATACAAAGATATTTTATTAGTTTTAATCTGTTCTTAGAAAATATATTAATCTTCATCATAGGTTAGAGTGTTTTGATTTTTGAAGCTTTTCATTTATCGGCCTTGTTCTGACTCCAAAGGTCCAAGGCGATAGATAGGTAGGTACTAGAACTAAGTTAGTACGTCTACTAAAAAGTGCTACCTTTATGTAATAGATATGTTATTACGAGATTCTTCAGTATCTATTAAATCTATTGTTAGAATTACATCATTACTGCTTCAACTGGAGGTCCTAGTATGTGATAAAAAAAGCAAGAATGAAAACAACATAGGTACATTGTTGTGTGATGCTGTGAAATAATTAGAATTGAAAGAGATTAAAGGTTACCTACCTTTAATCTCTTTCAATTCTAATTATTTTTATATTGCAGGATAATATACGTAATGACTTCCATAATTAGTGTGATTTCTTAGAAAACTTAGGTACCTACATCAATTATGTTTATCAACCGGACCTATAAAAGTATGTACTTATTTATTAGAATTTAAATATGTGTTGTGTTGAATGATTAATCCAAATATATTCAGTAAATATGATAAAAAAAAAAAAAAAAAAAATCCATCCAAAGGTTGTCTGGAAGAGATCGCTTTAAGCGATAAGACCGCCCATTGTACTTACCTACCTATTTGTATGCTGTCTTCTTTCTTCTTTTAATTGTATTATTATTTGGTGTGTACAATAAAGATTATTATTATTATTATTATTATTATTATACAAACTAATATCTTTGCTGCTTAAAAATGTTTTTACAATTAAACGTGGTTTTAATTGTATGACCTGCTTGTATGTGTAATATCTATTATTAAAATCTGCATGCTTTTAAATTATAAAGTCCTGCCAATGTTGGACCACCAAATGTAATTACCTATCATCTTAGGTAAGTACTGTAGTCCGGCCTATGTTGGGCTATCAAAGGTAATTATATTATCATCTTGGGTACTGTAGCATGTTCTCAGCAAATAAATATTATATTTATCTTTAAACTAGCAATCCATACCGGCTACGCAGTAGGTACTAATATGTTTATATAACAGAACTAGACGTCCACCTCGCTTCAAAAGTACCTATCTTTTACAATAAAAGCGTACATAAAATACGATAGCAATAGGTACTGTCTGCGAAATATTATTGCACTACTGCCAATTTACTTTTGGTGCCTACTATATTGAAAATTTACAGATATTGAAATTCTGAAAATTGCTTAAATAAATGTTAAACATAATAAAAAAATATGTAGCCTACGTTACAAGTTTCATTTATTTATTTATAAAGGTAATAGATTTTTTTAAATCGGTAAAGTACCTAGATTTGTATTTAAATCGTTGCAAACAAACAAACAAGCTATCATAATTAACCGTGGTGTGAAACGATGAAGTAGAAAATAGACTTTCGTCGATTCACACCACTGGTACGAAACAGGGAATTCAAAATGGGTCCTTTTGCGATTCACATCATGGTCTGAATAGCTCGTGATGTGAATCGACGAAGGATCCTTATTGAGAAGTCAACGTCGTCGTCAATGCGTCACGAACTATGATGAAGTGCCGCATGATATTTATTATAAAACCTAACAGTAGAAACCTACCTACCTAAAGAATAACTTATAGTTGCCAAATTTACCCCCAGTTTCTGAAACCCTGATCAAGAAAAATTAACTAATCACCAGTTAAATCTCATGTGAAGTACCTAAAAGCATGCTAAAAGCATAGATATCTAGTATAAATTTATCTAAATAGTTCGTATTAAATCAAATTAAACTTATTATTCATGCTTTTATCAACCCAAATGGTACTTCAAATAAGATTTAACAGGTGATTAATAAATTTTTCGTTGATCTGCCTTTCAGAAACTAAGGGTTAGTCTTCTTCTTAAACTTACAGGAAAGGCGTGAGCATTAATCATTAAGGCGCATTGGCAATTTCGAACTTAAGTAGATATGTATGTTTGTTGTAAATTACACAATATTTTCCTTGAACGTATGCTTGAAATTTTCAAGGTTATCTTAGAAAGTACTTACAACTGTGGAAAAAGTCATAACAATTGCCTAAATTTATTAAATAATTATCATGGCTCAAACTCTGCGTGCCTACCACGTAAATGTATGAGTGCCACTGAACTGCTAAGACCGTTAATACCTATACCTATCAATTGAATGAAAAAAAGCCCAGCGAACACTCAACGCGATTGCTAACATAATTGACTTATTCTGTTGCTCATTGGCTGAGTTCACAAAAAATGGTGTGATATCTTATGCTATCAATAAATTTAATGTTGATTAATGATAATATACATTTTTGCATTGGAGAAACATGTAATAATAATGTAAGATTGTGAATAAATAAATAAATAAAATTTGTGCAATACTCAGAGAATCTTACTGATTAAGCATGAACCATTTAATTACCTACACATTAACCACTTACTTGATGGCATCAACAGAGCAATCCTTCATGCCAGTAACTGTAGTATCTTTGAACGTCAAAGATAGTCCTCCCTGGTCTCCTTTCACGACGTCCAGTTGCATAGGGTCCAGCGATTTGACTCCCAGTTCGGGAATACCAACCGCTAGGAAGGGGACTGCAGCCTGAGCCGACGATAGGATACAGGCATTGTCGCCACTCTTGCATGGTTTTATGAAGGGTGCTATGAAGAGAAAAATTAAGGTTTATAAAATGAAGACGGTCAGTAGTCCGAAAATCGTTGCATTTTCTTCTCCTTTTTTTGCATCTCTTCGAAACTTTTGTTTAATTTTACTACATCAGATAAAATGAGGCTTCTCCACTAGGAAACAAGCCATGTGTCCTGGTAGTGTCACTGTACAAACAGACACAAATTACACCCGGCTTTACAATATATTTTATAGATCACACTATTTTTTACAATCGAACCCAAAACCTCTAGTACAGTGGCCGCATGCAATTCACTGCGCCACCGAAGCAGTCAAAAGAAAATATTAAAAAACTATCAGGGTATGTTTTTAATTATTAGGATACCATACTTATTATTTATCATCATCGCCATTTTAACTGAAAGATGTCCACTGCTGGCTAAAAGTATTAAACTCCCCCAAAACTTACATCATTATGTGCTTGTCTGTTTGAGAAACAACTTAATGCATATTTATAACCACTAACTGAATGCCTAAGACTCAAATCATAATTACCTATATCTAAAAATAAATTCGCAAATAGGTATTATTCAAAATATATGCAATTTTTTTAGCTCTACTCACCGGAGGCCGAGTGCGCTCCCAACACCGTGGTAAGAAAACAAAGATATTTGATCATGTCGGTGCACTTCGACAGTCCCACGGTCAGTGTGGACTCGAAAGGACCGTGCTTGCTTATAAGTGTGTGTACACTTTCGTGACGTCACTCACACATTGTCAACACGCAAAGATCATGTTCTGTTAAGTTTTAAGGGTAAGTATGCACTCGCTATTGTTTTCTGATGAGGGATACTTAGTGTTTGCAGCCTTGTAGTTATGTGAATTTAATTATATCGTACCTACCTATCATTATCATATTATTACACTGCAGAGAAAGGCCCCTTCTCATACAGAGAAGGTATGAGCATTGATCGCCACGTGCGCTCAAGGCGGATTGGCAATTTCAAACTTCCTCAGATGTCCGGGTTGCCTCATGTTTTCCTTCACCGTCAGTAAGTAATGTCCAGATAAACTTAGAAAAAACGTATGATTTAAAAAAGACATTGGTAAGTACTTGTCCGGACAAAAATCCCCGACCTCGTGCTTACGAAGCGGGTGCCTTCACCACAGGGCCATTAGCCAAATAATTAAATATTAGTAACTAAAGATGTTGCATACGTCACAATGTACCATCATAGATTACTCCGAGAAAAGAGACAGAGACCTAAACACGATGCTCCACCTGAATATGTCTTTTAGCTGCGAGGCTGTTAAATCGAGCAGAAATTTTATTAATCGAAATTATAACTTTTTGAATGTTTCTTGGTAATTTTATACATCACTCATACCTAGACAAACACCCACTAAAATTTAATGAAGAATACTGTTTAAGCACATCGCTCACCGATTGAGATTTGGTATCGTTGTAGTCAAAATTAAAAATGCAAATAAAATAATAACAAAATATCTGCAATGATTATAGAAGCATACCAAATCTATAAAAGAAGAACCATAATGATATATAACATTTTAATCCATACTAATATTATTAATGTGAAAGTAACTCTGTCTGTCTGTCGGTCACGCCTAAACCACTAAACCGATTTTAATGAAATTTGGTATAGGGATAGAATAGACCTTGGAGAACAACATAGGCTATATTTTATCTCGAAAAAATAACTCGAAGGGGTTGAAATAGGGGATAAAAGTTGGTATGGCAAATGCGATATAACCAACATTCACGCGGGCGAAACCGCGGGCAACAGCTAATTCTAAAATATATTAAATGACCCTCGAATTTCGATCACTAGTATTAAATAAATGAAAACATCACGCCTTAATAACGACAAGAGTAAACTTGACATCATAACATTCCAACTTCACCTTGATCTTGAAATTTGAACTACGTAAAGAATGAGTAGACTCACTCAGACATAATCTGATTATAATACAGATTCTATTGGAAGTTTATGGCATTCTATTTTGCCCTACCAGTGGGGCAGCTTGGTGGGGCAAAGTGGAAAAATGATTTAATTGTCATGCGACATTTGCACATGGAAAAAGGAAATGCATCCAGATAATGAGCTTGGGCGGGTTGTTATAGATTCATCACATTTTGATTCACATTTCACAAAATGTTAATGGAAAATGTGGTAAATCTACAATAAGCCGCCTGAGCAAGAGCCCATTATACAGAAGCCTGGTCATAGGAAGAGGAAGTGGACATTATGGTCAATAAAAGCTCTTAACTAGCGCATGTGTTCTCATCTAGTTTGGGTTCATGTCATGATGCTATGTATAGGAAATGTAGGCACTAGTCAATTTGTGTTATAGTAGATTTGAGTGACAGACCAATCATGTGTACACTTTTAGCTCTAGGCAAAGATCTAATGTAGTCAAATTGTGTTCTAGACAGTCCAAGACCTATCTCTAGTTTTGATCCTGGGTCTTTTAAGCGGGGCGTAAAATAGCATTTCACAAAACCGCCTTAATGGAAGCCACCCTATCAGCAGTTTGAGACGATGACTTTTGGAATGGTGGCCAGTGGCCACCCTTTCTGGATTCCACTGACTGCTTAGTGCTTACCATCAGACAGAGTGGAAGTACTTTGGTAGGCTATTATAAAAAAAAACACTGGACAAGAGAATGCAATAGCTACCTGCTATTTGGACATTTTCACCCAGATACCGAATACTGAATAGATACATACATACATAGCTTCACGCCTTTTATCCCCGAAGCGGTACCACACACTTTTCGCCATTTTTAGTTGGATTCCATGTAACAGGGGGCGAGCCTGTTGCCATTTATCGGGCACAATTCCAGACTCCGGGCTAATTCCAGTCTCACTCTGGATTAACAGTGAAAAACCCTTACGAACACCGAGCTTAGACACTTGGGAGTTCCAAGAACTGCCTAATCTACTGTTTTGGACCGACCAACTAATTTAATTAGAAGTAATATAAGTTGAAAATAAAAATGTCTACTTCTCTCCATTGCAAAGCGTAAGTTAGGTTTGTCAATTAACATATAGGCTACCTTTATAAGTATTGTGAGTAGGTACTATAAGTGAGGAGTGTAGAGGATGCGGGATACAAACAGTACAAAATATATTATATAAAAGATTGGTCCGGCTTATACTGAGAGTTCTACGAGATTCTCATGTCGTCGGATACTTGCCGGACAGTGTTACTTATTATAGTTTATCGATTAACAGTGTATAATCGAGTTACAAAAATAAAATGGATGTGTGTGTTTTTTGCCTATCCTTTTGTTAAAATGTGTCGCAAATAGGCATCGCAATTCGTGATGAGACAACAATAATAAATTTGATATAAAAAGCTTTGAGGTACAAATTGTTTGACTGTGACTAATTACGTTCTAATTTGAGACGATACATAGATGCGTAGGTTTTATAAGTCTGGTACATAATGTTCTATCTATTGTATAGTTTTTATATACTGAAGAAAACTACAAGAATAGATCAATAGGTACGTATAATAAAAAATACCTAATTATTGTTATTATCTTGATAATGATTGAACAATTAATCATCAATAATTTTACGTACGTTAGTTGTAAATACTGCAAGTTAATTAATGCTGTTAGTAGAGAGCGCAAGCTGTTCCGTGACAGCGGGATCAAATCATAGATTTATGTGAGATCGTTAAGTAAACAAGACAAATTACAGGAAAACCGAAGTGTCTGACATAGCTCTTAGAGTTGCATTACTGAAGTGGCGAAGACTGCTGTCATCGCCCTTTCATTACATAGCTTGTAGAATTGATTGAAAAGAACTTTGAGATCTTGTGATATGATATTTTATTCACTGTATACCTAATAAAATGTTAGTACTTGTGGTGTCAAATACGAAACTTAAATAACAGGTATTAAGTACTACGCCATTGTTAAAGAGTAAGTGATTCATTGCTACAGTAGGACAAGTAATCAAAAACAGAATTAATACCTTGAAAAGCCTTGAAGTTGTGTACCGGTTGCCATAAACCCGATAAACGCGCTTTCAATAAAAAAAATACAAATAAAATAAGTATGAAGATACTATATGCAAATTGTCCGGCAAACATCCACCTCATTTGTTACCACTCATCGTCTAAACGGTTGATCCGACTTCGATGAAAATTGGTACCTATGTATAGATTCGGTGCCGGAAACGGACACAGGCTACTTTGTATTCCGAAAATCGGTGACAAAACACATTTAAGGTCCGGCCATAGCCGCGTACTTTTTATACATAAGTTTATAATGTTACAAGAAGTGGACAAGTACAAAGTAGGTGGAAGAAGTATTTACCAATGAACGGTGCCTACCTTTTACAACATCCTAA
The DNA here is from genome assembly GCA_963082885.1 of Parascotia fuliginaria. Taxonomy (NCBI): domain Eukaryota; kingdom Metazoa; phylum Arthropoda; class Insecta; order Lepidoptera; family Erebidae; genus Parascotia; species Parascotia fuliginaria. Next base: position 888,546 of record OY720180.1, on the reverse strand, counting down.
TTTTAAAATGTGCCTTCTGCTTGTGAAGAAAATGATGAAAAGAAGCGTAAACAAATGAAAAAAGAAAAGAAAATTTTTACCATGAAACATTTTGTTTTTTTTTGTTAAACAAATTTTGTTTCATGGTAAAAATTGCACAAAACTTCAATCCGAAACTTCGTAATTAAGTTTCATGGTAGGCCCACAGGCTGTATAGATACAAAGTAAACCTCGACTAGTAGTCTTGGTGTACTTTGCTTCTATGTTTTGTAAAGTCCTCTGTCCAATGATATTCTATTTAACAGATATGTTATACACTCACAAAACAACAGAAAAAAGTGTTCCGCACAGTACCCGTTGCACACATAGACCTTTTTCATTCATTTCACATTTCACTACATGTCAAAATAATAGAAAAGGATGACTTGAGAAAACAAATATGAAAAAAAGTGACAGCTAGTGTTGTCAATTGCGTATGAATTTGAACAAACATTACTCTAGCTACCAATCACCGCATGCTGTATCATAGACTAACAAATATAACGCGAGAGAAGGTACAAAATTTGTACCGCAGTTTCTACCTATAACAACTACTAAAGGTAGAAAAATAAAACATGTGAAAGAAAATAAATATTTATTTACAGAAAAATTAAAACATTTTTAATAAAAACTGCGATAGACATAATTACAAGCTTTTTTGTACGTAACTATATTTATAACGGGTGGAATCATGCAACTCAATTTTCGGCCGATTGAACTGAAACTTTTTACACATCTTATGGTCTGTTGACAATGCAATTATATATAATTAATATTATTTAAATCTAAAATAGCGAACCTAATATGGGTTACATTCTGTAACCCAAATTTTAAAATACGATAAAAAAACACATAACCCTCCTTTTGGGCTTTACTGTAGTTGGGTTAAACTAGAAATAGCTTTATTTTATGATTTTTGATAATCTGGTAATATTCAAATTTTTTACACACACTTATTTATTTCTAATTAAGTATATGCATTTTTACATAAAACAAAATTATGAAACAATACAAGGTTAGAAAAAAGGAAAACCGAACTGCGAAGAAGGATGACTTTTCTGCCTACGATTTTCGCATCTGTATTTTTATTCTATGTCCGGGATGCACGCGTCCTTGTCACACGCACCACAAAAATGTATTTTCCATTTCTTTCTTTTTTCTAACCTCCAAATATTCGAATTATTAGGAAAATAATTGAAATATGTTATTAAATCAAAGAGTATTGCGTACTTACATATGGTATGAGATTCCTTGTGTTTTATTTAATTTTGTATCATAATTGGTGCACTTACGGAACACACAAGATGGCATTTTTAAATTTGAAAATTGCATCAATAGTGTACCTACTCGTTGCTGTGCGTAACGCAGACTAAAGACAATACGTCCCAATTAGGACGTTTTCGGGTCTTCACGATTACGCGTTCATAACATATCTGTTAAATAAAATATCATTGCCTCTGTCCAATAAAGCTTGTCTAGTGTAAGGGATAATAACATCTAAATTAAAAATTTAAAAAACATAGTGTACATTATTCTACTAGTCAAGTCATTTCATTTGATACCCATTTAGGGAGTTGTGAAAAAAAATATGAAAGCCGCCATTTTGTGGCATCGGCCATCTTGGACCGATTTTCATCAAACATAGTTAAGAACACTCCTGACTAATTCACCTTCTGAACAAAGAAAAACAAAATCAAAATCGGTTCATCCGTTCAGGAGCTACGGTGCCACAGACACACGCACACAGACTAGTAAATTTTTGCGTTAGGTCAATTTTGCGTCAGGGGTTAAAAACGTAGTATATCTAATGAGTTCACATGAGTCAGTATTCCAATCCAAAGATCAGTTGTATGTAGATAAATATAATTAGCAAACCTTTAACAGCTAATTGACGTACAAAATCGTCATTAATGGAAAATACCTAACTATTTAGATGCACTACGATACTGATCGACGTACCTATATAAGTGCATAGATTAAAGGATAAACGCCTTTATATTATCTTAATTTAAGAATCATTTGCCTTAAGCTGGTCTAATGAAGATAAGCACGTTCAGAAAATTTGTGCTAAAAATGCGTTTTGAAAGCTCCGTTTTCGTGTCGCGGCATTTCGTAAAAAAATGATTTTAAACCTAAAATTGCAGCTAAAAAGTAGTGGAACAATAACTTTCTCAGATTTAAACTTACACAAAACACAAAGCAAAAAATCACAACGCATCCTGAGGCCCTAGACAAGTGGCATAGATTTCTATTACATTCATAGAATAGGTTTAAAAATGTATGCTATAATTTTTTCTGTAGTGCCTCTGACTTGTCCTTTGATACTGTCATTTAATTAATGTCAAAAGGCAATTGTAACAATAGGGTTAATAGGTACCTACAGTAATTAATCTGTGTCGGTACATTATGAACCTCATGAATCGTCGATGATGACAAATCACCTCTATATAACATAAGCGGCGTTGTTGCCGTTGTTTATTCATCGTAAAACCTTGTTCTAACTCAATATTAGATGATGTAAATATAGATAGGTATTTCATTATCGTAAGCACTATAAGGAATTTATTTATTTATACTTAATAAGATGACAAGAAAGAACGGAGAGTCTATTTCTCCGAATGAGTAAGTAGAGGTGTAATTTTCTCATGCATGCAACAGGGAATGGGCGTTTTTACTTGGTCATACCTAACTCTAAAAAATAAAATATTTGACGATAAAATCAATATCACTTTAACCGAGGATCAAACCTCGAAGACTTTTGTCAGGCAGACACATGAACTACTGAGTCATTAACTACTGGTTAAAAATCGTCTTGGATTTTGTGAATCCTACCAAGGCCTAGGGACTCGTTCTCCGATAATTTTATAAATAAAATATATGCGAGCTATTTTTAGTTGAGTTCGAGAGGTATTTCCCCCCAAGTATACAACAATGCAGGCGCGTTTATGTACAGTGTCCTTCAATTGTTATCCAAATATGCTTAACTTTGACAAAACAATTCATATACTTCCTAAGTACATAATCATTTTTTTTTCTGCGGCTTACACCTCAAAGGTCTTTATTGTCTAAAAGATAGGTAAGTTAAAACCCATACAACATCAAAATGTTCAAAATGTCAGTTAACTTTAACTAAACCAAACTAAACCTAAGTTGTAATGTCATTAAAATTCATAGTAAAATGACAAAGACAGCGGAGTTTGGATAGAGGTATGTCCACATATAGTAAAAAAAGTTTTAAAAGAAAACCTATTGAAGTAGCGACTTAAAGCGTACCTATGTACACCAGAGTGTACAATTCCTACGCTATATTTTTTATCGCTAAGTCTAGTCCTGTCGTCAGTTCTTTTATCGTCAGAGTCAAGATGTAGTTCTTTTTACGTTATTAAGTTTAAAAACTAACTTAATTACATTTTATTCTTAATAACCTTGGTGTAGTGGCAATAAATATTATTTGCTATACAAATGAATTTGTTAGTTTAATTGTTACAAAATTCATGATGATGTATTTTATAAAATACATAGATAAAAGTAAAACCTGGCTACAGTATTTGTCATATTCAATACTGTTTTGTCTGCGAATAAATCTAAATATGTTTTATTGTAAATGAATGTAGGCTTCGATGTGTTATCAAAAAAGTAGATGACAGAGTACTTACTACTTCTCGCTCCGCTGTGCTTTGGACGCACAACGGACCAAACGGTCTAGGTGTGGTCAACTAGCCGACTAATATGTAACAAGTAAGCCCTTCTCTCATTAAAACTGCAAACACAATGAATCAGCACGAATCCATTCCCGTGGAAATCATTGTGAGATGGTAGAAGACACACTTCTGTTACTGCTTCCAACAAGAGACATAACGGTGGTTCTACAATTTAAAATTTCTACGCTCTATAGCGTCATGAAAGACCGTTATTAAATTTTTCATAATACTTCCTGTTATTAAATAACTAACATCTTTGCAATATTTTGTTAACAATATGTTAGGATAATACTGTAATATGTTTTTTATATTAATTAACATAACTTAGCATGTAGATATCAACGCTCTTCGGTATGTCTATTGTTCACTGTGAGTCAGTGGTCAATGTTCCTTTCCTAGTAAAAATTTTGATAATCACTCCGTTCACAGAATATGTCGGTTAGTTTTCATCTCAATGCAAACATTTATTACGGACTAACAAATATTTTGTTTCAAGTTTCCGGGTGTAGTGATTGTTCTTTGTGACCGTAAATTTTAAAGAGACTCCTTATAAAAATTGTAGCAAGAAGTACTTACTTTCAAACTACATAGTGAATGGCGTTGCTAATAAAATATAAGTAGAAAAACTAGCGATTCAAATAGAATAACTTTGTAACTATATTTTGATAGAAAGATAATTTTCATAAGAGTAAGAGAGTGAAGGAAAAATAGATGTCAGGGTAAGGATAAAACACGATCTGAGATCCAGTGTTAGAGACTCGACTTATTTTGATCGGCTCTGATTGCGAAGAGAGGCGCGCGGCGGATCCTCTCGCCCTATAAAGGCGCGTTGAGGTCGTGAATCTCTTCGTGGGGATAGTGGCGAGCGGGTCACACCAGGGTGGGAATATTTTCATGCTGCTAAATAGTGCTTTCTAAGGAACCGAATAAAAATATATAAAAAAACTAGTGGTGGTAGTATATATAATAGTAAAACAGTAGTAGTTCCCAGTCTGATGATAAGATTTAAATAAAACTTCACAATATATTACAACAAATTATAATCATATTAAAAACAACAGAATTACTCTAATACCATATCCTTAATAGGTACATGGTCGAAGAATTTGCTGACTTGGTGCAGGACTTGTTCAACGATCGCCTTTACGATTGGTGGGCCTACGTCTTTAATGATCTCACTCCAATTTTCATTTGCAAAATTGTGAACAGCTTCCGCTGGAACATAATTAAAACTGATTTGTTCATTCATATTATAGTTTATATCATAAGTATGTTTATCGGCTATCCGGTAGCGCATTCTCTTCGGCGGCTTTCGACAGAACCAACGAGACGAACCAAACGGTTCAGCACTTCATACACTTGTCGTTTAAAACAACTTACTAAGCCGCCATAGTGGAGGTCACCATACCAGTAGTCTGGCTTTTGGAATTGTGTCCACCACTTCTAGATTCCACTGACTGCTTACCATCAGGCAGAGTCACTTTCATAGGCTAATATAAACAAGGCAATTATTGGTAACAACAGACCGCTTCCTATTTACTTACTTTGTCTACTCATAAGGCCTCCTTTTCCAAATGCGAAATTATAGAATGCATAAACTCTAAAACTAAAACATTGACCATTCTATCTAAAATGAACTATCAATTATTAATTCTAGAATTTGTCAAATTGATTGTAAACGAGTAATACGTGAAACCACAGCCTAAATCTGTCCTGTGTTATTTGTGGCCGGGGCCGCACTGCGAATGCGACGCGCGATGGCAACGCAACGGCGCGGCGCGGCGGTGATTTCGTGAACAAATAAATTCCGCTTGTCGTTCATACAGTGCGGCCACCGAAATTTGTGTATAAGTTTGTTTTCACGAAAACGCGCCGTCTCGCATCGCGGTCATTTTAGCATTGCGGCCTCGGCCCTACAGAGATTGTCCTATTTTAAACAGTTTTTTAATTTTATTTTGAGCAGCATCATAAGCCCACATGACAAAGATAGACAGTATTCAAATACGCCAACGGCAGTTAACTTTAAGTTCGACTTAAAAGTATTTCTGTCTCTAAGGTTCACATTCAAGTGACAGAGACAGCATGAGACCCAAGAATAACTTAAATACGTACAAAGTTGTTTGTTCCCATTGAACAGATTGTTGAACTGGAAGTGAGCGCCCTTCTCCACGTTGTACGAATGGGTCCAATTCTCCACAACCCAATACTTCTCGTTATTCACCGTCCTCTCACTTACTACGAACATGATCTTTACAACGATGTCGCCTGGAACGTGTAAAGTCGACTGTTACGTTACTACTAGTACGTTTAGTTTTAGAGTGCGTTTTCACTGACGCGGAGCTGGGCGGAATTGAGAGGAGCGAACTGTGAATTGTCTAATCACAGTGCTCGAAATTGCCACTTCGCATCAGTAGGAAATTCTGTGATTGGCCAATTCACGGTCCGCTCCTGTCCCAAGCCAAGCGCCACGCTCAGGGTGGGTAAAGGATGATTGCCACATGCGTACCTATATGATACACTTAAGTTTTTGGTTAGTTGTAGAAGTACCTTTTCATACAATATAGACATTTTTATTTTTGATATTTTTCTGATTGTGAGTGCGTGTAAGTGACATCTTTCATCTAGTTCTTCCCATTCCTTATCGTTTGTTTTCTTAGCATTATGATTTAGACCGCTATTAAACGTATCATAGAAATATGATCAAAGATGTGTAAGTCATTTTTAAATGAAGAACATATGACGGTATAATAACGTGATTATCTATGATCATAGTTTGAGAGTCGTCGAACTATGATCATAGAATTTGACAGACATGAAATCACATATATATGATAATGTAATACCGGCCTTAGAAAACAAAATCCTTCTAACTGAAAAATGACTGCCTCTGTTTTTCGGTAGGTCTATGTACGGATTACCACGCAGAGGAATCGGATTTGATCCCCGACTTTGTAAAGTGATAATAGGATTTTCTGTCGAAAAATTCTCAGTATTAGCCCGGAGCTCTGGAATTGTACCCGATAAATGGCAACAGGCTCGCCCCTTGGCGTGCGAATAGCGAAAAGTGGGTGGTTAAACAATTCTGGCTACCACTTGAGTGCGTACCTATGTATGATTATGATTAGAGAACATGCATTATACAGGTGATCACAAAAGGTTGTTTTGTATATGTTAATACGTATAAATATGTTAAATAATAAAGCCGTGAAGATAGTATTACTTACGAATCTTAATCGCGTATTTGCCGTTGCCTTCAATCGGCATGATGAGAAGTGTGCCTCCCAGGGTATAGTCGCCTATCAAGTTGACAGAGCACTTCAAGTCCAGGAACGTTTTCGTGTCCGTCCGTCTAAAAAATTAAAGTGTCATGATTTACTTATACAATAACCATTGTCGTAGGCATTTTATAGTCTTATAAAGATCTCAATGATGAACGGTTGAGGAAATTTATTGAATAAATATTTACAATAAGTACTTTATGATTCTAATATTATTGTCTGTGGTTCCGTTGGTGTGAACCACAGATACGTCTGTGGTTCAGTGGTACTGTGTATGAACATCCACGCAGTGCTCGCAGGTTCGATTCCTGCTCGGTGCAAATATTTGTGTGCATGAACATGTCTATTTGCACTGGTCTGGGTGTTTGTATGTATAATATGTATGTATTTATTTTACAAAAAAAAAAAATTAAGTATAATAATAATAATAATAATAATAATAATAGAAATAATAATAATATTCTACCACATGCACACAGCGCCATTTAGCCCCAAATTAAGCAATTATATTTGCTTGTGTTATGGGTACTAAACAACTGATAAACTACTTATATACTTTTTTTTTGTAAATACATACATATTATAGATAAATTATACCCAGACACAGAACAAACAATCATGCTCATCACACAAAGGTTTGTCCTGGGTGGGAATCGAACCCACGACCTCCGGCTTAGCAGTCAGGGTCACTAACCACTGGACCAACAGGCCAGTCAAAAGTATGTATATCCGCATTCTAGAAACCATAACACAAGCTATAATATATGCTTACTTTGGGTCTAGATAGCGTTGTGTAATTGAAAAAGAAAAAAAAACATTAGGTTATCATTAATCCTAAAATAATTTTATAAGTAAATACAAATCATAAAGTACACATTACGTGTCGGTTGACTAGTAGAGACCCATCTTCATAGCACGAGTTTGTATTTGAACACGGCAAGCATCAAAGTAGTTAACCTTTATATTAAAATCATTAGGTAGTCCAAGTTTAGTTTGAATATTATTGAAGAAATAAATCGATTCGTTACCCGTGTTACTACCAGTAGTAACAGAGATATTTTTTTGCCCGTGTTATCACTAACTGCCACAGTAATATTACGGATTAATTTTTATTTCCCACCAGCTTTACGCGGCGCGGTTTCACCTGCGCATAATATGTTTTGTTGTATCCCTCGGAAACCAGACCGATTTTCGGGATAAAAAGTAGCTTATCCTAGTCCGTCTCCGGCACCGAATCTATCTACATATATTTTCTTCGAAATTTTTCACGTAGGTACTCAAACTATTTACTTTGGTCAGCAATCCGCTTGCCAAGCATGGTGATTTGTAACGTTACCCTTCTAATATGATACTTTGGTGCCTCATCCCGAGGACAAAGATTGGGTCAGTAGTAATATGGGATATAAAAATTGACCGTGTTACTACTTTAGCAGTTAGTGGTAACAGGCAAAAAAAATTACCTTTGTTACTGCCGGTAGTAACACGGGTAACGAACAAACAAATCCAGAAAACTTTGACTGACATGGATATGTCAAAAATGATGTCTTGAACTCTCTACTCGTACCTACGTGAGAAGGACTTTTATGCTCCTATTGCATTCACATTCGTGCGTGATGCCCAGTGCTGCGATCACTAATAAAATAAAGCTGAAGAGTTTTTTATTGTTGTGTAACATCACACGTGAGTAAAATTAAGTTCAACAGCTATTATATAATTGTCGGTACTCAATTTCATTGTTTGTAACAGTTTCTTTGCATCGAATAATATCCTGATAATTGGATAAATGACAGCACGTGATTGATAAAAACTGTTCATTTGAATTCGATGAGGAAAAAGGTCGAATGCATGTCTCACTTTAATTACAGTTTGTTCAATTAAGTGCCGACGGACACAGCCCATTGCCTCGTGCAACTATTTACCGACAATCATCATTCAGATTTCTTTATAAGGCGCTATTACCTATAAACCTGTATAAACCTCTTATTCACAAGAGGTTTATACAGGTTTTATAAGAATGAATTTAAGGAGAAATAGTTTTAGGCATACCGCTCAGGAAAGTCTCACAGAAGCCGATATGTTGGATTAACCGGCGTGCGAACCATCTCAGGCTGGTTTGGTTGGCGGCCAGAATACTGACAAAACGAAAATTCTCTGTGCACCGACACTACGCCTTAACGGGTGTACTAGTGGTGTATGATATTACATCAGCGGTACTTTTATTAATTACCTAAAGAGCCTTATAATAGATCGAGCTAGTCTTTTATTACTGCTCTGCTCACGTCGCCAGTAGCGTGCTTTTACATAGCCTATAACCTTCCTCGAGAACTAAGCTATTATACTCAGAATTATTCAAATCTGACTGGTACTTTCAGGGATTAGCGCGTTCAAACAAACAAACAAACTTTTTCGCTTTACAATAGTATAGGTTACAGGCAACCTATACTATTGTAACATATCAGACAGCTTATTCTCAATATTATGACGTTCATAAGTATCATTCAAATGATCTACATAGTTTATTATATTTACAGAGAAATTGATACTTACCTCAAATTCAAAACATTGCAATGTCTCAAGCCGCTCACAGTTGTATTTCTGAAGTCCATATCCAGTCCAACCTGTTTAGTCTTGACCTGTTTCATGTGCATGGGATCCATGGTGGCTATGTTGAACTGTGGCACACCAGCCGCCAACACAGGCAGGAGCTTCTCTGCTGACTCCAGGAGACATTTTCTGTCATTCCTTCTGCATGGTATGACGGTAAGCACTGTAAAGAATACAAAAATAGTGTTAGTTAAGTCAAGTCTTACAAGAGGTTGTGGGATCGAATGAGAAAATAACAGAGACATGTTTATAAGGGTAGCGGGTAACCGATGGATAAGGACGGCTCATGACCGGCCAAGGTAGCGAAAATTGGGGAAGGCCTATGTCCAGCAGTGGACGTCTTTTAGCTGATATTATGACAATGTTCACTGTTCAAGTATTTTCTAATATTAATGGTCATTTAAACCATCTTTGTATGGATAATAGACCTTTCTCCGGCAGTGGGATAATCGATTATTAGTTACTATATAAACTGATCTTTCAGCTGACTTTAAACGTTAAGAGTACACACTTCAGTCCATCCAACCAATTTATACTTTAAGTAGCAAGAATCTATTGTATTATTCTTTTTATTAGTAGCATTAATTATATTTTCTTCTCTCAAACAATAATATCATTGTACTGAAAGAGACTAGACTCCACAACACAGGGAATCCTAGTGTGGAGTCTAGGGCGTATGGATAAGTTATTATTATTAATATTTATTATACTGCCTCTTAAAAGTAAAACGTCATAAATAAATTATATTAGATTCTTTAAAATAAGACACCATAAGAGTGTTTACGCGTCATGCTTTCGCCTAATTCTAGCATTTGTACAGAACATATTTTTAAAATAAAGCTTCGATTAAATGATAAAAATTCAAAACCACGAAATATCACAATCAATGTCGACGTTGCCACTCATGACGCGTAAACCCTCATAAAGGTTCTTTCGTCGTTTTTCCGTAATAGGGCTAACCAGTTCCAATACCAATCAGAATCAATGACCCTATAATTAAATAGAAACAAGTTATATTTACCTATATCTAGGACATGGTCGTCTAGAGTTGGACCTACGTCTGTACATAATGTCACAAAGTGAAAAATAAATTGTTAAGCATAGGTAACTCATATTATAACGGGTGTTTTTGTAGAGGTATACAAATTCAAAATTAAGTGAAACACCTAAAAAACAATTTCTATATCATGGTATTGGTTTTATTTGAAAGATATTCTTAGGCCATTAGTGCTTAAAAATATTTTCGGGCATATGAGCGCAACGGCTGGCTCGAATAAAGGGTAATCGGAAAGTCCAGTTTTCGACTACATTTTCGTGCAACTGGTGCCATATGTCGGTATTAATGGACCTGTGAGCTGGCCTCCACGATCGTAAGATCACACACCTATGGATTACTTTCTTTGAGGATACGTGAAGTCACGCGTCTACGCAAAACCACAGACTTTGGACCACTTGGAAGCCAACATTTGCTGCGTTATTGCCGATATACGGCCCCAGTTGCTCGAAAAAGTAGAAGAAATTTGGACTGCCCGATTACACTTCATTCGAGCCAGCCGTTGCGCCCATATGCCCGAAAATATTTTAAAGCACTAATGGCAGAAGAAAATTCAAAGAATCATGAAAAAGTATAAAGTAAAGTTACTGTTTTCTTTTGGTTGTACGTACAACAACAACAGATTTTGGTACTGTTTCATTATTGTTCAGAGATTTGTTTCGGAATGTTTATAAGTCGCATCATCTTAACAGCCTACATTCTGATGAGATGGTAGGCTACATTTTGATTCCCTATTTTTATACTGTTATCTTATAGCTTAGAGCCGCTTCTTTAACGATAATTATGAATTCAATTAAAACAAAATTCATTACGTGGCGGCGTCTTAATCACATAATCGTTTTTTGATTTGTAAAATAAAAATAACTTTTGAATGTACATCATATTCTTGATATCTTAATTTTGTATTCTAGTTAAATGCGATAAACCTAAAAATACTTATAGGCTCATGGAAAATATAAGGGCGCCTTATATGGGCCACTAAGCTTCATTTATGTGCTAGTTTTCCACGACGCGGTTACACCCGCGTTAAGTTATATCTTTGGTTACTGCTCTGCTCCTGTCGCCAGTAGCGTGATGTTACAAAGCCTATAACCTTCCTCAAGAATTGGGTTATTAAAAGCAAAAAGAATTATATTTTCTTCTTTATTATTAAATTTTACTGATAGTTCCAGTGATACAATTTCTTCCGCAACAATTTGGAGGGATATACCTTGATTTCCTTTTCTTTTTTCTCCTTCTTCATTCCTTACTTGTGCACTGTGGGTAACGGTTTGGTTAATTTTTTAACACTCGTCCCTTGATACCTAATTAGATAATGATGACCAGGATACCTAATGATGGCAGTTGGCAGGACACATAGCTATATTACTGGAATCAGATATAGCTCACATAGGTCCCTTAATATTACTTGTCCGTGGTGCTCTCTTTTAATAGGTCATAATCCTATACAGATTAAATTTGTCTCCCGCTTTGCAATGGAGGGAAGTGGACATTTTATTTCCAACTCCTCCTTTTACTTCTGATTAAAGATAAGACCAAGACAGTAGGCTTAGCAGTCCCCGGGACTCCCGAGTGTCAAAGCTCGGTGTTTCTTCTTGGATATCACTGTTAATCCTGGCTTACAGGAGTCACAGTGATGGGCATGTGGGTGGGATTGTCCCGTTAGGACACATAGCTCGCAGATCTGATGGCCGTTGGGGCAGAAAGGTTCTAGAGTGGCGACCACAAACCGGAAGACGCAGCGTGAGCAGACCCCTCACAAGGTGGACCGACAACCTCATAAGGGTGACGAGCAACCGATTGATGAGGGCGACGAACGACCGGCCAAGGTGGCAAAAATTGGGTTTGCTTACAAAAACAGAGTGGTATTATTTTAAGGAGGGTTTTGACAAGCGGAACGGCAATTGAATCGTTATAGTCTTACAGAATGCTATTGCCCATCCTGTGCCCGAAGGCCAAACGCAAATAAAAATAACTTTTTTTTCTGTGTTTTTATCTATAACACAAAATTAAGAAACTCTTATTTTTCGATAATATATAGAACAGATAGAGGTTCTCTTATTTGCTAAATTAATATATAATACTTCTTATGCAATATAAATACTAAAAATATTAGCCAAATAGGCATCTCTTATTTCACCTGTTCTTAAATTCACTTCGACCCAGGACTGCTTTCGGCAAACAGATATAGTTCAAGAAATAAAAAATAAATCTATAGAAGTACCTACCTCCATTTTCCTTATTTTCTTCAGCAAACGCACTTATCACAGCACAAAATATCAGCACATAGCCCTTCATTTTCGAGCGGTTGATAAAATTGTCACAAATCGATGAAGGGCAATGAGCGCGCTCGCCGATGCACTGACAATATATACTGGCAACGTAACTGATATTAAATGATCCATAGTTTGTTAAACAAAGGCGGAGAAATGCAGGATTTTAAGGATCCCACTAGTCAGCTTACATCAGGCAGAGTGGAGTCAATTTAATAGGCTAATATAAAAAAGTAGTTTATATGACTGCTAGTAAAAGGACACTGTGTATTCTGTCACGCTGAGGTTTAGAGTTCGATTTGCGAGTTAGTAAAAGTTCTCAGTAGTCCGGAGTCTGAGATTGTACCTAATAAAATTTATTAGGTACAATCTCAGAGGGGACGCCATTTAATGGCGTCCCCTGTCAAATAAGCACAAGCAATGTTAAAAAAGATATAGTTGTAGTCGTAATAGCCCTTTAGTGAAGGCCACCGCTTCGTAAACATGAGGTCTGAATTCGAATCCGGACAAGTACCAATGAAATTTTTCAAATCATATTTACTTTCTAAGTTCTTCTGGACATTACTGACTGAAGGTGAAGAAAAACATCGTGAGGAAACCTGGACTACTGAGGAAGTATGAAATCGCCAATCGGCCTTGAGCGCACGTGGCGATCAATGCTCATCCCTTCTCTGTATGAAAAGAGGCCTTTTCCTGCAGTGGGATAATAATGAGCGGATATGATGAATGTTAAGGAATACACAAATTAATTGTTGCAATGGCCACACCCGCTTAAAAGCCTCGGAATTAAAGTTGGAAGAAAACACATAATAAAGAGTTCCAAGTTTTAAGTATGAAGTAAGTACGGAACCGTTTAGTTCGAGACCCTTTAGATGACCTTTCACCAAAGGTCCTATATATCCTGATTAAATAAACAATAATATTATAAAACTAAAGTGAACAAAGACAAAACCTTTTATATCAGGAAGTTCACCGAACTTTGACCATAAACAGAAAGTTCGTAGGTAATTCACGAACATTGATTACCGAGAAATGATATCGAACAACAACTTTCCGGGTATAATTTTATTACAATAACAAGACAGTGTTTTGTTTTATTTGTATTCTATACGAGGAAAATATATTAGTTTTATTCGCACTGAAAATGGAAGAGAGTTTGGAGAAAGTTCAAAGAAGTAATTTTAAAATATTCGAGTGTTATATTTAAGCAAGGAAGCTCTGTATCGAAAAGGACGTTCCAAGTGCCAATGGGAGTAGGACGGCAGCTATGCATAAAGGTTGTAGGTTCAATTTTGTTACACGGTAAAAACCTTTGTGCGATTCATATATATTGGTTTTGAGTTTCGATGTGATTTGCATCAGTTACTTCCTTTAAAGTGTCCCGCCATACAGAACTTGTCCGTAGTACTGGAAAATGAAATAAGATAATTATGATTGCTGAACTATGTCTAAAACTCTACAATGTAGACACACCTACAAGAAATATCTGTGACTAGCTTTCCACGTCACGGTTTCACACGCGTCTCTCTGACCTTCCTTGAGAACTGGTATATAATACACAATTTTTTTCAAATTCGTCTGGTAGTTCCAGAGATTAGCGCCTTCGAACAGACAAACAAACTCATCCGCATTATATAATAGTATAGACTTTCAGTTAAACATTAGAAAGATGTCTAACTACAATTATTTTGTTATTATTATCAGAAGAACACGGATTTGTTGACGTTTGTAATATGAGTGGACTTCGGTTTGAAATCAAAAAATATTATAATTACTATTATTTTGATTGATTTCATGGGAACTAGTCGTTGGTACTAACTCTTGGTTTTGCACAATAAAATTACTAACATTACTGTTAATAACTGTAATCATCGATTTACTACTGAAAAATTGGCGGTGTTGATGGATGAGGGTGGTAGTAGCGAAGAGCTTAAATGTACCTATTGATGACAATGAATTCCAATGTAATATCTAAGATTAGTTTTTATAAAATATGTATATTGTACTCCTCGGTGGAATCACCAGGGTTTTCCTTAACTTATAGACATCAAATAATAATCGACACCTTTTCTTTACTCATAATTTAATCGTGGATATTTTAACTCTCATGTTGTCTAATGTGAATTAAACGACAAAAAAGTGACGTTTAAGTTTGTGGTAGAAGTAATAAACTCATAATTACCTTATTAAACAAGAAATAGAGTGTCACTAAAACCTTTCGAGTAAAACATACGTATCTAGTGTTTACTCGGCAATTCTAGTAACTGTGGTCATAAAATCACTTATCGACTTGTAACCACAAATTTGCGGTTTAGTTAATATTAGAAAATAGTATTACAATGGCGTATATTTTCATCTACAAAGGAGATAAATAATTAACATCATTTCAGACAAAATTCATCTACTTTTCAAGGATTCCGTGTAATACATTTGTAGATGTTTGCTATAAACATCACGGTTAGCAAGCGCGTTATTGCGGCTACAAAAAAATACCGATAACGTGGAGCAGCGTAATCTGCAATAAATATCAACGTACTGCTACAGGTACTGCGGTCACGAATCGATCTGTCAACGTTGATGATGTGTTGGTGTGTATTACCAGATTGAAATATTTTAGGAGTGGTCAAAATTTGAAAAGTCACTCCGCTTATCACAAGACCGCAATAAACAAGACCTGCGGACCTGCAAAACATAATATCTAACTCTTCGCCTTATAGGCATCAACAATCAAACCATGTTTTGTGACGTAGCCACCTAGGTACAGATACCTTTATGTATTATGTATTTGTTCATCATCGTATTTTAGTTCATCGTAAAAAATATAGGACAGACAAGTGTGATATGTAGTTGTCTTTTAACGCAGATATTATTATTTTTCGGAAAAATCAACTAAAAAATAAAAGAATAATACCGCAACATCCACACAACGACATCTAGACCCAAAGAAAGCATACATTAATAGCTTGTGATATGGGTTTTAGAACGTGGATAAACATACTTATATACTTATTATATACATATCACAATATATTAATCATTATTATTATTTTATTAGTGACATTGTTAATTTTGAATTTAATTTAAAATTATTAAATAAAATTAAAATACTGAATTTTAATTTTATTTAATTTTTCACAAGTTTCTTATTTATAAAATAATCTGTATTTGAATTATTTTTGCACACCAACATGGTAAAACATGGTATGAACAATATACTATAATGTAACACCTTAATGTACCTGTGTTTTTGCAAAATAAAGTAAGAATTATGAATTATGAATTATGAATTATAGCTAATATCTCCATAATCGAACATAAATCTAAAATAGTAAACCTAACTCGAAAAATTATATCTACACACTATTATTTTTATTGACCTCTGATATAGAATGGATTCCTACAAGTTCTATTACGTTTAACTGTTAATATTACTGCTAGCTTGCAAAGACTTCCATACTTTTCGAATTCTTCATTGTAAACCATTTCTTATTTGTTCTGTCCAACTAACCCCCCGATATTTTTGAACTACATTGAAATATTAATAATGTTCTAAGTAGATTTAATAATATTTAAGCACCATCTCTAGCCAGTTACTTGTATTATATATGAGGAAACTACAATTGTGTACTATAAAACTAAGTTCATTAAAATTTAGAATACAACATGCCAATACTAAGTTCTGGTATAAAATCAAAGATGGCGTTATGAGTAACAAACTAATACAAAAATCAGACACGAAAAAAAGACATGCTCTCTGGCGATTCCCGACGCTAAAAGAAAGGTGTTAAGTATTTAAAGTGTGTCTGTCTGTGATTTCGTAATTGATTCAGTTTTAGCTTGAAAGCGAAACAACTTGATCGAAGAAGCTAGAAATCTAAGCAACTTGTTTGAAAGTATTCTACGTTTCTGTGATTAAAGAAAAACTACCTAGTCATTTTATTTTGACTAACTTCCAAAGTTCAATAAATCAAAAATGTGGAATAATGTTAATGGTATTGAAAGAAAATTATAGGTAGGTAACCTTGATTTGATACTGCACCGCCATACGCGTAATAGCGCTACTACGGTTTTTCTGTCTTAAAATTCTTAGTATTAGCCCGGAGTCTGAAATTGTGTCCGATATAATTATGGCAACAGGCTCGCCCTCTGTTACATGAGACCTAAAATAAATAATGGTAAAAAGTGGTTGGTTATACACCTCTGTCTACGTAGATAATTAGTTGGCATAGTAGTTCATAAAAGTATCATGCATTTAAAAACAGAATAAACAAATGAGTTTCAATATAACTAGAGGCAATAGAATTTCATTCGCTGCACCATGACTTTGTTGATGAGCGTGTCCCACAATATCTCATGGTTCACCTTCCACATGATGCAACTCTTGTAAGCCTACGTGCCGGCATGCAGTCTCCGTCTCTAATGATATTAACATTAACAACATCGCCGGCTGCTGCGCTATAGAACCTGTTCTAGTTTGTTTTGGTAATTAATTACGTTTAATAGTTATACGTCATTGGGAATAATACGTCTCTATAGTCACGTAGGCCCTTTACTAGTAAAACATTTAATAGGTACATAATATTATTTAGATATAGGTATCGACATTGAGAAAATGTATAAGGTTTTCTTCTTCATTACTGGCATGCGGTAAAAGCAAACATCTGTCTACTTAGTACAACTACGAGACATGATGACTGTGACTAAATGGGACTAAATGTTTTGGCACAGAAATACTTTAATGAACACACAGGCTATGTGAGAGCGGAGCCGGTTATGGAACTCACCGGTTTGAGATAGTAGACAACAAGAATATCGCCCAAAACTCCCTGAGGCCCTAGACATGTGGCATAGATTTCTATTCTATTTATAAAATAGATAAAATAGTGTATGGGATTGACATAAGCTAACGACAATGTTGGCGTTACCTTATGTCAATCAAATACATTTTTTTATCAATTTACTGATACAATATAAGTAGCTAAATGACATAAGCTAACGACGATGTTGGCATTAGGTAAAGTCAATCTTATACATTTTTTAATCTATTTTATGAATAGAATAGAAATCTATGTCACTTGTCTAGGCCTTCTGTTCACATACTCAGTCTGTGGAACTAGATATTACATCAGTAGTGATTTGTCTACATTATAATAAATACGTAACAAAATAAAATTAACAGCTTTGCGACAGACTGGAGTTCGTAGTAATAGGTGATACGTAAAACTGTAGATACAATCAATATAACCGGTTAGACTTGTTAAACAATCTTATTAAATCCATTATAAAAAAGACGAATGATTTGTGAGACAAAGCAAAGATTATAATTACTAAAACTACAAAAAATAAACAAATCACACACATATATTATTTTAGCAATAAATTAATATTCTTGCGATGTTACAATATCATCATCCTTCATTACTTCAAGGGCCTTTACCAAGATCCTTTCCATAGTCACAACGTTTATCAGGCGGCTTCACTCAGTTGCGTGATATTGACTACGTAGCAATGCTATTCGTTACCTGGTTATATTGCCCGTTACCTTTGCTACCTCTTACGACACCCACGGGAAAACATGGGATGGTTTCATAGAGTCGTAATGGCCCAGTGAATAAGGTACCCGATTCGTAAACATGAGGTAATGTGTACTAAACAGAGTGTAGTACCAATGTGATTTTTCAAATCATATGTATTTTCTAAGTTTATCTTGTACATTTCTGACTGATGGTAGAGGAAAAAATCGTGAGGAAACCTTGATTCAAAGTCTGAAATTGCCAATCCGCTTTGAGCAACCGTGGTAATTAATGCTCATGCCTTCTATAAGAGAAGAGAGAGAGCTTTGCCCTGCAGTGGGACAGTAAACCGGCTGGGTATTATATGGTTCAAATGGTAACTAAATAGTTTAGTTACAATCATATTGTAATAAATTGTTTAAAATAAAAAATAAAATAATAATTTAAAGGGATAATTAATTAGCTTCGTTTTCATATTTATTTAGGAGCAACGAATAAATTTGTAAATAAAACTTGTCAAAGCTGTATTTTTTTTATATCAATAGCAGATGAGCGAATGACCTATCTAATAGTAATTGGGAACCGTCGCTTAGCAACCTTATAACCTTAGAGGTCTGTTATCTGTGCTTCATAGTGTACTAATTCTTTCCTTGAACTAATACATCGCAAACATTTTTATTTATTTCCTATAATATAAAAATGAATCGCTGAATGTGTTGCTAAGCGCAAATCTCGAGAGCAGCTGAACCAATTTCACTAATTGTTTTTTTTTATAATATTTCTTGAACTACGAGGATGGTTCTTACGGAGAGAAAATTAAAATTGCCTCAAAAAAAACACACTTTTCTATATTCCCATACAAAAGTATCTTTATTTATCCCAAAATGTTTAAAAAAATTGTTCTCCCGTGCGAAGCCGGGGTAGGTCTTTAGTTACCTATAAAAATGAAATGCTGTTCGTTGGTTAGCGCCTAACTTGAGGACGGCTAGTAAAACAAAAAACGGAAACGCAACAAGAAAGAAAAATCACTAGACTTGAAATCCAGAAAAAACTGAGCGTCCTTTTTAAGGAATTATTCTATATTTTTTTTATTCTGTTAGGATATAAAAAATAATAATTTAAACAGACCAACGTCTGACGGGTCAGCTAGTAGTATAAAAAACGTTTTTTTAGTAATAATATCGAAGATTACTTAGTTGCATTAAAGAACTTGTTGTAAAGTTGTTTAGTAATTAATTACCTTAATAGTTATACATCCTTAACTTACATAGTTGCAGTTACGTATAAAAAACTAATTTATAACCCGTTGGTTACCTACCTACAGTTTTTAGACTGCTAAGGTGCATACATACCAGAGGGACTAGACAAGTGGCATAGATTTCTATTCTATTCATGAAATAGATTAAAAAATGTATGGGATTGACATAAGTTAACGACAACGACTGGGCAACAACAGGCATCTATAAAAGTAGAACTAAACTGTTTGAACTATATGGTATGAAAAAATATAATACAAATCCAAACTTTGTAGATTACGTTAGGAATTATTCAAAAATTTTTAAAAAGGCTTGTACCACAGCCAAATCTTTATACATAAGTAATAAAATTAAAGAATCTGACAATAAAATCAAAACAACTTGGAGTATCATTAACAATGAAACTGGACGAACCACATTGCGGGATACTAACTATGAACTTAACGTAAATAATAAAATTATTTCAGATAATTTAGATGTAGCACAAACATTTAATAATTTCTTTATAAACATACCTGTTAATGCAACCAGGTCCTTAGATTCTTGCCCAGTCAAAGCCGAAACTTTAGCTAGGGTTAGCGTGGGAGAGTGCAGCGTTTTATTTAGTTTCAAGTATATTAACCCCAATGATGTGATAAAAGTGTTTAAGTCACTTAACTCAAAAAGAACTGCTGACTTATGGGGTATTTCAACGAATCTAATTAATAATATAATATCTAGTATAGCTCCACACCTTGCCACAATATTTAATAGATGTGTGGACACAGGCGTGTTTCCTGATCTGATGAAACACAGTAAAGTAATACCTTTATTCAAAAATGGATCAAAAAGTGACGCAACTAACTTTAGACCGATTTCCATATTGCCAGCTATTAGCAAAGTGTTTGAGAAAATAATTTTGCAGCAATTAGAAAGTCACTTTGTCTCAAATAAATTGTTACACAAAGAGCAATATGGCTTTACTAAAGGTCGTTCTACAATAGATGCAGGTATTACATTGATTAAGCATATTTATAGTGCCTGGGAAAATTCGATGGATGCTATTGGTGTCCTCTGTGACCTTTCAAAAGCCTTTGATTGCGTCGAACACAATACGCTTCTACGAAAACTCAGTCATTATGGTATTAGGGATGCTGCACTCAATCTAGTTGCCACTTACTTAAGCAATAGAATACAATATGTTGATATAAACGGAAGTAGGTGTACCGGATTACCTGTAGCTATGGGCGTGCCACAGGGTTCCATTTTAGGCCCTTTTCTTTTTCTGATTTATATCAATGATTTGCCATTCCATATTCAGAATTTTTGCGACATTGTACTGTTCGCTGATGACACATCACTTTTATTTAAAGTGGATCGTAAGGAAACTAACATTGTTAAAGTGAATAGCTCACTAGTGAAAGTTCTGGACTGGTTTAGTGCGAATAACCTACTGCTTAATTCAAAGAAAACTAAATGTGTTAAATTTACTATGCCCAATACTAAAAGCCTAGCTATTAATATAAGTTTAAATAATGAAACTTTGAGCTTTGTTGAGTCTACAGTTTTTTTGGGTTTAACTTTAGATAACAAGCTTCAATGGGGTACCCAAATATCGTGTCTTGCTGGTAAACTCAGTTCCGCAGCCTTTGCGATAAGAAAGGTAAGACAGTTTACCGACATAGAAACAGCTAGACTTGTCTATTTCAGCTATTTCCATAGCGTGATGTCATACGGTATACTGCTCTGGGGCAAGTCTGCGGATATTGAGTCAATTTTTATAATTCAAAAACGAGCAGTGCGATCTATTTACAATTTGGGCCCTAGGGTTTCACTAAGAGAGATTTTTAAAGAAATAGGTATTCTGACGGTGGCGTCTCAGTATATCTTCGCCAATATTATGTTTATCAAGAAAAATATAGACTTGTATTCCAGAAACTGTGACATGCACTCTGTGAATACTCGAGGTAAACATAAATTAGTTGGTACATATTATCGCCTACATAAAGTAAACAACTCATTTGCGGGTCTAGGTGTACGTTTCTATAACAAATTACCCATTGACATTATGAATCTACCCCTACAAAAATTCAAACAAACTGTTAAAAACCGCCTTATTCTAAAGGGTTATTATACTGTTAATGATTATTTAAATGATAAAGCAGCATGGGTATAGTTGCTCGTTTAATGCAAGATTAATGTTATATTGATTATTATTGTTGTAGCTTTATTGACTATTATTATCATTAAGTATATTGATATTTTTATTATTGTACTTATATTGACTATTATTATCATTCAGTATATTGATTATTATTATAGTAATTATATTGACTATTATTGTAATTATGTTGACTATTGTAGTAAAAGTTTAATGTGAAGTGGATGCATATCATGATCATTACGAGTTCGTAAGGCATAATACATTTTATTAGGGTTCTTTTACCACCCATGCCCTGCATTGTCATGCTCACTAAAATGTCATTGCTTGTGGTGTCGTATTGGCCGGGTCATCACCTTCCCTCTAATATGGCGAGGGTGATGATGGCTGGCCCGTGCGTCATGCTCGTGAACGGGTGCTACTTGGGATGACTGGTCAATCTTGGCATGGCTTACATTTAATATTCAATCCAGTATTACCTTGTCGTTCAATGTGACCAGGGGGTGCATTTACCAGTTTAATTAAAATACGTAGTCAAATTACCATACTAGTTGAAACTAAATAATTGAATTCCTTGTTTTCTTTCTTTAATCTTAGTATATTAATTAGTTAATTTGTAATAATTACTTTGTATGGTTCTTTGGTTGCGTTGAGTGTTTAAATTGTAACTCATTCAAATAACTGTAATTATCTGGCGATTGAAAAGAGTGGCGTGAGTTTCTTGCCAGTTCTTCTCACAGCTCTACCTCGTCAGCGAACTGGCTGTAGGTCAATTGGCTGACAAAATGTAATGTTGACTTTTCATAAGCATCATACTTTATGATCTAAATGAAATAAATGCTTTGACTTTTGACTTTTGACTTTTGACAACATCGTCGTTGTCCCTCTTAAAAGTAATGCTTGCGGTAGATATAGACTGTATCTGTTAATTGCAAAAAAATATTTTATTTTATTTACAAATAAAAAAACTTACTGCTAGCTTTGCGTGTATACAAAAGATGGCCAATTAAAAGTTTTCGGAGATAATATTTTTTACATAATGATATAAAAGCTAAGATAATTGTTAAAAATATAAAATCAGGCAGACAAATTTATTGTGAAGAGAAGAGGTCATCATTAGACATTATTTTTTTAAGTTTGGAAGAACTTTAACTGAAAAGATTGATGCCGACCCTCTGGCACACTGTTGCAAATCATGCTAACAACTAGAGGATCAAGGTGTAATTAGGGTACCGGTTGTGTAATTGTTGTATTATCTTTATTCATTATAATACCTTGGTGTTATTTCTACTCCGCGGTCTTGGGCTCTATCTCCAAAATGAACCTCTGATTTACCTGATTTAATCATAAAAAATCATAATTCATTTTTTTGTTGAAATATTCTTAGTATGAATTCTGATATTCGGTCAGCAACTAGCTCACCTTCTATTCAATAGGATCTGACATATCTGAGGCCATAGAAAAGTGTCAAAGATTTCTATTTTATTCATAGAATCTATACAAAAATGTATGAGATTGACATAAGCGTTGGCGTTAGCTTATGTCAATCCAATACATTTTTTAATGTATTCTATGATTAGAATAGAAATCTTTGACACTTGCCTAGGGCCCCTGGTGACATATAGATGTTGTATACCTATCTAACCCTTCAGAGAAAAATGTGAACTATGATAAATTAAACATCTTTGAGTAAAAGAGTTGAAATTGACCCAGCTATGGGCTACTGTGGCTAAGGTTTTGCAGTGGACGTTATATAATGGTATGATGTAAATGCCTCTTAATAAATGATAAACCAGCTTTAATTTACATTTATGGTCAAGGTTAAACTCGAAAGAATGTTACATTAATCATGTGACTGACTTTTTTAGTTATTTTTTTAAGGGTTTATTTTTTATCGACCACGTGCGTTTACTTTAATTAACGTACGTAACTCCGACTATATTCAAACGCATCATGAGTAGTTGAAAAACTTGCTCCACCGGTTATTGTATTAAACTATTTAATCATAATATATAATTTTCATACTATATGCATAATTCGAATTACTTATGTCATCTTTATATTAGACTTAATTATTTTTGTTGCTGAAATTTATAGTGTGCTGAGAGACTTGAGCGTTCATATTCGAGCCTTTACCGTTTTCAATTTGGTGAACTAAACAACGAGAGTCAAGCACATATACAAGAGAGTAAGCGGTTACTACTTACCTACCATCAAGAAGGCTGTAAGCTGGTTTGCAAAAAAAACGTGTACAGAATGTAGCTGTCATATATTCGCGCCAAAGTTTTGCGTCACGTACTCATTTTTATGACGCACACACATTCCTATGATTTATATGATACACTGCAGAATTTAATTTTGAAGAAAAAGTTAATAAGCCAAATCAAATATCGAGTGGTTAGTGGACAACCTAGTGTCAGGATTTCTTCAGGACGCCCATAATTAATTATAGAGGCATCCGACTTGACCTGTTGACTGTTTTTAACTTGGTAACAACCGAGAACGACTTTTAACGTGTCCACCGATGCACGGAGACGCTCAGATCAAATACCACTGTTCGGTCACCCATCCATGGGCCAGCCGCACTCTAAGTTGCTTAACCCGTTAATCTTTAACCAATCAGTGAGCGCAACGAGCTAATAGTGCCTCAAAGTGTGTAGCGCATTCCTATAACTTTTTACCTTCTTCATCGCATCTGGCATAAAAGTCCTGGGACGGACAAGAAGATATTGAATCCTAGTTATCTTAGTAACATCAACAGTCGTTGCTGACAATCAACTATTTGCCCATAGTGGGGTGTGAATGTCAAATAATAGGTTCAGAGTTAAAGGCGTTCTTCACGGATGTAAACAACCCTTCCATCAGAGAGGTACCTTGTTTGATGCCATCCGTGTAGACAGCTGATGTAATCCAAATTATACCATGACCTTTATCATCCTTGAATTATCCCTCCAATGTGACCTCCGATGGAAAGCTTGATTCTTATTCTATAGAACGCGTTGTATCAACAGTATTGTTTATTGTAGCAAATATATCATATTGACCTCTACCATGGTTATCGTATGAGATGTTAGCAAAAAACACTGATGATACTTCTTTTAAGTACCTTGATCTCATTTTTATTGGGACCAATGTCAAATTTAATGTTTTCTATTATAATCTCTTCTCTTAGCCGTTATCTGAACACAAAACTCCTGTCTTTTAGGTAAACTTTTGCGTAATCAATCAAACTTTTAATCTTTTTAAAAACCTTTCGTCTTTTCATAGGAATACTTCCCTTAGACGCTGATGATTTAATGAATTCGGAAACCACAAAAACGGCAATTAATACCCCAAACATGTACGTTTTAGTATCCCAGCTTTAGTTCAAAAAAGTTTTAAATGTCAACCGATGTCGTTTTTTCCTAGGCACGTTAGCCACAGATCACGTACGCATGAACCTGCGCGTACGCAAATATACGCAATGACGTCACGATGACGTGGATCACCTTAATTGACAGATCCACATGCAAGACATGAGCGTAAGATCGAATCAGTGACCTCTACTTAGATATGGCACAGGATATTAGATTTTTTTCCTTAGTTTTAGGTGTCAATTGGTATATGCCAATTTAAAACATATTAGACTGTCTCACTTGAAAAGTGTTTTTAAAGAAATTTAACACAACACTGCATTTATTAATACAGTTTAAGCAGTTCTTATTGATACATTTATTTATTTGTACCAGCAATGATCATTGCTGGTACAAATTCATACTAACATTATAAATGCGAATATAACTCCGTCTGTCTGTAACGCTTTTACGCCTAAACCACACAACCAATTTTGATGAAATTTACAGAGAAAGAATAGACTTTGGGGAATAACATAGGCTATCTTTTATCGCTATAAATGACTTAAAGGGGTTGAAATAGGGGATGAAAGCTGCGAGCAACAGCTAGTAAATATTGTAGGACATCATAAAATGGTTCCAAAGTGCAAGCAATTCAGGTCTAATAAAAGCAGATTAATACAATGGGCTTTTATTAATACTAAGCCAACGCTTACATTCAAGAGTTCTATCTCTGTGCATGCTATATCCATCTTGTAATACTGTTACCTGATTAAAAATGCACCTTCATTGCTTCAGTATTTGATCTACCTCTCTTTGATATCAATAGCCTTTTTTAACCCGAAAGGCTTCATCTGATTCTTTGCTGTTAAAACCATTTTCCTGTATTTCTGATTGGATGAAATTGTTAAATCTGTCCTTAATAATACAACAGAATGAGACACTTGATATCCTTTGACGTAATAGTCTCCAATTTATTATCGTAATGTGTTAAATAGTTAACATAGTCATAGACAGTTTGATAAGGAAGATGGTTGTCATTTAATTTCATCCACATTTTTTCTATTTTCTCATTGTAATATACCATTAATATCATCAACAAGAATATTATTCTACACTTGACGCTGGCAGAAATAGCTGACACAAATCGTCGGCTCTGTTGCCAAAAAAAAGGAGAAGAAGAAGAAGAACATAGTCATATTGTGTTAAGAAGAGTTAGAGGTTAGATTACATGATGAATTATTGATAAGTCTAGTTGTTAAGACAAAATATCAGGCCAATGTGTACCTATGGTCATAGGCTGAGTTGTTAGGTTAATTGACTGACATTTTGTACTTTTACCGTTCATAAGTGTTAATTCAATTAACCTAAATAAAATAAACATCTTTTGATTTTGATCGAAACTCTATGAACAGAAAAACAATCCAGGAAAATAATTTATTTGATTGTACACTATTAATATCCGACATTATCCGAAATAGAATATTATGGCATTTACTTTTGTTTAGAATATTCCATTTAAGTAAGATCGGAACGCGTTGATGTCTTTTGTTCGGTAGTTTTGCTACAAATACACAAATCTAAATAAAACTAATTTATTTCCTCTTGGCATTCTATAACTTATGGTAAGCAGTCAATAGAGTATAGAAATGGTGTACCTACTCCATTCTAGGCAAAGTAATAGCATGTGGCTCACTATAGCGGCTTTCTCAGATAAAAAGGGCGTGAACTTGAAAAAATCATACATAATTTCACGCGTTTTATCCCCAAAAGGGTACGCAGAGGTGTTTAACCACCCACGTATTGCCATTTTAATTTAGGTTCCATGTAACAGGGAGTGAGCCTGGTGCCATTTATGGGGCACAACTCCAGACTCCGGGATAATACTGAGAATGAATGAATGAATGAATGAAGAACCCGTGTAAACTGTATGAACCCAGTATCACTGAACCACAGAGGCAGTCAAAAAATCACATTGATATGAATCTTGTTTCAAACCCACGACATACCTAAGAGCCTTAACCACTATGCCATCACGTGTTTAAAAACATAAATTCACTTTTTATGTTACACATAACTATGTTTTATTAGTATTGCCTTGAACTCCAGTTATACATTATTATGTTAATGTTATATTATTTAGCAGTTAGCCTTGAACGAGTTACATAACTGTATACATTTAATTATTTTAAAGTTAATAAAAATAATTGAATAGTACTAAACATGTATTTTTTCTTTATTACAATTTAAGTTGGTTGGTTATTGAAACCTGATATGCCTGTTTTAAGACAATTCGGAAGAAAACAAAACTGAAAAGATGATTTAAGGGAGGACATTTTCATTAAACTGAGTAGATAATATTAATAAAAAAAGAGTGTGTACTCATGTACGCACGTAAGAAGTTATACTTCTTTAGCGTAACAATCCAAAAATACCAAATAATAACACAACGCATACATACATAACAGTTAACCTCAAATCTATAAATGCACTTAAAACAGTATATTAAAACCACTTTTACCACTAATATTCAAAATAAATATTTTTACTGATAAATTATCAATAAAAAATATCTATCACCGTCATAAATATAATTGAATTGATATAAACGCCAATTTATTTTTTATTTATTTACACTGATTATTTGTACTGATACGAAACACAAAGGTTCGCAACTAACTTCAGGGTGTTGCTTTTTTCTGTCGGTGTGCGCGCGCATCGTGAAAATTCACTCTCATCATTTTTCCCAATCGCGCCAATAGAAGTATAACTTCAAAAATATGGAGCAGTCTATCCCCCAGTTTCTGAAAGGCTGATCAACGAAAAAATTAACTAATTATCTGTTAAATCTCATGTGAAATACCAATTGGGTTGCTAAAAGCATGAATAATGATTTTAACATGCTTTTAGGTACTTCCCATAAGATTTAATAGGTGATTAGTTAGTTTTTCGTTAATCAGCCTTTCAGAAACTAGGGGTATCTTTTGTCTGTTTCTACGCAACAGATCATGTTAAAGGGACAGGTCGCTAGCACAATAATATGTGCTTATCGCTAAAAACAATTTACTTCAGACAAATTTTGAATGGGCAATAAAAGATTTTTACCTAAATTAAATAATGATGGAATGTTTTGTTTTAGTATGGAATTTTATTTTATCTTCTTTGTCATTGTAAAACAATCAAAAGTAAATAAGTATTTATAAATGCATTTGCAGTGCCCCTGGTACTTGAGAACAACAAATATTTTACGTTATCATCGTGAGAAACTCTTAATTAAATAGGACAAGTATTCTTTTATAAAATTCTCAAACTGTTCATATTTAATTTATGATATTAAAAAACTGCGTCTGTGGTTTGGTGGTACTATGTACGAATTACCACGCAGAGGTCTCGGGTAAAGCGATAAAGGGTATCGGTCGTATAATTCTCAGTATTAGCCCTGAGTCTGGAATTGTGCCCGTTTTACGGCAACAGGTTCGCCCCCTATTAAATGGGATCTAAAATAAAAATGCCGACCAGTGGGTAGTTAAACACCCCTGCCTAACCTTCGGGGATAAAAGGCGTGAAACTATGTATGTATGTTATCTGTCATGTTATAGGTTTATAACCACTAACATATACATAATGAAGGGCTACAAAAATATTACCCACCTTTCGGCAGTCAGATAAAAAAAGGATTTTTTCTTTATAAATATGTATGTATGAATTAAATTAAAACTTATAACTATAAATTTAAAATGTGCAATGCAGGTCTCACTGATTCACTACTGCTTACTCCGTTGGAAGGAACAGGTTAACAGTTATATCATTATAATTAAAACAAACAACACATTGTTAGGTACAATGTACAAACGGACATACCTAACATATTTATTTATTATTTCCTGCTTTATACTTGTATCTAATATTTTAAAGAATAATATTATTGATTTTTTGTAATATTATGGGAAAACAAAGTCTGAAGAGAAAGTATCTAAATGTTTACATTGAAAAGGGTCATAAAAGGTTCATTGCTGAACTATGCTAGACTACTCCCTTTTCCGTAATCTCTCTATACCATATCTATTATAACTTTAGTATGTTAATACATACATACATAACCTTACTACTGTCTGTCTGTAACTGTAATTGTCTGTAATTTACATTGAATTAATTTTAAAAAAATATTACAATATTTGGATAACATTTTTGCGGATCATGGTAAGCAAGTCAGCGTGCACATCCACGACATCAGCGCAACTGTTAATGATTTTACACTTACTGGGTATAGCAGAGTTAGCACCGAGTAAGTTCTACTTAACGGTGCCGGGCGGCGCGGTGCAGTGGACTAAAAGGTGCACGCGGATAACGTGTTATTCATGTCTGATCCCCAGATCTGATCCCCTGAGATTATTATTATTCTTTAATTCCGTTCTGATCTCCTGCGTATTTAGTCATTCCGGTCTGATCCCCTGAGTCTTTTTGACAGGTAAGTACAGTCAAGGGAAAAGCAGTTTATGCATTATTTTATTAAAACAAAATCCACTGGTTGCTTACCATCAGGCAAAGTGGAGTCACTTTGTTATGCTAATATATAAAAAAATAAATAAATGGGGCACAGGCATGAAATTGTATGTATGTAAACGCAGTAAATATTACCCTAAAATTAAATATTTCACAAAAATTGTACTAGGCTAGCAGAAGGTACTGGCGCATGGCGGGTGCTCGAAGTGTAATTCTGTTTAGTAGCTCGGGACAGTCAATTGTCGTTCTCTAAAATTTAAAAATAAGTTTCTGGAAGAATAACAATTTGAAATATGCTAAGAATAAGTAAATATACAACTATTATGAAATATGAGAGGGTCACAAATAGAATATCTATGTCGGGAACGTAAAGAATATTTAATTAACATACTTATTTCTTAGCGTTTCTAAATAATTATATTGTATTGTTCTATTGTACTGTACAGCCTTGTTCTGAAATATCAAATTTGTATACCTAAACTAATATTATAAAAAGAAAATATTTGATTTTCTGTATGTTAGTTTGTTTGTTTGTTATGGATAAATGCAAAATCTACGTAACCAATTTAAAAAAATCTGTTTTACGCGGGCGAAGCAACAGCTTGTACGTCTTATTCTATATGCAAGTACTTTTTATCGCCAAGAATTATTTTAAATTTATAAGACCTCTCGCACTAGGGAACAAGACATTTACCGCAAAGTACATTACAAACATACAATTAACCGACACAAAACTCAATTTACCTAAATATTTGTTAATGGATTGCACAAAATTTTGTTCCGTGCTGGCATCAAACCCACAATCACTTACACTATCTGCCCCTCTCTCTCCTCTGAAACATAAATGTCACTTATGTGATACATACATAGCTTCACGCCTTTTTATCCTCGAAGGGGTAGGCAGAGGTGTTTAACTACTCATTTTTCGCCATTTTTATTTTATTTTAGATCCCATCTAACAGAGGCGAGCCTGTTGCCATCTATCGGGCATATTGGAGACTCCGGGCTAATTTTTTTACAGAAAAACCCAATACACTTTATCAAACTCGAGACCTCAGCGTACCGAACAACAGAGGCTGTCACTGTGATTTAATTAAATAAATTAGTTTGAGGTAAAACGCAAGTATCTACTATTTCGGTCGGATCCCCTATATCTGATCCCCTGGGGGTCATTTTATTTGTATTATCCGAATCACACTACATTTATTATTCCTATTGGAAGGAGATGGGTTTCACATATTAAGCCGAAAACCACACAGCCGTTTAAGTTTACATTTGTAATACCTAATGTTGGTACACTCATTCAATGTGACCGCCAAGGTATTGACCATGGCAATGACCACGTAACGTGACAAAGTATACTAATCATTTATGTTTAATTTATTATATTGATATCAAACCTTTATTGTGACAACAAAGAAAGTAAATGAAATGCAATGTACCTGTGTTTATTTTTGTTTTCTTTAATTAATTAATTAATTAGTATGATATGCAGTTTTTTATTACTCGTAATAATATCTCCTGAGTCGGCTACGTACTCAAGTGCAGTATGATGTTGAACTACTCAATATGCTAATTTATTGTTAAACTAGTTAGTAGTTTTTAGTCAAGAACTGGGCTATCATACGCAAAAAGATTTTTTAAACCCGACGGGTAGTTCCAGAGATTAGCGCTTTTAAACAATCAAACTGTGCCGCTTTATATAAGGGTACTAGCTTTCCGCGGCGGGGTTTCACCCGCGTGTTTGTTTACTGCTCTGCTCCTATCGCCAGTAGCGTGATGTTATATAGTCTTTAACCTGCCTAAGCGACTGGGATATCATACGCAAAAAGATTTTTTTAAATGCGACTCATAGTCAACATTTATTCCCCTCAGTGTAAGAACAACAACAACAAATAACAATATTTATATTATGAACTTTTATTTTCATACATACTAAGCAGAGCATGTACACGTGGATGAACATCATATTAATAGTTTTACAAAATATTTCTTATCTAATATCTAATAGAACTGTAATTATTACATGCATCAAATGTTCTTCTAAAGGTTTACAGATAAGATTAACTTCACTGTAAGCAAACTTACTATCATCAACTAGACCATTAGTTTGTCTCGTAATACATACATAACTTCACGCCTGTCTACTATTAATGGGGTAAGCAGAAACTATAGAACTCCATTCGCTGCGATCTAAAAATACCTCCTTTGCCACTTCAATATTTATTAATCATTTCATACACACAAGTACCATTTCTCATAAAAAATACCTAAAAAGAGACACACATAATTAGAAAGAACCACGAAATATTTTCTTGAAACGCACCACATTAGCGTGCTAACAAAAATTATTACTACTACTGGTGCATGTCGAGAAAGACTTTTCGTCCGGTTTATTTACAAAGTTAGTGCGTGCTTGCTTCGAGAAATACCTTACTTTCTCGTAAGTGCAATGAAAAGCGTAGTAGCATGTATACGTTTTTTACATCATTATTAAGTACATGCTGAATTTTGAAGAGAATCAAATCCTTTTTTTGTTGAGACCAATGTTCATCACTAGACGTGTTTAATCTGATGTGACGTTATGAATTTAATATAACTGAAAAAGTGTGATTTTTATCTATTGTGTGTCAATCTTACATGATATGGGTGTTCCATAAACGCAGACATAAAATATGTGTTTAAAGACATGTAGTGTATTTGAGATCTAAAAACGAGTACATAGTGCGTAGACTTTACGGAGTCAGCAACGTGACCTGGAACTGGTATAAAGTAAGACCATGACGTCTATCGCTGCTACTTTTTAAAGTTCCGTACCTCAAGAGACACGAGACTGTCTGTATGTGTGTCAAGACCTTTATCT
The DNA here is from genome assembly GCA_963082885.1 of Parascotia fuliginaria. NCBI lineage: Eukaryota > Metazoa > Arthropoda > Insecta > Lepidoptera > Erebidae > Parascotia > Parascotia fuliginaria. The sequence continues at coordinate 856,011 of OY720180.1, read as the reverse complement.
CAGTAACGCGTAGAGGTATCAACCTGAAACTTATACCGAATACTGTTTTTTGTCATTGCCGACTGTAGCAGACAAACAAACAGTGCACCTGATGGTAAATGGTAACTGTCGCTCAGGAACGACTCAGAGTTCTTGGTATTGCTCTAAAATGCCAGGTACTCTGCGATGCTGCTGCCTAACTTGAAGGGATGGGGTAGGTGAAGGGATTGAAGGAGATGAGGAAAAGGAAAGGAGGGAAATTGGGCCTCCGGCGTTCTCTTGTCTGCAACGTCTTAATGCTATGAAAGTTCTGTGTCAATGTAATCAAAATTTAAAAGGCCTTATTATTTATATTTACTAAAAGCATGTACACAACCCTCTGCGCGTGAGTCCTACTCGAATATGACCGGTTTTCTATAAACTTATAAGTTTTTTTAATATAATAGATTTACAGTAGTAGACTTTTTCTGGTTACTGGTTTATTCATTTAGAGTCAGAATACTAAATCATTTTGGTGTACAATTGAATATAATATGTAATACACTAGCTGTGCCCGCGACTTCGTCCGCGTGGAATAGTGATTTTAGGCAGCATTTTGCATCTTCGTTTAGGTGAATAAGAAAAATCTTTACAGTAAATGCTTCTCTATCTACGATATTAGACGTATAGCCATCGCGGATCAAAGCCATACAGGCTGCTAGGATTACTTACACGTGGCAAATCCACATAAAGCTGACCATGCGAAAAACAGTTAATATTTAGATCCACACTTATTAATTGTCATCGCGAAACATAGGCTCACTGGAAACTGAACTCGTTTAAATTTATCCTTAATTACCTTGTATTATCTTTCCCCGTGCGCATCACTCTTGGGTTGCAACTGAAAACCAGCGTTGGAAGTATCTGCATCCAACACATGCTGAGTTGTGACCCTATTGGCACAGCTTTATGTTACTGTTTCTATTATTTTTTACAAATGTACTTATGTGTTAAGTTTGAATATGTTTGTGACTATTGTGCCAATTAAAGATTTTCTTTCTTTCTTTCTTTCTTTCTTAAAACTAAACGGGAAATTGTTTGAAATGAAAGGAATCCTAGGAATAAAAACGCTATGTTTTTTTTTATATTAGCCTGCCAAAGTGCCTCTACTCTGGCTGATGGTAAGCAGTCAGTGGAATTCAGAAGTAGTGGACACCATTCCAAAAGCCAAACTACTGGTATGGTGGCCTCCACTATGGCGGCTTAGTGAGATGCTTCTTCACGCCTCGCTTAAAAGTCCCAGGATGAAAGTTAGGTGGGAACACATGCGCTGGTAAAGAGTTCCAGGCTTTAATTGAGCGACAAAAGTATAAAGTGCTGAACCGTTTGGTTCGAGACCCTTTAGATTGCACTGTGAAAGGGTAGCACTTCAGTCCCGCACGTGTCGTTCTGGATAAAAAGGGAGAGGGTAGAATTAATTAAAAGAGCTGTTGAGAAGACTCTCCGTGGTAAAGGCGATAGAAGACGGCCGTTGAGGAGGCGATGTCTCTTCGCAGCTGTTAAGGCTCAAGGGTCTTAGGCCTCCGGGCTTCCATGGTACGGACTGCTCGCAAAAGGCCCCCGTACCGTCTCGAAAATGGTCGCCGGGTCCCACTATCCGGTCACCAACCTGCACGACGAACCACTCCGAGATTATGCGCAACCTGGTGGGGCAGTCTCTTTTTTTTTGGTTAGGTCTAATTGGGCCCTTGTACAATGCCGCGGGCGGCCAGCGGCACCACCGTTTATACGGGTCTCCCTGGCCGGCGGGTTGACCCACACCACCCACACAATGACTCCGCGGATACTCAGCTGGTCCCACACATGCTGCGAGGTTTGTCATCTCTGCATCAGTTGGGCCTCCGGCTCTCGCGCTTACCGAACGAAACGCAATAATATGGATACTATTACTCTTACGTCGAAAACTATGAGAGGGTAGTACATCCCTGGTCCATCCGAAGTATTTACATTTTAATAAAGAAATAAGACGTGTTAACCTAACTTAAAAACAAACTACGCTAAGCTAAATACATACCACATTTATGACGTGATTATTTAAATTAGCATAACTTTTTTATTTATAAACCGATTGACATGAAACAAACACTTAATGTTAAGTGATGCTGACCACAATGTATCAGCGAAAACCATATTTAAATCTGATAAGCCGTTTTTGAGATTAGCGTGAACAAACGCACAGACAAACAGACAAACAGACAAAAATTGTAACAATCATTGTTTTGGGTTCTATTTGCGTTGATAAAGGTCCCAATAATATTTTTCTCATATATCTTCCATGTACAGACAGCGACCGGTTACAGTTTCATTATATATAGCTGTTGCCCGAGACTTCGTTCCCGTGAAAATTCAGATGTGTGCCTGTATGAGAATACTTCTTACCTAATCTTACGGCAATCGTACATTATATATTAGTAATAAATATCAGTATAATCAGTATAATCAGTATAAGGCGAATCCGATTTAAATCTATTCACCCGCTACCCCTAAAACAGACGAAATTTTGCGATATTTAACGAAACTTGGCACTCCTATTTTCAAAAACTATAGAAGCTCCATACAAATTTTGTTCTCCTATACACTCCAGGGAAATAAATTTCGCAAAATCCCGTCTTAGAGAGCACCTATTTCCAAAATTTGAAACTCCTAGCACTTGTAGTTTTTGAGATTTCGTGATGAGATGAGTGAGTGAGTGACCTTTCGTTTTTATATATGTATAGCTTTTGCCCGCGGCTTCGCTCGCATGAATATCGTTTTTCAATAGGCATTTTTATATTGTTTAAATACTGTTTTGCATACTATTTCTAATCTCATCATCATCACCATTTTTACAAACCCTCTTTCACCTACCTAAAGATATCCCACGTAAAACAACATACAATACACAAAGGCAAATTTTCACTACAATAACTTTACCCTTCCCCTCCCTTCCCCTCCCCTCCCCTTCCTTCCCCTCCCGTCTCCCTCCCATCTCCCTCACTTCCCAATCACTCACCACCACTTCTGACTCCTCACTTTCCCTCACTTCCCTCACTTTCCCTTACGCCCCTAAGTTCCCTCTTCCTTTTTTATTTTACACAACGCCATCTAGACCCAAAGTAAGCATATTATATGCTTGTATTATGGGTTCTAGAATTCGGATAAACATACTTAAATACTTTTATTTTTGTAAATAGATACATATTATACATATAAACACCCAGTCCAATGCAAATAGACATGTTCATGATACAAATATTTGCACTGAGCGGGAATCGAACCCACGACCTCACAGTCCATACACAGTACCACCGAAATACAGAGGCAGTCGATTTCCCCCTGACTTTCCCCTCCCTTTCCCCTGACTTCTCCCTCACTACCCCCGCACTTTCCCCTCACTTCTCCCTTCCTTTCCTCTTCTTCCCCCTTCCTTCCCCCTCCCTCCAAATTTCAAGTCGCCAACTTCAAAAGCAAAGATTTTTCCATACAATATTTCATCCCTTATTTCACTCCTATAAATCCACCCCAGTAAAAAAAAATTATGAGCGTATTTTTTATTTAAATAAAAGTATTCCAAAACAAAATTTCAAAGCTGTAACTTAAAAAATGAAGACGTTTCATACAATCGATTTCATCCCTTTTCATACACTTATGGGTTGAATTTTTAATAACCCTTTCTTTGTACACTTCTAGACATTAAGACAAACACACCCTCCAAATTTCAAGTCGCTACGACCAGCGGTTTAGGCTTTACGTTGTCTGTCAGTCAGTCAGTCAGTCAGGACAAAGCCTTTTTTAATATGTATGAATGTATGGATTAGACGTATAGCCATCAGGGATCAAAGCATACAGGCTGCTAGTAATGCTAACACGTGATAGAGCCACATAAAGCTGACCAAAAAACAGCTAATACTTAAATCCACACCCACAACTTTTAGTGTCTTACCTTTACTTTAATTACTTAATTAGTTAATTACTTTAATTAGTCATCGCAAAACATAGGCTCACCGGAAACTGGACTCGTTTAAAACTAAATGAAAGACTGTTTAGAATGACAGGAATCCGAGGAATAAAAACACTATCAGCTATTCCGCAACCTGTTAAAATATCTGCTTCTATAAGATTTCGTAGTAAATTAACGAATGTGATTCTTTAAATTGGCATAACTTTTTTATTTATGAACCGATTGACATGAAACAAACACTAAATGTTAAGTGAAGCTTACCACAATATATTAGTGAAAACCATATTTAAATCGGATAAGCCGTTTCTGAGATTAGCGTGCACAAACGCACAGACAAACAGACAAACAGACAAACAGACAAACAGACAAAAATTTTAAAAATCATTGTTTTGGGTTCTATTTGCGTTGATATAGGTCCCAATAGTATTTTTTCTCATATATCTTCCATGTACAGACAGCGATCGGTTACATTTTTATTATATGTATAGATTTACCCATCAAAATGTTATAATGTTTACAATATTTAAATAACCAGTAAATTACCGGTTCGTTTTAGGAAGTGTTTAACTGTCACTCAGTGGTATGGGCAGCTTTATTACTTTGTTGTCTGTATACTTAGCGAATCTTGCGGTAAACAAAAAATTCGTAATTAAGTAAATTACATGACTGCGTCACATATACGTAAATGATTTTGACTTGTTCTGTGAATATAATATAGAAGTAAATGGCACTTAGTATACTTTCACCTTTAATTCACTAGGCCTTTTGATAATTTAAAAAAGCTTACAATCAAAAAGTAATGAAATTAGAAAAAACTCGATCGCAATTTTTGTTTAACTTTTCATTAACATATCCCTTACTTGCTTTGATAGTTTCAATGCAGTAAAAGTAGACTGTTGCGATATACTTTACACCCAGACACGAAGTCCAGGCATACAAAAGTAGGTTCATCAAAAGTCGATGACCACATCCATATTACCATAACCCATGAACAACGCAGCATGCATTTGTCGCTTACAAAGACTAGCGCCTGTACTAGATGAATATTGTAGAAGTTCAAAATTAGATAAACAACACATTGTAAGAATTAACTGAAAGTAGACTGTCAAAAGAGCAGTGTACATACGGATTACATAGTACATCGTCCTAGGTATGGACAAAGTCAGACTATATAAATTACGGTAGTAGATCCACGCTGGTTTCAGCATGAATGGGCTGGATCGACCGAAGAAGTACTACCCTCTCATAGAAGATCGACGTAAGAGTAGTAGTATCCGTACTACTACGTTTCGTTCGGTGAGTGAGAGCGCCGGTAGCCCAATTTCCTCTCTTTTTCTCTTTCCTTCCCTCCCCCATTCCCTTCCCCTAACCCCATCTCAGCCGCGATAGTGGAGGCCACCATACCAGCAGTTTAAGACGATGGCTTTTAATTATTTATTTATTTATAACTTTATGCACAAAATTGTACAATGGTGGGCTTTTGGTATAGTGGGCACCACTTCTGGATTCCATTGACTGTTATTCAATTATCTGAACTACTATAGAGAAGTATAGTTACACCGCACAATGTATTTACTAATTTTCTTAAAACAGTAATTTCAAAAACTCATAAAGTGTATAGTTCAAGGTGCGCGTTTGTTTACTATGATGTTTTGTTTGTTGAAACATTAACATGGACGGGCTAATATGTCGTAGGTACACATAAACAAAAGTTTTCCGTCAATACTTCTCAGTGTCCAACTAGTTTTATCGACATTTATCTCTGAGTAATTGCAGCCGATGGACTGTTTAAGGTAGGTATCCTAAATACTAAGGTAGATATTCTAGTGTTTAAATATTATAAAGCAGAGTTACTTCGCTTCATCTGTCTGTTTTACTTACTTCTTCTAAGCCTCGCAACGGATTTTAGTTGTTCGCTAGGTAAATAAACCTACCGAATGAAATTATATTAGACTAGCTGTTCCCCTTAGCTAAGCCCGAGTGAATGTCGGTTATATTGCAACCCCTTCAAGCCATTTTCTGTGTTAAAAGATCTAATTTTATTTCAAATTTCATCAAAATTGGTTTAGTGGCTTAGGTTTAAAAGCGTAACAGACAGACAGGCAGACAGTGTTTCTTTCGCATTTATAATATGAGTATGGATTACATGCAGTATTATAATAGAAAACAGCCTTGAATTTCATTAAAGATTTGCTTCGAGTATTGATATTGTTTCTCGAGCCCTATTACAGGTACTTCTTTAAACCAGGCTTTAAGATCTAAATCTCTTACGAAAGATCAGCTCTTAGGTTGGTCTAACTACCCTAAGCACCAGCTACAATATTATTTTATTTTTTTAATTAATTCATTATTTTTTATTATAATGTTTTTTTTTCATTGTATGTAAGTATGTACTGCAAAAAAAATTTCTTTCTTTCTTTCACAGTAGGCAGTGGTATGACTAAACTTTTTTACAGAATTAATCTTCAGTAATTATCACTTATCACCAAGGCCTTTAATTAAAATTTGGTAATATAATTATAATATTACCAAATTGTTTTATAATTAAAGAGTTGAATCGATCAAGGCAATCTATGGTAAAATATCGACATATAACCTGAAACGTACCTAGGTACTATTGTTTCGTTGGGCGACTGCGAGCCTATATTTTCATTGACTACATTCTCATTTTTCTTTCTGGCGGCCATCAAAGTTTAATTGTTTTCTTAGAAATAGGTATTATAACGTTTGAAAAAAACAAACACAAACATAACCTACAACTATAGCACTTGTCATTAGGAATTTCGCATTGTGAGTACTAAGAAACGTTTTGTTTTGTTTATCTGCAGTGGCGGATTTACACATTTGCCGTCAGTAGGCTATTTAAATTGTAATATTTAAACGATATTAGAATATTTTAAATTCATAATCACATAAGTATATTTTACAATGCGTTTAGTTATTTTTATATACAGACGTTGGAGAATTCAGTGTACTATAATGTAAAGTAGGTACTAAAAAGTCTCCTAAAACCTGCCGACCACTCCAGTCTACTCAGTCTGCTGGTAAATAAGCCACAGTTTATCTGAAACTACCGCGTTAAATTCTTGTTGTCCATTAGGCCTTGGTAAAATGTAAACAGTTTAGAATTGGATGATTCGCAAATATTTTTATTATCATTCTATTAGTATATATATAATATTCTACCACATTCACACAGCGCCATCTAGCCCCAAATTAAGCAATTATATTTGCTTGTGTTATGGGTACTAAACAACTGATATACTACTTATGTACTTTTTTTTTTGTAAATACATACATATTATATATAAATTACACCCAGACACAGAACAAACAATCATGCTCATCACACAAAGGTTTGTCCTGGGTGGGAATCGAACCCACGACCGCCGGCTTAGCAGTCAGGGTCACTAACCACTAGACCAACAGGCCAGTCAAAACTGGGGAAATACATTTACTAATTACTAAAGTATATTTAATGTTCATTAATGTTTAATAGTAGGCTATATTTAAACACAGAGGTGTTAAAACGCTATAAGTAGATACACACGTGCTCGTATTAGCAAATAATCTTTTATTTCCGATTTCGTAATTCACAATCACAATTAAAACAACTACACACAACGCCATCTAGACCCAAAGTAAGCATAATTATAGCTTGTGTTAAGGGTTCTAGAATGCAGATATACATGCCTACATTTTTTTTCGTAAACACATACTATATAATTTAATATACACAGACACACCCGCAAAATGCAAATAGACAATGTTCATGCACACAAATATTTGCACTGAGCGGTAATCGAACCCACGACCTCTGCGTGGCAGCACCATTAAACCACAGAGGCAGTTAAAAATTGTTGTCGTCTTGTCTTCGAAACCATAAATCCACCCTATTTCTTATAAAATGTTGACCTTTATAAGATTTCAGGTGGAGATTCATCGGGGTACGAGCTTACATATTAGGTATGTGTTGTTCCACAAACTGTGGAACACCTTAAATCGTATCTTGCACCTTGCAGAAACTCGCACGAGCATCGATCACCACGTGATCATCACACACTGCAACATCATACACTGACAAATAGAACCTTTTTATAATTTCAGCTTTCCTTACAATATGGTTTCTTTACCCAAAATCGATAATGTCCAAAGTAAACTTAACGCTTTACATATAAATTTAAAAAGTCACATTGGTATTTCGAACTCAAAATGTACCAAGAAGCGGGTATTTTAACCACTAGGCACCACGACTTAGAGAACAGCCGTTAGCTAAATATCACTTTATTGCTGCCCTTACTCCGCCAAGCGTGATCCCTATAGCAAACACCTTCCTTTGTAAAAGACCTATGTTGGGAATGTAACAAACATTATCATATTAACTGTGTTTAGTATAGTTAGATGTTTTACTTAGTAGGTATAGGTGAAGACTACAAAATTAGTTTTAAATATCAGTTTTTTTTTATTCAAGAGCCTACTGATTTATTAGGCCTACTGATTAGGTGCTAAGAAATGCCCCAAAACTAAAATTTAGGTCTAATCAGACCCATGATTCCCTAAATGAGAGCATATCGACTTGCGTTTTAATTAACCAGCTAAATTAGTGCAGATCATTTTAATATTAATAAAAACTTTTAATATTGATTGATTAATCTTCAAACAAAAAATATAGAAAAAGGTATTAATTTTTTGTTTACCAACAAAAAACACTTAAAAAACAAATAAAGCAATAAAGCAATCAGTTAAACGTGAGCTACCCTGCCGTCCTTTCTCTTGCCGTATCTAACGAAATACATGAATACTGCAGGATTGCATCAGGTCTTAGAAAAATGGTTGATTATGAATGAATCAGTGGTGGTTTGGTAGCAGCGTACGACAGAACGACCGTACGTATCTTGCGCAACCTATAAAAGGCTATAGTAGCCAAACATTCGTACAGTCAAGCTCGACCTACAGACGAGAACGCATTTTTATATTTTTAATTATTTCTTAATTTTAATTTAATTTTAAATAACATCATGAAAGTGCTGTGTATCCTGGCCTTAAGTTTAGCCTGTACATACGCCGGGAGCTTGCGTGAGTTTTCTTAATTATTTATTATTTATTACTTTCATCTTAATTTTACTTAAATATAATAATATACTATTTTCACTTTTAATCTATTACTTAAGTTATTTTTTATACGTTATAAAAGGTTTATTTAACAGGTTAATTAAATAAGTTAGGTAAGTTAAATTAAATTAAAATCTTTCTTTGCTTTGCTGTTAATAATGATTTACCTACTAGTCCAGTATACCGTTAGGTAAGTGTAATATTGTCAATTAATGGTAGTCCAAAATATGAATTAATTAGATAAAATCTTAGTAATTCCAAAATTTATGTATATTACATAGTTATTGTAATAGCTATGTATCATCTAATACATTTAAGTGTACTTTGTGTGACCGTAACGTGTAATACCCCGTAAATTATTTTGTTGTACTTTTTTATTGAACTCTAGTTACTAAGGTAGGCAAATAACGAAAAAGATGTCATTCGTAGTGATAGCCTTTATTTTATTTTACTTTATATTAAGTTACATTAATAATGAAACTAATCCAATCATACCTACCTATATCACACGCTTATTAATTAAGATTTAAAATCTCAACATTACATTGTCATAATTTTATATTCTAGCAATATTAGAAAAGACAAATACTTTATTTGTACAAATTTAACCCTTTCAAACGTTAGCAATTTCGGTTAAGTACACATCAATTTCGACATAATTAATAATTATATATTATATTATTGTGTTGTGATATTTTGACGTGACTGCGTCCGTCGCGGGCGAGCGTCCGCGGAGAGTGACCTAATTTTGAATTGTTCTGTTTTGTTGCCATCCGGCGCGGCGGCTGGCGGCCGGCACTGCATAGTCTTGAACCGAGTTGTAGCCAGCGTCATTATTTTGTTTTTATGTAAAAAAAAAATATGTAGGTATAATTGTTTGAATATGTAAATATGTGTTAAATTGTACTCTAATAAATTATTTTTCTTTCTTTCTTTCTTTCTTTAATTACTTATTAACTATTTATTTTTACTACATACTACTAACTATTTTTAATAACGTTTAATTAATCTAGCAGAACTAAAATACTAGATATTTTTAAATAAATACCAGCTATTATAACAATAAAACATACTTTTAATTGTAACATTATCTCTAGAATCTTTAAATGTGTATATTAAGTGAAACATAAGTAAATAATAGGTAAAAATAGTGAGTTTAAAATAATATCCTAATTACAAAAATGTTTTTATTTATTATTAATTTTTAAGTTTTTTTTATAAATTCAATGCAGGATGGAAGAATAATACATATGATGTTATATGATAGTTATTACTTTTTTAATACTAATTGACACACTTTAACTACTTTTTGCTTAAAATAATTAATATTATGTAGTTTATGTAGAATATTTAGAATATTCCAAAAATGTTCTAACCAATACGTTGATATGACGACGATTAAGGCGACCTTGAACGAATACATCCCTCCGTGATAATCACCACACGCACAAATTTCATCTAAATTACATAACCATAGCTGTTTGTAAAGTCCCCCACGACACAGAGCTTGATCCTTAGTGCGGGAGCTGTATTTTAAAAATAGAAAAAAAATACAATTATTATTATTGTACTAGGTACTACAAATTTAAACAATTTCATCCCTAAATAATATTGATATGAAACAAAGTCACATTTTGATACGGATTGCCCATCTTTCAGAGAATTTCCTCATTAAACTTTTAAATATGTTGTTTAATACAACATACACATATTGAATAGTCGACCATAAAATTGCTTTACCACCGTCAAAGCTAGTAAACTAGTAGTAAAATGTCTATTAATTAAAACAATTCAATACAATTTTAATTTTGATTGAATTTTGGTAGCTAATTACGCTATGTAATATAAACATACAAATATCATCAAGTAAAAGGTTAAGGATTAATCCTTTAGTTATATATATTCTGAATAGGTAATTTACCCTAATCGCTTAGACGTGATCTTCAATTTAAACTTTTAAAAGTCATCGACACTTCTAATAGCTTTATTTATATATTTTTTTATACGACTAGCAAACAAGCAACCTCACGATGGTAAGTTTTAACCGTAGCTTATGGACATGACTTATATCCTTTAATCATAGCCGAAACAGTACTGCCATACTGCTGTTAACAAATGTTTACAGACGTTAGTGAACATTGTTTGTAAAACATTTGATCACAATGTTAAAAAACGTTTTCTAATGAAAGAAAATGTTTTTATGTTAGGTTAACATTTCGAAACAAAATATAAAATATTTGCCAACATTTCTTTTTAAACATGTCTCGAGGCGACAGCAGGGTAAGCGGAGAGTGCGGAAAGGCCGTCTTTCGCGCTTTAAAAAAAAACAGAAATAAAAGCTAGTTTTATGAGTAAATCTTCTTCCATTTCCGTGTAAACGCCTCGATCGATAAATCCAAACGGCGAGATGATATCATGTTTTCAAATGTTGTGTAAAGTTCGTAAACATTTTCCATCAGTGTACCTACTCAAAACTTGTAACAATTTCTAACAAAATGTAACAGTTTCTAACATTTGTTAGTAAATGTATTCTGTTTGATAACAGCAGTGTGGCAGCACCAAAACAGTGCTAAGAAATAACCAATAAAACCATTACCTGCAATGATAGGAGAAGGGCATAAAAAGGAAAACGGAAACTAAAAGGTCGAGTAGGTAATTAGGCCTCCGGTGCTTTTATTCACTAAACACATTAAAATTAAGTATTAATTTCCATACTTCAGGTATTATTTTATCAAAGGTTATGCTTTCCCGGTCGACCATTCTTCATTTGGTGCCCTTTTGATTGTCAATGCTTATTTCGTAACGGTTATAATAATAGTTTCGTAACTCTATAACGGCTTTACTACGTGATTTCATAACAAAGTCTACTCAATGTCACGGTTAAGCGTTTTGTAATCAAATATTAGTAATCTATATTTAAATGGTAAACAAGTCAATTAAATGTTTACTAATAAATATTTTTGACAGTTCGTATGACATTTTACGTGACCGGGCGGCGGAGGGTTAGAAACCTTTTACTGTTTACATTTAACTAACGTTTACATAATTTAAAAATATAACCACAAATTTTGTTTGAGGTTATGTTGTTTAGGTTTTCAGTAGATACTGCCTCGACTGTTTAGGGGTCAGAGGACAGTTTTTAGTCATCATCATCATATCAGCCAAAAGACGTCCACTGCTGGACATAGGCCTTCCCCCAATTTTCGCCACCGTGGCCGGTCGTTCGCCGCCCTCATCCATCGATTGCCCGCCACCCTTATAAGGTCGTCGGTTCACCTTGTGAAGGGTCTGCCTACGCTGCGTCTTCCGGTTGGTGGTCGAAACTTTAGAACTTTTCTGCCCCAACGGCCGTCAGTTCTACAAGCTATGTGTCCTGCCCATTACCACTTCAGAGAAGCAACTCTGCGCGCTTCGTCAGTTACTTTCTTATTCTTCGTTTCTTAAATGATCGCGCAGGGAGACGCCTAACATAGTCCGTTCCATCGCCCTCTGAGCGATTTTGAGCCTTCTGATAATAAAAAAGTTTTTAGTATAAGCTCGGAGTCTGAAATTGTGCTCGGGAAATAACAGGCTTGATCACTTTTAACATAATTTAAGAAAATTGGGTGGCTCTCTCCCTCTCTCTCTCTCTCTCTCTCTCTCTAACTCTACCTATCCCTCCGAGCAAAAATTGAATCTATGTTATGTATGCCACCATTGCATTTTTGAGGTATTTTTTTAATAATGGTAGGAATACATTAATTCTGACAAGCAGTCCCGAAGCAGTCTTATGAGTCATAATAATTAAAAGGTCAAATCGCATGCATGAAATAAATTTCATTGTATTGTATAAAAACTCAGTGAATGGAAGATGACGGTCACAGCGACAATAACCCATTGTTCATAACATTCTTAACTTGTATCCTTACTACACGTTTACCTACATACTACAAATTCATTCATGGATGTCATTGGATATCACATATACTTGTCACGAAACGAAATCTGTACTCAAAGTCTCTGCACGTAATACTTCATATAATTATACAACAAACTAGCTGCCCGCCCCGGCTGCGCACAGGTGGACATTTTTTTTAAACATTATAGGATAAATAAAAAAGACACTTTGTGTGGGAATATAGTAAAGTGTTTTTTTTTTTCATGCAATTTTAATTTTTCTCTCCCTAAGAACCATCCTCGTAGTTCAAGGAATATTATAAAAAAAGAATTAGCGAAATTGGTTCAGCTGCTCTCAAGATTTGCGCTTAGCAACACATTCAGCGATTCATTTTTATATTATAGATACAGAAGGACACAAGTCACGAACTAATATTATGATCCATATTTCGTGTCTCGCAGGTAAACTCAGCTCAGCGGCTTTTGCTATCAGGAAAGTTAGGCAACTTACTGATGTGGAAACCGCCAGACTAGTCTACTTTAGTTATTTTCACAGCGTTATGTCTTACGGCATATTGTTGTGGGGTAGGGCTGCTGACATTGAAACCGTTTTTATTATTCAAAAACGAGCTATACGTTCTATCTACAACCTAGGTTCACGAGACTCCCTGAGAGAGCGATTCAAAGAGATAGGTATATTGACAGTTGCATCTTAATATATATATGCTAATGTTGTTTATGTTAAGAGTAACATTAGTCTCTATACTAGGAATTGCGATGTGCATGAGATTAACACCAGGGGTAAGCATAAACTGGTTGGCTCACACTATCGCTTACATAAAGTCCATAATTCGTTTACGGGACTTGGTGTACGTTTATTTAATAAATTACCTATCGACATAATGGATAAACCCTTAGACAAATTTAAACAAATTGTCAAAAACCATTTAATACTTAAGGGTTACTACACGGTTAATGAGTATCTGAACGATAAAAGCCTGATGGGATGCTCGCTTGACGAAGGAGTAAATTAATTTTACTCTTAATTTTAATGACATTATACTTTTAAGGACATATTTTTGTTAATTATTTTATGAATGACATTTTTTATGATTATTATGAATGACATGCTTTATCAAATAATTTTTTGACATAATTTATAAAATGATTTTTTTTTGTATTAATTTTAAATGACATGATGCCCGAGCCATATTTGAACAGTTAAGTACACATTTTGTATTGTTTTGTTAAAATTGTATACTTAGTATTGTTAATTTTTTTTACATTGTGATTTGTGAAATAGAGGTACATTGTGAACTCCTGTGGTAAATTAAGTTCATCTTACTTTATACTTATACCAAAAATTAACAGTTTATATAATATCTACATAGAAACATTTATCACAGTTCACATGTTGCCTTTACCTTTTGTAGCAATATGCAAATTGAGGCAGCCTGTAAAGCACACATTTTACTTTTTAATTTTTCTTTACAACATAGAAAGCTGTAAGTAATTAAGTATCTATAGAGTTAAGTGTATTGCCTGCGTCACTTTGCATGCTACTTGAAACTGTAACTTACAAAAATTGTAATAACCTGGCGATTAAAAAGAGTGGCCTGAGTTTCTTGCCAGTTCTTCTCATGGCTCTACTTCGTCAGCGAACTGGCTGTAGGTTAATTTGCTGACATTTTGTAAACTTTGACGTTCATAAGTGTTAATTTAATTAACTTAAATGAATAAACATATATTTCATTTCATTTCAATTGATCATTATATTATTCACTTGTGTGATCTAAATGAATTTAGTTAAAATTCAAGCCCAAATTCTTTAAGATTGTGTAAGCAGTATATTAATTAACAATTCATCATATCTACCTATACTAATATTAAGGTGGAAGAGTTCGTTTGAACGCACTAATCTCTTGACTGACCTGTTGGTCTAGTGGTTAGTGACCCTGACTGCTAAGCCGAAGGTCGTGGGTTCGATTCCCACTCAGGACAAACCTTTGTGTGATGAGCATGATTGTTTGTTCTGTGTCTGGGTGTAATTTATCTATAATATGTATGTATTTACAAAAAAAAAAGTATATATGTAGTATATCAGTTGTTTAGTACCCATAACACAAGCAAATATAATTGCTTAGTTTGGGGCTAAATGGCGCTGTGTGCATGTGGTAGAATATTATTATTATTATTATTATTATTATTAATCTCTGGTTCTACCAGTCGGTTTTAAAATAATTATTTTGTATTTGATAGCACAATTCTTGACGAAAGCTATCGTCAATAGAATAAATCACGCTAGGATCCACGGGAGCAGTGCAGTAATGAAAGACGTATGTTAATGCGGATTAAACCGCGTTACGACAGCTAGTGCATTAATAATATTCAAAAGCATCTGCCTTATTATTTGATTGTCAAAATCAAATTTAACTATTAAATTTTAGCTTCGTTATGCATGCAATTGCAAAATGTTTTTATCATATAGCTCAAGTTGGTCTACTTTCTTTTTTAACGTTCTGTTTTTGATAGTTGATTTAATGAGCCAAGGTTATATTTGCATTTAGTGTTCTACAGTGCTATTAAAAATCTATATACTATTATAAAGAGGTCAAATTTGTGGGTTTGTAAAGTTGTAGGGTTACTCTAGATTTACTTAACCGATATTGAAAATTCTTTTTGTGTTTAAGAGCCCAGTTCTTGAACAAGGTTATAGGCTATGAACCATCACGCTATGAGCCAGGGGAGCAGAGCATTAACCCAAGATGTAACTTAGCGTCGGAAAAACTGTGCCGCGGAAAGCTATAGTTGTTAATATATCATTTAGACATCAATGACGACCACGCCTACTACTACTAGCGAAGTGCTTCACTAGAGCAGTGCTGTCTAGACCGGATCTGATCCCGAGCCAATGTCAAATTACTAAATAGATTGAAGGGCCGCACAAATAAAAAACACATTTATACAAAGAAAAGATTTGATAGCGTTTTTGTTCTTTTAGCCTGTAGGGGTTTATAAATTTGAAAAAGTAAATATTTGTTCTTTCGTTTTATTATTAAAAACATACTGCGGGCCGCACAAAGATAATCGAGGGCCGTATCCGCAGGCCTTTCTTTGGTCAGCCCTGCACTAGAGCAACCATGACATGACGAAAGCCACCTATCTTGTGATAGTTCTGGCGGTCAAACTATCTCATGAAAGATAGCAATAAAACAATCTAAACCAAGAAGGGCGATAAAGCTGCGAGAGTTTTCATTGGTTATTTTAACATTTCTTTATTTAGTATTTACGAGATATTAGGAAGAGACAGACAGTTTTTATACACATTTCTTGCTTTCTTGTTAATTGAGCTGAAACTAAAACACTTTTTAAGTAAAAATACGAGTATTTAAATCAAGTGTCATGTGCTTTAAACTGCGAACACGAAGTGCACCGAAGCCTGTATAGAACTAAACCTAAAGTAAGCATATAATATAGCGTGTGTTATGGGATCTAGAATGCGTATATACATACTTAAATACTTTTTTGTAAATACCTAGATATTATACATGGAAACACCCAGCTCAATGCAAATAGACATGTTAATGCACACAAATATTTGCTCTGAGCGGGAATCGAGCTCGCGACCGGTGTAGCAGTCCGTACACAGTACCACTGAAACACAGAGGCAGTCAAGTATTAATAGTTTCGTAATACAAAATTTGTTCTATGTGTCAAGTGCTTCGTAAGGTCTTAGTTGAATATGCAGTACTGTCGCTTCCCGTGCTGGCGCAACTTCTTCCAAGGTACGCATTGCAACAACTGGATGTGCAACTATATATGATTAGTGCTATGAACCATTCACAACTACATCTACATAATTATTACTATTGTTAACTTGTAAACATTGTAGTTTTTTATGTGGTAATATTGCGTAAAGTAAAGATGCGATCCTAGTGGCCAATTCTATTACTAAAGTGATGTCATTATTAGTACTACAGTTGGACACTGTGGCCTGCGGCGCTGTAATGTGCTTGGTTAGGGCGAATGAAACTGAGGAAATTATTTCACGATAATATAACTCTGTCGGTTAGGACTGTTTTAAACATGCTAGAGTGTCACGATACAACACGGGCCACCATCTGATTGAATTTGCGCGAAAGTTCGACGTTATTTCTCGACTGTATGCTAATGTGTAAATAGAGCCTTAAGCAAATCTTGCAATAGCAGTCGTTTGAGCAAATAAACAATTGCATCGTATCGTAAACAAAAAATCTGCAAAATACTACATTTAGCAGCATTATTCTTATAATAACATAAAGTTGATAATTGCTAAATTAAAATTTACCTAATACGTCCATCCAAAGGTGTCTGGAAGAGATCGCTCTTAGCTATAAGACCGCTCATTGTAGTCTAATGTCATGTAAACATGTAATGAGGGTGTTTAAGAAAATTTTCGCCACCAGTTGGCGCCACATTGGGCCAATCAGGGTTAACTTTCAAAAAGCGCTTGACAGCTAGACCTGATGTATCGGTGCTGCCCCCTCGTGGGCGCGATTTTAGAAAACTCTCTCAGCAATTTTCTTATATCCACGCACGTGAATCATCCATTTTGTAAATTAAACATTACAATTGCCGAAATGAACACTAAAATATGTGTTTTGATAGCGCTGTCAAAATGGAAGATCTTTTACCAAAGTGGCGCACCAAACTGAGTGCACCTACCAAATTTCTGTCTCTGCATCACCCAAAGGTTGACTGGTAAAGAATGCCTTTGGTATTAATTCCGCCTTTGGGCATGATTCGTTTTTGTGCAAAAAGATTTTAATTAAATAAAAATTATATTTCAAGAGTGCAAATCAATAATACTTTAATATCATTAGTTATAATGTCAAATGCACTAAAGTGTAAGGTGACCCTTACTTGTAGACACTTAATTAGCGGTGTAAACTTACTAACACAATTGAGTTGTAGCCACACGTGAACAAAACCGGCTTAGAGTTACGACAGCGAATCTTGTACGACATTGACCCGGTATAAACACATGAACACAGCAGAACGATCAGATCGTGACCTTGATGTCTTCAAAATATTACGAATGTGAGTTTGTTGTGAAGATGGTTACTTAAGGACCAGTAAAAGTGAACGCCTGATGCGTTGATAATAAAGCGTGTTCAATTCATATCTTAGACATTTTTTTAAGTTAACTGTGGTACTAAAACTTACCGTGTTGCAGAGGCGGCACAAACATACAATTAGCGGTCACTAAGTAGGTGCCTACACTCTAATAATAAACTTGAATGTTGATGTTAGCATACATAAAGGCTCTGGAACGAACTACCAGCTGCGGTGTTTCCCGAGCGCTATGACATGTCCTTCTTCAAACGAGGTTTAAAGAGAGCATTAATATCACGGTAGGCAGAGGCTTCGCAGAGCCCCTGGCATTGCAGAAGTCTATGAGCGACAGTTACCACTTACCATCAGGTGGGCTGTTGGCTCGTCTGCCACTGTAGGCAATAAAAAAAAAAAACATACAATTAGCGATCACTAAGTAGGTGCCTACACTCTAATAATAAACTTGAATGTTGATGTTAGGATATATATTTATTTATTACCCTAACCCTCAGTTTCTGAAAGGCTGATCAACGAAAAATTAACTAATCACCTGTTAAATCTCATGTGAAATACCTAAAAGCATGCAAAAAGTATGAATAAATAGTTAAATTTGATCTAATTAGTTACTAATTAGATCAAATAAAACTGTATATGTTTACCAACCAAAAGGTGAATAATTTAATTGTCTTTAAATTGGTAGGTAAAGGTTTTCTTAAGTACTTACGTCCTATAATTAATTTAAGAATTACTTATTATAACTTTTATACATAAGCACGTTTAAATTATGTATAAAATTACTAATTAATTACAAAAATATTTTAAATCCAAGTAAGTTATTGAGTTATTTTTCTTGTTTGACAGTATGTTTTCTTTAATCTTACTGCAACATAAATAACAGTTCAAAATTATGATTGATGTGTTAAAGTATTTGACATTTGCTCTAATCATATTACTAAATTCAATTCTATTGGTGTTGCATCCAAGGCTGCTTAACTCGTGTCGTCACTTGATATTTGGCTACATGCATTTGGTTATGTTATTATACCTCTCGATGTATCTCTACTCTTTCCAAACATTTAACTTTAACCGATCGTAGATTTAATTATTATCGTATCGTATCGTAGATTAATTTAATTTAATAATTTAAGAATATTTTTTTATATTTAGTTAAACTTGAATGTTTTATCAAAAAAATCTCTATAATTGTAGTCGTTTTTATTTAATAATACTTACTACAATATTACTTTCTTCTGTTTGTGTTTTTTAAGACAAAAAAAATAAAATTCATTAAAATATGTTTTTGCCATTAAAATCGAAAACTTTTGTATTCTATAGATAACTATTCATCTTGCCCTCTCTGTAAGTAGGCATAAGACCCTGATTGTACAAATTATTCCATTAACTAATCACGTTAAGGCCGCTCGGAGGAAAAATACAAAACCTTGTGAGTCTTTTTACATAATTAGTAGAGAGTTCGAACGAATCATAATGACAATGTTTTTACGCTTTGCTAATGTGTAATCTATGAAATGTGTAATATTGCTGAAAATCTATATATTTTCGGCCATGAACCTTTAATTAACTGCAAGAAACGCAACAACGCAAAAATACGGACACTGTTACATTTACTACATTTACGACGTTAAGCGAAAAAGAGAATATTTTCTGATTTTATTTATTTATTTATAAAATATATAGAGTTTTATAGCTAGCTTAATATTAGCAGTATAACATAAACCATCGTTGGTTTTACCGTATAATGTAATTCGAACAAGAAGGTTAGTTCAACATCCAAAGATCTTATACTTCGAAAAGCATTCAGACCGAAAAAAAGATTCTTCGCCGGTTCCTTTGCTTATCTCATCATCATAATCATCATATCAGCCGAAAAACGCCTACGTTGGCTACCTTGGCCAGTCGTGAGAAGCCCTCATCTATCGTTTTTTAATTATCTGCGACATCAAATTCAAAGAATTCTTTCTTTCCAGCTTCATTCTTCACAGCATGCTCGAGATCAGACCCTCATCTGAGCGAGTGTGCGCAGAAGGTGATAGCTCTCGGTGGCTCAAAGTTCACTGAGGGCATTCCAGAGCTGGGAATCGCACCGCTAGACCCTGTACAGTTGGGGACCGTGTTAGTAGACAACCCAGCGCTTAAGCTGACGTTTTCTGACACTGTCGTTACAGGGTTAAAAGATTTTAGGGTTAATAATTATAAGTGAGTATTTTTACTGTTAATAGCTTTGATTAATCTCTTTAGGTCTTAACTTTTAACAAGCTATTCATAATGTGCTTGTTTTATAAAAGGTACAAAAAATATCTAGTGATCCAGATTTTGGTAGGTAGATAAATAAATCGGAGACATAGGTATCTAGGTAGTCCAGAAAACGTTCGAGAAAATGTCATAATGTCTGTGTTGAAAAATCTGCTGTCTTGTCATTCATTCATTCATCGTCGTTGCATTGTAGTGACGTGAGATATATTCTAATAACAATGTACCTATTTATACAAAGCTTTAATTATTTGCTTTCTTTTTTCTAGAATAAATCTACAAAAAGGCAAGGCGACTTTGGACTTCACTTCCAACGTGACCCTCAAAGCACACTACGACATGGACGGACAAGTTCTGATTCTACCCATCAGAGGCAACGGGCAAGCTAAAATCAAAATAAGTAAGATTTAAAACTTATATTCAAAGATTAAACTAGCCGTTATAAAAAACTGTTCAACATTAACAGTTATTTTATTAGTTAACAGTTAATCTTGTAGGCCTAATGGAAACAGCTGGTTATACTTATATTAAAGCTTCGATTTCGGGGTCAAACAAGTATTAAGTCAAGTTGTTCTTAGTAATCGGCCACAAAATAACTAAATAAAAACTTTGGAATCCCTTGAAAAGCTCTTGAAGAATATTCTTGAGTATAATAAAGCCAAGATTATGTAGTTAGATAGCTGCACTAATAGATGATCGAAAATAATTCAAATTTTATGGTAGCAACAATCTCGCTTAGTAACATAACCTTATATTTATACGAAACGCTCTGGTTCACATAACCAGTGCAGTGCAGTACCAAGCGAGTCACTTTGTAACATCGTTAAATACATGCTGATATTTACACAATTACTCGGTCGAGTGCCGAAGGAAGCTGCAATACTTTCCTAAGAACCTATCGATAGAGGCGATTGAAATAGGTAGTTCGCACATTGAAGCAACGCTTTGAAGAAGCTACAGTAATATTCATAGGATAACTATGCATTATATGTAAAGAATACGAGAAACACAGTAAAATGTAAGTATAGAACAGTTGAGCAGCTGCAGAAGCAGAAATTGAGCACAAAAAAATTGTATTAGCTAATCGCAACCTTGCGTAAAGTCGCCTTTATGGCGTAAGTCGCTTACTAACAGGGGCTCTTTGCAACGAAACCTCTAGGAATCTATACCTACTACACAAAAATATAGCACAAAATATTGCAATAATTAAAGTAACTTTTCGCGAAAAATAAATAATAGGTACCTAAAAACATTTCTATCTTTACAGCGAACTTAAACATCGTAGTTAAGTACGACTTCGAAGAGAAGGACGGACACTGGATAGTCACCGGGTACAAAGACCACTACAAGATGAGCCGAGCCCAGTTCAAGTTCAACAATCTGTTCAACGGCAATAAGGAACTAGGTAACTAACCTACATTTTGTACCTTGATGGATCTTGACCAACAACCTTCGAATAACATCATGACTACGAAATATTGGCCGCAATGTGTCAAATTAAACACAAACATTATTTATCAAACTGTCAATGATACGATTCCTTTCTAAAGAATTGAGTAAATCTGAAATTTTTGGAGGTAAAATTCATATTTCACCTCCAAAAATTTCAATGGCTAAATTACGAGAAAAAGTTGAAATGGCCCAGTGGATAAGACACCCGCTTCGTAAACACGAGGTAGTGGGTTCGAATCCGAGCAAGCCCCAATGTGATTTTTGAAATCATATGTAAGTACTTGACGGAACAGGAGAACATTGTGAGGAAACCTGGACTTAAAAAAAGTCTGAAATTGCTAATCCGCCTTGAGCAAGCATGGTGATGAATGCTCATACCTTCTCTATATGAGAAGAGGCCTTTGCCCTGCAGTGGGACAGTAAACAGGCTGGGTATTATTATTATTAAATACGAGATATTGATACATAGTATTTTGTATTTTGACTGGCCTGTTGGTCTAGTGGTTAGTGACCCTGACGGCTAAGCCGGAGGTCGTGGGTTCGATTCCCACCCAGGACAAACCTTTGTGTGATGAGCATGATTGTTTGTTCTGTGTCTGGGTGTAATTTATCTATAATATGTATGTATTTACAAAAAAAAATGTATATAAGTAGTATATCAGTTGTTTAGTACCCATAACACAAGCAAATATAATTGCTTAATTTGGGACTAACTATATAATTGACACAAAAACAATAACACACTCTTCATTACAGCACAAACCACAGAAAGATTCACAAACGAAAATTGGGAGATTATTATGAGCGAGATTGCACCCCCTGCGCTCAAACAAATCATCAAAAAATGCGTCGACGTGGTCAGCAAGTTCTTCGAAGCCGTCCCCTTAGCAGAATTGTTACTTCCTTGAACGGTTCGCGTCTATATTTATTAGCGAATGACTAACATTTTGTTAATAAAAGATTCTAAACTTCATCTCATTTAAATAGAAGTAAAATAATTATAACTAATCGTTGACTTTGTTATTTGTCATCAGGTGGTTTTGGCTCTACATTTTTCCATATACTTTATACCTAACAAATAAAAACGCAATCACGCTAACTCTAACTCATAATCATTACTCTTTCTTCACTTCAGTAGACTTAAGATTTTAAAATTGCAAAATTGCATGTCACATAACATGCTAGCTTTCTTCGGCGTGGTTTCACCCACGTCTTTGCTTACTACTCTGCTCCCGTCGCCAGTAGTGTGATGTTACATCATCTGAGCTATCATACGCAAAAAAAATAATTTGTAGTCGACTGGTAGTTCCAGAGATTAGCGCGTTCAAACAAACAAACAAACTCTTCCGTTTTATATAATAGTATAGATACCTACATACCTACTTAAAGCCTACCAAAGTGACTCTACTCTACCTGATGGTAAGCAGTCAGTGAGGTCCAGAAGTGGTGGTTCATTAATTGCAATTATCTCTCTCAATTATCAAATTTTAATATTATTTTTCCCGCAGGTGATACAATCCACGCTGTAATAAATACCAACTGGGAGCCTGTGATAACCGACATAGCACCGGTCGCCTTCGAACAAATCATCCAAGCGTGTGTCAACGAAGCCAAAAAGCTCTTCGCTGCAGTGCCGCTCAGCGAGCTGCTGCTTCCCTGAACTTATTAGTTATTAGAGATAATTTGTGCAGTAATACCTCGAAATACCAAAATAATCGGTAAAGTCCACGATTATCGCTAAAGATATTAACTTAGACTTAAAACATTTCGCATTCTAGATCCCCTAGCACAAGCTATTAATATTATGCTTACTTTGGGTCTAGATGGCGTTGTGTGTTTGTTGTGGTATTATTATTATTCGGGCAAAACATTTACTCAGTATCATAATTTACTTATTGCAGTAGAGATAAAATAGTAATGATGAAATATCTTTCACATAAAATGTTTTTAAGTACCTACACGGCAACAGTAAGTTTTGTTAAACTGATAATATTTTGATAAAAACAACATTGTTTTCAAGATGATAATAAGATAGATAATGTAGCTATCTAGTTGTTTTGATTTAAAGATAAGGAAAAGGTGGGCTAGCAAGCTAAAAGTTTCGTTGTCAATACGAATGTTTTCGATTTTCGCCTTTTTTTCTCCTTTGAGCTTGCCACCGGGGTCAAAATATTGCAATAATTTCATTATGAGGTATTACCGAGTTTGTAAGACAAAAGTTTTCTATTTTGTTATACACGTTAAAAATCTGCACAATATTTTCAAGACTGGGTTGCGTTTGATTACTTGTTTGGAGGCGACTAATATAATTAAGTAATTGTGATAATTAGTTAAGTTTATTTAGGTCAAGTATTAGTTTTAATTTATTATAAATAAACTGGGAACGAAATTTAACATTGTTTATTTCTTTTAGTTTATTTACAACAGTGCCCTCTATTGGTATTAATAAAGCAACAGTATTTTAGTGAAATCAAAAAGAATATTAGGATCTCAGATAAGATAATAGTTAAATAATAAGTACTTATTATAGTGAACAAATATTTTTAAAATAGGTCATATTGCATCAATCATTAACTAAACAAATTAATAGGGGGTTATCTTTATCTACGGGTTATCTTACCCCAGTAAATTTGAATATTAGTATTTTACATGAGGTAGGCAAGCAAGAATCAAATTACTGGATATAACCAAGGTTATGTAGGTATAGATATATGATTATCCGTGGCTATGATCTAACAGAAACAAAAAATTAAATACATTTTTAATATTAACATTGCTACTTGACTACTTGGTTTCAAACCCACAACATCCTAAGACAAGCCCCTTATCCACTAAGGCATCTCAATTATTTATTTACTTTATTCTACTTTCAGGAAAATAAGTAATAAGCAAATTAAAATAGAATAAACATTTTTATTACATAAAACAATTTTAGATACACAAAGTACAAAATAATAACAATATGAAAACCTTAACATTATACAAAACATGGTTGCACTTAAAACTATTATAGGCACCTACAGAAATGATTACACAAGACATTAGTGACTAATAGGTACCTACCTAATTTTTGAAAGGCTGGTTGACAGCAAATATTTGTCTAGTAATAGTTAGTTACAACTATTAGTTGACAAAAATGTTTCTGCTTTAAGCTAAGCTATAAGAATATGATGACCTTTAATTTGATCATCTTGGGTAACTGAATTTTGTTGTCAATGGAAGTCAACAAGACTTGGAGAAATTGTCTTTATCGTGCCCCTGGGTGACAACTACTGGTAAATATAGTATAACCAACTGAATATACAGGTAGTGCACCTAACAAAGTAGAGGTGCATAAAAGAGGATACAACAATGAAACAGATATTTACATATATCAGAAATTTAAATTGATTTAATTCAACAGTTGTGTGAGTTAAAATGTTTACCAGCATTTCAGATACCAGGATTTAATATATATTACATTCAGCCACAAATATCTAACGGGGGCACATAGCGTGGCGCCCACCATCCACCGGTAAACTAACACCAGTGATGTTACTAGCTAAGTCACTGGCTAAGAATGCAATAGTGGCAGCTACTTCATCAGGCTTGCCTGGACGACCTAAAGCATGTGTCTCCTTAGTTCTTAACAAAAACGCAGCATACTGCTCATCATTCAGACCTCCACGCTTCTGCAGCTCAGTTAGAATAACACCAGGGTTCACACAGTTCACCCTGACGCCCTTAGGAGCTAATTCAAGAGCTACACATCTTGTGAACTGATCTACTGCAGCCTTAGATATGTTGTAAGCAAGTACTCCAGGAAATGATCTAATGCCATTCACGCTGGAGATATTCACAATGTTTCCTTTCGTTTTTAGCAAGTGTGGCACAGCAAGCATAGTCAAATGATAAATAGATCGAACATTGGTGTTCATAAGTCGATCATACTGAGCCAAAGATGTGTTTTCAATTGATCCCGTTTCAAGAATCCCAGCGTTGTTAATCAGCACATCTATCTGTCCGTAATGATCAACAGTTTTCTTCACAATATTCTCTATATCCACTTCCTTCGTCAAATCAGCGGCAACGGAGAAAGTAGGACCGTTAGGTTCACAACTCTTACTTACTTTTGATAAGTTCTCAATGTTTCTTCCAGTTAATGAAAGCTTAGCACCCAACCTTGAAAAGAACACCGCTGTTGCAGCACCGATACCTGAACTCGCACCGGTAACAATTACTACTTTCCCAGCGAAATTCATTTTAGAAACGTGTAAACAACTTTCAAACTTTAACCAAAATGCCGGCAAAACACGAAAACTGCGCTACTACCAACGTAGTTATGTAATGTTAGTTATTAAATTATTTATTCTGATACAAACTTATACAACTCAATTTTATTTACGTCTTTTTGATAATAAAATTACGATAACAGGTTAGTGACCTTGACTTTTAGTGCTGTACTTATTCTAGAAAATAATATTTTACCGGTTTACCGGTTTAAAAAATCCTGACACATCAATAATTTGTTACAGAATGACAGACAATGTATTGATTTGATTGTAATAAAGATTATAGAATATCAAATTTAAACAATGACAAAACAAAAATGCCATGGCATTAAGTTTTATGGTATACGTATAATAAACAAAAGTCACTACAAAAGCAAATCGGTACACTTAATTTGTGCTTTTGCAGTGACTTTTGTGTAGACATTTTACGGCAGTAGATCCACAGAGCAGTAGATCCACGCTGGTTTCAGCATGTATGGGTCGGATCGTCCGGGGAAGTAGGTACTAAATGGTAAAGTAGGTACCGTTCATAGAAGATCGACGTAAGAGTAGTAGTATCCGACTGAGAGCGCCGCAGGCCCAATTTCCCCCTTTCTTCTTTCCTCACCTCCTTCATTCCCTTCCCCTAACCCCATTCCCAGCCGCCATAGTGGAGGCCACTATACCAGCAGTTTAAGACGATGGCTTTTGGTATGGTGGCCACCACTTCTGGATTCCACTGACTGCTTACCATCAGAGGAGGTGGAGTCACTTTGGAAGACTAATATAT
Source organism: Parascotia fuliginaria (assembly GCA_963082885.1). Taxonomy (NCBI): domain Eukaryota; kingdom Metazoa; phylum Arthropoda; class Insecta; order Lepidoptera; family Erebidae; genus Parascotia; species Parascotia fuliginaria. The sequence continues at coordinate 829,208 of OY720180.1, read as the reverse complement.
ATAAAAAAAGACCTTCTTATTATTCTAAGGGAGAACAACCTGACTATTAGTCAGAATTCCATTATGAGAGGGCAAGCTTGTTAAAACTGTTACTACAATCCTTCTCTGGAGGACAGCTGCCCCTTCTGTTAACTACGCCAATGCTTAAAACCGTTCTAGGAGTTCACAACATTTCTAGGGAGAAGGGTAGTTGCCCATACCTCGCTAGGCCTCTACTGGCCACCGATATATTAATACTTTATTCCGACCTTTGTGTAGGCATTCATTCAACCAACTAGATTGTAAGTTTATATTAAAGAGAGTCTATGAGACTACACTACACTACCTACTACGAAATGAATGACACATGCTACACTGACATCTTTATTTGTAAATAAACTATATTTGTAAATAAACTATAAAAATATGTAGAATTTTTGTAAACCTTTTTAATTCTTGATTTCTAAATTATTAGTATTACAGGCGATGGCTATAGTGAGTTTAGGCCAGTAATTCTACGGTTTAATGTGTTTAATATTTTATTTATCATAGCAGTCGATAAGTAAACAACTTCTGTTCTTTCAGAAAGAAGTTATTCATATACATATTGGTCAGGCTGGAGTGCAAGTAGCAAACGCGTGTTGGGAACTTTATTGTCTTGAACATGGCATCAGACCAGATGGAATCATGGCATACTCAAATGCAGACGAAAGCCACAGTGCTCTTTTCAGTGAAACAGGCGCGGGAAAAGTTGTACCCAGAGTTGTTATGATTGATTTAGAGCCGTCTCCAATTGGCGAGTATCAATATTAAATTTGAAAATATTTAGTTGCGAAATATCTATTATTTTGTTAACAAGCAAGGTAATATTTGCAGATGAAATAAGAACGGGTACATATCGACAATTATTTCATCCCGAGACTTTGCTAACTGGTAAAGAAGATGCCGCTAGCAATTTTGCCCGAGGTTACTTTGGTGTTGGCCGAGAAATGATTGACCTCGCTCTCAATCGCGTCAGAATTGTTGCGGAAGGTTGCAGTCACCTCCAAGGATTTATCATATTCCGTTCGTTTGGCGGTGGTACTGGTTCTGGATTCACACCTCTGCTTCTTGATGGCTTAGTAAAAGATTATGGCAAACTATCCAAAGTTGAATTCGCAGTATATCCAGCGCCACAAATATCACCGGTCATTGTTGAACCCTACAACGCTGTACTTACTTCACATGCTTGCATGAATACATCAGATGTATGCTTTATTTTTGATAATGAAGCCCTCTACGATATCTTGGCGAGATTATTAGATGTACCACGTCCGACTTATACCAATCTAAATCGGCTAATCGCTCAGGTATCAGGATCCTTATCCGACAGTGTTATACTTTTTATTTTCCCCTTTTTCTATTGCAGCAAATAAGTACTTACTGAAGCATAATATAATAGGTCAGCATCATCATCATAGATATCGTCAAAAACGAATTGAAAAATTCGTAGGCGTCTAAGTTACATTATGTTTCTAACGAATACAAATCAGAACTCTGCCTTAAACTAAAAATACATACACGTATTTGTCATCATCATCATCTTAGCGATAAAACGTCCTTTGCTGAATTTTAACCTAAATTTAAGTAGCTATATAAGTAGATAAGTAGAATGTAGTTGTTACAAATGTTCAAGAAACTACATCTACGAAGAACCACATTGTTGTATAACGTAATTAGCCGAAAGTAATATAGGTACCAGCCCATTGAAGGCCTACAGTAGGGTTATAATGGTCTGATATACATAATAATATCATTATTGACTGGCCTGTTGGTCTAGTGGTTAGTGACCCTGACTGCTAAGCCGGAGGTCGTGGGTTCGATTCCCACCCAGGACAAATCTTTGTGTGATGAGCATGATTGTTTGTTCTGTGTCTGGGTGTAATTTATCTATAATATGTATGTATTTACAAAAAAAAATGTATATATGTAGTATATCAGTTGTTTAGTACCCATAACACAAGCAAATATAATTGCTTAATTTGGGGCTAGATGGCGCTGTGTGAATGTGGTAGAATATTATATTATTATTATAACATTAAATTTACTATATACTTTATCTTCCTTCAGGTAGTATCATGTATGACGGCGTCTATGAGATTCGAGGGATCCCTAAATGTGCAATTAGTAGAGTTCAGAACTAATTTGATTCCTTACCCTAGGATCCATTTTCCCTTGATTACTTTTGCACCATTCGTATCAGCTCAAAGAGCACAACACGAAACTAATACAACTCAACAGCTGATGTTGCAGTGTTTTGAACCTGGTAATCAAATGGTGAAATGCGATCCACGTCAGGGACAATACATGTCTTGCTGTCTATTGTACAGAGGAGACGTTAATACAAATGATATAAATATAGCAATTAACCAGATTAAAGAAATGCGATCAATTAAATTTGTATCATGGTCTCCCACTGGATTTAAGGTAAATTACAAACAATAAATAACATAATTATTATTATTTGTATAATGAATGTAAGCACATAAATATATATAAATTTAATATTGTTTTTTTATTTTTGGTGCAGATTGGAGTTAACTACATGCCGCCTATAACAGTTCCTGGAGGTGATTTAGCTGCTTTACAAAGAGCAGTCGTTATGGTATCAAACACGTCAGCTATAAGAGTCGCCTGGGAAAGACTATGCAAAAAGTTTTCTTTGATGTATGCTAAACGTGCTTTTGTACATCACTACGTTGGTGAGGGGCTAGAAGAAGGTGAATTTACTAATGCGCTTCAGAATATTAAAGCGCTTTCAAACGATTACAGGGAAGTCGAAGGTTGATTATTACATGAACCATGGACAAAGTTTTAGTTTTAAAAAGTAATTAAAACAAGAAGCAGAAAAAGAATCAGTAAAAACCTATATGTGAAATAGTGCTACACAATATAAATAATGTTTACAATTTTGTACATAACATGATAATATATTACACAAAATTTATATGAATGCCAACCTCTTCTTTTTGTCCAGACTCCAGAACTACTTAAGCGAGACTGAAGTGCCACCCTTTCACAGTGTAACCTGAGTCTCGAACCAAACGGTTCACTTCACAGTTCACGGTACTTAGCATTAAATAAATAAATAATAAAATAGTTTTTAATGAACTATCAATTCAGTCGATAGAACAATTGATTTTCTTGCCAACGGTCGACTATCCAATTGACTATTGGATCACATCACTATTAACACGCTGCCTAAAATTTAATGTCAACTTGACATTGACAATTGACTTTAAAAAAATCCAAATGTCAAACAGAATCATCAATTGCATGCCTCAATGATAAATATTAGGTATTTTCTTATCAGTACAATATTTATTTTAACGTGTAAGTGCTGATAAAAAGAAGAGGATATTGGACACTAAATACTTTTACAGTATATATTTTGGTTGGCATCACATACAAGTAAGTATTTAGTTGTTAGTCTAATATTTTGAACTATCGCATGTCGTGCATACGCAAACTAATTTCTTTAAAATAAATGAAAATTTTACTTTAATAAGTACTAATTATGTTTATGTCGATTACTCTTGTATAATAGTTCATATATTCTTTCATTATTTCATGACTATTACGCAAAACACATGCCAATCATCGGTACCTATGTCAGTTGAAAAATACGCCGGTCGGCGTTCAAACAACTATGGCATACTTACTATTTAAAATTCAAGTAAAGTAATTAGTATTACTTAGTTACTTAATTACCATCTCTATACCTTCTTGCTGCAAGTTTTCGAAACATAGATCTACATGAACCTATACCTATTTGTAAACAATGATTTTTAATGCTTAAATTTATTACAAGAACTTAGTATGCAAAACTATTTTCCTTCTAAACTTATTTTAAAAGAATATAAATTTCTAGTAGGTAGTAAGTAGAATATTCTAGAGTTAATTACAAAGTTTGCCTCCTTTTACACTGCTTTAAGCCAGTTTAATTAAATATAAAAAGCTCAATAATAACATGTCTAATAAACTATTCAAACTTATAGAAATGTGGAGCATATCCCACCTGTGCCGTTGCACTAACTCACTGAGGGTAGTACAAACCAAGCTGTTGGTCTCAGGGTCTAGGAATGGACTCAGCACAACCATGGTCACCAGACAACTTCTCACACAAACCAAACATAATAAATTGACTAGCTGGAAAGGACTTAGAGTAAGTACTTGTTTAATTTAGTTTAATTTAACTTAAAAGTAATAAACAATAATCAAACTCAGAAACTATCAATTATATCATAACCATCAGATTAAATATTTCCACTGCTTAAGTGGCTTGGGTTTTCCCGAAGAGGTTATGCAAGCATGCATTATGTATACAATGCTGATGCTCTTTGTCAGCATTGCATACATACTGCATTGCGACACACATGTGAAGAGATGGGGTAGTTCCATATTCTAGACCAGGGGTCACCAATTAGTTTCATCAAATAAAAATAGTGCCTAGTGCGACTTTCTTTTACGTTTACACGATGACACGTTTATGAGGTTCGGTGCTCTGATTGGCCCGTTGAAACTCTAAACCAATCAGAGAGCTAAACACGGTAAACCTTTAGATCACGTTAAAATAAAAACAACTCGCCAAAAATTATCCATTTCTCAGTTTGGTTAGTTACAATCTATGTATATAATTATACTTATATATAGAGAAGGAAAGCAGAATGCTATGCAATTTTAAATTATGCATAAATTATAAAAAAAAAATATGTTTGAATTTCTACCACCAGGCGACCACTGGTGCAAATAATAACACAACAACAAATCCCTCGTTTCAGTGTCAATATGAGATTATTTATCTTATCCATAGGATTAATCTAGAGTGTTAAGTTACATTAGTACTCAAGTGTGTACACTAATATGTACTCTACAATTCATATAATAGAACATTCTGACAATATTTTTATCATTGTAAAAAGCTGGAGGAGAAACACAATACAGATAAAATGAATTTAGTGTCTTATTAAACCTCACTACTCTTTATTGTTGTTGTTCTCTTCCAATTTATGCTGGGTTTTTTTATGCGGGGCATGAACAACATTGGGCAAAGTAATCATGTCACCAGTTTGAGCCACCAGTTTGCCACAATTGCTTTTAGGATCGAAAGTCACAAAATCGAACTACTATGATTCAAGCTTTATTTTAAAAATGTTATAAAACCAATATGATGCGGCAATTACAAATATATTTATTTGTAATTTTGACCTCTGATATCACTGTAGTCTCAATTTAAGCTATTTTGATAAATAAATTTACGTACAAGGTGAAAAGGAATGATTATATTGAGGAAAATATATAATTGCATATTGTGTTCAGTTTATGGCAGATTTGCTCCCTGTTACATGGAATCAAATTAGCTAGCAAAACGTGGGTGTTTCTCTCTGCCTAACACTTCGGGTGAATAAGGCGTGAAGTTATGTTAATTTCACCCTAATAATTATAAATTTCTATGTTCCCCAGCTAACCGACATTCTCAAATCTCGAGGCACATTAGTAAGGTTCACTGCGTCTGCTCCCAAACCCACAAAGTCTCGAAAGGCAGTTGGATATTGGCTTCTGGGTTGCTCCGGCATGGTCTTCGCAGCAGTCGTACTAGGTATGGGCGTCGGTTACCTTATACTATTGTATACTATCTATTATGTTATCAGATTAATTCTTAAAACTACTAATGGAAGCAAGTAGAATGTTGAAGGAGCAAACAGAAGATCTTATGGATGCTTTCGAGTGTTTTGTACATTTAGCTCTATGATTTTGTTACAAATCTTATTACTGGGTGATTTCTTAAGTACCTACACAAATAGAATACAATATAATAACAACTGAATTCGGTAATAAAATAATACTAATACATAATATCTAAATTTGGTAGATATAATTAGTTGAATAATTACTTTTATATTAAAGGATATGTAGGTAGGTATTTGATTATTTCTTTTCAATAAGTTAGTGTTTGATAGAACCTGGTGACGTAATGGTGTAGAGACTAGGCAAGGTGCAGCATTTTAAAATTAATCAACCCCCAGTTATATAATATATGGAAATTTGTGTAAACCAAGTCAGGTTTCTTGAACCTCCTACTTAAAACCGTCATGGTATGAATGATTTTTTATTTATACTTCATATACAGAATATGTATAAAGGCGGACTTAATGTCTGAGGCATTCTCTACCAGTCGAGCAATTATCTCCAAAGCAGAAATAATAGAATACAATAGAAAATGCTTTATTGTACATCACATGTAGAGTTTAAGGGACCATATCTGGCAGCACGGAACTGTGTGCAGCGTGCTATCACGTTACTTCGCTCTTTTTCGTTCAGATCAATCGCATGTCTCAGTCACAGAAAAGAATAGAAACATCGTAAATTTCGGTTGCGTGCTGCGAAATATGGTCCAACTCTAGGTAAATGATATGTTACGTGTTGCTATGCATTTAAATACGACCAGATTTTCGTTCCTTCAATAAGTTCTTAAATATATTTTTAAGAGGACACACATTGTTGTAATCCTAGAAGTTCTTCTGCATTTCTTTGAATTCACCAATGTTACTTAAAGACTCGCTGCCCGCGAAGCAATAAAACGTGGGAACAGGACGCCGCCTGTTGCGCTCTCTGTCGCACTTACAGGCCTTGCAGCAGGCTTAGTGACTCGCTGATTATCGATTTGTTCAAGTAGTCTATTCGAAATCTAGACACGCATTTTACCTCAAGATTATGACCGTACTTTGGTAAATCGTATAGATGCAATCAATTATATGCGTACCATTAATGTAATTAATATTAAAACTGTAACTTATAATTGAAACTTGATGAAATAATGTATTAGTCTGATCAATAAGAAATGAATGTATGTTGTTACTTAAGTATATTATCGTAAATTGGGAGAGGGCTATATAGGGCACTGCAATTAAGGGATTATAAATATATATTTTAATAAATCTGTATCAATTCATATTTGGTTAATGTGACATAGCAAAGTTCTTTCATCAAATTTAACACCTAAGTACAAAATTATTTTATTTTATAAAATGTGATAGTAAACTTTAGTTGAAAATATAATAAAAATACTAAAACAATATTTTTTGTATCATTTCTTAATTAAGTAGTTATTAAGAAATATTTACAAATATTGTCAGTACGGAATAATTAGTAAACATTGTACTGTTCGAAAATAAACAAAACGTACGCTCTATAGTTTGCTAGTATTTTACTTTTAAGAATTACATGTAACTATTAATACTTGTAATTTCATGTACAAATTTATGAAAGTGACGATCTCAGTGTCCACTTGCGAAGTACAATAATTTAAAAAATACAATTTGGCAGTCGTGTATAATACTTTCAACATCACAGGAGACAGACAGTAGCGTCATGACGACTACCGCCAATCCGCAATACGCCTGAATTTGGAAAGTCTAGTTAGATTAACTACTTTATTATTCAGAGAGTAAGTACATAAATCAAATAACTTCAAGGTTCAGCACTTCATATTTTTGTTGCTCAATTAAAGTCTGGAACTCTTTGCCAGCGCATGTGTTCCCATCTAATTTTGATCCTGGGTCTTTTAAGCGGGGCGTGAAAAAGCATCTCACTAAGCCGCCATAGTGGAGGCCACCATACCAGTAGTTTGACTTTTGGAATGGTGTCCGCCACTCCTGGATTCCACTGACTGCTTACCATCAGGCAGAGTGGAGTCACTTTGGTAGGCTAATATAAATAAAAAAAAAAACAAATTTTCTTAACTTTTATAAAATTATAGAATGAAGTAAACCCTCAACTAGATTATTATCATTTCTACCACGAAACTAGTTTTCATTTGAATAATCCAAGAAGCGATGTGCTGTAGTCTCGTAAAGTTGATTACTGTATTGCCAACATAGGTAATTATTTCAAATATATATTTGATTGCTTGATATCTCATGGATATCAATGAAATACCTATTTTAAAGATTATTATGAAAAATTGAAAATTACTTAAGTAATTGAAATATATTGCATGTTAAATTTCTATGTGATAAATTATACTAAATATACTTGTGGTTTCAATCATACAACACCCAATTTTTGTTTTGGTTTTTACTGTTTGTACAAAATTTACTTGTGAATTAATTATGAAGGCTAAAGTGTTGTAATAAAATTGAAATTAGTTTGAGCTTTCGGTGAGAGTTTTCTTTTCATAATAAAATTATTTTTGAATACCAAACTTCTATTCTTAATTTTTCGTTAAGTATAGCTTTGTTTCTTTGTGTGGTAACTATACATGGTGATATTCAGGTGGTGTGACAAGATTGACAGAGTCAGGACTGTCGATGGTGACGTGGAAACTCCTCGGAGAGAAGATGCCGAGGTCAGAGAAAGAGTGGGAGGAAGAATTTAAGAAATACCAGCAGTATCCTGAATTTATATAGTAAGTGGACAATACATCATGTAGTTTTTGATTATTGTAAATTATATTATATAGTGTTACTAGCTGCGCCCTGCGGCTTTGCCCGCGCGAAAATTGCTATGTGTTTAATTATTGTAACTCGGGAATCAGAGCGATTTTCGGGATAAAAAGTAGCCTATGTTCCGAAACCAAATCTATCTACATACCAATTTTCATTGAAATCGGTTTAGCGGTTTAAATTTAATATGGTGGTTAAGTATTTTCTTAGTTTTTCTTTCATAACAACCTTCTCCTGACAATAACAAACACGACAAAAAAAGAATTAACGAAATTGATCTAGCCGTTCACGCGTGATGCCATGACCAAGGGAAATAGGGATTCATTTTTATATATATAGATTAATATACTCGTTTCTCGCGGCGCGGTTTCACCCGCGTCTTTACTCTACTTTCGTCGCCAGTAGCGTGATGTTACATAGTGATGAATTTTTCAGATCCGACTGGTAGTTGCAGAGATTAGCGTGTTCAAACAAGCAAACATACTCTTCCGCTTTATAATAGTAGTATAGATACTTAAGTTCTATAATTGGGATAAATAAAAGCAAATTTTTATTTGAGTTTCAGAGTCTATACCTAATGTACTTTATACCTGTAAAAGTTGTCTTAAAATATTTCCTTTTATTCATAGTAAGAACCAAAGCATGACATTAAACGAGTTCAAATGGATATGGTACATGGAGTTCGCGCACCGGACATGGGGTCGTGCTATCGGCGCCGTGGTATTCATACCGGCTGCTTTCTTCTGGGCGAGGGGGTATCTCGATAAAGGAATGAAGGTTAGAGTAGGGGTGTACTGCGCGCTAGTGGCTGCTCAGGTGAGTAGTAAACATGGTGTATTTTGTAAAGTATTGGTTAGGTTAAAATCAAGTGTGTTCTTGTTTGCCAACTAAAATTAAAAAAAAAACATTTTTATCACTCTTTGTGCTGTAATGTTATTTTATTCTTAAAAACAGTAATCCGCTCCTGCTTAGCAAACACGTGTGTACTAGTTTCATTTTTTTTTAAATTTACTATACTTAATAACATAAGTATGTAGGTATAAAAAATACTGTAAACGATACGTATAAAAGTACGCAGTGGTTATGATTTTTTTTCTTAGCCTTCCAAAGTGACTCCACTCTACCCGATGGTAAGCAGTTAGTGGAATCCAGAAGTGGACACAATTCCAATAACCAATACTTTAGCCAAACTGCTTTATACTATTTAGGGATTTACACCCTTATATTATTGCTTCGAAAGTCTAATATCTTATAACAACAATCCATTTATATTCCAGGGTCTAATGGGTTGGTACATGGTAAAATCTGGTCTAGAGGACCGCTTTCAAGGTCCCTCAGACGTGCCAAGAGTATCTCAGTACCGTCTCGCAGCCCACTTGTCTTTAGCGTTTATTTTATACACGGGGTTATTGGCCGGCGCTTTAAGAATGCTACGCCCCTTCCCTGTCACAGCCACTTATAAGAGTCTAAAGGATCTTAAAGGAATGACAGCGTTTGCGCATTCTGTTAAAGCTATGGCGTTTCTTACTGCTGTTTCAGGTAATTTTGTTTTTACTTATTAGTTATTTAATATAACTCTGACTGATAAGCATTTAGTGGTTTAATTGTGATGGATTCCATTCCAAAAGCAATCTTGTCAATCGGCCTGTTTGGTAGCCGCCACTACATCGGCTTTAAATGATAAATATAGTAAACTAGCTTTGCCCTCAGCTCTGCCCGCATGATTGTTGGTTACATCGCACTTTTCATACAAACTTTCATCCCCTTTTTTTTTTTACGTGGGTAATGCATTACGCATACGCACCCGCCTAGGCAAGGCGGACTTATGTCGGACTCTCCGACCGCACTCAAAGCGCGGCCGGCATACTGACTAAAACCCACGGTGTTCCTCCAGACGGCCAGAGTGTCGGGGTCACGGGAGACGCTCGCGCATTCATCCGGGACCCCGACGGGCCACGGCCCGCTCACCACACGCGAGCGGACCCCGTCCGATTTAAGGGGCCTAGCCTCCCCTCCCTTGAGAGGCGCGTGCGGAACACGCGCACTGCCGTCTCGAGCCCGTGCTGTTCGGGCGGCGACTGCCCGATCGCCGCCCGCAGGCCACCTTTTAACTCGGCCGCAGAGGATAGGGAGAACGGCGCGTCTCAATACCGACACTCCTCTTCCCCTGCGGCCCCACCGCGTCCGCAATCTGGCGGTTGCGGCCCCGCCGAGGCCGCGGAAGGTAGGGAGAGCGGCGCACCGTTATACCGGCACTCCTCTCCCGCCGCGGCCCCGCCACTCCCCAGCTGCAGTGTCGCCGAAGCAACACCGCAGCCCGACCCAGTTGCGGTGCCGCCCATACAGCACCGCAACCCTCCTGAGCCGCTCCATCGTGGGCTTACCACCGAAGCCCAGAGGAGCGGCGCCTCCTTGGGGTTCCTCTTGGTTCGCCGTGGTTCTGCGTAACCACGGTTACTAAGCCTCCGCCGCAACAAGGCGAGAACCCCGTTTGGGGAGGAAAACTTTCATCCCCTATTTCAAACTCCTTCAAGCTATTTTTTCGAGAAATCTAAGCTATGTTGTTCTTCAAGGTCTATTCTATCCATATACCAAATTTCATCAAAATCGATTCAATGGTTTAGGTGTGAACGCGTAACAGACAGACATACATAGTTACTATCGCATTTATAATATTAGTATGGATAACATGACAAGGCATCATGCTAAAAACATAATTATCATGTTTCAATAAAAATAATAACTTATATTTGCTATGTATACTAATGGATATTTTACATTCAATTGTAGTAAAAATAACTAAGTAATGGTTTGTTTACATGTAATTTGTTTCGTATGTTTACATAGTTAATATTGTTCTATTCACCTCTTTCAGGCGCTTTTGTAGCCGGCTTAGACGCTGGTTTAGTATACAACTCATTCCCCAAAATGGGCGATAATTGGATTCCCGAAGACATTCTTGCTTTCACCCCAAAACTCACAAATTTCACTGAAAATCCTACTACGGTGCAATTTGACCATCGTATATTGGGTACTACTACGTTAGCGTTAGCGACGGGGCTATGGTTGATGTCTAGAGGAAAACCTTTGTCTCCTATGGCTAGGAGAGTGGTTAATGGCGTTGGAGCTATGGCGTGGTTGCAGGTGGGTGATATTTATTATTGTATTAATGAATATTAATTGTTAGGAATGTATCAAGAGAAGCGAAATGTATGATTCATAATTAAATTTCGAGTAAAGAGTTCCAAATTCTTGGACTGAACAGTTTTTTTTTATTGGTGTGCTTTCCTATTGAGGGACCACATCTGAATTCTGAGCTTTTAAATGTCAGCCTTTAGTAAAAATTCTCAAACGATTGTAAATTCAGTCTTTTATTTGTAAAAGTAGGCACTCAAACACAAAAGTAAGTAGGCACTCAAACACAAAAGTTACAAGCGGTCAAAGATGTTCCCCCAATCGTGGCTGATAGACATCCATATCTCAAAATCTAATTTACAACTGCTATTAATGACTACTCTTAGTAAAAGATTTGTTACACTAATTTATTAAATATCAGCTTTACCGGTTCACTTTTAATCACTTTTAGTTTGCCGGCATTTAAAAGCTCGTTATTCAGATGTGGTCCTTCAATGGGAACGCACACGAAATGAGTTGGGATTTATTTGAAATGTGCGTATTCATTAAATGCAAAAGTAGATATAGATACTATTAGCTAAACTTTTGCGTTTTTTTTATGAGTGAGTGCTGGAGACCCATTACTTCCCTTTTTCAACCGCTTAGTTCTCATCTTCCTCATAATTCATGTTTAGATACATGTCATTGTTCCTGAATTGCTCAGAGAATACAATCATAGTCATAGGTTACAGGAACCAATGCTTATTTGCAAGTATATAAATACTTAACTGTCCTCTCTTCCCCCTAGGTGGCGCTAGGTATCGCAACACTACTACATTACGTCCCCACCCCGCTCGCCGCCTCGCACCAGTCGGGCTCGCTTGTACTACTGTCCCTCGCTATCTGGCTCACGCACGAGATCAAACTGCTCAAGTATATACCAAAGTGAACATATACGTTATATATATAAATGTTAAATATAGTTATTACTGAGTTTCATTTTTTAAATAGCTTAAAAAAAATACCCCTTTCCTATTTTCGTTCCTCATCCCCTTCGTCGGCAACGAGTTGGTTGTGCCTTGTACCTACTTAGCTGCAAAATAATATTACGCCATCAAATGATGTGAGTATCAAGAACTAAACATTATTTTGAGGACCGTGCATCAGGGAATTTTGTTCATACCTGGTATCATATCAGGCAAAAGACCTCTACTGCTGGACATAGGCCTGTCCCAATGTTCGCACACCTTAGCCGGTCATGAGCCCTCATCCATTGATTTGAATACATATCAGGGCTGTCCAAAGTAAGGCCCATTTATATTTGTGCAGTCTGTTTTTTATATTATAACGGAAGAATAAATTTATAGTTTTTTATATATATTTTTTTTTTATATTATTTAGCCTTAAGGTGTCTGTTAACTTTTCTCGTATGTTTCAAATTAGCCTAAACTATAGCTGATGTGTGTATTTTTGCATACCGTAATATTGCGGTAAGACATGCTGTACTGTATACAACTTGTAAACATCCTGTTACCATGTTTTGAGCAAAATAAATATTCTTTATTCTTTATCGCTTTAAATCATATAACTTCTTTACACGCGCACTGCGTCTGGCAACAACTAATATTAATGTTGATATTGAATGGATTGTCAAAGATAATTTAATGTATTTAACGCTATTAAATTTTCTTTTTTTGTGCGGCTCTAATCTATTTAATAATTTGATATTGGCTCGTTATCATATTAGGTCTGGACAGCCCTGGTATACATAATAGATCGTACAATTTACACGCAGAAATTTATCTAAGTAAACTAAACACTACTACAGTAGTGTCCATTTATTTATTATTTATTTATTTATTTTATTTGATTAATACGGTACACATACCAATTAGATTAATCAATCAATCAAAGCCGAAAAAACTATTACAAAGAACTTATACCTATATAAAATAAAACATAACAGATCATTCACATATTTTTTGTAAATATTCTAAAACTACATGGCACTTATCAGCAAACAAATCACACTCCGGGATGGTCGCTACAAGTTTATTAAGGGTGGTAAGTGTACGAGGAACGGGTGAAGACGCGCGAGCGACAGTGCGGCACGGAGGCACGGCTAGCAGCTGATGACTCCTACCACGAAGATAATTATTGGGAGTGTACAGCCGAATCAGCTCACCATGAACCTCCGGAGCATCTATAATCCCCCAGCAGACCTTAAGCATAGTACCAACCTGATCACATGCTCTCCTCGTTTCCAATGTATTATAGCCCAGGCAGCCAGTGAGATACAAAGTAGGATACATATATGGATAATGTCCTAAGGTGCGCTTATATAGAAATCGCAGGAAGGCTTTTTGGACCTTCTCTAACATAAGAGCATAAGTGTGTTCATGAGGATTCCACACACAAGAACTTGCATCAAGCTTACTGCGGACGAGTGTGCTATATAATAGCCGTATCACGTGGTCGTTATGGAAATCTTTAGCATTTCTTAAGACAAAACCCAACCGCTTAAATGACTCCTTGACGACAGTAATGATATGATCATGGAACGTTAGTTTTTGATCGAATGCGACACCAAGATCTTTCATAATAGTTCTTCTAGATATAAGGTTACCATTGATATTGTAATCAAATTTAGTTGGTTGTCGCATACGACCAAACGACACAACGAAGCATTTAGCATAATTGAACTCCATTTTATTATCGATTCCCCATTGATATATAGCATCTATATCTTTCTGGATTGCTATCGAGTCTGACACACTCTGGACGTTCATATACAACTTGAGGTCATCTGCGTAAAGAAGACATTTTGCATGTTTAGGTACAGTAGGCAAGTCGTTTATCATTAACAGGAACAATAAAGGTCCGAGGACCGAGCCTTGACTCACTCCTGAGCGAGTGTGATATGGACTTGACTCATAAATACCCAGTTTGACAAATTGCTGGCGGTCTCGCAAATAGTCGGCTACGAGCCTGAGGAGTTTAGGACAGAAACCTGTAGCACTGAGTTTTTGGAGCAAGATATCATTATTGATCCTGTCAAATGCCTTACAAAAGTCAAAGTAAAGCACGTCTACTTGCCGCCTCATGTCAAGTTGCGCTGAAATGTATTCTGTTAAAGTTAACAAGTTAGTGTTGACGGACCTCCTGCAACGAAAACCATGTTGCGCGTCGTTCAGATACTTCTCTACCTGGGAGTATATAAGCTTATGTAGAATGTTTTCGAAAATTTTAGCCGGTGATGATAGTATGGCAATGGGTCGGTATTCTTCAACATCCAACTTATTGGAGGTTTTAGGAATAGGCGTGACTCTCGAAATTTTCCACTGAAGTGGATAGTAGCCGGTTTGTAGTGACAGATTGAATATATGTAACAATGGCATACAAATTGTCTGTTTTAAATCTTTGAAAATAAATGATGGTAAACTATCAGGTCCTATAGAACTGGAAGATTTTAATTTGTTGATACCATAATGCACATCCTGCAATGTGAATTGCATTATATTAATGTAATTGCTGTTACAGATTGTATCAAAGGTGTTGGCATGCTCGACATTAAGTTGCGGTACATCAGCTAAGAACACACTACCGAAAAAAATAGCAAATGCGTCAGCAGCTGCTACTCCTGTAAAACTGTTACCCTCATACCTAACACTTGGCTCGAATCCACCTTTAGAACGAAGGCATGAGATATATTGCCAGAATTGTCGTGGATTAATACTGATGCTGTTTTCAACACGACTTATGTAACGTTTATAGGCAACAGATGAGCGGTGTTTTAAAGAGGTCCTCATATCCGAAAAGATCTTAAAATCAGCCAAATTTTTGGTGCGTTTCCAAGTGGCGTGTAATTTTTGTTTTAACTTAATATCGCGAATTATATCACTAGTAAACCATACAGGGTAACGTTTACATCTAGTCTTGGGACGCCGTTTTCTAGGCATGCAATCATCAAAGACTTTGTAGATCATATGATAGAATACCTTGACAGTAGTAGGAACGTCTTTACATTGCAGTACAGGTTCCCAATCGATTTGAGATAATGATGAGTAAAGAAGCATAAAATCACACTCCATGAGAGTGTACACCATGATACAATAGATGTTTTATTGTTATCACGGCCATATCCGTTTACTGTCCCCGAAAGTTTTAATAGGGTACATTAAATAAATAAACCTTCCTCATACTCGTGCGTAAGTAAATAAAATAATTTTATTGCTCAAGGTACATTCAGTAGGAGGTACAGTCAACAACAAAAATAAATGTTTCAACGTCGTCGACTATACTAACTTAATAAAAAAAAACATTAAGATAGAAGTATAAGATCAAAGATGTGAGTATGACAATGTTTAGTTTACAATTTTGGATATTACCCGTATATGTTAGTCAACGTATATTTGTGAGAATAAGGATCTATTTCGCATGGCTGTTACAATTCACGATGTAAAAAATTATTTTACAAATATTGAAATTAAAGTGATCTGACAGTTTATACAAACAAATTTGCTTTTAGATATAAAAATTACCCTAATTTATTATCGACAACACAATCACTAAAGTGCACACAAAGTGTCAGATACACGACAATGTTTTTTCGATACATTATTTTGACGAACCAAAAGCCAAAAGAGAAGCCTTGGTGCGTTTCCACTGACGCGGAGCTGAACGGATTAGAGAGGAGCGGACCGTGAATTCGCCAATCACGGTGCTTGAAATCCTCTCCGTTCTATACAAAGTCCTCTCCGTTCTATACAAAGCGTAGACTTCAATGAATTTGACTGCTCGGAACGCGGCTGCATTCAACATTCGTCTGCGTTTGCTTGTATTGCTTTTTTCTTCCCTCCGCCCAGCTCCGTTTCAATGCAAACGCACTCTTATGTAGCTGTATAATCGAGGGTATGGTAATATAATAATTAAAATATTACTAACACTGTTTTAAATTTACATAACTGTAAATGAAATGTTAACAAAAAATATAGCATATTTTATTTTTAAACACGAATGATTTGATAGGTCTTAAAATAATTTAATAAAGAATTATAAACAATAGTTATTTTGTTTCTAATCACCTATAACTAATAATATAATTATAATCTTAACATAATATAGTCGTGAATTGTAACAGCTATATAAATATGAAAAATCACGGGTATCTACTTTGATTACGAATATACAAAAGTATTATTATACCAACAATTGTTATGCTGTCTCTACAAACACTAATAGAAGCCGTATAGGGTAGACTTGTTTAACAGTAGAACAAAATAGGAACAAACAGAAAAGTAATGTACAGATTACAATAAAAATACAATCAATTCAGAAAAATAAATCGAAACCATTCTATGGCAATACTATTTTTTTATTCTGGCAACAAATCTTTTTAATTTTAATTTAGCACAAAAATGAATAATGTATTAAAACTGTTTAAAAACTTAACATTTACTGAATCGCAATACTTTTGTATATTCGCAGCCATTTAAAACATTTATATCTTCACGAAATAGGTTCCATTGTGAGAAATGAATTGTAGCACCATACATAATTCCTTATTTCAAACTCAAACACATTTTAGACTGTTTACAAACTATTGTTTAACTCTAACTATGGCCGACTATATTTTGTAAACTATAAAATAACTGAAAAAGCTAAAGTGAGGCAACACTAATGATGTTAATGGTAACACAGGATAAATTGTTCACAGATACAAAATAATATATATTTTTTGCACTGGCAATGGCGTTGTATGTTGTTGGTAATAAATTTTGATCTTACTACATTCATAAATTGAAATAGTAATTTTTATAATATGAAACTAGTCTATTTGCTGCTTTCTTTTTATAGCACACTAACAAATCCGCCGTTTGTGACTGTTGAAGTGTTGGCACAAACGAGTAGAATACGTAGAATTTTATGTTATTTCTTGAACTAACTAAACGCCACACAAACGATTTTAGTGTGACAGTTAGCGCCTAATTTTAACCTAATTGCATTTAACTCGAGATTACAAACTTAGCGAGCTTAGTTTTGTGGTATTTCTTAAGAACGATATGTTAGCGACGGTTTACAGTCTACGACCATTTAACCACTGACTGAGAGACAAACTAGACAGCAAATGACTAATTTCACAGGTAATCCTATTTATTATTTTTGTATTATCTTTATTGGATAGATGTAGACAGATCTAATTTATGTTGAGATAAACAACATTAACGCCAGTAAGTTATGTATATTTAACCACATAATAAGAATTGTCTGGTTTAGGCGGAGTATGTCGTAGGGTCACAGTAGTTCAAGCGTTTGAACACACAAGCTATTTTAGACCTTATCGTCTTATAGCAAAGTAAAATTTAGCATATACTTGTTAAATTAATAGATAAAAACAATGACAACTTTATTAACAGTATTACGAGAAAAATAATTGTGTCTGATATGCGTTTCTGGGTTGCCATTGTACAACTAAATAATATCTCGAGCCTCTTCCCAATTTTACTATTATGTATAAATACTAAAGCTAACCTAATAAGTTAGTACTAAAACATCATAATCATCTTATTTTAATTTAGACATAACATATGGATAGCAGTTAAAATTTGTAAAGTCATGTAAGATATAGGCTGATTTACATTGATCCAGAAGCTAGCGCCAGCATCACTGGATTGAAAACGTAACGCACTTTTACATTAATAAACTGAATGCTGGACTGGAGAATCAGCGTTGATCCAGCGCCGGAATCTAATAGTGCTGGCACCAACTACTGTATCAATGTAAATCAGCCTTAAATACCTACTTGATAATTTTGACGTGACAACTGACCTAAAATAATAATAGAACAAATTCCTGATTTATGATATTGTCTACAATTTAAACAACTTAAAACAGAAAAAGCAACATAGTTAATAATTTGTCAGAAATTGCCAATCCGCATTAAGTGCACGTGGAGATCAATGCTCATGCCTTCGCAATATGAGAAGAGGTCCTATATAGCTGGTGTTATTATTATCATCACTTTTTTTTGTTCCGTTTTATTTATTCACGGTCAGATATTATCACGTCTAAATAAATTCGAGTCCATTCAGATTTCACAAATAATAAAAGCATTAATCTTACTCAAATATACACATATTACAATTTATTACAAACAAAGTATTTTTGTTAGTTGCTCTCATCAAATTGTAACTGCTAGCTGCTATTAAATAACTATATTATAATCTATATCCTCATAATTTCGATAAAAAAATATAATGATTGAAACATTTTGATACACAAATAAATGCTGTTCATTTCACATTAAAATCAAATAATTAATTATCGACTATTATTCAAATCACGTGGCATATCATCGACATAAATATTTATCGATAAAATGACACGTGGTTTGTCGATAAAATCACACACAATTTATCGATAAATCATTCAGGATTATCGATAAAATCTCAAAATTTATTGATAAATTGTGAGCATTATAATTGCCTGTCATATCGATATGTGACTCTAAAATATAGTCAGAATTTACAGATTTAATAAATAAGATGTCGACATGTAGGCAGGCATAAGCACGTCGTTCTATTTGATTTAAAACGCTACAACGTCCAATTGGTATATAATGATTTTGATAAACAAAATTATTACTGTTATAAGTACGCCTTTATGTATTGTATAAACCTATCAATCGGAGTCTAACTGAGTATCATATAAGGCCTTTATTATTACTATAAACGAATTATATTAATTTTATAACTAAATAATATTGTTCTATTATATACCGAGGTTAATTCATATAGCCAATTTTTTTAATTTTTTAAAGTTACAACTATTGTGTTTAAAATTAATCCCGATATATATTAGGTAACTGGGAACGAAGCCAAGTGGCATCAATAACCAATTTTATGATAAATAATATGTATTTACTTCGCATTTTATTTTCCAATATGCTTTTTATTTGAGCATCTGTCTCACCATCTATCATCTGGCGTCTAGTCTTAAATTTTTCGTATAAACGCTCTCAATAGTGAATTAAACAAACTTTTAAACAATTATTTTATTTAATACCCTAAATAAATGAAATAAAAAGCTACTACACAAAAAGATCCAAATTTGTGCCAAGCATTTTCGAATTTTGTGCAAAAAGTAAGTTTGCAAATCCACAAAATGTAATTATCAACATCAAATGCAACATTTTTGGTTATGACGATGGTGAAACTGGGACATCTCATCCCAGCACTACGATTACAAACAAAATATAATTATAACCCAGATTCCAATAATTTCATAATTAATTCCACAAATCACTAACAACATTATAATTATGTTTGTGTGTATAACTCGTGTGCAAAATCTAACACTAAACATTAGCTACAAATGCACTCGTATAAATCGATTTTGTAGCCTTTAAAGTCGTGAGGAATGAAAACATGTGACAAAAATTGCTTACTTTACACTCCGTTCCTCAGGCAGTCGGATAAAAAATTAAAGCTTTCATGCTTAAAATTTTGTATTAAAAAATATGGATTCAAATTAACCAAAGAGGGTGTTCACGAAAATTTTCGCTACCAGCTGGCGACTACTTTGGTAAAAGGTCTTCCATTTTGACAACGATATTAAAATAAATATTTTTCAGTGTTCGTTTCGACAATTTTAATGTTTAATTTACAAAATTGATAATTCACGTACGTGCTTAAGGACAAAAATATTGCTGAGAGGATTTTCTAAAATGGCGCCCACGAGGGGGCAGCACCGATACGTCAGGTCTAGCTGTCAAGCGCTTCTTGAAAGACTTAACTCCTGATTGGCCCAATGTGAAAGTTGAAGTGGCGCCAACTGGTGGCGAAAATTCTCCTAAACACCCTTATTAAAGCATAGAATTTTTACTGTTGAGAATTCGATTACATAAATAACAGAATAAATGACTAAGTATATGAATCTATCAATGGTTGACAAGACAAAGACAAACATATTGCGTTAAGAAACGTACTCTATTCAAAGATTATTGCAGTTTAAGTAGCGTATTTAAAGACTTACTATTAAAATATTTACATATTGTTACAGCTCAATGTTGCCAACCTAATAATTAATATGTTACAATAAAATATTATTTTAATCTAACCTTGCCGTTTTTATTCCTCACGACATTACCTCAATATTATATACAGTGCAAAATCAATATCTAGCGATTATATACCAAATAAACAATATAATTCAGTAAGTATATAAAGAAAGTTTTTATAACATCACAATAGATGGCAGTTGCAGTGTAATGACGGATTTATTATTTGTGATCAATGATACCTAGTTTTATACCTCAGAGGGAAGAGGGGAGTTTATGTATATATTTTATAATCTGTAGCCGCCCAGTTGACAGATAAGCACTATACACATTGCTGCTTTTCTGGTGATTACCACGTTACATCAAAGCAGCCATGTACATAGTGCCATTGATGTCAACTAAATTATAGAATACGGCCACTATATTATTTTTCTTATGGGTCATGATATTTGTCCTCCAGATACAACTATTAAATAGAGTATACAACATAGGTGCATGCAAAACAGAACCATTTATGCTATGTGTCCATCTAACGGGAGTATTGTGAATTAAAATTTTATTGTCTGGCGCGTGAGTTGATATCGCTAAAGTCAAATTTATTGCATTTTTTAAAAATAAATAAAGAAAATATCGCTATCTTGCAATTTTTACAGAACAGACTAAACCAGTATGATAAATTAACTAAGTACCTACTAAGAAAGACATTTAAAAAACACTTGCTCTTAAGTTATCAAAGAATAGTAGGCCCGAACTAATTTTTTATTGGCTCATTAGAAAACCGCGTTGTTACTGCTAAAAAATTTAGTAACTAAGGCATAAAAAGTGTTAGGAATAAATAAAACCAAGAATAAATAAAAATTAAAAATGACTTTAGCGGTACTTCATAAATAGATGGGATGTTAAACGTACAAACTATAACAGTGTCACTTCGTAAAGTTTTTTAAAGTCTACGAAGTTCGTAGACTTTAAAAAACTTTATCGTCTTCAGCCAAATGAAAACCAGCTTTAAAGATCACACCAGAAGGTTGATTTTTACTTGACTAACACCCAGTTTCTGAAAGGCTGATCAACGAAAAATTTACTAATCATCTGTTAAATCTTATTGAAGTAGCACTTGCATGTATTTAGGTACTTCACATGAGATTTAACAGGTGATTAGTTATTTTTTTGTTAATCAGCCTTACAGCAACTGGGGGTCAATATTGCCCAAAGAGAAGTGAATTTTTATAACTTCCAGCACACGGAACACAAGCCTCAATAAATTCTGAAATATAGTGTGTACACTTAATTTCACACTATGGAAAATATCCATGTTGTCAAACTGAAAAATATATAGTTTTAAATTATACAGAGTATTTGTTACTTCTACGGATTTGACCAAAGCTAATAAATATATATTATGTACAGTTAAGGTATGAACAGACGACCGCATTTAATACCGTACCATATGCGTTGGTCTACCGCACCATTTGCGGTCGTCTGTTTACACCTTTATATTTACCATGACATATTATATTAGTTATATATCTTGTTGTGTATCGTTATAACTATTGTATAGCCCTTATACTATCCTCCTGTTCTCACTGCAATATACATAATTTAATCACTACGATTGGGGCATTTTTATATAAATATTAACAAGTGTTATACGAATCTAATACAAATTATAATGTTTGTATATTGTGGGTCGGTCTAGCATGTAGCAATGTATACTTTATATTTTTAATTTTATATTAAGATATTGATGAACAAGTATATTAATTTAACATAAACTCTAAACAAAAAAAATCGCTGTAATATTTTTTTACTTTACTGATGTTTTGTTTTTATTAACAAAATAAAAATAAACAATGATTTATGATGATGACCGATCCCTGTTAACGAATAAATGAAATATACAATGGGTCACCCCATGAAAAGCGTTCACAATGTTCATATGGAGGTGGGCACTCCAAACAATACTAAACTAATTATTATATTATGTAGCTCTTTACGTGTACAATTATAGTCACTAATGAAATATGATATAAAATACTAAAATGTCGACTGTATACTAAAAGTCAAAAAATTTTACGTACACCCTGAGTCTGAATACTCACAGTCGTGAGACTAGGTTGCTAGAATTTCAATAACTAAACAAAATAAGTGACTTTCATTGTGTCCTACTAAGATTGAAAATGAAAATGAAAATATATTTAATAATAATAATAATAATATTCTACCACTTTCACACAGCGCCATCTAGCCCCAAATTAAGCAATTATATTTGCTTGTGTTATGGGTACTAAACAACTAATATACTACATATATAATTTATTTTTGTAAATACGTACATATTATAGATAAATTACACCAATTTATTCATATAGATTAATTAATTTAACACTTACGAACGTCAAAGTTTACAAAATGTCAGCAAATTAACCTACAGCCAGTTCGCTGACGAAGTAGAGCTATGAGAAGAACCAACTTAAAGGTATGTTAAATAGATTGAAATTTCCTGACTATTTTAAAATTTGTACCATAACAAATTAATTTAATATTTTAGTGCAATGATTGTACACGCAAAGAGCAAACGACTACGTAACCATTAAAATTTATTTCATTAGTTTTATATATGGATTATGTTGCTTTGAGTTACCATTCTAGCGTCTTTGTGATATTTAGCTTTATATTTAACACTGGCAATACTTTACTTACATTTAAATAATTTTATAAAGCATGCCAAATTCTTTAATTATTAAATAGAGCATTTTTTTGTATAAATGTGATCATATAAACGAAAGGCATATTTTTGTTCAATTAAAAAGCTAACATTAAATTACATTCTAGAAACAACTAAGCATAGAGTGGGCCACAATCGCTTGCCCAGTCCCAACCGCATTACGCGAAAATCAACTTTAAGGTCCCATTCGCACAGTTGATTTTAGAATACATTTTAGTCATTTATAAAAATAATGTAAAAAATATTTATTTATGCTTTTAAAAATTATTATTATAATTCAATATTTTTAATTCTTAGTAGTAAACGTAAAGGCAAATGTAAGTAGGCACTGCAATCCTTTTTTTAATAGTGTGCGAATGAGACTATACAAATAATTATAAAAAACAAAATGAAATTTTAGATATCTACTAGTAAACAAGCAATTCGCTTTATATACAAATATCATAATTTTGAAGCTTATGGAGGATACACAATGAAAATTGTGTTATTTATTACTGATGGCGCTCTACGATGCATGTAGCATAATATTAAAGCTTTTGTCCTATATCGCATGCACGCAGCCACACGTACGCAATTAGTTTACGCATGTGGGCGAGACACGCATGCATAAACAAACTCGTATCACATAAAAAAAATCCTTATCTTTTTTTTTAAGAATTGCTTATTTTGTAGTAGATATATGCACTAAATAATATTTTTAGATATTTAACTCCCGTATAGATTTGATATTGTAAAACAAACTTGGGCATCACTTAAACACTGTATTCTAGAAAATACAAATCGAATTTTGACTGACAATTTCATAAAACCAAGGAATTTTAGCGCAATGTGTTATGTTATGAACCATATCGTAATAGTAATAAAGTCTATACATATTTTGTATTTTCTGGCATTCAGTGTCAAATATAACTACGTAACGATACATTAATTTGCATAACGGCTAACTCCGTAACAGCGAATTTTCACTTAAAACTTATTTATTTCAATATTGCCACGAATTTTTAAAACTGCGTAATTACTTTTTATCTACAAATGAGATAATGAATTTTTTTCATATTCATGATAATATTAAAATAAATACATTTTTAGTGTGAGCCCTGTAAAATATGCTGTTATGGAGTTAGCCATTTCGCGAATTAATTTATCATTACTGTGGTGTGACAATATAAATGCACGATACCACAAAGACGCTCGCAGTGGGATGCGACTAGCTGGGAGGCTGCGGGTCGGTGCTGACGATGACCTGCACCACGTAGCCCGGCGTGATCTTCGCCTCTTCGACTAACAGTCTGTCCCCGAGAAGCTTGCCACCGTAGAACCATCGCTGCCGCCATGGCTCGATGTTCTCTTGAGCCTATAATGGGCAATATTAACAGAGTTATTTTCTTGCCATGTATTGAAGATAAGAGATGTACTGTGTTGTGCCGTACGTTTAGTAGCGGACTGTATATCGCATGCCGATAAAAAGGCACAGGAATAAAATATTATTACAAAAATGTTTGGATCGATGGCAATCATAAAACTATGGTAGGTTCCATAAGCTACTGGTAGTGGTTTAATTTGAACATTTATAACAATCATGTCATTGATACACATAATTTCTCGCCATAAAAACCCAGAATGTATTGTACCCGCCTGAAAATGAATACCGAGATTTCAGTACGTGCTGTAAACGTCAAAAAATCGCATTTACATAAATAACAATGTAGTAGTAAGTAGTCTTTAAAGTAAACTATTGTTATTGTTGACATCTAAATAGACACGACTTTAAATATTAAAAGTAGATTCCTTCATAAAACACGTACAAACGACGTCACTTAAACGTAAAGCATACATAGTAGCTCATTGTAATTGCGTCGTCCAAATTTGAAAGACATTTAAACAGTCGACGGCGGCCTTTGCGTTCAAAAGTAACACACCTAGGGCTGACCACGGCAATATATTAAAGTAATAAATCAGATAGTTGATTATTATTTGCTTATACTACATACGTAAATTATATGGGCATTGCTTTCCTAATGATAGTAAATTATTTATGAAATTGTTATGTAAATATAAGCTTAAGATTAAAATGATAAGGTCTAAATTTGATTAAATGACAAGATTTCTACAGAAAATTAAACTTTTTTTAGAGAGCTTTTCTTCTTTTCGTTTTTTTAGCAGTACAAAAAGTTTTTTGGGTAGTACCCACGAATCACCCACAGCCTTACAAAATGGACCGACGACTTGATAAAAATAGCGGCCAACGGATAGATGAGAGCCAATAAAAGGGCGATAAACGTATATTCCTATAGAGTCTTTACTACACAGTGCCATAGAGGTCTGTCTAAATACACCTAAAGGCTCATTGTAACAGCCCTATAAAACATGAAAGGCGTGGTTGTTGCAAAATTTCGCATCGCTTACGTCACATATGACCGTGTTTCGAGCCCGCTGCACAATACATATTTTATTGCTGTTTTACTCCCTACAATGATTAATTATGAACACTGTTACTAATATCGGATACTTAATAACATTGAATAAACAAAGTGTGACAAACGCAGGTAAAGGATTGACGCTCAATTAGTATGACGCTAATGCTTTCCCGAAATCGAAATAATCCGCCGAAGAACCAAAGTAACTAACATAGCTTGCAGAATGCTTTCTTTAAGAGTTCTAGAAACAACTATAGGAATACAACACAGGCGAGATCACTATTTAGGTAGTGTTTCTTGAACTGCGTTATTCTGTTAAATACTTTTCTAGAAGGACTGTTCCAAATTGAGAGCAAAATATTCAAAGAGAAATAGCGCTAAGCTCTACCTGTTATGTATTTTGTGACTTTAAATTAGTTCACACGTCTTTAAAACCTGATTGCAATTAGATGTCAAAGAAGACACTACTAAACATTTAACAGTATTGTATTTAAAAAAATAACTAGCTTCCTACGGCGCGGTTTCACCGGCGTACTACTCTGCTCTCGTCGCCAGTAGCGTGATGTTACATAGCCTATAACCTTCCTAAGGAACTGAGCTTATCATATGCAAAAAGAATTTTTCAAATCCGACTGGTAGTTCTAGAGATTAGCACGTTGAAGCAAACAAACAAACACTCTGCCACTTTATATTTGTATAGATAGATATATATCATTACATTAAACCTAAAAATATAGTCAACTAATAACTATGTTTACAAAAGTATGCATACTATTATATCTATTTATACACATGACTCCACCCAGATTAGTTTCCATCATCATCTAATAAATATAGATATTTGATACCCTTGTTTTGAACCTTCACTATTTTAAGAAATATATGATAATTGTAATGACATCATTATGTTAATTATTAAATGCCTTCATCAACTGTGGTTGATTAGCAATTACATATTAAAAAAAACTAATCTAGATATAGCTTTAGGGAATTGTGTTCTTTCATTACAACTCAAGTAAAATTATTAGAAATGAATCTAAATAGCAAATTGACATAACAACAACAGCTCGGCAGGTTACCTAAACCAAGCATTAACTGCCTTAAGAATGTGTACCAATGGAGACTAAAATGAAATACTGTTTACTAAACCTACATTATGCTGTTTGAAGCTGCTAGTAGAAACGCTCTAGCAAATAACGGACTAAATATTAAAAAAAAACAACCAAAAGTTTTAAGCGAATATAAAAAGACTTTTTTTTTAAAGATAGCTCCCGCACTAGGGAATAAGCCCTGTGGCGCTGGGGACTTAACAAACATACAATTAACGAACACAAAGTACACTCAGACTCGGAACAAATATTTATGGATCACA
Organism: Parascotia fuliginaria; assembly: GCA_963082885.1. Classification (NCBI taxonomy): domain Eukaryota; kingdom Metazoa; phylum Arthropoda; class Insecta; order Lepidoptera; family Erebidae; genus Parascotia; species Parascotia fuliginaria. Next base: position 802,060 of record OY720180.1, on the reverse strand, counting down.
CAAACTTTTGTCACTTGTGGGCAGATCAAACCCAGAACCTCGTGCACAGCAGTCGCTTGCGCTCCCATTGCGTCACGAAGGCAGGCTTTATCCATTGTTGACCCATAATTTTTTTAAATCTTATATCTACACAATAAATAATTAACTCACATGTAATTTATTCTTGCACTGTGCGACCGTATGCCTGGAATACACAGCCAAATCCACGTCCTTGCAAGTGTTGGACAGTCGCAATCGCAGCGACAATTCCGCTCCCCCTTCAACTGGCTCGGACCATTCCGCAGGGGAATCACGCCCACTCGCTTCCTTTACCATGTTTATGGGTGGTGATAAACAGTATATTGGGACCTGGTGAATAAAATTCAAATCAATCAATCAATCAGCTTATTGCAGATTACTGTTGGAGATACGTCTCGCCTAATAAACGCCATAACACTCAGTCTGCATCCAGTCTACATCCGCAACCTAAAGTAAACTTAATTGAAAGCAATTTTTACATATATTTTATAAGACAGAGTATGGTTTAAGGGCAAAATCTGAAAGGCATATGTTAAGATGGTTTGGTGGTAAGCCTGGGAAAGTTGGTAGGGGTCGCTCTAAGGGGACATACACGGACCAAATAGGAGAAGTGTTGACAAAGGGCACAATTACAAGCACCAGTAACCAATGTGTGTGTATGAAAAGATTAATGAATGTTGAAAAGGCAAAGGAGGTGTTTGGATCGTAGCAAATGGTGTTCTTTAGTCTCTGCTTACCCTATTAATAGGAGACAGGTGTGAAGTTACGTATGTATGTACTTATTTATAATTCTGTTTGATGTTGCAATGTTATTGTAAAAGTTATGATTATAATATAGCTTCTCTAGTGGTATTTTAATTGTTGACTAATTTGTCAATTGTGTCCATTTTAATTTCCACAACTCGTTAATTGTATAACATTATAATTTCACTGGTAAATTCAGTAAGTTGTTAATTTCACTAAGTATACTATAATTTTCATATTTTCACACACAGCTGGAACTACAGAGTTAGTAAAATACTTTTATCAGAAAAGTATCCACTGCAGGCCCCTCTAAATATTATTCATCTGCATAGAAATTTAATATTAGGTATGTTTTGAATAATATTATTGCAAACATTTTAATCAAATAAATAAATAAATACTTCCTGAAGTTGGTTTTTGTTATAACTATTTTAAGTAGTTTCCTTGTTAGCAAAAATAATAATATAAAAGGAAGTATGATAAATTTGTCAGATAAATTATTTACATTTTGCAGTTGGGGAGGTTTTCTCACCACTGCTATTGTCAAGTAATGTACTTTTTGCTGTGACTTCTTGAGTTGTGAATATACAAATATTTGTTTAATTATATTTTGAGTCTTAACAAAATTAGTTATACTGATTAATTTAAAAACAACTCTCTTAACTCCAGCTTTGCTTGTAATGTCTGCTAGCACGAAACCTACATGCAGGTCCTTGACCAGGTTTCAAGCAATTTCCATTCAAAAATTATATGAAACTTGTTCAGTGGTGACTTTTAAAGTGTAAGACTGTTCTGTCTGTTACCATTGTATTTATTACATCTTTGTTAAACATTGATGTCATTCATTAGTCTACCAAAACTATACAACAGGAGAAATCATAATTACATTTACACTCTAATTCCAAACTCAAAAGTCCAAATGTTTGTAAATCAGCTATCTCATTGCTTTGATTATAACAGTTAAGACATCAAAAGCCTATGATAATATCAGAGCCATTGTTTTAAGACAGGTGTCTTATAAAACATAATATATACTATAATTGTTTCCTTAGAAGGCATGCATGATGTGTTTAATGAATTACAATGGAACATAGTAACTAAAGTGTTACCTGATATCTGGTGCCCCATTCATCGTAGCATTCAGTGAGGTACCCATTAGGGACTGATACACTAGCTCCGTCGAGAATCGCCTGTGCCAGCTGAAAGTCCATCGCCTCAGCTGCAACTGCGGCTGCCCGCAGGGCGTCCCAGATCTCCTTCCGTCCCTCGAACGCCGGCGCTGTGTCCCAAAACTCATCCCTTTTACTTCGAAGTTGTCCTTCGGTCAATGGCACATCCGATTTCCATCTTATAGTTTCATGACACAGTGACTGATTCTTCCTCAGTCCACCTACAACAAACGACTATGAGAACACGCACTCGACGTCTCCACGGCGACAGATGACCGCTTACCTTACCTGAATTAGGCCGAGACACCGTGGCCGAAGACTCTTCTATGGGCCCACTACCACTCCTAGTTATTCCTATGCAACCTCCCATTATGATCACATTCTACAATTGCTCATTTAACAAATATTTACAAAAAAATTATTAACAAATAACATTTTTTATCTTCTGTACGCTTCTGTCAAAAAAGATTTAGTCTGTATGTTTAGATTATGCTGTAGAAGGTTGTATGTAAAATTTACACTTCGTAATAAAATCGTACATTATATTGCATTTTCGGTGTGGTTTTTTACGTAATTTATTTTCCTATGTTTAATTATGCCAATAGAAGTAGGTTTATAATTATTACTGCTACGTTAAAAAGTAATTTATATTTCATTTGAGTAACTTACATATCAACGAAACGCAGATGACGCAGAGTGTCTCGATAGTTTTAAGTGGCAACCTTTACTGTTAGCTGCGTTTAATTGTTTATTTCTGCAATTAATAGGTTCTCCAAATCATTTAAACTCGTACGGATTTAAAACATCCACGTATATCATAATCAGAATTATAAATAATTATTATTTTTATTATTACAATTGAAATTAGAAAGTGTAAATAGTAATCAAAATAATTTAATACGAAAATCATACCTTCTTGCGTCAACAAAACGTCGTTTGTTAGAGCCGAACAAGGACGATTGAGTACATGTCAAAATTGTCAATTATTCAAATCTTAATTTTCCAAGTTTCCAAGTTTACAAATACAGTACAGCCAAACATTTACAATTACAACAAATAAATAGACAAACAAATACAAAATGAATAAAGCATTTAAACAAAAAGTGGAACTTAATAAAATTGATATAAAAAATTTCAGCATAGGAACTGTGAGTACTAAGTAACAGTTTTTGTTGTAAGTATAAAATGATGATAGCGTACTTTTAGAAATAATTTAAATAGGTATGAATAATTAGATAATAATTATAAATCTATCTTCAGGCCCCGCCGACCGCCTACTATGTATCAAAATTTATAAACGAAAAGGAAGAAAGTTCAATACTATCAGACATTTACGCTGTACCAAAGCCTAAGTGGACCCAACTGTCTAACAGAAGGCTTCAGAACTGGGGCGGCGTACCGCACAGTAAAGGCATGATAGCTGAGACAATACCTGACTGGCTTGATTATTATTTAGACAGAATTGATTACCTCAATGTAATGAAGGGTAACAGGCCAAATCATGTTTTAATAAATGAATATCTACCGGGTCAGGGTATCATGCCCCACACAGATGGATCATTGTTCTATCCTACTATTACAACACTATCAGTAGGATCCCCTATTGTTATAAAGTTTTATGAGCCTACCACAGATACTACAAACCTTAAGTCTGCATTTTCATTTTTGTTGGAACCAAGAAGTTTGTTAGTATTACAAAATGACCTCTACACAAAATACTTGCATTCTATAGATGAAATTAAAGAGGATGTACTGGACGATTCTGTGATGAATTTGGATATGTGTTCAGATAACTACACTAGAGGTTCCTTAGTGAAAAGAGATGCAAGATTGTCTCTAACTATTAGACATGTACCAAAGACTACTGCATTTAAAATAAATATTGGCAATAAAAAATAATTTGGATTTATTATTTATTTAATATATTTATTGTTAAATATTTGGTTGTTTATTTGTTAGTTGTTTTGTTGTTCATGTGTAGGTACTTATATTTTAAAACAAAAAAGGAAGCTATTTTACAGCTAAATGTGTTTATATGGCCAATTGTCCAAGTGTATGTGAAATAACCTGTTAAAACAAAACGCATTTCAGTGAATCAATTAACTATGTTGTATCTTAAAATATCAAGCATTGTAAAACTCTTGCACTCTCCAAATTAAGTCATGGTAGAAATACTTTATGTATAAAGAAATTTATCACCAAAATTTTTAATAATAAATTGTGATGAATTACGATTCATTATCAGTGCAAGAACTAGATACAAATTATCTTGTTCAATACTATCATATAATACAGAAAAATATCGTGAGGAAGTCACTCAATCACTAGCCCTTCACAAGCCTAAAATTGCTGCTTGACTTTGTACCTACAAGTGTGGTGTGGAATGTTTTAAAAAAGATTTATGATTATATCCTGCAGTGAGGCCACTACAAATAAATAGTTGGCAGTTTGACACTCAGTAGGTATGAAATTCGAATGACTTCTACTACTGCAAATAGAGGTTTGTATTAATATACTTTCTAATACACACTAGCTGACCAAAGCACAATTCTACTTTTAAATTTAATATAACAATATCATTTTAAAACTAATCTAGTTGGTTACGATTTTCACTTTAATGATTTATTTGTATTTTTTATAAAATGAGACTTTCAAAATTATTTTCGTGTGGCAGACTTTATCAAGGGAGACATTATGACAAGTGGTTGTTCAAGAGGTACGTCTGTGGAGCAGAAGTAGCAAAACCTGACGAGACTACTGGAGGTAAAGATGAGAAGAAACTGGATAGCAGTATGGTGAGCTACATTATGTAATACTAGCTTTCCGCGGCGCGGTTTCACCCACGTCTGCGCTTACTTCTCTGCTTCCGTCGCCAGTAGCGTGATATTACATAAGAACTGGGCTATCATACGCAAAAAGAATTTTTCAAATCCGACTAGTAGTTTCAGAGATTAGCGTGTTAAAACAAACAAACAAACTCTGCCGCAATAGTATAGATTTTGCAATCTCAAATGTTTGCGTACATTGTGTGGTGATGGTGCAGCCATCTGACTGTATTTCAAATAGGTTGCACGTATACCTAAACTACACAAATACACTCGTAAAAAACGCATACCTACCTACACGTCCACACATACACGCAGTGGCGAACCCGGAAGACTAAAGGACTCAAGCCTCACCTTCCAAATATATGTGATATGTGTGTGCTTATCTTGGAAAAAGTTCTACACCAAAGCCCTCTCCAAATCCGTTTCTCAACCTTAGCCTATCACTGGTTCCCATCCCCCGCTCGCTATCTTAGCTTATCACTGGTTCTCACCCCCCTGTGTGCACAACAATTATTGTAGCATAGTGACATGTAGTCAAAATGGCCCAGTGGATAAGGCACCCACTTCGTAAACACGAAGTCGTGGGTTCGAATCCGGGCAAGTACCAATGTGACTATTCAAATCATATCTAATTTCTATATTTATCTTGGCCATTTGTGACTAACGGTGAAGGAAAACATTGTGGGGAAACCTGGACTTCTAAGAAAGTCTGAAATCGCCAATCTGTTTTGAGCGCACGTGGCGATCAATGCTCATACCTTCTCATTATGAGAATTGGCCTTTCCCTGCAGTCGGATAAAAACGGGCCGACATACCTCTGTACCTTACCTGTATAAATAAAAAATCTTGTTTAATATTAGAAAGGTCTCGTTCTGGGCGTGTATGAAAGTAAGAACCAATTTTGTCTGACGCCGGCTGCTGAAGAAATTAACCAAAAAAGTGGCGGCAAGATATGTCAACATTTAAACCAGTAAGTTGTTTAACGTTTTTGTTTGCTTTAAACTCTGTTTTCTTCTTGATCAGTTACTTATCATTTCACTTAGGAATGAAGTAGTAGTAGGAAGTCGCTCTAAAAAGGTTCCCGTAACCTACATAGATGTGAACGTTTGTAATACCAAAGATATCAGTCATATTATGTGACTCTCATATTTATGTATGTGTATGAACGGACTCAGAATTAGGTTTTTCTAAAATGGCGCCCACGAGGTGGCAGCACTGAGGCGTCAGGTCCAGGCACCTGTCGAGCTTTTAATCTTTAATAGATACCCGTAAACGATTCTATTGATTTCAAACCGAATGAATTTGAATTTTTGTGAATGGGAAAACCTTACACCTTTGTGGCGCCAACTGGTGGTGAAAAATTTCCTAAACTGTGTTGACAGTATGTATAGTTATAACTTAGTTTATTCCCCAAATAGACTTTATGTGATATCATTTTCTGATATTGAAGTACACCACTACCCGATCCTTATTTCGTACTTGAATATGATGCTGTTTCTATATAGATTTAACTAAAAATTATCTTCGCCGTTTACAGGCTATCAGGTCAAATGAAATTGGGCAAGGCGTTCGTAATAACTGATTTATTACCAGAATATGACGCAGTAGCGCTGTCGTCGCTAGGTCCTAAAGATTCTGCCTATTCCGAACTGGAGTCACTTGACGAAGCAAGGGTACGTATTAAAGTCCTTAATTTTATATAGGTAGGTAACATTTTGTTTAGCCTAATATTTCTTTTTTACTGTGAAAATATAAAAGAACTGTTTACTTATAAAATAGTCGCTACATAGTATGGCATATTGCGTTTAAGATAACTCGATCAAAAGGGGTATACTCTTCGGTAGATAAGTGCCTATATTCCTGTTTACACCAGTCGTAAAATCTTTGGATTAGAATTTGAAATTTGAAACTGTCATTTCATCTGTTCTCGTGGGATTTGTCACCTATCCGCCTTAAAAAGTGGTCACTAGGTAACTTGGTGTTTTGAATATACATCCATATCCTCGTAAGGCCCAACAATCTAATTTAATAACAGAAATATGTTGACACTTCGACCCAAAACAGTTTTAAAAATCACTTTAAAAGGGCCCAGCGACTTAAAATTATGACATAATATTTAGACATATCGTTTGGTTTAAACAATCCCTATAGTGACCGAAAAAAAAGACAAATTATTTCAACACACATACTTTTTTGCATGAAATAGTTTACTTTAGGTTATTGAAATCATTGGGCCGCAACTATTTTTGTAAGTGGGTCTCAATGTATATTGATCTAAATTTATTTTGGACCTTACGAGGATATAGGTAGGTACTCAAAAGACTCAGCTTTCGTAATAATAGGTGTAATATGAAGAAATGTCACTTAGGAGAACGTCCGTTGGATGGTGGGTGCGGGAGTACGTCTGCTGATGACGCGTGGATGTGGTTCGGTGCATGTAGACCCTGCAGGAGCTCCTGATGCAGCTGCAGAAGCTGCTGAGCTGGCTGCTTGGAGGTATGGCAATAATTAAATAAAACTAACTTTATTTTATCATCTTCGTGATATCTCAGTGGTTAAGGCAAGTAACTCCAATGTACAAGGTTGTGGCTCCGAAACCCATTCAAGTACCGATGTGTCTTATTTGGTTCATGTGTGATCTTTATCTTAGACATTACTGACTGACGCTGAAGGAATACATCGTGAGGAAACCTGGATTTAAAAAGTCTGAAATTGGCAATCCGCCTTGAGCAAGCGTGGTGATTAATATTCATGCCTTCTCTTTATGAGAAGGGGCATTTGCCCTGCAGTGGGACAGTAAACAGGCTGGTATTATTATTTTTATTATATAATTTATTGGTTAGATTCGACATATTCAAAGCGCCAGGCGACCGCAAACCTGACTGCCGCGTGTCTCAGTACGGCAAGGATGAAGGCAAGCTGTGGGAACAAGGCTCGGTCCGCGGGCGCGCTCAGAACTGGGCGCGCTACCTCTCTGACATGCCCGCTAACAGGATGTCACCCGTCGATGTGGCACAGGTGAACTAATAATCCATATTAATATTATAAATGCGAAAGTAACTCTGTCTGTATGTTACGTCTAAACCACTGAACTGATTTTGATGAAATTTGGTATAGAAATAGATTACATCCGGAAACAAGATAAACTATAGATATTGTATCGCGAAAACATAACTTGAAGGGGATGAAACAGGGGATGAAAGTTTGTATGAAAAATCGTCAATGAAAACAGAGATATAACCGACATTCGCGGGAGCGGCGCTGCGGGCAACGGCTAGTATATTATAAAGAGAAAAAGTGTTTTTTTGTACTTATGTTTGTTTGTCATGAAACTATATAATAATAATATATACAATAGTACATTCTGGTAGGAAAAAGTTTACAAACCAAAATTATTGAAGAACATCGAGAAATCATTTAATTTCTGGGTGTGTGTGCCGATGGCAAGAGCTCTTATTCACGAGTACTATGTTGCCAACATCACAGGTAACTGCACTCTGCCGTCGACACGTAAACAAACGACTGTATATAGTTATCTCTGCTGTTGGCAACATTACTCGTGTGTGAGGGCTCTAAAGTATCTTCAATTTGGACGTTTTAGTGGTACGAGTGTCGTACTGCGCACTACCAGTCGATATTTTTCATACAATTTACGTACCAAGCGCGCAATACGGCACCGGTGCCACACACACACACGCACACGCACACATGAAAGCAGGATTACAAAGTCGCAAATTTCACGTGATAAGTTGTACATAATTTTTATAACTATTCGAATATAGTTATAAAAGAGTTAGCGCTCGCGCGCGGTGTTATTTTTTGTCATTTTGTGGTCTGGTTGAGAAGAATGTAATAGTGAATTCGCGTGGTGGCATGTTAGATGTGGTCTTGGTCCAGGAGAGCGTTGAAGTATTAGTTACCGCCACGGAAGGCATGGTTCCGCCCGATGCTTATCATCCTCCACTAAATATCGAAGTAAGTTTGGCACAAGCTATTCATAAAAATTCCTTGGATTCTGATAACAACAATCGGTTAAGGGACTTTTAAGAAGTGTGATTTTGAACACCTATCTTGTTATCTGGGGAGACATGGAATGCAGTTACCCAATCTACTGATATTGTTGCTAGTACTAATAGTTTTTATGATACTGTTTATGAAATATTTGATCAGTGTATGCCTAAAAAGGTAAGAACTACAAGTCGTCAAAAGCGGTATCCGGTCTGGTTTACTAGTGATATAATTAAAGATTTAAATTTCAAAGTAAGACTGCATAACGCGTGGAAGCGGAGTAAGTGTCAGGTAACTTACCAGTTGTTCTCTGATTTAAGGAAAAATTTAAAACTACGCATTTTATCAGCTTATAAAACTTATTTAAATAACATTGAAAATAATATTAAAGATAACCCAAACCAATTTTGGCATCACATCACAAACCTGCGTTGTAGGGAAGGCTTTGAACCTTCTGTTACCCAAAACGGTGAAGTTTTGTCTGGGATTGATGCTGCTAATGCTTTTGCTGACTTTTTCTCTAGTGTGTTCGTATCAGATTTTCCTAACTTAAATGTTGACCAACTTAATGTATACAACTTTTCTTCCAATAGCAATTATATTAACGTAGTTAAAATTTCCGCGGATGCTATAAGAAGCGCAATTGATAAATAAAAATTTAGTAGTTCAGCGGGACCAGATAATGTCCCATCTTTGGTACTTAAACATTCAAAAAAACATTTTATTAAACCTCTTACTCATTTATTTAATTTATCTTTAAGTTCTGGTAAATATCCATCACAGTGGAAAGTCTCTAGAGTTACTCCTATACCAAAGAAAGGTAATAGGATATCAGTTGAAGACTATCGGCCAATTGCCATTCTCTCATCACCCGCAAAGGTTTTTGAGCATATATTACACAAGGAAATTATTAGTCAAGTTAATAGCTTTTTATGTAACGAACAGCATGGTTTCCGATTCAAAAGATCAGTTAATACTAACTTAATTACTCTTACTGACTACATTTCCACACGTTTAGATCAAGGTCGACAGGTTGATGTTTTGTATTTTGACTTTCAGAAAGCCTGTAGTCGTATTGGCCGGGTCATCACCTTCCCTCTAATATGGCGAGGGTGATGATGGCTGGCCCGTGCGTCATGCTCGTGAACGGGTGCTACTTGGGACGACTGGTCAATCTTGGCATGGCTTACATTTAATATTCAATCCAGTATTACCTTGTCGTTCAATGTGACCAGGGGGTGCATTTACCAGTTTAATTAAAATACGTAGTCAAATTACCATACTAGTTGAAACTAAATAATTGAATTCCTTGTTTTCTTTCTTTAATCTTAGTATTATATTAATTAGTTAATTTGTAATAATTACTTTGTATGGTTCTTTGGTTGCGTTGAGTGTTTAAATTGTAACTCATTCAAATAACTGTAATTATCTGGCGATTGAAAAGAGTGGCGTGAGTTTCTTGCCAGTTCTTCTCACAGCTCTACCTCGTCAGCGAACTGGCTGTAGGTCAATTGGCTGACAAAATGTAATGTTGACTTTTCATAAGCATCATACTTTATGATCTAAATGAAATAAATGCTTTGACTTTGACTTTGCCTTCGATCGAATTAATAATGACATTCTGTTACGTAAGTTAGGTTCTATAGGTTTTGCTCCCAAGCTGCTTTTCTTGCTATCTGACTATCTACGTGATCGACAACAGTACGTGCGTTTAGGTTTGTACACTCCCGTGCGTATAACACACGTTCTGGAGTAAGTCAGGGATCTGTTTTAGGACCTCTACTATTCCTAATCATGGTAAATGACCTTCCACAGGTCCTACGAAATTCAAAGTGTTTACTCTATGCCGACGACCTGAAACTGTATACCGAAATAGTGTCACAATCGGATTGTATATCACTTCAGCGGGATATTGATGCACTTATAGAATGGTCAGTCTCAAATAAAATGGAATTTAATCCTTCTAAATGTTGTGTTATGAGTTTTGGGAGAATGAGAAATCCTTTACAACACATTTACAGTATTAATCATGTAGAAATTGCAAGAGTAGTTTCTATTAAGGACCTTGGTGTTACGTTTGATTGCAAACTCACCTTTCATGAACACATTATATTTTTAGCCAAGGAATCATTTCGCCGACTTGGTTTTGTTCTTCGAAACTGTCGGGAGTTTAACAACCACCAAGTTATCACTCTTCTTTTTAGCACGCTTGTGCGGAGTAAACTTGAGTGTAGTTCTACTTTATGGAACCCACATGAAAAATTGTATGCATTGATGTTGGAAAAAGTTCAAAAGGCATTTTTACGGTACCTCTGTAAACGTAAATACGGTTATTACCCATTTATGTATCCAACAAACTTTTTGTTGGGTTACTTGGGCTTCAATTCGCTACAGGTAAGACGGTCATTCGATCAACTTTTGACTGCATGTAAAATCCTACATGGACCTGATTTACATGCCGAGCTGTGTAAATTTTTTGTGCCTAATAATTACAACAGAGCTTGGCAGCATCCTTTGTTTGCGGTACCACGCTGTCGCACGGTTGCGCGTTCCATGTCTCCAGTACCGCGTATGTTAAAGGGGCTCAACGCTCTGCTGGCGTCAAGTCATGGGCTGGATCTGTTTGCCGATGAATGGAAGTTCATCTTGTCTGAATGTATGAGGTATTGTGAGACGTCAGAGTAAAAGTTGTTATTTTATATATTTTAAGTTTTTACTGTGTAATCAGTGTAATTGACTGTAATTTTGTCGTTCTGATTATAATAAATAAATAATAAATAATAATAAATAATAAATAATAAAATTCTTACAATAAACAAACTCTTGTCAATATTTTTCTATCAAAAATTCCCCGATCACACATTTCGTGTCGGCAGTAAATGTCTATAATGAAAGAGCCATAAGTGAGCACGTAGTACGTGTACGTGTACGTGTACCTACAGGCGGCAATCGACACGTTATGTCCGCTGGGTGTGTCGGTGCAGGCGCACGACGGCGAGTGGGTGCGCTCGCACGACATGCGCGCCTTCCTAGCGGTGGCGCGCGGCTCCTGCGCAGAGCCCATGTTGCTGCAGGTCGCCTACCGCGGCGCCGCAGAGGACCAGCCGCCCGTGCTTATTGCTGCTAAGGGAGTCACTTTTGATAGGTAACCTACACTACACCACACACCTCTTTGGCCTCTGTGTGTTCGATTCCCGCTCAGTGCAAATATTTGTGTGTATGAACATGTCTATTTGCATTGGTCTGAGTGTTTCTATGTATAATATGTATGTATTTACAAAAAAAAAAGTATTTAAATATGTATATCCGCATTCTAGCACCCATAACACAAGCTATATAAATATGCTTATATGGGTCTAGATGGCGTTGTGTTTAGTTGTTGAAATATATTATTATTATATTATATTACACCACTACACTATCTACTACTTACATTACGTCAGCACAGAGGCGGCCTGCTTAGCCCCCAGAGCCTAGCGTGTCACATAGCGAGTAGCTTAGTAAAACAATCGAACGTTAAGTTTTAATAATAGTATAATAATAATAACTCAACAACTGTTGGTCTAGTGGTTAGTGTAACTGACTGCGACGCCGGGTGTCGTGGGTTCGATTCCAGCAAAAGGCAAATATTTACGATGAACATTTGTATTTGTCTTCAGTCTGGGTGTTTCCTATGTTTTCTAAGTATGTATTTACAACAAAAAAAGTATGTATATTATATTTCAGTTATCTAGTACCCATAACACAAGCTCTACTTAACTTGGGACTAGATGACGGTGTGTGATAGTGTACACATATTATTATTTATTTATTTAATTACTACAAAACGCGCCTTCTAGACCCGAAGTAAGAATATATTATAGCTTGTGTTATAAGTTCTAAATGCGGATAAACATACGTTTTAAATACTTTTTTTATGTAAACCTATATTATACATAGAAACTTCTAAACCAATGCAAATATTCATGCTCATGCACACAAAATTTGCACTAAGCGGGTAACGAACTCGTGGCAGTAGGTGGTCACTGAACCACAGAGACAGTCACATTTTGTACTCTCTCTCTACATGTGTACATATTACTAGTTAAGTGTAGATATTTATTAATAGCTAATTTACTTTAATTTCCAGCGGCGGTCTCTGCTTGAAAAAAAGTTCATCGATGACAGAAAACCGCGGTAGTATGGCCGGCGCTGCGGTCGCACTCGCCGCAGTCAAGGCTATAGCAAAACTTAAGGTAAGCAGACGTTTTTAACTTTTCCAATTAAATTTTCAGTGGAGGGAAGAGGAAAGGGAAAAAATGGGCCTCTTGCGCTCTCACTCACCTAACGAAACGCAATAATATAGATACTACTACTCTTGTTGATGTTCTTCAAGACGAGTGAAGTTCTTTTTCTCGTAGATTTACATAGGAATAAAACCGCCATTATTGAAGCCATGCTAAGCAGTAGTTTGCCACGATTTCTATTAGGATGGTGTTTACAACCCTTGGACTCCACTAACTGCTTATCAGGGTTGAACACTAATATAAAAAATAGGTGAAATAAAGAACTGAGAAATATTTACTTTTACCCCCTTTTTCATAAACATCTTTTCTTCTAATAGCTAAAATACGTTTGTATTTCGTTTGTCTTTATCTGTCACCTTAGGCCCTAGACAAGTGTCAAACATTTCTATTCTATTCATAGAATAGATAAAAAAATGTATGAGATTGACATAAGCTCTGGCGTTAGCATATGTCAATCCAATACATTTTTTTATCTATTCTATGAATAGAATAGAAATGTTTGACACTTGTCTCGGGCCTCTTGACATTTTTACTATTATGAGACAAAAACCATTTTAACTACAGAGGCATATATGATTTTATGAAGAAGGGGGTTAAACTTTCCGCGCTGCATTTTTTTTTTTTTTTTGTCGACCGTGGCAAACAAGCAAACAGCCCACCTGATGGTAAGTGGTAATTGTCGCTCATGAACGAATCAGAGTCCATAGCATTGCTCCTACAATGCCAGGGATTCTGCGAAGCCTCTGCCTACCGTGAAGTGGGGTAGGTGAGAAAAATGGAAAGAAGAGAAATTGGGCTTCCGGCACTCTCACTCACCGAACGAAACGCCTAAAATTTATAAACATACGGGAATTGAATCCACTTCGCATACGGAGTCGGGACATCACCTCATCAGTCTGCTTGTGACCAGGGCCTGTGTAACCTGGTCGTAACGTCAAAATAAGGTATGTAAATACCTAATGCATGATCGCGTCAATGATGGTTTTCTAAAATTGCGCCCACGAGGTGGCAGCACAGGCGACAGGCACAGGTCCAGGCAGCTGTAAAAGCGTTTTCAACCTTTGATAGATAGCCGTAAACGATTCTAATTATTTTTTGTGAATGAAAGAACTTTCACCTAAGTGGCGCCAACTGGTGGCAAAAATTTTCTTAAAATCTCTCATTCCTATAAGTTTATAAATTAAGAACTGAGAAAGACAGATAAAATGCGAAGTGGGACGTCACTCTTGTCGCTTGTATCTAAACAATGATATGAGAAGTTGCGTAAACTTCTCATACGCACCTAGAATCAGTCGTTATTTTAAAGTTTGATATTGAAGAATTAATTTAAAATGTTTTTAGGAGACTCAGCAACCCGCTAGTGATGCTCCTGGTGTTGCAAGCGTTTAAAAGCTACGATAGCTGCTTACGATTTGAATATATGTTGTTTTGGGTAGGTCCCATGGAACAAAGCGTCATCGAAGAAAGCGACGTATGTACTTAATCAGTTCTCTGAGTCTACCATAACAAAATGAAATCATTGTCCCAGGATTTGTCATGACATCATCATATCAGCCAAAAGACGTCTGCTGGACATACGCATCCCCCAATTTTAGCGGTGACGGTGGCGAAAATTAAAATCACTTTTGCTCTATGACATGTTCCATAGAACAAATGGGACTTACCCGTTGTTTTTATTTTCAGATACCGATAAACGTGTCCCTGGTAATACCTCTATGTGAGAACATGGTCAGCGGGCAATGTATGAAAGTGGGCGACATAGTGAAAGCTCTCAACGGGCTCACTATTCAGGTGAGCCTACCTATTTTGTAAATGATTGCAAATTATACTATTTTATAGGGGAAGAGTTTTCTTGTTTGTTTGAAAGCGGTAATCTCTGAAACTACCAGTCGGATTTGAATAATTCTTTTTGCGTATGATAGCCCAGTTCTTGAGGAAGGTTATAGGCTGTAACATCATTCTACCAAAACGCGGGTGAAACCGCGTCACGGAAAGTTAATGTAAAATAAAAATACTCATTACTTTGTAAATATCCTAGCTTTTCCTACATGCACATTTCTTTTTTCTCATCACTACATTATTACAAAATTTTTACGCTTTACCAACACTACATCTATTGTCCCATTAGATTAATTCCTCATTATTTCATTTTACTCTATTATTATTTTATTTCCTCACATCACGTGACATGCAGCAGTCTTGTGTTTCATCTGAGGGTTTCGACCGTTTAGGCCCAATCCGACCGTTTAGGTGCAGAATGTCCAAGTTGCAAAATAGCCAGTGGTTTAAAATGTCCAGGTTGCAAAATGCCAAGGTTGCAAAATATCCAGGTCGCGTAATGTCCAGGTTGCAGAATGTCCAGATTACAAAATGTTTAGGTCCCAAAATAATAATAATAAGAACTTCTAGATCTAGAGGAAATATACTTTATGCTACCGAAACGAAATACACACAAATCAAATAAAAATTTCTTAACGCACCTTAAAAATATTACTGATCAAAAATTGATAAGTAATTTTTATTTGATTTGTGTGTATAGCGTTTCGGTAGCATAAGGTATACTTCCTTTAGATCCAAAAGTTCCTATTAGTACTATTTTGGGACCTGGACATTCTACAACCTGGACATTCTACGACCTGGACATTTTGCAACCTGGACAATTTGCAACCTGAACATTTTGCAACCACTGGACATCTTGCAACTTGGACATTCTGCACCTAAACGAATCCGACGATGCAGTCTTAGTCTTATATAATTATTTGTCCATTTTGGCATTCTAAAATGTAGGCTTCTAAAATTATCTACTTAATCTTATTGTGTAGCTCAGAAAGTATCTACTTATTATTTATTTGTCAATGAGGTGCATAATAACATTTACATCAGATATTACTTGTTCCATGATATTGTTTGCACGGTCCTGTACAGATAGAGAACACTGATTTTGAAGGTCGACTGATGATGGCGGACGCGCTTGTTTACGGACAAGCAGTGTACAAGCCGTCGCTCGTCATAGATGTCGCCACATTCACTAGTATGTATTATACTTAAAACAATAAATTTATTATAATGTTCTTTACAGTATAGGTAGTACTTAAAGCCTGCACAGACGAGGTACTGTCCCTCGGGAACTTTTTTGTTGTTCATCGATATAGATGTCCTAATAACGCATACGAAGAATTAAAAATATTTCGTAAAAGTCCTCCAAAATACGGCGGACACCGAGAGACCGGACTCGTCAAAAGTAGGGGGGAATAACGTAGGTCAAGTGTCACTAGGATATGTTTTTAAGACGCATAATGATTAAGGGTATTCAGATATGAGCGGTATTTGTTAGCGCCTGCCGTAGAGAAAACCGAGTAGGTATGCGGTAATACTATCCTACCGCTCTAGCCGCGGTGCTTCATACTAATACCTAAGCGAAACCCGCGCGGTATATACTTCTACCTACAGCGGCACAAGTTTAATTAGGCCTTTACAGTGGCTTTTTATAAACGAACTTTGATCCAAGATTGTTGAAAATCGTGATTTGTCGTTCGGCGCTGAAGCGACAGTGTCGAGCTAACATGTAACACGGCGTGGTCTTTAGGCGGCGTGCTGACGGCGACGGGCGGCGGCGCGTGGGGCTGCTTCAGCGCCAGCGAGCGCGCCTGGGCCGCCGCCCGCCGCGCCGGCGCGCGCGCGGGGGACCGGCCCTGGCGCTTCCCGCTGTGGCGCTACTACCAGCAGCAGATCACCAGTTAGTTGCCACTTGAGATACTTTAGTTTAGATTCAAAATTTACATATTCGATGCAATATAACACCGTTTAGGTGCAGAATGTCCAAGTTGCAAAATGTCTAGGTTGCTAAATGTCTAGGTCCCAAAATAGTAATAATAGAAACTTCTGGACGTAAAGGAAGTATACCTTTTGCTACCGAAACGAATTAAACACAAATCAAATAAAAAATCGTAACGTATACTTCCTTTAAATCCAGAAGTTCCTTTTATTTCTATTTTGCGAACTGGACATTCTGCAATCTGGACATTTTGCAACTTGGACATAGGTATTGCACCTAAACGATTAAAATTAAAACCATCCTAGGTGGATCCCACCTAGGTACCACCATTAGGTATTTCTATTGATAAAAATACTGGGACTGATTTTCCCACTGTTTTCATTGCTGACGGCGGCGGCAAAAAACACTGCATCACCTCTTAAGACGCCGTGCACGTAGAAAATAATTCATAAATTCTCAAATAACACAACTGCGTTTTATTGCCGCAATTGAACTATCGGGATTTATTTAGAAAAACCGCTAATCCTACAGGTACAGGTTGCGAGGGACATGAAAGATGGATTATATTATATATCAAATTCACATCGGATAATAGCCATTAGTACAAGAAACTGACCAGTTATAACCCAACCCAGTAAACCACCATCGGTCCATAGGAACTGCACGTGCTAGACCAACTTGTTTGTTGACCAAATTCAACTTTCTAATTGATTGTTAATTTTTTTTTATTTAAGGATTGTGTTTGGGTACCTACTGCAATATATCTACTGTGCTAAATCAATTTTTTGTTAATTCCAGATGATCCGTCTGTAGACTTGAGAAATGCAGGCTCTGGTCATGCGACTCCGTGTCTCGGTGCAGCCTTTCTGCGGGTAAGTCGAGTCATAACGTTAGGAAAAAGTGTAAGTTCCTATTCCCGTAGTTCTACTATTAATTGGAACCACGAGAAATATATCCTTGTGATCCACCAGTGTGCTATAGTGAGAGCATGAAGAACAATCCCGTGTAAGAGATAATGTAGGTACCAACATGAAACACAGATTAAGCCTTAGGTAGTTCAAGTCAAGTTCTGATGTTCAACTCCTAAAATATTTACGCCAACAAAATCAGCTTGCTGTCTACTTTCTGTTGCTAAAAATATGTACCAGGTGTTTATACGTATTCTAGAACCCATATCACAAGCTACTTCACTACTTTGATATATTTTTACAGAATTTCATATGCGGCGATTGGGTCCATATGGACATCACTGGCGTGGGCAAAGTTGCCCACAACGTAGCTCCTCCCTACCTAGATCCGAAACGTATGACCGGCAGGCCTTGTCGAACTCTCATTATGATGCTAACTGAAATAGCTACAGCCAGTGAGGAGGCTTGTAACAAGAAACAAGCTAAAGTTAGTGCAAACAAAAATTAAGAAGTATGTTATACGTATATTTGAGTAATTTTGTCTGTGTAAATACCTAGTAGATCTGTTTTAAAATGTTGGTGTTTTAGGCTAGCATTACTTGTTTTGAGATATAACAATCTTGTACATCTCGTGAAGAAATTTTAAAATAAAAGTGTAAGTTATACCTACACTTATTACATTTTCAGCAAAGTTTTTCCATCCACCTAAAATATCGAAATTATATATTTAATTAGCAAAATAGAAACTAAGGAAGATTATACACCTAACAAATAAAAAAGTAAAATTTAAGGATGTATCCCAAATAAGAAATATATTGAATGTAATAATGAACCTTACATTTTAAACATAGGGGTATGGTGTACGGGTGGCCAGTTATGCCTTGTCTTCGCCTTCTCCCACTGTCAATACAGTGCTAAGGGTACTTATAAAATCTACAACTGTCCAATACACTATTTGGAGACAATTTATAGGAAGTGGACATTATGGTCCTAAACGATTTACTATTATACTATTAAAATAATTATAATCCTATTTAAATTAACATAATCCTAGAACTTATTGCGCTCAGCGTACGAGTTCGTGTCAATAGAGAGCAGGCTTGGTTTATACAAACACTTGACAACTCGTGTTTGGGATAGCAATCCTCAATCACATAAAGACATCCATTTATTTGTGAATTTCTCTTTTTGTTAAGATGTTCTGAACCATGTCCTTTAAATTTGAAATATTTGCTGAACTAAGTTTGTTTTGGGTAATTTTGCCTAATAGTCAATTAACATTACGGTGTCATTTTGACAATAACTTGAAAATTGTTTTAATTTCGCTTATCTAAGAAGCGGTAAAAGAATAACAGACAAGGGAAGACATTTAGCCAGGATAATTTTATACAAAAAAATATCAACATTCCATGAATCGTGAATATATTGTCCATTGTACGAATGACAACGGTAAAGTAAGGATAGTGCAATGAGAACTGGCAGAAACTCATCATTTTTAATAGCCAGATACCTAATTAGAAATTTCAACCAAGTGCAACTTGGTGAATACATTGTTTCTTAAGTAGCTACATTAGATTAGGTGTGGTGTACACTAACATAGCATAACCAGAAGTACAGACATTCACTCAATATTTTCGTAAAGGTTAGGTGTCATGTGTGAGCTCGTGTCAATGTTTCCAGGTGTCTTTCTTGGGAGAACATATTCAAAACACACTAGTTAACATAATAATAATAAAAATATTCAATTTTAACCTAACCTACTTCGGTGTGGTGGCCAGTTAAGAATTAGCCCCAACTGTTTCAGTCTGTAGGGCCCGAACAAGAATAAATTGTTGAAAACATACATCAATAAAATATGACAACAGGCTCATCCCTATTACATGGAATAGAGCTGGCAGAACGTGAGTGCAACTCATTTCCACCTTACAGTTATGAGTTAGGGTAGAACCGTGTCAATGTAATTGTGGGTTATACCTAAAAATATTAGGCTTAAACACAAAACAGGGTGTTTAAATGAAACACAGATGCTTATTGACCTAAAAATGAAGAAACATTTATTTTCAGTATGTCTTTTGTAAAATTTAATAACAGAATGAATCAAATGTGGTAAGAGATAACAGAGCGGATTACTTTCCATTTCGATAGATTAGTTTCACCAACAATAGAAATATAATATTTATCAAGTCATTTACAGATACAATTAATGCAGTACCAATAAATCTAATTTATTCGTTTACTGAGTTAGTTAAATTTAAACATTTATTACGATTCATAATGTACACGGAGCGGTGGACCGGGCTCGAGCGCGCCGGCCCGGAGGTACACTAGATTTTTTTGGGATTTTTTAAATTTTTATTCCTCACGTACTTTATAAATATCTCATACTTGAAAAAAATTTACATTAAAATGTATCGGAAAGGTGCGGACGCTGCGGCGCCGGCGGGCACGCGCACGCGCACGGCCGACTGACGCCACGGAATATACACAACATATAATATGAGCCGACACGAACCCGAGACTTATACCATCACATTGCGACGCACACCTATTCGTTTTCCCTTTGTACCGCTACAGTTAAAATTTTTCTTACATAGTTAAATTAACGGAATACTTTAAATCTAAATAAAAAGAGGAGGCGGAGGCGACGGCGACCCGCCGCCCCCCCAACGTCCACACCATACAAGTACATCATTAAACTGAAACGATGACAATATTTAATTTATCGCAAACACTAGAGAAATGCAGGTCCAATACGATGGTAAATTGTGTGTCATGAAACAAAATGTATATTTAAATTCTCTGCTTTTTACACACACACTAGCCGGCGGCTCACTTCGACGTCATCATGGTGACGAATTCTGAAAGAAAAAACGACACGGCATTAGTGCATACACTGCGTCATACAAACACCAAGTTACAGTAGTGCCGAGGTTTACTAGAAAACATTTCACATAAACCCTTGCATAACATGTCTAAGATAAAATGTTAACACAAACATAATATTAACACAACGAAAGTAACCGACAGAAATAGAGATGCACTAATAAGATGTAACCGCTATTAGACAGATAACCACTAAATGTATTAACTTAATAAATATCGAGCCTGTACCAAACATACGGCTGGCTAGACACAACAATAAGCGAGCCAGCCATATGCTTGGTGGGGCGACGGACAACATAAATAAACCGAAGGTACGTATTTTACCTCATCATGCCACTACAAGGGGATTATGTGAAATACCACCCTCGGGATATTATAATTATACTATTCATATAGTAAATGATTGGCGAAAGCACTCGTTACAAGACTCCAGTGCTGCGGAGAGATTTCAGTGATGTGCGATCAAGCCTATACATAGTCATTTACGTTATCACATCGATTGTTGAACGGCGGCGGCACGGTCGACGTTTGCTACTCGTTTGTTAGCCGTCATGTGTCTGTGTACCAGTGTGGGAGTATGTGGACTGTGTGTGTGTGTGGTGGGTACGTGTGAGCGTGTGGTCGCAGAGAGCAAAGCACCAACACACACGCAACGCGGCAAGCGGAAATCAAGCTATCGGCGCCTCGGCTGAACAACAAACATCACCAGGTGGTATTTCTATATGAAAACTATACAAATATTAGACACATGCACCAGTCAAGGAAAACATATCAACATGTCCCTGAGGCGAGCGAATGTAATTTTGTCTTGTATGTATATAAACGTCAAACAAAATTGCAGACGCGCCGCTTCGCCAGTAGTGAGTAAATAGACACAATCGATAGTCAAGTGTGAGATCCCAACGAGAGTGTGAGCAGGGGGCGGGCGGGACAGCTCGGGAGGGACCAGCTAACATATCCAAGGTAAGGAACAGTTAATAACGAGCAGCAAACCATTCAGATTAACACTGGGGTATACCTATTGTCGTACCGCACTCGACGTAGGCCGTAGGCATCGATCACTACACACTACTAGGGGAAATCGTTTTGAGATCACAGCTTTATCGTGGAGTCTTTTCTTATTGTTAGTTACGATACTAATATCACAAGTGTGGCCGGCCGTGCGCTAACGGCTGCCGTCGCCGCAATCGAAAATGATTTGGGCGAGTGCATGGAAGTCTGCAAGAGAGAGAACCGAGGTCGGATGATACGGCATACACACAGCTCCTCGCTACACGTGGCTACCGGGCGAGTTCCTTATCAGAACTTTCTACTTTGGATTTCAAACAGCAAAATGACATTTGCAAAACGAGTATTGCCAAATTTAACAAGTATATTCGTTAGAATTCAAAATAGTCGTTTATAGGAAAAAGAAAATTCTTTGATAGTGTAGGCAACACTGCAGTTCAAAAGGTCATTTACTATGATCGAATCCAAAGCACGGGTATGGTCCACATGTACAAATGTGTATCGAGTGCCACAACTGGTCACGGCGGTCCGCGGGGCTTGGCTCTGGTCCCGCCACCACACACCGTCGCGACCTTAACTATCACAATACACTGATCCATGCACAGCGGGACAGTAAGCTAACTTAACAAGCCAGAACTAGAACTATACTGCATCACATATTTCAGTGATATAGGGCCTTTATGCTCACGTCACATGTCCACGTAACACGTGACGTCACTACTGGACTACAGTACACATTGCAGGAATATATAATTTACTGTATGACATTTACATAAAACCTGTACCTACATACGTAAATCAAGGCGTAACATAAACAGGAGTAAATTTCATTTTTACGAGGTGGAATACTTTCGAGTCAGTTTATAAATAAAGTGGACTTTCTGGAACCAAGCAAAACCCATCTGTTAGTGTGAACACGTACTAGTATACTACATGCTGGAGTAACGTGTGGAGTATCCTTAACACCAACACAGAGAGGGTGGTAATCATCACATTCGAGTGAATATATATCTGTCAACTGTAGATGCGAATGTAGCGATTGCGGTTACAACGAATTTTAGTATCTCTTGCCAATTTATAGTTTATACTGTACAACTATGTTCTCGCTTGCAGACATTAAAGAAACAAAATTGATTAAATTCAATCTTATTACTTATTGAATCTTCAAGACGTTTTCTACCGAGACAAATTTTAATTAGCAATCATGTGGAACTTGTTTCTAAAATGTAAGCAAGACCGTATGTCAGCTAAGTGCCGTCGCACGACAACATCAACACATATCCCGCAAACAGCCAGTACTCACCCTCATAATTGACTTGTCCGTCGCCATCGATATCGGCCTCGCGGATCATTTCGTCGACCTCCTCGTCGGTAAGTTTCTCCCCGAGGTTGGTCATGACGTGGCGTAGTTCGGCAGCCGATATGAAACCGTTGCCATCCTTGTCGAACACGCGGAAAGCTTCGCGGATCTCCTCCTCACTGTCCGTGTCCTTCATTTTGCGGGCCATCATCGTGAGGAACTCGGGGAAATCTATCGTGCCGTTGCCTGAAAACAGAGAACACTATATGTTAGAAATGATACAACAATTTCGAGACGCAAAACGTCCAACAATACGAATGTCCGAAGGCATGTCCTAGTGATAAAAATATCCAATGATAATATTGCCCAAATATAAAAATTACCAGAATTAATATCAGTTGTGCAACGAAATTTATTTTTTCCAGAGATAGTAAACAATTTATTTTTTTCTAGAACTGGCAAACATCATTATCAGAGTGAGTAATTACGAGCTAGTTAAAAGCAATATTTAGTGCAATAATAACAGCTCTTAATCTCAAAATAAATCGTAAAAACCATTTAACAATTTTATTGAGTAACGGGAACCATGTACAAACGTAACTGTTGAATAAATAACGCGTAAAGAGTGTATGCGCAGGTGGGTCCTACGATATAAATAAATTTTAGGAATCAATGGAAATTTTCACATAGTACAGTAGAATTACGATGTAAAAGGTACTTGATGAAGTTGTATAATCGTCATTAATGGGGCAATAAAGTCGCAATGTTAGCTACGTAAGACGTTCTTGTGATAGGATGTTCGGTGTTTGTTTTGTTCTCGACGGCAAGTGTTGGCGTTTCCACGAATACGTGTAAACACATGCGATATATCCGCCTGGCTCTGTACACTATCAGGCTACATGACAACGTGTGAATAATCTCTAATCTTTATCTAAGAGCAAAATACTAACACTGTTAAATAATTTTATTTTTGAGAGCTAAGTTGCTTACCTGCCTTTCAATACGTAGAATGACTAGATATTTACAGAGTATGAAAATTTAAAAAAAAATAATGTTATCGCTTATCGCTATAAACACTATAAAATACTAGTTGCTTTCTTTGTATTATGTAAATGTTGTAATAATTAAAAACCATGCAAATATTTTATACGATAACATTATTACATCTTAATGCACGTAAGTCTGCTAAAAATGTGATTTGAGTCCTCTAGATAGCTAATTGAATAAACGTGGAGTCTAAGGGCAAGATTCACAGACCGCACTTTGACTTTACTTTGATGCAAAGATCTACTTTGTACCAAAAATATGTTTCTTAGGCCCAGATTCACAATCGTGACTTTACTTTACAGCAAAGGCACCTTCGCAAAGTAAGCTTTGTATTGCCGAGATTACTTTCAACTTCATATTCAAACATATTTTTGGTACAAAGTAGATCTTTGCATCAAAGTAAAGTCAAAGTGCGGTCTGTGAATCTTGCCCTTACCTAGCACAAGAAACGATATTTTATACGTAGAAAGTGTTTCCTACATTTGAATATTTAATTATTTGGCTTGGTCTACCAAACTATTATGCAGTGATGAATCAATGAAATGGAGCATGTGTGCTAGCTACGTATATTTTGTTGCCCTTATGTTTGTCAAGAATTCAAGATGTTTTGACTTCTTACAAATATACTAAGTAAACAGTCATAATCTGTTTAAATAATGGACAGATCTTGGAAAAGTAGATGAGAAATATATTATGATAGCTTCCAAATACTTTTAAAAAGTTTGCAAGTAATTCGCAGAAATTCTTTTGCTTTTGATTTTATTTTAAATGAGCCTAAATAACCCTATAGATATTACAGCCTGTAGTATTTTAGGCAACTAATTCAGATGCGTAGGTAAGTAATCTATTTCTTCGTCTTTAAGATTTTTCGAGTCTGCAGGAACTATTTCTCTACGATGATAAGTCAGAAATAGGATTGTGTATACAATGCTGCATGAACTGGAATCATCGTTTAAACTCAAAACGAGGACGACCCCGATTTCGTCGGCTTCACGACGAAGAGAACTAACAATTTTATTGAAACAGCACATCTTATTGCTGTAGTCACTTTAAACAAATTGCCTGTGTCAACACTAGCAAGTATAGAAGAAAGTACTATCGGATTCTAACTGGATGGTTTGTGGCTCACTCCAACAACTTTTAATGAAAAGGTAACACATGGTCAAAAATCCATATTATGGTTCTTACATATTTTAAAAACAGTCAACTGCCAGATCAAAAACAACAGAAATATGTATGTCGTAACAGTTTTGCTTTAGTTTAGTATAGTTATGCAGTTAGTTGCAATTTATTTTCACATGACGCGCCGTTGTCCGGCCGTGATGTTGCAAAAATAAGTTGCGGGTTAAGTTTGGCCAGTCTAATTCTGGGTTTAACCTTTCCGAGGTGGTTCGCGGGCTATTTATACCGTATCGCGTGAACCGCTGAGCTTTCGAGAATGCAAGCCGAACGCGAACACCCGGTGGTTAGAACAGGGCGCAAGCTTCAGGCAAACAATTAGTGGAGTAGTACAAGTATGTTTGACTGTAAAAATGTGATTTTATCAAATCGTTTTGATAAAATCACATTTTTTAAGGCTTTACAAAGATACATTTAGCGGACACGAAGCAAACGAGTCAAGGAAATATACTACTTGAGTTTATGTGACTTCAATATTCGTTAAACTATATGCGATAAACTATTTGTTCGCAGCGACAACAGTTTTATGTGAAATTCACATTCAAATCAGTTTTGGCCGTTAACGCGTTTTGTTTGGTCATTGGAGACGCTCCATTTGAAATGGTAAATACATGGCACATTGTTCGCTATAGCATATTGTTAGCTGAGAGCGTCATCATATTCAAAATTGTGATTTTAAAGCATATTGTTTGCGATTACTTGTTTTCTTCATGGGAACGTGAGCAAATAGTTTTGTCACCTGAAGCGCTCCTGCTAATTGTCGACAATAAATCTTTCGATTTTAGTATTAGCTTCTTAGGAATAAGAGCGATGTTCAACCGCCTATTACGCTGTTATAACCTATGTTTTTAAAATAAATCATATTTATCAACCTTCATATTTACAAATATTTTTGGAATTGCTGAACATTTTGTTAATTTGACGATAAAACGGTAGATCCCCGTGGGCATATCAAACTACAATAGCCGTCTCTCCGCATTAGCTATAATATATGTGCAACAAATAACAATGTAACTGAGCATGTATGCAATAAGAATCAATTTCCGAGGTGTATTTTAGGCTACTTTATGGACTCTTGAGAAGAAAATCCATTGGTCAACGCCATAAACGGGACAAAGCTGCTGAACAGGAAATATCACTTATACATTAAAGGACACATTAAATATTTAACGAATAGTTTCTGTAAATAGTGTGTAACACACTGGGTGGATCTAATGTAGATCGTGCGTACACTAAGAGTGCGCAGTGCCGCGTTCTGTTCCACGCATAGTAATTAACAGATTGACTCAGATAGTGAGTCAACTTTAAATCATTCGCTACATCATCGGAGACCTTATAGGTCTTTTTACATCGTGTTTATAAAATGACACATACGTTACCCTCTGTTCATGTATTTCCTCAAAATCTTATAGATACAGAATAGTACGTCCTAAATTAATTTTGTCAAAGTATGTAGGATAAAAAGTTACGTGGATTAGTACTGTTAAACTGATTTTGCTTACGATGTTTGTAGTTGATACGTAGCCTTATCCTAAACCATAAATAACTTGTACCTGATAAGACCGCTCAGTTCTTTGATAGTCTGCTGTTAGTCAGTGTGAACATATTCGTCACGTCTAGCCGCCATAGAACGATGTTGTGCCGCAGTAACGCCATGATTTATTCATGAGCATATTTCTATAAGGAAATTTCCGCTGAATTGGTATTCTGGCTGCTCTTTGTCATGGTTACTATATTAAGTTATGGATTGCGAACGGAAGGGCTCGATAAAAGAGTGATGGGAAAGAAAATATAAAAATCCGAGACAGGACCCACCTATCGATGCAGTGATATTGATCATCGTAATTTCAGCCAAATGACGTGCACGGCTAGACAATTCTACAAGTAATCTCTTCTTACCGACTGAACCGTATAAATAAAAGCATGTATTTACAGGTCCACTTAAATCAACGAATTATACAGTAATGATTGATTTCATTATCAATTTATCATACATACGTTATGCATTAGATACTTGACTAACAAAAATATTTATAAGATAATCCGCACGTTAAACAAAAATCTATATGTACACAACACATTGCAATTAGCCTAAATAACCAAATTAGAGTTAAACATTCAAGGTCTGATTTGCAAATTTAATGACTCGAACAGACCAAATTGGCCTAACAAATGCTAATTCTCCAACATTATTATACCGCTCATATGAATTTGGCCGATATACCATTATACCTACACGTATCTGTGTAACCGAGGGTTTCGACACTTCCTCGACCGCAGCCGACGCGATCAATACTCCGCAACCCCTACAGTTCGGGCTTGGCACCATTCCCTACAGTCATTTGCATCGGCAAAATGTAAATGGGATTACATTTGGGAGAGCTTTAAATCTCTTCTTGCGCATCTCTTCCAACTTAAAACGTAGTGAACGAGAGGGAACTAGAGCGTTCCTCGATTCAGATGTTTATTAACAATATCCTACTAATATTTTGACACATTATATTGAACATGTGCAAGGAATTCAATGGGAACTTTGATTACGTATATAAATCCCGCTATAGTTGTTCGCGGCGTTTCCTAGTCTATATACGATATTTATGGTTTGCTTATATTCTATGGCTCTGTCCTTCACGCGCGCGCATTAATCATTGTTACAGCTTATGTCATTGGTGTTATTATTAGTAGATTGGAAATGAACACTTTGTTAGTTTTATAATCATGGAAAATTTGGTAATAAAAAGTTGCCAAACAAGGAAAATTTAAAATTTTGACCATAGCTTTTAAAATAAATAAGTGGTTTAAAAACACGTGGCCTTTGCATGAATCTTACAGGAAAGCAAAATCAATACCGCAATTATTGCATTGATAAGTAGCGAGATAGATTCCATAAGAAAGTAAATTGAGCTGTTTCGAATGCCATGATGGCCTATTACAGTCGATAACGTCATCAATGTAATTGGAATATTCTAATAAAACTATAAGCTTTGATTGAAAAGGTTAAACGTACAATATAGAAAAAGATTAGGGTTTATAAGAAATCAATACATTTGCCCCATTTGAGGATTATAGACAAAGCAAGCAGGCGACTATTAGAGAAGAGAACTGTGAGATTGCGGTAGACAGTATGGTACGCCCATAACGCAGCTACGGTTTAAAAGTAATCTTGTAAACAACCAATGCTTCGGCGAAAGTTCGATTAAGTACTTTTAGATTGGCGTGCATAGTCCATAAACATATCCCGCCCACGCTCAACACGTACAGTGAGCTATCACGGCTATATCTGACCGTGAAGTCAGCCTATTGTCTTGTATCTGAGGCCGATTAATTCCGGATTCTAGAAATCTCCGTGATGACAAGTCGCAGATAAGTTTTTTATGCGAATACGAGGCTAGCCCTTTACACATTGTGTATTGTTTCACTTGGACATGATAATATACAGTAAGTTAAACATCATATCCCTATATTATAACAAAAAATATCGTTCAAAAAATCCTAAATTAAGAACTGTCTTAACTATAAGAACAATATCAAGTATTCTTTGAACCTGCTATGCTATTCACGGCTCGCAATAGAAAGTTGACCTGACCACAAACAGAATGAATAGGCGCGATTCGAGCTTTTAATGTGCGTGCTTTTAGTAATTTGTATGTGCAAATGAATTAAAATTTTATGAACACGCAAGCAAGTATATTGCATACAGGTTGAGTGCACACTACATACTAGCTGTACGCGCATTTGATTGCACGGATATTTTGTACAAACAATGAAGCAAACTTTTGGAGTGGCATTGTGACCAGCCGATCAATAAATTATTGTTCAAACTTGAGTTGTTGCGTGTTCAAGTAAAATTAGGCGTTGCTAATGTGGTGAATAGAGCTAAAGCCTTACAAATGAGCCGGCAAGGACACGTGAGTCGATGTGGCGTCATGCGCCGCGACGCGACACCCAGCTACACCATAATTCGTTATAGCATAGATAATTTATTGGCATACCACAACAATAATTAAAAATATTTGTGAAACTGTCCTCTCATAATATTTATTATAATGTAGTACTGAATTGAATAAATTATTTATTTGAAGCGGAGAATGTAGGAGAAGATACTTTGCATACTAGAATTCTTGACCACACTCCTGAGCGCCACTGACTGCTTCCCATCGGGCAGAGTGAAATCATTTTGATAGGATAGAAAAGAAACAATTACGCGCCTCATATACACCACTATTTATACCGTGGAATTTAAATATAAATGTCAACCAGTGTAATTTTCTCGCATTCAAATTATTACACATCTCGACGGCGTGTAAACGATTCGAGATATTAAAACGTAACAATAGAATTGGATGAGACACGCGGAAGTGGTTACAATAACTGGCGAGCAAATAGTCGTGGGGGTTAGTGCTCGCGTTATGATCTACTATTTGGGATGCTGCTGTAAATGCAGGACTACCAATTGACCCCACAAAAAACTATAGCAAGAGTGGCTCTCAAAAATCTTGTCGATAACAACATTGTAGCTTCAGCTTTTACAAATTTTGTGTTTCATTATCTGTTTATGGTGTATCTGATAGAAATTCTCGGTGCATCTCTAATTAAAAGCAACGTAACTTATTTATTTATTTTTTTATATTCTCCGGTCTGAATATAACTTTTAAAGAACACCAATGATTTCAAGTCATATCTTGTTGTCTGCCTAATTAATAAATGTTGGGAATTCAACTTTATGGGATTCCACATTCTTGGAAATTAACTTTTACGGAATTCAACTTTATGCTAATTCAACCTGATGGTCCGAAAGGAAAATATGGTCTTGTGACAAAGTGAGATGATTTAATAAACCTAACAAAACGTTGCATCGCTATTGATATACATTTTTCGGTCGTAACATAAGAAAACATTCATGAATGACAAGAAATTTTAATTATAATAATAAATAATATACAAGTTAGGCCGATGCTCCTCCACACGCGCGACTTAACTCAACTGTCCGCTGGCCAAGCGCCAACGAAACATGCAAATTCATTTGCAATTTCGTTGCGATTCTAGACAACTCTTAAGTGGATACGTGAGGTGTCAACACTGTTTATCATTTTCCCGCACAGTTAGAAGAATGTTTTGACAAGACGATTGGAAACTTCTTTTGTTGCTTCTTGTAATCTTTACAATTTTTCGATCTAGGACTAAAATAGATATTGCTAAACCGGCACGTGATTCAGAATTGCAAAGGGCAGTGCAATTAGGACAACAGTGGGTCAGTCATGTGGACAATGTACGGGGGCGGTATTCCTGGTGCATCAGTCAAGTCACCGCGATCAATACGCCGCTTGGCGCGCTACCAACGACCGTGTCGTACTATATACCGACATCTGATACAACTTTCTGCGTCTTTTTTTCTAACATGTTAATGAAACTATTGTATTTGGATAAACAATACTGTGTCATAGGCTTGTAATGTTGTACAATTTTCAATAGTAGTACACGCGTTGGCCTTGTAATGTCTATTTCCGTATACATCTCTAGTGGCTTGCGATTATATTTGATTCAGTTCGTAAGCGGTGATATGTGACAAGATTGTGTTTGGGT
This sequence comes from Parascotia fuliginaria, assembly GCA_963082885.1. Lineage (NCBI taxonomy): Eukaryota > Metazoa > Arthropoda > Insecta > Lepidoptera > Erebidae > Parascotia > Parascotia fuliginaria. The sequence continues at coordinate 771,324 of OY720180.1, read as the reverse complement.
CTGCGGTCTATTCAACAGTGCAGTGGTTTGTCATGTTATACTGGCTGTGTAATCGCCATACGATACTAGGCGTTCTGTAACTTCCGTATTTTAAATGCTTGCTAGTTTGCGTAGATATGAAGCATGCAATTACATACACCATGGAAATGTCATTATAATTCACCATAGACAAATACAACATTGTTCTAGTCAAGGTCTTATGTTAATTACAATATAATTCAAAGATATCGAGTATATTGTTAATAGCTTTAGTATTTATGCGGAACATCAATGTTTCAATGTAAGCGAGCCAAATCGTCGTCGGTATGTCACCAAAGCATAATATAACACGTTACAGAGAATTTGTGTGTTCATCAGTTATCCGACATTATGTCTGATTTATATCACACTTGTAATTACGTAACACAAACCAGACTCGCAGGACAACATTCGCGCCTAGTGATCCGGTGAACACGGGCACGGTATGCAGATAAGAGAAGGAAACAAATCGTGAATATTTATATCAGCGCGGTGGTGCTAATTGGCAAACCAAAAATAGCGTTAACCGCAAAAACACGAACAACACATGATCCCCGGATAGTAACACCCGGGAAGGACAATAAATGACTGCGTAGAGGCATGAACTACATAATAATGGGACAGGAAAGGTCAGCGGCTGAAGTATTGCCTCATAAATTTTACCTCTAACGTTCCTTCTCGCCTTTGTACTGTTCGTAGTCCTATTTTTCATGGCATCCCCAGTTTTTATCTCGCGTATAATACCGCACAATTGCAAAACGTGCTTTGCGGTTGTAATACGACAATCGGATAACAGTTTTACACGTTTTTCTTCTAGTTGTAACTGCACTGGGCGGTATTCCAATTTCAGTTTTATTATGCGAGATTACCTACTCGTTTTATTTCTCAACCTCTGCTAGGTGAAGATAAGATAATTTAAAAAGATTAAGTTTCTCATATCAAGGCCACGAGAACTAGCCATCTTCAAATATGGTTGTTAGAGGTGACATCATCGCCTAGTGTCTATTAAATTGCATCATTAATTTTGATCAAATGTAGCATTGTGCCTTCTGATATTGTGTCTCTAAGTAAAAACAATAGGTTATCATATGAAGCTTGACGGTTACGTCGAAGGCCGATTACTGTTTAGAATAAAAACGTACTATTTTAAAACACGTGAAACTTTCGTTACGCTAGTCAAACTGTTACTGCATACGGGAATAGTTTTCACAATACTGCATTCATGTTCAACTTCGCTGATGCAATAGGAAAGTAGTAGAGAATTAAAAAAAACCAGTTGCGATCGATGGCGAGTTGCTTGACCGGCCTCTAACCTATTTTTATTGTGATCTCAGATTAGAGTAAACAGGCGCATGCGTTGTGCGCATTCTTTTATTTTTTACAAGCATACATCAGACGTGGACTGTACTAAAAGATGTCATTGTCAAGTTGCACTCGCGGGCAGTGATTGCTATTAACCCTAGTAGTAAATTGTAGAACATGTAGACACGCTAGCCGGTTTGTTTGAAAGCAAACCTGTCACTAACGAGCTTCGCATAAATAAATAAATCAATTTGCGACAGCTTTCTACGAGCAAACGATCTGTGAACGTCGTAATCGATTACGTGACAGATATTCAATAGAATAAGAGCAGCTCATAGTGCTGTAGGTCGCAACGGGTCAATCGAGCGACGCGTTTTGTATCGACCCAATACAATCGAGCTAATTGGTCGTTCGCCTCCACAGTAATGGGCTATAGAGCTCGTCGTGTGCGGCCCCTTATTAGCATTTTTATTAAGTAGGGGTTTAAGAGGAGCGGTTCACGGATAATACTGTCAATCCAGATCGCAAACATCGACGTAGATATGCTAAGTATACAGAGCAAATACGGAGATTAGGACGGTGCGGGCCGGCGGCACATTTTCCGTCGCCGAGAGTAGAGCGGGTCGAAGCTCGTCGTCCAATTACCCCTCGAAGTGTTCGTATTGATCGCCACCTCCCTATACGCGCACAGCTGAATGGCGACATATCGAATTTAACACTGATTTTACATCATGTTAGCTTATTAAATAAACCTGATTTTCAACTCGGTTAATATTTGATAAACGGGTACAAAGTTATGACGCACGAGTCTACTCATTGATATTCTGTTGAATGGAAAGCAAAAGAAAATTTGTTTGCTCTCGCGTTTCACGCAATCTGTTGGTGGTACGTATATTTGTGACTGCGGATACATAAACCGCAGTTACATTTTATTGGCACGAGAGAATGTAAATCTTCAAACTTTTTTCCGCTAAGTATATATGTGTGTGTAATTGTGTGTAGGAATACGTAGTCAGCTGGATGAAGCGTCGGCGTCTGTTAGATTCGAGTTTGATGCTCGCGAGCATTGTTCCACAAATAGCCGGTGCGGTGTGGTTTGTATAAGCGATCCGCGATGAGGCTATCTCCCTCTGCCGAGTGAACGACTCCTTATCGCGACGTCCGTGACATCACCAGCAAGGCTCATGCCAACTAGAGAACTGTTATTTTGATTAGCCGCTTTTTCGTGTACTATAAATATTCATCCCGTAGCGAGTGTTGCTCTGTACCAATCATGTATAGCAATACAAGGCACACTGTTCATCGTTAGCGTCGCGCTTGCATTTGTGCATACACACGATTCCTGGTGCACATAGCATGAAAGCGTACTCGAAAGATCATAAAACGTCCTTTCAACATGCCCGAGCGACTGAGGTCGATGAAACTTGTTAGGAATCGTAGCTATGTGGGTATTGTAGGTAGCGCCGCTTACTAGGACGACGCGACGACGCCAACATATTTCCGCCGCGACTGCTTTCAAACGAATAATGAGAAAACTGTTGCGATGCTTTCAATGTCTTTTGTTACTACTTTAAGCATATTTGAAAGACGTGTGTGTGACAAGCTACCATAGTATCCTTAAACTCCGGATGATAAAACGTCCACATGTCACGGTAAAATATTGCTATATACTTAATGTAACGAATGCAAATTATCCACTTGACATCGGACTTCATGCACTTCATCAGTCGTAATTTCGTAAATAATTCATTGTATCATTTATATTGATTGTTACAAACGGTCAAGTGCAAGGTCGTTTAGATATTCCACAATATATAAATAAAATAAAGCATGTCTTTGCTAACGATATTTTTTCAGACTAGTTATTTATTGGTTAGGTCTTGGTCTTCGGTCTCTCGTCGGAATATTAATATCGTGAAGTAGATTTGCCAAGAGCAAATGCGGTGATGTTGTAAACAATCATTACTACTACGGTAGGATATTAAAATAATTATTGCAGAACGGGCAGACGACGTTCATTACCGATGGAAGCTTGCCCAAAATAATATTAATTGATCTAAATCAAATAAGATTACTTAAATAGAAAACAGAGAGCGATCGATTAAAATAAGTATTGTATCCAACAATAAATAATAGATAAATGATTATAAGTATAACATAATTAGAACATCAAGGAAAGTTAAGATTGAAAGTCAAGAACGCGTAAACTATTTGTAACTCGTAATGGTTAAAGGTAATCTAATGATTCTGGCAGTTGTACAAATTGTATCTGCATATTTGTAAGCTCCGTAGCCGTATGATTTATAATAGAGAGGAATGTACTAGGTACTACTAGACTGGGTATTTAAACGCTTTACATTACATGCATCATAAATAGTTAAATAAATTTAAGAGGCAATAACGCTGCAAGTATATAAGAACTGACGAACTAGATGGCAGATTTTTCGGATTGTCTTTCGGATACAGTTATTGTTACAGATTCTTACAGACAATTCAGTACTTCAACTGGGATTATCAGTGCTGTTTTTCCATGTCAGTCTTTTAAGATTCGCTATTACTTCAGTAGTGGCAAAATGACTGCAAAGAGGATGTATCTATCGTTTTCTTGCTCTGAGTATGCTTCAGAAAGGTCGCTTATTAGCCTACGTTTTACATTATTCGAATCCACATCTTGCGTAGTTTATCGTAGACAAAATGCAATCGTAAAATGTATAAAGGAGTGCTACACAATCAACTAAAACGTCTGAATCACGAGTAATACCTAATTTACCTAATATCTTTTGCCAGTGCTCAGTTTTTACTTCGGACATTAGTACAAGTTTCCATGTCGTCGTATATAAGAGCAATGAAATCCAGCTCATTTCTTACCTCAGTGAGGTAAATCTAAAATCGTTTAGCGCTGCGTTGGTTCTTAATCTCAGTTATTGCGATTTATTCCTGCCGCTCCGTCTTATATTAGCTAAATTACAAGCGAGTGAGTTCGCCCACTTTATAGTATTGTGAGAGTTAAATCACCGTGGATTGTTTGTTTGCACAATTTATCCAAACCGATCTTTTTTCTTGGTTTTATGGAATCCATTTCGGTTTTATACAAGTTTTATTTTTGGATCGTGCCGGTGAATGAACAATGTTAATCGAAGCGTGATGAGGCGTTACAAAATAGTCGGTAATTGTCTTGTAGGCTAATTTATACAGCTACAATTTAGGCATTGCGATAAATTTAGCTGGTAATAATATTTAAAAAACCGTGAAGCTTGAAGTCAATTTGTATCATGAAACAGACAGTTTCTGGAACTGAATTCTGCTCTTCTCTACTAGTTCTTATTTTTGCAGCTTTTAATTTGTCATCATAATAGACTTCTGCATACTTTTGCGTTATCATATTCTTGGACACGACCGCTAAATGATCCATACTTGAATTTTCGTATAAGTATGTAAGTGTGAGCTCCACTAAGCAATAACCACCACGCTTTTGTTCATCGATAGCTATGTAATGGTCGATTGTATGTATTATCGGCCCTGCCCTTAATTTTTTTTTTACTTGCATCATTTACCTAAGTACATGATAAAACCAAAATATGGCAACCGATATAGTGTTAGATAATTTCATGTATTATAAGGAAAAATTATATCATTGTTACTAGGCACTTGTCTAAGCTTAGAAAAACCAAATTTGCTAAAACCAATATGGACTTAATTTAGTTCAAATAAGATTAGCTATAGAACGGCAAAAAATAATCTCGATGATTGATTAACTTGTAATGAAAATTAAATAATAGATAAAGGTATTAATGATTCATATTTATGATATTTACAGCCTTCTACTCTTGTATTATGCTGTACAAAGAATATAATATTGCAGACAACGCAATACGTTTATCAGTCGCTTTCCGTATGCGGCTTCGCAATTAATTAGAGTTCATAGCTTAGCGGATGCGACAATATAGTACTATTAGGTCTAAAACCGTATGTGGACAGCATAATAACCGATTGCCATATAGAACATTGTTTTCATTTGTATGTGGCATTATAAACCTTCCTAAATATATTTTACAGCAATCATCATCTTGCTAAATAAAGTATGGGTGTACTAAAGTCACATCGATATTCGATGGATACTTAAAGTCAAAGTCAAAGTCAAAGAATTTATTTCATTTAGATCATAAAGTATGATGCTTATGAAAAGTCAACATTAAATTTTGTCAGCCAATTGACCTACAGCCAGTTCGCTGACGAGGTAGAGCTGTGAGAAGAACTGGCAAGAAACTCACGCCACTCTTTTCAATCGCCAGATAATTACAGTTATTTGAATGAGTTACAATTTAAACACTCAACGCAACCAAAGAACCATACAAAGTAATTATTACAAATTAACTAATTAATATAATACTAAGATTAAAGAAAGAAAACGAGGATTTCAATTATTTAGTTTCAACTAGTATGGTAATTTGACTACGTATTTTAATTAAACTGGTAAATGCACCCCCTGGTCACATTGAACGACAAGGTAATACTGGATTGAATATTAAATGTAAGCCATGCCAAGATTGACCAGTCATCCCAAGTAGCACCCGTTCACGAGCATGACGCACAGGCCAGCCATCATCACCCTTAGACCTAACGTATGTCATATAAATGCTTGTAAGAAATACAAAGCTCAAATAAGCATGGCACGACTAACAAAAACTACGAGTTGTAAGAGTTCAGAGTATGTATAACAGGAATTGTGTATGATTTAGGTAATTCCTACATTTTGACGTGTAACGTCATTTTATGATTAAATATTGTTATTTTTACATAGTATGCCAAAGGGACAGCCAGCAGTATTTCTAAGACACTACTACACTATACGAATCTATTACCGTTGTCATGTACTTACTTCTCTAAGTGACACCACATTCCGTGATGAATATTTAACACGTTTAATGGCTTTACGTGACCATATCCATATAAACAGTTTTTAACGCGATAAGAATAAATAGTCCTCTGTTGTTTAAAACGAGCAACATTATTGCAAATTGTTACTTTTAGCCGAGACTTTGACGATTGACACGTGTTAGATCAAACAGAATCGAAACGTGTAGACATATTATTGATAACTAAATTTGTGTCGATAGACATTAACAATCGTTGTGTGGATCGATGTACCTACCCACAATCCTACATTTTCTCATTTTCTGTCGATCGCGAAATTTTGATTTAAACTTAGGAGGGATGGACTATATTCTTTGGTTACATCAATGAATACAGCTTCTTATTTTTCAGGGAAGAGGCTCAGTAAGAATATTTTAATATTAGCTTACTAGAAAAATCCGCTTCAGAATTTGAGTGACTGGAGTGGAGCAGTGCAGAAACGGACGGAGGTTGGACGGAAATCCTACAGAAAACGACACTCGTAGCAACAGAAGAATCTAATGTTGTGTGTCCACTACAGATTAAAGGTTTTTAGTGTTAATAAAACTACGAGCAGACGTTCAATGGGTATTGTGCTGCAAGTATTTTTTGAACACTGTCTCTGATAAACAGAATAGGCACAGTATCCTAATAATTACCTAGAAGCCTTAGTCATCGGCTCAAGATAGCTTATGGAATGGATAAGTTATCTATTTCCTTTGAATAAAATATCCTTGATAATGAATAAGTATATTATATCATATTTAATCACAAATCGTACTTTGATGGGAATAAACGACTGCGATACTTTATCGGTGTACAAAATTAAGAATTTAATTTTATGTAATGTGTTAAGAATCGTGCATATTTATCGTAAGTACACGTAAATAGCGTTGAAGTTTAATAATTATTTTATTTTATTAAATTCATTCACCACTTTTCTCATGGTTCAAATTATCAGATTGCATGAATATATTCCAATATCGATATGTAATTGGCTAATTACTTATATCATGATGACATGATCAAATGAATAAAGTCAAAACTTTTACTTTTATCAACAGCCTGTTTTGTTAATATGAGTGATGATTGGAATCAACTGTCCACGATTTAATCTCGTCTGACAACTGAATGTGTAACAGCGAAAGCCTCCTTTCACTTGTCTGTACTGTCAGTAAATTCTGTACGTAACAGTGATGGAGCTGTATTCGGCTCATAAATTTATATAACACGACAAGTACCAATTTTCATTAGCGGTACGAAATTCTTTGTTAATTGTCAAACTTATATGAATGCTTGTATAATTTACGTAAAATCTAATTAGCTGAAAGTCAGGTAAAGAACAAGAGACAAAGGCGGCTTTAGCCTAGAATACCCATTTTGGGAAAAATTTAAACTAGACATTGGATAGCACGATCTGGTAATGGTCATGAACAATCGAAGGAGCACGGAGTTTTTAATTCTTGAATTATGTTGGCCATTCGAATAGTGTTAAAAAAAACTTCGAATTGCTCCCATTGAAATATTAAAATCACGCTGAGCATACTAAGTTATTAACGTTTAATATAGCTCTAGTCTTGTTAAGTTAGATACTCGGGACTGTTGAGCTGCACAGTTCCATCATGAATAAACGCTGAACAATTACACAGAGAAGGTGTCATCTTGTATTGTGTTCCAAGTATAAAGAGCAATTGTAGTGTTAATTAGTGCTCTCGCGCCCTATTGTCATGCAAACTTCTACATGCGACGTACAAACAGGATCTACCACTTGTGTCCTTTGCCTCGTCGACGTCAGAGCTCGGAGTTTAAAAAAAAATGCATTTTATATACGGTATTCCTAGATTCTTACGCCAACACTACTACATGTTTCGCAAAATGTCTAAAATTTAAAAAAAATACTTACGACTTCGACCTACTGCGGCTAAGCTACAACGGTAAGTGACAACCGGTGGGGTAATTAACTTCTAGCTCATATCAGAGCTCTCCATAATATACGTGGTATAAATGAACACTGGAAGTAAACCATGCTCGACCATTTCGTAACATGTAGTATAGGTGAACTGTGTTGAGGTGTCGAGGTATTTCGATAACTTATTGTACTTTTACGATAGAATTTTTTTATCACGTACACAAAAGCTTACGTGAATCGATACATCATAAGTCGCTATTAATATTACAGACAGGCGTACAGATTGATAAAGGGAAATGTCAGGGTCAATCAGTGACAACATTATACGAAACATATTAGCTATGTAAATAAACTGACGGACTCATAAACTGCATCAAAGTTCAGGATTACTTTGAAATGATTTTTTTTAATAAGTATGCAAACTTTTTAGATTAAATTATATAAATATGGAGAGACTGGCTCTTAATCTTAAAAAAAAGCAAAATTTACTCGTAGTATCAGATTTGCGTGTTATTTAAAGCAAAGTTTTAAATTGATTCGCATTGATTTTTTATTCTTTTGTCTTATGAATTATTGTTACCAGCAGAATTGTTGGGTTAGTTTAACTCATCGAGAGTTTTTGAACCATAATATGGATACTTCGTCCGAACAAGCGGCTCAAATTGTAGCACTGGTGCGGGAGGGCTTGGATCAACGAACGATTGGTAGAAATTTAAATTTAAACCAGTCTACGGTTTCTAGAATATACAGAAGGTTTGTGGAGACAGGTTCTTACAGAAGGAGACGTGGTACAGGCAGGACTCGAGCAACCACCGGTCGTGATGACCGATTTATTGTTACAACTTCTCTGCGAAATCGTTTCCTCACGTCAGTTAACATCAAAACAGAGCTTAATGAAGTGCGTGGAGTAAATGTGAGTGCACGAACAATAAGAAGAAGGTTAAAGGAAGCGGATATCACCCCTTTTAGACCAGCAAATGGTCCAAAGTTGTCTGTAGCTCACAGACAAGCTCGCTTAAGATTTGCGCGTGATCACCTAAATTGGACAGAAGAGCAATGGGCCTCCGTATTGTTCACGGACGAGTGTAGGACATGTTTATATGGTGCAGATGGTCGCAGAAGAGTCTATCGTCGACGTGGGGAGCGATATGCTCAAAGTTGCATTGAGGAGCGTGTTCTTTTTGGAGGCGGTTCGTGTATGGTCTGGGGTGGCATATCGATGAACGGGCGAACAGAACTTGTGTTCATAGACATGGTCCGTCAAAACGGTAATAGAGGGGGTTTGACTGCACATCGCTACATAACAGAGATCTTAGAAGATCACGTGGTGCCTTACATGGGATTCATAGGCGAAAATTTTACTTTAATGCAGGATAATGCCCGGCCGCACGCTGCTGCACAAGTTCGACAATATTGCGAAGAGGTTGGGATACGTACAATGAATTGGCCAGCACGCAGCCCGGATCTTAATCCCATTGAGCATGTTTGGGACAATTTAAAAAGAGCTGTATATGCGAGAAATCCTGTGCCCACGACAGTGGCAGCACTAAGAACAGCACTTTCAGAAGAATGGGACAATATTCCGCAAGATCTTTTAATAACCCTGATAAAATCTATGCGGAACCGATTATAATCAGTAATAAGGGCACGTGGAGGTAATACACCTTATTAAAACATAAATAAACCCTTGCATAAAGTTTGTGTCTATTGTTAAAACCATTTTTGTTATTAAACCAATTTTCCTTACTGTTTTTTCTTCAAAAAAGTCTTAAGGTCCTTTCCAGTACACAAACTTAAACTTAAGGATATGACCCTACGCTGTTTTAAAGTTCACGAACCAATCTAGAGGTTTCAATTTTAATCTGTATAGAAAGTTTGCATACTTGGTTAAAATATTTATTTCAGTCGTCTATTACTTTGATGCAGTTTATGAGTCCGTCAGTGTATAAACAGTAATAATGACGTCATCTTTAAAAACAAGACAAAATTTTAAAAGTGCTGTTACTGAGATGAATGTAAGCCACATCCTAATATATATTTATTTATTTGCTTCAAATTATACTCAAAACGCGAAGAAAGAGCAATTAAAATTCTTCAAGAATTAATTACGTTAATTATTTTACAGTTTTTATATACAGTTAATAACAACAACTATTCGTTCAGTAACATTAATTAGATAAAAGACAAAGGAGTTCATTTTAAACAATAACGGTATCTGCTTTAGACAGTTTACTAACGTTATAATAACGCCAGAGCTATTACATATAACCATAGTCCAACTTTAAGGAACTACTAATGCCTTTTAAATTGTCGTTCAGATTGCTTGAGTGTTCATGAGACACTTCTATTTTGGGTATCGATAAAAATAACCTACATTTTTGAGAGGTGACCTAAGCGAGACAACTCAAATTGTCATAGGAACACTACATAGCTAATTTCTGCTAGTGAGTAGTAAAAGCAATGTGCTGGAAACGGCGTATGTGCTGTCGTCTGCAAGTACAGTTTTCTTTCTACTAGTAGGCTGTCGAACTCCATCTGAACTCGAAACACCAGGAGTAGGTATAGTTAGTTAGTTTAGTTTGTCACTAATGCCAATAAAAATCATTAACTACCAGCTTTCAGAGTTAAGATCGCGTATGCCAGAAATCTTATTTGTCTCACATAAAAAAGGTGATTCATTTCTCTGGGTATTTCCATTTTATAATGTTTATTTTAGCCACATTCAACGTTAATAAAATAATTATACTATGACATCAGATTATAAAACAATGATCCTTTATCAGGTATATCATGGGGTCTTGGCAAACAATAAGTTTTAATAAATTATATAAACACGCGTGATGTACACAATGAAAAATATCATCTAGTTTAGCACGTAAGTGTAATCTTATTTGTTTAGGCTGTCTGTTGATACGTTTTGTTATAATGAAATACCGGTTGCTTGGAATAAATGTCCAATTGTTTATTTAAATATCACGTGTATGAAGCTGTTATAATTTTACACATTTTGACAGACAGATTATTTGCTTTTTCTTCGCAAAATTATTATATTCAAATATAGCAGTAATAAAAAGTATTAGTATTAAATTATTGAAGATTTAAATAATTTCAAATAGTCTGCGTTTAATGAAATATTACCACAATACCAGATGTAGGACACAGGTATAGCTAACTATGAGGCATTATTGACACAACAGGTAAAAATATAGAGGGTTTAAGTTAAAAGCAATAGGTATGTTTTACAAACGAAACAGGTCATTATTATGTTAACTTGATAATGAAATACTGTACTAGCAAACTATAGCAGGACGGCCTCAGCTAAAATTTCGTTTGCTTAAAAATTCAATACAAAACGTTTCTTGAGATCAAACTTGTTAGAAAAAAAGTGTTGGAATGCGCTAATTTAAAATTTCATTTTAGCTTCTGTATTTATGGGACATTGATAACGTTTAATCTCGCGAGGTTGGAAAACAGCACATATGTTGATAAAGTGCTGTGTAAACTCGGCCTACGTAAACATGGCTCTGATAATGGGTTTACGACGCTCGCATTCTCCATAATACTAATGGCAACAACATTTATTTGTTAACAATCTTATATTTTATTTTATAAATAAATACCTATTTACTAGAAATTCTCAAGTTTGTAAGTGTGTGCGTCGAGTGATCGTCTGTTTAGTTCGAAAAAATATGGCTATTGCTTGCATCGGCGATAAAGTAACCAATCAGAAAACAAAAATTATGATGTTATGTTTTAAGACAAAATATTTATGATGCACGTTTGTTTACTAATTTCAATGTCAATATTTTTATACAGTAGGTGACAAACATATGACCTGCCTTATGGCAAGGAATTTACTCATCCAGATTTAATAAGTTGGCAAACCAGCATAAGAATTGATAAAAAAAAATTGGTCTAAATTAGAGATTTCATTAAGTACCACGTTCTGTAAACATGATAATTTAATCTCTAATTTAGACTAAAAACTAGGATTATAAAACTGTCGCTGACTCAGTTCTGAATAAATTATTTTAAGCACAAATTCAGTATCTTTATATGAATTGAAAATTAGGGAAGCCCTTACTAACAAGCTCTGTATCGAAGGAGCTTCTACGGATATATAGAACAACCAGATTCAACAACTATCCATCATATACATTTATCCTGGGGCCCAAGTCTGCTATCACAATAGTCTCAGAATGGTCGATCATTGATATCATAATGGTTGATTTTGACAAGTTTCAACCAATAATAGTGTCAGAATGGTCGATCTCTTATTGGTTGATTTTGACAAGTTTCAACCGTTTAGGCGCAGAATGTCCAATTCGCAAAATGTCCAGCGGACGCAAAATGTCCAGTACGCAGAATGTACAAATCGCAGAATGTCCAGTTCGCAAAATGTCCAGTTCGCAGAATGTCCAATTCGCAGAATGTCCAATATTCATCATAACGTTGTCACCACTAATTGGTGGGGGATTTAAGTATGAATAAATCAATAAGTAGCCAAGTTACTAGGAAATTACATTTATTTTTGTCACATGAATTGGACAGTCTGCGATTTAGACATTCTGCGAACTGGACATTTTGCGAATTGGACATTCTGCGCCTAAACGGTTTCAACCAATAAGAGATCAATGATCGACCATTCTTGCACTATTGTGATAGCAGACTTTGGCCCTGGGGTCGACACGATACACTCAGCTCCGTGTTACCGGCTATATTCAACTAACTAAAACACACTCGCAATCGATACCTTAAAATATAAACAAGTCACCGGCGAACTGCCTACATAATACAAGCAGTTATCACGGCTATTAACATGTGCATCGTTGTATTCTAAATCGATCCATGGAAAGGAAATATTTATTTTCTTCGTGTATTTTCGATAACAGTTTACAGCATATTAATAGCCACTTATTGAGTACAATTTTAATTAAATCTCAATGAGGGTGTTTAGGAAATGTCACTAGTTGACGCCACTTTCACTTTCACATTGGGCCAATCAGGGGTTAACTTTTTAACAGCGCTTGACAGCTAGACCTGACGCATCGGTGCTGCAACCTCGTGGGCGCCATTTTTGTAAACCCTCTCAGCAATTTTCTTTTGTCCATAAACACCCTCATTAGGAGACGAGAAACAGTATTGTATGAAATTTGAAACAGAAATTATTCAATTTCGATTTTTGGCACTGTATTTTCTTATAAATTGATAATGGTGACACAGTCAAGTTCGCGACCTACATGATGAAAAGTAGTTACCTTAGCGCGGGAAACAGTGGTTTAGGGCTTTTGAGACCTGCTCTAAGGTCTCAAAAGCCCTAAACCACTAACACTGTTTCCCGTAATCTTGTCGCCGCCTGTTCACGACATGCATGGCAACCCATGTCACAAAAGCATTATATCTGCAGCACAATGTACTGTTACCAATACAATGCCTTTTCAGGAACCTAAGATTATAAGATCGTGTTAGTGAGACTACGCTCTTGTGTAAAAAAAAAAAAGATAAGTTCTTCTCTCGGGTGTCTCAATTTAAGAGTAAAGTTTATTAAAAATAAATCTGCGTCTTCTCTCTCCCTGATATAGGTTTACGTTACGGTATTTTCGCTCATAAGAGGCATATTGAACTTAAATGCCAATTGTAGTGTATTTAGCATTTAGCTAAAGTTTGTTGACTTCGAAACATGGAAGAACGCTTACTTTGCATAAAAGTTAAATAAAGAATTTAATTTAAAGCTTCGTTGAACTCGGGTTTCGTCGTAAACCGAAGTAGTAGAAGTCTTTAAACATTTTAGCAACATGCTGTTGCCGTGGGAGGACAAGGGAGAAGTAAATTTCTACCTACTGCTATGTAATAAAGATATAGGTAGGTACATTCCTGAACGGGTAAATCATTGATAACGTTATCAACACAATAATGGTATAAACGATATGTATATTGATTACAAGTTGCCACGTTGAGTCGCGAATTGTATGATAATATGACACGTAAACATGTATTACAACTCTTTATTGCAATAAGTATCTAATAGTGCTTGTATCTTTATCTTATTGTTACGTCGTTCTTAGAGTTCGACCTTCGTTTGACTCTTGGGAACTTGTGGGTTATGTTAGTTTAGATTGCTAACTTATTTCTTTCAGCAAAAAGTTCTATAATCTGAACTGGTAAAATACAGGCTATGAAAATCATAAAACTAAGATTACCAGGCATGGAAAAGTTGCGGAGAGAAATGGAGATAACAAGAATAACTAAAGTTAGGAATGAGCGAATAGGTATATTAGAGAAGTTTGAGTGTCGCCTAATGAGGAAAAACTGGTTGTTTGGAAGCGTTTAAATTATGAATTTGGAAGAGGACATGCGAAAAATGAAATAGATTTATCTATGTAGTCCGTAGGATAAAGTTTGTATTGAAAAACATGTCATATTAAAAATATGTCAATAATTGTTATTCATTCAATTTATCTTTATGTTTGCTAGCCGAAAACTGACCGATAAATGGTCGATAGGTTGCTTCACAGTACTATCGGTCAGAGAAAACGTATGGAATACTTACCTATTTGCAGTGTCTAATAAAAACCTTATTTGGTTGTACAAACTTCATTGTTGACAGAAACTATTATCTACTGGTAACCAATCATGTGGGTAAAGTCTAAAGTAGCTATCGTATGAATAATAATAAGTACTGAATAGATAATAACAATTATTTTTTAATTGAACTATTGAACATGTTATGTCAATATTATTGTGCCATTTGCCATTTGCAATATGCCTGAACACTTATTGAGAAATATGTATTGTATATTTCGAGGAAAATAAGCGTGTTTTCCTGTTTATAATTGGCTAAATCATTTACCACATAGGTTTATGGCTAACCAAAAGAGGTAAAATATTCCATAACTATGTATTTATCAATGTTATAAAAATCCAAAGTTTCACACTGCTGAAACTTTTGAAAATCTGGTTGGAAAATCGCGAATATAAAATTTTGGACATCTTTCTATAAATAAATAAGATGCGTCTAATTTTTGTACTCACCGTCTGCGTCAACTTCGTTGATCATGTCTTGAAGCTCGGCTTCTGTGGGGTTTTGTCCTAAGGATCTCATGACGGTGCCCAACTCTTTAGTCGTGATGGTGCCGTCGCCATCTTTGTCGAACAGTGAAAACGCCTCCTTGAACTCGGCGATCTGTTCTTCTGTCAGTTGATCCGCCTGGAACCAACACACACCTTCATTACTAACCGCACTAACTAGGTAATTTTAATTTATAATTTTCATTTTCCAAATTGGAATTTTAAGAATGATAAATAAGTTGGTGGACATACAGTGTTGACGACCATTGTTAATGAGTGCTGTCGCAAGAAGCAGTAGACGGAGCACTGCCTGGTCCGTTATCGGCGCGATAAGATTACACTGGAAGATTATGTATAATTACCGCGCCGGCCTCGTCGCGTCATACTGCGGTGTTTCACGCCAGATACTAAATACTGCATTGCCAGTTTATCAATCATTTATGTTCAATTCTGATAACTAGTGATAACTTATTGGAACACTATTGTTATATTTAGAAATACTGACAATCATTTGAAACATTACTTAACTTTTATAACAATGCAGAATTCTCTATATCTACCTATCTAGTTAGATATATATATTATAAAAGGAATAAATAATGTAATAAAAAACTATGTAAAACTCATAACATATCAAATCGTTGAGTGCATTCAGGAGATGTACTAAGCGCAGATAATCATTTCATATTATTACCTACACTACATTAGGAATACATTCTGAACCATATCAATCAACTTGCAGTTTCACAATCCAAGATACCAAACAATGTTATGGACCTTTATTTGATTTAAAACTTTTAAACAAATCTAAATCATGACAAATAAGGATACCACAGTAGGCACCTAAATGGTTTTTCCGAGGCCAATATGTTAGAAATTGACACCACCTACAGTTTGTATAAGGGTATGGCACCTTATAATACATTTCTAACACGAGAAGACCCGTTTCACAAATATAGTTATGCACCCATGGTTTGTTTTAATTAAGTTTACATTCTTTAGAACATAGATATACGAATATCATACAGCTAATGAACAATCACTTGAATGTTGCCATATACGCAACATGCACTATTATGTGAAACCCAAGTTATATATACTAATATATAAAGAAAAAAAGTTTGTTTTTACTTGCTGATCGTTGAACTACCAGACCAATTTGAATAATTCTTTTGCTTTGATAGGAAAGAGAAAGAAGAAGGTTATAGGCTATGTAACATCATGCTACTGGCAAGGGGAGATGAGCAGTAAACAAAGATGGAACTTTACATAGATGAAACCGTGCTGCGGAAAGCTAGTATGTAGATGTACTGCATAGCATTGTTACCAATCACAATGCAGTATTTAAGTAGTACTTGGTTTCAAGTGACAGAAGAGCTGTTGAACTCAAGGAGGATATATTAATACTTATTCATCACAGGAATACAAAGGATTTATATTTATTAAACTCTGGGCTTAGTAAAAAAAATATATCATCTTAATATTGAACTTGTTGGATATGAGAGTTGTTTCAAAGTTAAGCATCTAGGATTGGTGGTACTGAGATCAGAATGCAATACAACCCAGGTGAAGTATCCAAGTTCTTCATCAAAGAGACTTCATAAATTAACAATACACATTTAAATTGAATATTACCATTAAAACAAAATATTATGCTAACAGTTAGACCTACTGTATAGATTAACATAATTCAATTATCAACAAAATAATTGAATATATCAAGCTTGTAATACAGTAAGACAGACTAACAGATTCCAAATAAGATTTTTGTTGTAGTGAGCAAAACTGGGTAACCTTCATTAAAAATGCTATTAAGCCAAATCAAATAGCTATCACTTAGTTGATGACGAGGATAAGACAGATTAGAGTCAGCTGTGCCAGGTGCAGCGACGATATTTACATACCATCGTGACAACACAATGCGATCCAGGAATAGTAAATAGTGAGGCGAACTGAGAGAGGCGCTCTGTCCGCTGGCTCGGAGTGCGTGTCGCACAATATTACCATTGTTTCACTTCGCAGCCTACCAGATTGGCGTAGAAACGCGACCTGTTTAGCGAATTGCGTTTGAAAAATATAAGAGCGCGCGAAGCGATGAGTCAACGGGCGTTTGACAGTTGCGCCCGGCCGATCGATCCACCGTCAACAGGGCGCGACTATTATGTCTCGCAGCCATCGACTAAACACACTGAACCACTTGTTTTCTTTGTACCGATGGACTCTACGCCATTTTAAGCGTTACCGACGGTCGACTTCGACATAAACTAACGTCAGTTAGCCGGCACCACCTACGAAACTATGGCGACGGATGTTTCTCGAGCCTTTCTAAAGGTGGTATCGTGGATTTTAGAACTGATTTTTCACTCGCGAATCTTTCAATGTATTCTTGATTATTGGTCCTGTATCCTGATTGCAACGTTAACATCGCCACCGATCCGCAATGCGGTAAAAAACGGCCATCACAATAATATAATGGAGGCCGTCATCACTATAAACACCGATGCACCACATCCCAGAAATATACCCCGGAACTGACGCAGGATGATCTCCTGAATGCACTTTCGACACATTTCAACAAAAATATCACTCACCATCGTAGATTAACTTGGATTATCAGGAGCTACACTAAAAAATCACAGACTACGCCGCAAAAGCGACCGCACGGACCGACGGTTGAAACGATACTGCCGCCCTCACTCGCGCGAGCGGCCGCGCCGAGAAACTCGCGACCGCGATTCGTTTCGTGCTCGGTCGCGAATCGTTCCGAATCGACTATTCGATTCACCGTATTTTCATATCCGTTTTCCGAGTATCGGAATAGTTTTTATCACTACGTTACAGACGTTTAGTTTCAAACGTGAAGCACTCGAACGTCCAAGTCCATGTCTCGGGACGCACGACACAGGATTAAATTTGATCTGCAAAGGATAGTCGGTTTTATATCGGGCTGGTGCGGCGGCGTGGACTGGCGTTCGGCGCGCGCCGATTGGCCGTCGCGCACCTGCAATGCGTCACTGCGGGGCGCTAGCGGCGGCCGCGGAGCGAGTGGCGAGCATGAAGCGCGGCCGGCGACGGTGTCGGCGGCGGCCGCTCGGCTGCTCCCGATCACCCCGATGCCCTAGTTCGCGGTCGAAGGCGAGGGCGCGCCGCAGTGCCCGCCCGCAGACACCGACCGAGCTAACGAGATAACGTGGGTTGGCGGCGCCCGCCTCAGCGCAGGCTTCCCGCCACGTCGTGCCGCACACATCGTACGTGCTACACGCACTCATTACGGATATTATGCTGCGTCGCATTACTGACGCAATATTAATAAGTACATGCAATGCGAACACCCACCCGTATCAGTTTAGTTGATCAATCGTTTCTAAATCTAAGACATGACTGAGCAGTATGGTTGCACGGGGATAGTAGGTACCTACCGTTGCAAAAATATAGCATTTACGACAAATATTAAGCAGGCTCAACTCGTTACATAATTTACTGAGATAAAATCTAAATTTTTCAAGCCTTTGAAAGTTACTTTTTTATCTTACTAAATTTTGCTAGGTACAACAAGTCTTAGTAAGAAGTACATGTATGTTAATATTCTCACTTTAACTTAAAAATCCAAAACGAGGGAAAAGGCAAAATTGCAATTCACCGTGCTGTAAACCTACAAGGTATTAGGTAAGCAAAAGCGGGCACAAATTAACTTCTACTGCTATTGACCTTGACATCAAGGAGGCAATAATAATTTCACAAATGAATTACTTACCTAGATGTAGGTAGTTCGAGTCAGTCTTTGTTTGCTCAATTAATTATTGATGATATTTATTATTCAATTTACTAATTACTAATTTACCATAGTCGATGTATCATAACATGGTAGCTATTTTCGATTAAAATCTAATTACATAGCTACTTAATTAGTTAATTAATTTTAATAATGAATGTTCAACAATCACATAGATTTATATCTATAAAAGGTTAAAAACCTCGAGTAAACAGAGTAAATATGTAAAGATTCAAAAAACCTTTATATTAGAGGTGGACTCAAATGCCTGACTACAAAAACTAGAATAATTGCCATCTGTTATCCGATACTCGAAACTAGCACTCGTAATCGAATCTGTTTAAAATAAGAATCGACTATCTTAGTCTCAGATCTATATGAGTAGATTGTTGTTCAACTACCGCCAATTTCGTGTTTTGCCAAAATGTCATTTGAAATTAGCGAGTTCAATAAAATTACCATTGATTTCTTGACTTGTATTTTTTATCAATTGGATTTTTTTTATTTAATTTGAAGTATATTATTATATTAAAGAAAAAAATTTATGTTCCTTCAATCAATTGCAATTTTATTACAAGATATAGTAAAGTAGTAAGTAAAATAAGCAAGCTACATCTAAATTTAAAAAAACATTAAAATTGGTACCCGCTATCAGAGTGTATGTAGGTACTGCCTTTTTTTAAAAATAATGTAAAAAATTGCCTATGTTGTTTCTCAAGGTTTAATATCTATCTCTATACCAAATTTTATCAAAATCGGTTCAGTGGTTTACGCGTGAATGGTTTTTAATTATGTAGGTATGTATACAAGCGCCTTTCAGAAAAACAAAGGCAATGTGCACCGATGTACATAACTATTTCTGTCGTTTTACACTTTTTGTAACGTTCTATGGATTTAATTTTTATTTCCTAAATTATGATAGGATAGAATGATAATTTTATATTTTTATATGAAATAGCAAACACGTGCAAGTACATGGTAGATCACGCAAAATTGCGAAAGAGCCTTAGGTATAGCTACAGTTCACTGCGTAGGTATAAGGCATTTTGTACCTTGGATTTTCAAATGCCCATTCGTATTTACTTACATACATGTTTACTGATATTTATGTGTACTTAATCTTGAAGTCACAAATTATGGTTATGGCTTAGTTAATCGTAATAAAATAGTTTTTTGTAACTTACGAGCTAATAAAATATAAATGGGGGCAAATAATTGTGCGAATTCGTTGGTGGGCCAAGGTGAAATAGTTATTTTTCAGCAAAAATTTTAAAAACTTACACAGTACCTACACATGAAACGTAGTATTTTCTGTTGTAGATGATTATTAATACGATATCAGCATAAGGACGTACACTGAAGAATATAGGCAATTCCAAATAAAGTGTTTGTCATAGTACGATACCTATGGCAGGTGCAGCAACCAACCATGGCATCATGACGCTGCTGCATGTGACTTGGTTCTCCGTATAGGTCGTGTCTTAAGGCATTCACTAAAAGAAATGGTGCGGTTTCATACTCCAGACCGAAAACTACTCGGCCCAAATGGGCTACTCTGGAATTGAATTTACTACTAAACATATAACTAAAGGTCTTGTGTTCTGTATCTTTAACTTATAACGATAATATTTTTTCAACATATTATACCTACGTGATGATATTTTGTTGTTATGTTTCAGGCGGAAGGACTAAACTCGCTACATATGGGAATATAGAAGTGTTATTTCCAGGCAATATTTTAAATTTTTCTTTCCGTAAGAACCATCCTCGTACTTTATGGAATGTTATAAAAAAAGAATTAGCGAAATCGGTTCAGCTGCTCTCGGGATTTGCGCTTAGCAACACATTCAGCGATTCATTTTTATATTATAGATATTCAAAGAGCAGACACGTTTCTAATAATTATTTTTAACAGTTATACGACGACTGATTCAATATACCTAGGTATATTGTAATATAATCAAACCTTATAAAATACACTTTGAGCAAACTTTGTAAACATTTCAAAAGAGCTTGTTCAATTTTTTAAGTGACTGCCTCTTGATTTGGGTATTTTATTGAAAACTGTAACTTATTAAGACCCGAGAGAGAATTATTTTATTTGACTTTGATAAGTTTGCTGAGATTTAATTTAGATTTTATTTACTTTTTTATTTTATTGCTTTTGGTGACAAGATGAGCGAACCCACTTGATGTTAGGTGATATGATCGATGCTTGTAGGTAAGCATCTACAATGTTACAAGCTGTACTATAGCTAAGTACAGCAAAGTTAACTCTGTTTGAACATTGCTTCAGAAGAAAACGTTTACATACCTACTGCACAAAAAATAGCCATACAATACTGTCCTCAGAAAGTCAGAGAATAGCCATTATTTAATGTCAAACGTTGACAATAGCGCTTTAGCTCTCAGATTTGTGTATCATGCGACAGCTACTTTTAAGCTCTTAGATTTGTACATCGTCGCGACTGATACTTTGCTACGAACTCGTATATTTTAGTAAGTAGGCACTTTTATTTAGGTAAACCTATTAAAAAAGAAAAAAAATGTATAACTATTTTAATGGTAATTATATTCCAAGGCATTCACTTAATCAATTTAAAAAAGTATGCTATAAGGTAAATGTATTAGTTTTCCACAGTAATTAGCTTGGGCGCGGTCATACGCTATTAAATTTTCCACTAAGTTCACTTCGTATGCTATGGGTAGGTACATTGTATTGTGTCGTCGTCACGCAACACAGTTTGCGTTGTAGATTAGTTGATTACACAGATAACTAAATTGGCCAGGCTCTAACTAGTTTTGTACACAAACGAGTTTTTATTCGGTAAGTAAACTTAGGTTCGGCCCTCACAAACATGGCTGAGTGGTCAGAATATATATAGTAGTGTTGGGATTAAGTACCAAAGTTATGTTATAAATTGTTATGTTTTTCGATCAGCTTACGTGTTTGTTTTTGAAGTATTCTTTGTCATTGTGACTAATATTGTGAATATTTATGAAGCAATGTTTGTTTATTAATTCCGGGTATAAGTAAGTCTCTGTAGTTTCTAACATAGGGATTTAGTAAAGAAAACTAAATTAATTGGTGATTAAAGAAAGTTTTTTGCCACTCCTTATGGCTCAATTTAACCAGCGAAATGGCTGTAAGCAAATTAGCTTACACCTTATCCTTCATCGGCTTTAATTATTTAAAGAAAAATATAATATTACACAACCTGGCAATCGCTATTTATAAATTTCAGCATGACAGGCGACATACGTTGACTAGTGGTTTTGGGCTTAAAATATCGAGCACTCTTCTCTCTTCCAGTAGGTGTCGTCGTAACGGGTACATAATAGCGTTACTTGCGTCCTAAGCATCACCTTACTGTGGTTATGAATAAGCTTGCTAAGCGAGCCTTAACTATGGGACTTAAATCTTTGGGAGAGACTTATACCCATACCCATGGGCGCCGGGACATACATGAAGTGCGCTTGCCTGTCGAGAAAAATACATAGAAAAGATGTTTTTGAATTAAAGCGTCTATATGTTGCAGTCCAAATTATTTGTCTAAATCAATAAATTTACTGTCCTCCTAATATACTTTTTTTAACACTTAGCATGCACAGTTTGCTTAAAATGCAGATGCACCCTCCTGAAATTAATACTTGCGGCGAACATGTTTATACCTACTCAGCTGTTCACGGCTTCAGCCTGTAATAACAAACTACAACCAACTGAAGTATTTCTATTATACATTATGAATAATATTAGTTTATTCCACCCACATGCCTGCCACAAGGAAATTATATCTACGCTAGAAAATACCAAAGGAAAATACGAATACAATTTTCTAATATAAAAGATGGCACGCACAAAGAATGCGTACCAATTCTACGCAGATATTATTCGTGGAGCCGTGCCATAGTCACGTGCCTCCAAGTCATTGTTTCCTTTCAAAACTTTTTACATTATTACTTTTATAAAGAAAGTTTTCTCAATAAACGTTTCATGACGATGAGGGGCCATTAGAATCAATTATGTCACAAGTTTGTCATGTTAATACTCACGACACGACTACTCCAAATGAATAATTTAGTTTTTATTATTTACGGCCACAAGTGTAGTAGTGAACAACAAATTGGTATGCAATGTTATTTACATAGCGAAATTGTTTACTTATCTCTGCTACGCGATAACTAAAATAAATTAGTTTTAATATTATCGCTTACTAACACAGTAAAACAAATGTTTTTTTATACAATTCATGCATTCGGCCTGTCTGATGGTAAGCAGTTACCGTAGCCCATGGACGCTTGCAACACCAGGAGCATCACTAGCGCGTTACCGATATAAATAAATGAATATAATTTTGAAGGCACAGTAAAAATGTCTATAATATCGATTCTATGATTCTTTTATAAATTATCATAAGTAAGTAGTCCTGTGTGCTTTGTGCTAAGTGTTATACTTTGCGCACATCGGCAAGGTCTGTGTTTTTCCGCAAGGTAAATTAAATAATATAGTTTGCTTTTATATCTTGAAGCTCGCGTTACACTAATGGAACCACTCCGTCTGATGGTAAATTGGTAAAGCAATCAGTGGAGTCGAGTAGTGAACTTCACTGTAACTGCCATCAACTGGCAAAAACATGGCTCTTAAAATGGTGGCCACCACTTCTGGATTCCACTGTTTACCATCAGGCAGACTGCAGTCACTTTGGTAGGCTAAAAAAAACTGTCGACATGGTAACTCCCACTAGTACAGTCTGTGGAATACAGAATTTTCCCGATTTTTTTTAAGCAGTGTTCATTATACAGATGATATCTTAATAAACCTTGGGCTACACTTCAAAGGTCGATCATTCTCGACGTAGACAATAGCCACGTAAGATGGCGCGAACAATAGGTAGTTGAAACCCTTCACGTCTATGTCTCATAGTGGTAGGTCAGAGAGTTCGTAAGTACGATACTTAACATGTTAAAGAATCTCTTTAAACTTGTTTTACCGTCAAAGCAGTAACTAGTACAATATAGTTACTCTGCAAGCAATATTTTATACCAAGTTCATGATTTTACAAGAATGTCGTAGTCATAAGAAGAACTAACACAATATTACAATTTGGTTTTAGCTTTAGAACAGTAGGTATAGTAACGTATAAGCGTCTTTTCCTTTGATTTAAAAAGTGGAAGTAACGAGTTAATTAATACATTTTTAATATAGATCTTTAGTATTTATTTTTTATTACTGACAATTAAGTTATTATAAATTAAAAAATGTGTAAAATATGGCAAACCGGCTTAAACAACAAACTTTCACGAGTTAAATCTTACCTTCGGTACCAGAGTTCAACAAATTAAATTAAGGTAACTTACACAGATTTGTATATGTAGTGTAAGTTGAGCTGTAACTTTTTATGAATAAATTATTATTTTATATTAAATTATTATATTAAACAAGAGATGATGTGAAATGTGCACTAATGCCTTCTCTGTACGAAAAGGGTTCATTACTGTTGCAAGGTAAGCCCTGGCACGTTAATGGCTTAGTACTGACATAACTCATGCATTAGGTTGCTTTCGTCATTGCTGTGTGGGCCTCGTGTCTCTGCAATCTATCCGTAATAAATTTGATTGAATTTATAGACATACGTAGCACCAGCCTACACGCAATCTCGTAGTAAGCTACGACGTAGGCAATTTTGCAAATAGCTATCGGCAATAGAAAGTACTTATTCCACCCACTCATTCTGACCTTGTTGTCAGCTTGCTACTGTCACTATGACAGCGATGAAGCTGTACGGTAAAGTCCCCTCTGATGTAGTAATCGAGTATTTGGATTAAATTTCTGGTAACTTAGCATCCTATGACGTACTATGCTGCGTCGCTATACACATTGATATCTTTTAAGAACATCAAATGCGATGGCGCCAAACGTCAATAAATATTGTCTCTTAAGGTTGTTGCATACGTGGGTTTTTATACGGACGGAATGGGACAGAGAGAAATTATGGAAACATAGTTTCATATAAAAGTTATTATGAAAGAGCATAATATGTAAGAAATAATCTTTAAATTTATAAACATACGGGAATTAACGCGATCATGCATTAGGTATTTGCATACCTTATTTTGCTTGACGTTTCAAGCAGGTTACACCGGCCGTGGTCACAAGCAGACTGGTGAGGCGATGTCACGGCTCCGTATGTGAAGTAGATTCTAGATCTACCCTCACATTTTTGTCTTTCCACGTACAGTCACAAAACACACTGACAGTGTCCCTATTCTGTATGCCGTCCGTATTCCGAACGTTAACCGACTGCGCAAAGCGAGGTTGCGTAATTTGAATCACTAGATTCCACGTAGCCGAGAGCTTGAAACCGTCTTCCCTATTCAAATTTGTGTGTTTCTTAATTTCAATAGCTTCTCGTACAACCCGAGAGTAATAGGTACAATCAGTGGAGAGGACTTGCGTACGATGGAATTCAATCCAGTGATTGGTGTCCATTTGAACGTCAAGCAAAATAAGGTATATAAATACCTAATGCATGATCGCGTTAATTCCCGTATGTTCATAAATTTATATCATGCAACGCGAAAGTTTAAAAGTAAATAGAAATAATCTTGTTACGTTTGTAGTGACTTATAATCGACGAGTAAAAACTTTTTTACATGGTGGCAGCGACAAATGAACTCGACAGTGAACCTTTAGTCAATAATTTCGAGAAAAATCTGTTAAAAAATTCAAAATAATATCCATATTAAAATTAAAAGAGTGATTAATAAAACATAATGTTAGTTAAACACGTTAGCCGGTAGGTGGCCGTTGACCCATATACCTTTCTTCACCATCCCTCTCGTTAATCATTATTTCATTATGCAAGTACAACGAACAGCTTTTAATATATTCCTCGAGCGAGTTGCGGTTTCATTCGTGAACGATTCATGTTCAGTGTGAAAATTATGAATAACACAAGAGCTGACAGCTAATATAATATAATATATTATTTATCGAACGGGAACGGAGGGCGTTGTCGAAACGGGCTAATATGATTGCTCGCAGGTTTGCGCGTAGTACTAATCATATTAAGGTCATGCTGTTTAAAGCCTATTGCACTTCCTTTTACACGTGCAGCTTGTGGGCAAACTACACGCAAGCTACCTACAGCGCCCTCCGTATCCAGTATAATAATGCGTTCAGGGCGATGTTGGGGTTGCCTCGCTTCTGCAGCGCCTCGGGCATGTTTGCGGAAGCGCGCACCGACTGTTTCTACGCCACCATGCGCAAGCGGTGCGCGTCCTTTGTGCGCAGGGTGAGGGCCAGCTCCAATGCCGTCCTAGCAATGATCGCAGCCCGGTTGGACTGCACATATATTAGACATTGCTCTGACAGACATGTATGACGGGTATTTGTTTTAATTATTTATTTATTATTGTTATTGGATGTCTATAATATTATTTAATGTGATTTTATTTTATTTATTAATTATTTATTATTGTGTAATTAGTGTTATGTGTTAATTTATTAAATGTTATTTTGTATTTAATAATTTATAATTGAAATATAATAATATTAATGATGTACCTACTTACCTAATATGGATGTAATTATCTGAATTAAATGAATTTTATTTTTATTTTATTTATTATGTAAGCGTTTTATAATTCAATGAGTTATATTTTGTACATAAATTACTGACTCGTAGGCGTGTTGGAAATGTGTGCTGCGTGAGAGGTTGTAAATACGATTCTCATATATGGGACGAAAATTTGTGTTATGAATAAAAAAATATTCTGATATACCTAAACGACGTAGGTTTGAGTCTCGTTTTGAGTATATTTTTTAAGTGTATCAGAACAATAATAAGTTGGAAAGTATATAATATAATGACCTAATGAAAGCCAGTGTTGAGCTGAAAGTTTTTTATGCGGCTCACGGTACTTAGTGGAAGTCGTAGAACAAAACTGCATCGACAGATAAGAGACTATATAGCCCCTACTGCTGCCAATACATGTTGCCAAGTATTCTGGACATTTTAAAATATATCTGAATGCGACAAGTTCTTGATAGAATTGCTAAATTCATATATATCGTTAAAAATTGACTTACAACAACCAAGTAGAATATTTGATAGGCTGGCTGGCAAGCGCGCTCGGGGTGCCAAACGCCAAACTTCCATTTGGCACTGGCATCGTCGGCAACGCGTCACTTGCCAAATTAGAAGGGCAGATATGCGGGCCACGTCGCATCGCCTAATGACGGTATAAAGATCAATTTATTGGTATTTCCATAGGGTAATAACGTTTGATTTGAGCTATAAAGTAGATACTACGTTCGTAATACTAAATAGTGGTCACTTGGCTTACCGTATTATAACATTGGCTTTTAACAAATTGGTGATCGCAGCAACGGTAGACTTATATAGTCACTGCTAACCGTTCAGTGTTGGATGCTACCTAACTACTTCTTTTAACTTAGGTATAGAAAATGTTATGAGAAAACCAGGACTTTTAAAAACCTGAAATCACCAATCAATGTTCTAGGAAGCAAGAGTGATGATCGATACTCATGTCTTCTCTGTATTACAAGATTTCCTTATATTGTAGTGTAGCTAGAATATAATTGACTCAGAATATTGTAGGTACCTGTAATATTTCTACGAAGCAAAAGCATATCTATGTTTTAAAAACATAGATATCTAGCTACTTGTATAGTAGGTACATACGGCGGAGGCAGGCCGAGTTCGGCTCATATCCCCCGAGAGTTCGCTCTAGTGCCCATTCAGAATTTCACTTTCACATAGCTATTAAAATATCTAAAGGTATTCGTGAGCATTCGGCCGTACATGCGACCCTTTAGTTTATTTGACTTATAAATGACTTATTAAAACGGGATTTATTTTGCGAAAGAAAAATTTGAAGTAAATTCTTTTCTAAGCTTTTGAAGAGTTGCTAGCAAAGTAAACGCGAAAAAGAGATGTTTTCATTTAGCATATTCTTCGTTATTGCCGTCGCCTTTTTGTTTTATATTACACTCTCCTTCTTTAATGTAACCTTGAAGTCGAGTCGTATCAAGAGGTTAAAAACAAAGCAAAAGACAGAACAATGGCGGATGCTCCACCAACAAGAGCTGAGTTCATATATCAAGAAGAAGAAGAGAGTAATTAGATATTCAGACATTCAGACAGAGACACGCAATAGTATCTAGGGTAACCAATTCCTGCCGCCTATTGTATAAAATTCAAAATTCCAAATCGATTCTCTCCATTTATGCTGAAACAAACAAGCATCTACTGTTAAAAAATTATATCTGATCGTCATCTTTTGCGTGTAAATTTTTTTAATGTCGATTTTTTTATGCTTTGTCAAAAACAAGCTCGACGCAATGCAGTTTATTATATATTAGCATACGACACGATGGTAAACACGCTGACGGATAATTACTATATACCGTGACCACATGGCATGTTAAGACCTCACTCTCAGTAATTATAAACTTTAACTTAAAGTAGGAAGTAGGAACAAAGAGCTGTCTTTTAAAATAAGATTTAAATTACACAAATGTATCCTCTTAGGGTGAAGCCAAACTTGTTAAATTGTGAGTCTACTACTTTATAATTAATACCTAAAAATTTGAAGTTTCAGACAAGCACTTAAATCTAATTCAACAGGTACTATTATGTTATACCGTCATTAACCACTAACATACAACTATAAATAACACTAAACGAATCATAAAAGCTGACAGGCTATCTGGTAACAGCCGCCGACTCATAATAAAAATATCCCCATTAAATTAACTGCACAATAAATACTAATTCGACACCCATTTTAAGTATTTTTATATGACCGTAGTTCGTAATATAATAGTTTAGAATTTTTGTAGAAATATAGTATCACGCGTTTCCCACAAAATGTTAGGTAGAGGTGTACTAAAACACAACCTACCGTTTAAAAACGGTTAATCTGCATTTAGCGTTTTCAACAGCACGTAATTACAGCCGCATAAAACAGATGCATTCGCTTGTCCTTGTTTATCATGTAATTAGCCGCTATAAATAAGTCTAACTTAATTATGTGCACTACCTAATCTTTTAGCTTTGCGCCAGACTTTTCACTATGAGTCACGTATGTATACGGTTTTACAACACAGGAGAAAGCATTACAGTCGGCTGGTACGCAAAAAGCAACTACTCCTCTAGGGAAATACCTCTAGAAAGTGGTAGCCAAATAATATAACTTTCTTAGTGTGTTTCTACTAGGGAGTAGGTACGTTCCAAAGCTCCTTAGGGCAACGCGTTACTCGTAGGGCTTATGTAGTTCACTTAACGTTCCCTTTTACATTTCTTATGTCCAAAGTAATACCAGTACAGTAAGTAGTTCTATCTTTTTATGTACTTGACCTCAATCTAATTTTGGGCAGAGGGAAGTAGATATAAAACAAGAAAGGGCTTTACACAGCTGTTATATTTTGTACAGTTACGAGTAACTAAGTCAAAAGGATCTGTGAGAAATGGTGATTAAAAATGTAGCAGGAGACAAGCACCAGTGGTATGCCTTCTGATATAATTTGAAAACTTAGAGGCGAAATATGCATTTTTTTAAACTCATTACAAGAGTACGAGTACCTAAAAGTGATTATTCGCTTAGTGGTGTCCCAAATATCAACAGAGTACCTAAATGTGGTTTCTAAAGCTTGGCAAGTAGGTAGGTACCTACTTACCAAGCTTACGTCGACGAAATCGGTTTATACCCATCTTCCCCCAAATGGGAATTTTCGTGTCATCTTCCCCCGAACTTGTAATCGGGGGAAGATGGGAAGTAAAAGTTTCATTTTCCCCTAAAATATTTTTAATAATTATTTTTGTATTGTGCCACCGCATCTAAGTATGGTTTGAATGAAATACCTTAACATGATTTTTACAGTAATTAATAAAACAAAATTAAGATTACCAACTTTATAGAAAACAAATAATACAGCATTTTTTCGTTTTACAATTAGTAATACACAAAATATACGACTATATCTAGCAATTCCTCTAATTTAAAATTATCAATCTAACAATCAAATATTTATAATAATATTCATCTATAAAAAATCAGTGTTACGATATATTAGAAAATGTTGCGAAATCTAACTCATTTTGTATTTAATTTTTTTTTCACACAATTAACTATATTTTTTTAATTTACCCCCGATTACAAGTTCGGGGGAAGAAGATACGAAAATTCCCATTTTTACCCATTCGGGGGCAGACATTCGGGGGAAGATGGGAATAAACAACGAAATCCTATGGAATCCCCGAGGGACTCTGCAGATGGATCGCCAGCTTCCTGGATGGTCGGAGCATTAGGGTCGTTGTTGATGGTGCTTGCTCCGATACCATGATGGTTAATGCTGGCGTACCACAAGGCTCAGTGCTTTCCCCAACGCTGTTTATTCTGCATATCAATGACATGTTAACCATTGAGAACATGCATTGCTATGCAGATGACAGCACGGGTGACGCGCGGTACACTAGCCAACAGAATGTCCCTCGGAGCTCCGTGCATGAGAGACGGTTACAACTTGTGTCTGAAGTTGAGGGCTCTCTCGGGCGGGCTCTCGAATGGGGTGAGAAGAACTTAGTTCATTTCAACCCCACGAAGACACAAGTATGCGCGTTCACTGCGAAGAAGGACCCTTTTGTTATGGCGCCTCAGTTCCAAGGAGTTTCTCTCCGTATCTCCGATGACATTGGGATCCTCGGCGTTCAAATATCCAGCAAGGTCCAATTTGGGAGTCATTTGGAAGACAAAGCCAAACTGGCGAGCAAAAAGCTGGGCGTCCTGAACAGAGCCAGACGGTACTTTGCGTCATCTCAACGGCTTGTGCTATACAAAGCACAAGTCCGACCGCACGTGGAGTACTGTTCTCACCTGTGGGCAGGAGCCCCCAAATACCAGCTCGACCCACTTGACTCCCTCCAACGGCGAGCTGTTCGAATCGTCGATGATCCCAATCTCACAGACAAATTGGAGTCACTGGAGCAGCGGAGGGACTTTGGCTCTCTATGCGTGCTCTATCGTATGTTCAACGGGGAGTGCTCTGAGGAACTGTTTGACTTGGTGCCATCGTCTCCTTTCTATCATCGCACCACTCGACATCGCAGCAAAGTTCATCCATACTACCTGGACACGATCTCGTCTAGCACGGTTCGTTTTCAGCGTTCATTTCTCCCACGTACGTGCAGGCTCTGGAACGAACTACCAGCTGCGGTGTTTCCCGAGCGCTATGACATGTCCTTCTTCAAACGAGGTTTAAAGAGAGCATTAATATCACGGTAGGCAGCGGCTTCGCAGAGCCCCTGGCATTGCAGAAGTCTATGAGCGACAGTTTCCACTTACCATCAGGTGGGCTGTTGGCTCGTCTGCCACTATAGGCAATAAAAAAAAAAAAAAAAAATCTTCAGCATTTTCAATACCATCACTTAGAACTGAAAGCAAACTCTTCATAACCGTACTTTACATTGAACTGATTCTCCCTGAGTGATGAATTTGTGAGTGAGACAGGAACAAATTACAATGTCGAGTCGCCCCCGTCTCGTGCATTACAAAAGGGTGTCACGTCGCGTGTGTGGTCCTTGCATATAAATACGCGGAGTAATTGCACGCGGCTGAATATTGTTTTCATAATTCATTTAGTTAGATAGCCGTAATTACATTTTGGGAAGTGCCCCTTTTATTAAATTGCTTGTCATGAATTATGAGAAGGTTACTCCTGCATGAAAATGTCACGGTGATACGACTTTTTATATTGAATACTGCTGTGATATCCATTTTGTTTCGCTGTAGTTACCAATAGCTAAATAAGAACAATAATATCACAACAACAGCACACAACGCCATCTAGACCCAAAGTAAGCATATTTATATAGCTTTTGTTATGGGCTCTAGAATGCGGATATACATACTTAAATACTTTATTTTTATAAATACATACATATTATATAAAGAAACACCCAATGCAAATAGTCATGTTCATGCACACAAATATTTACACTGAGCGGGAATCGAACCCGCGACCTTTGCATGGCAGTCCAAACACAGTACCACGAAACCACAGAGGTCGTCAATAGTGGCTTAACTCTGCCTACCTTCAATATCTAGGTACTCTATGCATTATTTGATTGGCCTGTTGGTCTAGTGGTTAGTGACCCTGACTGCTAAGCCGGAGGTCCCACCCAGGACAAACCTTTGTGTGATGAGCATGATTGTTTGTTCTGTGTCTGGGTGTAATTTATCTATAATAAGTATGTATTTACAAAAAAAAAATGTATATATGTAGTATATCAGTTGTTTAGTACCCATAACACAAGCAAATATAATTGCTTAATTTGGGGCTAGATGGCGCTGTGTGAATGTAAAAAAAAAATATTTATTTATCAATCAAACGCAAAAAACCTACACTTCTCGTTAAAGACCTTCTCAAATGTCTGCTTTTGCCAGCCAGTCAGTTTTTGCATATCAAGTGGGTGTTGTGCTGAGGTAGGAACATGGTCTTCATAGCGTTTAGTCTTATAAACAAACGAAGATTAGAAATAACTATTACGAGGCATAGTATTTAATTGTGGTTTATTGTTTTCCGACATTTATTCAGGTATCTACTTGCCAACTTAAGACTTCTACTTTTGTAATACAAACGAAAAATGAGTGCGTAGGTCTCGTATATATATGAGTTCACCATACAGATGTACTTATGTAATTCCTTTTGCAACACCGAACAATGACACCTCACATTGTATGAAAGTAACTTTTCGTTTAGTAGAGTTTCCCTTTCACAAGGTTCAATTACCTTTCATATATTTTTTTCCGTAAGCATAGAATATACTGGAAAAGAATCCACTCAAATCAATCAAAAATCTATGCAACGAACCATTTATTGGACGATATTAAAATTTAATTTTACTCCTACTTTGAATTCTGCTCTGATCCATCTAAAGTAAAAGCATTAAATGTACAGATTTAACGTCATCTTGCTATTAACTCGGCTTCCTGCGCTATGATATTACAACCAACAGAATTTTGAAAAGGTTAAAGAAATATTTTAGCATTAATTGACGGCTTTGGTAAGAAAAGTTTGAATTGCTTTTTGTATAAAAGCAATGTATATGGTTTTAGGAAAACTACTCAATAGGAGTTATGTTTAAGAGTATGGGGAAAGCTTTTGATGGTATAGGTACGATGTTAAGGATCAAACTAAAAATGTTGTGATATTATTTAAAAATTTTAATAGGTACAGGATATTTTTTTATATAATAAAGCCTGGTTTCGTTTATAGGACACTAACTAGCGATGCGCCGTGGATTCGCACGGATGTCTTATATGTATATTATACACTGGAAGTCCGCCGTCTATTTATTTATTATTTATGTACACACATGACAATTATAGAAAACGAACATAAGTAAGAAGAGCACAAAGGTACTGCTTATTTCAAAAGAAATCTCTTCCAGCAGACCTGCGACAGGAAAATTAGATGAGAGACATAGACACAGTGTGTAAACTAATTATTGATAGATTAAAACTAAAACAAAAAATAAAAATACACAAATTACACATACTTATAATAGATAAAAATATACGTACATGCATACATAATACACATTTAAATATTTATAAATAATATATATATATATATATATAGACAATCATAATAATGTTGAGAGATAGTGGTCTTTAACACGTTTTTTAAAAACAGAGATGGTTTTGGACTCTCGTATATTAGGCGGAAGTGAATTCCACAACCGAACTGCATGAACAGAAAATGAGAAGGAGTAGAAATCAGTTTTATGGGATGGCCGTCGCTTCGCTTCGGTATCAAAAGTTTCATACGATTCTCACAACAAACTCCTACGACAAATATCATAGCAATAGTCTCGTACTATATCATTTAGATTTACAAAGGCGCTTAAAATATTGCAATTCTAAAAATGACTGAAAATAATATAATAAACTTGATAAAATATAGCCTATGTTACCTGCTAAATTTATTGATTTCTAAAGGTGAAAGAATTTTCAAATTGGTAACTTAGATTTTTAGAAAACAAACAAATAAACATAATTATACAAAAAAAATTTCAGAGAAACAGACAAAAATAAATTCGCTTTAGTCTATTTAGAGATAAATAATAATATTATGGGTCTGAATCGTGTTATTGCAGGCTAACTCAGCTCCCTGGTCGGTGTCGGTGTAATTTCAAAACGAACGGGTAAAAGGTACGCATTCAGACTTGTGATAATGTTTAAGGTACAAATCGTGAAAGTTTTAAATATTTTATTCGTATAATTTTTACAGTTTTAAACAGTCTCATGGGTGTTTTCAACTTAAAAGCTGAATTACATAAGTATTACAACCAAAACTTTCATAAAAACCAATGGAAGCCTTGTAGCCCTCGGCGTCGCGCGTCGAGGTGGAAAAGTCGAGTAAAACGGGTTAAATAGGTACCATTTCTTTTCGAACATTAATTTTCATTAGTAATACAAGATAAGGAGTAATATAACTGGAACCATTTTTAAGTAGATACTACAAACATGTTATTTAGCTTAGTGGACTTTGCACATTAGGATGTTACGCTTGAAAGGGTACCGCACTTAATTAGTCAAATTTCTTAACGAGTGAGGCTTAAGAGCAAATTAAGTTTAGGGCTTGGTAATGCGTATCCTTCGTACTGCAAGCCCTGATAGTCTAGGTAAACTTAGTAATACTGCTGATAAAAGGTTTGTGGTATTTTGAATTTAGCATAATCTTCTTCTCCTACTCGTATAGAGTTATCATCTTCCACAGCCTAAACCTATCCACTGCTGGGGGCCTATCATCACCTCTTATAGCAGTATTATTTTAATGTTACTTTGTGTTTTGTCTTTTTCTTTTGTACCATTAAAAACAAGGATAAAGACAAAGAAAGGTATAAGATTGCTATATAAGAGGTTGTGGTAGGGCCCCTGGGCAGAGGCCTCTCTTAGTTTGTGCCAAACACCACGATCTTGTGCCAGTCTCATCCATGTTCGACCTGGTCTGTATTAAATTAAATTGGGGCAATTCACCGAAAACTTTCTTTCGAATAACTGCAAGTTGAAAATAAAAATGAAATCTTCATGTAATCCAATATTATTTATCTATCATTTTGGTTAAGAATTGTCATTATTCTTTTGTCCTTTTTTTTATAAAATGTTTACCTACATTTTATAAGTACCAACATGATAGGTATGTCGTTTGAATATAATTATAATCTCAAATCGCAGATGGTAAGTTAATATAAATCTGAATGTTATCTGTTGCTCTGGTATTCAACGAAATTTAATGTTGATCCTTCTCTTGTGTTGTAAATCGAAGGCTTTATAACGGCTTTGTGAGACTAAAGTCAAAGTCAAAGTCAAAGCATTTATTTCATTTAGATCATAAAGTATGATGCTTATGAAAAGTCAACATTACATTTTGTCAGCCAATTGACCTACAGCCAGTTCGCTGACGAGGTAGAGCTGTGAGAAGAACTGGCAAGAAACTCACGCCACTCTTTTCAATCGCCAGATAATTACAGTTATTTGAATGAGTTACAATTTAAACACTCAACGCAACCAAAGAACCATACAAAGTAATTATTACAAATTAACTAATTAATATTGAGAAAAAGCTTTAAAAAAAGAGAACGCAACGCGACATTTCTTATAAATAATTGTTATCAATCATCACGACATTAAATTATGTCTTTACATCAGTGTTAATCATAAGTTATTGATGACAAGATCTTAGAGGCTGGGTCTTTACTATTTGACCTAAATTCGTTGTTCCAGTGCACAAACAAATATAGTCATCAAATGTTCACAATTTAACAATTCCATTGGCAAGAAATGTCACTAACTATACATGCCTCGAGACTTCTATCCAATTTCTTTTTTATTTATACAGAACCCACCTCAACTCAAGGAAACGTTCGTTTTTAATTCACAAATCTTTTCAACCAACTAAATGGATACAACCTTACCGACAGACTTCCGCTAGCAAATAGCTTATACCTTTTTACTCTATTTCACAATTTCCGACGCAAAATTATTTTAGCTCGCTTCCTGCGCTTAAATAGCGAGTTATGAATGGAGCTATTTAGTTATTAGCGCTTAATAAGTCCTGTTAGTTGCTTGGAATCATTGCGTCATCGTTATTCAGTATTTTGTATGAATATTGAATATGATGAATATTGTCAATTCAGCGTACTTGATAAAATGGGTTTACAGATTATGAAATCAGTAACAAATAAATATCCTTACCCGAAACGCCTATATGTAAGTCATGCAGCATTTATTCTCTAAGGATATCGAACCCTCAGCACTCTACACAGTAATGGTGAGAACGAGGTGTTAATTCACCCGAATTAGTATGTGTCAGTATTAATAAAAAATCTTAAAACTCGACCACAGCCGTGTAGTCAGGGTGATTAAAGGTATTTTAGGTAGATAAAGTCTGCAACAAAAGATCGGTTGAATCAAGCTTCTTTCTGTTTTAAGAGTAAAAAACCTAGCATCATCGATTTTTCTCATAGCACCGCTTGGCACAGTAGGCCTACTACATAGATACGACAGCGTCCAGCAGATTTGCTTTCAGCGTTCATTGCGTTCATGTACCATACAAATGGCATGTCCTTTTTCAAACGAGGTTTAAAAAGAGCAAATATTAAGACAGTGATTTGGCTAAGATCTTAGTACAGCAGAAGTCACACACACCACAGAAGTTAATAAAAAATTAAAAAATCTATTTCTTTATTGCTGTCTTTACATAGGTAAATGAGTAGGATGTTTACAAGCAATGAGTATTTAGAAGCTAATTTGTACTGACATAAATTTAATATTCATGACAAAAGTTAAGCAGGATTCATTATTATACAGCCATTAGACTCGAGTCTATAAGAAACTTCACACTTTTTTAATGAATATTTTTACATAATTTGTTGGTTGACTTGAAAAAAGTGGAGCAATGGATCTCTTCTTTCCTTTCTTTTATATTTGTCAAGTCTTTTGTCATGTAGCTTTCTAGTTTGTCTATTTAAATCATTATTTACCTACATTTACCCGTTGTATTTCGTTACGCTGCTTTTCCGGAATGGGTAGACTAAGAAGTGTGTTACGTTTCGCCAGTTCTAAAGTAATAGAGCGCGTGCCTATTTTATATATAGTTTTAAACAGTTGGTGGTCTACAGTTTCTAAAGCACGGCTTATAAGATGCAGAGCTTGTTCGTCTGTTATAATCAGTGACCAAGAATCGTATATTATTCCGTTTATAAGACAATAGTTACTGATCGAAGTTCCAGTCATCCATAGATTGACGGCTATTGGCGACATGAGTAAGAGACTCGAATTTGAGTCTCTCAATTTGTACTCATATGTAATACTATAGGTTAATAAAATAAGCTGAACTACTAAGTTTGAGCCAAAACTTAACAAATAAATTTTAAACTTTTATGATCGTAAGCTATTGTAAAAGATACAGAAATTTATATTTCTTTTTGTACGGTAGTAGATCCACGCTGATTTCAGCATGAATGGGCCGGATCGTCCGGGGAAGTACTACCCTCTCATAGAAGATCGACTTAAGAGTAGTAGTATCCGTACTACTGCGTTTCGTTCGGTGAGTGAGAGCGCCGGAGGCCCAATTTCCCCCCTTTCCTCTTTCCTCACGTCCCTCATTTCCTTCCCCTAATCCCATTCCCAGCCGCCATAGTGGAGGCCACCATACCAGCAGTTTAAAACGATAGCTTTTGGTATGGTGGCCGCCACTTCTGGATCCCACTGACTGCTTACCATCAGGCGGGGTGGAGTCACGTTGGTAGGCTATACTATAAAAAAAAAAAAAAAATTAATAAAAATATAGTGCATAGTATTATAATTTCCTTAATTTGAAACATTTGCAAAAATATATTAAATTTTTAAATAAAAGTGTATATTAAACATACATTTAAAAATATTAAATATGGAGACCCACCAAAAAGAGAACAAGCTACCGGTGGTTAAGGCTTTAGAGAAAGGAACCTCCTCATAATGCACTGCCTTTGGTATCTGATCCTTGAATCGACCAGGTAACGTGAGCCTCTTAAGATACTGGGCGAGGCTCTTGGCAATAAGTCCATTCACTGTTATCACTATCGGAACAATGATTCACACCCCATATGTCAACAACCTCGTGAGCTCCATAATTATTGTTATTATTTACACTAACGGACTGTATTAAAGTTTCTACGTTCTATTAGTAGTCCATTGGATGATTGCGTAAAAAGGCTTTTCTTTCATGTTGTAGCCAGACAAGTAATCTCATGAAACACGTTAAATCCCACCCCTCGCAATGTCAAGGTCTTACACGTCGATAGCACTACCTTAATGAATGTGTACTGCAATATCGCTGTGACCTCTCTGCGTTATCTCATCATCGTCGTTACAATTAATTGTCAAGTAATAACTATAAATACTGAGACGCAAACAGCCCAAGTCGCAGTTCATTCTGTTTTATTTTATGACCGAGCATCGACGAGAAAGAAATGAAGAAATTACTGTCACGCACCCAAGTGTTCAGAAGCATTCGCATACAATGCTCTTTCAACAGCAATCAATCAATAGTAGACTAGTGGAAAACCAGCCATGGATGTTGTTTTACAGCAAAGGTAGAAATGAAAATTGTAGTGAGTGGTAGCGCGGCGGGCGCCGCACGTGGCTGAAGAACACGATCGATACTACGTGCGACAACTGTTGCGCTAATCTTGTCTCTCTTTCATACTTACACCGAATCATGTTTGCAAATGAGATAGAACGAAGGACTCCTGTACAAGCTCATAGCGCAAAACTCACGCACTACATCATTCGTTTCACGTTCTTAACGTGTTATGTAACGTGAGCGAGCAAGAGGGAAGATGCGGCATCGCATGCTCTTAAAACGTCACAAAGGAGGTCGCCCGATGAATAACAATGCGGACTGCGGGAATGATGTCCTTATCGAGGAGCGGCCACCTAACACAAAACCGTAAAAGTTACGGTTACGTTTCCGATAATACCGGTTTATTAATAACAGTTAATTTTATCGCTTCCAGTAATGATAACAGATGGCAATTATTGCCAACTGCCAATTAATGTTTAGTTAAGCTTTTTGAATGTATGATTTATTTATGCTGAAAATATTAATCGCATTAAATTAATTTTATTCGGATTATAGCTTAGCGGATGTTTTCGACGCATAATTTAAATTATATTTATGTATAATGCAATATTGACATTCAATAAATTGTCTTTAACGCTACCTACCCAATATTTAATCAAATTTGTAGAGCTAGTCATCTTTTATCATTTTACACCGAATTAAAGATCGAGTGTCATTCCGTGGGAGAAGTAAGAAAATGCTAATGGTTCTTGAGGGTAGGGCATTGACATTAATCTAGTCAGCCATTCGTCAGCCAGACAATGAAAATGTTTTTCTTAAAGATTCTGAAGTGTATTAAGACAATATTATCAGATTTTTAGGCGTATCATAGGAGTACTTAAAGGCTGCTACGAATTTGCTACGAGTTTTGGTAGCTAGGAATTGGAATGATGTCGACATCTAGAATTTATAATACTATTAAGTTAAACGGAGTTATATTGGTAACTGAATAAATAATTATTTATTTTTACGCATTACGGACAAAAATTCTGAATTCAAACCGTTGACAGGTTTGGAATGTTGAATTTGTGCATGAGAACCAACCCTCTTATACCTAAGTCGGATATCGTTTTCTAATTTATGTATACTCGTAATATATTTCGTTACTTTGTAACCTGAATGAATGTTATTGGATTGTTTCAGCGTTGGTTCAGCGGTATAAATCAACACAATGTATATTTGTCTCTGTATTAGTTCTCATTTAACCATGATTTATCAGGAGATAATGTACGGTGATGTGATCATACATAATATTCTTACGAAGATAATAAATAGTATGTGCGTGATGGCGTGATATTTATACAATGAAATGCCTAGAATGTCGCTAGTATAATATGGCATCAGTATAATAATAGTGAGGAACCGTCTTAACCA
Source organism: Parascotia fuliginaria (assembly GCA_963082885.1). Taxonomy (NCBI): domain Eukaryota; kingdom Metazoa; phylum Arthropoda; class Insecta; order Lepidoptera; family Erebidae; genus Parascotia; species Parascotia fuliginaria. The sequence goes on along the minus strand of OY720180.1, from coordinate 731,292 downwards.
CTAAACTACACATAGGTACTTTACAGACTTCAAAATATTTTTAATTCAAACAGATTCCCCTCCTTTTTATTTAAATTCCTTGTTTTTACTTCTGATTAGAGTTCAAGATAGTTTAGCAGTCCCTGTGACTTCCGAGTGTCAAAGTTCGGTGTTTCGTATTGGTTATCACTGTTAATCCTGGCTTACAGGTGTCACAGTGATGAGCATGTGGGTGGAATTGTCCCTCCTTAAGTCAAAATACGCTTAGTATTAAAAATTGTGCTCTCAAATAAATATCTATTCTCTGAAGATTCTTTTCATTTGTGATTCAGTCTAATGTCTAATGAGACATATTCTTGTAATTCAAGTTTATTACGCAGACAAACTGTCAGATTTTATATACTTTGTTTAATTAAACTACAAATATAAACTCTTCCAATTACGTAGCCGGTGACAGCAATCTCCCCAGGGCGAGGGAGGGAAGCTATATTTGTATGAATTTTATATGGAACATGACATCACTCATTCGTTTCGATATTAATATTTAATTGTTTGTTCTACGTTGTCTCGCCCAATTAATTATCTTCATTTTCTTTCTCTGTGCGCAACTTAAATATTTTACTAGAGTTCTAGTGAAAAATAACTTCGAGCAGGAAAGGATCGCCGTTTCACAAAGAACTGGTGTTAAAGTAACGTTATCAAGGTAGTTTTATATTGCTGTGTTTGACTATATTCGACATATGGAATCTTACACTCGGAATAACGTAGGTATAGAATAATTGCAAGGTCTTTGAACCGTAAATACGCAATTTTGTTAGTTTTGAAAACATCCTAATATACACGTTAGATCTTACAAGTTTGACAGTTTTAAGCGAATTAACAGCAGAGTGGGTTATGATTTAGATGGTTCAATTGTACTTTTTGGTTACAAGTACGAATGTTACGATAGAGATGCAAATGCGGTCGATCAAAGTCAAAGTCATATTCATTTATTCAGCTAGTACGCTAACGAGGTAGATCCATGAGAAGAACTGGCAAGAAACTCAGGCCACTCTTTTTAATCGCCAGATTATTACAATTTTTGTATGTTACAATTTCAAGTAGCACGCAAAGTGACACAGGCAATACACTTAACTCTATAGGTAATTAATTACAGCTTTCTATGTTGTAAAGAAAAAAATAAAAAGTAAAATGTGTGCTTTACAGGCTGTCTCAATTCGCATATTGCTAGATCGGAAACAGAGACGCTAGAAGTGTTGTCGGGTTGCTGCAACGGTATAGATGATAATTATTGCTATATCTATATTATTTATAAAGCAGAAGAATTTGTTTGTTTGAACGCACTAAACTCTGAAACTACCAGTCGGAATTTTTTTCTCTTTATTAAAAGACTTTTATTATTAAACATGTCAGTTCTATTGTATCAAAAACATAACTTTATCTTCAGAAAATAGAAGAGTTTATGAAATAGCATATGAAATGTACTTCACGCTTCATACGAACATTTCATAAACTCTTCTTGCAGCGTCAGAACTAGGTTCAGCTAATATACTATTAACTGAACCTAAGTTCACGAGGAAGGTTATGTAACATCACGCCACTGGCGATGGGAGAAGAGCAGTAAGCAATGACACGGGTAAACCGAGCCACGGTAACCTAGTTTATAATATAATGAATAATACTATGGTGGCTGTAGGTGAGATACCGACACTTAAATCTCTGTAACTACGTTCTTCGTTAACGATTTTACATCTATAACAATTTAACGCCAGCCCATATAGCATATATTATTAGTAGTATATTATTGGGCATTCTGTCCCACCTGTCGCGCAGTCGAACTTGTTCGCCTACGCTCTGTTGTGACAGAATGCCCAATAATATACGATCGACTCGACTGTCTTCAGGATCTTTCACCGCTCATATCGTACCTACCACATATCGTGCCTCGTTGTCAAGCATCACTACGATGTGTCATGTTAAACACATTTTTATGACGACCAGACGGTTCTTATAAAGTCTTAAAGACGCGGAAAACTTTGCTTGCGCGATGTAGGATTTGATGTTTTTTTTTTTAGTTCATCCAATGTGTCATAGATGGTGCTGTAGTACTTTTTGTAGTATATACTCACTGAGGAATCAGTCACGCGCTTGAATTTTTATTACCTATCTGTCCAGAGTTGACCTATGCGCTCGATAGATGGCGTTTGACGTCGAATTAGATCTCGCTATGATTTCGTTACCGCCGTTAGTATAAATATTTTCGAATATCTCATCTATCTCGATCGAAGATCGAGCAAGTTCTTCTCGCTTCGGATAAACGTACCCGAAATAGACAGTAGATAGTACGTAGTGTTAAAGTCTATAAATATTCTTGTAATAAACAGTTTTACTTATTGTTAATCAGTTTGTTAACAACAGTAATCATGAAGTTTGTTAAACAACCACAATCGCTGCATGTAAACACAATTTGCGATGATTTTTGTAAAAGTAGTTCGCATCATGGAGAATTGTTACCTAATTCAGTACGATGTATCATTTGTGGACCCTCGAATTGTGGAAAAACAAATTTACTTATTGGACTTCTTATACATGAAAACGGTTTGATGTTTCACAATGTTTATGTCTATTCAAAAACCTTACACCAACCTAAGTACATTTTTTTAGAAAGAGTTTTACAACAGGTACCAATTATCTCACTCCAGAAATATCAAGGGAATGAGGAAGTCATAAGCGTTCAGGATGCGAAACCCAACTCTGTGATTATATTTGACGACGTTGCTTGCGAGAATCAAACTAACATGCGTGATTATTTCGCAATGGGAAGGCATAAACACATCGACTGTTTTTATCTTAATCAAACATATAGCAAAATCCCTAAACAATTAGTAAGAGATAATGCTAACTTAATTATACTATTCAAACAAGATGATATCAACTTGAGACATGTTTATGAAGAACATGTTAACACTGATATGACATGGACTGAATTTCGTGAAATGTGTTCAAAAATATGGAGTGAGCCCTTTAATTATGTTGTAATTAATAAAGATTGCCAGAAAAATAATGGATGTTATAGAAATAAATTTGATACTTTTGTAGTCTTTGATTAGAAATACAAATATTTAAGACTATGATACTTACATGATATCATTATTCTTTGACTGGTTCTTAATCGATAACTAGCTTATTCTATCGTAATGGAAAAATCACTGAAAAGACAAATCGTTGATGCTGCAGAAGCTGTAAAGAAAAAAGTACGAAGGATGCGAGATTTTGAGAGTGAAAACAAGCAAGCATTGGAATCAGTTTTTAGACCTGTAACAGAGTCTCTCAATTGCATAGCTAATAATACTAATAAACAAACTGAGCTCTTGCGAACTAAAGAAGTAGAAGAAACAAAAGTTCCGTTAAGAAACAATATTTTGCAGAAAGAACGTTCTAGTAATGACGAAGAAGACAGTGGCGCGGAAGAAAATGAATGTGATACCAACAGTGACGAGTCGTACCAATCATTAGGAGAGAACAATCAAGAGCGTGATACATCATCCTGGTCAATATCTTCAGAAGCATTGACAGATATTCCATTTGGTGTTCGAGCGGAGCGAGGGCAATTGATGTTAGGTTCTGCTTTCGTAACAATCAGCAATGATTATATTACCGTTGCTGGACAGAAATATCGAAGCACTCCCGGACTAAAACAATTGTTATTGAAAAAGGATGTAGATTTAAGCACCGTTACAGAGTCTGATATGCAGTATTATAAGATGATGTTGATTGCCACAAACGCACATCGTCGAGACTTTGACTCAAACAAACCAATAAAAAGTAATAAAGGACAAAAATATTTGCAAGTTATAAAACCTCTTTTCAAACAGCCAAGTACTATTCAAAGCTGTCAATCAAAGGGGAAAGGTTTACCCTTGACAAAAATGTGGAAAAAAAATGTTGATTTTGTATATTGGGATGACCCTAATGAACTTGTAGATAGGTTAAAATTATTAATTGCGTCTCGAGCTGCTGGTAACACTGGATTAGACAACGAAATTATTTCAATTATTGAAGAACTGCGTGAAATTAAATTGATTAAGTAATAAATAAATGGTATAAAATGTTCACTGCTCATTTTATTATAAGCCTTTAAATATAATACACCTTAAATATGAATGTAGACAAATTTGGACACCATATTCATAAGAGAATGCGTTTCTCTGAATTATTAGAGTTCAATGAAAATGCACTGCTAAAATCCGAAAGTGGGGATTTTGACATGAAAAAAACTAGATTGAGAGGAATAAGATCTCCTGTAGAAACAGACGATGCTGTGAATAAGGATTACGTCGATCGATTGCGTGATCAAACAATAAGTGAACTGAATAAAGTGTTTGGGTTGTTGCGTGCTCAAATCATAAAAGATGCACAAATAACAGTCCAAAACGTTTTAAAAGCGAAGATACCTGAAGTTTTAGTCCAGTTGGAAGATAAGTTTTATAACAAAGCACAAGTACAAAAATTACTTGAAAAAACTCCGTGATGGTAAAACAACAAATTGTTAATGAGCTACACAAAGCAGCTCGAAGAAACTTTGTTAGACGTTCAGTTATTTTAAAAGGCATAGATGATTTATGGCAAGCTGATTTGATAGATATGCAAAATCTAAAAAAGTTTAATAAAGGTTATAATTACATTTTAGTGGTGATTGATTGCTTCTCAAAGTATACCTGGACAGAACCAATTAAATCCAAGAGTAAACTTGATGTTACTCATGCATTTGAACGAATACTAACTACTAACAATCGAAAACCTAATCATTTACAAACTGATTCTGGAACAGAATTCTATAACGTCACATTCCAAAAGCTTATGAAGAGCTACAATATTAACCACTATTCTTCGTTTTCTACCAAGAAAGCTTCGATTGTAGAAAGGGTGATTAAAACAATTAAAAATAAACTGTATAAATACTTTAGTCTTATTGGGAACTACAAATGGGTAGGTCTACCATTAGAAGTTGTTTTAAAAACCTATAATAATACAAAACATCGTATCACCAAATTTAAACCAGTTGAGGTAAATAAGATGAACGAGTCAAAGATAAGAGAAAATATCCAAAAAACTCAAAAACATACATCAGAGAGATGTCGACCTAAATTCAAAGTGGGTGAAAATGTTCGGATCAGTAAATACAAACATATTTTTGATAAAGGTTACACTCCTAATTGGTCAACAGAAATATTTACTGTAAAAAGGATTAATAATACCATACCAGTAACATATCATATAGAAGATCATCGAAAGCAACCCATTAGAGGATCTTTCTATGAACAAGAACTTCAAAAAACTAACTATCCTGGTGTTTATTTAATAGAAAAGGTTCTTAAAAGGAAAGGAAAGAAACTTTACGTAAAATGGCTGGGCTTAAGTAACGAAGAAAATAGTTGGATTGATAAAGATGAAATTGTAGGTTAGGATTATTAATATATAACTAGGTTTGTAAGAAATATTTCGTTCATTACACTTTCTACTATGCAAGAGAATGGATGGACTAGTTAATAGTGTAATTAATAATCTGCCATTCGAACTCCATTTGCCTGGTTACAACTATTGCGGACCGGGAACAAAACTCGAAAAGCGATTGCTGCGAGGTGATCGAGGGGTGAATAAGCTAGACGAAGCTTGTATGCATCACGATATTGCATATGCAAACCATACAGACTTACCCAATCGTCACAAAGCTGATTTACAACTACTAAATATGGCTAAACAAAGACTTAAATCGAAAGATGCTGGGAAAGGCGAAAAACTTAGTTCATGGTTAGTGAGCAAAGCTATGAAAACCAAACTAAAATGTGGTTCCGGTATTAAAACGTTTAAAACTTTCGTGTCAAAAATAAGAGCAAAAATAAAAAAACTGAAACCAAGAGACAGTAAAACTTTAATTAACGCTGCTTACTTGGCAGCAAAAAAAATATTTCCGAATATTAAGAAAATTCGAGTACCGCGAGTGATACCCTTACCAAAGACGGGGGGTATTCTACCTTTAATCCCAATTTTTGCGGGTTTATCAGCTTTAGGAACCTTAGCTGGTGGTGCGGCTGGTATTGCAAAAACTGTTAACGATTACAAAGCAGGTCAACAAAATTTGCAAGAAACACAACGACATAATAAGGCTATGGAGTCTTTAAAGTTAGGCCAAGGTTTATACATAAGGTCACATAAAAATGGTAAAGGTTTATTCATAAAATCTTCAAAAAACTGAAAAATGAGCTACCTAATCGTGCTTTAACTAATGTAGACATCCAAAGGCACGCACGCGACATCCCACACTTTCGAGGAGTCTACATGAAGGATCAGTTACCAAGGACGCCAAAACGGATTGAATGTGGTATCGTTAACTTGGATGATTATAAAAACGAAGGTACGCATTGGGTAGCTTATGTTAAAATAAACAATTATTGTGAATACTTTGATAGCTTTGGAGATTTGAAACCTCCAAGGGAATTAATGCAGTACTTTAAAAATTGTGATGTTTTTTATAACTATACTAGATTTCAACAATTTAATACAGTAAACTGTGGACACTTATGTCTAAATTATCTATGGAAATTTTGGAATAAATATGTATAAATTTTATGTATTTCTTTTATTTCAATCATTTTCATCATGTCACTCACCTTATCGATAACTGGAAACTCGTCTGATTTATGTACATATTATCCTAATACATTACAACTTCACGGACATTATGAGTGTGCCTTATTGCATTTCTCAACATTTAATTCGATTCCGAACATTGAAAAAATGAATAATAAATTATATTATGGCTCTAATGAAGTCCTTGAACTACCTGAAGGTACTTATGAATTACAAGATATCAGCGATTATTTAAAATCGGAAATAAAAGATTGTTCAATACTAATACGATGTAATAACAATACTCTAAAAACTTTGATATTCTGTACTAAAGATATCGATTTTACTAAAGAAGGGACTTTTAGGCGATTATTAGGGTTTAAGAAGCAGATATTGAAAGCAAATAAATGGCATGTGTCCGAGTTACCAGTCAACATTTTACCTACGACCGTGATCAGGATAGAATGTGATATTGTAAGTGGTTCGTACATAAATGGTAATCCTAGTCACATTGTACACGAATTCGCCCTCAACGTGCCCCCGGGATACAGAATTATAGAAATTCCGAAAAACGCTATATACTTTCCAATCAACCAAAACAGCATAAGCAGTATACATATCAGGCTATTAGATATAAACAATCGCTTAATAAACTTACGTGGTGAAGAAGTGCAGCTATATTTACATCTTAGAAAAAATGATTGACTACAATAAATATGAGCCTCAACAAATGGGAAATACCAGTTCTACTAAAACAATCAAGCAAATAAGACCTCGGTCAAATAAAAAAATTAAATTAACACGGGACAATAAGGAATTTCTTAAAACGATCGGTTTGCTAAAATGAATATCTTAGATGTTTTATCTGCTCCAACTTACGATAACACTGTTGAGGGAATCGAATTTCATTCTTACAAACCCTACATAACGAGCTTCAACAGGAACGATGAAATCCGCATACCTATTAATCAACAGGATCTGTATATACTACCTTCAGCGAGCACTTTGTATTTGGAAGGAACTATAATCGTTAGCAAAAAAGATCCAAAAGAAAAAGCGAGTAGCGTTTCTTTAACAAATAATTTTCTACTCTACTTGTTTCAAGATATTCGATACGAACTAAATGGAGTAGAAATTGATAAAATAAAGAACGCTGGTGTGACTACTACGATGAAATCATTTGTGTCAATGAATGAGAGTGAGTCAAAGATATCTTATGCATGGGGTTGGAATATCGATGGCACTAAAAATATTAATGGAGGTAGTTTTTCTGCTTCTATACCACTTTGTAATATTCTCGGGTTTGCAGAAGATTTTAAAAAAGTAGTGATAAATAGTAGACATGAATTGATATTGTTACGAAGCAATACTAACCTGAACGCGGTAAAACTGAATACTGGTGAAGTTGTAGATGATGTTCAGATAAATAAAATTGTTTGGCGGGTACCGCACGTTAAAGTGTCAGACAAAGAGAAAATAAGTTTGCTAAAACTGTTAGAGAAAGACCGACCGCTCCAGATGATTTTTAGAAATTGGGATCTGTACGAATATCCTACTTTACCTAAAACAACGAAACATACTTGGTCTATTAAAACATCATCACAAATAGAGAAACCGAGATATGTTATTATTGGTTTACAGACAAATAGAAAAAACAATGCAAGCTCTGATATGTCTCAGTTCGATCACTGTCATATTCGTGACGTTAGAGTATACCTCAATTCAAACTACTTCCCATATGAAAATCTAAATGTGAATTTTGCTAATAACCGAATTGCTTTATTATACGAACAATACACTAGATTCCAGCAGTCATATTACGGTCGTCGCGCGGAACCTTTATTAAGCGAAAAACAATTTAAAGACTTGGCACCCCTCTTTGTTATTGACTGCTCCAGGCAAGCAGATAACTTGAAGACAGGTTCGGTTGTGGATGTAAGAGTGGAAATTGAAACTGATTTGGATATACCTGATCAAACTTCTGCATACTGTCTTATATTGAATGATTGCATAATTGAGTATAAACCGCTTAGTAATACTGTGAGAAAAATATCATGAATCCGAATACTATCATAGTAGATGTTCAGGGGTTTAAAGATCTATGTAATAATTTTATAATAAAGGAATTAGCTTTTGCTAGTAGCGATTATACGCAGTCATTTTTAATAAAACCACCATATATGTTTAAATACTTAACAAGTAACGAAAAAAGGCAAGTTAAATGGTTGGAAAGGAACAGAGGCATTTATTGGAATGAGGGTTATATCGACTACAGAGAATTCCAACGTATAATCGTTCCGTATCTAGAAAATAAGGAAATCGTTGTAAACGGTTTAGAGAAAGTGAAATGGATTAAGGATCTTTGTGAGAATTGTAATGTGTCTGACCTTAGTGAAAAAAACTGTCCTAGTTTCTCTGTGTTGTATGATAAGTACTGTGATGAAAAAAATAATTTAAATTGTACTAAACATTTAAAGATGTGTGCCCTAAAAAATGTGTTGTGTATTAAAAAACATTTGAATTTGTAAAGAAATGTGTATTTCAGTTTAAAGTAAATAAAAATAATGAAATCTTAAAAATGTGTTTATTTCACTAGTTTACCTGCTACAATAAAAATAATTAAATTAAAAGAATAAAACAAAAAATAACTTTAACTGTCTAACCAAAGTTACAACATTAATTATAAATAACAATAAACACAAAACCCTGAAAAATATTAAAAATCGCTGTCAATCAAAGATTTTGATATTTTTTTAACTAACGATTCCGTATCGTCCATAACACTATCAATAGCGTCTTTAACGATGTATTGTGCATTTATTATCACGTTCTCACTATCACTATCACTATCACTGGTATTGTTATTGCAGAGATCGATAACTGATATTTTTATCAGTTTTATCCCACGTCGATGCAGTTTACTCATCACGAAAGATTTTGTAGGTTGTTTCTTAAGAGAAGGCTTTTCTCGACGTTGTCGTTTGGTTTTTTTTTCCTTCGTAAGTTGACTGCAGTGCGGGGGTTCGTTGTAAATCATCTCAGATAGTCCTTCGTAAGGATCCTGAGCGTACTGGCTGAATACAATTTCTGAATCGCAAATCTGAAAAAAAATATAAGAAAATTATTAGCTATTAAAAAAAGAAAAATCAAATAAACAAATAAATATTAAAATAATTATTTTGCTCACCGATGACATGATTATGATGCACACTGTTAGATCAAATATCTCTTATTTTATTGTACAAGTACTCGAGACAGATAATATTTCTTAAACAGCTTAAAGGTAACTAATTTAGGCAAATAATTATATAGTAATACCCTGACAGGAAACGAGCATTGCGACATTATAAGTTAGGGTCTGTTCACATAGACCTAATTGTTATACGGCGATGGTTTTCATTATAATGACAAAGCATATTATGCTCGTTATACATTTGATTGAAAATAACTCTTATCTATATAATAATAAAAGCGAAATACCACTGATAACAAAGCCTTTCAATTGTTGATATAAAGCGTGTATGAACTCGATCAATCAACAAATAGCAAGCTTGCATTTATAGTGTCATTGACAAGCAGTATATCATATTTCGTTATTGTAAACTAGTATCGCCCTCTGACGTTACCTGCGAATTATTGACATGAACCTAATTCGTTTATAATTTTATTGGTTAGCAATAATTAAACGGTGTATTAACAAATAAAACAATGTAAATTAATAATTTACTTCATTTAATAAACAATAATTACACTTAAGTACTTATTTATAATCTACAGATACAGAATAGTTACTATACATAATTATATTATACTAGGTTATCATTAACAATTATAATTGTTGAGTGCCAATGTTTTTATTGCTATTTGTTCTAGTTAGTATGGACTAAAATTCTCGTACGTATAATTAAAACGAAGAATTACAAACACATTTTTTTAATTAACCTATGCTGTTCTAACATACACATAAACATACATTTTTATTTTAAAAATGAGCAATGACCCCAAGCTTGGGTTGCGATTTTACAATTAGATATCGCGCGTTTATCATCATTGTTAGATAGAGCAATTTTGTTTACACTTTGTGTAAATATTTCATGTTTAATGGATTTAAACACAATATTTTGCCTACGAATAACTTCACTATTAAATAAAACGTTTTCGTAATCTGTGATACTTAGATCACGAATAACACAAGATTTAACTCCTTTTGCTTTTTTAATTATTTTGTCCTCTGTTTTTATTGAATAAAGTTTAGATCTTAAACCGACGAAATCTGTTATAACTTTTCCTCCCATTTCATCTTTGAAAAGACCCGGAATTTTTTTATTCATTTGAGGTAACATAAATTGATTTTCTACATTATAGTTACTGGTGTCGAAGTATTGCAGTAACTGATGTTTTATATCGTGATAAAAATCGTTAGTGATTATTTCGTAAACAAAAGAATCCGTGTCTGTATAACATAATTTCACTCTTCCCTTATACATAGGTTTAATTATATTATAGTGAAAGTGGTACATGTGTGATTTAGATAGTTCTAAAACGGTGAAACCAATATATATAGGCTTGTCTAAAATTATCTGATCTGGTTTCATTTGTATCGTTACTAAGTTCTCGGAAAGAATTGATGCGCTATGAAAATAGGGGTTGTTCACGAGTCTCTCAGCGTAGGAAGACTTTTTGGTTTTGTTATTCGTATCATTCCACTGATTAACCAAATGAACAGACACTCTGTTTTCTGTGTTTTCCAAGGTTTTTCCAAAAACGCTATTATTTAACAACTTGAAGAAATCTTGTTCAAATGTACTGGTTGCCTTTTGTCGTAGTTGTGTATTTAATTCAATGTATTGCTTTAAATAGGGACTTTGTCTAAATGTGATGACTCTATGAATTTTGCGTAGTATCAAACCGTGCTCCAAACATTTTTTTAAATGCACATAATGAATCACATAGTTATATTTATTATATAGATTTGAAACCAGTTTTTTAGTTTTACCTCCAGGTGGTATGCATTTTTCAGGACAAAAAGGTAAGTCATTATGTTCGCTGTGTAAGGATTCAGGGTAAAGCAGATCGACTTCTAGTATGAAACCCCATTTCGCATTGTCATCAATACATTCAACATGTAATTGGTTTATTTCATTTTGATTTAAAAATCTAAAATCTGAATAGGGTAAATATTGACACATACTGTAACCGTAAAGGTTATTGCAGTCCAAATAAACTATAAAACATTGTGGTTTTGAAGCATCGCATTTTGATAAATACTTATTATTAGCTTTTGCATAGCGATGGGAGCACATACACAAACCACCTCTAATACCGTTTTGAATCATTCGTACGATAGCTAAGTCAGAAACGAGTTCAAGTTGAACACCTGTTTTCAATAGCATTGCGTCAAATGATAAACTAGGTGCGGTTATGTAAAACGCAGGGTCCAGTTTATAATGTTGTTTACAAGTTTTTCGAAAATTCTGGAATATATCAGTTAGTAACAGAACATCTGTTTTCAAATATAAATCAGTATATTCACCTAAATCTTTTATATTGAATTCATTCCAAACCAAACAAGCATGTTTATAATCTTCATCTGAAATAGCTTGGTTAGTTAGAACGCTGAAAAAATGTTGCCTCGATGGTAACTTGGTTTCTTCATAACATTTCCAGTTAGTCATATAATCATAAGGATACACCCCCTTCCTTGTAAGCAAATTAAATTGATCATTGTTAGGAAAATGAGAGCGTAGAGTGATGAAATCGTCATTATGCATAGTTTTCGCAAGTTTGTCTAAGCTAGCTCCTAAAAAACTAAAGGAATCTAGAAATCGTAATTGAACGTATTCATTTTCGGCGATCTGTATGAATTTGGAAAACGAAATATATTTTTCTTTAGTCTTTGGAATAATTGTTAACTTTCCAGGCATCTCTCCTAATTTCTGTATAAATAAATGACAATCGTATCCTGATAAGTTATGGAAAAATATCGGTATGAATTTAGGTATTTTATACTGTAGATTACAATGTCTATGAGCGGCGCCACGGTATCGTCCTGTTATATGACAATGATCTCTAACTTTATTAGTCCAAAGTAGGTTTTCACATATGTAACATTTATAAGCTTGTTGAAAATCTTGCGCGTCGTCTTCTGTAAATGTCATGACATGGGTTTCGGTTAATACTTTGTAAATCTTTTTAACATCAGCATAAAGAAATTCTATAAATTTTGAAACACAGTCAAAACCGCGATAACTTTTAAATACCTCCTTATTAAAAGTGTAATTTAACGAAGAAACAATGTTATAGGCGAATGCTACAGGCACGTGTCGTTGTAAAAACGATGTATTAGCAGTGTCGGGTTCACTAACGGATGTTGGTTCCAGCAATGTTTCGAAATCAGCGTATATGACGAATGGAATATTTTGTTTCCTATCATAATTTTTAAACTGTAATACAGATCCTTTTTCAGGTAAAATAGTTACGATTCCTCCACATAGATGATCATCGATTTGTTTAGGAGTAGGAAAGAACAATAAGCAACTTTCGCAAAAATATAATTTACTATGATGTTTCGTGATTTGGGTTTTAACAAGACGAGGCAAATCTTTGATGAGACAATAATGGGATGAACTATCATTTTCTAAGAACAATAGATGAATACTCTTAGATTTATCCTTACACGATTCAGGTTTGTACAGAGGACCTGTTATCAGCTTATTGTTTTTTAAACCGTATACGTATATATTTATAGAGGGGTTATTTCTTTCAAAAATAACTATATCTGAAAAACTCATGGGAAAAGAAATATCCTTAACATTTAAAACATCTCGAAAGTGAGGATAAGATGTTACTCGCTCTGGATGTCGATTTGTTGGGTACAAGGCAGCCACAACGCACCACAAAAAACAATAATTATCATTATTGTGAATATTTAAACACGCCTTTTTGTTCTTTATAAACTTGGGTAAATCTATAAAATAAGATCCACCGAGTGGTTGATACTTATTAACATTGACTTCTAAATGTAAACTACTTAAAAATGACCATCCACTGTCTCTCTCCTCAAATTCTTCAATTTTTTTCAACAACGACGCGACTACCGTTTCATAAATAGTATTGAAATCATAATTAAAATGTATGACAAAATTTTTGGTGGCAAAAGATTTGATTTCTTGTAAATCGTTTTTGTACAATAGAAATAAACAAAAATGTTGAAAATTAATTTTTACTGCGTTATGTTTTTTAAGTGAATGATCGATTAAAGATTTAACTTGTTCGCGAATATTACTAAAAAAGAATTCAGGAAAATTATTTGCTTCATCTTTGGATGCAATAACTCTGTAACTAATAATACGTCCTTTAAACGACGATCGTAAGATTTCAACGTTTTCAAGAATAGGTATAGTACTATTATTTTTGTGTTTATTAGTTCGTAAGTGACTGGTCCAGCAACGATTATCTACATAAACATTGCAAACCAAGCAATGAGGCATTTTGATACAATTATAAATGTATAAACATAAAAGTACTATAAGTAGTTAACTGATAAATAATTCGCTATGAGAATAATTGAAAGGTTAAAAATCTAAAGAACGATGTGTCAAAATTTTAAATGTTGAACGACAACACGATATGTGTGCCAAATCTAACAATATACAAATTACAACAAATGGTACAAAAGTGGTACTTGAATCCTTTAGATTTTCAACCTTTCAGCTGGTACAGAGCAATAAAATAGGTACCTTATATAACAATAATTAATGTACTACATGCATCTGGTATTTGTATCCAATTTCCAGCACAGCTTCATGTTCTGTATGGTCAGCTTTTCAAGTATTCTAGTGTGATCTCAGTAGAAAAAAATAACCGACAGTCAATCAGATGCTTCCTGAAAATAACATACAAAATATTTAATTAAGTCTATACCCGCTCATTCCTTTGTGAGAAAGTAAACGTTAAGTATCAAATTTACCTTTTATTTTCCTATTTATTTATGTTTATTTCCCAGCCAAACTTCTCAACGTAATGCGGTGTACCTAATATCTTGATTTGTTTGGAAACGGTTTCGCGAGATTCCAAAGTTTTTAAAAATTAATTCTGAAAATTATAAAAATTGGATAAGTACTATAAAACGTCATAATATTATTATATTACCACTGTTTAGCACTCATTAAAAATGTAAGTAGGTATACCTGTTATTTTCCACAAATTATGAATAAATATTTCGCTTTGCATTTAACTTGCGGCAGTCAGACCAAACTCCAAAACACGCTTTCCAACACAATTCGATGTAAATAACGCTTCCTGAAAGAAAACATACATATAATTTAATTAAGTAGATACTTTAAACGTAACACGCTTAACACACGTGATAAAATGTTAACATTTACCTTTATTTTCCTAAATTAATAACGTCATTTATTTCGCGTTAATAAATCAGTCAACCACTGCACCGCTGCTTTATGATAATGAAAGCCTATGTTTTAGAATATTTGGTTTTTAAGCGAAACAATTTTTTCAATATTTTAATAGGTAGGTACATAATTAGTCATATGAGCCTGTTATTAACTATAATCATACGACCTTTTTCCAATAAAGTAACCATTTCATAATTTAATATTACAAGCAATACTTATTCAACAGTTTTATTTGACTTTATTCAACCTTCATATTTTTCTGGTCAACAAAATCTATTCCCATAAATCAGCGATATTAGGTAAGGATGGCACGCATTCACATTTACCTTATTGATCTAAATATCATCGTTTGCTTTTGATAATATAGTTTATTTTGACAGCCCTAAGTTTTTTCGCTGCATCAACAATCGATACTGTTTGCGTCGAAACTGTTTGTGATCTAATTCCTTACTCTTCATTTTTACGTTGATACACTACGTACAAGAAAAGTAGTTGATTTATTCACTATAACTTAAGGGTTTGCAACAACTTTGTAATACAGTAGGATTATCACACGATTTCGTTTTTAAACATCATGTTTTCGAAGACCTAGATACAGTCGAATTTAAGTATTCAAGTAGGGATACCGTACTCAAAGTACTCTTTCATTAGTATACAACTATCGGTTGTTGTTACTTTCGGTGTTGATTGCTGACCTGCTGCCGCTCGCTGACTTCTTCCGCTCCGCCTGCCGTCACCAACTCATCAAGCTACCTTCTCAAGAAATCGACTGTTGATTGAAAAAATGTAAGTATAATAAATAATGTAAGTGTAATAAGTTTCACTGTGTACTATCCATCTCTTTACTTGTCTAAATTGTTATGTTGTCCTTTCTAAGGTTGTCTGGTAGAAATCGCCTAGACCGTGATGAGACCGTGACCGTGATTTTTAATTAAATGTTATTACGTTTATATTTCAGGTCCGAATTTGAGTGCGAGGTCTATCACCCAACTGCTGTAATTGAAAAGAAAACTACACACACACGCAAGCAGCCTGTCGCCAACAACAACAGGAAGCGCAAGTCAGGATCATCAACGAATTTATTAGAACCAAGGTACCTAATCAAAATTTGTTATAAAACAAAGTTGAGTTTTCGCCTAGATATTCAGATAAGAAGTGCGAGCGTTCAATTAATTTTAAAATTTAGCTTCGAGCACACATGATACATTTATCATAGGCGATTGATGATTTTGTGACTGGCATTG
This sequence comes from Parascotia fuliginaria, assembly GCA_963082885.1. Classification (NCBI taxonomy): domain Eukaryota; kingdom Metazoa; phylum Arthropoda; class Insecta; order Lepidoptera; family Erebidae; genus Parascotia; species Parascotia fuliginaria. Next base: position 715,025 of record OY720180.1, on the reverse strand, counting down.
TTGTTAGGTTTATAGTGTTTAGTGACTTGTAGCGTTCGATCGCTTCGATGCTAGCTAACTGCGTTCAGTTGCTACTTCAAGCGTTCAAATGACGACATGACCGTCGCGACTAGATTTTGTATGTGTGCTGATTGAGGTGTTGGAGCTTCCGATAAGCTACTGTTGATCACTGATCAAGTCTGGTTTGACCCTAAATAAATTATTTTCAGAGACGGTTTCACAAGATGTTTCAGAAGAACTAACATTATTTTTACTCAAGTATTGTTGATATGATGAGTTGACTGCCTATGTGGTTCGGTGGTACTGCATACGGACTGCCACGCTGAGATCGCGGATTCGATTCTCGCTCAGTGTGTAGGTGTTGCTATGTATAATATTGTATGTAATACTGAGCGAGAATCAAACCCACGACCTCTGCGTGACACATCGACGTTCCTACACAGTACCACCGAACCACAGAGGCAGTCACATAGCATAACCACATAGTATAATTTCTACAACGCTTAAAATACAGTCATTTATTTTTTATTTATTTATTTATTTATATTACACAACATACGACTATCTTTACAGGTAACGCTTAACCTAATGCGATAGTGTACCACAATAACATAAAACTTAACTTAATCTAAGTTACTAACTACACTATAAGTGACCTTTGTGAATCCGTTTAATGTACACGAAAACAAATCAATTTGCCCAGCCCACGATGTTGAACGTACGCAGCGCTCGCGTCAGTGGAGCGTGAAGCAATAGGTTGGTACGCGCTCGCGGCACCTCCAGCAACGGAGGTCGGCGCGTATATTGCTTGCGATAACCTCAGCTTTATGTATCTTTGTCATCGAAGGAAGAGACATTTGATTTGAGTAAGAAATAATGTAATTAACCGTTTTGTTTTCTATGTTGTTTCAGTAAGAAAACAAAGACCAGTCCTATCGATGTATTCGGGGTCAGTTGGAATAATGATACTGATACAGAGGCCAACGGTGGGTCATCGAGCAACCAACTGGTTTTATCATCGTTCTTCGTAAACCGTGTGGCTAATGGCACCGAGCAACGAACTGCAAACACCGACGGCGAATACTATGTCGATTGTAAAGTTTACAAAACAAGTGATGCGCGTGACACTGATTCCATGATGTTATGGAAGAAGGCACTTGTTCGTATTAAGTTCCAAACCGATACGGATACATTGCAGTGGCGTAAATTGCAAGATTTCGTACGTTCGGTTGACAAATTGTTTGAAGAACCTCCAAGATTTTATAAAGATAAATAAATAAAATAATTAAAAGACCTTTGTCTTGTTTTATTAAATGAAATGAGGTAAGCGTAAAAATCCGTCTTAGGAATCAATTAATCCGTAAACGATACCAAAATACACAACACTACTACTACACAACTAAACACTTTTTTGTTCAAAAGGTTTAAATGTATACAAGACAGTCGAGTCGATCGTATATTATTGGGCATTCTGTCACAACAGAGCGTAGGCGAATGTTCGACTGCGCGACAGGTGGGACAGAATGCCCAATAATATACTACTATTATTGTCATTATATCTGTATATAATGGATATCACAAATCATTAGTTAGTGTCATTCTGGCCATCCATCATACCACGCTTTGACCTAAAACTACTCCATTGACATTATACATATTTTAGGTATAATACTTAGGCATCACAGTGATACTATGTTTTAAAAATAGTAATTGATATGTGTAGGTGTAATACTCGTATAATAATTCGAAGTAAATTTATACTATTATAGAGTTTATTTGTTTGTTTGAACGCGCTGTTTGAAACTATAACTTTAAAGAAAAGAACTTCCATACCTTTTAATATGTTAACCCTTAAACCTGATATCAAAACTATTAAAAACAACATTTAATCCCAAACTGATTTGCATTACGATACTTTTATAAACAAAGATTTGTCCATGCAACGTTTCATCTCCAACCCCTGTCAACAATATAGATGAGAGTACTTTTTATTTTTCTAATAGGCTGTACCTATAAACAATTTATCAAAACTATAAATTTAAGAAACTCAAGATTTTTCATACAATCGTTTACATCCCTTTTTCACACACTTTAGGGATTGAATTTTAAAAAACCCTTTCTTAGTACACCTCTAAACATTGAGACAAACACATCCTCTACATTTTAAGTCCCTACGACCAGCGGTTTAGACTGAGCGTTGTTTGTCAGTCAGTCAGTCAGGACAAAGCCTTTTATAATATGTATGGATAGTCTTTATTTTTTAAAGCATATTGCCCAGTAGCCTAAATTTAAAGAAATTATCATTATGTAAACGCTGGTCGGAATCCAAAAGGGTATTTGTGCATAAATTAAAGTCATTGAAAACAAGTGTGTAATGTAACCGCAGTGGACCGCACCCGTGGTATGAATATTCATTATACGAAAAATGTAACAAAGTTAAGATTGTAGACATTATGTGGGATGTTTTCATGTTACGTCATGAGAGTGAGTGATGCTGTGGCGTAGTCAGATTATTATTATAGTAGTATCACATCTTTTAGCTTGAGAGATAAATGACTGTTTTATCTGCTCTGTTGAAAAATATCACGTTTTAGTTCTATTCTAGGTATCAAGTCATAGTCTGGGTTTAATTCTAAAATTACAATTGATGTAGCAAAATGAGTGCAAGAAAACTCATACTTATTAGTATTGGGTCATTAAGATCAATTTCTATTGAGTTATTCCGGTCTGATCCCCCAGATCTGATCCCCTGGGGGATCGGTTTATTTTATTTTTATTTTCTATTCCGTTCTGATCCCCCGTACAGGGGATCAGAAACAAAAGAGATATTTATATAAATATTTTATTCCGGTCTGATCCCCTAGATATCTTTGACAGATTTTTGAGACAGTTATCAACAAAATACATACAATAACTTCACGCCTGCCTTCCTTTAATGGGGTAAGCAGAGAGTATTGAACGCCATTTGCTGCGTTCCAAACATACCTCCTTTGCCTCACCTGTAGCAAATATCACCAATTTATATTATACGAGCGAATGAACGATTTGATCACCGAGTGCATAAGAATCCTCTGAAGAATCGCAGAGTATCCCTCTAATAGGAAGTGCTTTTCGATCCCCTGGGGTATGGAAATAGGAGATCAGTGAATCAATAGTACTAGGCTAGCAGAAGGTTGTAAGAGGTGTGTATGTATGATCGAAATATTTTGTAATTTTTATTATAAAGTCTTATTTCAATGTTTTTTAGTAATAGTACTAGGCTAGCAGAAGGTTGTAGGAGGTTTGTATGATCGAAATAGGTATAATTATATTTATTAAATTACTGCTCTAATTATTACTATTTTTCAAAAATAGTACTAGGCTTGCAGAATATTGTAGGAGGTTTGTGACGTTTATTCTCACAACAACTCTTCTTTTTAAAATTCCAATAAAATGCTAACGGCCAGTTCGAATTTAATAACTCAATAAATTAAAGGTCAATTCAATTACAGCTGAACAAAAAAATAGGTTCTATACAAAAGCAACGAGACTATTTTTAAAAACGTACTAGGCTAGCAGAAGGTTATAGGAGATACGAGGTATAAAAGGAGAACGTAATGGACCCAAAATGTAATAAGCTGTGATATGGCTTAAAAAAGCTAATGTAGGTGTTTCAAATAAATATCGCCAAAAATAAGCTCAATTAGCAATCTGGAAATTATGATATCTTAAAATTAAAATAATCAACATATGGTCAATGCGAATAATTCTTATGTATCAAATTCAAAATATTGATTGCCATATAAGGCATAGTTCAGTTATGAAATAAAAAAAAAACAAAGAATTGCATTTAAAACGTATAATTCGCTTATAATAATACACTTTTTCAGACTTCAGAAAATAAAATATCTATTTCATTAAGTTATAAACTGACCATTGATTAGCTTTTAATGTTTTCTTCTTGTATTTTTCTTCTAGATTTATTCGCTTTTTCTCGTAGTTCTCGTCTTCTTTCGTTTACTCTTGTATGTTTTATTCTTAGATAATCTTTATAATGTCGTCGTCTTTTACTCTTATCTTTAAACAATTAACTATTTACCTTCTTAATCTTAGATTGTAAATACTCAACATAATATTCTGTTTATCAGTCTGTCTTTCTTTATGCTCTCAATATTAAGCTTTCTTAAAAAAAAATAGAAGGAGTTGGCTGTGAATGTAACTCTTTAAATTCACTAATAGACCTCGTAACTTCTTGCGAAATCCTTAATTTTAAAGACACTATAAATAATAACCTTACTGAATTAATCGTCTTTGATTTTATCAATCACATATTTTATCAGGGCTGCGTTTTTAACTTTTCCGTGCAAAGCTTTGCTTTTATTGCTAGAAAGTATTGTTAATATGTTTATTCTTCCTCCGTTTGTTATGGCGACTGAAATAACAAATATTTCAGCTATTTCTGCCAGCGTCAACTGTAATATAATCTTCTCGTTTATGATTTAATGGTATAATACAATGATATAAATATGAAAAATGTGGATGAAATTCACCATTTTACGTCGTTCTCAATCTAATCAAAAATTAAAAGTCCATCTGACAGCTCTTCTTTTTCATCTTCGAATAAAATGCTACCGGCCAGCTCGAATTTAATAACTTGAATTAATTAAAGGTCAACAAGAGCGTACTGGAAAATAGGTTAAATACAACTGAAACTACATGCCCTACAAACCTATATATTTGATATATATTATGCCTATTTTTCAAAAATGTACTAGGCTAGTAGGAAGTAGAGGTGTAAAATTTTTAGAAGTATAGTACCGGTAACTAGATAAAAGACTTTATTTATATAAAAAAATTCTATTCTGCAAACTACTCTTACAACCTTCTTCTAGCCTAGTACTATTTCTAAAAAAATATTCAAATATGTATGTAACCTATTTTTGCGGTATGCTCTAGTTGACCTTTAATTGATTGAGATATTAAATTCGAGCTGGCCGGTAGCATTTTATTCGAAGATGAAAAAGAAGAGTTGTCAGGCGAATGTATGACTTTTAATTAACCCTCTAGTGGCAGCAACCTGGCGAGGAACACGAGTGGTCGCGTGTGGTCTGTGAGTCCACAACAAACGCTTGCAAAAATATGATTGCAATATTACCTACGTCTGCGAAATATTATTGCTGTACTGCAAATTTACTTTTGCTGTCTTCTGTATTGTAAATTTACAAATACCTATTGAAATTCCGAAAATATATTACCCGCTTCAATTATTGATTTCTAAAGGTGAAAGAATTTTCAAATCGGTAACGTAGATTTTTAGTTAAATTATTGCAAACAAACAAACATACAAAAGATTGAATTTTTCTCGTTATAAATTATTATATTGTATAGTTTAGATTTATTTTTTACTAGCTGCGCCTCACGGCTTCGCCCGCACGTGAAATGAGTTTAGGGAACCAGACCGATTGGGAACCAGACCGATTTTCTACCAATTTTCATCAAAAATGGGTTCAGCCGTTTTAGCGCTGAGTGGTAACAAACACACATGCACGCACACACATACACACACGCTAACTTTCGCATTTATGATATTAATAGGATTAATAGGATTATTTTTTCATTTTTTGTAATAACATAAAACAAAACAATAACAAAATATTTTAGAAAGTATTTTATTTGAAAATTCTTTCCCTCTCATAGAAGATCGACGTAAGAGTAATGGTATTCGTACTATTGCGTTTCGCTCGGTGAGTGAGAGTGCCGGAGGCCCAACTGATGCAAAGATGGCAATCCTCGCAGCATGTGTGGGACCAGCTGAGTATCCGCGGAGTCATTGTGTGGGTGGTGTGGGTCGAACCGCCGGCCAGGGAGACCTGTAGAAACGGTGGTGCCGCTGGCCGCCCGCGGCATAGTACAGGGGCCCAACTAGGCCTAACCACCCTAGGAGGCTGCCCCACCAGGTCGCGCATAATCCCGGAGTGGTTCGTCGTGCCGGTTGGTGACCGGATGGTGGGACCCGGCGACCATTTCCGAGAGGGTACGGGGGCCCTTCCGTCCGGCGGATCGGCTACCACCATGCCACACAGTTAAATGACGAAGCAATACTCGGCACCTTGTCTATCCTTGCTGCGAGGGCAGTCATCTTTTCCACGCCCCTCCCTTCACCCTCCAACATGGCAGCACACAAAAAAGCAGCAGGTCTAACAGCGGCATCTTCCTCCCCCACCAACCCGCTATTTGAGGTGGAGTTCACTAACATCCGTGGACTCCATTCAAACCTCAACGCCGTCCACCAACACCTCGAGACGGCACGGCCGGCTTTGCTTTTCCTAACGGAGACACAAATACGCCGCCCTTACGACACGGCATACCTGCACTACCCGGGCTATGTGCTCGAGGAGCGCTTTCGCGCTAAGGCCGGAGTATGCGCATTCGTCAGGGCGGATGTTTGCGTTCGCCGTCTGCGCTGCCTAGAGGACCCATCCTACCCCATCCTTTGGCTTCACGTTGATCATGGTTCTCTGAGCCGGGTCTACGCGTGCCTTTACCGTTCCCACTCCGGAGATTTGGAGACAACTCGACTCTTTGACCATCTGAGTCAGGCGGCAGACTTAGCGCAAGAGCGGTTTCCGAACGCGGAATTGGTGTTTCTGGGAGACTTTAACGCCCACCACGAGACCTGGTTGGGTTCTCTCAGAACAGACCATGCGGGACGAGCCGCCCATGCATTCGCTCTCACGCATGACCTGACGCAACTGGTAATCCATCCCACCAGGATACCAGATATTCCAGGTCAAGCGCCCTCTTTGCTAGACCTACTGCTGACGAGTCACCCAGACCAATACAGTGTTTCGGTCCACGCCCCACTGGGTAATTCCGACCACTGTTTGGTCTGCGCCTCAGTGCCTCTTGTTGCTCCCCCACGACGTTCGGAGGTAAAGCGACGACTATGGCACTACTCGTCAGCAGACTGGGACGGTATGAGAGATATTAAGTATCGCTGGTGAGATCTTGTTAGGTATGGAATATTACATTCCATCCTCAGATGTCACCAGTGCCGGCAAAACGCGTCCCTGGTTCAACCGTGAGTGCGCCGACACTGTTAAACAAAAAGAATCGGCGTACCGCGCTTGGATTAGGGCCCGAGCACGGCGCGACCCTAGCTTGGATCGCCTAAAAGCAGCGTACAACAAAGCCACTAGGGAATGCAAGAGGGCTTACATCAGAGCGGATGCCCAGCGCATTGCACGGATTGGGCAAGAACTCATTTCGCATCCTACGGGTAGCCGTAGCTACTGGCGACTAGCCAAGGCCGTGCAATCCAACTTCTGCAAGCCTTCGCTGCCCCCCTTGAAATGTCCTGATGGATCGCTGGCCCACGAGCCGCAAGAGAAAGCAAACTTGCTTGTAGAACTCTTTGCAGCTAACTCCCGAATCGACGACCGTGGCTTGCACCCGCCGACTATATCTGGCTGCGACTCCGTTATGCCTAATATTCGTATTAGGCATCGTGATGTCCGTGCGGAACTAAGGTCGCTCGATGTTCGGAAAGCCAGCGGACCGGATGGTATTCCAGCGGTGGTTCTTAAAAAATGGGCAGCGGAGTTGTCTCCTGCATTGACGCGCCTATTCCGCCTATCTTATTCCTCGGGAATTGTGCCGGAGGCTTGGAGAGAGGCGAATGTTCAACCCATTCCCAAAAAAGGGGATAGGTCCGAGCCAGGCAACTATCGACCCATAGCTGTCACCTCAGTTCTCTGCAAGGTGCTTGAGCGGATAATAAACTCCCAACTAGTCCGCTACCTAGAGGGTTACTCGTTAATTAGTGACCGACAATATGGCTTTAGGTCAAAACGGTCTACGGGTGACCTTCTAGCGTATATCACGCACCAATGGGGTGAAGCTATGGACAGGCATGGCGAGTCCTTGGCCATCGGCCTTGACATAACCAAAGCCTTCGATAGAGTCTGGCACCGTTCGCTTCTGTCCAAGCTTCCAGCATATGGTCTGCCACCCCAGCTGTGCAACTGGATTGCCGCATTCCTGCGTGAGCGCCGCATTAGAGTCCTTTGTGACGGATCGGCCTCCAATTATTTGCAGGTCAACGCTGGGGTGCCTCAGGGGTCCGTCCTGTCGCCCACTCTGTATCTTCTGCATGTCAATGACATGTTGTCCCTTGGCAACATTCATTGCTATGCAGATGATAGTACAGTGCATGGGCGATACCTCGGACATCCTGCGGCTAAACAGACTGACATCGAGGCAAAACGCCTAGAACTTGTCGCTGAGCTCGACCAAGTATTATACCGCATTTCTAAATGGGGTTGTGAGAATTTGGTCGAGTTCAATGCCAAGAAAACACAGGTGTGCGCGTTCTCTGCAAAAAAATCTCCGTTCCTTCCCCTTCCCTCTCTTCAGAACACAGCGTTACCACTACAGGATAGCCTAAGTATCCTGGGTATGGACATCAGCCGAGATCTCAACCCCAAGAACTACATCGAGTGCGTCATTAAAACCGCCTCCTGTAAACTCGGTGTCCTGAACAGGGTGAGGCGGTACTTCACGCCCGAGCAGCTCTGTCTTCTTTATAAGACACAGGTTCGTTCCTGCGTGGAGTACTGCTCTCATCTTTGGGATGGCTCCGCACAGTACTTACTGGATGCACTCGATAGGTTGCAGCGGCGAGCAGTCCGTATCATCGGAAGCCCGGAGGCTACTAAGACCCTTGAGCCTTTACAGCTGCGAAGAGACATCGCCTCAATGGCCGTCTTCTATCGCCTTTACCATGGAGAGTGTTCTGAAGAGCTCTTTGAATTAATCCCACCCTCTCCCTTTTTGTCCAGAACAACACGTGCGGGACTAAAGTGCTACCCTTTCACAGTGGAATCTAAAGGGTCTTGAACCAAACGGTTCAGCACTTCATACTTTTGTCGCTCTATTAAAGCCTGGAACTCTTTGCCAGCGCATGTGTTCCCATCTAATTTTGATCCTGGGTCTTTTAAGCGGGGCGTGAAAAAGCATCTCACTAAGCCGCCATAGTGGAGGCCACCATACCAGTAGTTTGGCTTTTGGAATGGTGTCCGCCACTTCTGGATTCCACTTACTGCTTACCATCAGGCAGAGTGGAGTCACTTTGGTAGGCTAATATAAAAAAAAAAAAAAAAAAAAATTAAATCTAAACTAATATTATAAAGAGAAAAGATTTAATTTTTTGTATGTTTGTTTGTACTGATTTAATCTACGTTACCAATTTAAGAAATGTTTTCAGTTCTAGAAATCAATAAATGGAGCGGGTATCATAGGCTATATTTTATTATGTTTACCATATTTTTAACAATTATTACAATTTCAGTATTTGTAAATTTGCAATACGGAAGATAGCAAAAGTAAATTTGAGGTGTAGTAGTGTGTGTGTATGAGTTTGTTACCACTCATCGCCTAAACGGCTTAACTGATTTCGATAAAAGTTGGTATGTAGGTAGATTAACCGAACTGAATCCGCGCCGCGGATAGCTAGTATATTGTATTTTTAATTTTATTCTTTTAATTGATTCAGTACACGTGCTTGGTCTAACAATAATACAGCAAAGGCGCATGCAATGAATGTCATAGGGCTACCAAGAGACAGTACCTCACGCCTTTGAGGATATCACGGAGGATTAACAAAATAAGTTTGCTGCGGTCTCGGAGACCGCGCGCGACCATCGGAAGGTTAAATTGAGAATAAACAACACAAACCTGCTACAACGTTCTGCTAGCCTAGTACTTTTTTTTTGAAAAATAGTATCTTATTATAATATAGTGGTAATTAAATAAAAATACCTGTTTCGATCATACATGCTTCCTACAATCTTCTGCTAGCCTAGTACTATTTTTTTAACATATTCAATTATTTTAAACTTATAGAAAAAAAAATATTTATTTATCAAAAAGAAATATTTCGATCAAACAACCTCCTACAACCTTCTGCTAGCCTAGTACAATTTTTGTGAAATATTTATTTTAGGGTAATGTTTACTGCGTTTACATACAACTTCATGCTTGTTTCCCATTAATGGAGTAAGCAGAGATTGTACAACTGCGTTTTTTATTCTTATTTTTTTAAGAATATATTACATAAACTGCTTTTCTCTTGACTGTACTTACCTGTCAAAAAGACTCAGGGGATCAGACCGGAATGACTAAATATACAGGGGATCAGAACGGAATTAAATAATAATAATAATCTCAGGTGATCAGATCTGGGGGATCAGACCGGAATAACTCTTTCTATTCTCCTTGCAGTTTCTGGAAGTGCCAATCAAATTTTTTTCATATTCAACACTTTGCATTCATATATCAGATGGAGTTTAGTCTGGTCTACTATCTACAACCCTTGCATATCAGACTCCATACATTATTTTAATCATTGTACTTAATCCAAGTTTTTCATAATTATTTTTTAATAACAAAATAATAATAATAATAACTCTCTCTGGAACCCTAACCGCCAGTGACTTGGACTGTCTCGTTGCCGGTGGTAATCTATTTTTATATTTTTAAATGTGTATTTTTGTTGTTTTATTTACCTATTTAAAAATGTAAACAATATTAAATAATGTGAATAAAGAGAATAATAATAATAATAATAATTCTTTATTTTCTTCTCACAATCACAAATCAATAAAATTTACATCAACAATTTTTACAAATTAAAAACAGTAATTGTGAGAGGACTGGTGTCTGAAATAGGCGTGAGCCTGTAGCTCAGATCACCAGGCACTCACCCTGCTAGAGCCTTTCTTTGTTGTTATATAAACTGTTAATGTAATTCAGAGACATAAATATATTACAATTCGTCGGAGAAGATACAGAAATATCAACATGAGATACATGCACAATAATAAGAGAAAGTAAGGAAAAGACAAATAAAATTACATGCCGGAAACCTCGCCAGAATCTTCGTGTGTGAATATGTGTGTGTGTGATGATTGAGTGAGAGAAAAATGTAAGTAAATATATAAATACTGTGTAATCGAGTTTTCGAAAATGTTTATCTTTTAAAAATAGATATGAAAATTGATAATTGCCAGCAATCCGATAAGAAGTAAACATGTCTAAAAAAATAACTGCAAATAAAAGAAGCACAATTCAGTATTGCACAAAATTAAAGTGTGCAATGTTCTCATAATATATACTACGTTTTAAAGTGAGAGCGACCCGCTTCGGGTAGAGACATTAAACTCCGTTACCAACTCTTTTACTTTAGCTTGGGATTAGACAAAGATAAACAGACGCTCTTTGAGCTATATTTTGTACAGTCACGACACTAAAAGGTACCGGGCACATTGTGCTGTTATTGTAACACCTGATGGTAAGGTTACTGGTTAGTAGTAGCTTAATGATATTATTTTATATATATTACCAAAGCGACTCCACTCTGCATGATGGTAAGCAGTCAGTGGAACCGAGAACAGCGATACTACTGCTATGGTAGTCTCCACTATGGCGGCTTAGTGAGATGCTTTTTCTGGTGCTTAATATTATTACAAAATAAGTCGGTGTGACTTGCAGAAAAAAATAAACGTCAACTGCTAGCTATGTGGATAAACCAGGAAATAGACATCACGCTTACCAAGAGGATTAATAACTGCAATAAAGCGGTATAGTCGTTTATGTTAACACCCACGGAAAATTTTTAAATTTGTAAACCAACTGTAAAAATATAAAATACTAATTTAATCATTTTTGATTAACTAAATTAAAATACTCTTATTTTGTGCAAAGTAAATTTATTATTTACTTTGCTTTGGTTTTTTTTTTGTTAAAAATTATTTTATTTTTATTTTTTAGTGATTGGTAGACCTCAATCTTACTTAGGTGTTATTTTTGTACGAATAAACATTTTGGCATTTTGAACCATATGAAGTAAGCCCGACATGACTGCTGTTGAGGAAGTCCCTCTACTGTCTGGTCACCTGTAATGGCAACTATAACCCATATGAGTGCAAAGTTCTAGTCCAAATACTAAGTAATTGCTGTAAACCGTTGAGGAGTTCCCTGAACTGTCTTTCGGCTCCATCATCAGATCGACACTTAACTTCAATAAATAGTAGTGCCTTAAAATACTTAATGAAAAACATAACAAATGCACTAGTCGCCACTACGATTTTCGAAGGTTCTCCTCGATTTTCCTGGGATGCCATCATCAGATCCTGGTTTCCTTATCACTACCCTTGGGATATACTCCTTTCTAACAAAAAAAGAATCATCGAAATCGGTTTATTAACGACGAAGTTATCCGCGAACCCACATAAAAAAAATAGCAAAGTTAACCTGATTTTATAGACTCAATGACCTTCAGTAGGCTTATTACAAACATTTACTTGCAATTTTTAAACCAAATACAAAGTGAAGTATGACTTTCATTATTGCTCAAGTATTCGTCCTTCGAAGAAATGTGCCGCGGAATTTAAGCAACGTTTTCATGTATATTTGTATAATATGTATATAACTAGCAAGTTGCGTGCCTTGCGAAATTACTTGTGAAATGGCGACGTAGCGCGGACGGGTTGAGCTCGCGAGTTACCTGTAGAAAGCTACTGTGAAGGGTTGACACGAAAATATACGGCCAGATAAAGATATTATGCAGTAGTCGTGAAACATGACATTCTATATTTATTTCTATTCACTAAAAATATTAAAAAAAGAAATGCAAAGAATAAGACTTGGATGACCAAGACTACGCAAGGCAAAAGATTGCTAGGCGCAATAATTGTTGAGGAATGGATTAAGGAAGAAGTAGGAAAAGAACAAGAAAGAGTAAAAGCTATTTAGGCTTTCGGTGCTCTTAATCACCGAAACTAAACGAAAATAGTATAAAAACTAATATTTTGTAAGATACTTTAACTTCGTGAAAATCAGCAAGAATCCACTACTGTTCAAACTACAATTATCACATCTACAATTCTATGTCTAATGTCTTTGCAGCTAAAATTCCATCATCACAATCCCTTAATGTGCTATCAAATGACAACAATCAAATGTAAACAGCCAACTTCACGAATGTAGGTGACAATTCACTACTGAATCAGCGATTGTGTGAATTTTCCCAACCATTCTATTTAGCTGCATTCTGTCAGCACCTTTGCACCGAACTATCCACTAAATAAATTTCACCACACTACTAGTTGAGGCGACACGCGAGCGACTATATTTATTTTGCGCGCAATTTAACTTTTCCTTTAAACTTTTAACGGAGGGTGTCGTTTTAATTTAAATATTCAGTAAATCAGTTAGTAGACGGCACAACGTGATCTAAATAATAAATTTGTTACACACGACGTTGGAGAATGGCGGCATGCGCACTCACGTCGCGGATTTAATGTGATATTTTTATATTCTGCTTTCGTAGGGGAAAAGTATTGGAAATAAATCTATAATTAGGGTAGGTACAAGGATTTCCTTATCTGCAGGGTACCGGCCTTCTCTTAAAGAAAGAACATGGGCATTGATCATCATGCTTGCTCAGGATAGATTGGTGAATTCGTACACATATTTTTACAATTCCAGGTTTTGTATAATATATTTAGCCGCTGACTACTGTGTATCTATAGTGCGCAGGTATACAAGTATTGTTAAGTTTGTGAAATTTGCTTCCATGACGTAATTAATAATTTAAATGAACAGGTTACTTAGTGTATCGCTTGAATTAGTAATGAACATCAGTAATATTCTGCCTTCACTATCAAGGGCGTCTCAGAGTAGGGCTGTCACGCGTCACATATTTTTTTATTAAATTTGTAATTTCATATTAGATCTCGGAGCCAAGTATGCCCTTCATACAAAAAGCTGGCACTTTTTACTAGCAAAAGTTTCTTATTAATTTTAGTCCTAAGTCTTTTAACAATAATAACAATAAAACATAAAGTGGGTTTTTTGTTAATTTCAAATATTTTGCGTGGCTCATAGGGATAATTAATTGTCGCTCAGCATTTTTGAACATGTTAAACGAAGTTTAATAAACCGTAAGCAGCACCATAGTGTCCTATCATAGCATTTGCCATTGTAAGCTGTGCCTCTAATAGTATAAGCGTCTAGAATCCTCGACTACCTACTACTTAACATTAGGTGTTGGCTTAAGCTAATTTTACAGGAAGACATTGAACTTTTTTTCTCATCTGTTACCCTAGGGGGACAAACCAGAGAGACAGATGGGAATAATCCGTATCATCAGCATTCATAAAGAGTATATTACAAAAATTTAAAAAATGTGTTGATGTATGGTCGTAGCCGCAGTGGACGCTATCCCCGCTGACAAAACCAAACGATAATATTTTTCTGCTAGTTTATTTCGGATTGCATCAGTGCGGCTTCCTCTCCTTTACGTTATGTGCAACGTCTCAATGCTACTGGTGAGACCCGCTTGTGGGAGGCCAATAACACCGATTTGCATCATTGATTTTGAACGTAACCGAGAAATACCACGCTGAATATCCGGCTCGAAGAACCAAACAGAACCTCTTATAGTGAAATACACATTGATATATTATAACCGTGTGCTGTTAATTATTTCTCTATCACCCTCCACAACATAACAACTGCTGAGGAACCGTCAACGACGTGATATCCTCAACATATTCTGGTCCTTCGAGCCGGATACTGTGCGAAACTGAAAATTGCAAACAGTATATTTCCAACTACAATAACCCTTTCACGGTACTAACACAAAACATACGTAGTATAAATAAAAACATAGACAGTTTTAACGCCTTCCTTCACAGGCTTAATTTTGAGTGTGACGTGATTGTTCTTACCGAATGCTGGTTAGCAAATTGTAGAAATAATCTTCCTGTATTGCCTGGATATAACAGTTTTTGTAGCTCAGTATCTCTGAACCAGAATGATGCTGTAGTGATTTGTGCTAAACAACACTTACTTGTAACCGTGGAAGAACCTATAGCCGATGTTTGTAATTGTTTACTTATCAAAATTGGATGCGATATAGTAATCATTGCTATTTATAGATCGCCCTCTTTCAGAAACTTGGATAAATTTAATACTTATTTAATTATTCTATTGCAAACTCTTTCCACCTATAAAACTGTTATACTTACGGGTGATCTAAACTTAAACATAAACACGGCAACAGGGATATTCAAGACTATCTTAATTTATGCGCATCCCAGGGACTTTTAGCGGCCCATACTTTGCCCACACATCAATCTGGTTCTTGCTAGATCACGTCATGCTCAAAACAAATTTTCCGTGCTTGACTCTTATTACTGACTCTTTGTTCGTCCTAAACAAAAATCTAAAATAAACATGAGTGGCCTCGAACGTGATTTATGCAATATTGACTTTAGCCCAGTTTACAATTTCGCTGATGCTAATGTTAGTTTAGAAAGTTTATCATTTGTTATTAATAAAATGCAACAAGCTTTTTTATGCAACACAATCGTTACTAAATTGAGAAAATACAATTGAAAACCATGGATATCACCGGGCCTTATAACTAACATTGAACGCTGAGAAAACTAATTTCTTGAACTATAGCATGCGCAAGCGGAACACTTTAAATCGTAATTATAATTTATTTGCACATCATTGCGATAAACTTTCTCCAAACACCTGCAACTGCCCTTCAATTAGCAACATCAGCAGTGTGAAATATTTAGGTGTCATAGGTACTTGATGACACTCTATCATTTAAGGAACATATTATTTCTTTAGTTACAAAAATGGATATTTGTTTTTAAAAAACTACGACATATTGCAGACCAAAAACTAATAAAACAGGTTTATCAAGCATTGTGTTAGTCCATTATTCAATACTGTATTACGTCCTGGGGAGGTGCCCCAAAAACTGTAATGTTAGCTATTGACCGAGCCCAACGAACTATCCTAAAAGTAGCTTATTTTCTCCCTTTCAGCTTTCCTACTCGACAATTATATGAACAATGTAAGGTTTTAACAGTCCGTCAAATCTTTATTATGTCCACGGTCCTAAAATAACACTCAGCACTTCCGTACACTCCTAACATTACTAACCTCAAAAGAAGGAAAGATATTGTTTGCAAAGATCACTCAGAATCAAGATTTATGTTTTCGAATAAGTTCAACCCATTTTTAGGTCCTTTTCTTTATAATAAGTTAAATAAGGCCTTATTTATATACGAACACAACTGTCAGAAATGTACGATGTTAATTTATAATTATATACAGAATTTGTCCAATGAACAAACTGAACAAATGTTAATTGTACTTAAGTAAGTCATAACTAATTTATTCTAAATGTAGTTTAATTATTTGTTTATTTTCTATATTATACCTAAGTCAGACTGAGAGTTTACACATGTTTTCATGAACTCACACCGCCTGTGGCACAGGTTTTATTACCTAGTGTAGGCATCCTAACACTGTATACCTATTTATAAGATATTATTTAAGACCTATATTGTTAAAATGACTTAAAGATTTTTATTATTATTATTATCTGTCTTTTTTTTTCTCAGCTGTCAAGCTGGTTTTAACTACATTTACGGGCACCAGCCAAGTAAATGTGTGGTGATTTAGGATGTAGATGTTGTGTGTAATGATGTGGGTTCGGTTTCTTCTATTTTCATGAATTTTCTTACTATTCTGCATGTGTTTAAGATGGCTGCTTTTTGGAGATTTATATACAGGTTTTCTTTTACGTCTATTAATTTAATACTATGATAAAGATGCTTGGGAATTATACCTGTCGTGGACAGAACAATTGGTACGACATACATCTTCTCTTGCTTCCAGATTCTAGCAACTTCTTCTTTGAGTTCTGCGTATTTACTAATTTTTTCAGTGATAGTTTTCTGTATGTTATGTATGTTGGGGACTGCAATATCTATCAGGTAAGTGGTTTTATTGATTTTATCTTGTAGTATTATGTCTGGTCTATTGTAGTGTATAGTCCTGTCAGTGAGTAATATCGTAATATAGTTTGTGTGAGGCGTTTTCTAGTATTGTTTGTGGTGTGTATTTGTAATATGGAGTGCTTGTGTCTTGTATGAGATTGTGTTTGAGTGCTAGTTTTTGGTGAATTATGTTGGCTATCTGGTTATGTCTGTGTGTGTAATCTGTCTGTGTGAGAGTAATGCAAGCGCCGGTTATGTGTTGGATAGTTTCAGATTGAGTGTAACATTTACGACATTTATCATTTGTAATAGAAGAATCTTTAATTATGTATTTTCTGTAATTTTTTGTATTCATTATTTGATCCTGTATGGCTATTATAAAACCTTCTGTTTCAGGGAATAAACTACCTATTTGTATCCACTTATTTGAGGCTATGGGGTCTATGTGTGTTTGCTCTAAGTCATGAGGATGTCTTCCGTGCAGTGCTTTCTTTTTCCAGTTGTCTAACGTTTGTGTTTCAGGATTTTTATTAGGATTTTGTGTAATAGGGTGATCTGCTAAATTTAGAGGCGTGTAATTGTGATCGTTATGAGTGATGGCTTTATGTAAATTGCTTGTCGAAGATTTTGTGTAAAAGAATGATTTAAGATTGTGTATTTGTTTTTGCCAGACATGATGTATGTCTATTAATTGTGTCTTTTGATTGTGAGTCTCTCTATTGCTGATTTAGGATGTAAGTTATTGTGTTTTGTTAAAGTAGTGTGTGTGGTTCGTTCTATTTGCTCTATATCAGTTTTAGACCATTTAATAACACCGAATGAGTATGTTAAAATAGGTATAGCATACGTATTTATTGCTTGTAACCGAATTTGTAAACTTCATTTGATTCCATCGCTGATATGGTTATGTTGTCGTCTACTTCATAGTTTCCGGGGCGAATTTTACCTTTTATGATGTGTAATGTTCTACATTTGTCTAATCCGAATTCCATGCTTATGTCATTACTAAATTTTATAGTAGCATCTATCAACTTTTTTATTTCTTTATCTGTTTTTGAGTATAGTTTATCATCCATATATATAAGGTGCGAAATTATTGATTTTTCAGTGTGTTTAAGGTTGTATCCGGCACGGCAACTATGCAACAGATGTGATAAAGGGTTCATAGCAAGACAGAACCACAAGGGGCTCAACGAATCTCCCTGATAAATACTTCTTTTAATTGATATTTGTCGTGTTGTTATACTATTTTTTTGGTTGTTTAATTGAAGTGTAGTTTTCCAATGAGACATAATATTACGTAGAAAATTCGTGATAATATTTAGAATAATTTTATAAATCTGTAAAACTTGTATTAACCAGGAATGTGGGATACTATCAAAGGCTTTTTTGTAGTCTATTAAGTACAATGAAGGTTTCTATTTTTTGTGGTAGCCTGTTTATGTATTATGTAGTCTATAACTAACTGTTCCTTGCATCCCATGTGAGCCTGTCTGCATCATTTCAGTTCTTCTGCTTTTATTTGATGGTGTTCAATATGGGTTATGACTCTTCTTGATATTGCTGCTTTGAGTATTTTGTATATTGTGGGTAAGCAGGTGATTGGCTTATACTGGTCAGCTTGTGAAGAGTGTGTGGTTTTTGGTAACATATAAGTTAATCCTCTGGTAATGAACTCTAGAATATTTTGTTTTCCTAAAACTATATCTGTTAAATTTTGAGCTATGAATTTGTGCATTGAAGTTAACTTTTTATACCAATAGTTATGTATTTTGTCTATGCCGGGTGATTTCCAATTATGTAGTCTAGCTGTAATACTTGTTATTTCTGATTCAGATATTTCATCAAAATCCATTTCTTCTATTGTACTCCATATGCTTTCTTCTTTTGTAATCTAGTCTGCTTTGTAATTGTGTTATACTTGCTCTTACCAAATCTTAGACCAAAATGTTTCAAGTTGTGTTTTTGGAGGTATATTTGTATCAGGTCCTGGCCTGTTGTTTTATGATTTTAATAAATTCCTGTTGTATCTTCTGAGTCTATGTACTTTCAGAGCAAGTTTTTGTTTTAGCGTATCTAAAAATTCTTCTGGCTTACTATTGTTACCTTCGTGTCTAGTATCAGTTATTTTATTTTTAAAAATTGCTTCTACTCTTTTACATAATTTAGTTGATCTATTGTAGTTGATATATTGAGTAAGTCTACTACAATCTAGTCTAAGCTTTTCTATGTCTCTTTCCAGACGTATTTGCCAGTTGGGTTTATCATGCTTTGGTCTTGTACCTGTGTATTCTGTTACTTTGTATCCTAGTTCTTCAGTTATAACTAAAGCTGTCCAACATATTAGTGTGTGTAAATCTATAAGTGGCATATCGTTATTTATGAAATGTGGTACTATGGCTTCATTAAAGAAATGTGTTAATCGATTTAAAACCATATTTTAATTTAGGTAATCTTGCTTTAGTCCCTGGGTCCATGCCAGAGTACTGAGTTAAGGCTGTTTTGAGTTTATCTATCATGTTTTGTGATTGTATTTCAATTATAGGGTTACAGTTAGTTACAGTCTCTACTTCATTCTCTAGAATTAATGTTACATACTCTGTTTGTGTAGATGTGTGTGAAGTTTGTGTGGGTATGTGTGGTGACTGTGTTAGTTGCTGTGAGTGAGAATGAGTGTGTGACTCTAAATGGTAACCAGTTTGGTTTCGTGGATAAGATTCTATATTATTATCTAAATTCTCTTGTAATTTTATTCTAATTTCTTCTTTTAATCGGTTCAGTGTTTCATCAGATAATAACTTGTTTCTAATAATAGTTCTTCTTTGGTCGGAAATACGTTGTTCAAATACTTTAGTATTTGGGAATTGTCTTGAGAACTTGTCGTGTAATTGTTTTCTGTATGTGGTCTGATGTTCGACTCGGACGTATGGTTGGATTTGAGAGGCTTATTATTATTCTCCTATATTTAAATAATTTCTCAAAAATTACATTTTCAAATATAAGTATATAAATAACATACATTTAAAAATATAAAAATTGTAGATCCACCGGCAACGGGTACAGGGACCAAGCTACCGGCGGTTAGGACTCCAGAGATAGAAACCTCCTCACAATGCGTGCCGTGTCGAGCAGCACCGCCTTCTGGATGTGGCTATTGACCCATCCACTTAATGCGAGCCTCTTTAGGTGTTGGTCGAGGCTCTTTGCTATTAAGAGATTTACGCTAATTATAATTAATAATAAGGGAGGTGAGAAAAGAGGAAAGGTGGGAAATTGGGCCACCAACACTCTCACTCACCGAACGAAATGCAATAGCACGAATACTAGGTACTATTCTTACGTCGATCTTCTATGAGAGGTACTTCCTCGGTCGATCCGACCCATTCGTGCTGAAACCGTAATTATGTAAGACTAGCTGTTGCCCGCAGCTCCGTCCGCATAAATGTCGTTTACATCGCATATTATTATTATTTATAAAATATTTTTTCTAAAATAAACGTAGCCTAAGTTACTCCTTATTACATCAGCTACCTGCCAATAAAAGTTCTGTCAAAATCGGTCCAGCCATTTCAGAGATTAGTCGGAAAAAACAGACATACAGACAGACAGACAGACAAAAATTAAAAAAAATGTTATTTTGGTATATGTACCGTATATATATTCATATACATGTAGTAAAAACCGGTTATTTCAATATTACAAACATACACTCCAATATTATTATATGTATAGACATTAAAAACATGAGAATGCTGTCAGCCCTGTTCGTAGCCGTCAACATGCGGCACATTACAGGCCGGTTACCTCTGTGAGACACGTTACGTAATTCATGAAATTAATTAAGTACGTCGATTGATCGGCGTTGTCGTAAGGTGACTGGAGCGAAGGTCACGTACAATATTAGGCTGTATTGCGTACTTATTCAGGAAGTACCTAATCTAACCACAGTAGATAAATAATTAATTAAATATAGTTATAAATTAAGGAAAATCTTAACAACATGAAGGTGGTTTCTCCCAATTTGAGATATGACACACGCAAAACGCAACTGCAACGCAAAATGCAAACGCTTTGGTAGTAACTTTAATTTTTCAAGCTGTAGATGTAGTAACTATGGGCTTATTCATACATATATATAGTAGTAGACTATCTTGTTTCTCTTTCTCATTTCTTCTTGTCTTTTGCCAAGTGCTAGCTAGCGATATTCGTCAATTCATGCATGCTGTCATCAGCAACTATATCTTCTTCTAAACATAGTTTATCCCGTAATCCGTCTAATATAATAAAAGTATAGGTTTAAGTCAATGGGGTAAGGCAACTTAAACATTGTTATAATCACCCCAAGATTCAATTTGCCAGTCTTACTAATCTTAGTTTCTTTTTCTACTATGTAGTAATGTGAGAGCTTAGTATTTCGGCACGTCTTCGTCGTACATAACTATGCGAGATTTATTAAGTATTATCACTTAAGTTAGCTGTCTTGGTATAACTTGTGTAACTTATTCTAACAAAAGACCCGCCATAAATAAACGGAATAAATAATGAGCGGGCATATTTCCTTTTCGAGTTATTGGGACAAATGTAATTCAATTCGATATGTAAATTAACTTACATTGGCTTACTCTATATCAGCGTGTTTGTCTGTGTTGGAGAAAATTTAGTTATCAGAGTTAACACTAAGGGTGCCGTTCGTTTATTTATTAAAGTATTATTAACTCTATCCTATTCAGAAAAGGTCTCCCTCCATCCTTTCTATTTATTGTAGTCCAGCAGCAGGAAATTTAGTTTTTAGTAAGCACCGTCCAGATGCGCTGAGTATGGAAAATGGCAAAGAAATATGGGATTGACATAAGCTAACGCCAACATTGTCGTTAGCTTATGTCAATCTCATAAATTTTTTAATATATTCTATAAATAGAATATAAATCTATGCCACTTAAATATTTTAAACTCACACGATTTGTACGCATAACTATATTTATGAAACGGGTCTACTCGTGTTAGAAAATTATTATAAGGTGTCGTCATACCTCTTTACCCGACGTTTCGATCGAATTACACCGACCATGGTCACGGGCTATCTATGCCACTTGTCTAGGCCCTCTGTTTATTTTGTAAAGATCTACTTTTTCATACGTTAGACATGCAGATTGTAACCATAAAATAGAAGAATATCGTGAATAAGTACATAGTAGTTTGCGTAAAGATATAAGAAATCAATAATAACACGGTGTTGTCAGTAACTTCGTGAATGTATTATTGTGAAGGGCATAAGCGGAAACCTGATACAGGTGTCAGCTAAAGTACCCCAATGTCAAAACCACAAGCCAATCGCGGTCTGCACGGGCACCGACATAGCTCTGTATAAATATGGCTGAAAAGGATGATAGGTAACGATTTAGACCATTTTAATGTATAAATTAATACATGGCACAAATTTGATTAAAATATATTAGCTCATACACCAACATACGACTATAAACGTTTGAAAAGTATTGAAAATAATCGATTAATGTACACTTTATTTGTATGTACTATAAATATGCATAATTAAAGCGAATACCTACACATAATTGCAATTTTCAACAAACTGAACCAAATTGCATTTCATTCATCATTTTTAACAGACTTCAAAAAGGAGGAGGTTATCAATTCGGGTCGTATGGTTTTTTTTTTTTTTGTATGTTGTTTGTTACCTCATATCTCGGTCATTTATGAACCGATTTGAAAATTTTTTTTTTTTATTTGAGAGAGTATACTCTGAAATTGGTACCATTTTTTTATTATAAGAAATGGTTCAGTGGTTGTATGTTTGTTACAACAGAACTCGGTCATTTATAAACCATTTTTGAAAATTCTTCTTTTATTTGAAAGGGTATACTCTGAAATGGGGTTCCATGTTTTTTTTATAAAGAATGGTTTAGTGGTTTGGCTTCAATTTTATATTTTGTAACAAAACGTATGCCAGAAGTGAAATGAATGAAATGTGTAAAGCAACACGTCGATGTCTTTTGCGACGAATTTTCTGACATTGACATGTCCATGCTACAAGTGCGAAGTGATTTTTTTTCATTTTTTGTTAGAAACGAAGTGGCCCTGGATGAGTAACCATTTGTGTTGTTTCATTTTCAGCGTCTTCATTCTTTAGAAGCAGTAGACTATAGTCATCACTATAATTAGGTAGTCGTTAAGCCAAGTTGGAAGTCTTATGGTCGTGAGAAATTACAACAGCAACGGGCGCCCTTAAACCTGCTTTAACAGCACCACTGTTTATTTTTTGTATATCTATTAAGCGATTGCCCGGTCAGTTAAATTATGATTTTTGATGATTCTTTATTGTTGGTAGATCATAAATTTTTTGTTTTGACTTGTGGTTTCTGGGATTTAGGGTTTAGCGATCGAGAAAGTGTTGACAAGGACCTTATAAGGGAGCGCAAGGCATTGTGTGTTAGGTCAAATATGCTGGCCCGTAGATTTGCACGTTGCAACGCTGAAGTAAAAATAACGCTATTTAGAGCTTATTGCCAATCTTTCTACACGTGCAATCTATGGGTCAAGTATACGCAAGCAGCTTACAATGCCTTGCGTATCCAATACAATAATAGTTTCAGGGCACTGATGCCACGCTACTGTAGCGCGTCGGGTATGTTCGCGGATGCCGGCGTAGATGACTTTGCGGCTATACTGCGTAAGCGGACAGCTTCCCTGATAGGGCGGCTGCGTGGCAGCTCCAACAGTTTCCTGCATTTCATTGCCCTTAGAATGGACATGGATTGTCCATTGATGTCAAAATGGATACAATTACATATTATTTAAGTATTGTATTAATGTCTGTAAATTGTTTTTTGTGTAATATTTTTATCTATTTTTATTTTGTTCTTTCAATGTAATGTGCAATATGGACCATGTAAAGTCTGAAATAAACAGTTGTTATTATTATTATTATTATATATCTATTTACAATCTTACCTCTCGTGTCTACTTTCTTTCAAACGGCGCGGCGCTGCTGTCTCATTTGCGCAGCACGTTTAGTAGGTCTACCCATATTGAATATATTTATACACAATTAATTCCTACTAAAAGTCTAAAAATAAAATAATTTTTAGAAAAAAAATGAAAACCGACTTTAAACAACACCTGCATGTTCAATCCTTAACTAAAAAGTAGAAAATAATACTTTAATTACTTCATAGCAAAGAACATTAAAGGGGACTCAACGCAATCCTTGATACCTATAATACTTTACTATTTATAGTTTTTAATTAGTTATTTTGGAGTCGGTGCCAGCCAAGAAGGATCATAATGACCTTCATAAAAATAACCTACCTACTAGCAAAAAAAACCTTCTTGATTAATCTATTAATATATGAATGAATAATATAGATTTAATACAAGAAATCGAACGGAATCAGATAAGTGCGCCTCAAATTTTTTGTGTATATCTGAACACAACTATCAATGACGTCTGCCTTCACGAGAGTTATTCCGGTCTGATCCCCCAGATCTGATCCCCTGAGATTATTATTATTATTTAATTCCGTTCTGATCCCCTGTATATTTAGTCATTCCGGTCTGATCCCCTGAGTCTTTTTGACAGGTAAGTACAGTCAAGAGAAAAGCAGTTTATGTAATATATTCTTAAAAAAATAAGAATAAAAAACGCAGTTGTACAATCTCTGCTTACTCCATTAATGGGAAACAGGCATGAAGTTGTATGTAAACGAAGTAAATATTACCCTAAAATAAATATTTCACAAAAATTGTACTAGGCTAGCAGAAGGTTGTAGGAGGTTGTTTGATCGAAATATTTCTTTTTAATAAATAAATATTATTTTTCTATAAAGTTTAAAATAATTGAATATGTAAAAAAAATAGTACTAGGCTAGCAGAAGATTGTAGGAAGCATGTATGATCAAAACAGGTATTTTTATTTAATTACCACTATATTATAAGATACTATTTTTCAAAAAAAAAGTACTAGGCTAGCAGAACGTTGTAGCAGGTTTGTGTTGTTTATTCTCAATTTAACCTTCCGATGGTCGCGCGCGGTCACCGAGACCGCAGCAAACTTATTTTGTTAATCCTCCGTGATATCCTCAAAGGCGTGAGGTACTGTCATTCATTGCATGCGCCTTTGCTGTATTATTGTTAGACCAAGCACGTGTACTGAATCAATTAATAGAATAAAATTAAAAATACAATATACTAGCTATCCGCGGCGCGGATTCAGTTCGGTTAATCTACCTACATACCAACTTTCATCGAAATCAGTTAAGCCGTTTAGGCGATGAGTGGTAACAAACTCATACACACACACTACTACACCTCAAATTTACTTTTGCTATCTTCCGTATTGCAAATTTACAAATACTGAAATTGTAATAATTGTTAAAAATATGGTAAACATAATAAAATATAGCCTATGATACCCGCTCCATTTATTGATTTCTAGAACTGAAAACATTTCTTAAATTGGTAACGTAGATTAAATCAGTACAAACAAACATACAAAAAATTAAATCTTTTCTCTTTATAATATTAGTTTAGATTTAGATAAAATACTTTCTAAAATATTTTGTTATTGTTTTGTTTTATGTTATTACAAAAAATGAAAAAATAATCCTATTAATCCTATTAATATCATAAATGCGAAAGTAAGCGTGTGTGTATGTGTGTGCGTGCATGTGTGTTTGTTACCACTCAGCGCTAAAACGGCTGAACCCATTTTTGATGAAAATTGGTAGAAAATCGGTCTGGTTCCCAATCGGTCTGGTTCCCTAAACTCATTTCACGTGCGGGCGAAGCCGTGGGGCGCAGCTAGTAAAAAATAAATCTAAACTATACAATATAATAATTTATAACGAGAAAAATTCAATCTTTTGTATGTTTGTTTGTTTGCAACGATTTAACTAAAAATTAAAAAAACGTTACCGATTTGAAAATTCTTTCACCTTTTGAAATCAATAATTGAAGCGGGTAATATATTTTCGGAATTTCAATAGGTATTTGTAAATTTACAATACAGAAGACAGCAAAAGTAAATTTGCAGTATAGCAATAATATTTCGCAGACGTAGGTAATATTGCAATCATATTTTTGCAAGCGTTTGTTGTGGACTCACAGACCACACGCGACCACTCGTGTTCCTCACCAGGTTGCTGCCACTAGAGGGTTAATCAAAAGTCATACATTCGCCTGACAACTCTTCTTTTTCATCTTCGAATAAAATGCTACCGGCCAGCTCGAATTTAATATCTTAATCAATTAAAGGTCAACTAGAGCATACCGCAAAAATAGGTTACATACATATTTGAATATTTTTTTAGAAATAGTACTAGGCTAGAAGAAGGTTGTAAGAGTAGTTTGCAGAATAGACATTTTTTATATGAATAAAGTCTTTTATCTAGTTACCGGTACTATACTTCTAAAAATTTTACACCTCTACTTCCTACTAGCCTAGTACATTTTTGAAAAATAGGCATAATATATATCAAATATATAGGTTTGTAGGGCATGTAGTTTCAGTTGTATTTAACCTATTTTCCAGTACGCTCTTGTTGACCTTTAATTAATTCAAGTTATTAAATTCGAGCTGGCCGGTAGCATTTTATTCGAAGATGAAAAAGAAGAGCTGTCAGATGGACTTTTAATTTTTGATTAGATTGAGAACGACGTAAAATGGTGAATTTCATCCACATTTTTCCTATTTATATCATTGTATTATACCATTAAATCATAAACGAGAAGATTATATTACACTTGACGCTGGCAGAAATAGATGAAATATTTGTCATTTCAGTCGCCATAGCAAACGGAGGAAGAATAAACATATTAACAATACTGTCTAGCAATAAAAGCAAAGCTTTGCACGGAAAAGTTAAAAACGCAGCCCTGATAAAATACGTGATTGATAAAATCAAAGACGATTAATTCAGTAAGGTTATTATTTATAGTGTCTTTAAAATTAAGAAATTTCGCAAGAAGTTACGAGGTCTATTAGTGGATTTAAAGAGTTACATTCACAGCCAACTCCTTCTATTTTTTTTAAGAAAGCTTAATATTGAGAGCATAAAGAAAGACAGACTGATAAACAGAATATTATGTTGAGTATTTACAATCTAAGATTAAGAAGGTAAATAGTTAATTGTTTAAAGATAAGAGTAAAAGACGACGACATTATAAAGATTATCTAAGAACAAAACATACAAGAGTAAACGAAAGAAGACGAGAACTACGAGAAAAAGAGAATAAATCTAGAAGAAAAATACAAGAAGAAAACATTAAAAGCTAATCAATGGTCAGTTTATAACTTAATGAAATAGATATTTTGTTTTCTGAAGTCTGAAAAAGTGTATTATTATAAGCGAATTATACATTTTAAATGCAATTCTTTGTTTTTTTTTTTTATTTCATAACTGAACTATGCCTTATATGGCAATCAATATTTTGAAATCGATACATAAGAATTATTCGCATTGACCATGTGTTGATTATTTTTATTTTAAGATATCATAATTTCCAGATTGCTAATTGAGCTTATTTTTAGCGATATTTATTTGAAACACCTACATTAGCTTTTTTAAGCCATATCACAGCTTATTACATTTTAGGTCCATTACGTTCTCCTTTTATACCTCGTATCTCCTATAACCTTCTGCTAGCCTAGTACGTTTTTAAAAATAGTCTCGTTTCTTTTGTATAGAACCTATTTTTTTGTTCAGCTGTAATTGAATTGACCTTTAATTTATTGAGTTATTAAATTCGAACTGGCCGTTAGCATTTTATTGGAATTTTAAAAAGAAGAGTTGTTGTGAGAATAAACGTCACAAACCTCCTACAATATTCTGCGAGCCTAGTACTATTTTTGAAAAATAGTATTAATTAGAGCAGTAATTTAATAAATATAATTATACCTATTTCGATCATACAAACCTACAACCTTCTGCTAGCCTAGTACTATTTCTAAAAAACATTGAAATAAGACTTTATAATAAAAATACAAAATATTTCGATCATACATACACACCTCTTACAATCTCTACTAGCCTAGTACCATTGATTCACTGATCCCCTATTTCCATACCCCAGGGGATCGAAAAGCAATTCTTATTAGAGGGATACTCTGCGATTCTTCAGAGGATTCTTATGCACTCGGTAATCAAATCGTTCATTCGCTCGTATAATGTAAATTGGTGATATTTGCTACAGGTGAGGCAAAGGAAGTATATGTTTGGAACGCAGCAAATGGCGTTCTATAGACTCTGCTTACCCCATTAAAGGAAGGCAGGTGTGAAGTTATTGTATGTATTTTGTTGATAACTGTCTCAAAAATCTGTCAAAGATATCTAGGGGATCAGACCGGAATAAAATATTTATATAAATATCTCTTTTGTTTCTGATCCCCTGCACGGGGGATCAGAACGGAATAGAAAATAATATTAAAATAAACCGATCCCCCAGGGGATCCGATCTGGGGGATCAGACCGGAATAATTCCTTCACGAGTATGACCGCGTTCGGGTAGTGCACTCAGGCATATCCCCCACGCGTGTCATTACCGCCTCGTGCATTTCAAAAGTTTGTTGCAAAGGCAGAATTAATTAAAGATCCTTCTTGGCTGGCACCGACTCCAAAATAACTAATTAAAAACTATAGATAGTAAAGTATTATAGGTATCAAGGATTGCGTTGAGTCCCCTTTAATGTTCTTTGCTATGAAGTAATTAAAATATTATTTTCTACTTTTTAGTTAAGGATTGAACATGTAGGTGTTGTTTGAAGTCGGTTTTCATTTTTTTTCTAAAAAATATTTTATGTTATTAATTTATTATTAATCATGAAATATATTTATATTGGCGAAAAATAATTGAAGTCTCTATCATCTACGCATTCCAAATCTGATTTAGTATAATTAAAACATTAAAATATCTAAAGTTTTTACATATTTATTGCCACAAACGAATTATATTAGACTCAGTCTTTTTGGACTTGAAGTTTCTTTTAATGTCATTCTTAACAATATAACTAAGGATATTCTTAATAAATTATACGAGATCTGCTATAAGTTTAAATGAAATACAGTAACAAGATTATACATATACTTGTGAGGCTGCAGCGATGCCAACAATTACATTCAGACAGAGGCTTGGCAATTAAGAAAAAAACCGTTGGCAAATGTGTTGCTGCCGCCTGCCAGGACGAGTGGCACGCCACCAGGCCTATTTGCCAGACAAATGCTACAAATATATGCCGGTGCTGCTTGTATTTTAGGCTAGGCAAATGTTTAGGAAGAAAAAAGCTGCTTGTATACTGCGGCATTAACATCTGCATTTGTACTCATTCAACGATATCTATACTATTATATAAAGCAGACGAGTTTGTTTGTTTGAACGCGCTAATCTCTGGAACTATCACTTGGATTTGAAATAATATTTTTGCGTATGACAGCCTAGTTTTCGAGAAAGGTTATAGGCTATGTAACATCACGCTACTGGCAACGGGAGCAGGGCAGTAAACAAAGACACGGATGAAACCGCGCCGCGGAAATATAGTTTGAAATTAAATAAGTAGAGTAACGAAAAATGTAAGGCGTCACAGTTTGTTACAAAACAGCTGCAACAAATTTTCATAAAAAAGGATACAATTGATTAATAATGTTAAAGGTCTAGTGAATAAGCAATGTTTCTTCTGTTCAAAATAAAGGTAGTTAACAGCATAATTTTCATTCTAGTTGACCTAATCATAAACAAACTTATTCTCAAATAATGATCACGCCACATTTGGACCTGCGTATCTCAATCAGACTGTTAATGGGTGTCAGTTTTCTAAAAGCCCTAAGACTGGTCTGGACTATGGCAATCGTTTCAATAATTTAAGAAACTTGAAAGACCTGACTACTGAATATAGTTTTTGCAATGCAGTTTTAACTTTAGTCTCCTATAACGTATCTACAAGAAGGTCGTTTTTGTTTAGTTTAATAAAATAAATAATCAAACGTATTTCAAAGTCCTTGACAAGTTGATGCATTCACGGTACATCGCCTCTCGTGTTATTTATCGCTAGTAATCTAATAGAGCTATTCTAAATAAAACTCGGGTTAGTCTCGCGACGATGTGTACCGGTGGCATTACGTTTCACAGGCTTCCTGTCCTCACTACGTACTCACACATACGAATAAGCTACTGCATACCTTTGCGTAATAAATGTATAGTATTGAATGTCTTTTTAAGCGTAAGATAATAATTTAAATAAATCAATACGAACAATAGACTTTTAAACATTATATACTAATAGCCCTAGACATAAGAACAAAGTATCTATAACGAATTTTACGATCCAGTTTTTTGCTTGCCTATTAGTAGTTAGTGATTTAATTTTTACAGGTTTCATTTACTGGTTAGTTCAATAACTAATCAGTAAGTTAGTAAATATAAAAATACTGAGACTATTACATTTCTTTTTATTTTATTTTCTCTATCATTTCATTTTCCCTACTAAAAAAAACCAACGTCATTTGTTTTACAACTCTTCTAGATGGTATTTCTCTAACCACTGCATATAGCGATACATAGATATACGTAAGGAACCTTGTAAAAGACATTGTAACCATCCTGCGTTAATTAGATCGTAGTAGATTGACCCACGCCTACGAACTTTGTCTATTATGACAAAAGGGTCGCCATCGTGGTCTAAGAATATACGTTTATTCGCCATATTAGCCACTTATTGTACACCCAGAACGATGTATACGACTTATACGTTGACCCAAACATAAATGTTTACAAAATAACTTATTTACACACAACGGACTAAGAGGCCGTTTACTCTCTCCTTCTAGATTTCTCGCTGTAATTAATGCCTCGATTAGGTAACAGTCGTAGTCATGGTAGTAGATCCACGCTAGTTTCATCATGAATGGGCTGGATCAACCAGTAAATTACTACCCTCTCATAGAAGATCAACGTAAGAGTAATACTCGTACGCGTTTCGTTCGGTGAGTGAAAGTGCCGGAGGCCAAATTTCTCCCCCTCCCTTTTCCTTTTTAATCACCTCCCTCAATCCTTTCACCTACCCCACTCCATCACGGTAGGCAGCGGCTTCGCAGAGTCCCTAGCATCGCTCCTG
The DNA here is from genome assembly GCA_963082885.1 of Parascotia fuliginaria. Taxonomy (NCBI): domain Eukaryota; kingdom Metazoa; phylum Arthropoda; class Insecta; order Lepidoptera; family Erebidae; genus Parascotia; species Parascotia fuliginaria. The sequence goes on along the minus strand of OY720180.1, from coordinate 684,056 downwards.
CAATGCCAGTGACTCTGACGTAGTCGATTACTATGGGTCTTATCCGAACGCTCAAAGTCGCTCAGAGGGCGATGGAGCGGGCTATGTGAGGCGTCTCCCTACGCGATCGCTTGAGAAACGAAGAAATCCGCAGGCGAACCAAAGTAACTGACGTAGCTCGCAGAGTTGCTTCTCTGAAGTGGCAATGGGCAGGACACATAGCTCGCAGAACTGACGGCCGCTGGGGCAGAAAGGTTCTAGAGTGGCGACCACGAACCGGAAGACGCAGCGTGAGCAGACCCCTCACAAGGTGGATCGACGACTCTATAAGAGTGGCGGGCAACCGATGGATGAGGGCGGCGAACGGCCGGCCACAGCGGCGAAAATTGGGGGAGGCATATGTCCAGCAGTGGACGTCTTTTGGCTGATATGATGATGATGATGATGATGAATCCATATCTTAAGAAGGCATGACAATTGGGGCAGTATCTCCATTCTATAAAATACCGTTACTATAATAAAACTACCTGTGTCAGTTATGTATTCTTGCATATGGGTTAATTAATTTCTTTTGCTGTGCCTAATTGCCGTACTGTTGCCAGAGTCAAATCTCCTATTCCACGAACACTTACTGCTCTTAACAATCTCCTGGATTCAGACCCAACTATCGATTTGTTTGTAGATGGATGGGCGCAGATATTGTTCGCATTTTTGAAGTTTCGTGAGAGAGATGTTTAATAGGTTCTTAGTTTGTCTTTATCTTTGTTTTTATTTGTATCACATTAATATTCTATGGTTACAATGTTCTTGTGTGTGCTAGACTTACTGTTTAAATGTCTATTAGTTTAGTTAGTGTTATTGACCTACTGTCGTTTTGCTAAATTAAAAAAAAAAAAAAAAATTGGTGTTATCCTGTAATGTTGTAGAATTTTATAAATGGGTGAGACACTGTCCTCCAAAACCATAGGAATAAAACACCGCCAGAAGCGCATTGTTGCCCTGGCTATGGTTTTCTTAAAAATGGTTCAATTTATTTAACCAAGTCGCTTTAATAAAGAGATTTTTTTTAACAAAATACAGTATTTACCAAAAAATCAAACCCACACAGTTCTATTTATTCAGCAAGTATAATATACTTCTACCTACGCTTCACGCAACAAGCGTAACATTATATAATTGTGATTAATCAACGTCGGGCCTCCGGACTCAATAAAGCCTTCCATTGTGCGGCTGCACTCACTCGTAAATTGATTCGGGTCCGTTTTATTACATCTTACACAAAGGAATTAGACAAACTAAACTGTAACCGTGAATGTTGCCAGTTAACTTTTATTTGAGTGTACTTGAACCGTGTTAATTGACTGTGGAAGTAATGCTTGTTTGTTTATACAACATTTTAGAATCACACACACTTGATTGTCACGTTGACTTCTCGACTGCTGTGCACGTGGTTGGGAGTTCGATCCCCACACAGGAAAAAAATTGTGTGATTCATAAATATTTGTTTCGAGTCTGGTTGTACGTTGTGTCTGCCTATGTTAGTAAAGTCCCCCGTGACACAGGCCTTATTCCCTAGTGCGGGAGTAAAGGAACATAAATACATTAATTTGCATGTATATCCTTATTTTCGGCAGTAGACGTATAATACACACGTTTACCTCATAACAAGAAGAATATAACTCTTTCGACTTATCGTGGCTAATGGTTTCATCTGTGAATATGATAAATACCTTAAAAAACAAGGAATAGGAAAGGAGAAGATAAAGAAAGACGGATAATGGAGCTATAGTCTTACTCACAGTGTAAATGTCAGATTTATGTGATTTACATCGTAGGCCACGAATGCTACGATTCGTAGCTTATATACATAAACTAGTGACCCACCCTGGCTTCGCACGGGTGCAATGCTGATACTATATATTATAGTTTGCAATGCTGATACTATATATAGTATCATCATTGCACCCGTGCGAGGAAAACAAGCTGTAAACGTAGTTTAAAGACATTCTCAGAATGCCGGCCCTCGGCCGGTACCGCCGCAACCGCTATGTCCCTGCTTTTTAAATCTGTAATATCTTCTAAAATATTTATTTAAATTATATGCTGTAAAGAGCAATATTGATATAAATTAAATGCACAATGTATTTAAGGTATTTAATTGGATAAGAATCAATGCTGCATTAATTAAAATCGCTTCGTAAATAAGCCATTATTTCTCGTAAAAAGTAAACGATAAAATTAGTTATTGTGGGTTATCCCTAAGAGATAGACATATACCATTGCGGAATTTTTGTAGACATTTTTTAGGTTTACAATACTGTAGTATATTATTTTGATCTATCTTTTAGGGTTTAGCTAGCGTTTGCAATATAAGCGCAAAAAATGTGTTTATTTACGACATCACATTAGAAACCTCTAAAATTATACATATAAACCTTCCTCTTGAATCACTCTATCTATTAAAAAAACCCGCAGAAAAATCTGTTGCGTAGTTTAAAAGATCTAAGGCATACATAAGGACAGGCAGACAGACAGCGGAAAGCTTTATTTTATTCTATGTATTGATACATACACGTAGACGCTGAACTTTGCCCTTTCCTGGAATATTTATTCATCGTCTGGCCTAACATCTACTAATACCTATAAACTATAACAGTGCCATAAAACACGCAAATACTTTAGCAAACCTATCTGTGTGATGGCTCGCTATTATTTTTTATATCTCTTACCCCATAGCGTGACGCAAAAGTGATACCTGCTTACGTTTTAAATACAGTCTGTCCGTGACCTCATACTAAACGAATGAACAAATCTTGAAGTAGTTAATTTATTTGAAAGCTGGCTTTTCTTCCTTTGGTGAATCTGTAGACTGATAGAAAATGCCCTTGGCATTAAGTCCGCCTCCATACATACTGTATGTGTACAAATTACAATAAATAAATATAAATATTATAATTCTGTGTGTCTTTCTGTCTCTGTCTGTCTGCCTGTCTGTTACGCTTTCACACCTAAACCACTGAATCGATTTTGATGAAATTTGTTATAGAAAGAGTATATACCTTGTGTAACAAAATAGGCTATCTTTTATCGCGAAAAATATAGCTTGAAATATGGGATGAAACTTTGTATGAAAAATGCAATAACGACATTCACGCGCGGGCAAGCTGCGGGCAACAGCTAGACAGAAAAACTGTATACCTACAGAATTGTGTATTTATCAAAAATAATAATTATATTTATTTTATACAAAGTCAACAGCAAAGTTTAAACATAAGTAGATAATGTCGTTAATGGCTCAACTAATAAAAGCGGCCTCTCTTTAACATAATGAAAGGGATCTGTTATCCAAACTTATAATCTTGTACGATCAAGCTCTTGTTTGTTCTCTGAGCCATACTATTTGTTAAACAATTAATATGTTTAAACAAAAAGGTTGGCAGTGGCAGGTAATTAATTACCTATTACGAATTGATTATTAATATTTATCTAGCCGATTCTTAAAACTGACTCGAATTTAGATGATGGACTATTTTAATACCAGTAGTTCAGGAAACCTGTTACTTTTTGTGAAGTTAGTGCTTCCTTACAAAGTCATTTGTAATTGCGTTTTGTTTAAACCAGATTAGAAGTAAAATTTAAAAAAAGAAAGAAGATTAGACTTATCAATTATAAACCTGACCTCCTTAACATGGTCGTTGAAGAACGCTATCAAGGTCGAGGAGTACTTTCTTGGCTTCTATTACTAGTTTCATTGATGTTCACATCACGGGATTAACGGATTACACTGGACTACTGGGTCTTAAGGTGACCTTAATGTTGTGACATTGTCGATATTTTATTAGATATGACTAGATATGAGATATATGAAGAAGTGAGACTTAGTTCTCAAGTATAGGAAGTATGAGTCTTTAGTGGAGAGGGTCTTTGTCTTTTTTGACTGCACTGTTGGTCTACTGGTTAGTGTAACCGACTGCGACGCCGGGTGTCGTGGGTTTGATTCCAGCGGAAGGCAAATATTTATGTGATGAAAATTTGTATTTGTCTTCAGTCTGGGTGTTTCCTATGTATTCTAAGTATGTATTTACAAAAAAAAAAGTATGTATATGTATTATATTTTCAGTTATCTAGTACCCATAACACAAGCTCTGCTTAGCTTGGGACTAGATGACGGTGTGTGATAATGTCCACATATTATTATTATTATTACGTACATAATAATAATTCCCTTTCAATTTTTAAAAGTCAAGAAGACGTCGGGACCTCTTGCATTCCACATACTTTTTACCAAGAAGGCTTGTAATAAAGTTAAGTTAAGTAATAAATGAAAAAATCCAACCTCTTGCGTATTTATTTGAACAAGGCTTAAAGAAAGAAGTCACGTGAATAAAGTCAAAGTCAAAGTCAAAGTATTTATTTCATTTTGATCACAGAATGATACTTATGAAAAGTCAAATTACATGAAGTCAGCTAATTAACCTACAGCCAGTTCGCTGACGAGGTAGAGCTGTGAGAAGAACTGGCAAGAAACTCACGCCACTCTTTTCAATCGCCAGATAATTACAATTTTTTGTATGAGTTAACAATTTTAACACATCAACGCAACCAAAGAACCATACAAAGTAATTATTACAAAATAACTAATTATTTAATAACATTTTTGAAAAAAGAAAAGATAAGAAACGAAAATACAGGATTACAATTATTTAGTTTCATCTAGTATGGTAATTTGACTACGTATTTTAATTAAAATTAAAAAATAGTAAATGCATTTCTCAGTCATATTGAACTACAAGGTAATATTGAATTAAGTATTAAATGTATGCCATGCCAAGATTGACCAGTCATCCCAGGTAGCACCCGTTCACGAGCATGACGCACAGACCAGCCATCATCACCTTCGCCATATTAGAGGGAAGGTGATGACCCGGCCAATACGACACCACAAGCCATGACATTTTAGTGAGCATGACAATGCAAGGCATGGGTGGTAAAAAGAACCATAATAAAATGTTATGTCTTATGAGTTCATAATGATCATGATATGCATTCACTTCACATCAAACTTTTACTGCAATAGTCAATATTTTTTTTTTTTTAAATTTTCCTATAATTATATAATGTTAATCTTATAATACTATCTTACCGATGACTTGTTCTTCAAATTTTTGTTTAGCTCGCTACCAGAAAATAAGAATATTGTCAAAATATTTATAGTCAATATGTAACTAAAGCTAATCACACTCTAAAAATCTTTCCACAGCTTAAAATATTTCACCACGTTTCGTAAAAATTAAAAATTCTGTAGATTATTTGGATCGCAGCAAATGGCGTTCTAAAGTCTCTGCTTACCCAATTAATGTGAGACAGGCGTGAAGGTATGTATGTATTTTTAACAGGAGTCGAATCGAGTTACAGTGAAACACTGGGGAATGAATACGTAACAATGTTTGGGAATCAAAAGTCTATTTCTTCACTTCCGAGTTTCCTAGTTCTAATTGAGTTGTCAAACTACTTGAGGCGAATTTCGACGGTATACTAGTTATAATCGACAACGTGATCACAAACTTTTTTATTTTGATTACCCTGGAGTGTCTATGTAATGGGCGGGTGAACAACTCATCTATTGATGCCACTTCGGCCGTCTATAGAACCCATAGAACCCGAGTATGCATTTGATAAAAATAAGAAACCTAATATGTCAGTGTCAACTGTGTATCGTTTTTGCTCTTTCATTCGTACGATAGACTATTTGTGCTGTGTTGCTACTATTATGTTGTTAGGGTTCGGTGAACCTGCCAATTGGAGTCTTACTTTGATTATTAAGTTTTTTCTGTCATGTATCTAACATAGTCTATAAGTTATACTGTTACTAACATTCTATGGATCTAATAGTATAAATTAAAAGATTTTTATTATTTTATTTATTACAATAAATCACAGTATATCTTTTTATTTACTTTTATAACCCTTCATTTCTCATACTATATGTTGTAATGCCAAACCGATACACGAGAAGAGAGCGGGAACATTATCCAATATAGGATGGACAGCAGCAACTGTAATAAAACTGCACGATATACGTCAGACTCTTCAACAAAATATATAATTTTTTTATAAGATTTCCTCATCCCAATCCATCTGAATATTTTCGTAGCGCTCTGAAAGCAGATTGTTTCATTATAGATGTACCTACGCCAAATCTTTACTGGAATAAATGAATACAGCATTAAGTAAGCGTTGTACAAAATGAATAGTTAATAATCCTGAACATGAGTCAGAAAAACGTAGATGGAGTTTAGTGTAATGCCTTATGAGCAGCCTCCCCCAGCGGGACGCATGCGCAAGGCGCGGGCTGGGCTGCGGGGGGTTGCGGGAAGAGACCGGGGTAGGAAGGAAGGCGATAATAAAATAAGGAGCACCCGCCATCGCCCCGCACCGTCTCCCTCGGCCCGCGCACGCTCCTGTCTCGCCCCGCCACACCCTCGCCAGCTCACTGAATCAGATACTACATGACTTACTAATCATGGATCTTGTAATTCGACATTTAGGGTCGATTGCTGCTTTGCCAACGATTTTTCTTACGTCGTTGTTTTACAAGAACACATAAGACAAATAGTTCTTTCTTATTAATAACTTTTTAAGATTATAAAATGACCTGATGTTCTGATTGAATGAAATTTGGGAGTAACATAGGATAAAAAACTGGTTTTTTTTTCTTTTCAGTTTGTTCTAGGTGTACGAGTTGCATCGTACAGCGAATGTGTCCGCGTCAGCAATTGACGCTTTTGCAGGTTTACTCAGTGTGCACATAAACCGCGTCGCGTTCATCTATCATTCATCCGCGTATAATGTATCATTATATCAGTGTAAAATCTATCAATAAATCAGTTAGTTTATTATAATTCGCGGTATTATTTCTAACAACAGTCAGTTCTGAGTGAACAGCTCAAACATTTAGGCAGACGGGCTTTTTTGAATAATATATTTTGCTTGTAAAAAAAAATTAATCTTTTCCAACACAATATTTTGTTTTACAACCTTTCTAATTTCGAGTTGTTCGTTAAGTAAAAAGGCTTCACCTTGCCTATTATATGTGATTGAATAAAGCATCGTTTAAGCTGTCCGGTAACAATGAAATGAAATTATGAGCTAAAAGTTCCGCAGCAAGAACGCGTTGGATAAAGGCGGAGTCTGAACATTCGTAATTAATGTTCCCTTTCACCACGTAACAATGTTAAATAAATTGAACCAACACAAAGGCTAAATGGGACATTTAATCGTTTTTGGTTCGCCAAAGTTGCTTTTTAATTCGTGCCATGAACTTTCTGGTTTGCATATTAGGTTACCGACCTATTACTGCTCGAATCCAATTATGAGTACCGGCATGGCTCGAGTTAACGCATATGTAGATGTTTTGTGTGTGTGGATGTGCATGTGTTATCGTGTTTAAGCCACAAAATCTTGACGTGATATGTTCGATTATTTGACACCCATTTCTGATTTGATTTTCATGAACTTTTCTGGAATATGGGAAAATATCTGAGTAAAGTGTAGGATAAATCTAAATATACATTCAGAACTTTACCGCAGTATTCTATAAAATGAAGCTGAATTTAGTATACTGCATGAAAACAATTCGTGTTCAAAACAACTCTGCTAAAGATTGCCAAGCAAACATGATGCTGTGTTCGATTTCTATGAAAAAAGCTAAATTAAGTGCTATTAAACAATGACGGTAACATTAAAAATCGTGTAGAAAACTTATTCTACAATATTAAAACAAATCATTAAACATACTGCTACAATAAAAAAGTTTAGGTACAGTACAAAAATTTTAAATTTGTCAATTTTCACTACCTATCGAAAATTCCTAATAACTTCTAAATGGATTACCCTATTTAAATAATTTCTTTTGCCCTATCTGTTATAGACCTAAACCTATCAAATGACACTAAAAACAATACAATATCTACACAAACAAAAAATCATGTTTTCAACTTACGTATTCGGGCGGCACTTGCGCTGCGCTCGTACCTACTTACTAGGTATTCCCAATATTTTCCAATAACTCCGAGATATCGTGTCCATGCATGAAGGTGCGTTGCTTAGCGCACTTTGTATGTAGATTACCTTCTGAGTAAACATCTTCACTAAATTACTTTCTACTAGATACTTTCATAATATTATAATTAAAGTCTATATACGCTTAGAACTATTTACTTACTTACTAAACAAAATTTATTATGTTCACTCTTTTACAGTACACGTTACACAAACGCTACCCTACACAAACTAGATTTCGAGATACATTATTATAGAATTAAAACAAAAACAAACAAAATATTGCTTAAATGTTTGTAATTATTGAACTTTAAATGAAATGTCAACAACGGAGTTACCAATACTCAAAAATATTTGTCCCCAATCGTAAACTAAAAAATCTCTAGAAATGAAATCATAAATCACCAATAACCGGGGCGGTTCAACTTTATTTTAATAATTACTTTATTTTTACTAATTTTTAATTATTTTTTTTCATTTTCAAAACCTCATATTATTTATTATCTGATTTATTTTAACAGCTAAGTTGTTAACCCTGACATGCACATCTCTTTCTTGTCAAATTTTCGTGCTTCGTACGTTCTGGAATGTAGCTTTGTTGTCTGTCTCGCTTACACCTACGCAATTTGAATGTTCTGTCTCTGTCATAAGCCGGCAAATACCGGGTTGTACTCCACCTTTAATACGCGTAATTTAACTATGTACTTAGTTACTTGGAACGTACGATTTCCTATAGTATGGATTCCTCTCAATTCCTGCGGCTTATTTCATAACAATTTGACAATTTGGCGCCAATGCGAAGACGTTTTGAAATGTTTTCATTTTATTTTAGTTTATTATTACCAGAGTAGAAAGACAAGATAGTACTTAAGGTGTTTTTAAAATGTTTTAAAGTTATTTTAGTTAAATATACCAGTGAAAATAGATTATATTTTTATTAATAGACACTTTGTGATTTATCTCAAAGGGAAGCCGGTAGGAATCGGGTTATATGGACCCTTCGCCACTGCCACTTACATACATACATTTATATACATACCGCCGAAGTCAAGAAGTAGCAGTAACGTAAATACATACGTTCGAAAATCATTACTCTTCTTGACTTCGGCAGTCAGGCAAAAACAAGTCCTTGAGTCTTGATTCAATAGTAGTCATGAGGCGACAACTTTAAGGAACACAAGCAAGACTCCCGTCTGATCTTAGAATCACCGGTAGCCGTCATGAACTTTGTTGGGTATGATCTCGACGCATCCATCTGCCACCAAGAGAAATACTGGTACTTGCAATCTCAGGATTAAAAGATTGTACTACATTACTGAACATCTCAACAAGTAATTTGTATAGGCAGAGATATATAGGTACCACCCACTTTGCACTAGATATTTTGAGTCCCATGCAACAGGGAGCGAGAATGTTGCCAATTAATGGGCACAATTACAAACTCCGAGCTAACACTGACAATAATTTATCGGCTGAAAAACCAAATATCTCTATAATGGAGCTCAAACCCGTAGAAAGGAGCTCAAGTCCGTAGAAAGTACCATCGAGTAGTAACTTTTTATTAAAACAAATTGAGAGCTCATAAGAAATGGGCGGTCCCATGGCGACTGTTTAGTTTGGAAACTGCTGGAGCGTGACGCCTCTATCAAATGTAAGCTTGTTATTTATACTATTTATGAAGCGGATGATTTGTATGTTTGTTTGAACGCGCTAATCTCTGAAACTACCAGTCGTATTTGATTTGATTTGATGGTAGTCCAGTTCTCGAGAAAGGTTATAGGCTATGTATCATCATGCTACTGGCGATGGGAAAAGAGAAACCGCGCCGCGGCAATCTTGTCTCTAATATACTTTATCTATGTTTATTTTATGTCTCGGGTTGAAGCCGTGAGTTTTCGATCAAATTTCAGCTCGCACATGGAGCACAGTTTACTTGGTACCTATGTAAATATATCAAATGGTTTAATATTTAAATAAGTATGGAAAATTAAGAAAATATCAGAGGGAAAGATCACAGTTTATGTCTTTAAAATTTATATTAAAGTTACAATAGTTATGAGGCTTTTTAGTATTTACGTGCTAAGTGCCACTAAAAAAAATAAAAGAACAATTTTCAGGATGTCATGACAGAACTTAATAGCTAATAGGTCGTGCTCAACTTGTTAAATACTCCGAACTCGTAAAGCATATAATTAGAAGGCCTTACGAGAACGAGCATGTCACTTAAATTGCCTCATTATGTCAAATGGAGTTCTAAATTGCACCTAGCCGGAATTAGATTCCCGCAACGACTACTGAGTCCGTTTGTAACCGCACATTGGGCTTGAGGAGTACTTCAGCCTTCATAATTAGGTTTTCCTTTACTAGGAAAGAATTTTTTATAAAATACGACGCAATATATATAGTGTATTTTTAATGCCATTTTCTATTATCACTAAATTATCAGCAACTGTTCTCATGAAAAATAACAAGATATGGCCACAGTAAATTTAATAATTATTTTAAATCCTATCCCAGAAGTTTGATTTCTAAAAAGTTACTTTAGTTTTAAAAAGCATAGATCCATAATCTTACCTACGAGTATACAAACTTACACCCCTACTCAAAATTGGTCCCGACATAAACTTGATTACATAAAAGATAAATATAAGTAAGTAGGGCATCGGCAGTAGCGGGGAATAAACACATTCACTATAAACGAATTGAACAAACAAAGGAAACCAACTTGAAACAGAACATTCGAGAAAAACAAATGAGCAAATTATGTTTCCTCTGAATGAAAAATTGGTACTGAATCTCGATTTGGGAAAGTTGACATTTTAGTGATATAGGTATCTTTATTATATATAGCGGAAGAGTATGTTTGTTTGTTTGAACGCGCTAATCTCTGTAACTACCAGTGGGATTTGAAAAATTCTTTTATGATAGCCCAGTTCTCGAGGAAGGTTATAGGCTATGTAACATCACGCTACTGGAGCAGAGGAGTAAGCAAAGAAGCGGGTGAAACCGAGCCGCGGAACGCTAGTTATTCTACAGTTTGTTACACCGTGTTTCTTTGTAGAAGTTGACATTGTACGGTCATGTCGGTTCTTTGTGTTAAATATACGTGTTTTATAATAAAATTCATAACACGTATTTAATTTGCAAAGGTCTTGTCTCCAAAGCATTTTCTTCCTTGTTTGACGTCGGGTTTTCTTTGCACAGGTTTCTTTTGAATGTTTATTAAAGAACGAGATGTTTGCCAGAAGTGAATTTGCTTACTCTAGACATATAACTCTCGGAATATTAAGTAATAAAATAAAATCTTTTATTAAGTCTTTTTTTGCAGTTTGAAAAGTACAGCAATTTGTGAACTTGGTCTTTTATTTTTATTGTAACCTTGCGGAAAATAAGTAAACCTCTTCTGCTAATGTACCCCAGACGCGATAGAAATATTATTGACTATGCTCCTGAAGCCTTACTAACCAGGGCAAACCATAATGCCATATACATAATCAGCGTTCAACTGTCACAATTTTTTTTGTGTGATACATAAATATTTGTTTGGAGTCCTAGATGCACTTTACTGGATATTTGTAAAGTATTCTGTAAAATAGATCTTGTTCCAGCCTAATCTTTAATATAATGAAGTTATGTAGCGTCAATTGTAACCTTTAATAGATTGAAGTTATCCGTGTTTGTATGTGTACTACAGACAAGGATCCGTTCAGTACATCGACGAAGGGTCTCGATAGTCTCACGCGACGCACGCTACTCACCCAACGAAGACATTAGCGTGCTATTGCTTATAATTTCTCATGCACTTTATTAAGCAGGGCGCGTTTGATTTACAACTCTGGTTTATATTACTCCTGCAACTATGAAGACTTGAATAATGTAGCTGTTATATTGGCAAGTGGAGCGATTGTAAAAGCGTTTTATTTATTGCACTAACTATCATCACTAGATAATATTAATTTAACTATTTAATTCTGTAATATCAGACATAATAGAAATAACATTGTGTACCATACAGATCTGCTCGTAAGCACACGATGGGTCAAATCTAGCTTTAACCCTTAAATTGGTAGTGTACCTCCTGTTGTACATAGATTTGAAAAAAATATTTCTCGTCAACCATAGAAAATTTTATCGTCACGTTTTTAAAAAACTTTTAGTCAAACATTGGAGAATTGGTGGAGAATTATTTTGTTGCGCCAACACTATAAAACTAATGTCATATTCAAAATGGCCGAAAAAAGACAAGCGGCGCGTGCGACGCGAGTAAGTTTTTATTTTGTATTTTAAGTTTTTTGCACTGAACTTGGCAATGTTTTGTCTTTGCTTTAGTATAAAGAATATGTATTATTCAATAAATGCATTTCTATGTCAGAAGCTAAATACTAACTTATGCATTTGAGCGAAATAAATGTATGTACATTGTACTGCACGCCGCCAATAACGCGCTAAAGTACTTGCTGTAGGCTATGGTAACCACGCTGTACATTGCCATGTTTACGCACTTTAAGGTTTTGGTTGGTTATGCTGTATTTTCTCGTAAATGTTTGCATTTTTGTTAAGGAATGTTTGTTTTGAGCTTTCTTTCTTTCTTCTTTGCCTGCAGAACTTGACCCTAACTCGCGCGCACAAGATTTTGGCCTTAGTACCTACAAAAAATGCATGCTCTGAGGATAGTTCTACATCCGACGAGGAGTCAAATGTTTTTATACCGCCTACTCCAGAAACTTCTGATCCTCCTTCACTGGCATCTTCGTTAGAAGCCCTTAATTTATTAGATAGTTCGACAGACTCCAATAAAGAACAGAATGATGTTTCAGTCAGCTTGCTTTCTCCAACATTTAATCAAGGTTTCCCATCTCCGAACACAAGCAACCTTAACATGGTACCAACATTGAACTCTATCCAGTCTTTGCCATCACCAATTGTTGAACAACCGTCTCCTCAACCCAGCACCAGTCAACAGAGGCAGCCAATTACCAGGTCTAAACGCAAAAAGAAAATAAAGATTGTGGTGGCTAAAAAAGTCAAGGCAAAGAAATTGGTTTTGGATTATAATTGGTCTAAAGCAGTATTTCGTCATACAGTTTGTTTGGATGACGACCTTTATAAACTTCACCAAACGCATTTAGAAACAATATTAGATTACTTTTACTACTTTTTTTCACCTGACATAATTACAGACATAGTTCACAATACAAATTTATACGCAGTGCAACAACTTGGACGGCCTATACAGTTGACAGACGACGAAATAAAAAACTTTCTAGCTATTCAAATTATGATGGGCATAGTACAAATGCCAGCCTACACTGATTACTGGGCTAAAAGAACAAGATATTCTCTCATCGCTGACCTTATGCCTCTCAAAAGGTATCAACAAATTCGTCGGTATATACACTTTGCAGATAACACTGCAGAAGACTCAGACCGGTACTTCAAAATTCGTCCCATAATGGAGAAAATACGACTTAATTTTTTGAAAGTCGAAGAAGAAGGAAAATATTCGATAGACGAAATGATGATACCTTATAAAGGTCGGAAAGCGGGAAAACGAAAGCAGTATATGAAGATGAAACCAAAAAAATGGGACTTCAAGAATTTTGTTCGTGCAGGAGTCTCGGGTATCATCTACGATTTTCTTATGTATGGTGGTGATGATACCTTTCGAAACCTAAAATTTAAAAATAAAGAAACTTCAATCGGTTTGGGAGGTATGGTAGTGATTGCACTGTGCCAAACTATAAAACAAAAACCAGCCATTATTTACGCCGATAATTTTTTTATGTCACCTGAACTGACGCATATTCTGCGAGAAGAGTACGGAATTTTGAGTCTCGGTACTATAAGAAATAATCGTCTAAGAGGGTGTCAGGAACTATTGCCAACTGACCTACAGATGAAGAAAAAGAAACGTGGTTCTAGTGGGCTCAAGTTATCTGCAATAAGAACAAGTTGGCAGTAGTAAAGTGGAACGACAATAAAGTCGTCACTCTTATCAGTTCTTACATAGATTCCCACCCTATTGAAAAAATCAAGCGTTATGACAAAGATGAGAAAAAGAAAGTAGATGTAGAATGTCCCCAAATTGTGAAACACTATAACAAACACATGGGAGGCGTTGATTTGGCGGACATGTTAATTTCGTTATATAGAACCCCCTTCAAGAGTCATAGGTGGTATCTGGGAATATTTTCGCAACTAATAGATATGTGTATCAATAACGCTTGGCTTTTGCACAGGCGGGATGGAAAAATTAAATCTTTAAAGGATTTCCGATTTGAATTGTTTGAAGGATTGACCAAGTCTGATAGAATAGTTATTAACACAAATGTCACAGAAGACATACGAGAAGATTTTAAAATTCATAAACCAGTCTCTATACGTCCAACAGACAGCGTCCGATTTGATAACATAGGTCATCTTCCAGAAGCAGGGGAAGAAACAATGCGTTGCAAATATTGCAAGAATGGTAGGACAACTGTCTATTGTGTAAAATGTAACTTACATTTGTGTTTTGTAGTGGGGAAGCAAAAACGCAATTGCTTCCGTAATTTTCATACCAAATAATTATATTTTCTTTTATTTTGTACTTTAAAAAAAAATAAATGGCTAATAATATTTATAAACTATTTTATTAGCAACCTGGTAATGTGCATTACAGCGTACAAACAATATTTTTTTTAAATAGCCGCATATTTGGCAATGTGCATCACAGTGTACAAATAATATTATGATAAAATTTCCGCTTAGTTGACAATGTACACTGAGATGTACATAGATTTTCTCAAAAATTATGATATGTATATTTTTTATTTTATTTTTCCCATGTTGTCTAACTATAAATAAGGCCGACTTTACCCATGAAACACTTAATTTTACTTTTTTTTCTTCTTGCCAATTTAAGGGTTAAAAGTATAATTACCGTTTTTCACCACGGGTAATGCTTTTATTTATTACTGTTATTCGTACCTCAAAACAAATGATTTTTAAAAACAGTTATTTCAAAGCACACATTGTCGATGAAATGAAATGAAATGAAATATATGTTTATTCATATAGGTTAATTAAATTAACACTTATGAATGTCAAAGTTTACAAAATGTCAGCAAATTAACCTACAGCCAGTTCGCTGACGAAGTAGAGCCATGAGAAGAACTGGCAAGAAACTCAGGCCACTCTTTTTAATCGACAGGTTATTAAAATTTTTGTAAGTTACAGTTTCAAGTAGTATGTATGATTGTTTGTAATAAGCTTTAAGCAGTAGAGCAATAAATAAATGTTTCTCTCAGCATTCACTTATGAAACGATTCGCCTTAGTTTTATTGAGTGTGTATGTTGATTATATGTTTTAGGAGGCGTCTCGGTCAATGACGACCCTATAGGCGCCTATTTGGCTAGCGAGGTTTATACGGCCTAGAAAAGGATGTAGGTACTCGTATTATCTCTCTAGACATTTTCAGTATTATGTCGGAAGTTTGGGATCTTGACCGGTCAATTGCAAGCTCAGAATCCTCCGCGAAAAAACCATAAAACATTGATATGTTATATAGCCAGTTAAAATATAAATTTTATACTGAACGTGGTCTCGGTAAACAGCGAGTGCTTTGATCACTGCGAATTCTAATATCTTACTTTAAAACAACGAACGAGGCTACAGGATTTACCTTATTTAAAAATGCTAAAGTAAGTTTCTTTCTTGAACCAAGCTGAAAGCTTAGTTCCCGGTACAAAGAAACATAATCCCTGAGATAAACCCCGGAAGGTTTTCTTAGTTACAAATTCTATTAAAATCTGTTATACTTCGCAAGTCATGAAACTTGTACCTTCACAACAGTTGTTCAAAACTAAATAAGCGAATATAAATACTTAAAATAATGAGCTCTATCATTAAAATAATACTACTTTCAGTTTTTTTTTAGCAATGTAAAATGTGGCTAATTTTTCCATAGTTAGAATCATGGGTTGATTTAGAAGTAGACAATGTGTCGTATGTGTTGTATATCAAAGAAGAAAGAAGGAAAGAAAATACATTTATTTTGCTCTTAAACAACAATATATCTACAAGTTAGTTTCCCTTTTCCTTCCTCAACCCCTTCTCCGTGGTCGGCAACGGCTTGGCTGTGTTTTCTAAGCATTATTACTTCTGCGATGCTTGGAAAACAGTCATCTCTATAGGTTACGGTAACCGATACACGTTATCAATTAATAAATATTATTTTGTATTACACATATTCTGATTTATATTTGTTGACCAGAACCCTTATTGTAAGCACTCAATGAGCTTCTCCTCCTTTTAGGCCAGGCTTCTTTCCAGTAATGGATATCTTAAGGCAATTTAGTAATAGTAGTATTAGAAGAGCACCAGATGTATTTTTGGGACAAATTACATGTCATTCTTCAAATGCTTCAACCATGATATCACCGAAGTTCGGCATTATAGAACTTCGACGGGCAGTTTGCGTGATTTTAAACACGTAGTATAAGTATAAGTAATTTGTGCGTAGGATTGAAATCGA